>CP136063.1:260899479-262270119 GCA_032622095.1 Siphonodentalium dalli
ACCAATATGACGTCTATAAAATCACACGATTAGATTCCTCATATCATGGATAAGAATGTGTATCAATTCGGTGGAAATTGGCGTAAAAATATTGTGTATAAATTTTGGTGCCCCTCTCCCATTCAGTGCACCCCTGACTCGAATGACGCCACTCTTGACAGCTTTAAGCCACGCCATTAGACAACTCATACCATGTGGATGATTTTGTATAAGTTTCGTGGCAATCGGCGACTAAACCAATTCTTAT
The DNA here is from genome assembly GCA_032622095.1 of Siphonodentalium dalli. Classification (NCBI taxonomy): domain Eukaryota; kingdom Metazoa; phylum Mollusca; class Scaphopoda; order Gadilida; family Siphonodentaliidae; genus Siphonodentalium; species Siphonodentalium dalli. The sequence continues at coordinate 260,899,727 of CP136063.1, forward strand.
CAGATTTAGAACCAACTCACCGCCCCCCCCCCCCCAATCTCTCATCCCAACGACATCACATTTGGCGTCTTTAAATCAAACATTAAGATTAATTGTATCATGGAGAAGATCTCAGAAGAATGTGCATCAATTTGGTGGAATTCGGCGCTAAAATCATTTTGATCAATTTTGGTGCTCCTCTCCCCTTGCGGGCATCCCTGACGCGAACGGCGCGACTTTTGACATATTTAAACCACACCATTAGATTCCTCATATTATGGGGATGCTTATATATTTCGACATTTACGAATTAGTTAATTATGTGTTCAAATATAGACTTGAACTATTTATGCCAAACTTTCCGTATGGTGTGGTTGGAATTGGATTACAGTGGCATAATAATGACCAAGCTCATGGTCGTGCCTACGTCATTGGCGTGCATGCATGTGACTTCACACACAAATCATTTACAATACCCAGTGTAGTCTCGTTCCTGAATCAGCTAGCTGCCCTGCATGGTCCCTGCCCTGTGTTACTCCACGACGTAACGCTTCCGTCGCTCAAAGTACATTATAGCGCAGAGCAGACTGACCACTGGGAAAGATTCCATATACGGTGTCATATAGATTTTGGTTATTGTACACTTTTTCGAAAAATAAAATCACGTGATTCAATTTAAACATTTTATTCGTATAGAAATATATAAAAGGGATCAGGCACAAGTTATTTCAACTTAGGTAGCCCCTCTCCCGCATAACAAAATTACAATACAGTGTTATAAAAAGACCGGAAGGCGATAAGAAACGTTTGTACATGGTGATAAAAAACAATTGAGTTTGCATTATGTCGAATAACATCTTTCATCGTACGCGTCTATGGATTAACATTTAGGACGAGCATAAAAATATGAACATTTGCAGCTGTTGGGACATTTAAAGAAGATGTGAACTATATATGTCAAGGTTTTGTCTCAAACACGTGATTGTAAGTTTAACCTGAATTGATATTGTAGAGAATTTGGCGACTGGACCGATGACGGCCTTGACAGTTACGCTGGAAGAAATTATCGATGAGTATACAAATGGTGGATGTGGCGGTCGGAATGGATGAGAGTTTTCAGACAATGATTGTGTTTGCTGTAAGGTGAGCGATTTGTGGTTGACATTGGATTGTGGCTATTTAATGTTAGAGCAGCCACTCGTGAATCGAAGCGTTTTGTCGCAGCAATATACTGTGGCACTATTTGGGAAAAAACCTTATATAATCTGCGGAATTGATGAGTTCCATATCCCGAACGAAAACTGATCAATGTCAGTTACAATGAAGCGTTCACGGTTTGACTTATCGTCAAGTTCCAACCGTTCATTTTCATATTAAGGGCGCATACAAAGAAATGGTATGCATCTTCCAAAGGGTTCCCACAACTGCATGCAGGACTTTCGGTTATGTAGTTTTGACACATATCAGAGCAACCGTTTCGAATTCGGGTGTGTTTCATATAGCCTGCGACCTGAATAGAATGGGGATTCACGGGGTTTGGGGTTGGTGTGGGAGTTGTAAATTGAATTTGAAATCAGAGAAAGAGAAAATGTCGGTCATTTTAGTTGGAAGTTTGTTCCAATCAGATATTGCCGAGTGCAGAAAGGACTATTTATATTGTTAAGTGTGTTATCAGTAAGAATATAATTTTGTCTGATATAGCTTGAGACCTGCCTAGCTCTGGTGTGAGGATTTGTAGATAGGTAGTTGGGCGATTCATTTTTTACTATTTTGTAAATCACTTCAAGCTTGCGGAATTGGCACCGCGTTTCCAACCTACCTCCTGCAGGACAACATCATTAGGAACTGAAAGTGTCAGTCCAGAGACCATACGGTCAGCATCTGCATGAATGCGATCGATTTTGTCTAACAGGTAACGCGACGCGCATTACCATATAACATAAGAATAATAGCATAATGGTAATTTATCAGTTTGTTTTGTATAAGTGGCCTATATCTATCGTTAGATTGACAGATATTGTGGTATAGATATGTGACCCGCCATATCAAATCCAGTCGTAAGTCGGGATATTTTTACCCTGTGCCAGTGCATTCTCTTATATATGCGAGTCGACCATAGGTCGCCTCGCATATATAAGAGAATGCATTGGCCTAACAGTTTTTTATCATTTTTTTTAAATAAATGTTTCTTACAATTTTTAGGACATAAAATAAAAAAAACATCCATTACCCTGCAGGGAGCCCCACACATATATAGAAGCATATAGAAGAGTGTCGTCTGCTCATGTTTGTCTGGGGCTCTGTATGGGTGAAATTATAAAATTGCTAAAGAATACAAGAAAAAATTATTAAAATTGTAAAATATTGTTAGGCCAATGCATTCTCTTATATATGCGAGGCGACCTATGGTCGACTCGCATATATAAGAGAATGCATTGGCACAGGGTAAAATTATCCCGACTTACGACCGGATTTGATATGGCGGGTCACATATATTATTTTATTTTAAAGGAATTGTGTACATACACGGATAAAACCCATGTAAATCAGAACATACTCTTTATACATGAATTATTGATGGAGTTATAGTTTAACAGATTATACCCTGAAAAAACCCCTGTGAAACGGGATATTCTCTGATACCACCCCTATAATATATCATAAATGTGTACTTTTTTTATTTCTGAATAACTGCGTTATTACAACTCGTCCCCAGTCTATAGCGCAATTTACAAAACGAGTCCAGCAAATTATGTCTGAACCAGACATAATTTAATGGACTCGTTTTGTGAATTACGCTATAAACTGGGGACGAGTTGTAGATTACATTTTTTACATGATCCAAAACCTCGACTAAACACACTTAAATCAACAAATGGGACGCAAAACTAACGTCGGCTTCTATAAGGCATACGATGACGTTTCACGTAACTGTGCGATGTTTCCCCGCGTAAAGAAATAGTCCCAGATAAATAAAGACTCTTTGGCGTATTTAATGGCGTATATTTAATGACATCACTTTTCAAACTCTTTATTCATTATAGTTTGTTGGAAAAATATTAGAAGTCATAGTATTTTGAGACGTAGCGTACGACATGTAAACAGACGACAAACCGGTCAAAAAGTCAAAGAGTATGATCATGTAATAAATATTTGTTCGAGAATAAAACAACACTCTTTAAATTTGTTATTTGGCAGTTAATAACACACCCTGTGATTTCGAATGGTGTTAGGTAATAGTATACACACATATATACAAGTAATACAAGTGGAACGATGGTGTGAATCTTAGTCTTATTTCTGGACTAAAGTCCGGCGTGTTGTCATTGGAGCTGTTCAGACTTGATCTAAGTCTACACTTACACAATCGTTCTACAAAACGTACCTCATGCAGGGACAGCCATTTAGGTGGATAGGGTTGTGTTCATTGCTTTTTGTATACTTAAGTAAAATATGGAAACAACTCTGCGAGGAGTTCAATCAATCTCAAAATTGCTGGTACATAGGCTCCCATGTTGGTTAATATTTTGTATGTATTAGTAGTACACAAAGATTTACCAGAGTATGTCATATTTACCTGACGGTACGATATTTTAGAAGAGTAGAGCCTGTTCACAGGGCTTTTACTAGAGTGTTTTAAAAGAGCTTGATCGATACCTCCATGTCATAATAGTACATTGCGTAGCTGATGTGTTTTTTGTCTATTTTGTGAGTAGAAAATCACATTTTGTTAGTTAACCAGTGGAAAACAATTATACCCGGTGTCAACAGAATGCGACAATCATATTCTTATAAATAAGTCAGGTAAGTCAAGAACACCTTATATAATCACATATGCCATCCATATGACATCCAATATGTTGGCTCAATCTTTAACCCTTTCAGTGCCAGGGGCCGATCTCATCGGCCCTAATTTACGGTCTGTAAAATCGGCCCCAAAAAAATATAAAAATAAAACAAAATTTGTTTTTTTGTGTGTTTTTTTAAAGATTTTTTTGGGTTGAATTTTGTTTGGGTATGCTTAAGCATGCTATAGTGAATTTAAAAACAAACTGGATAAAACCTTAGGGGCATGTTATAACTCAAAACTATCACCAAGTATTCATAGTAATAATTTTGATGCCCATGATAAACGTAAGATTCCCTGGCACTAAACCTACAAAATAAGACGTAAAGAATATAAGAAAAAATTATTAAAATTCTAAAAAATGTAAAAAATAATAACAAATGATGAAAACGTGTTAGGCCAATGCATTCTCTTATATATGCGAGGCGACATATGGTCGACTCGCATATATAAGAGAATGCATTCCACAGGGTATATGTGTTGATACAAAAATCGGACCTGGCACTGAAAGGGATAAGGCCCGTAAAAGCGTATTAGTGGTACAGTGCTTAATTACCCTAATATCGAGGTAAAATACCCTGGTAGAATTACGCTAGTAGCACCAACAATATATTTACTTACATGTACATCCCGGTAAAATACCCTGGTAGAATAACGCTAGTAGCACCACCAATATATTTACTTACATGTACACCCCGGTAAAATACCCTGGTAGAATTACGCTAGTAGCACCACCAATATATTTACTTAAATGTACATCCCGGTAAAATACTCTGGTAGAATTACGCTAGCAGCACCACCAATATATTTACTTACATGTACATCCCGGTAAAATACCCTGGTATAATAACGCTAGTAGCACCACCAATATATTTACTTACATGTACACCCCGGTAAAATACCCTGGTAGAATTACGCTAGTAGCACCACCAATATATTTACTTACATGTACATCCCGGTAAAATACCCTGGTAGAATAACGCTAGTAGCACCACCAATATATTTACTTACATGTACACCCCGGTACAACACCACGGTGAAGTACATGGGTGTGTCCCTTTCACTAGAGTAAATATATGTGGGCCTACATGTGTGCGTATAATATGGTAACGAGTCCAGGCACATTAGGCGTGAAAGGGGAAAAGTAAGGAAACAAATAGGGGAAAGCTAATTTTTTAAATATTATTTAGGCCATAACATCGCGGATGCGACACGAAAAGTCCCCTAAAATCGGAGTTGAGCTTTCGGAGTTAACCAATTTTTTTCCATAAAAAAAAAACATTTATTTTTTCACAATCATAGGAATAATGGATGATATAACAATTTTTCAGCCGAAACATATACCAAATGTACTCAATATTGTTCAATACACAATTCTCGAACCAGAGATACAATTTCAACGGGGGGATTTGAACGAATTTCGCAGATATGGATATAAAATAATATAATGACCTCTAAAAATGACGATATTTTCAGACAAACTGTCCTATTCGATGTCAAATTTCTCAGGCTATGTATTACGTAGGTGCAAGCAATTTTTATTAAAACTGCACAGCCATCAATCCTTCAACATCATATGCGGGATTAGCAACTATACCTATGATAAGTGGTCAATAATCCTACCCCCTAAACTGGCTCTCGCCACATTTTGCTCTTCCGCTAGTCAAAGTGCTTGTTGTAGAAAACACACCAACTGTGAAAAGGGAGATAAAGCATGAAACTTGGGACATATGTTCCTTATACGCTACTGCTCGTTTTCACATGTGGCGACTTTCGCGACAGGCTTTTCTTAGCAACGGCTGCTAGGCAACTACCCGGCATCGGAATAATGCATATGACTGATATGTTATGTGTTCTAACAAACTTAACTCCGTCATGTAGGTGAAAATAATTGTTGTCAGTTTTGACCTGAATGACAAACTACCACATTTCTTACTTTCAAGGGGTGACTATTGCTAGGGAGACACACAGTTTACAAATGCACATATGACTGATAGTATGGTAGCTTTAACAAACTAAACTACACCTAATAGCACTTTTAGGTTGAAAACAATTAGAACAATTGTTGTTAGTGTTGAGCTGGCTGGAAAAAAAAACCCATATAATTCTTACTTATATTAGTGGTAACTGTTGCCAGGGTCATACCCGAAATACAAAATGCACATATATGACTGATATGATGGTAGTATTAACGTTTTTAGGATAAAAACAATTATAAATGTTGTTAGTGTGAGCCTAACCAGAATGTGCTACAAATTTAGTTTTCATATGGGTACAATTATCCGTTATGCTCCATCAGTTCAGATATTGGAAATTCAAAGTGAGAGTTGAAAGGTTGTTGCTTATATTTAATATGAGGCCGACCAAAATAGTTATATAAGCCATAGACCGACTCAGTCAGATGTATAATGTAAGTCTCGGACCCACTCTACATATATGAAGAACATAGGGTCAGCCACCAATATGTTAGCCTTGGGCCTAGCCTACAATAGTTAGGTTAGGATCCAGGCACATATATAGTCACATGACCCATGTCCATACATATATATTATGGACGTAGGATATGTATAGTCCATGAACCAGACGGCTTCATATAAGCCATTATATGTTGGCATACTACCATTTAACCGCGATGCTAGGCTGGTTATACCCGGTCACCGAGGCCGCAATGGAGCGATGCCGTCTTATACATGTTGAAATAAAATAGTATACTCTATGGCGATGGACCCAGCCCATTATACATGTATGATATCTATGACCATGACACTGTTACATGGTGCAAATACTCAAGTGCCCACATATAGACCATGTACTAAGATACCATAAACCAAGTCCGATGTGCAATACATTAGTACACCATGGATTCAGGACCCTATATATGGTATGAACATATGAGACAGTTTTGTGACAGACCAACCTATATATATGTATAGATATTGGACCGATGCCACATATACAAAAGTTAAGGGTGGATTCCCGTATAAATAGCCCATACACATATGGTACAAGGCCGATATATGTATGCCATATAGCATTGTACCCAGGCATGAGCAGGTGTCTGTCTATATGTAGGATATGGACCCACCCCTTATACGTGATATATCTACACCAAAGCCCCAGGCAAGTTTAAATAGTGCTAATACACAAGTGACTACAATGATGCATGCATTTGGATACAGGTGCCTATATGTAGGACATGGGCACATGTCCCTAAATAAAAGATACGGAACCGGCGTTATTAACCATTTCATAGATTTACATATATGCTGGTGGGTAATGGACTGACCCCCATATATAGGAGACACATGGACCGATGCCCTACGGGTAAGCCATGGACCAAAATGCCTGCGCATGGATCCACGTCTCTATATGCATAACGTATACGTATAGTTGTTTTCAGCTATTCGACCAACGTCCTATATGACGGAGGTCTCTGTAGATTGGCCGTGTGCACCACCATAGCTTGGCTATGGACCAGGCTCATATAGGTAGGAAATTGTGACGGGCCACTATGAACAACTAATGTGTTCAGGCTGATTTATTTGTGACCTTATCCAACAGTTATGACCTTATTACCAGACATTTATATGTAAGACATGAACTCATCCCATGAATGTACATGTAACGTGACTATCTAGATTATAACCACAGCCACGCATACGCCATGGACCAATATGACCACCACATGTAGTGCAAATACACAGGTGCGTATAGCTATGAACGCATGACATGTACCCAGGTCTATACGGCAAATTAATAGCACCAGCCGTAAATAGTATATCATCGGTCCAGACCCCTTTCTGTGACATGGACACAGTAGTTAATACACGTCATTGAATGAGTTCCTTGGTAACTATGGGTTGGTAATGCGCCCATGGCTGCCCATGTAAATGTGAAATGGTCACCGATTCCAAAGGGTCGTTCATGGTATCTCAGTCTGAACTATATAGGCACGCTCACGTACCACATCCTATAGACTTGTAAATGACGCATGACCATGTATTAACATATATATAGTTATGGCATGGATAGGAAGGAAACACAGTTATTTCCTATCATATAGCAACTAGTATGCGAATGCTACCACATCGTGATTGAGTGTTCTGCATGGATACCATTGTCAAATGTAGTACTAATGTCAGATTCCACGGGGAGGGGGGGGGGGTTCAATTGGTATGAACATAAATGTGGGTCAATATTTTTACATGTCTCATTAAAATGTATTCTAACAATCAATTGATGGAAGAAACAATATTAAACTCCACACAGGAGTGTTATTTTGATATAACTAATTGAATAGTCTGTCAGTTTAAAGAAGATTTGTCGATGGTAGGTGGTTACCTAGCAACAATGAAATTTCAGTACCAATTTGCCACACGAGAATCACATGATAATCCATCAGTACACACATAACAACCTTCAGTTATGCGCTATTGTCAATATAAGCATGGTATGGCATATTATGAAACAGTTATATCATGTAAATTTCCCGGAACTCATACCATATTATGAAACAGATATATCAGTTAAATCCCCACAAACTCATACATATGGTATGTTTTCAAAGGTGGATATGTCCATAGCAACCATTACACCACCCATTAGGTACCGAATGCGGCATCGTTACTGTCATATTCACACTAACAACTATTATAATAATTGTTTTCAATAAAAAAATGTTACATGACGTAGTTTAGTTTGTTTAAACTACCATAATATCTGTCATGTGTGCATTTATCGATGTCTGGTATGTCCCCAGCAACCATTACCAGAAATATATAGTAATTTTAAAAGTCGAACTCACACTAACACTAACTCTTATAATTGTTTCACCATACAATGATAATGACGTAGTTTATATTAGTTTGTCAAAACTACCATAATATCAGTCAGCTCGGCATTTTTCGATTTCGGGTATGTCCCAAGCAACCGTTACCACCCCTGTAAGTAAGAACTATGGTAATTTTCCAGCCAGATCCACTCTAACAACAACTAATATTATTTTCACCATCAAAATCTGCATGACGTAGGTTAGATTGTTAAAACTACCATAATATCAGTCATATTTGTATTTCTTCGATGTGGGATAGTTGCACAGAAACCGTTGCCAAGGAAGGACCTGCCGCGATGTCTACACATCTGGAAATGATTAGTAGTGTATAAGGAACCTATGTGCGAAGTTTCATAGTGTTATCACTATTTGCACAATTGTTACGCCAAACGCCAGACTAGTATGTGGTATTTTTGCCTTTCTGACACTCAAAGCCATGGCGTACGTTTTAGGGGGTAGTGTTATGTTTCCGGCTATAACATCTTAAGGAAGGTGTTGGTTCGATATATCTTATCACTTTCCTTTTCTGAATTAACCACTGTTCTAATATAAAGGTTCATAGTTTAGCTAGTTGTCGTTTGAATATCTTTACTCGCCCTCTTTTGTTAGGAAAATATGGAATTACCATGCGATTGATATGCTCTTTTCGGCAATAAATGTCATCACAATTATGGAATATCGACCGTAATAAGCTCTAGCATCAATTGCAGTATATATCGAGACCTGCTCAATGATGGACGGGTATGTGTGAAGATTGAGTCCATAAATTAGCCTACATATGACTGAATTCGCATATGGTCTTATGGAATTTCGTCAGAATTTGCACCATTACGAAAAATTAGGATATCTCAAAAAGCTCAACTCGGATTCCAGGGAACTTTTGCGAAGTAAAACATGTTCATAAACATGTTCTTATTAATCACTGAAACATTCAGCTTTTCCCTATTTTTTGCCGTAGTGAAACCTATTGTGCCTGGTCTAAAAGTGATACCCTGCTGTTTGTTCCAGACTACCGAACAGCTATTGAAGAATACCTTGGATATGCACTGGCAGATATAATTATAATCATGAATCTGGTATAATATTTGGTGGAACATGGCATTTAATATGTACATACACGCACATTATACTGACCTTTGCGTTGTTCATAGGATCTTTTGGCGCAACATTTCGTGTATCGTTGGAATCGCTGAAAGGTATACATAATCATATCGTCAGTTTTGGAGTCAGTCCACGCACGACCAAGATGGAAGGTTCATATATCATAACCATGGTGACCATACAGTAGGTTACAAGATCAACGCAAGGTGTAAATGGGCAAACAGTGTGTATGATATGCAAAAATGATTAAACAGCCTCTAAACGACCTCGATTCGGCTTGTGTTATTATGTATATATGGCGCCCACACTAACTTTACCATTCTAAAACCCTGATAAAAGTTCAGAAACGGGCCACGCGCCTTGTGTCGTTTTTTTTATAATACTCATATGAAAAACGTATGCTAATTTTGTATTTGTTCTCAATATCGTATAATGCACGACGATTTGCTCGAGGTGTTAAAACTTCTCAAAACGTCCATTGTAATCTAAAGCCAGAAAGTCTATTATCTAGAGCAGTATTTGGGCCAAAGAGTGGACAAGCTATGAAGTTGCAGTTAAACTATAAGCGAAACTAGAATTCAATATTGACGTGGGCATGACACGAACATTGCGTTAAAAATCGGAAGTGGGGTACCCCACTAGACTTATATTTAGCGCTGAAATTGTCGACCAACACGCAATTTATCAGTTGTCTTTGACAAAAATATCAATGAGAGTGTTGCCATCACCTCTTCAGCTATTGGTTGTCCACCGCCGGTTTTATTAACCCCTTAATGTCGATACATTGTAGTCTGTGAAAAAATCTCCATTGCATATCTAATATCTCACGCAAAAATTAAATAAAAACTCAAAAGACATGAAAAATAATGATATAAATCATGCGGAAATTATCATCTATGGTGTTGTGGACAATAACATTTACAAACAGACCCATCGTTGACAACCGAATCGACATGGCAGTCAGTGTATTTAGCTGGAAACTTCTAGTGGGGTCGATACCCCGCCAGCACTCCATACAGAGGGGTATCGCCTTTTAACACAATGAACGCGTCATGGGTGTCAAGGAAATCCACAAAGCTGGAATATCCAGAAAGAGACACAAAAAGTATGACAAACGATGTCGGAGAATTCGCAACGAAGTATTCTCAGAAATACCTTTTTAGGGCAAAATTGGAACTCCATGTCAAGGCTGAGATTGGAAATTATAATCATTTATCACTAATATCTTCTAAATTAGTTTCTGCTGTTTGGAAGTGGTTGAGAATTGCGGATTTTTGCATTTCTCATGTTAAACGATCATTTCAGCGATGAAGTATGACATTCTGTAGGTAGCAGCCCCTTTCGATCCCTCAAAAATTTGATTTTACAGAACGCGGTATAAATTTCACAAAAAACACGATGTGGAATCTAGTAATATTTCAACAATAAATGAGCAGAACTGTGCAATGTAAGTCAGGCATAACCTTCTGAATATTCATGGATAAAAAATTGTCACTTTAGCTCAAAATGGCAGCCAAATAATGGAAAATGGTAGATATTGCCCCATTGTGCCCTTCAGTTTGTAACAAGTTGTGGTTGATGAATAAAATCGACTAGTATACACTGAATACTAACAATAAGCAATCTTATGTAATTTTGTCAAAAACGCATCAGTGGGACACATTTAAGACAGATAAAAACATTAAACATATTTGCTAACACAGATAGTTCCATTTTACTTGAAAAGATGGTCCAAATTAAAAGTGAATTTTTGCTTATTTTGATCTCGGTGATTGCGATGGTAACAATTAAACAATGTGCATCACCAATGCTGTGTGCAATGTATATAAGGCATATTAGCTGTTTTCACAGTTTCATGTTTATAACCACAACTTATAACCGATTGCCGGGCACTCAGGGGAAATATCTACCATTTTCCATTATTTGGCTGTCATTTTGCAGAAGTATTAAGCTAAAGTGACAATTTTGACTCATTGAGTTGGAATATTAATAAGCAATGGTATGCCCGACTTACATTGCACAGTTCTTCTCATGTATTGTTGAAATATGACAAGAATCCAAATGGTAATTTTTGTTGAAATTTAAACTGTGTTTTGTAAAATCAAATTTTTGGAGGGATCGGAAGGGGCAGGTACCAACAGTATGCCATATTTCATGGTCCAATGATAAGTTAATATGACAAATACAGAAATAACACAATTCTCAGCCAGTTCCAAACAGCAGAGACTAGTTTAGAAGATATTAGTGACAAATAATTAGAATCATATTCCACTTCCGGCAGCCATTTTGTACGTCAAGTTCCAATTTTATTATTTCTTAACTTCACAATAATATATACATTTATATACATTTGTCAAGATTTTCTCCTTATCGTTTGCATCAAACTGACTTATAGTGCCTCGTCTTAAAAGCGGCGGCCATGCTGGACGCCATCTTGTCTCGTGTGTACACGGCCACTTTTTGTTCGTGTTAACATTGCTTAAAAGTTGAAGGACATAATAAGGAAGAAAATTAATGGTGTGAAGTTATTTCCTGTGATCGGGGGTACAGGGGTACCATATCAGATCCCAGACTATTACATTTGTGTTTTCATCGCGGTTGCGTGACCTTTTGACCTCCGATGACGTCATCAATGAAAACGTCATAAATACCAGTGGATAGAGTATACCCACATAATGACATATCATCTGTTAAAATCAAATCACAATGACATCACTTATATGATATATCAGTTTGGACTCCACCCCATCATAATCGAAAAAATGGTAGCCCCGAGTAAGGTTAACATTGACAAAGTGGGTACAATAGTACCCAAAATATTTGCTGGCTAACATCGTTTCTCCTGACCTGTACATATTATGGTACATGCAAATACCAAAGAAGTTAAGTAGTGGGGTTGACGAGGGGTCCACCAGCTCATGCATGGACTAATAACTTAATTACTCACTCCACTTGTGTTAGTTGCCTCCTGGTCTGAATACCTTTGATTAAAACCAAAGCACAACTGCCGTATGTGTATATCATTACTGCCACTGGTACCAGAAAAATGACGACGAAGTAGTAGACATTGTACGCTACGAGTTCTTTAGTTCTGCTTGCATACTTTATCTCACACATATTCTTGTTGAGGACACCAACATATTCGTAGATATCCTGCAACGGAATTACATTGAATTACAAGAGAAATATTAAATCGTCCTTGTGGTTATGAAATACTATTTTGCACAAAATGAAACTGGGATTGCTCACCAGCCTACCTGAACATACACATAATTTGTTGTATGTTGACTGCATATATTGGCATGTATTATATCTCATGACTTTCTTTCATTCTGATTGGCTGCATACTGCTATACTGTTTCCGATATATTTAAATGGTATAGCTTGGATTGGAGCTGTTATTACCTATCTGCGATAAAACATGTATCCCATATTACCCGTACAGGTGTACAAAAAATCGATGTAAACTATAGTAGGTAAATGAGAACAGAGATGTATTTTTACGATTTATTGAATGATCACTTGACCACACACCTACTAAATAATAAGAGGTTTGTTATCAGGAATGGCGAGTTGTAAAGACGCTGGCCACATAAAGCATTTTACCCGAGGTTTGGGAGAGTGATGTAATAACATCTGGACCTGTGTGCCAATATGCTGGACAAACACAACGACGGACAGAACCCATGGACGTCTCCATTACGAAGGGGACACGCGACATACACTACGAATCGCCGCCCTTGCTAACCACATAACACTTCTATTAGCTATACGAATCGCCACACATGCAAACCATAATCGGGCTCCATTTACTAGCATATAACCGGCCATTGAGATACGAGACGTGGCAGCACCCGGCTTATCGGCGGGCCCGGGGCCGACGTTTGCTATCTACTGTGGCATGCTGGTGAGAAGAGGCAATCCGATTCAGTACATGCCATTAACTGCTACACAGCCGACCGACCTATATACGGAATCATTGAGATGCGAGAAACGGACAACACACGGATTAGCGCTAGTAGATATCGCCAGAGGCCGACCATTGAAATCTAATGCGGCGTGTTGGTGAGAAGAGACACTTTGTAGACGAATTAGAATGATAGACCTTGGTTGACCTATTCAGTAAATGCATAGCCGATCACTCGAGAAAATGCCACATGTACAGCTAGAATCGGAACGCTAAACACAAGAGACCACAACGTGAAGGAATCGCGACGAAGAGAACAGTAGCTAGACCCGGAAGTGACCGTGTGAACAAGGAGGAGATTGTTGAAATATTCACAAAACGTGCTTATAGAAATAATGACTAACCCACAAGCGCAAGGTGTTCTGAAACCGTTAACTGAAGCTATTAATCCACAAATCGCCGCTGTGGCTATGTCAATGGTTACCCAAGTAGTTAATCTTTCGATGGCAGCCTCACACAGTATAATGAGTGGACTAAATCAATAGAGAAGTGTGCAGTACTTACTGGCACAAGCGATACTAAACAACCCTTTTAAGGCCTTTCAGAGTAGTATAGGCGCAGTTTCAGATTTTCTACAAAGATATTTGGCCAAGAATCAAGACACTACATGGCGAGAAACAAAAACTGAACTAGCTTGTTGATTCGCGGAAGTAACTGTAGTCAATTCGCCTTTTCGAAGTTCAGGAAAACAGTACGAAAACAAAACGAAAATGTGCACATACTCGCTGAACGAATTTTGGAAATGGCAGACATGGCGTATTTACAACAACCTGCTGGAATAGACGCAGTCCAAGGTCAACTAATCGGTTTTATATCGACGCTTGAAGAAGCAACAGCTTGAAAATGAAATTGATACACAAAGGACACACAAATTGGCCGCCGAAATCCCTTTTGCGCGAAATGGAAATCCGACGAGTTTTGACAATGAATTACAATGACCCTGAACCAACGAAAGCCGACCATTTCGGAAATAAACCTCAAAAGAACCTGTGAAATATGTGGCCGCAGTAATCACTTGACCCGCGAACACCAATCACGCCCACGACAGGTACATTTTGAGGAAGTCACTAACCCCTAAAGAGCGATCGAATTTTGGACTTGCCAAGGTAATCATTTGGCCCGAGATTGTCCCTTTAAGACCAAATGCACATCTCTTGCTGGGTTTGTGAAGGTAATCATTTGGCTAGAAATTGCCCCTCTAAATCTAGAAGTCCATGCAATAGGAAATGGAACCCATCGGTTAAACCATCCCAAGGAAACCAATGGAACGAACCAAATCGATCACGTGACCCATCCCATAATACATCACACCACAGTCGGAAATTTCCGACAGCCAATAAGCCCCCCCCCACAACTAATGACCCTTCCCACATACCTAAAAGAACTAGAACGTTCTCTCATTGAGACCACACATGAGAGGAATTTCACCATAAATATCGTAAGTAACCCCAGCTCATGTATGGTTAGAAAACGTATAAATATATATCACTCATTAGTGGACACTGGCACAGAGGTATCTTTGATTCGGAAATGTGTATATGATGCACAACAGTTTCGACGAAAACTAACTAAAACACATTAATCTCAGCTCAAGTAATTGAAAAATCGTTATGTGTAATTGGTAGCATTGAACTAACTTTTAAAATGGCCAAAATAAAATTGACTCAAAAGTTTTATGTTATAAATGATAAGACCCGGAATGGATTGGCTGACCTCTCTGGGGTCAGACTATTATCATCTAGGATACCTCAAGGTCAGTGATGTGCATGTGCTATTGGAAGAGGACGTCCATATAGCTTCTCTTTTGAGATTGGCTTACAATGTTAGTCTAAAACCCCGAACTTCAACCTTGTGTATGGTTAAATCGAAAGAATTAGCTGCACTTCATAAATCAACATTAGTAGAAGTGGCCCAAATCGAAAAAAGGTTACCTGGCATCGGATCTTGGTTTGGAAATACAATTGGTTAGCAACACCAATATAACCTTTAATTCACTGTGCTGCAGAAATTCAGTCATATAACAACCAGACGCTGATCTTTAAGTCAACTTTTTATCACAGGGATCCCAATTGGGCCAGCAAGTGTTCCAATAATCAATATACCTGTAGGTACACCAATTATAATCAGGCAGACAATTCAAAATCAGCGCCCTTTACAGTAGGCACTGTTGAGATTGTTGAACCGCAACTCAGACATCCCGCAAATTGACACAGGGAATCATCCCCAATAAAACTTCGTCCGTAACGCACTCACTTAATAAACGACTGCTGCTCCATACTGCCATGAATTATATGCTTGAAGTCGACATTATCAGGCCAAGTTCTAGCCCTTGGAGTGCGCCAATCGTGACGGTGGATCAGAAAGACGGTACAAAATGGTTTTGTAGTGACTTTAGGCAACTTAATTCCATAATCCGTCCCATGTCATATCCACTTCCGGTCATCGACAATATTTTGGCACTTCTTGGAAAGTCGAAATTCTTTACCGCTCTCGATTTGGCAGTGCCAGGTCACATAGGAACACAAATACAAGACAGCTTTTACATGCCACCCAGGCTTCATCGAGTTCAATTCTATGCCATTTGGGCTTAAATACGTAGGTTTCATAATTGATACCAATGGTGTCCGACCTGATCCTGACATGGTCAAGACCATCCTATCTCTTGACCACCCCTCCTCACCTACCCGAATACCTCAATGCCATATGTTGTATACCGATCCAAGTAACTTCTGTTTCGGCGCCTGCCTGGCCCACTGAGGTGAAGATGACATCGAAGAACTGATATATTATCTCTCACAAAACTGGGCGATACTCAAGCCCGACTGTTGAAAAAGAGTCATATGTAATTCACTTTGCATTGCAATGTCTGGACCATTAGCTACATAATCCAACATTTACAATAAAAACAGACCATAAACCTTTAACTTATATCTTGGAATCCCCCGTGCACAACAAGAAAATCCAACAGTGGGCTCTAGGTATAGCTGGATTTAACTGTAACATTGAATACGTGTGTGACTTGCCAAGTCAGGTCCCTGCAGAAACAGGTCCCTAA
Source organism: Siphonodentalium dalli (assembly GCA_032622095.1). Classification (NCBI taxonomy): domain Eukaryota; kingdom Metazoa; phylum Mollusca; class Scaphopoda; order Gadilida; family Siphonodentaliidae; genus Siphonodentalium; species Siphonodentalium dalli. Next base: position 260,916,507 of record CP136063.1, read on the forward strand.
AATACAAACAACTGATACAGCCACTCAGAGGCGGACTGGCCGATCGGGAGACCGGGAAATTTCCCGATGGGCCGGAGGCCGGAAAAATTCTGATTCCACGTGATTTTCTATCAAGCGAGAATCCGAGGGTTTTTTTTACGGTTTGGGTGGGGGGTATATGTGTATGGGCCGCCCAACCACAACTTGGGCCGCAAATGAAACCGACGTGGGCCGCCACATGTGTTGTTTAACCAGCCGTGTATCCAATAAGATGGTACTCTTCTCACATAAATTCATGAGGGCAGAGGCGGACTGCATGGCCGATCGGGAGACCGGGAAAATTCCGGACGTGGGCCGCCACATGTGTTGTTTAACCAGCCGAATTGGCTAATCGTAATTTTGACATTAAATGAACTTGTCGGCATAATATAACACCACGTAAAGACCCCATTAATCTCGAGATTTTAACGGTAACTCCCAGCTGTAAATCCCAAAAAAATTATTACGCATCCCTCCCCCAATTGAAATTTACAAGAAAATAGGAATGCTTCAGTTGATGCCAGTCTAGTTTATCGGATTCGAGATTTTCTTGTATAGTTTTCAAAATGTTCTCTCACCCCGGGCCGAACAACCATGCACAGCCCGGTGTGTCCTGGTCTCTTGTCCGTAGCCGTGTGCATTTGTCTGGAGTTAGAGCGCTAGATGTTAGATTTTATGCAATTTTTCAGGTAAAAATATCTGAATGGTCTCATACCGGGAATATATAGAACCATGGTTTATGAATATATATGATATTAGACCAGAGGTGCAAATGGAATTATGCAAAAACATGTATTTGGTCTGCATCTGATTCAAGGGGGTGGGGTGCAAATGAAATTATGCAAAAATATGTATTTGGTCTGATTCTGATTCAAGGGTGGGGGGGGGGGTGCAGTTGGAATTTTCCAAGGTGGACTGTGGACGCCCCCCTAAACAGATGGGCCGGTATTATATTAATTTCCCGGGCCGGTTTCTTGGCCCAGTCCGCCTCTGCAGCCACTTACCCTTTCGCTGAGATTGGTTTAGATATATCAGGCCCCTACCTCTCCTCTGTATTGGGTAAATGTTATATTATCAGCTTCGTAGATTTATACAGTGGATAGGCGGAGGAAATTTCGCTCAAGGACAAACCAGGAGATCTCTTGATCGATGAAATCTTCCCGCGACCTGGTTGTCTCTGGAAATAGCCACTGGCAGTGGTAGTGAGAAGATCAGTTACACGATCAGACACACTGAAGGGTTTGAACATTCATCACATGACTACGTCATACTATGACCCCCAAAGCAACTCTAGGGTGGAACGCTTCCACTGCACCCTTCACGGCGTACTGTCAAAGAAAAAGGCGGACCAGCTCAATACATGGGATGTGAATTTAAATCAAACACTAGCTGCAATCCGGTTTAACAAAAATTAATCTTCAACATTTTCCCCATTTTACTTATTATACAACCGAGACGTTGTGATCCCAATAGATAATCTTCTGAAACCAAGGTGCAAACATGCTGGGGAAGAATATCACCAAATAGCAATAAAACAACATAAAGCATTTATACTGGTGTACAAACATGTGAAGCAGGCTAACCGCCAATAGGCATCGAAATTGGACAAAAAGGCCAAGGATATTCAATTCGAAATTCGGGAGGCAATCTATTTTAAAAATTATTGACGAAAGAGCAAACTGGAAAGTGAATGGAAACCCTACTTCCGCATAGCCAAACAAATAACGCTGGTTACTTTCCAGTTAATTAATAAATTAACTGGGATAGTCACACAGTCCCATGCGACGTCCCCCGTGTGGGCCCGGGATAGAATAGGCCTACTGCCCCACTGCGAGGGGTAAAAATCCCCTAATGTGGCACCCTGTTTGCCGTGGGGTGCATCCCGTGAGGTGTAGGAGTCCAGGAGGTACTAGGGCGGTTGTATCACGTGAGCCATCGACCTGCGGATACGACTTAGCTCATGGTCCTCTTTGGTCCTACATCTCTTCAAGACGGATGGTTGAGTTGACGCAGCTCAATCAATTAACTAGTCATGCCTCTCCACAGTGTTTCAGATTCATTTTGTTATATGTTGTATTGCTCGTCTGATGTTTGAAGTATTGTTTTCAGTTTTTTCATGTATGATGTTTCTGTTCTCTCTTGTGTTGTGCTTGTCCTGATGATTGTTGAGTGTTGAATCCTGTATTGTTCACGCCTGTTTGACTGTGGGGAGGTGCCGGGAGGCTGCTATATGAAGTGGCTAAACGGGTCACCGCTTAAGCTATGTACCAGTCTTTGGCCCGACCAGAGTTTGAAGGATAGTCCACGGCGGCTGCTGGGCTAGTTGTTTTTTTTGTTGCTATTTGTATGGCAACTCAAGCCAAAATACGTCTAGCTCATAAGAATGATGACACACCAAGTTCCAATGATGCTGTGGTATTCCCTCAGTACTTGGTTCTTGGCTTTGACCCAAATATGAAACGACCTTCTCTCTTTCTTATCGATAAAATGCTACAAAGCATTGCTGGTCAATTGAAATCTGTAAAACCAATCAGGTCTGGGCCATTAAGTGGCTCTCTCTTGGTTGAATGCGTAACGAAAGTTCAATCGGATGCTCTACTAGAGTTAACAACTATTGCTCAAATACCAGTTTTGGTTACTCCTCACAAGACATTAAACAGTAGCAGAGCTGTGTTGCGAACCGCGATATAGCTGATTCTTCAGAATCAGAAATATTGGTGGAGTTGGCACCACAGGGATTTACAGAAGTCCGTCGATTTTCAAAAACTGTTGATGGTATACGAAGTCCTCTGAAGAGTTATCGCCTGACCTTCAACCGGTGCGAATATCCACCGACATTGAAGGTTGGGTACATGAAGGTAGATATAAATATCTATGTCCCAAATCCATTACGGTGTTTTAACTGCCAGGGCTATGGCCATGGCCAGGAACACTGTAAAAGAAAAGAAACCATTTGTGCACACTGTTCTATTTCTGGCCATGATCATAAGGATTGTACAAATCCTAAAAAATGTTTGAACTGTCAAGGTACACATGCTGCAATGGATCGTTCATGTCCCATATGGGACTATGAGTTCAAGATACAAATATGTAAGGCTGAGAAACAGTTATCGTACATGGATGCTAAGAAATTAGTTAGTGCAAAACCATCAATTTCTCAAGTCACATACTCAGCTGCCGTTTCCAAAAAAAAGTCTGTTGATGCCTGTACTCAGACAGAGAGTCAAACACAACTCGGCAATATATCAATAGCAACACAAGTGCAAGAGAATGATATTACTCCTGTTCCTGAACCTGTCTCACAGGCAATGGACACAGCTACTACAGTTTTTACGTTCACTCCGAAACCAACTAAGGAAATTGAATTTGGAAAGTTTGAAACGATGTTCAACGATACGCAGTCAACTTTAATTGACTCCAAGCATTTCATGTGGGGGCAGGCTGGTCGTGATGTGTCACGTCACCTACAGAGCCTGCCACCTGAACGTCAGCTTGACGAATTAATTCAAACTCACACCAGATTCATCAAATATTATAACAAATATTATGAGTTATTCAAAAGTCGACTTTGACTTCACATATTTCAATGTGGACCAGTCTTATTTCAAATAAATTATTTTTTATTTGTCAATTACATTTCATGCAGGTTTTATATCTTGGCTGTTTTCAAAGCAGCATTACTGTTCCTTTTTGTGATTCTGTTTTATATGTGTTTGCACAACGGTCAGTTTCTTAATTGTTCTGGTCCCAATCGAGCACTCCCGCTCTGATTTGGGTGTTTTTAATTATATATATTTTGTTATGTTTTAGTCTAATTCACTGTCATTTCTAATCATAGTTGCTTCACTCGATTTTGATAATCTGTTTCTTCTCGTCGTGATATGGCTTTGTTGCTAAAACTACGTTCAACCCCAATCAATCAATCAATCAATCAACCATGCGACGTCACTGCCCCTATATATGAGAGTGGATCTCCTGGCGACGAGACACATCTATTGCCTGATGATGTACTCACTCGATTTGGGAGACAATGTTCACACTCCGATGATGAAGATATCCCTTTAGGAGAGCTTAAGTTGTGATTGCAGCGTCCAAAAGCGCGACTCATGCACTTTGGCTGATTAGAAAACAATGACTCATCAATGGACGAGGAAACAGGGTCGAGTGCCGAAGCACAATGTGCTTTTTCACCATGCCGGCACATATGCAATGTAACGGAGAAGCTTACAAGTACTGAGAACTCGGAGGATGATATCATAGAAGTGGTCGCCATCGAATCAACTCCTCGCGAAGGCAGGCCAATACCGACCCACGCAAGTGTAAGCAGCTCTTGAATTGAGCACATAGTGAATTACAAAGCAAACAATCATTCCAAAACCTAATATCCTCAATAGTAGCATTACTGTAAATAATAATAGAATGTGCGAACTATTGACCTTAGGTTCATTACATAACGAATGGGACCCTGCTTTTAACTGTCTTATTAGCAAGTGTAACCTTGTTTCTTAACTCGCCAGAATGTGGCGTTTGAAATGATGCAGCCATTGCCCCAGCCAAATTACAATGGGTAGTCATGTCCTTATCGATTACAGCCCGAAAGTTCCAGTTGGCCCATCACACGGTATATGACTTTTATCAATCAAACAACTGCCGAGTTTTACAGTTGTATTGTGAGAGATAACGAATAACGATAGCTTTGGGATACTACGTCTAAATGCGTCCTGCACTACGTCAAACAGCCACATGAAACTCTTAGCCTATTTTCACGATGAGTCAAGTGTAACACTTTCGTATGTTACACAGCGTAAGTAAGGTTAATTTACAAGTCAATGCCCTAGCTCAAATGTCCATATTTTATGTGTGGGAAACTGACCCGGGATGAAATGGCCTGTGCTATTTCCTCACGGGCTAGTGATCCCATAAAGAATATATTATATCAGCCTGTTTGGAGGGGCACTCCACGTTGGACCTATCGGCTTCTGACAACTGACTGGGGCGTTGGCATTTATCATCATATATAGACTCTGTCAGAGTCAACACTCTCTCTCTTGTTTCTGAACGCTCTCCTGATCCGAACGTATAGTGCGAGAAGATGTTAGTATGTGATTCTCCGTGACTACCTGCGATGACGTTAACTTGTAAATCTTTGTATGAATAAATATCATCAACATGTTCTCAGAGTCGCCAACTTAGTGTAAAAGAACCTGGGGAGTATTATATTCCCGACTTGGTGCTCGTGAGCGTGAGCTAGACCCGTCTTGGAATTCTGGGACATGGACGCGAAGGTGGTCACGGAGAAAGACAGATGGAATGAAACAAGGTTTGAGTCAATTTGCATTTTATTGGCTGGTTCACAACTCTTCTTAGGTAGATTTATCTTTGGCTTAAAATTGTTGCGTCAATGTTTCCATATTTGGTATGCTTGAAAATTACTGTTGTGTCAGTGTTTCCTATGTCGAGTTGTTGTTTCAAAAATTGTTGCGTCAATTTGATATAAATGATATCTGGTCACATTTTTGTGTAAATTGGCCATTACTATTAAATCTGACAAATTATGCATGATAGAGCTATTGTGAAGAAGAAAATTCTCACATCGAGTATCTGTCGATTATATTAGTTTTTAATTGAACAATATATGGGTTAAGCAAAAAGTTGTTCAGAGAATACACAGTTATAGTTTAAATTGTTGCGTCAATTTTTCCATATAAGGATTTCAAAAATCGTTGCTTCGATTTGAAATAAAGATTGGTTTTGTTTTTCGAGGTATTATTAGTTACATGTACACTGGTCTATATTTTTTTGTAAATTGGCCATAGTTATTTTTCCGGGACACCCTATCGTTTGTTCTGTGGTATTTGCTTAGCTTTGAAGTAATCTGTAGAATTAAAGGAAGCTATCCATATAGATAAGGTCTAGTTGTTCCCGGTGAGAAGAAAGTTAAAACAGCTTGTCAAAGTATGAGTTTATCAATGGAAGTTAAAATAAATATTGGTTTTTATTTTCGAGGTATTATTAGTTACATGTACGCTGGTCTAACTTTTTGTGCAAATTGGCCGTAATTATTAAAATTGAAAAATGTTATCAGCTAGAAGAAATAATCGCTGGAATAAAATTTGTGTCCAACGCTATATGGTTGGTTTCCTATAAATTTGATAAGATTGATGCTACAATCTACACGGAAAGATATTCCAGTGAATTATTCAATGATGCATATATATAATACAGATGTAGTGAATACACAGTTTGTTTGTCTGTCGGCTTGTTTTCAAACAAGTGGGAGTTAGTTGAAAATTTCCAGATAAAGGAATTTGGCACAAGTTATGGTTATGTAATTTAGACAGTATCATTGAAGCCTATTATGGTATATATATAGTAGGATTTTGTCAAAAACAAAAGTAGTTTGGTTTGACATGAATTTTGATTTCGGAATATATCTTTTGTGGTCTTTGTAGTTGTTCTGAGCAAGTTGAAGCATTTACATAGAGTATTAGCGCACTCTTGGTAAACTTGTTTGTGTTTAAATAAATTAATTGTGAGTAAGGTAAACCACTGAACAAAAATGTTCTTGGAAGTTCTGGTTGAACATGTATTAAATTATTACACCATTATGCAGGTTAGATACGTATGCAAAATTTACTGCTGATTTTAGGATGTTTTCTAGTTAATCAGTATGATTTTAGTGAGTTCTGGTTTTGAACAAATTATGATTGGGAATTTTGTTAACATTGTTCTGTCCGAGTCAACACTCTCTCTCTTGTTTCTGAACGCTCTCCTGATCCGAACGTATAGTGCGAGAAGATGTTATTATGTGATTCTCCGTGACTACCTGCGATGATGTTAACTTGTAAATATTTGTATGAATAAATATCATCAACATGTTCTCAGAGTTGCCAATAGTGTAAAAGAACCTGGGGAGTATTATACAAGCATACCAATGGATGAACTCATACAACTTAAGTGAACAACGTATGTACCAACGACAAGGCATACCCCACGATAGCAGACGGCAGGCCGACAATCTCAACCAGAGATTATCGACTGTGAGGACACACGAGAAGCCCCGGGAACCATATCGGCGATCCAAGATATACTATTGAACTGTTGTAGATAAATGTTCAAATCGTTTTAATGTATAAATGTTCTATATCCACATTTTGGTACACCTGCACTCTTCGTAAGATAGAATTCGCCCACACAGTTTAGAGCTGATCACCACGAGGCACGAATGCACTACACTTTGCTAATAGTTTGTTTAATGCGAGGCTGAACTAATGTATAATTATTTATATTTTTTCCTTCTATTCAACATAATTTTGCACTTTTCAGTGTCATATTTTTGGACATTGTTTATCATTTTATCGTACAGACGTTGCATATTTCTCTATATTTTCCATTAATATGTTACAATTATCTACCAATGCTATATGCGATTTGGTAACATGGATTATGCATAGCATTGGAATATGTTAATTTTTCCGTCACATCATGAGGATACATATGCATCAAGAAATGTGTTATTTCGAATATAATTTATATGTAAATTGCATGTATATGTGAAATTTAACGCATCCATAAATATGTTCTTTCGAATATAAATGCACGTAAATTTCAAGTATATTTGAAATTTAACGCATCCAGATATGTGTTATTTCGAAAATAAATGATCCATTTTTTTAATCGAACGTGCACGTATTTTCCACGTAGATGTGGAATAATACGTATTTCGTAGATTCCATGTACATGTCAAGTTTATGTAAATTTAGATGATCAGTAAATGCCGTAAATCCATATGTGACGTGATGAAATTAAATTCCAAATTTGTTGCAGTCTATGTTATCTCGGATGAACCAAAATCTGCCTAGTTTACAGTGGAGTACCACAGAGAACGAACTCACATAAACAAGCAACGTCGGGATGGTGAGGACAATGCTGGTTATCCATATGGCTGCGATTAGTTGCCTTGCCCTCTTTCTGGAACACTTGTAGCGAGCTTTTAGCGGGTGGCAAATGGCGTAGAACCTGTAGGATATGTAAACATACTTTAAATAAGATTGATATGCAGCAATCTATAAATAGTGTTTATGAATGGTCGTGTCGTCGGTCCCTGTGTGGCTGGGGATAGTAGTGATGTTGCCACCTCTTATATTAATGTGTCCAATGTCCACCATGGAGATGGCGTATTGGGTCTGTATTGGAACGGGTAATTAGAAATGAGGACAGTTATGTGCAATAAAATGGCGCCTACCTGAAGAGAAGGTGTCGCTTAGTGTATTGTCAAATGCAGTCGGTGAGTAGACCTACTCACTTCTACAAAAAACAAAATTTAAAATTGTTCCGAATAATCCTTTATAGGCCCGAATGACCTGGGGATTAATCCAGTTTCACTTTAACAGTCGTGTGTGAAGGTGTGACCTTATAACAAAACAAGAAAATTAGTAAAGTGATGGTGATTGAACCAAACAGTTATCACACGATTGAATCCGATGTTTTAGCGAACCGTCAGATTTCATTAGAAAAAAAAGATTGTTTCACTTACCGCTCGAAGCTGATCGTTGTCATCGTCCCTATGGAGCAAACAATTGCAAAATCTCTGAGAAAGGAGGAAAATTTGCACAATCCACGTGCTATTGACGGGTCGCCGATTGTAAGCAGGTCAAACTCTTCCAAGAACTAGAACAGATAAGTTGGTTCGATCTAAAAACCTGGTACAAACCATAAATCGCTTTCATCGCACCATCCATGTTATAAATTCTTCACAGAAAATCGGTAATGGCGGTTTTAGTGAAATCAGAAAAATAAATGGGTGCAATAGCATTAACATGTTCACACAATTGTGTTGTATGAGTTTATTACATTATCCTACCCTTATTCCATTCAATAAACCCATTATATAAATTGTGATATTAAACGTTCGTTTAATAACAAGAAATAGTGTCAGGTGACCTTTGACCTCTGGTTTGTCATATGTATACATTTTGTGCGCTACGTCTCAAAATGCTATGGATTCCATTATTTTTCCCACAAATTATAATGAATGAAAAGTTTGAAAAGTTAAACATACGCATTAAATACGCCAAATAATCTTTACTTATATTTGACTATTTCTTCATGCGGGCAAACAATACATAGTTGAATTACATGCCTCACAGTAGCCGATAATAGTTTCGCATCCAAACTGTTGATTTAAGTATGTTTTGTCGAGGTTTTGGATCATGCAATAAATATAATATACAACCCGTCCCCAGTTTATAGCATAATTTACAAAATTTGTCCAGTAAATTAGGTCTTTACCTCGCCAAAAGCTCGGTCCAGACCTAATTTACTGAACTCGTTTTGTAAATTCCGCTATTAACTTGTAGAATACTGACACGCAATTCGATGTTGTTTATATAATTGAACAAACTTGTTATTTATGTACCTAATACTTCAATGAAGATATTTTCTGTTACAGTTGATGTCGTCAATGGCATAATCGGCTTGACAATTATTTTATTGAATGTTTTGAAATATTCTGTATTTTTATGTGTTTCGCAATAATAAACAAATGATGAGCAATCACAGTCAGTATTTGGCAGCCGTTATTGCAAACGCCTGTTATAATATATACATGTACGCTCTTAAAACGTAGGCACTGTGATTATACAGTGGGTGTACCAAAATGTAGGTACTCGAAGCACCTCTCTTCATACTCAGCAAAGTGCCCGTCCATGTACTGTTGAGTACCTGTTAAGTGTTCTGTAGTACCTGTCCAGTACTCCAGAGAGTCAAATAGCCAGGTGCTTTGTGGAGTACCGATCCAGGGACTTGTAATATTTGCGAATTTCGATGTAGCTCCACGTTGTATGAAATAATCGACCAAATGTCGAATTTGTGCGTAATTAAAGTAAACATAAATCAACGCTACCTTTAGATTGCCTAGACAAGGCTGACAAACCGACGTTCCCCAGCCAATCTACCACATTGTCAAATGACAAAATATCAATTGGATTCGGAAGACAATCCGATACCTCCATAATGTTTTTCTTTTGCAACATGGGAATTTATCGTGCCTACGGAATCGACCCACGTGGTCGCTGTATCCCATCAGCTTGTCTTACCAAATTAGTGATATACCAAAGTGCCAAAATAGCATAGTGATATAGTTCATGCAGCCATTATTATTCCTGTCGCTTTGGTTATGATGCCATAAAATACTTTTAGTACTATCGGATCAGCACCCCATGGATTATAGGCACTCTGTGGTGTCTATATGGCTTGTTATATTTAAGAGTGTATGAGTAAAATTAACTATTATCCTCACTTCCAGTCGCTATATTCGCAACTATAATTGGTTAAATTACCAACTGCCCCATCAGTATATCATTACAATTTTGACGCTTGAAACTTACATTTTAATATCGTAGTGGTAATTTTGTTTCAAGGTGATTAATTGCATTGATATATCGGCCTGAAACCGTCTGTCGCGCATGCCGTTTGCTCAGCATATTGCGCTATTTTGTTAAAAACAAAATGGAAATGTAGGGTGGACCCCACATTTTTGGGAGCATTTGGGTCGCCACTGTAAACATCCGATTTGAAGAATAAACCAACTATTGAATTACAATCCAACTACAAAATATACGTGGAACGTTCTAATTGTTATACTTGCCCTCATTGGCATCGATATGACGAGAACGGTGATGTCCGCGAATGCAGCGCTGCAGATGAAATGGAACGTCGGCGTTTGTTTCTTGAAAAGCGTCTTTAGACCAACAATGGTAACAACATTGCCTGAAGCAAGTAATCGACATGTGGTCATTATGTGCACTATCAGAACATGTCACATAGAGTGGAGGCCGTATGTGGTATAATAAAATAATCGACTGGACTAAATATTGTTTTCCATAAACGGATGAAGAAAAAACTATGGTCATGGGTTAACCAATACAGACAACCAACAAATACATGTAAATACAGGCTACCAAATACATGTAAGTGGGTGTCTCACAAGGTGACACATCTGTCCGCGTCAACGAAAATCACGCCTCGCCCTCCGGAATGATAATAACAAGTCAGAATGGAGCGCTGGCTGATGGACCATAAGGCCTTTCCGTTTGTCAACATAAGGTAGCAGTACACGATTTCACGGGTTGTAGGGGGTCTGAAAAATAGAAAAATAAGTATCTGGGGAGCATAACAACCAGTGTAGCATGTGTTAACTATGTCATTACTTATTTGAAGGTTTATTTATTTAAAAAAACTGGGAAAGTTCTCAAAAAAGTTAAATTTTTTGATACACAACAGGGTTTTCGTATTCAGTGAAGGCCAACTCTGTGTTATTGGTTACAGGAAAATAGCCCGATTTCTCTCCCCTGAATTCTGTCATCTGGGCTCGCAAGACAATTTTTTCAAATTGATACGATAACTTGATTCTATTTCAAAGATTTCTCAGCTCCAACATAGCTCTATCAGGTGGAAGAATCTTATTTACTGACATTCGCTCTATCATGGTCTGTTTTTGGGTTCAAAATGGCCAATTTTATTTTTAAAAATGGTCAAAATTGAGCGTTTCGTGTATGAAAACCAAGGGGCATAACTCAATGATAAATTGCACGAAGAAGCTAGAGTACAGACAAATGATTACACCTACAATTTCTGTCGAAATTAAAACATGCTTGATGGGACCTATGCCAAAGATAATGGGTCAGCATTTATTTGAAGTACAGTACCCCCTCCCAGGTTGGCAAAATTGCTGGAAATCGTGTATTGCTACCTTAAACAGACTTATCAAATTGGATAAATTAGTAACAATGTACTGAAACATTTTATCTTTCCTATCTTCGTGTGTGAGTCACTATTCAGTTTTGTATTGGTAACTGTTATCGGAACTAGGCGCATTTGCTTGTAGAGTATTTGTTTCAGAGGCTATAAATACTATGGATTTCAGCTTGACAAGTTACTGAATTATCCCACCGACAGGGCAAAAACCAAATTCAACGTATGGTTGCTATGGATAAAACAAAAACATTCCGGTTCACATTGGGGGGGGGGGGGTGTGATGTGATGTGATTATATATACATCAGTTAGTCTGTACGATTCGTTTCGAGTGTAGTGGTTTTGTGTAACTACATAAATTGACATTAATTTAACGAAACTCGTTGCCACGCAAACATTTCAGCAATGGAATTCCTTGGATACCTGGTGATAAAAAGCCGTATTAATGTTGGTTATTTAGTCTTGGTCGTGTTTCCGAATGACCAAGTAATGCCAATGTGTATATAGGAGAGGGGGTACAGTCAGCTACTGAGTTATCACGAACAGCGCGTGCGCACCAGCACAATAAAAATGGTATACAAGATTCCATAAATAATTAAATAGTGTGATTTCAACTTGACAACTAAGTCATTGAATCAATGAATGTACAGCGACCGGCCAAATAAACATGGTTCACATTTTGGGGGATGACTGAGGGTCAATGGTGTTGAAGTGTATATGCATAGCCGGAGTACAATTTGATAGTCATTGGCGGGCTTATGTGTATATATATAATGACATCATGGTCATGGGTGGGATGTATTTGTTGATCGGTTGTGGCTGTATTGTCATTGGTGTGTGTACCGGTATACAGATGATAGCTGAATGTTCGTGGATGGGGTGTGTAAGAATACAGCGAGTGAGTGAATTATCACGGTTGAGCTGTATTTGCAAGTCTGAAGTGTACAAATGGCATATGCGGGGTATATTTATATCTAGAAGTACTTTAAGGTAATTGATGAGGTATATACACACCTGGAGTGACTATGGTCATGGGTTAACCAATACAGACAAGCAACCAATACATGTAAGTACAGGCTACCAAATACATGTAAGTGGGTGTCTCACAAGGTGAAAAATCTCTCCGCGTCAGCGAACATCACGCCTCGCCCTCCGGAATGACAATAACAAGTCAGAATGGAGCGCTGGCTGATGGACCATAAGGCCTTTCCGTTTGTCAACATAAGGTAGCAGTACACGATTTCACGGGTTGTAGGGGGTCTGAAAAATAGAAAAATAAGTATCTGGGGGGCATAACAGCCAATATAGCCTGTGTTAACTATGTCATTACTGGTTTGAAGGTTTATTAATTTAAAAAAACTGGGAAAGTTCTCAAAAAAGTGAAATTTTTTGATACACAACAGGGTTTTCGTATTCAGTGAAGGCCAACTCTGTGTTATTGGTTACAGGAAAATAGCCCGATTTCTCTTCCCTGAATTCTGTCATCTGGGCTCGCAAGACAATTTTTTCAAATTGATACGATAACTTTTTCTATATCAAATATTTCTCAGCTCTAACATAGCTCTATCATGTCATTCATGTGGAAGAATCTTATTTACTGTCATTCGCTCTACCATTGACTGTTTTTGGGTTCAAAATGGCCAATTTGAGTAAAAAAATGGGTATAATTGAGCGTTTCGTGTGTGCAAACCAAGGGGCATAACTCAATGACAAATTGTACAAAGAAGCTAAAGTTAAGACAAAAGATTACACCTACAATATCTGTCGAAATTAAAACATGCTTGATGGGTACCTATGCGAAAGATATTGGCTCAGCATTTATTTGAAGTACAGTACCCCCTCCCATGTTGCTACCTTAAAGAGACTTATCAAATTGGATAAATTAGTAACAATGTTCTGAAACATTTTATCTTTCCTATCTTCGTGTGTGAGTCACTATTCACAGTTTCGTATTGATAACTGTTGTTTTCGGAACTAGGCGCATTTGCTTGTAGAGTATTTGTATCAGAGGCTATACATAATATGGATTTCAGCTTGACAAGTTACTGAATGATCCCACCGACAGGGCAAAAACCAAATTCAACGTATCGCTGCTATGGATAAAACAAAAACATTCCGGTTCACATTGGGGGGGGGGGGGGTGATGTGATGTGATGTGATTATATATTTACATCATTTACTCTGTACGATTCGTTTCGAGTGTTGCGGTTTGTGTAATTAGATAAAATTGACATTAATTTAACGAAACGTGTTGCCACGCAAACATTTCAATTATGGAATTCCTTGGATACCTGGTAATGCCAATGTGTATATTGGAGAGGGGTAAAGTCAGTTACTGTGTTATCACGAACAGCGCGTGAACACCAGCACAATAAAAATGGTATATTAGATTCCATAAATAATTAAATAGTGTTATTTCAACTTGATAATTAAGTCATTGAATCAGTGAATGTACACCGACCGGCCAAATAAACATGGTTCACATTTTGGGAGGAGGGGGTGATTATATATACATTAGTTAATCACTACGATTTGTTTGGAGTTTTGCGTTGTTACATGTTTATGACCACATAAAAGTTATTTGCATGTAACGAAATGTGTTGCAAAGGGAACATTCCAACAATGAAATTCATCGGATACTACCTACGAATAGGAGTATTGATATTGGTTGTTCGGTTTTGGTCGTGTTCCGAATAACCAAGTACATTGTCTTAACATATTCGGGGGAGGGGGCACAAGAACATTGTATTAACATATTCGGGGGAGGGTGGGGCTGAATGGTTAGTAAATAATCACAGTGCATATGCTCTCGTCAGCAGAACACAGATGTAATATGTCCGTTCAGACTGCCTTTTCGGTTGGGATATTTAGTTGTAAGGTGGTGGGCATGATGTCACATTTATAATTTATCTTTGTTTTTTTCGCTATAACCAATAATTTGGGTGAAATTGGTATATTTTATTGAAACCACACTACTTATATTGATCTAATTTCCCATTCGCACTGAAGAAACACCATATGTGTTATATATCAAACTTATCGGTGTATGTCAGAGACTTAACTGGATATTTGCGCGTGACAATTTTTCCTTTAAGGTAGACGTGCACGATTTCACGGGTTGTAGGGGGTCTGAAAACTAGAAAAATAAGTATATGGGGGGGGGGGCATGAAGGTTTATTTATTTTACATAACTGGGAAAGATCTCAAAAAAGTGAAAAATTTGGATACGCAGCAGGGTTTTCGTATTCAGGGAAGGGAATTCTGTGTTATTGGTTACATGCAAATAGCCGATTTCTCTCCCCTGAATTCTGTCATCTGGGCTCGCAAGACATTTGTTTTTCAAATTGATATGATAACTTTTTTTCTATTTCAAATATTTCTCAGCTCTAACATAGCTCTAGCAGGTGGAAGAATCTTATTTACGGACATTCGTTCTATCATGGTCTGTTTTTGTTTGAAAATGGCCAAGTTGAGTAAACAAAATGGGTAAAATTGAGCGTTTCGTGTGTACAAACCAAGGGGCATAACTCAATGACAAATTGTACGAAGAAGCTAGAGTACAGACAAATGATTACACCCAAAATTTCTGTCGAAATTAAAACATGCTTGATAGGACCTATGCAGAAGATAGAGGCTCAGCATTTATTTGAAGTACAGTACCCCCTCCCATGTTGGTAAAATTGCTGGAAATAGAGTATTGCTACCTAAGTATAGTTAAATAAATAATGGCTTACATCCTATCTGCCATATGTGACCCGCCATATCAAATCCAGTGCCAATGCATTCTCTTATATATTCGAGTCGACCATAGGTCGCCTCGCATATATAAGAGAATGCATTAGCCTAATAATTTTTTATCATTATTTTTAAATAAATGTTTCTTACAATTTTTAGGACATAAAATAAAAAACATCCATTACCCTGCAGGGAGCCCCACACATATATGGAAGCATATAGAAGAGTGTCGTCTGCTCATGTTTGTCTGGGGCTATGTATGGGTGAAATTATAAAATTGTTAAAGAATACAAGAAAAAAATTATTAAATTTGTAAAAAATTGTTAGGCCAATGCATTTTCTGATATATGCGAGGCGACCTATGGTCGACTCGCATATACAAGAGAATGCATTGGCACAGGGTAAAACAATCCCGACTTACGACTGGATTTTAAATTGCGGGTCACATATTATTTCCCCACACAATGAAGGTGGTACATAAATATATGGATGTAAAATCAAAGGGGACGATGTCTGTTAGGCATATTGCAGACTATTGGAGGCTGAATATATGATGACCAAGTCCCAATTTCTCGCATAAAAATTCATCCCCGTTCTAATGACATGAATGTTGAGGTGGAATCTGTATCCTGGAGCGGTTTAATGGAATTTTGAAAATAGTTTTAGAACGTACCCCACAAAAACAAGATTTTATTTGATGCCAAAAGTAGAGTGAAATGATGCCAAACTATTTGGATAAGATCATCATCAATTGCAGATCGCTGACTATATGTCATACTAAACAAATGTCACATTACTTTTCGACTCATTACCTGCAAGACGCGAGCCCTTGTGTATCTTGAGTGGCTATATGACCAATGTGTATATAAGTAGAGCCAGTGTGGCCAAATTAATGAGTAAGTGAATTGGTATACAAGGAGTGACTGTATGATCACAAGTGTGGTTTATGAGTATTCCACGAGACACGAGAGGCTGAGTTGTCATGGTGAGGTATATATGCACGTTTGGAGTATATGAATGGCCGTGTGCGCGGTGCGGCGCATTGGTATATCTAGAAGGACTGTAACGCCATTTGTGAGGTTTATATGTATACTATATATACCTGTAGTGACTCTATGTTTTGGGTTGGGTGTATATGTATATATTGAGTGGCCATATGTCCATGGGTGTCACAAATATATATATAAGGGGGTGACTTTATGACCCCTGGTGAGGCAAATATGTATACAAGAAGTGATGTATAATCATCAATGTGGCGAAAATATATACCGAGAGTGATTATATTGTCATCGTTGGGGCGTATATGTATATCTTGAGTGCCATTCATGTGACAAATATATACATGGCGTGACTCGATTACCAATGGTGAGGCGAATAGGTATACAAGATGTCACTGTAGGTATACAGGTCGTGACTATATGGTCATTGGCGATGTGTAGGATTATACCTGGTGTGCCTGCATGTTTTCTCACGGCTATATGGTAAATGTGGTGTGTGTATGGGCATACCCATGTATGGCTGTATAGTAGTGGGGTGGGGTGTATGTGTATAAAACGAGTGACATATGTTCATTTATGTGGTGTTCATGTATATATGGAATGACTGCATGTGAGTGGCACTGGTGTACCTCTGGGTGACTATCGATTTCCTATCGTTATAACTCAAGGATATGTTAACCGATAGAGAGATCATACCAGTGTCTCCACCTTAATGGCGTTTGGTATGCAATACGAAGGAAACGGTTTTCATGACAATAGTTTATAACTTAATAACTTTTGATGCTAATGGGCCATAGTAGCCACATAACATTACCACACACAGTTCCGTGTCAACGTTCTGCCAATTTCCGTTCAAAAACATAGACAGAATCCCAAAAGAAGTTTTCGGCAAAAATTCATATTGTATCCCTTAAAATGATTTGTCATGCCTCATAATGTACTGGGACAACCAGAATATAACATTTAGTTGCCAGTTTCTTAAATATGATGTTTTATAACCAAGTGAGTCACAATTTGCAACCTTTTCGGAACAGCATATAATAATGTTCGGAATAAATGTGACAAATCAACTTTTTACCAAATTTGGTTACCATTTTGCAAGCCATCTTGAGTAATTTTGTCTAAAACACATCAGTGTCACACTTTTGGGATAGATCAAAAATAAAAAGCACATTTGATACCAATGATAGTTCCATTTTATTTGAAATATGGTGCAAACCTGAAAAGTGATGTTTTGCCGATTTGATGCCAAGTTGAGATACAACAAATCCCATAATTCTGGTAATTTCAGTTGTTAAAATAGTAGAAATTAGTCAAGGTGCATCAGATATGTTAGTATTCAATGTATATAAGACAGAATAGTCAATTTTATTCATCAACCACACCTTATAAGCGACTGCACGACAGGCTGGTGCAATATTACCATTTTTCATATTTTGGCCGCCTTTCTGGCAGCCATTTTGAGCCAAAGTGACAATTTTGATACCATTGATATGAGGCGAAATATCCATAAGAAATAGAATGCATCACCTACATTGCACAGTCCTTCCAATTTCTTGATGAAATATGACTATAATCCAAATGGTGCTTTGTTTTGTCAAATGCTATACCGCGTTCTGTAAACTCGATTTTTTTAAAGATCGGAAAGGGTTGGGACCCAAAAGATGGCATATTTTATTTCCCCGATGATCAGTTAACATGCTAAATAAAAAATAAAGTCACAATTCTTAACCAGTTCCAAACAGCAAAAACTTATCTTAAAGATATCAGTAAAAAACGTAACATTTTCCACTTCCGATCGCCATTTTGGCTGCCATCTTGGGCGGTGAGTGCCAATTTTGGCATAAAAATGTGGCGTTAAGTCTTATCTTCACAAAAAGGTATACATATGTATACATATGACAAATATTCTAACTATAATTGTATCAAATTTCAACAAACTGACTTAACGGAAAATGGCAGCCATATTGCCAATATGGCTGCCATTTTCCGTTAAGTCAGTTATGATACTGGACGTCATCTTGAATTACAAAACAAATGCTCAAAGCGGATTTTAGCGGATATTGGATATGTTATAGAGGATATCTTTCTCTTCAAAATTATATATAAACCAACTTAGTCCGTATTTATTCTAGGTTTACCCTAAGATTTGAGTTTATCGACCAGACTAATGTCTTTAAACGGCTTCTATTTAAAAAATAACTTTATCATTGATATATTACCATATATTACTTTTTCACAGTCTGAACTTTTCCTTCTTTCCCTTTATTTGATTTTAACATAACCCTTATTCCCAGGGGAAATTTCATTGGGTGTCGATGGATTCCATGTGACAAATTAGGGGAGGCATCTTAACTTTCTATATCGTGTGCGGATTCTCGCGTGTCTCACATATAAATATACAATATGTTTGATTTGTGAATTTTGATAAATGTGATGTGAAATGATATTTTTTATACAACTGTGATTGATTAATATCTCCTCAAGAATGAATCTTACAGGAAATAATTAATGATTAACTCTCATATACAAAATATATATTTAGCTCTCTAATCAGGGCAACTCATTCTTTCTCTTCCAGTGGGATCTCTTCTGTAAATTTTAGGCATCACCTGGGTCACCATGGAAATAAAAGAGTTCCTATGTGAAACTTTATGCTGATGTGATCGTATACAATGAATACAATTCACAGAACAGAACATCATTTAATGAATATAAATATAACACCGTAGAGTTATCTATTTCAACCTTTTGCAGACTTGAAAACATCTGTCGGGAACTATCCATCATGTAACAACTATTTCCATCCAATATACGCATTATTTGTGGTTATTGTGTAATCAGTTATGTTATATTTATATTTTCATTTTATATTGCCAACACAAAATCAAACCAAACCAATACAATTGTGTGTCGATACATACTTATATATATCCAGCAATGTCTGGATCACTCAATTGAAATGTGGTATTGGTTGGCAGTTTGTATAGTACGTCTTACTGTCGGGCTTCATGCCTAGTGGGCCATTAATGTTAGTAGTGGAAAGGTATTGACTTGAGCGCTAAGAGATTGTCAGTATGGTGATGTCAATGACATTTAAATTTCTAAGTGTGTCGCCTCTAACATTATGCCACAATTTATGGCCAGAAGAGATCGATTGTCAAAAGACTTTGTCTATGTGGAAAAAGGCTATTCCCTAGCTATTACCAAACTACCGGAAGCCACACTATCATAAAATATATTGCATATTTCCTGATGGAATGGGCTCTAAATTATGCTACACTCTTCGGGTCTCGTTACTGGCATTCTGTTTCCTGGTGTTCATCGCGTGGTCTCCATAATAGAACGCTGTGTTTGCTAGTCGAAAAAAGACTACATGTTCATATGAATGACGATCGGTACTTACCGCATATGCCAAGGGCTATCAGGAAGCAATACACCGCTGCTGTTCCAACGATGTGTCTGTAACGTTTGGGATTCAGTTTCGGATTATAAAAACCTAACACGTTTTCAATTGTCCATGGGTATAGAAAATCATAACATCTTGAGCATTTGCAAAGAAGTTTTTCGTATGCACCCGTGCCATAACGCTTACTAATCTCTTCCTGGAATGAAGCTTTAAACACGCTACAATCGATGTCTGTGTCATTTGTATATCTTGTTGTATGCACCTTTAGAAGAGAGTGTGTAGTCGGTGGACCCATGTAGGGGGTGGTATCTAGCTGTGGACGTTGAGTGGATCTCTCATCTCGTTGATCCGTGTTATTCTCGGCGGTAGACACACTTGTATATTGCACTTAAAGACACAGATGTATAGATGCATATTAGTTGGCATAGTATAATAGGAGTTACACACCAACAATATATATCGTACCTCATACTCAAATTCCATTTCTTTTAACTTAGGTAAGTGACACAAACACAACTTATTTATTGTATATTATATCTGATGTGACTTTCTCGCATTCGGATTGGCTGCACACTGCTGTACTACTTTACAATAGTACACCAGTAGGCTTCCCACATTCCTACTATTTCAAACTCATTTCGAAATCGGGTTGCCGCCTGAAGATATATTTACGGACAATCTTAAACTAAACCTTGTACGATACGTGTTGCAATATTGGTATATCATTAGATGTATTGGTTAATTGTAATGATCTTACGAATGTCCGATCATAGCTAGCTAATAGTTTGTCCGTTCAGTTGGCAAGC
Source organism: Siphonodentalium dalli (assembly GCA_032622095.1). Lineage (NCBI taxonomy): Eukaryota > Metazoa > Mollusca > Scaphopoda > Gadilida > Siphonodentaliidae > Siphonodentalium > Siphonodentalium dalli. The sequence continues at coordinate 260,937,228 of CP136063.1, forward strand.
GGCCAGTTCTAATTTGTAATGCTAGTGGACGTTATCTATAACTTCCTTTTATGTATTAATCCAAGCTAAGCAAGTTAACTTCTAAAACAATCACGTCTTTTTAGAAATAAATACACGAATCATGACGCGATAGTGTTGATGTAACTAATAGCACATTTATGGTCCTCCGCCATCGTCAAAAGATTGCCGTAAATTTAAAAAATCTGAGACATATCTCCAAAATTCACGGTACGTAAAAATGAGACACAGAAATTGTGCGCGAATTAGCACCAATGTTCGATGTATATAATAAATAATAGTTTTCTCGTTGACTCGCAGAGGAATAGTCAACTAGCCTGCGGCTCGTGGACTCTTCCACCTCTCGGACCACTATGTTGGCATTGTCAACTCCAAGTCATTAATTATCTATATGATATATAGGCGGCAGACTAACAATGGAGGATCACTATTGTTTCACGCTGAATAATAATCTGGACCCGACTGTTCCAAGTTTTACGCATTTTATAAGTGTTTTATGGCAAATAAAGCACATATAATAGGTATTTAATAGACGTATATTCTCCTAGCTGGAGGAAATAAAGATAAATACTATTTGTTGCATATATATGGCAACATTCACCTTTTTTTGGTACCTGAATAGTTTGTTTTAGAATCAGAATCGGAATATTTTTTATTTCATGAAAAATCAATAGATAAAAAATCCACTAAAATCTGTATGGCCACGAAAACTAGCCGAGTCGTGATACATGAATCGTTACAAACACATTGTGTATATAACACATATGTATCGTGATTGTGGTAGTTATATCGCTTCTACCAAACGCGATCGGAACTCAAGAACGCAACGATATATGTACCAGAGAATGGGTCAGAAGACTCAGGGAGGTGATCAGAGGGTCCCAATTTACCCCCCTCTTTGACACCCCTGTGGTTGGAAGTTTCCAACTAATGGTGCAAGATTTAAAACTGTTGAGGATTTGTTTCCCAACTGATTATTAATAAGTCTACACGTTAAACCTAAAGAAGGCACTTTTCGACTTTTGAGCATTTAGGGCATCTCAATATCTGGGCTTAAATTGATGGTCCAGAAAAATAGGACCCGAATTATGGGTCTTGGTCTACGGAAACAGAGTTCACACCAAACACCTACATTAAAGTTACAAAACTATTGAAAAGATTGGTAAAAAATGGAGTGTGTCGTTGCCGGTGATGCAATCGCTCTAGCCCCCTGTCGCCACGCCCACGAGGAATTCAACTAAAATTTCCTTAATAAAGATAAAACAAATATATGGGGAGACTTGAATTTGACAACCCACCCTTTTGCTATATATTACTTCCTCAAATCATCTTAACCCCAAAATAGACTAGGACATTTAGGTTATATCGTGTTCCCACATAACCCTTATATCCGGTGGGTTATATACATCGTCACACTTAGGTTTGGCTCCAGATGTAACCAACGAAGAATGGAACCAAACTGGTGGCTTCTATGGTGGTATTAAATTTTCCGAGAAACAACACTTGGAAAGTTTTTCTTAGCATTTCTAAGTTTTTGAATAAAATTATGATAACTATTAGAGCATGCATAATGGAATGATTCTTCGGAATAGGTCTGACGTATAATAAACAGAGCACAGACTTACTGGCCAATAGTTTATGCCACGGTAAATTGTGATGGCGAAAGAACAGTACTCGAGGTTTTAACCCTTTCAGTGCCAGGTATCAACCCATATACCCTGTGCCAATGCATTCTCTTATATATGCGAGTCGACCATAGGTCGCCTCGCATATATAAGAGAATGCATTGGCCTAACAATTTTTCATCATTTGTTATTATTTTTTACAATTTTTTACAATTTTAATATTTTTTTATTATATTCTTTAACATACTTATTTTGTAGGTTTAGTGCCAGGGAAACTTACGTTTTTCATGGGCATCAAAATTATTACTATGAATACTTGGTGATAGTTTTGAGTTATAACATGACCCTAAGGTTTTATCCAGTTTGTTTTTAAATTAGCTATAGCGTGCTTAAGCATACCCAAAACAAATTAAACACACACAAATCTAAAATATATTTTTATTTTTTTTTAATTTATTAATATTTTTTTTGGCCGATTTTACAGACCGTAAATTAGGGCCGATGAGATCGGCCCCTGGCACTGCCAGGGTTAACCAGCGACGAGGATGGTATGAGTGCGTTTCTATGTATTTACTGACCCATATTTCACATGGCGAACGGCACCCAACGATTCACATTGAATGATCTTGAAGAACACAAGAAGCACGCATCGAATATAATATAAATCCGGTTTCTTGTTGACAATGTCTCCACAGTTCTTCTGGGTTTCTTCTATATACGATCCGGTTTTGTTTGGGCACTGTTCCAGCGGTGTTCATATTAGTAATCTGATTCGTGCAATTATAGTTTTTATAAAGTGCCTAATGGGCTCGACAATATGGACATCCGTTATTTTAGTATTACTATTAAAAAGAGATATATATATAACAGGGTGGCATTCGAATGGCAAACGACGACTATGAAAACGCTTCACGAAACCATGTTACACATTAAATCGTTCAATACAAATACAAGACTGCCTCTTCCTCGTACTTATATATATGCAACCGATTCACTGGACGTTCCGATGTAATCCACAGGACCTTACACGTCAGGCATGCGTGAAATGAAAGATGGTGTCGAACGTCACACAATCTCATTACTTTCAATATTAATTGATTGAGGCTAAATTAACCTTGACTCTAAAACGTATTTTCATCTGCATGTATCTGCAGTAAATCCCTACGAAATATATAAACAAGAACGAATGTGTCTCACAAAATTTGAAGCTAATGAGTGACTCTATATGTTACATTGTGATGCACTGGGAAAGTTCTTCGTAAACCACTCACAATGTGCTGCACGAATCACACAAAATGTGCGGACATTGGCGGTTCGGTGTTGCCAAAAATAATGTCATTTTAAAAGTATGGGTAATTCAAGCCTTGCTCTGAAACATGAAGTATCACAATGGACGATCCGTGTACTAAGGGAAACAAATTGTTGGATGTCTGGGCTATTCCTTCACCTGTGATTTTTGTCGTTTATTTAATGGGCTCGACATTATGAAATTTGCTATTGTAGTATTACTACTAAATAAGATTCAGACTCACATGTACAATCAAAAACATATATAACAGGGTCGCATTCGAATGGGCAACGTCGGCTATGAAAACAAAAACCCTGTTACAAATTACACCATTCAATACAAATACACGACTGCCACTTTCTCGATTCCGATGACGTTCCTTCATAAACCACCGGACGTTACCGTCAGACATGCATGAAATAAAAGATGGAACGAAATTGTGTCAAGAGTCTTTAGCTCAAACGCCACACGACCCCCTAACTTCCAATATTAATTGAATGAGGCTATATTGGCCTTGACTCGTAAGCTTATTTTAATCTACACACAAAATTTGCGAAAATCGGCGGTTCGGTGTTGACAAAAATGTCATTTGAAAAGTGTGGGTACAAGCGTTGCACTGAAACATGAAGTATCACAATGGACGATCCGTGTCAAGGGAAACAAATTGCTGGATGTCCGGGCCACTCCTTTTCCCGTAAACCTTGTCGTTTACCAATTTGGGTGTGAAAACACATAGTGACGTGGATCCGCTGTGTACATTGAATAGAGAACTTTTTATCATAAATGTTCTATCCAAATGGGCATTACAAAAGGTCATTCCCATACATTATACATGGAAGCAATGACTCACCTTGTCGGACTGATTTCCATTTGTTTGTCTCGATTAATTCGTTCCGATAGTAAAGATGTTTCTATTTATTTACATTTGTGCATACTTTAGACGAATGGAGGCTATCTTTTTAAAAGTGAATGCAATCCCAGTGGGTGGAATTCTCGACAATAGATGATTGACACAATCTTCCAGAATGGATAATGCCTGAGTATTCACTTATCACGTTGTGCTAATTCACTAAGTTGACACTGAGTTTGCCTTTAACAAGTAACCAAAGCTTATTTATGGTTCTAATTTGTTTTGATCAATTATAGTTGTGCCGCCGCGACCCCACAAATTCAGAGGATGCCACGTTGGCATCTTCCATCTACCAATAGATTACTCGTATCATGTAAATGCCTAATCTAAATTTCGAAGAAATTTCGTAACAAATACGGTTTGATCAATACTGGTGCCCCAAGCTCCCTATCCACAACTCAGGGCCCGGAATTTGGGTCATAACTTTCTCGAAAATGGCAGCAAGATATCTCAAAACTAAGTGAGTACTCGCCGTTTTATTTACCTGAATAAATACTCAACTAAAACGATAGTAAGTCTATGTATCAGTTTCTGATAGCTCACTAAGTACCTTTATATCATGACTCCCGTCCACATATAAATATGAGAGTTGAGAAGGTATAAGTGTTCGAGTGATTTAATTCGGTCATACTTTTCGAGCCTAAATTTGAATGCCAAAATCTTCTTTAAAGGAATCTGTTCAATAGCCGGGTTTTGAAGAAAACGCGACGAGTTATTGGGAAAGCTCAATAGTCAAGAATATGGATTGCTGATATTTTTGGAAAAGATAGAAATAAACGAATATTGAAATACATAGCAAACTATGACGTATGTACCTGTCCCTGACACCGTCTGTGAACTTTGACCCACGCCATCAGACTCATGTGGTTGTTAACATGTATATCAAATGTTGGTCATAATTTTCGATAAAATGTTTTATCCCGGCATTCCCAAAATCCCTGCCCACTACGACGCCCGTTAAGCCGTGTATTCCATGTATATATGGTAATAATATACACGTTTGGTAAAAAATTGGTGCCCCTCCCATCCCCATCACTGACTCTAATATGGCCACTTTGGTTTCTTTAAACGATATGATATTCCTCGCATCATGGAGATGATATATATAATGTTCATGAAAATTGTTGAATTAAAAAGTAATATAAATGTTAGTGTCCGTACCTGACCCAAAACGTCCCCAATTTTTATTATCGGCGATTGAACACATTCTTTTGAAATTTAGTGCCCCTCCCCATATTCGTCTCAAATGGCACCTGCGATTTGATTCCTCGTATCACGGAGAAGAATATCAATTTTGTGGAAATCGGCACTAAAATATTTGTATCAATTTCGGTTCCCTTCCCTTCTCTAACCATGATTTGAATGGCGCCACTTCTGGCATATTTAAACCACATCATCTGACCCTCCTATAATGGATATGATTATGTATACGTTTGGTGGAAATCGGATACAAATATGTCATCGATTGAGTTGCCCTCCCATTTTTGTCCCTGATACCAGCAACATCACTTTAGCAAATATTAACTCCAACATTATTTTCATCGTACAAAGTTACTCCCGTAAGACCCCTTTGTAGCCATTTAGACACGACCCCTTAATAGCAACCACCCGGTGGGTGTTTATACCTAAACGCAGGTGAATTATGACGTCATAACAAATTTCTATATTTCTATACCATGAAGAAAAATACCGTGTACGTTTTTGGCTGGAATTCACACGTGACTTCTGGTCCATCACTGCGCAGAATCCATCAGAAACTACAGGGTGCTCAGATATAACGAAGGAATATTCAGACAACAACAACTGATCAAATTAATTCCCAGGTTCTAGATACTCAGTTATCATGAAATTTGTCAAGGATGTTAATAATGACAGGCAGATGGGAATGAGTCATTTTGGGGTCGTTCGGCAAAAGACATGGCCGCCAGCAGCCATCTTGGATTTTACTCTTTGCATGACTAAATCCTTTGGCGCGGTCTACAGGTCGTACTGTTCGTCTGATTATCATGAAATTTGTTATGGATGTTAATGACAGGCAGATGGGAATGAGTCATTTTGGGGTCGTTCGGCAAAAACCTTGGCCACCAGCAGCCATCTTGGAATTTACTATTTGCATGACTAAATCCATTGGCGCGGGCTACGGATCGTAGCTTTGGTCGGATCTTCATGAAATTTGTCACTGATATTAGCAATGACGTGTAGATGGGAACGAGCCGTTTTGTGGTCATTCGACCAAAATACATGGCTGCCAGCAGCCATCTTGGATTTTACTCTTTGCTTGACTAAATTCTTCGGCACAGGCTACAGGTCGTATCTTTTTGTCGGATCATTATTAAATTTGTCATGGATGTTAAAATTGACATGTAGATGGGAAACGCGTAATTTTGGGGTCGTTTGGCGAAAAAACATGGCCGCCAGCAGCCATCTTGGATTTTGCTCTTTGCATGACTAAATCCTTTGGCAAGGGCTACAAGTCGTATCTTTGGTCCGATCATCATGAGATATGTCATGGATGTTAACAATGACATGTACGTGTAGATGGGAACGATTCATTTTGAGGTCATTCAACCAAAAAACCTGGCCGCCAGCAGCCATCTTGTATTTTACTCTTTACACGAATAAATCCTTTGACACAGGCTACAGGTCGTATCTTTTGTCGGATCATCATGAAATTTGTAAAGGATGTTAACAATGACATGTAAATAGGAAGGAGTCTTTTTTGGGTCATTTGGCAAAAAAACATGGCTGTCGCGGCCATCTTGGATTTTAATCTTTGCATAACTAGGCTTTTCAACTTTCCACATTCCTAATCGCTCCATTGACTGTAACACATGAAATTATTCCCTTTCCAAGTTGAGCTACAGTGTCATTGACACTTTCATAATTACATTTCAGTCAATTCACATTTTCAGATGCATATACACTGGAAATTCATCGTTGATTCCATCATCTCAACATTTCATTAAAGTGAGACTTTATGTTCACACACATCAATTCATTCAGGCAACATTTTTCCATTTCTACACTTGATCGTCTCCAATGGGGATAATCTATAATTCTGCATGTATATCATCGTTAACTATTAAAGTGACATTTCTCTTCCACCCAGTCTATATTTCATTAAAATGGCGCTTCATATTCATTACACTTCATTCAATAATTTCCGTTTCAACATCGCTTATTGCATTGATTGCCTTCAGCTAAGGTAATCTGTGTCGGACTCAAATATTAAAGTGACGCATCATATTCACTACACTTCATTCAATAATTTCGTTTTCTACATAGCTTACATGTATTGCATTGATTGCCTTCAGCTAAGGTAATCAATGTCCGACTCAAATATTAAAGTGCATTCGATTTCCATTCATTAATTCTAAGGAAACATCTGCTGTGATATATATATATATATATATATATATATATATATATATATATATATATATATATATATAGGGTACTACACGTGCTACACCACTCGGAGAAATGTCTGTGTCATCACACTAAAATACCATGTTAGAACTTGGATTAATATATTCGTAATCGTATACAGTCACCAATAGCCGGGTTAAAACCGTAGTACCTGACATAGCCCATCAAGTGAACTATTCAAACCCAGCAGGCCTGGTTGATTTCGTTGTGGGATGATGGTTCACTTCATATCCTCAAGCTACTTATTACATACTTTTGTTCTGACGTGCAGGGGTAGATTTGCTTGAGACCCCACCACAGTTTAATTCACACCAGGTTATCAGCTATTATTATCTTATGTTCGAACTTTAGTCATATGTTTGATCATAACCATGATTTTAATGCTGGGTTTGAATAGTTAACTAGATGGGCAATGGCAGGTACTACGGTAGTAACCCGGCTATTGGTGACTATATACGATTACGAATATATCAATCCAAGTTCTAACATGGTATTTTAGTGTGATGACACAGACATTTCTCCGAGTGGTGTAGCAATGTAATACTCTGTGCGGAACATCCTATAATTATTCTAATATTGAACTTAATGATCAACTTGGTGGTTGCTCCACGTACGATCATATTATATATAGAACGCAGACAGACATACTATAGGTATATCAAATTTATGGAGACACGGACTCAGTCTGAATGCTCATTGCTTCGGTGAGCGCGAACACGTTCTCATATATTGTCTAAATTCCCATGTATCAATTAGAATGGCACATTGACATGTATCTCATCTCAGTTCATACTTGGAAATCCCACCCGATTTTCGGTCATGTCGGTGCTCGAACCCGCACTACACTTTTATCCAGATTGTGATGATCTTATGCACGACCAAACACGTCCTTAAATTGGAAGTCCTGTCAACGAGATCTGAGAAGCGCCCATGAACGTCTAATGTGTTTAAAGGGAGAAAACTAAATAAATATATCGATAATATATTGAACAATTATTAATTTAAGATGTCCTATTTAAACGTTCAGGTAAGCAGGTTATCTTGAAATCAAATTAAAAAAAGTTAATATAAATTTACCTTAAGGCTCAATCCATACACTAAGTTACGATTTGCCATGTACATGACGTAGTCAAATTAATTGACGGATAGTGGTTTGGGCAATGTGTGGTACACATTATGCAAACATGTTGATGCAGGGCGTGAACTCACTGACTATACACATAAATTACTCATCTGGGACTACTGTGCATAGAATATCACATTTATTTGAAAAATTTGCCTGACAAAATATGTTGATGGCGAGCGTTTTATTTTTGCACTCTGTCTTATCTTCCATCTGTTGCATTCGTAAGTCAAATAATGAAACCATGCTTACCCTATTTTACGAAGAAGAGAATATAGAAACCATCAACAGTTGAGTACAGTACCGCTTTAAAGATGTACGACATTGACATCATAAAACTAACATTATCAATGCCAGGAAATATATATATATATAAAAACCCTTCCCTTTGCGACTTTTGAAAAGAGGACGTTTTTTAATAAAGTTGTCGTTTAGTCAAGCTCTGAACATATAGTATAGTAATAGTCTTTGATATATAAAGCCTCCTTAATTTCTTTTCCCAACTTTAGACGACAGACAAAACAGAGGTTTCTCAATTGTGAGCCTTTGTACTGGATTTCTATGTATATATGCTTTTGTTGATTTTCCTGCATTGCTATAAATTCTATAAAGAAGTTGATTACATGCTTTTTTCAATTTTATGTTGTCATGGTAAGTTGAATATTGTCAATACTAATTTGGTGTAAAGTCGGAACGGCATATTTACCTAGCCCATTAGATGTTGAGTCCATGACTTCAGTGCGGCACTAATTCAGTTATGTTACTAATAAAACTCCTCACACCTTCAACTTGCGTGATCTTAATACCGAACTTTCCAGAAATCAACGTATATATGACATGTATTGAAATCATTTACAGAGAATAACTGTTGTAATGGTACCAAACTTACCTGTACTATTCTGATCGGGTGTAGCTACTACCACGAACGTCACTGCTATGAACAGTCTGTAACATTAAAAGGAGATGGTTCATCGGAATCATAACAGCACTGTATATGTAATTGGGTTGTAATAATAAGTAAATAAGTAGTAAATACATACAAATAATTTATAATGAACGTAGAATTAACAGAGGGTTAATATATAAAATATTTTTGTTATAATGGCTATGTATACAAATTGGATTTGAATTTGAATATTGAGGGTTGAGTAGGATTGTACAGATGAGGTTGTGGATTGCGAGGTAGGAGAAGCCGCTCTTATTAAACCGAGTTAATCACAGTCAGGACATCTTCGATTATTGCATTTAAGAATTGCGAAAAATATTAATAGTCATCATTTGAACCCCATTCGAATGCATGCCTGGTATGGCATGATGTGGACTCGTTATCTAAGTTGTTCTATATTGTAGTAGGATATGCGTGGCACAGTAGTTGTCGTGAGTAAGATGTTCTTAATGTGTTAAGGCACATCAATGATAGAAAATTCATAGTTTACATGTGTGTGTCATTGGAAATCTCGCATGTAACTCTACAGGAACCCCGAATTCAGAATGTACATACGCGCGCCACGATAAATACCTCACTTGACTGCATATATAGCTCTGGGTTTGAATGCTACCATACAATTCATATTTGGGGCTGGTTTATTATGTAACTATATCATCACGATTGCAAGTTAAATGTCAATAAATGGCAACAACAATTCAGAAACACCATCGTGTGATTTCATAGATCAGTTTGAGGATGCACACTATTTGTGGGTGATAGCAACAATGTGATGAAACGACCTAATTAATTTCATAATGCCAATTAACAATTAAGTGTCATTTAATGGCAACCATGAAGCAAAATTCGGTGTTTATGTGTGTGGGTCATAATCAATTCCTGATGTGGCGTCACATGTAACTGAATTGGAATTCAATTCTAATTCATAATTTACATTTGGCAAATATGGAAATTCCTGGAAGTGGCTGTTCGCCACGTTGGTGGCAAATAGTCATAGTACATAGGAATCGTTATTTGCCACACGGGTGGCGAATACTGATTACATAATCTCTTTATTTTCCCCAGAAGAGTAAGATGATATCGAGCATCGGAATATTTATTTTCAGACCGTATCAAAATACTGTCGGTTTTAAAAGGCTGTCTGGACGGGGTGGGTTTCTGACGTTACTACCAGGTCGCAAACTAAATTTTAGTTTTCCGTGATCGAGGGGGGGGGGGGTGGCGAATTGCAATTTTGATATATAAGGTTTGGATGGCTTTATGCAGTGATTAATACTACCAGTATATCACGCCATGACATTCGTGATACAGAATCAGGTCAGGTACACCATCCAATCAACATTTAAGATACGGAACAAACATCAAGTCCTGGTATAAAATATTAGTTTTTACTGATCGAGGGTGGGGTGGCGAATAACGATTTCGTATATAAGGTATTGTATAATTTATGAAGTGATTATTAGTATATCACGACACGATATTCGTGATAGGATCAGGCCATGAAACGAAACCAACATCAAGTTCTGGAAATTAAATTATTAGTATATCACGACACGATATTCGTGATAGGATCAGGCCATGAAACGAAACCAACATCAAGTTCTGGAAATTAAATTATTATAAGTTCTATGGAATCGGAGGGAGGGGCGAGTATCGATTTTGCTATATAAGGTGTGGATGGATCGATGCAGTGATTAGTATTAACGGTATATCACGAAACGGTATTCGTCATTCACAATAAGGTCATGTCTATCTCTAAATCGGAATTTAAAAAACGGAATCAAGTCCTGGAATATAACATATTATATTTCAGTGATCTGGGGGTGCCGAATAGTGATTTCGCTATTTAAGTTTTTTGGTTGATTTATGAAGCGATTGCTAGTATATATCATGACATGATCGTCGTGATACATAATACGGTGATGCCTTTCATTAAGGGCTCTGTCAACACATTCCCCCAAAAATGTGAATGAGTGAAAATAAAAGATTCTGTTCATGTATATAAGTAATCACAGTAACCAAGCCAAAGGATGAACCATTCTAAGAGAAAACTAATTTAAGAAAAAACAAAATGTGAATTTTATAGATGTTTTAAACATTATATTTTTCTAACACAAATCCAACAAACACAAAGTCCATATCTACGAACAAATATGGGAATATGTACTTAACACTGTGAAGAATGCTGAAAAATAAAATGTATTCATATTTACCAAGCATTCTTTGAAAAATTTACTCAGAACCACTTGTTTACAAATGGTAGCGAAGAGGGAGGATTTATGAAGTAATTATTATTTTCGGTATATCAAGACATGATATTCATGATACAGAATCACGTCATGCCAATCAGTAAGTTAATAGAACAAACATCAAGGCCTGCAAAACAGTTATTATCGGTTTGACGGGATGGAGAGGGGTACCGAATAGCGATATCCCGAAAACTAATATCATATTTTCCAGGACGTGATGTTTGTTCTGTTTCTAATGTTCTGGTTGGTGATAGACATAACCTGATTCTGTATCAGGAATACCATTTCGTGATATGTCGGTAGTAATAATCACTGCACAAATCTATCCGCACCTTATATAGACAAACTGCTATTCGTCAAACCCCCATCCCGAAAACTAATATTATTTTCCAGGCTTTCATATTTATTCCGTGTCTTAAATTCTAATTGGACGGTAGACATGACCTGAGTCTGTATCACGAATATCGCTATTTGCAACCCGTCCCATCCCGTGTATCACGAATATCGCTAATATTACCCGTCTGATAAGTGTTTTCTATGACTTGATGTTTGTTCCGTTTCTTAAATTCTGATTGGATGATAGACTTGACCTGATTATGTATCACGAATGTCATGGCGTGATATACTGGTAGTAATCACCAATGCATAAATCCATCCATATCTTAAATAGCGAAATCGCTAGTCCAGTTCCCGGAAAACTAGCATTTCGTTTGCGATCTGGTAGTAACGCCCCCAAACCCCATCTCCCGCCCGACATACTTTTAAAACCGACAGTGATTTGGCAATGACTGAAAATATTTATTCCTCATATTCGAGATAATCTTACTGCATATAGAGAAAAGAAAGTCTTCATATAATCGCTATTCGCCAACTGAGTGACGAATAGCGATTCATATATAATATAGCGATAAACTACTAGTACTAACCACTTCATAAATCCATCCAAACCGTATATAACAAAATCGCCATTCGCCACCACCCCCGTACTCGGAAAATTAGTATTACTTATGTGATCTGATAGTAACCCTCACATCCACGCCCAGACATACTTTTAAAACCAACATTGATTTGGTAAGGACTGACATGAGCAATGTTTAATGTCAAGCATATAACATACTCAATACACTAATTGTTTTGCTGGTTTACTCATTCATGGGAACACTTGAGACATTATTCAGTGAAATTCATAGAAAACTGAATTTTACTGTCTCATAAATCAATGACTTTCATTTAACAACATAATTATGCTGGTTTACTCATTCATGGGTACAATTCAGTCATTATTAAATGAAAATCATGGAACACTGAATTCTAGTATCTCATAAATCAATGACTTTCATTGAAGAATATAATTATGCTGTTTTACTCATTCACTTGAGGTATTATATATTGTTTTTGCTTGAGGTATAAATCAGTGACTTTCATTGAAAATAGTTTCTGGTTTACTCATTAATGAGAACACATGGAAATCAATGAAAATCATGGAAAACTGAATTCCTGTTTCTCATAAATCAATGACTTTCATTGAAGAATATAATTCTGCAGGTTTACTCATTCACTTGATGCATAGTATAATTGGTTTGCTTGAGGTATAAAACAATGACATTAATTAATAATGAAGGCTTGTTTTCTCTTTCAATTGTGACATCATCAAGAGACATGACGTATAATATGCTAATTGTTTTGCTTGAGGTATGAATCAGTGCCTTAAATTGAAAAATATATTCTTCTACTTCTACATATTACTCAGACGCCTTCAATTTAAAGAATATTTTGTGGAGGTCCAGGCAGCTACCATGGTCCAGTAACTTTATAAACCTGTGGTGACTCCAGTAGCGTTATTTAACGTGCACAAACATAGGCGTGTACACGGGTCAGCCATTAATGTCCGCACCCACGACAACATACATGGACAAATGTTGTAATGGGGGAAGTCGGCATTTTGCGTTCGGAATTTCCTATCTTTATTCAATGATCTCGAATGAGACTTTTCAGCCAGATAAGTTTCAAATGTTTATTGTGAATATATCTTGAAATTATCCCTACACTTTGGCATTCTGGGAAGCGCTCAGTTGCCCCTGCATACATCCAATTATTTCAGGATTGCTTGATTTTTCGGATTGAGTGTGATAGGGCTACTATGAGGTAAACGAACCAGAGTGGCTTCTAAGTGTAGATGTCGTAGAACAGAGAGCTACATTACAGAGCTATCGTGAAGTAGACTTCGAATATTCCCTTAATATATACCACGGATCAACCAAGTAATACCTATTGGTAGTATATAGACAATAAATAACTAGAAGTTAGGACCATGTGTCGTAGCATGTGCGACCAGTCTTGTGGTAATTATTAAATATACTTTTTGGTTTATGGGGCGCAATTGCCGACAAATGCAGATATTGCACAAGACTAGTGCATATGACGACAATGACGCCACGGTACAGGTCACATTGGACTTCCATTGTAACACTGAAGGCAAGACGTTATGGGGAACGAGGTGGGATTTTTTCAAACCAATCTATATGCTTTTAGTGTTTGTATTGTATAAATATCGAGCAAGCAGTTTTCGAAGTGTACACCAGAATAAGTTCCAACAGACTGCCGGGAATTGCACAAACCTAAATTGCTAAACCTTAAAGTAACTCATGTCATCTGCTACGTGTGTCGATAACATTTTCTACAGCGTGATGTTTGCATGTGCCCGGTCAGCTGGCGGCTCAAATTTCAACATATGAGGCTTTCCATAACTTACAGGAGTATCTGCGACCACCATAAATGTATCACGTGATCCGATACATGATACTTGAACGCGTGCCTGCTTCAAGCTCTGCATCAATAACAATCTGACTTATCGCTTTTATAAAAAACACGCCATTCCTCTCAGATCATTAACCTCACACGATTTAACCAACAGGTTCAATATCCCTCATCTTAGAACAACATGAGCACATGTTTATCGGATAATTACTATATGTGTTCATCGTGTTGTTGGATTATCTTATCGGTATTTAAACACCAAATTGCATAACATTATCTAGCGCATATTGAGCTAGCCTGTAAATTGATGTGATCAATAATTATATTCTCGGATGGCATATGCCTTGCGTTTACTTATAAACCACATTAATATTTCCTATATATTCATCACAATAACTGACCGAGTTCTGATATTTTTGTCAGAATACCCTGACCTAGTTTTGATCCCCACTCCGCTAGCACGAGAGGCGAATAAGCTAAACTCCAGGCTACACTTCTGGTTTACTCATTCGTGGGCACACTTGAGTCATTATTCAAGGCAAATAATGGGAAACTGAATTCTAGGTACTCATAATCAATGACTTTCATCGAACGACATAATTATGCTCGTTTACTCATTCATGGGCATTATTCAATGAAAATCATGGAAAACTGAATTATAGCTGCTCATATAACATCATCAAAAGACAAGACATATAATACATTTACTAATTGTTTTGCTACAGGTATAAATCAGTTACACTAATTGAGGAATATATGCTGGTTTACTCATTCATTGTGAAAACTGGGGCATTATTCAATGAACATCAAGGAAAACTGAATTATAATTTCATCTTCAAGGAAATTTTTTTGTTTTGTTGGTTGGTTTGTTTGTTTTTCTTTTTGATGTATGCAAATCATAAACAACTGAATTTTAGTTTCTCATGGATCAATTATTTTCATGGAAGAGTACGTGCTGGTTTACTCATTTATTTGGACAATTAAGGCATTATTCAGTGACAAGCATGAGAAACTGAGATCCAGTTTCTACTAAATCAGTGACTTCATTGAAGAATATGCACTGATTTACTTATTCACGGACACAATTCAATTTGGGCATTGTTCAATGGCAATCATGGATAACTAATTGTAGTTTCGCATACAACATCATCAAGAAACATAACACATAATATACATATTATTTTGCTTGACTTTAATTGAAGAATATATTCTGGTTTACTCATTCATTTGGGACAACTGAGGCATTATTCAAAGGAAATCACGGACAACAGAATTCAAATATCTCATAAATCAATGACTTTCATTGAAGAATATAATTTTGTTGGTTTTCTCGTTCATTTGGGACAACTGATGTATTATTCAGTGAAAAAATGAAAACTAGATTCTCATATAACATCTCCAAGAAACAGGACATATAGCATACTAATTGTTTTGCTTGAGGTATAAATCAATACTAGTATATCATAAATCAGTGACTTTTAGTGAAGGAAAGTATACTGATTTACTCATTCATTGGGACAGCTGAGGCATTAGTCAATGCAAATCATGGATAAATGTATTTTAGTTTCTGCAATAACATAACCAAGAGGGTATATGTAATACACATTTTATTTTGCTTAAGATATATATCAGTGACCTTTATTGAAGAATATACACTGGTTTACCAGGATATATAACATACTAATTGTTTTACTTGAGGTATAAATCAATGGCATTAATTAAAGAATATATGCTGGTTTACTTATTAATTGAGATAACTGAGGCATTATTCAATGAAAATCATGGAAAACTGAATACTAGTTTCTCACATAACACAATCAAGAGGCATGCAGTTCATATAAGTACCATTTCTTTTGCTTGAGGTATAAATCATTCATGAGGACCATTGAAACATTATTCGTGGACAATCAATGAACAACTTATTTCTGTTTTGTCATAAATCAGCAACTTGCATTGAAGAATACATGATAAATTCCTCATTAATTTTGCGGCAACTGAGACATTATTCAATGAAAATAATGGAACACTGAATTCTTGCTTCTCATATAACAATACCAAGAGATCAATTACTTCAATTACAATCATGAAAAACTAAATTCTGGTTTCTCATATAACAATACCAAGAGGCAGTACATATAATTAACAAAGTGTTTTTGCTTGAGGTGTGAATCCGTGACTTTCATTGAAGAATATACTCATTCGTTGAGACCATTGATGCACTATTCTATAAAAATTATGAAAAACTAAATTTCAGCTTTTCATAAATCAATTCCTTGAAAAATATATGCTGGTTTTCTGAATATTGGGGACAGGAAATAGTACATATACTACACTAGTTTTTGCTCATTGTATGGATGTAGTTTTCTGATATTTTGATGACAAAATGTTGATGTTTATAATAACTGATATGTGGAACTCAATTATAATTATTTCTTCATTATCAGCTTAGGATTATGGTCTTTCATATGTGTTAGTTTATGTTATGGTCAGATTATATGTTCATATTCAAGGAAATATTTACACTATGTTATTGTATAAAAGAATCACTGACAGCTATATATCAGAGAGATCCTGTGTTAACACCCCTCTTGTGATTTCGTCGATGAATCTGAATTAGCAGAACATTGAATGATACACAGTATGTTGGGTGTGGTTCTGTAATGACGCCCTCCTATTAATTCGATGATTGCCAATTAGTTGTCTGTGTATGCCAACAATAATTCCCTGTTTCAACGTTACATGTGTGAGCCAATATAAATTTTACGTTTATACTGAAACCTAAAGTATTGAGCCTTACCCAGTACCAAACCTCATGCTTTATGGCATACACAAACAATGTCTCAACACAAATATTATACCGTAATACTGTAATTATTAAATGGATTACCTTGTGATGGTGATCATTTTTCTCTCAATTAAACTGCGTCTCCCTGACAATTGTCGACCCAAGAAAGAAACTATCAGCAGATCTAGTTATAAGTGTACAACGGTTGTGCACATTGACCGCATGTGAGACAATTCCTAGTCATATATGCGACACGAGCGACAATTATTCAATTAACTTACATGGCGTGGTGGTATAGTTCGATCCAATTATTAGCTTGCGGTCTTTTGTCCCTATATTCCTACTGTGTCATCAGACAGTTTGTATGTTATCATTTAGAAATAACAGTTACCGAAATATGACAATAACCTCATGATTATCTAATAGTATAGTATAATTATACTATGAATGCAATATTATCCACAAAACACTCTTTGTGTGACAGAAAATGCAGTTCGATTATTTTTTATTTTCGCGAAAAGCACGTTGATTGCTTATCACCAGAGAGTCACGAAGTTAACTGTAGATTTCTGGGAATCGTCGGCTATTTATTTCGAATCTTCCGCGGAAACAATAACCACGTGCTCGCACAACACAAAGCAAGCTATATACCCCGTCAAGCTGGTTCGGGGACAAACAGCGCTAAGATTTCACAATCACAGGATTTATCACAAACTCAAAAGGCTATCACAACGTCGCGACGAAAATGTATAATAAACAAGAAAGAAATGATATAACGATAAACAGGCATTTCACTACGTACAATTGACCATACAATCCAGATTGGGTGTGTGGCGTTATTATATGTAATTTAGAACATCCGCGCGCAATTTACTACGGACGAGTTACAATAGTAGTAAATTCCTTATTTCCTTATTTGATGTGTGACGTAATTATATTTTGTCAGGATTAAATAAGAACTAAATTAACATACAATGCAATCTCTGTGCACAAACAATTACATTAGGTACACGTGTTGTGTATGATCATTTCCCGAACACGAGGTAACGTATATTAGATGGATTTTGAACAGATAACGGGTAGTATGGGTCGATTAGACTTGATGTTATTTGAACGAGACTGCTGTGAATGCCGCCGTGAATATGATTTGTGTCGGCTTGTTGACTTCGGCTGGTTCCCACCGTATATTTATATACAACTTTATGTGACAGAATTTGGTATTTGTGTACATAGCACAGCGTTCGATCTTGACAATAGCATACTATATACGCGATATCTATGATTGGAATAATAACACAATGTGTCTATATTTTAATATGATTTCTGTTTACGGTGGTTTTAATGAATTTGACTATGTTAACAGATATACCCGCCGCGAATGCCACCCGTATCTTTGAAGCAACTGATTATTTGAGCTAAGCAGATACACCTAATAATTGTGTTTATTTTACGTTCCCGTTATTGGCATAGGTCGATAAATAAACGAAATACCTTTATACGAACATTGAATGTCCCATGGAGTAGGCCGTAAACTCTAAGTAAAGAGCCGGGAAAGGTGTCCATTATAGAAATAGGATACACGCCCATCCAGCTAGGTGTCACAAGAGTGTCCCATCTTGATAGTTATCACACCACATCTTGATAGTTATCACAACACATCTTGATACCTTGACTTTTACTGTACATTATTCTATGTTTTTTCAACAAAAACAAAATTCGTCTACACTCAGGTTCAAAGAGGGCAGCAATCGTGCAATCTTGTTCCAGAAATGGAGAAATGATGCCAAAATGGCCGCAAATCCAAACAAAAGTTTAGATGAACGAAACAGCATGGATAACCGCCTGAGTGTAAACAAATATGTGAGCAATGTGTGTCTGTCCTCATTAAACGTCTTTAAGCTTAGTTTAAAGATACGTACACATTAGGTAAGATCCACACGGAAGACTTATTGGCCACTGCAGTCCTAAATAGAGCAAATTGTTTTTAGTTTTAAATTTCACTTTGAATAAATCAGACAGATACCAAATAGTATACTTTGTAGCGCGGGACACACTAAGTCATGTATTGCTACATAGTGCGCGGTAAATTTGTCTGGCATATAATTAATCATTGAATATTGCACAGAAACGAACGTGTACACCCTTGTTATGTGAATGTTAGTTATACTTTCACGATTTGTAATATTTTCCCATGCTAACAAACTATACAGATATGTTGCAGTGATAATTTATGTTAGCATGAAAGATACACTAGATACATTATTTAATGTGACGCTAACTTTCGTGATAATTTATGATGCGCAAATCTTACGAACGGCGTGTTTCAGTTTTCCCATTCACTAAATAATTCCATGTATGGTTGTGGGTAATGAGTGACATTCAGGAGAAGATGTAAATACGTTGATGAGGTTTTAGAAAACGAAGTTTCTCGAATGTCTGGCCTTAATGAATATGACCAACTATAATAGCCAATTATATACGCAGTCTCGTTTACTGACTGTTGTGAATTTTGGTCAATTATTGGAATTATTAAACTTCGATTGTGGTACTTTTTGTGTCGGGAAATTGCGTTAACATGTAGTGCCATGTATATCTGTGACAGAAGCGAAAAATATGTCTGTCATCACTTGATCTGAAATAATTATCCTATAATGTTGTAAGAAATGAATTTGAATTTGTCTGTTAGCTCATAATACTCATAATTATATGAGAATGAGAAGCAGACACGAGTGACAGTGAAGAATGAGTATAGATGGGTGAAAGATTTTTATAAAAGTTTGGAAAGGATAAATATTAGTAGCCTATTAATAGATAGAGTAGTGTGTGCACAGATAATGATTATTATATGACTTATATAAGGTGTACATATTTGTCACATATGAAGTAAACAGCTCAGTGAACTTAAATAATTAAATAGCAAAAAGCAGATGCATAGAAATGCATTAATGCTTGAATATTTGCACCGGGTTTCAGTTAAATAGCTATTTAATGAATAAAGGGAATTACAGATTATTGCCGGAACTATAGGACTATATATAATATTGTTATGTAACAGTCTATTTTGAAATGGCCAATATTGATACTCAGCAACTGGTGCCGCAACAGTGGTCTTACAGAGAGTACTACCTGTGACCAATACTAATGTGAGTCTGGAGAAGTACATGTGACAATATCATCTACAAAGCCCCGTGGTAGATTGTTGCCTGGTATGAGGATCGTTTTCGTTCAACCCCTGTACGATTTCCGAGCTAAATGGGTGCATATTTTAAACACCATTATGGGTACTGTATATAACATAAACAAAATCTAATCTAAAAGGGACAAAGGCATTCGAAGCTTCGCAGTGGGTTCGTGAGAAATAGCATAGTTTGTAAATCAACTGTCGCCAACAAGTATATGAAAACATAAATTTACTGTATACTTATTTTCATTATGTATAACGCCAATAATGAGATTTCGCATGTCAATTTTGTATATAAACATTACTGTTACAGTAGGATTACCGATACAAGTCCATTTAGTCGAAGATACCATGGTAAGCATAGGAAAAGATCAAAGCATTGACTAATGTTCTGAAAATCATACTCAGACTAAAATATTTGAACTTAATACATGTTTATCGATATTCGTTGACAAATCACTGTAACTGTTTGTTTGCGTAACAATAGTTTCGAAAAGCTAAATGTGTGTCCTGTAGAACTATACATAATGAATGTAAGAACACATTTGAATCTATTTCTCCGTGCTGTTCGTAGCGGTGATGTTCATTATTAGTCTATGGCTGATATGGAAAAATAAAGAGAAAACGGTACACTGTTATGTCATTGAGCATATACCCATGTAGATATATATTCCATGTACATATAATTTGGAAATTAAAATCAGCCGCGCCCTTTCATTACTAGTTTATAAAACGAAACACGTCGTGGGCATGTCAATGTTGACTTATTAGTCCTCTTTGATTATATATCTCTACAGTAGCCGTAAGTTCCAGTGTAGGGTTTCATCGATGTTCGGCTATTGAGATGTGCGTCATTAACAGAAGTGATTGAGCGCCCAGTTTACTCACATAATGAACAGCACAAACTACTTCAAACAATTGAATTCTGAGAAACAAATAACAACCACAATTGTATCATGGTGCTTGATTGAAATATTAAGTAGAAGTGCACGCGGTGTTTTTCTTTTCCAACGACCTGTCATGTCACCTTGTTCTTCTGCGTTTGACTGCACTTCCAAAACGGATAACAAAAATATTTAAAAAATGATCTTTGTTGATATAATAAAGCGAAATTACGATAAGGAGAAGAGGATACATTGAAATAGTAACTATAGTTTGCATGAAAGCATTGCAAAAATAGAATGCATTTTATTAGATGTGCCAATAATTGCGTTCATCGATATATTTAGCTACCCCATGGTATTTTTTTGTGTGGACATAACACATAATTTAATGATTACGTACATGTCGTAATCTGGTCAATGATTCCGATTAAAGGTACGGTTGGCCTTGGCGGTGGGTATCCTGTGAAAATATTTCCACCCGTCAAAAACCGCCACAAACAGAAAGAAAATCAAAATGTAGACAGACTTTGTCCGTATACAAATAAGAAATATCACATAAACAGTATGTTATTGTCAAATGTTTGACCACTGTTATGTAAACAAAGGCATAAAAAGTAACTTTGCTGGTGTTTGTTTATATTATGATACTAAACATAAAGAGCGTTCTTTGTTCTTGAATTCCTGATATGGAACTAATAAAGAGCGTTTATGCCATTTGTGTGTGATTAGCCAGTATCATTGTGCTGTCTTCTGTAACACAATCAGGCTCTTGCGTAGGTAAAATATAGTAGGTCTTTATGATAACATGCTGTTTACGTGATGGTCATGGTATATATGAACGAAACTGTATGCATCTTAATGTTTTTTCTGTTTACGTTGATTAGAACAAATATGAATATTTTCGACAACTAAGGCCTCACGTGCCTTTAAGCCTAGTATAGGTTGGGTGATGTAATTTAAGTTATAATTCGATTTTCAATTTCCATAAAAGGGGCTTAGTCTTAGTTCTTACTTACACGTATTCTCCATGTATGATCTTATCAATGTATATAATTCATCTGTATAATAGTATAGGCGAGACATGATATGCAGCTTTCTGGAGATAGCCGTAGTCCTGTGTTGATTTTGGTGTTTTGAAATCGTGATGTCATGAGGGAGAAAGTCTTCCAACTTTTGATTCCAATACATACATTTTACAAATATTAAGCTACGAGGAATTTACATAAATAAATGCGAATCGGCTATCATCGAACCCATATCCCAGTGTGCATCGAGTGAGTGCGAATAATTGGTTGTGAAAAATTCGTGTGTACTGGCCATGGTAATAAGTGTGATACTTAAAAGACGCAACGGGTATGTAAAAATTGTAGTTAGTGGCAGTTTCATGTATCCAACCTTCCACTCTTGTGGCTGCTGAGACAGATTGAATTTCAGACCCTCTGGCTAAACTAAATTTTATTACCACCAATTGTTTGTTACTTTATATGACCATTTGTGACTCCTCCCTGTGGCACCAGCTCTGCCAATATACATGACTCAGAAGACACTAAGATATATCGCGATTTCTCATCACATCGCTGCTATGCAATGATATGTCAGGAGTAACAAACAAATGTGTTTGTAAAAGAGAAGTTCGCCAGATTGGACTTGCGTCGAACAATAAATCAGGTAAGAGTCGGTTTCAGGTTTCGTGGCTTTAAATTGTCCAGCTATACTGTGCCGTATTTAGTCCATAAAGTTATCAAATCATCGTTTCTACAGTCACTGTCAGTCAGTACGTTGATTTTTAGATTGAGTTGCACGTACAGTACTTATTCGACAACTAGTGCATAAGCCGACTTGGACTACCCTTCGAATTATGGTCGGACAAAAGATGTAGCAGAATTGGTAACCAACTTAGATATTGCATTTTAAGCCCCTCTGTACCTCCCCATTCTGAAATAGTTGTGGACAGTACAGACATTCAACGATCATCAACACGAAATTCAGAAACACGAGACAATAGATAAACACAGGATAAACAATACTGCAAACATCAGAAAAGCAATACAACAGCTAACAAAACTTTATCCTCAAACATCGTGAAGATGTGTTTCTAGCTGAGTGATTGGTGGGTTGGGTCCATTCAACCACCCACCTTGAAGAGATGATGTGGGATCAAAGTGGACCACGAGCTAAGTTGTGCACATATGTCCATGCCTCGCGTGATTCGGCCGCCACAGTATCAGACCGTACACGACCACACATTGTGGGATGCATACCATGGGAAACCGGGTGCCAGGATGGGGAGTCATGTCCATATAAGTGGGCCGGTGGAACTATTCAGGCTATTCGACCATGAGCCCACACATAAGCTCTACACAAATTAATACGCTCCTTATTAATTAGATCAAGTATACTGGAATGCCACTAGTACTCATTCCGATGTCACTTCATTGATGCGAAATAAAGACTAAATATTCACAAGCAAGATATAATCGAAATCTCACAAAGTTACATCTGAATTATCATATTGGCGATTTGCAGCTCCCTGCATGGTCACAGATATTCACTCTTTTCATCGCACATATGTAGCCCCATTGAATTTTGTGAGTTACACATCAATTTGAAATGACATGAGCACTCGCCGTTATTGCGAGCAAATAGAAATGCTCGTTATATCCTGGTTATATCGGGTCATCACTCTGATTTCGTCCCCGAATTACAATTACACTTTCGATGTGAGCAATTTG
This sequence comes from Siphonodentalium dalli, assembly GCA_032622095.1. NCBI lineage: Eukaryota > Metazoa > Mollusca > Scaphopoda > Gadilida > Siphonodentaliidae > Siphonodentalium > Siphonodentalium dalli. The sequence continues at coordinate 260,961,155 of CP136063.1, forward strand.
CTTTTCTTTGCGACGTCACAATTGTTATCAGCATATATACTTTGAGGGTATATGAATGGTTCGGAGAAATTAATAATGCCTCATATGATGTTTCATAAGTTCACAGATATTCATAATAACTGATTTACATAACTGATTATTTCGACAACGCACAGTAAGTTCAAGAAACATCTTCCAATACGATGGTTCCCGTATCATCCAGTTACAACATCAAAGGAATTTCACCAAAAGCCGATTTAGTTATCCAAATTAGATTATTACTAATAAGTAGTCACAACAATACCAATCACGATATCATACATGTATATGCCGAAAAGGTCATATAATAAGGCTTTATCTTGGAATTTTGGAGAATGGGAGAGTGTGGTTTACAACTTTCATATATGATGATTCTTAGTTCAAACTGGAATTACCCAAATGTGTTATCACAAACGTAAACACATAGAATGTCCACGTGTACCCAGCGTGGTTCTGTGTAACATGTATATTTGCATGAATAAAACATGATTACCAATGCGTAAATAAGTATACGACTATACGTCTGTATCCGCACATCAACATACCGTATTCTTGTTGATGAATTAATTGTCTCGTAATTGCGCCGCGAATGTCTGTACTATTCTTGAAGAAGTCATCGGAACTTTTGTCAGACGGCCAAATTTTCCAGGTGGTGATTAATAACATAATTCAAAAATCGAAATCTGATAATTCTGTGCTCTGACGGGTGGGTTCCTCGGCTCATTTCAAATAATTGTTTACCATCGAAGCCGAAGAAATAGCAATTTAGGTGTGTTAAATCAGATTATGTATCTTTAATATATTTACAATACATTAGCTTTACTGAATAGAGATGACAATTACCTTCCATTGAATTGGACGGTCTTGTAATCAAAGGCATAGTTCTGCAGAAGTACCAATCGATACGACAGGCCAGTGAACGGGGAACAACATGTGCACACTAACTCAGTGGTTCACATAAAACTAGTGCTGTACTTATAACTCTTGCATACAGTTTCTCCGTTAAACCTGGGTGCGCAGCCACTTGAGTAAATTAAACACACCACCGAAGCCAAACGTCAATTCTAGCGCGCAGCTTGTGACTGCCGGAAAGAAATTACCCGTTAAAAATAACCAATGAACGACAATGTACCAACATAGAAACATATCCTCGCTCAATTACGCACATAGTCGACCTTTTATGTGAATTAGGCACATAATGTGATTTGCTGATTCTGGAATAAGCAGATAATTGGAGTTTGGGATGAAAAAAATAAATAACGGAGTCATATCCAGTCATATCCGTTAGTTAGTTTTATGGCGCGGGCCACAGTGAAAACATATGTTAAAGAGCGTACACCTGAAAAGTCGTTGAATTGGCTTATTTCTGTCATTGTCCGCACATAATCTCCTTAGAATAGCCTCATTATGAGTCGATAATGTGATTAAACGCTCTCATTTTCAGCACATTATCGACTCAAAATGGGGCGATTCTAAGCAAATTATCTAGCTAAAACAAGTTCTATTATAAGCAAATAATGTTCGGGTTTTTCGGGAGAACATGCTGCGTATACATGTAAGGAAGAAAAGTGATTTAAGCTTTATTCTCGAATCTTTAGGAGATAATTACAATGGGAATAAAATGTATAGTATATCTCAGACCAACTATTTAAATAGTTGCACTTTAATATATTTTCTATCAAGCGTATTAATACCAAATGCATATAGTGTGGGTGTACCAGGATATACATGTATGATATACAAAATATAAAGGATATTGAGAGCCAAGTCTCAGGCCAAAAAACCAGCAGGTATTCCGTTACGAAAATAAAGCGTTTTTCACTGGACCGCTTTGGAACACTAGGAAGACATATGCCAATTAGCACGAAAAGACATGGGCGATAACATAAATTATAAAGAATAAATGTAACTTATATTGATAAAATTCCAACCAGACCTTAAACTTAACACAGTCACTCTCCATCTTCCCCAGTCCACTAACAGCGTTGTGGCTATTGCTTCAGAGAAAGGTGGGTGTCACAATTAGAAAACAAACGATACTAAATATAAATTAATCCGGCTGTGCGTGCCCACTTCGTGCACTAAATATAATAATAACCCAGCTGGGCGTGCCCCCTTCGTGCACTAAATATAATAATAACCCAGCTGGGCGTGCCCCCTTCATGCACTAAATATAATAATAAGCTGGCTGTGTGTGCCCCCATTCGTGCACTAAATCAAACTCTTTTTATTTTACCACAGCGAGAATCGACTGTAATAGGAAACGCTATTTAAACTTCCATGATATATGGTATTTCTACATTCTGTGACTTGAATAAGTTTTCACATGACACATCAAGTTGATGTGAGAGTATTCCCCCATTGCAACATAAGCCTTAGAATTCTAGCTGCATAAACTCAGTTAGATTACAAGACAGTACACTAATATAAGAACTAAAACTTAGGAAGAAAATACTATCCAAAAAAACCCAACTAATAACTAATACTAACAACAGGCGATTAACAATAATATAAATATACAGATTAGCGAGCTTGCGCCCTTGGTGGCTCCATATCCTGGGCGTGGCTGAAGGTCCCCCAGGCGGAAAATTTTACGCTAGTCGTATCATTTTCTGTCCGTAGTATAAGTCCTTGAGTAATTATCTCCTCCAAAATTACTAACATAATAAGTCTCAACAACGCATGCAGGAGATTTGATGGAGTCAAACCACAGTTACTGGACATGAAGTCCCCAAAAACAATGTTTTAACAGGGTCTGGGAAAAAATGAAGACACACATGACCGTGTTGTGTACCCACCCCCAAAATCCTAAATCGTTTTTCCGTTTTTCAAATGTTTACGACCTGTTTTTGACACCCTCTCCTATTTGAACGAAACAATACTTTACGATGTTAATATCATATGATATTAAGGTCAGGACAGCTTAATTCAATAGCAGCATAGATGGTCACTGACAGTATTGTTTTGTCTCCATTAGTTTTGTCACCAAACAAAAACAGCAATTGTAACAGAAAGAAAATGTATAGAAATTATGGGAAATTTATCAACATGTCTTTGAATTTTCGTACATCCCATGTGTATATGGCCTAGTCAATATGGTAGTAAAATCATAATTAACTTCTGGATCAGAAGTAATAATCTTGATAATTTATCGTTAAAGTGCTTTTATTATCTGTTTGTGTGCAACTCTTTCACTCCCTCGTAATAATCGGATATAGCATACTTTGTTCAACCCAGATGTCTTAAAATGGCACTAAGATTTATTTGATTATTTTATATATATCACACTATTTATAAACCAGATGTCTTAAATGGGCACTAAGATTTCATTATATAATTTGAATACCAAAAGTGTTTCAATATCACAGCAAAAAAAATGTAATAATTTTACCTCAGAATTGTTAATAAATAGGTCTTATTCACATCATAGTTCTTAAAAGGGCGCTAATAATTTAACTTAAATATGGTTGATAATTTATCGTTAAAGGGCGTTTATTATCTGTTTGTGTGCAACTCTTTCACTCCCTCGTAATATATAGGCACCGTTGATATCAAATATATTAGAAGAGACATTAATGATATCCTCCACCTCAAAAGATACTAATTATATAATCAATAAATAGCGTACATTTGTTCAGGCATTAACATTGTTGGGAAAAAAAGTTGATCACATAAAATGAAAGGTCCAATAATCGTATTCAATGTGCTAATTAGCTCTATACATATACATATATCGAATTCATAATCAAATTATTATGTCTTAATCATCAAAACGCATAATATTACACTATTCCACACAAAATTTTAGATAGTATATTACAGAATTAAAATTAATATTGTTTCAATCCGAGTGTACGAAAGTGATCTTTAAATACGTAAACTAAAAATAATAATCATAGTTTCACAAGTTTTTTTATGTTGACGAAAAAGTAACTTAAATTATGTTTTAATTGCTTTATCGTGCTTTTACATTTAATATTTCATTAAAAGGGAGATATATATTTTTTTTATTTTTCTGAAATATTGAATTTGTGTTGGAATTGAAATACGTTGTCTTGATATGAACCGAAAATAGTTGCTAATTGTTCCAGTTTTCTTCCTAAAATATTATAGATTATGAATTTATAGCTAGATTTATACGTTGGTGTGATATATAGAACTAATTAATGACAATTTAACATGATTGATACACATATTTTTATATATTTCAACATAAGTTGGTTGATTTCAATATATTCCCATCATTCATTTTCATTAAAGGAACCGATAATGGTTATACATTTCGATTTCTATCACTATGAAATGGTGTTTTTGAAATGTGTTGCCTACTAATCTACAGAAAAACGTTCCTAAAAAAAAGTTCCATGTGTTTAGACCTGTGGTTTTTACATGCATAGGTTTATTCGCTAGCGAATATATCATTGTATCATTCTTTAACATAATTATATCAATCGTTTAACATCTAAAATGAATTTAATAAAACAGCTGTTACAATTCACAGGGGAGCTAACTCTGTTCTTTATATTCGAATTATATTTGTAGATTTAGTTTACAACTCTGGTAATTTTGATTAACCTAGAAATACTTTGCCTGACTATAACACATAGCCTGGAAGTAATATTTTAAGACCAACCAAGAAATAAGTAGTCTGACTTTAAATATTAATTAATTTTGACACTTACAATTCACAGGGGAGCTAACTCTGTTCTTTATATTCCAATTAATATTTGTAGATTTAGTTAGTATATTTTAGGAAATTTTGAATAACCTAGAAATAGTTTGTGTATAACCTATAGCCTAGAAGTAGTATTTTAAGACCAACCTAGAAATAGTTAGTCTGACTTTAAATATTGATACATTTTTGCCAGAATATATTTCGACGGGAATCATTTAAGACCAGACTGTCCATATCTTAAGAAAGGATTGATTTGTTAATGATTTATATGTTTATTGATATCGTATACTATTATATATGCTTGTATCATTTATATTCATTACAGGAACTAAGTGTCGGGGTTCCACATTTCGATTTCTACAAGACTCTGTAATATCGAATTTTATGAGATTGAATCGTGTTTCCTACAAATCTACAGAAAAAAAGAGAAGTTCCGCTAACAAAATTCCATGTGATTAGCCCTGTGGTTTTTACATGGACGGGGTTATTCACTAGCGAATAATTCATATCATTTAACACTTTCAAACATCAGCTCGGATGACAGTATTATTTTACTAACCTATCGGGCTTACTAATATATAGCTTGGCTATGCCTTCAAATAGTTACTAGCTAGCATGACTATAACATCTGCCTAGAAATAGTTTGCCTGACTATACCAAGAAATAGATACACATCATTTTCTAACATAATATAGGTTTTATTGAAGTTTGGCTATGCCTTAAAATAGTTACTAGTTAGTCTGACAATAACATCTGCCTAGAAATAGTTTCTAATTTGGCAAATAGTTAGTCTGACTTATTATACTCACATATATATATACCTGGATATTCCCTCTACTTTATACTACTAGCGTCTATGTGATTTTTGTTTTGTCTGTGAAACACTGGACAAACATGACAGATAAAACATTGTTTAGTTTTCTATTGCCAGCCATCTCTCCTGGCACAGAGACCCTCTCAGAAGCTCACACTAAGAGTGCAAATTAATCACATAGAGCTGTATGCGAGTGTCGTATCTCCCTATATAGTATCTCTGATAATATCCTATGGTGTCGAAGACGTCTGGATGAAATGAATAAACATTATTTAAACTAAAACATTCCACTCAGAGAAAAGTAATAACAAGCAAGCTAACGCTCCATCATGGAATAAATTTAATGCACACCGTAAAATGGGAACGGATTATGTTGGAATAAAACAAATAGATATGGTACAAATAATATTCAAAGGCCGATTCATCAAAGCTTACCATATTCAGCTCAAAATAGATTATACGGACCGGTAAAAACAAGAGCTCCATTAGAATCGAATCAACCTTACAATCAGAAACAAACGCAAAAGGCAATACAGCACCAGGACAAGATTAAAACAAATTTGTCAATTCCTGAATATGAAAATACTACGAAGCTTATGCAAGGCATTAATGCACAAGTGTCATCATCCATATTGATTACAATTGGCAAACAACAATATCGTGCCATACTGGACAGTGGTGCAGACACTAGTTTATGTTCGCTAAAATTTTATAACAATTTAAAATACAAGCTGCAAATACAACAAAACCAGTTTAATGCGACGTCTGGAAGTTGCGATGCCTTGACCATAAATGGTTCCATAATATTGAATTTCCACATTAATAAATTAAAAATATCACATAAGTTCTACGTTTGTTCTAATATGCATCGATCTTTATTAATCGGAAGAGATTTTCTCAGTGCCAATGGCGCCAGGTTATATTTTGATCGCCAAATTATGAAAATTAATGAGAATATCGTAACACTCGTTCCCGATATTCACATCGCCAGCTTGGTGAGAATACAATCTGCCTACGCGATTCCACCCAAAACCACGATATTAACAGCAGCACGTATAATTGGAGGTAATAAACTGTTTGCCACGCCTTTTCTATAAGTACAGCATATAGATAATCCCGACTCGATACCAATGAAACCATTAACAGCTAAATATTCCACTGTGAGTACAGAGAGCGATTTAATTCCCGTGCTTGTTAGCAATTATACGGATAAGCATTTTAATTTACGACGTGGGTGCATCGTGGCAAAAGTCGACTTTCATTGAACCGTATAATTCTGCTGGTTTACTCATTCACTCGAGGCGTTATATAATTGTTTTGCATGCGGTATAAATCAGTGACTTTCATTGAAAAGTATTTTCTGGTTTACTCATTCATGGGAACACTTGAGGCATTATTCAATGAACATCATGGAAACCTGAATTTTACTGTCTCACAAATCAATGACTTCCATTAAAGAATATAATTAGTCTGGTTTACTCATTCACTTGATGCATAGTATATTTGGTTTGCTTGAGGTATAAATCAATGACATTAAGTTAATAATGAAGGCTGGTTTACTCATTCAATTGGACAACTCATATAATATACTAATCGGTTTGTTTCAGGTATAAATCAGTGACTTTCATTGAACAGTATAATTATGCTGGTTTATTCATTCACTTGAGGTATTATATAAATGTTTTGCAAGAGGTATAAATCAGTGACGTTCATTGAAAAATAGTTTCTGGTTTACTCATTCATGGTCACACTTAAGGCATTGTTCAATGGAAATCATGGAAAACTGAATTCTAGTTTCTCCTAAAACAATGACTTTCATTGAAGAATATAATTCTGCTGGTTAACCCATTCACTTGATGCATAGTGTAATTGGTTTGCTTGAGGTATAAATCAATGACATTAATTTAATAATGAAGGCTCATTCCATTTGGGTAACGGATGCATATCATCAAGAGACAGGACATATAGTATACTAATTGTTTTGCTTGAGGTATAAATCAGTGGCTTTAATTGAAAAATATATTCTTCGTCTACTTCCTCATATTACTTCGGCTCCTTCGATTTAAAGAAAATATGCGGAGGTCCATGTAGCTACCACCGCCGAGTCACTTTATAACCATGTGGTGGCTCTAGTAGCGTTATTTAACGTGCACATTCCGAGGCGTGTACACAGGTCAGCCAGTAATGTCCGCACCCACGACAACTTACATGGACAAATGTTGTAATGGGGGAAGTCGGAATTTTGCATTCGGAATTTCGGATCTTTATTCAATGATCTCGGATGAGACTTTTCAGCTTGACAAACTTGGTTTATTATAAACAACGCGTCTTAGATAAGTTTTTAATGTTTACTGTGAGCTAGCATGGTTACCCGGCGTTACCCAGGTTAAAGTGATATGAATATCTGAAACCCTGTATATATTTGGTGGGAATAGAGAATACTCTTGCTCAAAGTATTACACATACTCTCATAAATTGTCAAATAGCATCACAAACCATGATTCTTACACCTGGAATATAAGTAGTGGCACGATTGTCATTTTTTTATCGCGATTAATCGATTCCACTAATAGAGAATTATTTATTTATTTACAACTGCGTATACTTCCGATGTTATATAAAATGAACATCATAAACACATTAGTTCGCAAAAATAAAATACGACAATTGGGTTTTACATACATATATGTATATATCAATCTAGTGGGTTGGACTAAGATTTTGAGGACACTTGGCTATCATATATCCATGAAGATACAGATGTTTTAAAGAAATGTCCAGGTGCTCCTCAGTTTAAAAGAAATGTTGACGTATATCAGCTACATGTTCCCGACACAGAGCGAGATTTTGAGTTGTGTATGTTAGGCGATGCGTCGGTTCAAAAAAATGAAAGAAATCCGCTGTATCTGGCAGATATGCCTGAGTCAGATATCAGTATTGGAGGATCCTGAAAAGTCATGTGCGTTTTCTTTCATCTCAGAAGAAAACGTAGTTGACTACACACTGTGACTGCTATTTTTGAACAGGCCTTCGATACATTTCTATTGTAACTTTTTTGTGGAAACTATATTGAATGCAACAGACTCAATTGTCTTATAATATTTACATGAGCCATTCTAATATGCAATCCTCTGATGGTTCGACCGTTCGAGGTCTCTAATTTTGCAAGAATATGTGTATATCTTAAATAGAATGATAAATATACTTTTAATGCTTTCTTCTATGTATCTGTTTTGCCAGCCCATTATATAAATATCCTCATTCCCATCCCACCCTATAAATAAAGATGACAGTTGAGAAGATATAATTTTTTTCAAGTGATCTAATCGTGTAACCGTTTGTCGAGATTGTAAAATTTGAACGCCAAAAACTCCTTAAAACGATATGGAGATGGCCTGGGAGGATGACTATATATGGTGGATATCGGCGAATAGCAATCTTATCTATGCTAGTGCATCTCCTCTCGCCATCCATGACCCAAACGACACCAAATGTGATTTAATGCATCGTATCATTAGAGAAGAACGTGTATGAATTGGTGGAAATTAGTGCTAAATAAATTTGTATCAGCTTTGTTGCAACTCCCCTCCTCGTGCATGACTTTAACGGCGTCACTTTTGACATATTTAAACCACATCCATTAGACTCATGGATGCATGGTGTAATGGAGATGATTATATATAAGATTGGTGGTAATCGGCAACTAAACAAATGCTTATCATAGTTAGGATCCCCCATCTGTAACCAAAGCGGCACCAATTTGGCGTCTTTAAATCACACGATTATGTTCCTCGTATCATAGAGAAGAATAATATATCAAGTTGGTGGAAATCAGCGCTAAAAATAGTGTATTAAGTCAATTGTTGATGCCCCCGTGCACCCCTGACTCGAATGGCGTCATATCGCGGAGGTGATTATGTATAAGTTTGCTGGTTATCGGTGACAAAACTGTCTCATCATTTTTGTTTTTGATTTTGTTTGTTTTTTGCTGCCCCTCCCGTTTTCTACCCCTGATACCAACATCGTCACTTTAGAAAATTTTAACCCGTACCATTTTCTTCCTCCTAAAAGTTACCCCTCTTAGACTGCCTTGGTGCTATCTCGATTGTACCCCGTGAATTTATATATACAACACATACAGACAGGCAGATATTCGCAAATATATCTGGGCACCACATTTGGCTTTTAAACACGCACGATTTTATCCCTCGTATCATTTCAGAATAAAGTGTATGAATTTGATGGTAATTGGCACTAAACATATTTTTTATCAGTTTTGGTGACCCTCTCGTCCCTATTTCGGACTCAAGCGGCGTCACTTTTGTCATCACTAAACCACACACTTATATTCATTATGGAAATGCATATATATACCATTTGTGAAAATTGGCGAGTATACAAATTCGCATCATATTTAGGGCCCCATATCTCTCACCAAAACGGCGTGGAAATCGGCGCTAAACATATTGTTTATCATTTGTTGTGTCCCTCTCACGGCGCCACTTTTGACATATTTAAACAACACCGTTATATTCCTCATATCATGGGGATGATTATATATAAGTTTCGTGGCAATCGGCGATAAAAATATTTCTGCCCCTTCCCCTTTTCTGCCCCTGACAACAACGGGGTCACTTTAGAAAATTCTAACCCGCACCATTATTTTTCTAGTAAACAGTTATCCCTAGTAGACCCCTTTGGTGCCATCTAGATGGTCACCTGTGAATTTCTATAGAACACAGACAGACATTCGTAGATATAGATATAGATATAGATATATCTTGAAATTATCCCTACATGTGGGAAGCGCTCAGTTGCCCCTCCTATTATTGCAGGATTGCTTGATTGTTCGGTTTGAGTGTGATAGGGCTACTGTCAGGTATACAAACCAGAGCTGATACTAAGTGTAGATGTCTTAGGACAGAGAGCTAAAGTAAAGAGCTACCGTGAAGTAGGGAGCGCTACTAAGTGTAGACGTCGTAGGACAGAGAGCTACAGTACAGAGCTATTTTAAAGTAGGCTTCGAATATTCCCATAATATATACCACTGATCAGCCAAGCAATACATATTGGCAGTATCTATTAGACAATAAATAACTACAAGTTAGGACTATGTGTCTTGTAGCAATTATAAAATATACTTTTTGGTTTTGGTGGCGCAATTGCCGATAAATGCAGATATTGTACAAGTGCATATGCCGATAATGACCCCACTTCACATACGGCATAGGGCAAATTAGACTTCCGTTGTAACACGGAAGGCAGTGCGTTATGTGGAAGGATGTGGGATATCTTCAAACCAATATGTATGCTGTTACTGTTTGTATTGTATAAATATCGAGCTAGCAGTTTTCGAGGTGTACGCCAGAATAAGTTCCAACAGACTGCCGGGAATTGCATGAACCTAAATTGCCAAACCTTAAAGTGACGTATGTCATCTGCTACGTGTGTCGATAACATGTATTACAGCGTGATGTTTGCATGTGCCTGGTCAGCTAGCAGCTCAAATTTGCACATAGGAGGCTTTCCATAACTTACGTGAGTATCTGCGACCACCATAAGTGTATCACGTGATCATATACCTGATACTTGAACGCGTGCCTGCTCCAAACTCTACTTCAATAACAATCTGACTTATCGCTTTTATAAAAAAAAACACGCCATTCCTCTCAGATCATTAACCTCACACGATTTAACCAACAGGTTCAATACCCCACATCTTAGTACAACATGAGCACGTGTTTATCGGATAATTACTATATAGTGGAGCAGATATGTGAAAAATCGTTACCGTTAATGAATAAATTGTGAAATATGGCCCAGACGTTCCTAGTTGGGTCCTTTGAAAATATTTCTGGTAGGCAACTAGATCGGACATTTTTTAGGGTGTTTTTGGGGGTTTCCATAGCAACGAACCCCATTTCAGCCTACTTTTCTCAGAAAAATGTATACAAGAACGGAGAATGTGGGTAGATCGGAGTTATTTCTTACTCAAAATACCACGCTAGTGACAGAAGTCTTACCCGACAACTTTTAGGCAACTAGAAGCACTGGTTGGTTGCTATGGGGACCAACTATACCAAGTCACGTGACCAATATATGTTGATGAATGGGACATGTGTATTCGAAGAGATGGACTTCAAATCAATAGATATTTAGAACTAATTCGTGGGTACTATTCCCATAATATAGTCATATTAAGTATTGTTAGACATTAAACTGTTGTATTAACGAAAACCATTTCAAATTGGGATTACTTATTATACCCAAAATACTATCGAAAAAGTGGAAATTTGTCGAAATAAGTTGGCCACCCATATGTCGTTATCAACACACTTGCGCTAGATTATGCTGGTTAATATGACCATCTTACATCAATTAGATATATATGTAACGTGTCTAATAGTGTGTAGATTTACATTGGTCATAAGGGATGGCTGCCCAAATGGTCACAACATATGACCGAGTCACCCATTTTGTTGAAGTTCAAATACAGGCTATTTCAATATGGAAAATTCAGGTTTTATATCAAAATAAACACATACTATAATGTTATCAGAGAGCTCTTCTAACCAAATTGAATTAACCGATTGATGAAAATTGTCTGCATTGTACAGTTTCTGTTGATGAGCTCATGCTTGCCTAATGGGCTCCCTTCCGTTCACAACTTTCACCGCATAAGCAAATGTCAGTAGACTGTAGACCATGTTTTCCACACGTGCAATGCGTGCATTTAGCACCCACTTTCAAGCATTTACAGTGAGTGAGTTTTTGACACGACTTAGCTATTTGGTCAAGATTTGTCCATGTTGGGTTCCACATATTTCTCTCGGATGATTCCCAACCCCAATCAGAAGGATCAGGGGGTTGGTATGATTTGTCTAACGAATTTTCCCATATCCGTGCGTGGTAGACACTACGCCTGATATGCTGGAGGAGAGCAGCTCGTGACGGGGGCAGCCGGTCAAAAGCTTTCCCTTTTTTTGTGAACATGTCTCGCCGCGTTGCGTCAATGTTGTTCCCTTCGCTGGTTCGATCAAACAGAAACATAACATATTTTTCAATACCACAAATGTCTTCATAACTGACTCTTTCAAGCGTGCGGAGATATATGAACTGTTCTGTTACGTCGGTGATCCCATTCCAACATTTAATGCAACTCTTCTTTCCGTGGTTTGCAAATCCCGAGCAGGTGTCGCATCCCGTCAATGCATGGAAAAAGGGAAGAGCTGATGATCGGTCTGGTCCAAGACCGTCGCTAATTTCACGCACGGATATCACGCGCTCAAACTTTCCTGTGCCGAACATGATATACAGATTGTCGAGAGTGGGTTGGCTCACCAGAGAAATGGCTATCACGACCACGTCAGAATCTACAGTATAAATTGTTACATTCCTTAATCCAGCGTCTGTCGCATGTTTTACATGTAGGAGCAATCTTGTGTCTGCTTCCTCTTGATTGCAAGGAGAAATAGTATCAACATGGAACGTGTCTGAGCTCGACACCACTGTCTCGTTCAATGTCGCAACAAGCACCCCACATACGGGTGTCACATTTACAATATTTTTTGCCAGAAAGTTGAAAAGTTCTGATTTATTTGTTGAGCAACTGAGGAAGTTTTTCCATTTATTGCCTCTTGTGACTTTTGCGCTGTCGGTTACGCGAATTCTCGTACCTTCACCACGTCTTGCTAGCGTTGCATTGTTCAGGCTATTTGGAACATAGACATCAAACACAACATCCACACGCACACACTTCTCACCGAGATATGAACACAATTTCGGGATAAAAACGTCGTGAGCGTAGTCTGAAAATGTGGCTGTAGTGGCATACGGAACGGTCATATGAACCATGGCAGCTCCATCTATGATGACGCAGCCACTCTCTGGAACTACATCACATTCACAAATGCTCTCCAGAAATGGTAAAATGTCAGACTTTTTGTTCACGAGCATATCCCCGTTATCTGATAGAGAAGGTGGCCATGCTTGAATTTCATACATAAATATATCCAACATGTCAACACCGCGAATTCTGGCAATGGTGAATAGCTTTGAGAAAAGTTCTAAGTCATTTCTCAACATTTTGATAGTGTTTTTTGCTTTATTTTTGTTGCGTGATCTATGCTGGAACAAAAGAAAGTTATTCCGAGTCATGGGTTCCCAGAATGCACACTGATTGAGGTTTTTGGTATATGTGCTAACACTTTCTAGTCCTGTGCTCTCTATTCGAAAAACATTGGCATTCATAACAGTGTCAGCCAAAACGTTTGTACTTATATTCATTAGTTCTGAGACAAGGAACGGATTTGACAAGTCATTCAATTTCGAGGTCAATGCTGCAACTTCCGCACTGTAATATATTATAACTGCTTTGGTGCTTTCATGGTGGGATAAGTAGCCCTCGATTGGCGCGTTGGTATTGCTCTTAAACGAGTCAAGAAGCTTGGCCACTTCTGGTCCCGCAATCAACCATTCTCCTCATTTCTATCGCAGAACGATGAGTCCACCGAAACACCAGGAGATGGCACGGGATCACGTTTTGTGGATTTACACGGTTTAATGAGAGCATAGTGGTCAGGAAGAGAGCTAACCTTTCTCGAACTTTTCTTACATGGTTCTCTTGAGGGGATACTCAACGAACGCTCGATCCCCGGATTTGATTGTGTTGGATATTGAAATAAAGATATGCCGGTTCCATGAAAGGACTCCTTAGCCGTTGCTGATGATGGATCTAAATCTATGTTATCGATTGCACCAACTGTGAATAGGTTTCTCCTCATATTAGTTGGACATACGACACCCTCATCGCGGAATTGCTCTACTGCTGAATCTGCCATAGTTGTCGTGATCTCCATAACACGGTCATACGATATACTGAGGCCCATGTCATGACATATAGCAATGAGTTCTCGACTTCGCGTCTTTGCGCGAAGTAAGAGTCCTATGTATACAGGTGACGGTGGCTCTCGGTTTCTCGAATGTCGCGCTGCTGTACTTTTTGCATCTTTCTTGCGTTTTTTGTAAGAATTGAAAAGAATCAATTGTGCAACAGATAAAACAGATTTTGATATTCTCGTTTCGCAGTTGATATCAACTCCGTCCTGCAACATGTTGACTAATGTAAGTAGAGAATCAGGAAATGATTCCTCTTGCGCTTTACTATCCAGTGACTCGATATTATCTGATATTCTTGGTTTAAAGTTGAAAATTTCCTGGCGAATTTTACGCACCGTCATCGCAAGGCGATAGCACTCGGTTGTCTGAGTCACCCATATCTAACTCTGTAGCAATTTCGTCATCGAACGCAAACACAAATGTTCTTCCGGACTTGCAGGGCTGCATTCCTGGAACCTGTGTGAGAATGCGTGCTTTTAGTCTGCTCGGATTTATATTCGTCCGCTTACCATAAAATTCAGAACGTTCTTCGTACATCTTACGGAGATCAGAAAGTTTGAATGTTGTACCGCCAGTGCCGGAATGAGACTCCTCCATCCACATCATGATTTCAGTCAATATGATTGGTTCATAATTGCTGATGGGGAGATGTTCCGAAAGTCGACAATTCGTTTCACTTTTTGCTCTGTTATAGAGAGAAAGCATGCACCCCGTGTGGTATTTTGCCTCTTGACTAATTAAATCGCCTGCACTCAAAACTGCTAAAAGTTTCTCATCTTGCAACAGAGTCGCACAATCTTCAACCATTCGGCACTTCGAAAATGATTCCACTGTACAAACATCTGAGTCAGTCAATCGTGCACATTTATCACAAATGAAGCATTGATCACCAGGAGAGTGTTTTTGAACGCACGCGGCTCTGAAACTTCCGGCTAACAAAATGTATGGAAGGCAAGATGCACAACAAAAAACTTAGGGAACGTGAGGCGGAGTAATTATAAATGTTTAAATTTAGACAAGTTATCTTGTGATTGAATAATTGTTCAAATTTATTCGCTACCATTTGTTATCTACCGGGATGAGACGATTTCCAGTGTAACCATTGTATTGGCACAGTTGGGGAACGCTTGTTTCCATGGCAACTAGGACCTAAATGTGGGTATAGCGAAACCAGCTTTGAGGATATATATAACATTTAAGAGCTGCGAAAGTAATCTTATAGCGGGAATTCCAATTCTTAACATGTTCACCAAAGCTACTACCGGAACATCATTTTTTCAACAACCAATCTCGAAACAGCTAATTCGCGCCAACTGGTGTTCATATAAATCTTCGTTTATTGTGGTCAATCACTAACTAAATCCGGAAAATCTGTTATATTGTCTTTATGGAATACCGATGATGATATTATCTTAAACTAAAACATATCACATAAAATTTGTGCGTACTGGTATAAACTAAATAAAAAATTAATTTTTTTAACTCAATTTTTTAAGAAAATCCACTCGTTTCCATGACAACAAACAAAACTGTGCTGACCTGGACCCAATTTTTACAGTCTGTTGTATAGAGTGGCCATTCCTCTATTGGACAAAGAAACACCTACATCGATATTACTGATAATATTCACATAGCAGTCCGTCAAAATTAACTGCCCTATACCGTAAATTATAACAGGGGTTGGTTGCTATGGCAACAGCTTAATCACCCTAAATGAGCTCGGAATATTTTGCCTACCGAATTTTTTTAACCGCGACTTACCAAAAATTAAGTGTGCAAAATTTCGTAATTTATTCACAAAGTGTAACGATTTGCTATTTTCTGGCACTTATCCGCTCCACTAATATGTGTTCATCGTGTTGTTGGATTAACTTATCGGTATTTACACACCAAATTGCATAATATTATCTAGCGCATATTGAGCTAGCCTGTAAATTGATGTGATCAATATTTGTCTTCTCGGATGACATATGCCTTGCGTTTACTCATAAACCACATTAATATTTCCTATATATTCATCACAATATCTGCCCTAGTTCTGATATGTTTGTCAGAATACCCTGACCTAGTTTTTATCCCCACTCCGCTAGCACGAGAGGCCAATAAGCTAAACTCCCGGCTACACTTCTGGTTTACTCATTCGTGGGCACACATGAGGCATTATTCAAAGCAAATCATGGAAAACTGAATTCTAGGTTCTCATAATCAATGACTTTCATTGAACAATATAATTATGATCGTTTACTCATTCATGGGCATTATTCAATGAACATCATGGAAAACTGAATTATAGCTTCTCATATAACATCATCAAAAGACAGGGCATATAATAAGTGCACTAAGTTTTGTTGCTACAGGTATAAATCAATGACACTATGACAGGAATATATGCTGGTTTACTCATTCATTATGAAAACTGGGGCTTGATTCAATGAACATTAAGGAAAACTGAATTCTAATTTCTCATATAACACCTTCAAGGAATTTATTTTTGGTTGGTTTGTTTGTTTTTTCTTTTTGATATATGCAAATCATAAAAAATTGAATTTTAGTTTCTCATGGATCAATTATTTTCATTGAAAAGAGTATGTGCTGGTTTACTCATTTATTTGGACAATTAAGGCATTATTCAGTGACAAGCATGAGAAACAGATATCCAGTTTCTACTAAATCAGTGACTTTCATTGAAGAATGTGCACTGGTTTACTTATTCATGGGCACAATTCAGGCATTGTTCAATGGCAATCATGCAAAACTAATTGTAGCTTCGCATATAACATCATCAAGAAACATGACACATAGTATACACATTCTTGTGCTTGACTTTAATTGAAGATTACTCATTCATTGGGACAACTGAGGCATTATTCAATGGAAATCACGGAAAACAGAATTCAAGATTCTCATAAATCAATGACTTTCATTGAAGAATATAATTTTGTTGGTTTTCTCGTTTATTTGGGACAACTGATGTATTATTCAATGAAAAACTGAATACCAGTTTCTCATATAACATCTCCAAGAGACGGGACATCAGCATACTAATTGTTTTGCTTGAGGTATAAATCAATTCTAGTATATCATAAATCAGTGACTTTTAGTGAAGAAAAGTATACTGATTTACTCATTCATTGGGACAGCTGAGGCACTAGTCAATGCAAATCATGGATAACTGTATTTTAGTTTCTGTAATAACATAACCAAGAGGGTATATGTAATACACATTTTATTTTGCTTAATATATATTTCAGTGACTTTCATTGAAAAATATACACTGGTTTACCAGGATATATAACATACTAATTGTTTTGCTTGAGGTATAAATCAATGGCATTAATTGAAGAATATGTGCTGCTTTACTTATTAATTGAGATAACTGAGGCATTATTCAATGAAAATCATGGAAAGCTGAATACTAGGTTCTCATATAACATAATCAAGAGGCATACAGTTCATATAAGTACCATTTCTTTTGCTTGAGGTATAAATCATTCATGGGGATCATTGAAACATTATTCGTGGACAATCATGAACAATTGTTTCTGGTTTGTCATAAATCAGCAACTTGTATTGAAGAATACATGGTAAATTCCTCATTGGGGCAACTGCGGCATTATTCAATGAAAATAATTGAACACTGAATTCTAGCTTCTCATAGATCAATTACTTCAATTACAATCATGAAAAACTAAAGTCTGGTTTCTCATATAACAACACCAATAGGCATATAAATAACAAAGTGTTTTTGCTTGAGGTGTGAATCAGTGACTTTCATTGAAGAATATATTCTGGTTTACTCATTCGATGGGACCATTGATGCACTATTCTATAAACATTATGAAAAATTAAATTTTAGCTTCTCATAAATCAATGATATTCCTTGAAAAATAAATGCTGGTATGCTGAATATGGGGACAGGAAATAGTACATATACTACACTAGTTTTTGCTAACTGTATGGATGTAGTTTTCTGATATTTTGATGACAAAATGTTGAGGTTTATAATAACTGATATGTGGAACTCATTTCTAATTATTTCTTCATTATCAGCTTAGGATTATGATCTTTTATATGTGTTAATTTATGTTATGGTCAGACTAATATGTTCATATTCAAGGAAACATTTACACTATGTTATTGTATAAAAGAATCAATGACAGCTATATATATTAGAGAGATCCTGTGTTAACGTCCCTCTTGTGATTTCGTCGATGAATCTGAATTAGCAGATCATTGAATGATACACAGTATCACCCCGTGCACGTGGTATCGCCAAACCCGAGGGTATCACCAAACCCGAGAATTGCGGTTTTGATAAATGAACATATCTTCCCTCAGATGAAGCTATATATCTCCCAGTTAAATGGTGATATCCACTATTGAAAACATAGTTTCGCAAAGCAGAATGTTCCCTCAATGGGATAGCGACCATAGTTTGCTCTCGCCCGATAAATTTAATAGAAATTCCGACTCATTTCCGATTTTATCATAAATAGTAGACACTTTTTGACGTTAGGTAGTTCGTTTGAAACATAATTATCAGTCATTGGTGGCGGATAATGCGTGTGTCAATAGAAAAATATATGTTTAATAAACCATAGAATTGTCTAGGCTGCAGAGCGGTCTTAAAAATTATATATTCGTCCAAGTGTGGGTACCCACCAAAATTTCGGGTATCAACGCCGCAGATCGAGATGTCGCCAAACGCAGAGCAGGGATGTCAAAGGTGCGAATGATATCACAATTTAACTGGGATATATATAGCTTCATATGAGGGAAGATATGTTCGTTTATCAAAACCGCAATTCTCGGGTTTGGTGATACCCTCGGGTTTGGCGATACCACGTAAACGAGGGTGAGTATGTTTTTTTTTGGGTGAGTATGTTGGTGTGGTTCTGTAATGGCGACATCCTATTAATTCGATGATTGTCAATTAGTTGTCTGTGTATGCCAACAATAATTCCCAGTTTCGACGTTACATGTGTGAGCTAATATAACATGTATACTGAAACCTTAAGTATTGAGCCTTACCCGGTACCAAACCTCCTGGTTTATGGCATACACAGAAAATGTCTCAACACAAATCTTATAACGTAATTATGTAATTATTAAATGACATACCTTGTGATGGTGATCATTTTTCTCTCACTTAAAACTGCCTCTCCCTGACAATTGTCGATTCAAGAAAGAAACTATCACAGGTTGTGCACATTGACTGCATGTGAGACAATTCCTAGTCATATATGCGACACGAGCGACAATTATTCAATTAACTTACAGGGCGTGGTGGTAGAGTTCGATCCAATTATTAGCTTGTGGTCTTTTGTCCCTATATTCATACCTTGTCATCAGACAAATACGGCATCCCACAATCATCGGAAATATACTTCACGGTCGTGTCCGTAAGTTTTATGTATGCAATGTAGCCAAATTTAACAAGCCGATAGAAATAACAGTTACCGAATTATAACAATTTCATCACGAATATACTAATAGTATAGTTTAATGGTACTATGAATGCAATATTATCAAAAAAACACACTTTGTGTGACAGAAAATTCAGTTCGATTATGTTGTTTCGCGAAAAGCACGTTGTTTGTTTATCATCAGAGAGTCACGAAGTTACCTGGGTTTTTAAGATACACCCAACATGTTGCATAGTTCACTCCTTGTTGAGGGTATACCTCACAGGAATGAACTATGCAACCATTGGCATACTATATTATTCGGATCACCGCATCACCACCTTACATTACCATCTCTCGATATTCATATGTGACGACGGCAAATATTTACGATGACTTTATTAAATTTCCATGTTATATCTACCATTGTATTTGTTTACACCATAGTGCTATTTATTATATATTGATTTGTTCGTATATTACATGTGTAACTAGAACAATAATAAAGAATCTTGTAGATTTCTGGAAATCGTGGGCTATTGTCGCGCATATTCCGCTTAAATAATCACCACGTGTTCGCACAACAACGCAACGCAAGTCTTACACAGCCGTCCAGCCGGTTCGGGGACAAACCGCGCTAAATAAGTTTTCACAATCACAGGATTGATCAAAACTCAAAAGGCAATCACAACATCTCGATGAAGACAAGAAAGAAATGATATAATGATAAACAGTCATTTTACTACGTACAGTTGACCATACAATCTAAATATTCATTATTGGGTGTTGTAATTATATATGTCATTTAGAACATCCGCGCGCGCAATTTCTACGGACAAGTTACAATAGTAGTAAATTCCTTATTTGGTGTCACGTAATTATATTTTGTGAGGAGAAAATAAGAACTAAATTAATATAATTGCACAAGGTACACTTCTTTTGCATGACCATTCCTCAATAGCGAGGTAACGTAAAATAGCTGGATTTTGAACTGACAACGGGTTGTATGGGTCGATTAAAATGAGACTTGGTGTGATTTGATTGAGACTGCTATGCGTGCCGCCGTGAATATGATTTTTGTCGGACTTAATGTGTCGGACATAATGTGTCTATATTTTAATAGGATTCTGTTTACGGTGGTTTTAATGAATGTTAGCAGATATACCCGACGCCATCCGTATCTTTGAAGCATCTCGTGGTTTGAGCTAAACAAATAGAGCTAATAATTTCCCTTATGTTACATTCCGGTTATTGACATAGGTCGATAGATACCTGAAATACCTGTATACGAACATTGCATGTCACACGCAGAAGGCCGTAATGAAGTAATACAAATTATACGAACAGTGCACGTCCCACGCAGAAGGCCGTAATGCAGTACTACAAATTATACGAACATTGCACGCCCCATGCATAAGGCCGTAATGAAGTAATACAAATTATACGAACATTGCACGTCCCATGCATAAGGCCGTAATGCGTTAATACAAACTATACGAACATTGCATGTCCCATGCATAAGGGCGTAATGCGGTAATACAAACTATACGAACATTGCACGCCCCATGCATACGTCCGTAATGCGGTAATACAAATTATACGAACATTGCACGTCCCATGCATAAGGCCGTAATGCGGTAAAACAAATTATACGAACATTGCACGCCCCATGCATAAGGCCGTAATGCGGTAATACAAACTATACGAACATTGCACGCCCCATGCATTAGTCCGTAATGCGGTAATACAAATTATACGAACATTGCACGTCCCATGCATAAGGGCGTAATGAAGAAATACAAATTATACGAACATTGCACGTACCACGCAGAAGGCCGTAATGCAGTGATACAAATTATACGAACATTGCACGTTCCATTCATAAGGCCATAATGCGGTAAAACACATTATACGAACATTGTACGTCCCATGCAGAGGGTCGTATTGAAGTAATACAAAAATCTCACTTTAAAGACACAAATCTGGTGACGATTTTTCTAACAGACATTGTATCATATAGTATGTCCGCCGATTACATGATTGTCTGGTTGTCTCTGTAAATTTCCCCCATTGTTGGGCTAAAGCATTCATGAAACTTGTTATGACATGGCTATATCAAAATGGATATACTCGTATCATGACAAGAATGTCCAAATGTTCAGCCGAATACACATTGTTTCATGTCATTTTGACATTGATAAGCTCACCCATGAGACTGACATGCTATTCATTGAACACGGGATATACAACGAAATAGATCACATAAATTTGAACAAATAATTCACCATACAATGATGTTTTTATTCATGACTATAGCACACACACGGGTTGAATGTTATGGAGTTGTGATGGCCAGGTTTGTGCCACTTTCGGGCTTTCACAAACGTTGTGGTGGCATTAGCCTGGTCGCCTTTAACCTCCATAACATTATATCTCTAATTGTTTTCAGTTTGTATATAGGGTGGGCCTTTCTCTTGATCAGAATTACCAAAATAAATAGTAAGTGAGTTCTATAAGCTGACACCAACCTATGTGTCAATTAATATAAAAAGCATGTTTTTGCACGACGTATAATGTATACTGACAATTGTCTCGGTCGTGGGCCGCGTGACATCCTTCAATGCTATATATTTTTTATTTTAAAAGGCAACATTCCTTACTTTAGCATGCCAAAATTGAGATTGTTATTCTGTATTTTCAGACGGAGTCTTTTGTATATAATTTTTATTTTAAAAATATAATCACTTGTTGCATTAACATAATATGCAATGCTTATTGTGGCAGCTAAATACACGAAGTTAGGTTGTGATACCAACCCCATCAGCGCTTTCGCGACAAAATTCATCCTGTTTCCTCACAACTCAACATGGCCCCTGAACATGGTGTTATGCATTATATATAAGCGATGTCTTTACGTGGTTATAATCACCTACATTATATGTATTATTATATGCTGAACGTCAGAATTGGGGGACAATGGCTTAAAATCTTCAAACAAACAAATGCTATAGACATGTCATAACACAAACTATTGATGGTATAGACATATCAGAAACTGCTATAGGAATAGTATTTCCTGGTATGACCTACACACTTGCCTAATTGTTTGGATCTGAACTGTAAGTAAAGAGCCGGGAAAGGTGTCCATTATACAAATATGATTCACGCCCATCCCGCTAAGTATCACAAGTGTACCCCATCTGGATAGTTATCCCAACAAATCTTGATATATAAAAAACCTTGACCTTTACTGTCAATTATTCTATATTTTTTCAACAAAAATGACATTCGTCTACACTCAGGTTCAAAGAGGACAGCAATCATGCAATCATGTTCCAGAAATGCAGAAATGCTGCCAAAATGGCCACAAATCCGAACAAATGTTTAGATGAACGAAAAAGCATGGATAACCGCCTGAGTGTAAACAAATGTGTGAGTAATATGTGTCTGTCCTCATTAAAAGTCTTTAAACTTAGTTTAAAGATGCATACACATTAGGTAAGATCCACCTGGAAGACTTATTGTCCATTGCAGTCCAAGATAGAGAAAATTATTTTTTACTAGAAATTTCTACTTATAATAAATCAGACAGATACCAAATAGTATACGTTGGAGCACGGGACACACTAAGTCATTTATCGCTTTATCTGGCATATAATTAATCGTTGAATATTGCACAGACCGTGTACACCCTTGTTATGTGAATGTTAGTTACACTTTCGCGATTTGCAATATTTACCCGTGCTAACAAACCATACAAATATGTTGCAGTGATAATTTATGTTGGCATGAAAGATACACTAGATACATTATTTAATGTGACGCTAACTTTCGTGATAATTTATGATGCGCAAATCTTACGAACGGCGTGCAATCAGTTTTCCCCATTCACTAAATATTTCCATTTATGGTTGTGGGTAATGAGTGAAATTCAGGAGAAGATGTAAATACGTTGATGCGGTTTTAGAAAATGAAGAACGTTTCTCGATTGTCTGGCCTTAGTGAATACGACCAACTATAATAGCCAATCCTATACGCAGTCTCGTTTACTGACTGTTGTGTATTTTGGTCAAATATTGGAATTATTAAACATCGATTGTGGTACTTTTTGTGATTCTGGAAATTGCGTTAACATGTAGTGCCGTGTATTTCTGTGACAGCAGCGAAAAATTCGTCTGTCATTACTTGATCTGAAACAATTATCCAATAATGTTGTGAGAAATGAATTTGAATTTGAATTTGTTTATTAGCTCATAATACTAATCATTATATTTAGCTATATATAGTTGATTAGATGAGAATGAGAAGTAGACGCGAGTATTATGTGCACCGATAATGATTATTATATGACTTATATAAGGTATGATCAGAAGAAGATATCAAATATTTGTCACATATGAAGTAAACGGCTCAATAAACTTAAATAATTAAATAGCAAAAGCAGATGCATAGAAATGCATTAATTATTGAATATTTTTGCACCGGGTTTCAGTTAAATAGTTATTTAATGAATAAAGGGAATTACAGATTATTGTCGGAACTAAGGACTATATATCATATTGTAATGTAACAGTGTAACTTGAAACTGATGCAATCAGAGTGATCTTCCAGGTGGTACAACACGTGACCAATGCTAAAGCGATTCTGGAGAAATACAGGCGACAATATCACTTACTCAAAGCCCCGTGGTAGATTGATACCTGAATGAGGATCGTTTTCGTTCAATACCGGTCCGATTTCCGAGCTAAATAGGTACATAAATATTTTAGACACTATAATGCGTACTGTATATACCATAAACAAGAACTAATCTAAATGAAATAAAGACATTCGATGATTGACAGTGGATTCGTGCGAAATAGCACAGTCTGTAAATCAACTGTCGCCAACAAGTACATGAACACATAGATTTGCTGTATACTTATTTTCATTATGTATAACTCCAATAATGAGATTTCGCATGTCAATTTTGTATATAAACATTTACTGTTACAGTGGGATTACCGATACAAGTCCATTTAGTCGAAGATACCATGGTAAACATTGGCAAAGGTCAAAGCATAAACTAATGTTCTCAAAATCATACTCAGACTAAAATATTTGAACTTATTACATGTTTATCGATATTCGTTGACAAATCACTGTAACTGTTTGTTTGCGTAACAATAGTTTCGAACAGCTAAATGTCTTTCCTGTAGAACTATCAATAATGAATGTAAGAACACATTTGTATCTTTTTCTCCGTGTTGTTCGTAGCGGTGATGTTCATTGTTAGTTTATGGTTGATATGGAAAAATAAAGATAAAACGGTACACCGTTATTTCATTGAGCATATACGCATGTAGATATATATTCCATGTACATATAATTTGGAAATTAAAATCAGCCGCGCCCTTTCATTACTAGTTTATAAAACGAAACACGTCGTGGGCATGTCAATGTTGACTTATTAGTCCTCTTTGATTATATGTCTCTACAGTTGCCGTAAGTTCCAGTGTAGGGTTTCATCGATGTTCGGCTATTGAGATGTGCGTCATTAATAGAAGTGATTGAGCGCCCAGTTGACCCACATAATGAACAACACAAACTACTTCAAACAATCGAATTCTGAGAAACAAATAACAACCACAATTATATCGTGGTGCTTGATTGAAATATTAAGTAGAAGTGCACGCGGTAGTTTTCTTTTCCAACGACATGTCATGTCACATTGTTCTACTGCGTTTGACTGCACTTCCAAAACGGATAAAACAAATATTAAAAAATTTATCTTTGTTGATATAATAAAGCGAAGTTACGATAAGGAGAAGAGGATACATTGAAATAGTAACTATAGTTTGCATGAAAGCATTGCAAAAATAGAATGCATTTTATTAGATGTGCCAATAATTGCGTTCATCGATATATTGTAATGCAGCGCCATTTAGCTACCCCATGGTATTTGTGTGTGTGGACATAACACATAACTTAATGATTACGTACATGTCGTAATCTGGTCAATGATTCCGATTAAGCCTATTATAGGTTGGGTGGTGTAATTTAAGTTATAATTCGATTTTCAATTTGCATAAATGGGGGTTTTAATGGTCAGCCTTAGTTCTTACTTACATGTATTCCCCATGTATGGTGTTATCAATGTATAATTCATCGGTATAATAGCCTAGCCGGAGAGATGCAGCTTTCTGGAGATAGCCGTAGTCCTGTGTTGATTTTGAAGTTTTGAAATCATGATGTCATGAGGGAAAGTCATCCAACTTTTGATTCCGATACATAACAGTTTACAAATATTAAGCTACGACGAATTTACGTAAATAAATGCGAATCGACTACCATCGAACCCATATCCCGGTGTGCATCGAGACAGTTTGAATACTTGGTTGTGAGAAATTCGTGTGTTCGTGATCTGGGTCAGAACACCGTGTATATATATGATATCGTTAAACTGGCCATGGTAATAATTGTGATACCTAAAAGACGCAACGGTTATGTAACAAATGTAGTTAGTGGCAGTTTCATGTATCCAACCGTCCACTCTTTTGGCCGTTGAGAAGATTGAATGTCAGACCATTTGTGACTCCCTGTGGGACCAGCTCAGCCAATATACATGACACAGAAGACTAAGATATATCGCGGGTTCTCATCACATTGTTGCTATGTAATGACATGCCAGGAGTAACCAAAAAAGGTGTTTGTGCAATAGAAGTTTGCCAGATTGAACTTGCGTCGAACAATCAATCAGGAAAGAGTCGGTTACTGGTTTCATGGGTTTCAATTGTCCAACTATACTGTGTCGTATTTACTATACTGTGTCGTATTTACTATACTGTGCCGTATTTGCTAATAATCATCGTTTCTACAATCAGTGCGTTGATTTTTAGTTTGAGTTGCACGTACAGTACTTATTCGACAGCTAGTCCATAAGCCGACTTGGACTACCCTTCGAATTAAGGTCGGACCAAAGACGTAGCAGAATTGGCACCAGCTTATTTATTGCATTTGCAGCCCCTCTGTACCTTCCCATTCTGAAATAGTCGTGGACAGTACAGACATTCAACGATCATCAACACGAAATTCAGAAACACGAGACAACAGATAAACACAGGATAAACAAAACTGCAAACATCAGAAAAGCAATACAACAGCTAACAAAACGTTAACCTCAAACATCGTGAATATGTATTTCTAGCTGATTGATTGATGGGGCGGGTCCATTCAACCAGCCACCTTGAGGAGATGATGTAGGATCAAAGTGGACCACGAGCTAAGTTGTACCCATAGGTCGATGCTCGCGTGATTCAGCCGCCCCAGTATCACACCGTACACGACCACGCATTGTGGGATGCACATCATGGCAAACAGGGTGCCACGATGGGGACTCCTGTCCATAGAAGTGGTCGGTGGACCTATTCAGGCTATTCGACCACTAGCCCACACATAGGGTACGTTCACACACCACTGGCAAGTTTGCACGGTATGGTTTGCAGGCATTTTGTCGGAGAAAACGATATGGTGCCATAATATGAACGGAAACAAGCATATAAAGTGCATCTGTGCCACCGCTAACTACGTGCAAAGTAAAATCTCTGTAGTTCCACTAGTAACATTGCTACCGGAATTTGCCTGTAAATATCATGCAATTATCTCGCAAGAATAAATCATACAGGTATTTGAAGGCAAATTCCAATAACACTGTTACGAGTGGAATTAGATAAATGTTACTTCTCATGTCTTTGAGTTTGGTAAAGATGCATGTTATGTGCACGGTTCCGTTCATATTCTGTCACCATGTGGTCTTCTATGACGAAATGGCCGCAAAAACTTACCTGCAAACTTGCCAGCGTATGAACGTAGCCACAAGATCTACACAAATTAATACCCTCGTTCTTAATTAGATCAAGTATACTGGAATGCCACTAGTACTCATTCCGATGTCACTTCATTGATGCGAACTAAAGACTAAATAGTCACAAGCAAGATATAATCGAAACCCCACAAAATTACATCTGAATTATCATATTGATGAGTTGTAGCTTCCTCCTTTCATCGCACATATGTATCCCCATTCAATTTTGTGAGTACTGTTACACATCAATTTGAAATAGCATGAGCCGTTACTGCGAACCAATAGAGATTCTCGTTATATCCTGGTTATATCGGTTCAATACTCTGATTTCGTCCCCGAATTACAATTACACTTTCGATGTGAGCAATTCGCTTTTCTTTGCGACGTCACAATTGTTATCAGCATATATACTTTGAGGGTATATGAATGGTTCCGAGAATTTAATAATGCCTCATCCGATTTAAGCCCTTGACGTCTTAAAGCTACCACTGCTACGTTACTATGTATATTAGGTGGCGTTAATAGGTATTTGTGATGATCAGATCTCGATTTTTAAACGTTTTAACAGTGTGTTTTTTGGCATGATCTGGATTATTAAGTTTATATTGACAGCCCAGCAGCGATTTAGATGAGCGAAATTCTGCTCAGTGTCTGGATTTTGACGAATTATCGCATTCGATTTGTTGGCGGAACGCGATATTTCTCGTGCGGGAATGCGTCCCGCACTCGAATTATCGCTCCGCAACAAATCTCGTGCGATAGTTTCGTCAAAATCCAGACACTGGTGCGGTTCTATCTATATACCACCAGTATATGTCCAAATGTAGTTAAATGGGATTAACTAATAATTCTTGAACTTTTAGGATTGAGACGAAAAAACATTTGGTTGACAAAACTTATTGTCTGCTCTTCCGACACCCACCCACCCCACATACGTGTTTGGAAAGATCTCCGATACCCCCCCCCGGTTTTAATCGATGTATCACAAAGAGCGAAGCGAAAATAACGCACAAAACACGGGGAATAATTATGTCGACTGAAATAAATAGCTTATCTACAACTTGCATCGATTAAATAATTCCGGTCGCTAAATTAACGGAGTTTAAAACATTTTTTCACAAGACTGACTCGTCGCCATCGAAAAATTCTCCATTTTGTTTGGGCAACATCGTAAGGACACCGGTGTTCTGAAAGTACATAAGTACATGTTACTTTCGCTTGGGACTTTCCTCGGGATCCAAATAAATATACGGGTACTCTTATTATATTTCAAGTAAAAATCTCCCCTGTATGCTGCTTATTTTATTTCATTCCAAATGACTGCTTTTGCCAGATAAATAAAAAATAGATTGTTTGTTATCTGGTTACTTAAATTTATATTCATTGTTGCTATTCTCCAATAATGGAAATTCGCGAATTGTTCTATAAACAAAATTGTCACAGTGATTTGTTAACAACTATCACAATATATAAATTGTTTTTTCAATGCAGTTCAAATATTGTACTCTGAATATTATTTTCAAAATATGTTTTGATCTTTTGCGATGCTTACAGTTATGTTTTGAGTAAACGTGCATTGGTGTCTTATTGGAAAATGTTTGTAATACATGTATCTGTAATTCCAATGTAACAGTAATTTTTACATGTGCATACACTTACCGGTAGCAACGGTTTTGAAGTGCAAAAATTCATTCTTGAAGAATAGATTGACTTATTCTTATTTTCGTTATTAATGGATTCCACGCATGAGCTATGTCAGTAGGTTGAAGGTTTAGATGGACCTACACAGAAAACTACTTAACTATTAAGCTAGTATACACCACATGACGGGATATATATACTATTTGAAGACCACACCAAGCGTATTATATAACAATTTTCACAATTTCCCAGCACATATATAAATTAATGTTGAGATTCTTGAAGCAGTATTGAACTATTAATTAAATTACTACTTCAGATCATGTACTATTTATGGCAGTTATTCGTTTTCACTCGATGTGTACATTCATACATGCTGAGAAAGCTCTTCCAAAAATGTTCTTCTAAAATATGATTAAAGTCACCTATTTGACATGTTCATTGTTATATACTGTGATTGATGTTGTCTTTATATAGCATATATCCCTTCATGTTGTGTACTAGCTTAACAATTATGTAGTTTTCTGAGTAGGTCAATCTAATCTACCCACCTCCTGATATAGCGCTGACACAAATATACTCCTGATGTCACGGAGATTACTATATATAAGTTTGTTGGATATCGGCGACTGAACACATTCTTATCAAATGGATTTCCCCTCCCCACCTCTGGACCAAACGGTACCACTGTGACGTCTTTGAAACACACGATTAGGTTCCTCGTGTCATGGAGAAGAATATGTATCAATTTGGTGCAAATCGACGCTAAATATATTTCGGTGCCATGCCCTCCCCCAACCCTAACGTGAATGGCACCTCTCATGACATCTTTAAACCACACCATTTAACACCCCTATCATGGAAATCGGCGACAAAAATGACACCTTAAATAGCATATAATCTAGACACGATACAGACAAATATTTGTTAAATTGGTTGGCTTTAACGTTAATATCTTTCCGTGCGCCATATAATAGTTAAAGAGCGTTCTATATTATGTTCGTTTGTACGCATTTTCAACGTTACACATCATTGTCACGGTGGGGATTCACCTGGTTTCGAGGGTGGCTTGTACCACGCACACACACAAAATGGCCGAGGCTGGTGAAAACGCACAAATAACATATTATGTGAGAAAATGACACAATAGCATTTTGACTGTTACGAGCATATGCTAGTTTATTTTTGAAACATGTTGATGCCTTATATGTTCGGAACTACTCGTGCGTGCGTGGAATACACCAGTCCATCCTGATGAATCATTCGACTGAGAACTTTGGTCAAAATATTAGAGAAAACAAATGTGAATTTTGACACAAATGATGTATCAGCTTGTTTAAAACATAGTATAGCATCGGCTCGTATCTGAAAAAAGCTCTGTAATATGTCATATTCATTACATTTTCACTAATTTCTGAACGCATTTTTGATCGCCTGTTACATGTTAAATGCGTGATACTCATCAACTCGAATCCATGTGATTCCCCACCGAACGTGTGTCAATAACAATGATCTGATCTTTTAGGAAAATAGGATGATTTTACAGTTGATGTAAACATTTTA
Source organism: Siphonodentalium dalli (assembly GCA_032622095.1). NCBI lineage: Eukaryota > Metazoa > Mollusca > Scaphopoda > Gadilida > Siphonodentaliidae > Siphonodentalium > Siphonodentalium dalli. Next base: position 260,992,012 of record CP136063.1, read on the forward strand.
TTATTCCAAATAGATAGACATACAAAATATGTAACAATACAATCTAACATAAAAGCAGAACATTTTCTGGCAACGCTATACTGTTGCACATCGCCAATGTGCAAATAACAATGTCCTGAAGTTTTAGGTAAATATACGAAATTTATCAGGAGTCAATTTCACATTCAATGCACACAAGTGCATATTCAATCAAAATGTCCAAAGTCGAAAACATTTTGATTTATCATTATCCTAAGCTACCAGTCACAACGGCAGGTTAAAATTTAATTTGTTTTCCTAAAGTGAATCGCGATATGCATATCGTATCTTGAGCAAAAGCAAAAATCGTAGCCGTGGGAGTCTTGATCTCGTCATATAAATTTACTGTTGTACTTCTCCAATTTGTCAATAGCAATGTCCTGATGATTTAGGTAAATAGGACACGAAATGTAGCAGGAGTTGAATTCACAGTTAAGGCACCAACGTGCATATTCACTCAAAATGTCCAGAAAGGTTCAATAACTCTAAAATTAATAAAAACATTTTCCGCCAACACAATACCCGTTGCACACATTTAAAGTGTCAGTAGAAATGTCATGAAGTTTTAGATAATAGGATACGAGCTGTGCGAGGAGTTGATTTCACAGTTAATGTACCCAATTACGGACGGACTAAAGGACGTCCAGACGAAAGGACGGGCGAAGATCATTTCAAGAGTCCCCCGAACTTGAAAACAATATTTTTTAGGATATCTTCAGATGTGGTAATCAGAATGAGATGATAATTTGGGAAGATAATTGCTTGCATAATTTATAAGTAATGATATAGTGCGTGGCTACATACTTGAAAGAACACCAATTGAACTTGAAGAGTCGGCTTTTCCAAAATCACAAAATAACTGATTTCACTATAAGGAAACATAACTATTCATGTGCGCTGGACATTTGGTCATGTTCAAATGCCATAATTATCAGTTAAAGACATGGTGCCATTGCCTTGTTGGCTTGTCATCTATGGCACCAAAGGAAGCGAGCAGTCTCATAGGACTGCACATGCACATGCCACTAAAAGGTGACATTCCTCATCTACTGTAAGAGGAATTGGCAGCCCTATGGCAATATTGAATCCAGTGTCTACTCGTTACAATGAAGATTCGGTACATGGCTCCAGGTCTTGGCATGGCAAGAGTTTTCAAATTAGTTGTCTGCCATCACAACGGTTATGTGACGTTTGAATTAGACAATATATACCTCAATGCAAATAGTGATCACTCAAGCATGCAATCACGGAACGAGTCGACATTATCCCACTTCGTCAGTCCTAATATACTGGATACACATGTAACATTTCCTGACAATTGACTGCACGATTCTTGCTATACCGTGTGATACGCCAGGGGACTCTACTTATTATGAGGGTTTTATAACAAAAATATAAAAGAAACACGCTGAAAGATTTCGAGTTGTTCAAAGTGATAATGGAAAAATGCATGGATGGTAACACAAAAACACTAAATAGGCCACGCATGGGACCCGCAAAAAACACTAAATAGGTCACGGATGGTACCCGCAGAAACACAAAATAGGTCACGGATGGGACCCGCACAAACACAAAATATGTCATGGATTGGACCCGTCAAAAAATACAAAATAGGTCACGGATGGGACCAGCAAAAACACCAAATACGTCTAGCCGGAAATTGAAACTACACACATTACATCACACTAACTGCTATGTTTCATTGTTTTGATATATATAATGTGACTTTTGATAACTTGTTATTCATAGTATTCATACACAGGCGAGCAATTACCGATAACCTGTTAACGAATTATGTATATTAATGGTTTCATGGAGATCAGATTATAAATTACGAAGGTGATTATTAGCCCTGAAACTGTTTGACCGGCCAACTTAAATTTTCGTGGGCCATTTTACAAAAAAAATACATTGGCCAATTTCGCCATGGAGCGACCGACAGCATGAACCATACCTTCATATACATGTATCGTGTAGCAGGTGCACATATGCCCATGTGTTTTTTATATATGTCCAGCGTCTTATGTTTCGACACAATTTATCGGAAATTTAATTAACAGCTTTGGTAAATTTATTGAAGTTACATAAGGGTCGATGTATGGACAGAAAAGGACTCCAACTAAAATAAGCCCAAAATGCTCTCCAAAACTCAGATACACAACTTGGTACCCACTGTGGTAAATATAGCCTGCCTATTAAGTAGGATATGAATGAATAAATAGCATTGCCCTTACCAGGTCTACCTTAACCTTTACTCATATATTAATACAACTACCATAGTTGAACATATATATTACTATTTTATAAATTTAATAAACAGACATAACCCAAAATCATATATTGCAGAAATTGTTAACAAATAGTTAACAAAAAGTAAATCCGTACCACATATGCCTTTTGTAAAATAATCACACGAAAGTGAAAAGATGCCCCGATACCTCTTGTAATATTACATCACAATAAACAATATGTTTAAACAAAAAGGATACATGCTATTGTTTCATGGTATACAATTGGTGTATGGCCATTTACTTGATCTGTGAGTTTGTGTGACCAAATCGCTATGACGACAGTGTTAATACCAATATGAAAGGCACACGCTATCAACATGGTCAAGTGATCCCGGGATATGATTCTGCTGAATTGATATGACGTTAGAGCAAACTGATGCTGTTAAGAAAAAGTACCGTTATTTTTTATAAAGTTGTCATTTCGGAGGTGTTCAGATAATATGAATATATCCAGGAATACCCAGTATGCGTATCAAACATTCAAAACCATATATGTTGCACAAATATTTTAATACTGTCATATTAGTTGTTGCAAATCGACTATAATCAAAATGTTTATTCACGTCTATTTACAAACATCAGCGCAGCCATAATTATTTTTTACAAACATATATATGCATGTTCTTGAATGTTTCACACAGATACTGGCTTTTTCAAATGGCTCGTATTAACCAAACACTGCGAAACTGACAACTTTATAAAAATACCGCCCACTTCATCACCGCCATGAAAAGAGTGTTTTGCCGTGAGGGAAATGTTTCTTTTGGCGTGGATGAAAAATATTTTTTGTCGTGGATGAAAAGTGTGTTTTGCCGTGAGTGAACAGTTTGATTGTCATGAATGAAAAGTATCTTTTGCCGTGAATGAAAAGTATCTTTTATTGTGGATGAAAAGTATATTTTGCCGTGGATGAAAGGTGTGTTTTGCCACGAGTGAACAGTTTGTTTTGCCGCGGATAAAATGTTTGTTTTGCCGCGGATAAAATGTTTGTTTTGCCGTGAGTGAAAATTTGTTTTGCCGCGAAAGAAAAGATTGTTTGTCGTGAGCAAAGTTTATTTTGCCTTGGCGCGTATGGGCCACCGTAATAATGCATGCTAAACCTATACAACCATCTGTCTGTGTGTGGTCAATACCATTTTAAGCAATATCTGTGACTGCGGTCTCTACCATGTCACATTTCAATTCGATGTCGTTGGTTGAAACTGTCTTGGACTGATCGGTTCTGGATGTCGTAGTAGTGGATGACTCGGTCGGCTGTCTTCTCGTGATCTTGTTGTAGAGAGCTGTACGGAACTGCCTGTGTGAGAAAACGATAAAAGATGTCTAACATTCTTGATAGACTGTTTCGGCAGTCATTTTTATAATAATTTGGTTAGCGGATTTGTTCTTTCTAAAATTTCGATCGATCGGTCGAAATAGATATAGAAATAAATTGCGCCCCGAAACCAGACGAAAGTTACATATTGGCCTTTTAGGTAAATGTTATAAAATGTTATAAAAGTATGTTAAATAAGCAAAATTAAAAATAATATGTAATCACTCACCACTAGGTAAACTTTGTTTTTATATTCATCGTTGCTAGTTCTCCAATAAAGGCATTTCGCGTGTTGAAACAATTGTTAAGTAAACAAAACTGTTACAGTAGTATTCCTCAACAAACGTCGACAATCCTGCAGTAAGTGCAACTGTTTTAGTCTCAACATTACTTTCATAATATTGTTCAATGCTTTGATCTTTCCCAGGGATTACCGTCAAGGTTTGATTAAGCTTTGGAATCTTATTGGACTTGTTCACCCTCACAATATGAGAATTTTTTTAGGTAGGTCGATAGAGAGTTTGACAGAAAATATAAAAACACCCCACTGCATTATCTAGACTATGAACGCAGTTAGGGTATGCGCTCAGTATACAATCTGAAATCATGACTGTCTGCGAGAAAATCAATCAAACATTTTTCATTTCATATTTTATTTGTTTGCCGCCATTTGCATAACTATTTTGTCATTGTATGAATGACCAAAACCACGTTTCCAATAATCTGACAGACTTAAACACTCAATACTTATTCATTATGTACTTTATAGTGATTTTTCCTCACAAAAATAGTTCTGATAATGGCTGCCATAAAAACACTCAAAATGCAATAAAAATATTTGATTTATTTTCAAGCAGACAATGATGGTTTGAGATGGTAGACAGAATGCATATCCTTGTTGGGTTCCCAGTCTAGATAATAAAGTGGGGTTTTTCCAAATAGTTTCTTTCAAACACTCTATCGACCTATCTAAAATAATCTGGGTTTTTTAATGTCTTTTTATACTTTTTTACACAGTTGGAAAACATCTCTCATATTGTGAGGATAACGGATTGTTCTTATAGTACTACTTGTATACTATATATACATCGGTTATAAGGAATAATGATTTTTTCCTTCAAATTGATTTTTTTTTAAGATTCACGAATGGGGCGGAGCGGGCGCCTTATAACAACATTTTAAAATGTGCAAGGTGCAATCAGTGTGACCTCTGTACATTTCGGGATTTGCAATGTTTATAACTGCAGATCGCAGTCAGGACCAGTAGAAAAATAAAGTACCGAACAAGTTGATAACAAATAACACATAATAAGAAAACAAAACATGCATTTATAAAAAAAGAAGATTTGGTTGAACCTGTCTACAACTGTGTAACAAAGCTTTGCACGCCATTGGTAACGAAAACATATCTGACACATTGAAGGATATTTGTCACAAATCTTCGAAAAAGAGGGTGATCTCTCAAAGTACACCGGAAAAAACATTTCGAAAAAAAATGGGGGCGGTGGGTGTCAAGATATGTCAAAATGAAAAAAAGTTCCCATGTTGCCGGAACTTTTTTCCACCTTCCCCTGCTGTAATCACGTTATCTCCACATCTATATCATATCTATTATATGGACAATCGTGAGACAATCGTGCGTTTAACATGCCATACTTATAGGATTACAAATAAATAAATACTTAATCTGAGGGGTGCTTTTATATTGTTTAATATCCAATCTGAACTACTGGGGACATCAGTGCAGGATCACCGTATGCACTCAATATATATTAAGATTAACCGAGGATCAATGTTGGCCAGATCACGGATATATTTGAAGAAATATAATTTTCAATGCTGGAAGATATTGAATAAATTGTGAATTATTTTTTGCATTTTTAATGCATTGCAATGTCAGTGAAGGTAAATACGAAATAAGAACGGTAACTCTACAGAGGGGTATATACACGATTGCATGATGGGAGATCTGCCTTTGGATCGGACATCTTGACGCGGTGGTGCTTGTCTCAATTTTCCTTGTATTGCGTGGTAATTTGGCCTTATGGAGAGATATTGTGAATCTGGTTCTATTTCCAATGCGAGGCAAGCTGACGTTAATAAGAAGTTAGATATTATTTTGAATGAGGTAAGATGAGTTTAGGCACGAAATGGATTAGCGAATTTATGCTCTTAGAAATGATTTCCAACTTGGTTTTAGAGAAGCAGACAATGAATTCAAATGGCGAATGAGATACAATATAATTTCAATATCGAAAGTATGGAATGGTCGGCCAATGCAAATGGGCTATTGAGAATAAGAAACTTAACTATGCTATTGAAATGTTGCTTAGTTTGTCTGATTCCATTTCATTGCGAAATAAACACATCAAAATGATAGACTCGTCGGAGGGGGTGGGAGACCGTCCGGTAGTATGTGGACTGTGATGCAGCATCATAATGGATAATCAGAGACAAATTCAATGGACAAAATGTCGAACCGATTCATGATTTTCGGAGGGACGTCGCTTCGGATGGAGGAGATGGGTTTTAGTGTCGGGGAGGTACCAACAAAGTCGTTTTTTCGTCTGTAGATGCTTCTCTCACTGGAGGTCTTCGTGTCCCTTCTTCAGATATTGCACATAATCTGGAATCGGCTTTCAAGGACAGAGGAAGTGATGTTTCGAAAGTTCAAATATGAAGTACTGGAAGCCTTTAACCACAGATTTTCTTGTGTATAAGAACGCGATTGTTAGCAGGTTAAAATCGTTTATTAGAACGCTTGCCTTTTTGTAAACAATCGGGGCATCTGATTCTGTTGCTGATGTCATAAGCAATGCCTTCCGCATTCCATTCAATCAAAAGCAACCGCACGTGTATTTTCACAACAACCGTTCCGCTTTAGATGACAAAGAATTTGTTGAGTGGAGATCACTGATCTCTTGCGAAAAGGCCAAGTTGTTAAATGTCGCGAGAAACAGTAGTTAATCCGCTTTCGGTGGCCGCTGAGGCAGGCGGCAAGTATCGTCTTATTTTGGACATGAGCTATGTGATTCAATTTGTGGGCAGGCGGTCAGTCAGATATGACGATTGGAAGACTGCTTTGGAATAAGTTGAAAAAGATTATTTTGTTGTTGTTCATGATGTACATTTTGCTATAAAAATAGACATTTGAGGGAGTAATGTTGGATATTGTGGTTTTTCGTGGGATGATCACTGAGGTAAGAAACAGTATTTCATGTACACGATCTTACCGTTTAGCTGTTCTTCGGCTCCATATGTATACACTAAAGTAACACGAGCATTAATTTCGAAATGGAGAGCTGAGGGATTCAGGACCATGAAGTTTATGGACGACGGCTTGATAGTTATGAATAAATTTTATTCGGATATCGCACATAAAGTGAAAGTCGATTTAATTAGCAGTGGATTTGTTTAAAAAAAACGAAAAAGCTCAATGGGCACCGTCCCAAATTAATGAGTATCTTGGTTTCCATTTTATTTCTATGAGAATGGAATTATCTATGCCTCATCGGAAAATAGGAAGACTAAACGATTGTATTTCAGATGTATTATCATTTAAAGTCGCTTGTCAAGTGCGGAAATGAGGCCTATTGGTCTCAATGAAACTTGTAATAGCAATTTTGTGCAATTGATGACCATATTTTTGTATATATATATATAGCCAATCCACCGTGATGGAATTCAGTTATATGTTATCGATATATTATGTTCATCGGTTGCATTTTTGGACACAGAATATCATTAACTACAGTATACGGAAAATTGGCAAAGAAGTTGAATTTAATCATGTTACTTATATAATGCAAGTAAGTCTGGTGATACAGGTTATTGTTCACAAACTGAACATAGTGCTATTCACGGACTGTGGTCCAGTTCTCAAAGAGAACGTAGCTCCGCTTGGTGGGAGTTGGAAGCAATATACAATATATTTTGTAGAGCTTTCCTACAAAGTTTAACAATGGTAACTATAAAGCAACATGGCGGTTTGCGATCCAAAATACACATAATATATTTCGCTTTTGAAGTTTTCTCAGTATCGGTGGGAGATGGAATTTTCAAGATGAGTGTTGATTCTTTGTGTATATGAATGTCAGCATATAGATTATTCGATAGTCTAAAGTTATTACATTACACGCGTCAATCCGACGGTTACCCACAAGGGTTGTTGTTGTTAATTTGTCATGGAGGTTGATCATTGTAATGCATTGAAGGTATCTTGCAGAAGTGTTTTTAAAGATTTAAAAATAGATTCCATTGCCGGAACGCTCTTTTCTGTTCCATGACATGCACATGGCTGCTGTTTGTTTGGGACCCAAACACCATGTTCAATGTTGTATTTGTATGATTTAAATGTTTTTTTTTCTGGGACATATAACGCCCATAGAAAGGCTGTTAAAGTATTTATCGACCTATTTCGATACCTGGAAAAATTCAAAGGCGAATATTTTTAAGTGTATTTTGGAGCGTAGATTTAAGTAATATGGGTGAACCCTATCAAGTTGTGAGAGCATATGCCATATCCAGTCTGACAATACGTACGTTGACATGGTCATAAACAGAATGGGGTTAATCACACTGTTTGCGAAGGCGATGGTCTCCACGATGAACCTCGTCGTGTGCTGTACCGATCTGTCGTAAGCGTTTAAAATCCAATCTGGAATGTCGTAGCCCAAATCATAGATGAACCTGCACGTCATGAATGGTCCCCAACAAAGTACAAATACCACCAGCAGTGTTATCAGCATCCTGACAACCTGAAATACAAGTTCAAATGTGTGGGATAATGTAATCAATCTATCCCATCAAGTTTCCCAGCGCTGGGGATAGCCTGGGTTTCATGTTATTCGTTCATGTTTGACGTGAGGTCTGAACAAGGATCGGGAGATAAGGAGGCATTGATGTCTCAGCCCCACCTTTCTCAAATTAATCAACAGTTGGAAATTTCATGGCTCAAGTAAGAAATGGCGTAAAGAGACACAACAAATTCAGTTCAAATGTTGATATATCATAACAGCGTCCCTTTTTATGCCAAACGCGCGCATATATGTGAAATTGGAGGGTGTCCATGGTCTTCTATGAAGACAGGCACACTGGGTCGCCTATTTATTTTCTATCCATGGACCTGATGTAAGCGGACAATATTTCGATGTAACGGGGTCAAGTTCATTGTATTCTGTGAAGTCAGTCGGTACAGTCAAAGACAGAAACTTAGTGTACTCTATGTTGGTGAGAAGCATCAAATTGGTTGAGTTATACTGTGTAATTGAGTGGTATTTATTATAATATAATACAGGATGATTTTCCGATATGACTCGCAAGGGTATAGTTGGCTATATAGCGATGTTGAGTTAGGGGAGATGGGAGGGTTTATGTTAACACGTAATACTGGAAAATAATTTCTAAGGTGGATAGTTTGAAGTCATACTACATGTAGTTCAAACAAGCTTATTTATTTGGCTGTGGCATTACTCTGTATTCGCCTGTTGGATTTCTGACAGGACAAATTATCTCGACTTGGATAATTTGTTGGTAAACATGTTGTATGGATATATACATATATGAGTCAGTGGTCCTATGACCGTTTCAGGAAGATAAGACATGTCATGTTCTAATCAATTACCAACACATATGAGTAATATTGAAACAAAATTCAAAGAGCTAACGCATAAAATATTTACATTAGCCATTTGTTCCATTGTAAGTCTGGATATATTTGGAAAACAGGCATGTCGGTGCAAATTCAAGATGGTCGCCATGACCACTAAAATCATTGGGGTGGTACAAGGTGGAAAATCAAATCAAATCTGCATGACGGAAATTTTATTACATTGAAAAAAAGCAACGAATGTAATATATTTCTTTGCCGTGCCTCTGTATAGTTGCCCACTTCAAACAGTTCAGATGCCGCTTCTGGTGTGTACTCATAAGCAAATTTCTTTTACTTGACTGACCTCTTCGTCCAGGATTGACTCGCTTATGGAGCCTTTATTCAGCGTCAGAGGGGCATGAGGCCCCTTCGAGCGACAGGAGCCTGCGTCACATTTGCGCACATTTTGATAATTTGAACATTTTAATTTAAAATTAAATTTAATTAAATTTAAAACAAACAAATATTAATATAAATTTTAAATATTGTTTCTTGTTAGATACAACTCCTTACTCAATTTAACAACATCTTTTTTTCATTTTTTTAAAATTTGAATTTTTTCTTATTTTTAAATCAGTTTTAGAACAGTTTCGAACAGACAAACGGACATACATATATACAGCTCCTATACCCTTTAATACATACAGATATACATGTAAATACACCAAATTTGGTCTTTGCGGGTAAAGCATCTTGCAGAAAATCAATCACAAACAAAGTGATAAACAGCGCGTGAAGCTCGTGTTGAGAGACATGCCCTTTGTCAGATTGATTTAAACCCACAAAGATATCGGATTAATGGTCCATGAGCGATACTCATTTCGCAATGAATAAATCACATACACGCGTTCGCGATGATTTATGACATGGCAATAACCATTATATCGGCTTGTCTTTTGGTCCGATAGGTAAGAGGGTAGTTTGACTGTATGCTCATATCACCAAATCGAGTTGTCCATTAGTTGGTAACTGAACGACAAAAACGCCCCCCCCCCCCATAGACCAGGTTTGGCTGGACCGCCAATGTAGGTTTAAACCATGTTTAAAGTCGGAGGTTTAAACTGCAGATGACAAATCCGGCCTATATGTCTCAAACATTTGACTGTAAGGTTAATCTGAATTGGTATAGTATAGAATTTGGCGACTGGACCGATGACGGCCTTGACAGTTACGCTGGAAGAAATTATCGATGAGTATACAAATGGTGGATGTGGCGGTCGGAATGGAGGAGAGTTTTCAGACAATGTTTGTGTTTGTTGTATGGTGAGCGATTTGTGGTTGGCATTGGATTGTGGCTATTTAATGTCAGAGCAGCCACACAGTCAATCGTGAATCGAAATGTTTTGTCGCCGCAATATACTGTTGCACTATTTGTAAAAATCTTATATATTCTCCGGAATTGATGAGTACCATATCCCGAACCAAAACTGATCAATGTCAGTTATAGAATGAAGCGTTCGCGGTTTGACTTATCGTCAAGTTCCAACCGTTCATTTTCATATAAAGGGCACATACAAAGAAATGGTATGCATCTTCCAAAGGGTTCCCACAACTGCATGCAGGACTTTCGGTTATGTAGTTTTGACACATATCAGAGCGAAGTTCGCTGCAACCGTTTCGAATTCGGGTTTGTTTCATATAGCCTGTGTACTGAATAGGATGGGGGTTCGCGGGGTTTGGGGTTGGTGTATGAGTTGTAAATTGAATTTGATATCAGAGAAAGAGAAAATATCGGTTTTAATTCCAGTTGGAATTTTGTTCCAATCAGCTATCGTCGAGTGCTGAAAGGACTTTTTGTATTGTTCAGTGTGGCATCGGTAAGAATATAATTTTGTCTGAAATTATAGCTTGAGACCTGCCTAGCTCTGGTGGGAGGATGGTAGATAGGTAGTTGAGCGATTCATTTTTGTACTATTTTGTAAATCACTTCAAGCTTGTGGAATTGACACCGCATTTCCAAAGAATGCCAACATACCTCCTGCAGGACATTATCATTATAAAATGAACGTGTCAGACCAGAGACTATACGGTCAGCATCTGCATTAAGGCGATGAGTTTGTCTAATAGGTAACGCGACGCGCATTCTCATATAACATAAGAATAATAGAATAGTGGTAATATATCAGGTTTTGTTTGTATAAGAGGCCTAGCTTTATCGATAGATTGACAGATATTGTGGTATATATCTATTATTTGAATCTAAAGGAATTGTGTACATACACGGATAAAACCCATGTAAATCAGAATATACTCTAGTGAATTATTGATGGAGATATAGTTTAACAGATTATACGCTGAAAAAACCCTGGTGAAACGGGATATGCTCTGGAACCACCCCTTTAATATATCATACATGAGTACTTTTTTATTTCTGAATAACTCACTGAATAACTCCGTTATTTAGTTAATATAGATTTGTTCGAGAATAAAAAAACACTCTTTAAATTTGTTATTTGGCAGCTAGTAACACACCCTGTGATTTCGAATGGTGTGATGTAATACTATACAAACATATATACAAGTAATACGAGTGGAACGATGGTATGAAGCTTAGTCTTATTTCTAGATTAAAGTCTGGCGTGTTGTCGTTGGAGCTGTTCAGGCTTGATCTAAATCTACACTTATACAGTGGTTCTAAAAACGTACCTCGACCATGCAGGGACAACCATTTAGGTAGATAGGGTTGTGTTTATTGTTTTTTGTATATTTAAATAAAAAATGGAAACAACTCTGCAAGGCGGAGTTCAATCAATCTCAAAATTGCTGTTACATAGGCTCCCATGTTGGTTAATATTTTGTATGTATTGGTAGTACACAAGGATTTACCAGAGTATGTCATTTTTATCTGACGGTACGATATTTTACAGGAGTAGAGCCTGTTAACAGGGCTTTTACTAGAGTGTTTTACAAGAGCTTGATCGACACCTCCATTTCACAATAGTACATAACGTAGCTGATGTGTTTTCTGTCTATTTGTTTTAGCAGAAAATCACATGTTGTTAGTTAAGCAGTGGGACACAATTATACCCGGTGTCAACAGAATGCGACAACCATATTCTTATAAATAAGGGGACATGACAATCTGCGGGATGGGATGGGATATGGGACAAAACGACAATCTGCGGAACAGAATTTCAAATTGCGTGGGACGGCCGATACCTCGAGGAATACAGGGCGTAGGGGGCTCCTTTTGGTGTCTAACGAAAGGTCCACATTCGCCCTATCCACACATATTAACCCCGCCACTGACCGGACACCAGACGTTGCATTATTTGATCGACAACTGACCTAACATGGGGTGGAATTTGGGATAGAATGACAATCTGCGGTACAGGATTTTCAAATTGCGTGGGACGACCGATATCTCGAGGAATACAGCGCGTAGAGGGCTCCTTTTGGTGTCTAACGAAAGGTCCACATTCGCCCTATCCAAACACATTAACCCCGCCACTGACCGGACACCGGAAGTTACATTATTCGGTCGACAACTGACCTAACATAAAATGCCACAAACACGAAAAACTGCGTTCGACATTAATGTTGAGAATTTAGTTTTTAGCTACAATATGGCTGTTTTAGTGCGAATATTGTAATGGCGAACACGCAAACACGCGCCGATAAAACAGCTAAAAATAGACTCGATGTTTACGATTACAGGATCGATTTCAGCTGGTATATTCAATATAATGGGGCGTATAGTATATAAAAATGTAGGATTAGACACCGTGAATGTATTTTTGTCCAAATGGGCCCACTACGCGGTGATATTGTTGCAGAAATTCGCTCCAAGAAAGAGCGCTATTTTCTCGTAAAAAATAGAATGGCCGACTGAAGCCGTTCTATCGTTCCAACTAAGTCGTTCTTAGCAGCACTTCATCCATCCACAAAATACGAATATACACCATGTATCAGAAGACATATCAAATGTAATCTTTAAAAGGTATATGCGCTTTTCATTTGTTATAATTCACACTTATTTTTTATTTTAGTTGTGATTAAAAGCCCAGTCCGGTAGCCGGTGTCCGGCGATTACAAGCCAAGTTACACGATAAATTAACTGGTTTGAATGCATGAATATGTCAATGGTCAGACTGCTCGAAAGAATATTCAAATCAAATAGTGCTTATAGACTTAAAAACTTATGTGTCCGCCAGTCATACGCGGTGGAAGTTCTCACAGTATCTGCTGGTCATACGCGGGGGAGGTTCTCATATGAACATATTATCCGCCGGTCATACGCGGTCGAGGTTCATATTATCCGCCGGTCATACGCGAGGGAGGTTCTCATATTATCCTCCGGTCATACGTGGGGAGGTTCTCATATTATCCTCTGGTCATACGTGGGTGAGGTTCTCATATGAACATAATTTTTATTATTCGCCGGTCATACACGGGGGAGGTTCTCATATGAACATATTATCCACCGCTCATACACGATGGAGGTTCATGTTATCCGCCAGTCATACGCGAGGGAGGTTCTCATATTATCCTCTGGTCATACGTGGGGCAGGTTCTCATATGAACATATTATCCGCCGGTCATATGCGAGGGAGGTTCTCATATTATCCACCGGTCATACGTGAGGGAGGTTCTCATATTATCCTGCGGTCATACGGGGGGAGGTTCTCATATGAACATATTATCCGCCGGTCATATGCGGTGGAGGTTCATATTATCCGCCGGTCATACGCGGTGGAGGTTCATATTATCCGCCGGTCATACGTGAGGAAGGTTCTCATATTATCCTCCAGTCATACATGGGGAGGTTCTCATATTATCCTCCGGTCATACGTGGCGGAGGTTCTCATATGAACATATCCGCCGGTCATACGTGGGAGAGGTTCTCATATGAACATATTATCCGCCGGTCATATGCGGTGGAGGTTCATATTATCCGCCAGTCATACACGATGGAGGGTCTCATATTATCCACCGGTCATACGCGAGGGAGGTTCTCATATTATCCTCTGGTCATACGTAGGGGAGTTTCTCATATGAACATATTATCCGCTGGTCATACGCGATGGAGGTTCATATTATCCGCCAGTCATACACGATGGAGGTTCTCATATTATCCTCCGGTCATACGTGGGGAGGTTCTGATATGAACATATTATCCGCCGGTCATACGCGGTGTAGGTTCATATTATCCACAGGTCATATGCGAGGGAGGTTCTCATATTATCTCAAATCAAATTAGGATAATATGAGAACCTCCACCGCGTATGACCGTATAATATGTTCATATGCAAACCTCCCCCGGGTATGACCGGCGTATAATATGAGGACCTCCCTTGCGTATTACTGGAAGATAATATAAACCTCCACCGCGTATGGCTGTCGATATTTTCATATGAGAACCTCCCCCGCATATGACCGGCAGATAATATGAGACCCCCCCCCCCCAGCGAATGACCGCAGTTTAATATGAGAACCTCCCTTGCGTATGACCATCGGATAATATAAACCTCCACCGCGCATGACAGCGGATAATATGAGAACCTCCCCCGCATTTGACCGGCGGATAATATTCTCATATGAGAACCTCCCCCGCGTATGACCGGCGGATAATATGTTCATATGAGAACCTCCGGGTTCTCATATGAAAATATCATTCGACGGTCATACGCGGTGGAGGTTTATATTATCTGCCAGTAATACGCGAGGGAGGTTCTCATATTATACGCCGGTCATACGCGGGGGAGGTTTGCATATGAACATATTATCCGCCGGTCATACGCGGTGGAGGTTCTCATATTATCCTCATTTGATTTGTGATAATATGAGATCCTCCCTCGCATATGACCGGTGGATAATATGAACCTCCACCGCGTATGACCGGCAGATAATATGTTCATATCAGAACCTCCCCCACGTATGACCGGAGGATAATATGAGAACCTCCCTCGCGTATGGCTGGCGGATAATATGAACATCCACCGCGTATGACTGGCGTATAATATGTTCATATATATGAGAACCTCCACCGCGTATGACCGGCAGATAATATGTTCATATGAGAACCTCCCCCGCGTATGACCAGCAGATAATATGAGAACTTCCACCGCGTATGACTGGCGGACACATAAGTTTTTAAGTCTATAAGCACTATTTGATTTGAATATTCTTTCGAGCAGTCTGACCATTGACATATTCATGCATTCAAACCAGTTAATTTATTTTGTAACTTGGCTTGTAATCGCCGGACACCGGCTTCCGGCATGGGCTTTTAATCACAAGTGTGAATTATAACAAATGAAAAGCGCAAATACCTTTTAAAGATTACATTTTATATATGTCTTCTGATACATGGTGTATATTCGTATTTTGTGGATGAAGTGCTGCTAAGAACGACTTAGTTGGAACGATAGAACGGCTTCAGTCGGCCATTCTATTTTTTCCGAGAAAAGTAGCGCTCTTTCTTGGAGCGAATTTCTGCAACAATTTCACCGCGTAGTGGACCCATTTGGAACAAAATGCATTCACTGTGTCTAATCCTACATTTTTATATACTATACGCCCCATTATATTGAATATACCAGCTGAAATCGATCCTGTAATTGTAAACATCGAGTCTATTTTTAGCTGTTTTATCGGCGCGTGTTTGCGTGTTCGCCATTACAATATTCGCACTAAAACAGCCATATTGTAGCTAATCTAAATTCTAAACATTAATGTCGAACGCAGTTTTTCGTGTTTGTTGCATTTTATGTTAGGTCAGTTGTCGACCGAATAATGTAACTTCCGGTGTCCGGTCAGTGGCGGGGTTAATGTGCGTGGATAGGGCGAATGTGGACCTTTCGTTAGACACCAGAATGAGCACCCTACGCCCTGTATTCCTCGAGATATCGGCCGTCCCACGCAATTTGAAATTCTGTCCCGCAGATTGTCGTTTTGTCCCATATCCCATCCCATCCCATCCCGCTGATTGTCATGTCCCTAAATAAGTCAGTTAAGTCAAGAATACATTATATAATCACATGTGCCATCCATATGACACCCAGTATGTTGTCTCAATCTGTAAGGCTTCTAAAAGCGTACCCCGTTAATGCAGTGGTTAATTACTCTAATATCGAGGTAAAATACCCTCGTAGAATTACGCTAGTAGCACCACCACATATTTACTACATGTACATCTCGGTAAAATACCACGGTGAAGTACATGGGTGGGTCCCTTTCACTAGAGTAAGTACATGTGGGTCTACATGTGTGCGTGTAATGCGACAACGATCACCATGCTAATGCACGGTGTATTTACCATGGTTTGCTAGAGTGTTTTATTTAGGAGGGTATTAACCACATATCCGCGTTGTTACCACACGCTAGTCCTAATATATAAGGTTCATGAATATTTACACGATTCTTCAGAAGGAACTTTCCAAGCATAATAAATGGGACGTTCTATATGCCGTTGATATTATCATATGGTTTAAAGCAAATTGATACCCTGCTATTTGGTCCAGACTACCGAACGGGTACATCTATTGCAGAATACCTTGGATATGCACTGGCAGATATAAATATAATCTGGTATAATATTTGGTGGAACATGGAACTTATTATCTAGATGCACGGACATGTATACTGACCTTTGCATTGTTCGTAGGATCTTTTGGCGCAACGTTTCGTGTATCATTGGAATCTCTGAAAGGTGCACAGAATAATATCGTCAGTCTTGGAGTCAGCCCACGTACGACCAAGATGGAAGGTTCATATATCATAACCATGGTGACCATACAGTAGGTTACAAGATCAATGCAATTTGTAAATGTGTAAATTTTGTGTATGATATCCGTGAATGACAAATGATTAAACAGCCTCTAAACGACCACGACTCGGCTTGTGTCATAACGTATATATGGTGCCCACACTAACTTTGCCATTTTAAAACACTGGTAAAAGTTCAGAAACGGGCCACGCGCCTTGTGTCGTATTTTTGATAATACTCATATGAAAAACGTATGACTATTTTGGATTTGATTGTTCTCAATATCGGATAATGCACGACGGTTTACTCGAGGTGTTCAAACTTCTCAAAACAGCCATTATAATCTAAAGCTTGAAAGTATATTATCTCGATCAGTATTTGGGTTAAAGCGTGGACATTCTATGAAGTTGTAGTTAAATCATAAGCGAAACTAGAATTATGTAATGATGTAGGTAGCCAGGACATTCACAACGCTGGGATATCTAGAAAAAGACACAAAAAGTATGCCAAACGATGTCGGAGAATTCGCAACGAAGTATTCTCATATATATCAAACGAAAACAGAAAAGCAGCTAGTCATTCATGAAGGTTCCCGAGATGTTAGTGAAATTTCTGTTTGATATTCAGATAATTAGAACACGGTACCATACACGTCAACGCTTAGTCACAATATGTTTGTTTTGACACACTTTCTCACTTGTTTCGTTATTGTTTAAACAGAATAATCTTATGTGGAATATATATATATATCGTATTGGTACAGTGACGATCGCTTCAAATTTTAACGAGGGATAGCGTGACAACGGTATTGTTTTCGATAAATGATCAATCGTATTTGATCTTACTCGGAGCAGGTGTGGAGAATACCTGATAATAATATAGTCCACGAGCTGGTAGGACCCCTCGTGCACCCCCCCACAACTTAACTTCTTTTGTATTTCCGTGTACCTTAATATGTACTGATCAGGAAAAATGATGTTAACAGCAAATATTTTGGATCGTATTGTACCTACTGGGACAAAGTATACGTTTCTCCGATTATGATGGGTGGGGGGAAACTGATATCCCATATAACCGATTTCAGTGTCATTTGATTTTAACAGGTGATGCGACATTTTGTAGGTATTTGAATACTCTATCCACTGGTAGTCAAGTAAGAGCGATGAAATCTGTCTGGGATCTGACTGGGTACCCCTGCACCCCCGACCACAGGAAATAACTTCACACCATGTCCCTCAACGTTTAAGCAAAACAGTGGCCGTGTGCACACGAGACAAGATGGCGTCCAGCACGTTTTTAAGACGAGGCACTATAAGTCAGTTTGATGCAAATTATTAAGGGAAAATCTTGACAAATGTATACATTATTGTGAAGCTAAGACATAATGCTACCTTCTTATGGCAAAATTGGAACTCCACGTCAAAGATGGCTACCAAAATGGCCGCTGAAAGTGGAAAATATAACTATTGTTCACTAATATCATCTAAATTAGTTTCTGCTGCTTGGAACTGGTTGATAATTCCGACTTTACTTTGGCATTTATCGTGTTACCTGACCATCGGAGCAATGACGTATGACATTCTGTTGGTATCAGCCCCTTCCGATCCCTCAAAAATTTTATAGAACGTGGTATAAATTTCACCAAAAATCACCATTTGGATTCAAGTCATATTTTAACAAGAAATGAGCAGAATTATGCAATGTAAGTCAGGCATAACATTACCTTATGTATATTCCAACTCAATGGATCAAAAATGGCCACTTTAGCTCAAAATGGCAGCCAAACAATGGAAAATGGTAGATATTGCCCCAGCGTGCCCCTCAATTTGTAACAAGTTCTGGTTCATGAATAAAATCGACTAGTATGCCTACTTTCTATACATTGATTACTAACATTGAAGGTGCACATTGTTGTATACCAGTGTAAGCACTGACAATACCAGATATATTTGATTTTTCTCACAAACTTGACATCAAAATCAGCAAAGATTTACCTTTCATTTTGACCATTTTTTTCAAGTAAAATGGAACTATCTTTGGTATCAAAAGTGTTTGTTGTTTTTGATCAAAATGTGTCACACTGATGTGTTTTGGACCAAATTACTTAAGATGGCTTGCAAAATGGCAACCAAATTTGGCCAAAAAAAAAGCCATCACATTTGTCCTGAACATTATTCTCTACTGTTCCGAAAAGGTAGCAAATTGTGACTCACTACTGAACATTAATCAACTGACAACTAAATGCTGTATTCTGGTTGTCCCAGTACCTTATGAGGCATGACAAATTCTTTCTAAATGATGCAGCAGCTGGATGCAGTATGGAATTTTGCCGAAACCGTGAGATACCTTAATATGTGGCTACTCTGGTCCATTAGCATCAACATTGATCCACTTAATACAGGGTATATATCAAGATGGCAGCCATGAAGTGACTATGGTCAATAGGTATACGGGGAGTTATTATATGATCATGAATAGGTATACAATGATTGATTATATGGTAATGGGTGGGGTGTCCATTGTAAGATGTATCTAGGTATAAAAGGAGTGGCTGAATTGTCATGTGCGAGGTGAATAAGTTCACAGGGAGCGCGTGCATGGTTATTTATTGGTGTACATGTATACCTGGTGTGGCTATGTGGTCATGGGTGTGGTGTATGGGCACAGCAAGAGTAGCTACATATCATCTGTGTGTTGTTTATGTATATCTGGGGTGACCGTGTGTCATGTTTAGGGTGTACATGTGTACCTTGTGTGGCTGAATTGCCATAATTTGGTGTACATATATATATTTTTGTCCGTATGATCATGGGCGGGTGTATTGGTACATATGGAGTGATTTTATTGTTATGGGTAATGTGTATATGTGTGCATGTAATGATTGTACGATCATTGAAGGGTATATTCATACCTGGAGTATTGCTGAATGGTGATTGATGGGCGTGTGGTAATAATTGGGATGTAGATGTATATATGTCGTGGATGTACGTCATTGGTTGGTAAATATTATACACTCTACGATCATGAATAGGGTGTATGAGTACACAGCGAGCAGCTGAATTGTCGTGTGTTAGGTGTATATGAAAGTCTGTAAGGTACGAATTAATTTGTAAGGGTATATTTGTAAGGGCTGTATTGATGTTGATGGGGTGTATATGACACATGGAGTTACTCTATGGTCGTGTGTGGAGTGTATATGTATATCTTGAGTGGATATATGACCATGGTGTGACGATTAGGTATACAGGCAGTGAATATATGGTCAATGTTGATGTGAATAGGTATATATGGAGGGACTGTAGGATCATGCATACGTTGAATATGTATACAGGGAGTGAATGTATGGTCATGTGTAAGGCTTAGAAATATACCGGGTGTACATACATGGTGACTCGTGGATGTCTGGTCACTTATGGGGTGTACAGGTATACCCAAGTGTGTCCGTATGGCAATCGGTGATGTGGCTTTGTATAAAGCGAGTAGCTATATGGCCATTGGATAGGTGCATGTGTATTCATGGACTATATGGTCATGGACGGGGTGTATATATATATGTCTTGAGTGGCTATATGGCCATGGGTGTGGCGAATATATATAAAGGGTGTGGCCATATGGCCAATGGTGAGATGAATATGTATACAAGGAGTGACTGCATGATCATGTGCGGAACAGGTATACAGGGAGTGACTATATCGTCATGTGTCAGGTATTCGAGTATGGCTGGGCCTGCGTGGTTGCTCATGACTGTATGGTAAAATATGGGGTGTACGGGTATACACATGTGTAGCGGTTTGATCATGGGCGAGGTATGTGTGTACACAACGAGTGTGTGTTGTTTGTGTATATATGGCGTGACTATATGGTCATGTTGGGCTGTACATGTATCACTTGGGTGGTTATCGCTTCCCACAATAACTATGAATATGTCAATCGATAGAGAGGTCATGTCAGATAGTTCTCAATCTTGATGGCGTATATTACCGTGGATGAAACGTTGAACGGTTTTCTTGACAATATTGGATAAATTTTTATGCTAATGGGCTAGAGTAGCCACATATTATGATCCATCTCAGTTCCGTTTGAAAGTCCTGCCCATTTCATTTCAAAGGCACAGCCAGAATCCCAAAAGAAGTTTTCAGCGAAATACAATACTGCAACCTTTAAAATTAATTTGTCATGCCTCATAAGGTACTGATACGACCAGAATAGAACATTTAGTTATCAGTTGATTAAACATGATTATAAACCAAGCGAGTTACAAATTGCTACCTTTTCGGAACAGCAGAGAATAATGTTCTGGATATATCTGAAAAATAACATTTTACCACATTTGGTTGCCATTTTGCAAGCCATCTTAAGTAAAAAAAAACAATAAACACTTTGCTACCAAAGAAAGTTTCCATTTTACTTGAAAAAAAAAAGGTTCTAATTAAAAGTGAATTTTTGCTCATTTTAATGTGAAGTTTTGTGGGAGAAAATAATCCAATATAACTAGCAATCTCAGTGATTACAATGGCAACAATTAAACAATGTGCATAATCAATGTTGTATGTAATGTATACAAGGCATATTAGTTGTTTTTGTTATTCACTAACCACACCCTGTAACTGATTACCGGGCACGCTGGGGCAATATCTACCATTTTCCATTATTTGGCTGCCATTTTGCAGACAGTTTGAGCTAAAGTGACAATTTTGACTTTTGATTTTGGTGACATTTATGCCGTGGTCTGTCAAATCAAATTTTTGAGGGATCGGAAGGGGCAGGTACAAACATTATGCCATATTTCATTGCTCCAATGATCAGTTAATAAGGCAAATAGAAAATAAAGTCTCAATTCTCAGCCAGTTCCAAACAGCAGAAACTAATTTAGAAGATATTAGTGAAAAATAGTTACTTCCGGAAGCAATTTTGTTGGCCATCTTGGACGTCGAGTTCCAATTTCATTATGTCTTAGCTTCACAATAATAAATACATTTATATACATTTGTCAAGATTTTCTCTTATTAATTTGCATCAAACTGATTTATATGGCCGCCGTCTTAAAAGCTGCGGCCATGCTGGACGCCATCTTGCATCATGTGTACACGGCCACTTTTTGTTCGTGTTAACATTGCTTAAAAGTTGAGGAACATAATAAGGAAGAAAATTAATGGTGTGAAGTTATTTCCTGTGGTCGGTGGTACCCTACATTTAAAATAGGCATACTATGCCGATCTAAATTATAACTTGTTCCCTGATGAAATTCCGCGTTACCGCTATCATACTATAGTGGAAAAGTGAATCGAAACATATGCTCAATTTAAATTATGACTATCCAGAGCGATGTAGGAACATGGGACACAGATCACTAGTCTGTTGGCTGATTGTTGAGTATATTTCACAATAAAAAATTAAAAAGAATTATTCTATTTGTGTTTTCATCGCTGTTGCGTGATCTTTTGACCTCTGGTGACATCATAAATGAAAGCGTCATATATACCAGTGGATATGGGTTATTCAAATGCTTACAGAATGACATATCACCTGTTAAAATCCAATCACTATGACATCACTTATATGGGATATCAGTTTCCTCCACCCCGTCTTTATCGAAAAAAAAATGGTAACCCTGAGAAAGGTTAAACTTTGACCCAGTGGGTACAATAGGACCAAAAGTATTTGCTTTTAACATCGTTTTTTCTGACCTGTACATATTAGGGTACATGAAAATACCAAAGAAGTTAAGTAGTGGGGGTGCACGAGGGGTCCACCAGCTCATGGACTAATAACTTAATTACTCACTCCACTTGTGTTAGTTGCCTCCTGGTCTGAATACCTTTGAATAAAACCAAAGCACAGCTGCCGTATGTGTATATCATTACTGTCACAGGTACCAAAAAAATGACGATGAAGTAGTAGACATTGTATGATATGAGTTCTTTAGTTCTGCTTGCATACTTTGTCTCACACGAATACCTGTTGAGGAAACCAACATATTCGTAGCCATCCTGCAACAGAATTACATTGAATTACCTACCAGAAAGAAATACTATATCGTCCTTATGGTTTTTTTAAATATGTTTTGCACAAAATGAAACTGATGTGATTGCTCAGCAGCCTACCTGAACATACACATAATTGATTGGATGTTGACTGCATATATTTCCATATATTATATCTCACATTACTTTCTTGCCTTCTGATTAGCTGCATACTGCTATACTAATTCCGATATATTCCTACTGCCCTACTATTTGATTGATTTATCTTGGAATGTATTAATATGCCTAATAATACCTATGTGCCCCATATTACCAGTACATGTGTACAAAAGAGATGTGAACTGTACACGTGTGTATATATATCTATAATACGTAAATGAGACATACCTACTAACTAATAAGCGGTTTGTTATCAGAAATGGCGAGTTGTAAGGACGCTGGCCACATAGAGCATTGAATCATCACAAATTCACCTGCGGTTTGTGAGAGTGATGTAATAACATCTGGACCTGCGTGCTGTGTGATACTTCTTTTATGGGGAAAAAAATTCATTCACACTGTTTAGAGCCCGCCATCAAGACGGACTATACTCTGCTAATAGTTAATTTGAAGCTAGTGTGACCAAATGTAGAAATATTTATGTATATAATTTATATTTTCTCTTTCTATTCTCCATAATTTTTCACTTTGCAATGCCACATTTTTTGACATTTATCATTTTATCGTACCGACATGTTTCCCTTTAATTTCAGATGAATATCTTACAATTATCTGCCAGTGTTAATTTGTAATATGTTAAGTTTCCCGTAAACGGCACGTACATGAGGATATAAATCCACCCATAAATGTTTTATTTCGAATATAATTTAGATGTAAATTGCATGTATATGTGAAATTTAACGCATCCATAAATGTGTTATTTCGAAAATATTTTATCCGTAGATTGCACGTTTTTTAAAATCGAATGTTCACGTATTGTCCACGTAAATGTGGAAGAATATGTGTCCGTAAATATGTCAAGTGTACGGAAATCTATGACCAGTAATTGCCGTAAATCTATAGGTAACCTTTATCTGAAATTCCAAATTTGCTGCAGTCTGTTATCTCGGATGAATCAATATCTGACTGGTTTACAGTTTACAGTGGAGTACCACAGAGATCAAACTTACATAAACAAGCAACGTCGGGATGGTGAGGATAATGCTGGTAATCCATATGGCTGCGATTAGTTGCCTTGCCCTCTTTCTGGAGCACCTGTATCGAGCTTTTAGTGGGTGGCAAATTGCGTAGAACCTGTAATAAAGTGGATATGTAAACATACTTTAAATAAGATTGATATACATCAACCTATAAATAGATGGTATGAATTGTCGTGTCGTCCGTCCCTGTGTGGCGGGGATAGTAGTGATGTTGCCACCTGTCATATTATTGTGTCCAATGTCCACCATGTAGGTGGCGTATTGGGTCTGTATTGGAACGCGTAATTAGAAATGAGGACAGTTATGTGCAATAAAATGGCGCCTACCTGAAGGAAAGGTATCGCTTATTGTATTATCAAACGTGGCGGTGAATAGAGCTACTCATGTCTACAAAAAAACAAAATGTATATCTCAACATGTGTTCATGTTCCGAATAATCCTCTATAGGCCCGACTGACCTGGGAATGAAGCTAACCCAGTTTCACTTTAACAGTCGTGTGCGTTTGTGTGACCCTATTACAGAACAACAAGAAAATAAGTAAAGTGAAGCGTGATTGAACCAAACAGTTATCACACAGTTGAGTCTTATATGTTTTCGCGAACCCTCTGATAGCATTAGAAAAGAGATAGTTTTCGCTTACCGCTCGAAGCTGATCGTCGTCATCGTCCCTATGGAGCAAACAATTGCAAAATCCCTGATAAATGATGAGAATTTGCACAATCCACGTGCTATTGATGGGTTGTCGATTGTATTCAGGTCAAACTCTTCGATGAACTAGAACAGATAAGTTGGTTCGATCAAAAAACCTGGTACAAATCATAAATCACTTAAATTTCATCGCACCATCAGCCCCTCCCTGTTATAAATTCTTCCCAGAAAATCGGTAATGGCGGTTTTGGAGAAATCAGGAATATAAATTAGTGCAATAACATTAACATGTTCACACAAGTGTGTTGTTCTATGTTTATTGCACACTCTGGCTAGTCTAGCGTGTAGAATTCTGAAATGTTGTTTATTTCATTGTATTACATGATCCTACACTTATTCCATTCAATAAACCCATTCTATAAATTGTATTATTATCCACCCCTTAACTAACACCATTTCCGATTGGGCAAAAGCCGCCACGTGATAGTCCGATAATACTCTATTTATATTACACGCAACGCTAACGATGATATACCGCAGCATATAGCATGCGTAAGAATAAGTAGTAGCCCCCTATTTCTCGACCCATGATATATTGTCGAGCACCATGATCAAAACAAAGTCACTCGAGCATTCGCAGTTAGGGTGGATACACACATGCATGTAATGTATGTATGTAAAATCCATGTATTTTACATGGTCACACCAATCATTGATAGCATTAATCGCCTGCGCGCGATCAGTCCATTTCAACAGGCAAGACCAGTGAGTAGTTATAAGCCAAAATCAAACTAACTGTTATCTAGAGATTTCAGGCCAGTCATAAACATGTCTTTTTTCATGGGTGCCGAAATGAATAAATCCTGTTTGATATCTGTTGCTGTTTTTCACGGGTTTTAGTTCATTTCGAAAAGTGGATTTGAGTCCGTCGAGTTTATACTTGATTTGTTTCTCGTCATTTCTTGGAAACAGGGTCATCCAAAATAAAAATAAAATGTGCAGACTTTTGAAGCTCTTTTATGACGGTTGTAATACATGAGTGTTTAATGTCCCACACACTGACTCCCAATTTGATCTCGTCAAGCAAAACCCGAACGGCTCTCTGGCTCCACATTTTGGAAGTGCTATATAGTAATACACATGGCAATCAACTAACTCATACATGGTGAATTCCATGTTAAGTGATTTAGCCTAATCGGACAACTTCGAGTCGTAAGGATAAGAATATTTGTTTCTCGACTATGCATGGCCTGAGCTCAAATTTTACCAATCCGATATGGTGCTCTCATGCCTGGAATAACAGGCATTGTAAAATTAAGACAGACAATATCAGTTTGTTGAGATTGCTCGGATAATTTGATCTCATGTGATAACATTCAATTGGGATTTCCATGCAAAAAATTTAATGGGGCCACGGTACAGCGTTGACAGAAAAAAGAGTCACCCCCCCCCCCATTTTTAACCCAGAATTTACAGAACAGTATATGTTTCTCAGGTCAAAGGATGAACAAGTTCCTAACTGTCACAATTTTAACCTGTACAGGCTTGAATTATCACATTTTGGACTATAATCCATGATTGGGGAGGGGGCTGGTTCTCGAATGTTTCGAATAACTAAGGGATTAAGTTGAATGTATCGGCCGGGATTATCTGGGCAAGAATGTACAACATAATGTTTTACTTAAATATTCCATATTTGTAAATTGTGCGCATATAACACAAAAGAGGAAAGGTGACGTGGTAGCTAGAAAACCCTTTTCCCGAATGAAGACACATATGCACAGCAACACCACCTTCTGTACCTTCAAATTTAAAGCTGTAATAATATGTTCATAATTATATGAATAGCATAAATTGCTGCATATGAGATTAATCACTCGTAGCAAACAGGCACGACATATATGACTGTCAACTACAATATTTACAAATCTGGAGTGGCTTCGTGACTTCAGGGGTGTGGTAGGACTCATGTGATGCATGCCCCCTGTCGAGGAAATATGTAGTGGTCAGTCCGGTTATTTCCGGGATAATATAGCCCCCATGTTGGGGATCATAGCCCCTGCATTGGGGAAATCCTGGGACCATCACTGGTATACAATCAAGAGAAGACTGACAATGATTTAAACAGAACGTCCAACATTTGGGTTATCGCGCGAACAATTATTTTAAGCGGCCGGACGACTTCGTCCAGTCAACGGCTCTCTTCACGCGCAGAGCTTGACTCACTGTGGTCAAACATAGCCGTAATGATTGGGTTGTCAGCAGACACATATTACATGGTCTGTATGATTCATGTAAAACGCAAAATACACGATATTTACAGAGATTACATGCATGTGTGTATCCAGTCGTCAGGCCGCTTAAAATAATTGTTCGCGCGATAAGCCAAATGTTGGACTTTCTGTTCAAATCATTGTCAGTCTTCTCTTGATTTTTATACCAGTGATGGCCCCAGAATTTCCCCAACGCATGGACTATGATACCCGACATGGGGGGGGGGGGCTATATTATCCCGGAAGCCACCGGACTGACCATTGCATATTTCATCGACGGGTGGGGTGGGGGCATGTAACACCCTGAGTCCTGCCCCCACACCCATGAAGCCACGAAGCTACTCCTGACTTATAAATATTGTAGTTGACAGTCATTTCTGTCGTGTCTGTGATTAATATAATATTCATCAATTTATGCTATTCATATAATTATGAACATAGTATTACAGCTTTAAATTTGAGAGCACAGAAGGTGGTGTTGCTATGTGTCTTCATTCGGGGGAAAAGGGTTGTCTAGCTCTACTAGTTCACCTTTCCTCTCTTGTGTTATATATGAATACGAAAAATGTACAATTATGGAATACATTCAACTAAATCCCTTAGTTATTCGAAGCTTTCGAGAACCAGCCCCTCCCCAATCATGGATTATGATCCAAAATTTTATAATTCAAGCGTGTACAAGCTAAAATTGTGACAGTTAGGAACTTGTTCAACCTTTGGTTTGAGAAACATATACTGTTATGTAAATTCTTGGTGAAAAATGGGGATGGGGGGGGTGTCACTCTTTTTACTTTCAGCGCTGTACCTGTATTAATATGTTGGCGCTGTAATGGATATTTGCATGGGAATCCCAATTGAATGTTATCACATGAGCTCGCTATGGAACTATCCGAGGAATTTCAACGAACCGGTATTGTCTGTCTTAATTTTCCAATGCCTGTTATGCAAGGCATGAGAGCACCATATCAGATTGTTAATGGGACATTAAACACTCGTGTATCACAATCGTACTAAAAGAGCTTCAAATTATGCACATTTTATTTTTATTTTGGATGACCCTGAAATGACGAGAAACAAATCAAGTATAAAATCGACGGACTCAAATCCACTTTTCGCAATGAATTAAAACTCGTGAAAAACAGCAACAGATATCAGACATGATTTATTCATTTCGGCATCCATGAAAGAATTTATGACTGGCCTGAAATTTCTTGATAGCAGTTAGTTTGATAATGGCTTATAACTGCTCACTTGTCTCGCCTGTTGAAATTGCCCGATCGCGCGCAGGCGAATAATGCTATCAATAATTGGTGTGATCATGTAAAATACATGGATTTTACATACAGCAATTACATGCATGTGTGTATCCACCCTTAGACGGTGAATTAATTTTACTTTTACACGGTATATATTGATTCTTTATATTTTGGGTATTGGTTATATATAAGCAATTGTCGATGGTAATCGAAAATGTATTAATTTAATATGTTCGCGGGTGGATACTTGTATATATGTGTATATATGGTCTACATTGTGCATGTCATTATATCTCATATATATTTTGAAGACCTCTGTTTGTATGTATGTCTGTCTGTATGTCTGTATGTATGTCATTTATACAAATCTACGATTCTCGACCGATCGGGACGAAACTTGGTACGTATGTGTAGTTTGACCAGGCGGTCGACGTTGTTATATTGGCGAGCCCGTGCGGCGCCCGCTTCGCGCATGCGCATACGATATCTCGGAAACGGGTGGAGCTATCGACTTGAACTTTGGTATGTGAATGTATCTTGTACCGGATACGAATTGTATCGGGTCGCCGAGCCCGTGCGAAGCCAGCTTCGCGCATGCGCAGACGAGATCTCGGAAACGGGTGGAGCTATCGACTTGAAATTTGGTATGTGAATGTATCTTGCCCCGGATACGAATTTTATCGGGTCGCCGAACCCGTGCGAAGCCAGCTTCGCGCAAGCGCAGACCAGATCGCGGAATCGGGTAGAGCTATCGACTTGAAATTTGGTTTTTGAATAGCCCGGACAACGTCGGGCTGGGTAGAGCTATCGACTTTAAATTTGGTTTTTGAATAGCCCGGACAACGTCGGGCTCATCGGCTAGTCTCATATATATTTTGAAGACCTCTGTCTCTCTGTATGTCATTTATAGAATCGAAAACGGCTGCACCGATCGAGACCAAATTTCGTATATAAGTGTAAAAACCCACGGGGATCGTCGACGTCGTATTTTGGACAAGCTCTGAGCACCGATTCTCCACTCCCAATCATCAAAATCACCGCAAACGCCACTTCGGGGGTTAATGCATCAACGATTTTTATATTGACCATATTCGGAGGTGTTAAGGATCAACGCTCTTTATTACAATCGAAAATGCTAAACGGCTACCCATGCGTAAAATACGGATGCAAAACGAAACGCGGAATGCAATTATCTCGATTAAAAAGGCAGAATGGGTTGTTGTGTTATATATGTCCTAGGAACAGGGGAATTTTTCATCGGGTCAGTCTTTGAGGGACGGGTACCATGAATTAATTCATGAAAAACAAAATATGCGTGTTGTGCTCTCTTTCATAGGAAGGGAAGGGGGATTTCATCGAAGCTGCTAAACGGCTACCCATGCGTAAAATACGGATGCAAAACGAAACGCGGAATGCAATTATCTCGATTAAAAAGGCAGAATGGGTTGTTGTGTCATATACTCCTAGGAACAGGGGAATTTTTCATCGGGTCAGTCTTTGAGGGACGGGTACCATGAATTAATTCATGAAAAAAAAAAAATGCGTGTTGTGCTGTCGTTCATAGGAAGGGCGAAGCTGCTAAACGGCTACACATGCGTAACATACGGATGCAAAACGAAACGCGGAATGCAATTATCTCGATTAAAAAGGCAGAATGGGTTGTTGTGTCATATATGTCCTAGGAACAGGGGAATTTTTCATCGGGTCATTCTTTGAGGGACGGGTACCATGAATTAATTCATGAAAAACAAAAAATGCGTGTTGTGCTGTCGTTCATAGGGAAGGGGGGATTTCATCGGGTCAGTTTTTCCGCCCGAAAAAAAACTAAATTAAATACAAACAAAATCATTTTTAAAATGTCATTTTTTCTGACCAACCACGGCAGTGGCGGGCTAACCTGCTATCTATTATATATTATGGAACTTCTGTAAATATGTATGTTATAGACTCAAAAACAGCTTGACTGATGTGACTCAAATTTGATATGTAGGCCTACTTTCATCCTGAGATCATAATGGGTTGGTCTAATTTAAGGATCGACCGTCTCCTTGACCTTGCACATATACACTCATATAGGCATGTATCTGGACCAATCAAAGTCAATATATATCTTGCCCAGACGGAGGTGCTCACAAAGAAATCCTAAATAGCCTGGACGAAGTCGGGCACATCAGCTAGTCTATTATATATCATGGAACTTCTGTAAATACGTATGTTATAGACTCAAAAACAGCTTGACTGATGTGACTCAAATTTGATATGTAGGCCTACTTTCATCCTGAGATCATAATGGGTGGGTCTAATTTCATGATCGACCGTCTCCTTGACCTTGCACATATACACTCATATAGGCATGTATCTGGACCAATCAAAGTCAATATATATCTTGCCCAGACGGAGGTGCTCACAAAGAAATCCCTAAATAGCCTGGACGAAGTCGGGCACATCAGCTAGTGTTATATATTTTCCTTGTACCATGTCAAAATGGCTGGAAATAAACAATCAATCAATCAATCAAAAAGTCATATTGTACTCCCGAATGTCATATTGGACTCCCAAGTGTGCAATATCACTTTTTTATTGGGACTCCGTGACGTCACGAATTAACTATTGCGAAATGAGTCGGTGAAATTGTGATGCGCGCACAACACTGGTTTTTAGCAAACGTTTCACTTCCGCATTGATTTGTTTCTTTTTCATTTCCGTGTTTACTGTTCCAAATCATGCTTTCTGATGATCAAATACAGGCTTTTATAGAGAATTAAGTGCCGACAAATACCAAAAATAACCACCAAAGTTTTATTCCCAAAATTTGGATAAACATACAGATGGATAATAAAAATGTCATTATAGAATGTTGTGTACAGTATGAGTTTTTCTTGTATTGCGTGTCTCGTCCAATATGACTTTTCACCACAACCTGGACTCGTACAAGAAATACGCAATCAAAGGCGTGGAATTAGAGGTGGAATAACCAGAGATATCGTCACTCTTTGTATACAATAGTAAACACCGGCTCACGCCAAAAACTTTTATCACCCACCACCTCCCCTGCTCCACTATTAGTTATCCTTGATATACTATGTCTCATTCTCAAAATTTGTATCAGGACCGATGTTTCTCAGTAACTATTTGGTTTTTCATAATCTGGACTATCACCATGTACCTTGACTATCTTTGCAATATACATGTACATGTATAATTTGGTGTATAATTATCTGTCTCGGGGGTGGGCGGTCTTCATGGCTCGCCCACTTCCTGTACAGTTTTGTATACATAATACCACATATAAATTGCTTCCGTCCATATATGTTTTCAGTGTACATAATTGTAAATATGTTGTTTTGAGCTAATGTTATTGTTATACTTCATTTAGTTAGTGAAAATTATAGCTCATATATATTGCAAAGAGTCTTTGAGCCATTCACTTCCCTCTCTGCCGGGTGTATAAAACACATACTGTACACAACATTGTATAATAACATTATAATATTAAACGTTCGTTTAATAACAGGAAATAGTGCCAGCCGTGAGGTGACATTTGACTTCCGGTTTTACGTCTGTTTACGCTACGTCTCAAAATACTATGGTTTCCAATAGTTTTCCAACAAACTATAATGAAAGAAGATTTTGAAAAGTCGTGTCATTAAATATACGCCATTAAATATGCCAAATAGTCTTTATTTATCTGGGGCTATTTCTTTGCGCTGGCAAACAACGCATAGTTACGTGAAACTTCATCGCATGCCTTATAGAAGCTGATGTTAGGTTCGCGTCCCATTTGTTGATTTAAATATGTTTTACGGAGGTTTTGGATCATGTAATAAACAAAATCTACAACTCTTCCCCAGTTTATAGCGGAATTCACAAAACTAGGTCTGGACTCGTTTTGTAAATTCAGCTATAAACTGGGGACTCGTTGCAGATCCTCTATGAACAAACATGGGATTTATGCAGATGGTACCTACTACTTTAATGAAGATATTTTATGTACAGTTGACATCGTTAATGACATAATCGGCTTGTATAAGATAATTATTTTATTGAACGTTTTGAAATATTCTGTATTTTGCTGTGTTTCGCAAAAATAAACACATGGTGAGCAATAACAGTCAGTATTTGCCAGCCGTTTGTTGCAACGTCTGTTATAATGTATACATGCACTATTAAAACCCTGGGTACCTAAGTAAGCACTATATTTGTACAGTGAGTGTACCAAAATGGAGTACATCGATACGTGCTCTACGCAGTGCCCGTCCGTGTACCCTTGAGTACCTGTCAGGTTTTCTGTGGTGCATGTCCAGTACTCCGGATAGCCAAATAGCCAGGTGCTTTGTGGAGTACCTATCCAAGAACATGTAATATTTCCGAATTTCGATGTAGCTCCACGTTGTATAAAATAATCGACCAAATGTCGAATTTGTGCGTAATTAAAGTAAACATAAATCAATGCAACCTTTAGGTTGTCCAGACAAGGCTGACAAACCGACGTTCTCCAGCCATTCTACCACATTGTCAAATGACAAAATATCAATTGGATTCGGAAGACATTCCGATACCGCCATATTGTTTTTCTTTTGCAACATGGGAATTTATCGTGCCCCACGGAATCGACCCACGTGATCGCTGTATCCAATCAGCTTGTCTCACCAAGTTAGTTATATACCAAAGTGCCAAAATAGCATATTGATATAGTGCATGCAGCCATTATTATTCCTGTCGCTTTGGTTATGGTTATGTTTGTTCTTACCACCACTGTGAACATGACTCCTTCTGTACAGGTTGTGAGTGGGGTGGATTGGGGTGCTAACGCAGAAACTCAATAATGGGTCTTGATAGCCATGTATACATAACGTATTCACATACCGGTATATGTTTATTTGTGTATGAATATACATCTATACATTTTAATGCATCTGTAATTTCTCTATATATATAAGCCTATGTCATCCTTGTTAATAATTATTTCATCTATATAATTTGTAATTGATAAGAAATTGACTCCATGTATGCTATACTTATACTTTCATAAGCGTTTCGCGGATAAACTTCCTATTGATATAATCCCACCAAAATTTGAATTCATAATAGTAAAATGATATTCGTATTAATTTCCACGCAGAAGTAACGACAAAATCATATGGCGACACCCAAGGGCGCATATTACAGCAATTTAGAAATTTTCAACTACGTCTGCAAATAGCATAACTTTGAGTGAGGTTGGGGATACACATGATTTCGCGGCAAAATGGTCTCAAATAGAAGGAGATGAATTCGATCCCGATAGCATCCAACTTTGGAACCAAAATACAAGCCAATATTTCTCGCCTACACAGGGTAAAAAAGTGCTCTCAAATAATATAAAATTTTCTATCTTCGGCCTAAACTGCAGAAGCCTTAACGCAAATTATGGAGATCTAAAAAATTTACTTTGTGATTTAAAAACAGAAGAAAATTTGTTTGATGTTATCGCCCTAACATAAATATTCAAAGTGCATAGTTCCTCAGATTTTTCACTTCCCGGATATCACCCCTTAGAATTCAAATCTCGACCAGACGGCGACGATGGCAGAGGCGGTGTTGGTATATATATAAAGGAGAATCTTCAATATAAACCCAGACCTGATTTAACAATATTTATACCACACGTAATAGAAACATTATTTATAGAAATACACCGAGGGGCGAACGATAATTATATAATAGGATGTATTTATAGACCAAACACAGCACCAAAGGCCGATTTGGACAAATTTATGTTAAAATTCGATAATATATTAGAACAAGTGAACAATACCAAGTCTTATATAATAGGAGACCTCAACATCGACCTCTTAAATTTCGAGACGCATAAAAAAAACTAACGATTTCATAAACAATGAACTCAGTAGAGGATTCGTGCCCATGATAACAAAACCGACAAGAATTACAGAACACTCTGCTACCCTAATTGATCACATTTATACCAACAAAGTACAAGGTGGCCACCAAACAGGGATAATTACCTGCGACATCTCCGATCATTTCGGCATATTCCTCTCCGAATCAAACAAACACAAACCCATAAAACCCTCCCATAAAAAAGTCACGTATAGGAACTACAACCCAAATAATGTCAATATTTTCAAAAACTTGTTAAAATCTTGTAAATTCGACTCAGTTCTCAATTGTAACTCCCCCGATAAGGCATATGAATTGTTTTTAGACATATATATGAACGCGCATGATCTAGCTTTTCCACTAATAACACGAAATGTACCCAAAAAATATATAAAGCGCGAACCATGGATGACATCTGGACTAATAAAATCCTCTATTACTAAGCAAGAATTATACTCTAATAAACTGAAGGCACCTTCAGAAAAAAATAAAATCGCCTATTTAAATTATCGTCAACTATATAACAAACTAATAAGGAAATGTAAAAATAATTATTATTGCGATAGTCTAGAAAAAAATAAGAATGATATAAAAAACACATGGAAAATTCTTAAAAACGCCATCAATAAAACTAAAAAATCATGTAACTACCCACAGACATTTAAAGATAACGATACCGAGCTATCTGACCCGAACATAATAGCCGAAAAATTCAATGACTACTTTTCAAATATCGGTCGAAACACCAGCGACTCAATACACACTGGAAATGATGAAAATTTCACTGATTACCTTCGAAATAGGCGAACAAAGGAATTCGAAATTGAACCAACAACGATACAGGAAATAATATTGACATGTTATACTATGAAAGGGAAAATGAGCAAAGATCACAACGGAATATCGACCGCACTTATGAAAGAGAGTATCTTCATAATAGCCCCACCACTTAAGCATATATTTAATCTATCGTTTGAAGAGGGAATATTCCCAAGGAAAATGAAAATTTCCAAAGTAGTCCCCATTCCTAAAATAAATAACTCTAAGGAAATAACAAACTATCGCCCAATCAGTATCCTGCCATCGTTCTCTAAACTGCTTGAAAAAATTATGCAAAAACGACTAGTAGATTTTCTAAATAAACAAGAAATCTTGTATAAACACCAATATGGATTCAGACCAAATCACTCAACATTTCATCCGATAATGCACCTTCTAGATCATGTCGTTAAAAATAATGATACACCGTCACGGGATTCCACCTTAGCTGTATTTATTGATTTATCTAAAGCATTCGATACGATCGACCACAACATACTTATATCGAAACTTGACCACTATGGCATCAGGGGTGTAGCAATGTCATGGTTCCATAGTTATTTGAATGAGAGGAGGCAATACGTCGAATATAGTGGAAGTACCTCTAGCCTAATGAATACCTCCTGTGGGGTACCCCAAGGCTCAATTCTTGGGCCGATTATTTTTTTAATATACGTGAATGATATGGTCAATTCTACAACAATGGACATTTTATCGTATGCCGATGACACCACACTGTTCACAAGCGGTAAAGATGGCGAACTAGTACAAAGTAACGTCAACAATGAATTAGCCAATGTATCCGATTGGTGCTGCTGCAATAAACTTTCAATTAATATTAATAAAAGCAATTATATGCTTTTACACCCACAAAACAATGACAAAAAATGGAATACTTTGAAATTAAAGCTAAATAACATTGAATTGAACCGAATAGGAAATCTTGGGCGTGAATCCTCGACAAAATTCTTAGGTATCCACATTGATGAGAACTTGACATTCAAAAAGCACATATCCGTAATCTGCTCCAAAATATCACATGCAATCTACTGCATCAATAAGGTGAAAAACTTTTTCCCAAGTAAAGCATTGAAAACATTGTACTATGCTCTGATTCAAAGCCACTTAGTTTATGGTATCCAAATATGGGGTCATGTTCCGGAAGTCAAGAAAATATTCCTATTACAAAAACGAGCATTGCGTATGCAATAAGAAGTACAGGAGTCACACAGATCCACTCTTTAAAAGAGAGAATATCTTAAAAATATATGACTTACACACCCTCAATTCCTCAATTTTCATGCATGACTGGTGTTATAACCGTCTGCCTGCGTCGTTTGGAATGATGTACAACAAACGAGCAAAATCAACCCCAAGACACCCGAATCCCGTACTGTTGGAACTTCCTAGAACTGACTGGTCAGGAAACCTACCCCACCACGCCTTCCCCACAACATGGAACAATATGGAAAAAGTCTATACTTCTTGCCAAAGCATGCACACATTGAAGAAGCGCTTACAGATAGCCATGCTGAGAAATTACCCAGAAAATGTACGTTGTAAAAACAAAGGATGTCCCGATTGTGCTCTATAATACAACGAACATTAATAGTCATACGCGATACATAATCCTAACTCTACTCGAATACTGTTCTTCACAACGTACCCGCAAGTGGACACACATCGCATTCTCGTTCCTAGCATGCCCATACACTACCATACATGATGCATCATAGATGCTACCGTATATTATTATGATTACTCTAACGTGGCTCTGACCCTATACCGCTAGACATACATAGAACATTACATATATGTAATATTGTTAATCTGAATTATCCCAGAACCTCACTCAACAAAGAGACTTCCCGGCGATCTTATATAGATCCTCATTGTGTTTACCAAACAAAAAATGGTGGTATCTCTCGCCTGAATCCGTTGTAGCAACACAAAACTAACTGTTTTGTTCCTAATAAACCCATGGAACTGGAACTGGAACGGAAACTGTCATATGTTTAGAAAACCTGAACAGTTCAAAACATTCATATGGAGAGATAATACATTTTCGATCTTATAACTCGTCTGGATTGACTCACAACCACACCAATACTTGTTTTTGTTATGCCCTAAGTACTGGATTCTACAAAGTTTTATATATGATTATAGTCTGTACGTGTGCGTGGATATGGATACAAGCATCTATTCTATTATTTATACTGATACCTGTTTTAGGGGGTAGCAGGAAGACAGCCCGATAGGGCTAGGCTACCCCCGACAATATACTGCTTTACCTTATTATGTATTTCTGCCATTGTATAAATCATGTATATTGTAAATAAATTATCCTATCCTAAAATACTTTTAGTACTATCGGAGATACCACGATTAGCACCACATGGATTATAGGCACTCTGGGGTGTCTACATGGCTTGTTATATTTAAGCGTGTATGAGTAAAATAACTATTATCCTCACTTCCAGTCGCTATTATCGCAACCATCTTTGGTGAAAGTATCAACTGACCCGTCATTATATCATCACAATTTTGACGCTTGAAATTATTTTAATATCTTAGTGGTCATTTTGTTTCAAGGTTATTAATTGCATTGATATATCGGCCTGACACCGTCGGTCACGCATGCCGTTTGCTCAGAATATTGCGCTATTTTGGTAAAAACAAAATGTAAATGTAGGGTGGACCCCACAGTTATGGGAGTATTTGGGTCGCCACTCTCAAGATTCGATTTGAAGAATAAACCAACAGTTGAATTACAATCCAACTACAACATATATGTGGAACGTTCTAATTGTTATACTTGCCCTCATTGGCATCGATACGACGAGGACGGTGATGTCCGCGAACGCAGCGCTGCAGATGAAATGGAACGTTGGTGTTTGTTTCTTGAAAAGCGTCTTTAGACCAACAATGGTAACAACATTGCCTGAAGCAAGTAAACGACACGCGGTCACTATGTGCACTACAGAACATGTCACATAGAATGGAAGCCTTATGTGGTATACTCCAATAATGGACTGGGCTAAATATATTTTTCCATAAACGGATGAAGAGAAAATGGACGCAAGATTGAAATTGTTCTAATTAATGGGTCTCACAACCATGGAACGCAAGTGGATTTTTCTGTCTGATCGCAGACACTCAGCCCTCTAACTCCAATGACCCACCCCTGAATTGTCTATACAATCCGCGAAACACCAGGATAATTAAGCAAGCCAAAAACGTGAAATTATTTAAATAACGACAACTAAATTAGATGCCAACACTCACTATTAAAACTCATGTATATAGGAAATGACGTTTCACCGTGGGACATGCATACACTCTGTTAGAACGTGTTGCCAAATTGTCTCATTATCTTGACTATTAATCTACTGAATGTGATGAATACGACGGCTATGTAGTATATATTGTATCTCACGTGACTTTGTTATTGCTATGTAGTATATAGTGCACTCGCATTGTCGGCATTTCTAAATGTTTCAAACACATAAATTAAAACTAAATATAATTTATTCAACACAACAAATTACAAGTTAAGATATCAGGGTATAATTGCGATATTTTACTATTTATATTAACGCTACTACATGTATTTAGGAATTCCATTCATCGGTCATGGACAGATCCGTCCACAACCGACCATGTAAGGTGGTATAGTTTGTAGGTATTAACAGGCAAGTGCTGTTATAATACATTACTCCTATTATAGAAACATATTATAGATTGTCTTCTTTCTCTCCAAGAAAGTTTCGTTCTTTAAGTGATGCGAAACAATCAAGTAGTGTGATCAAATAGAAATGTAGAATAATCTTGCTCAAAGTCGTTATTTACGATTGTAATTCAATTGAGTATTTGTCACTAAAAACAAGCATTCTGATTGGCCGAGAGCGGCTAAATTTCGTTTTCGATTCACCGACATCGGCCGCTTCAGCGTGCATCAAATCTGAATGTAGCACGGTCAATTTCATCAGCGCAGAACGAGTAGCGAAACGAGCACACCCGCGCGTTGTTGTCTATAGATACCGTTCATCGGCCGCTTCAGCGTGCATCAAATCTGAATGTGGCACGGTACAATTTCATCGGCGCAGAACGGAGTAGGGAAACGAGCCAACCCGCCCCACAGGAAATGGTTACGGAGCAGTGTTCCGAGTAACGCAATGAACAAACCCAATGATTTGTGCACGGTAACAACGGCGAAATGAAAGTCTCGATTCGTGTCATGAAAATGACTAAATGATACTTTTTATACAGTTTATTTGCAAATTCCTTGCTAGATTGAATTACAATGGAGATAAACGTACCCTGTTTCGTTGCACATTCTGGGATTCGAGCATGAAAACAGTTTGTGAACTCGCCGGCAAGCCGGCTCGTTCACAAACTGTTTTCATGCTCGAATCCCAGAATGTACAACTCAACAGGGTATGTTTATCTCCTAAATAGTAATCAAATTGATAACACACAGAGTCATTCTTATATATTAATTAAATTCACTGACGGTGGCGAATAATGTGTGTCCGTGTATCGCCGATAGTTGCGTCCCGAATCGAGATGTAAATATTTACAATTGAGCATAGTTCGGATGTTTTTGGTGGAGTGGTATGGTCGATCTCTTTCAACTTTTCGGCGACGTTAGTAGAATACTACATTCCCCAGGTTGCCATAGCACCTGTGTACTAACTTGTCAGTTTCACGCACCCGAACAAGTCCACATATGCCTTTAAACGGCTTCTATTTAATAAATAACTTTATCATTGATATATTCCCACATATAACATTTTCACAGTCTGAATTTTTCATTTCCCTTTTTTTGTTTTTAATATAACCCTTGTTCCCAAGGGAAATTTAATTTGGTGTCGATGGATTCCATGTGTTTATTTTACAGAGTGACACATTGAGGAGGCATCTAAACGTTCTATATCGTGTGCGGATTCTCGCGTGTCTCACATATAAATATACACTATGTTTGATTTGTGAATTTTGATAAATGTGATGCGACATGGTCTTTTTGATACAATTGTGATTAATATCTCCTCATGAGTTAAACTTACAGGAAATAATTAATGATTCACTCTCATATACAAAATATATATTTAGCTCTCTAATCAGGACAACTCATTTTTTCTCTTCCAGTGGGATCTCTTCTGTAAATTTTAGGCATCACCTGGGACCATCATGGAAATAAGAGAGTTCCTATGTGAAACTTTAATTCTGATGTGATCCTATACAATGAATACAATTCACAGAACAGGACATCATTTAATAACTATACATATAACATCGTAGAGTTATCTATTTCAACCTTTTTCAGACTTGAAAACATCTGTCGGGAACTATCCATCATGAAACAA
Source organism: Siphonodentalium dalli (assembly GCA_032622095.1). Classification (NCBI taxonomy): domain Eukaryota; kingdom Metazoa; phylum Mollusca; class Scaphopoda; order Gadilida; family Siphonodentaliidae; genus Siphonodentalium; species Siphonodentalium dalli. The sequence goes on from CP136063.1 coordinate 261,032,420, forward strand.
ATATTTCCATCCAATATACGCATTATTTGTGGTTATTATGTAATCAGTAATGTTATATTTATATTTTCATTTTATATTGCCAACACAAAATCAAACCAAACCAACACAATGGTGTGTCGATACACACACACACACACACACACACACACATATATATATATATATATATATATATGATTTATCAATCTAGAAGTGAGAATCAACTGACGTAATTTGGCAGCAACGTCTGGGTCACTCAATTGAAATGTGGTATATACGATTGGTTGGCATTTCGTGTAGTATGTCTTACTGTCGGGCTTCATGCCTGGTGGGCCATTAATGGTAGTAGTGGAAAGGTATTGACAGGGGCGCTACGATAGTGTAAGTATGGTGATGCCAATGACATTTAAATGTCTAAGTGTGTCGCCTCTAACATTATGCCACCATGTATGGCCAGAAGATATATATTGTCAAAAGACATTGTCGGTGTGGAAAAAGGCTATTCCCTAACTATTCCCAAACTGCCGGAAGCCACACTATCTTAAAATAGACTGCATATTTCCTGATGGAATGGGCTTTAAATTTTGTTACACTCTTCGGGTCTCTTTACAACGGGCATTTTGTTTCCTGATGTACATCGCGTGGTCTCCAATAATAGAAACTGTGTTTGCTAGTCATCTCCGTGACGGTCGGTACTTACCGCATATGCCAACGGCTATCAGGAAGCAATACACCGCTGCTGTTCCAACGATGTGTCTGTATCTTTCTGGCTGCCCTTTCGGATAAAAAAAAGCTAACCTGTTTTGCATTGTCCATGGGAAAAGATAATCATAACATCTTTTGCATTTGCAAAAAAGTTTTGCGTATGTCTCTGGACCATATCGTTTATTAATCTCTTCCTGGAATGAAGCTTTATATACGCTACAGTCGATGTCTGTGTCATTTGTATATCTTGTTGAGTGCACCTTTAGCCACTTGTTTGTAGTCGGTGGACCCATGTAGGGGGTGTTATCACGCCGTGGACGTTGTGTTGATATCTTGTCTCGTTGATCCGTGTTATTCTCGGCGGTAGGAATACTTGTATATTGCACTTAAAGAAACAGATGTATAGACGCATATTAGTTGGCACTGAATACTCGGAGTTTACACCAATAATATATATCGCACCTCATACTCAAATTCCATTTTTATTAACTTAGGTAAGTGACACAAATACACCTTATTTTTAAATATTATATCTGATGTGACTTTCTCGCATTCGGATTGGCTGCACACTGCTGTACTATTTTACAATATTATATCTCACGTGAGTTTCTCGCGTTCTGATTGGTTGCACACTGCTATACTATTTTACGATAGTGCCCCAGTAGGATTCCTACATGCCTACTATTATTTTTCTATTTATAGTAACAAACCAGTTTCGCGAAATCGGTTTGCCGCCTGAAGATACGGCCAATCTTAAACTATACCAGTACTATACTTGTTGCAATATAGGCATATCATTAGATTTATTGGTGAATTGTAATGATCTTACAAATGTCCGATCATATCTAGCCAATGTATTTAATAGTTTGTCCGTTTGGTTGGCAAGCGGCCAGTCCTAATTGTGTAATGCCAGCGGAAGTTATTTATAACTTTCATTTCCGTTTTAATCGAAGTTAAACCGACAAAATCAGGCACATATATTGTGTGAGAATTGGCACAAATGTTCGATATAATATAATAAATAATGAATGTCTTGTCGTTGACTATGCCAAAATAGTGGTCCTCGAGGAGGAATAGTCCACTCGCCTGCGGCTCGTGGACTATTCCTCGTCGATGACCACTATTTTGGCATATTGTATCTCACGTGACTTTGTTATTGAAATCAAGCTTTCCGATTGGTTGGCTACTCGACTCTATTAGTCGTAGTTGTATACTACGCCTTCAAGTCTCTCCCATCGTGCACTATGCATATGTAGTTTTGACTACTAAAAATAGTAACGAACACTACATCAAACTTTGTTCTGAAACTACTTGTTATTTCGCCGCTGATCCAAATTAAAGCTTCAGTAATGCGAACATCAATTGTCTGAACTTAGTAAAAGTTGAAAATAGTAGTTTCCTACTGCTAAATCAAAATTACAAAGGTTTCCTCTGGAGTCCCGTTGCGTTTCCTAAGTTTTCGATACCCCATTCCTATACCGGTAACACTAAAACGTGTGATCGGTTGCCGTACCCAACAACTAATAAAATGAACCGAGAATACAATTTGCCGATTACAGCTTGTTTTAGCTGTCTCTTGTAAATAAATAATACCACTATGCTGTATACTAAGCGTTGAAAAAACACGCTACTGCAGATTTTCATGGCCCAATAACACCAATCATACGTTCATGTTTCCGGAGTTGGGTACACTTTTTTTTGTAGCTGTAAATTCTTTGCTTCCGATCAGAGTCACGTGACCGCTCGGTTCGAAAATAATCAATAATTTCGCGGCTCAATTATTCTGATAGTTCCGTGTACAAGAGCGACTTATACTAATAAATGACCAAATTTAATACATTATTCGTTCGTCCAGGCACCAATTAAGAGTGGGTAAGTGGTTAAAAAAAATTTAAATGACAAATTTACAATAAAAAAAAAAACAAACAGGCAGGCAAAGTTTAAAAAAAACAGGAAAAAAAAAAAAATTACAACAAAAAAATTCATTTAAAAAAACAAACAAACCTGAACAAAGGGGAATTTATAAAAAAGAAGTTTTTTTTAAAACAGGAAAACAAACATGAAAAATAAACAAACAATAAATAAACATTTACAACAAATAAAAATAATAAAAAAAACAACAAAAAATAATTAAAAAAAACAACAAACAGGCAGCCAAAGTTTTTAAAAAAACAGGAAAACAAACATTGAAAAAAAAAAAATTACAAAGAATTAATTAAAAAAAAAAAAACAAACAAACAAACCTGAACAAAGCAGACAAAGAGGAATTTAAAATTTTTTTTTTTTTTTTTACATATTATTTTTTTTTACTTTAAAAAAAAATTGTGTTTGCCCACTGGTTTGCCTTTAATTTCTGCATTTGTTCGATACAATATAATAATTAGAGCATGACTTGTCGTGAAATACGCCGATATAGTGCATAGTGCGGTTGTGTAGTTCACTCCGCTTCGCGTCGTGAACTACACAACCTCAGTATGCACTATATCGGCGTATTTCACTCCAAGCCATGCTCTATTTATTAAATAGTACATAGTCAAGCCATTCATTATCTATATAATGGTACCCCAGTAGGCTTCCCACATGCCTACTATTATTTTTCTATTTATAGTAAAAAACTCATTTCGAAATCGGGTTGCCGCCTGATGATATATACGGCCAATCTTAAACTAAACATGGTATGATACTTGTTGCAATATTTGTATATCATTAGACGTATTGGTTAATTGTAATGATCTTACAAATGTCTGATCATAGCTAGCTAACAGTTTATCGGTTTAGTAGGCAATCGGCCAGTTCTAATTTGTAATGCTAGTGGACGTTATTTATAACTTCATTTTCTGTATTAATCTAAGTTAAGCAAGTTAACTTCTAAAAAATCACGTAATTATAGAAATAAATACACGAATCATGACGCGATAGTGTTGATGTAACTAATAACACGGTTATGCTCCTCTGCCATCGTCAACAGATTGCCGTAAATTGCAAAAATCTGAGACAAATTTCCAATTTTAAATAAAAGTAGGACAAAATGGGACACAGAAATTATGCGACAATTGGCACCAATGATCGATATATATAATAAATAATGGTTTTCTCATTGACTCGAGGAGGAATAGTCCACTGACCTGCGGCTCGTGTACTCTTCCATCTCTCGGACTACAATTTTGGCATAGTCAACTCCAAGTCATTAATTATCTATATAATTTAGAGGAAGCAGACTAACAATTGAGGATCATTATTGTTTCACGCTGAATAATAATCTGGACCCGACTGTTCCAAATTTTATTAGTGTTTTATGGCAAATAATGCACATAGAAGTATTTAATAGACGTATACTCTCCTAGCTGGAGGAAATAAAGATATATACTATTTGTTGCATATATATACCGACATTCACCTTTCTTTGGTATCTGAATTGTTTGTTTCAGAATCAGAATCGGAATATTTTTTATTTCATGAAAAATCAATAGATAAAAAATCCACTAAAATCTGCTTTTTGGTATCGGCTCATGTTGAATTTCTGCTATGGGTGCACCAGTTAGTACCCGATCGGTAATATATTGAAATATACACACAATGCGTATTCGCAACTTAATATAAGAGACACACGAACTCTCTGTAAATGTACCTCACGAGAGACCAAGCTAACGTATGGTATCGTACACCAATTAAATCTGGACTTGTTGGCACCCAAAAGCGGACAAACGGCCCTGTGTTTTATGTCTTTCATCGTTGAATTATATATTGACAGGGATGTATTAACTATGTGACATTTTCTAGAAGCATAAGTATATGTACTGATAACAGTCCGACGAATGATAACGACATAAACAAACACAGGGTTAAATAATAATGAAACACGAATAACACTAATTATCGGTGATTGTGGTAGTGCTATCGCTTCTACCATACGCGATCGGAACTCAAGAACGTAACGATTTACCCCCCCCCCCCCACTTAGACACCCCCGTGGTTGGACGTTTCCAAATAATGGTGCAAGATTTAAAACTGTTGAGGATTTGTTTCCCAACTGATTATTAATAAGTTAGTCTACACATTAAACCTAAAGAAGGCACTATTCGACTTTTGAGTATTTAGGGCATTACTGTTGTTCATTTGCAGAATCTCCAGGTCAATGCTGACCACATCAAATTGTCATCTCAATATCTGGGCTTAAATTGATGGTCCAGAAAAATAGGACCCAAATTATGGGTGTTGGTCTAAAGAAACAGAGTTCACATCAAACACAGGTTGGAAAATCAAACTATCAGAGGATTCTCCACCGTCATTTGTTATTAAAGTTACAAAACTATTGGAGAGTGTCGTTGCCGGTGATGCAATCGATCTAGCCCCCTGTCGCCACGCCCACGAGGAATCCAACTAAAATCTCCTTGATAAAGATAAAACAAATATCTGGGGAGACTTGAATATTTGACAACCCACCCTTTTGATATATATTACTTCCCCAAATCATCTTAACCCCAAATAGACTAGGACATTTAGGTTAGATCGTGTTCCCACATAACCCTTAAATCCGGTGGGTTATATACATCGTCACACTTAGGTTTGGCTCCAGATGTAACCAACGAAGAATGGAACCAAACTGATGTCTTCTATGGTGGTATTAGATTCTCCGAGAAACAACACTTGAAAAGTTTTTCTTAGCGTTTCTACTTTTGAAGCGTTTCTACTTTTGAATAAAATCATGATCACAATGACAAAGTAGAGCATGCATAATGGAATTATTCTTCGGAATCGGTCTGGCGTATAATAAAGAGAGCACAGACTTACTGGCCAATAGTTTATGCCACGGTAAGTTGTGATGGCGAAAGAACAGTACCCGAGTTCTTAACTAGCGACGAGGAAGGTAGGAGTGCATTTCTATGTATTTACTGACCCACATTACACATGGCGAACGGCACCCAACGATTCACATGCCATTTCCATATGATGCTCGGACCGTGTCAACAACAAGCTTTGAATGATCTTGAAGAACACAAGAAGTTCGCAATAAAAAGAACTTCACTCCTCGAAAAAACAGGAATCGATGCCTTGATGAATATATTTCTACACTCCAATCAGTTACTTCAAACACAAGTACACCCAAAGGCATACGACCAAATATATCTAAATCAGAGAGAACAGCGCTCAACAGTCTTGGCAATGACGATTCAATTGTCATTAAACAAGCGGACAAAGGAGGCGCCTTAATCATAATGGATTCCGACTACTACCAAGGTAAAGTAGTAGAATTGCTAAACGACAAAAAATTCTACAAGCAGATCCATTCAGACATAGATAGGAACATATTCAATCGCATCCGCAGACTGATATCAAAATATTCTGAATGCTTCACAGAAGATGAACATGACTATTTGTGTAATTTCGAACACAAAAACAGCAACTTTTATGGCCTCCCGAAAATTCACAAAAGCAAACTAGTTCAAGGCGCCATTAGAGAGCAGAATTCGGAGTATATACATATTCTAAGACCAGACGATCTGAAACTAAGACCAATCATCGCCGGTCCTGCTTGCCCAACACACAGACTCAGCAACGTGCTAGATAAAATTCTGCAACCCTTATGCCACAACATACCAAGTTACATTAAGGATGGCATGGATTTCATCCATCAGTTACCAAGAACAGTAGAAACTGAATCAATCCTAACAAGTTTCGACATAGTTAGCCTGTTCACAAATATACCACATGACTTGGGCATCGAAGCAATTAAATTCTGGTTGGAGAAATGTGGTGACAAAATCGATAACCGATTCGTATGTGAAAAACTTAATAAGATTGGAGTTAAAGCGGATTTCATTACGGAAGGAATTCGAACAGTTCTGGAGTGCAATACTTTCTATTTTGATGACAAACATTACATCCAAAAAACGGGTACAGCAATGGGAACAAAAATGGCCCCAATTTACAGCATTTTGGTAATGGGTTATCTAGAAGACACGATGTACAAAAGAATCAAAGATGAGCTTCCAGAACATACCAGTAGGTATATAACAAACATGTGGAAACGTTACATAGATGACTGTTACATCACATGGACAGGAACTGAAGATGAATTGTCGACATTTCACAGTATACTTAATTCACTTCACCCATCAATTCAGTTTACCCTAGAAAAAAGTACTGAACAATTACCATTCTTGGATGTCCTAATAAGAAAACTCGGAACTAAAATAGAAACGGATATATACTACAAAAACACTGACACACATCAATATCTCGATTTTCATTCATGTCACCCAGCACACACAAAAAGGAACATCCCATTCTGTTTAGCTAGGAGAGTGTGCGCGATAGTGGACAATCCAGAAACTCGAGATATGAGATTACGGGAATTGGAATCATTTCTCCAAAAGCAGAATTATCCGTTAAATCTCATCTTGGTGGCATAAACAAGGCCAAACAAATACCAGTTGAGAATTTGCGTCAGGAGAAACAAACAGTATGTGAGGGTGAAAAAATCCCATATGTAACTACACACAACCCTTATCACCCTAACCAGGTGGGAATCGCAAGGAGCTTGTTACCAATTTTACATAAGGACACACGCATGCTGAAAGTATTCCCAGGTAACAATTTTTTGAAGAGTAAAAGACAGCCACGGAATATGAACAAACTGTTAACAAGAACAAAATATAACAGAACAAAAAAAGTACACCACGTGTTCAAGTGTGGAGACCCGCGTTGTAGAACATGTGGGGTTGGCTACGACTATCTGTACACAGGAACAGAACTCCAACTAAAACATGGACAAAAAATTGTGCCAAATGCAACATTAAATTGTAAATCACGCAATTTAATTTATTGCATCACATGTTCGGGATGTGATGAATCATACGCCGGACAGACAGGTGATACCTTAGTCGAGAGAAATCGGATCCATCGACAACAAATTAGATATCCCAGCACTAGGATGATCCCTCTAAGCGAACATATAGATGTATGTGGTAGAGGGATGTACACAATCTTCCCATTCTATAAGATGGCAAGTGATAGTGATTCGGAAAGACTGAGCAAGGAAGATTATTTCAAACTCAAATTCCGGACAAAACTCAATAGTTCTTAACTTTGACGTCAAGAGTTATCCCCCATGTTGCTATATGACGTCACAGTGTTATACACGTCATTCCTTGAAAATTGCCATGAAGGCATGAAAGGCCTAGGAATTAAAGACGTTTTTTGATAGAAAAAGTCGTCATGTTGATTTATCAAACTAGTCATATATATTTCTGTACACATACTATTATCAACTATATATATATATATATAGCAGGATCGCATTCGAATGGCAAACGGCGACTATGAAAACGCTTCACGAAACCATGTTACACATTAAATCGTTCAATACAAATACAAGACTGCCTCTTCCTCGTACTTTTATGCAACCGATTCCCTGGACGTTCCGATGTAATCCACAGGACCTTACATGTCAGACATGCGTGAAAGAAAAAAGGTGTCGAACGTCACACAATCTCATTACTTTCAATATTAATTGATTGAAGTTAAATTGACATTGACTCTAAACGTATTTTCTTCTGCATGTATCTGCAGTAAATCCCTTCGAAATATATGAACAAGAACGAATTTGAATTTGAGTGACACTATATGTTACATTGTGGTACATTGAGAAAGTTCTTCGAAAACAACTCACACTGTGCCACACGAATCACACAAAATGTGCGAACATTGGCGGTTGGGTGTTGCCAAAAATAATGTCATTTGAAAAGTATGGGTAATTCGAGCCTTGCTCTGAAACATGAAGTATCACAATGGACGATCCATTCGAATGTGCAACGTCGGCTATGAAAACACTTCCCAAAACCCTCTTACAAATTAAACCATTCAATACAGATACAAGACTGCTCTTTCTCGATTCCGATTCTGTCTGGCCTTTAATAAACACAAAACAGATTTAATGGCCAATAGTTTATGGCACGGTAAGTTGCGGTGGCGAAAGAACACTCGAGGTCTTAAACCACAGCACCCGTTAAACAGGCGACGAGGAACGTATGAGTGTGGTTCTATGCATTCACTTACCCATATCACACAGGGCGAACGGTAACTAACAATTCACAGGTCATGTCCACATGAAGCTCAGATCGTGCCTACAACAAGCTTTGAGGGATCTTGAACAACACAAACACCACGCATAAAATATTAATATAAATCCGGTTTCTAGTTGACAATGTGTCCGGAGTTCTTGTGTTCTTGCATACATGATCCGTTTGTATATTAGTCATCTGATTCGGACCAATATATGCATTATATAGTGCATAATGGGACCGACAATATGGAAATCTGTTATTCTAGTATTACTATTAAATAAGATTCAGACTTAGATGTACAATCAAACAAAAATATATATAACAGGGTCGCATTCAAATGGGCAACGTCGGCAGTGAAAACACTTCCTAAAACCCTGTTACAATTTAAAACATTTAATACAAATACAAGAATGCCCCTTTCTCGTACTTCTATGCAACCGATTTCCGCGACGTTTCGATGTAAACAACCGTACGTTACCGTCAGACATGCGTGAAATAAATACACAGAACGATGTGTAAATGGGTTTGTCGAGTTCTATCCTTCCGCGACAGCACGAGTGCCGTATCGATAAACCCATTTACACATCGTGTCGTTCTGTGTTTATTACACGCTTCGCGTCCTAAAATCCGTGCATTAAAAATACAGGATTAGAAGGTTTATTTAGGCTCATACAGGGCGTGTTTGGCATGTGTGATGATTCTTTTATTTAAATAGTTCCAGTTTCTTGGTTGAGGCGAACATCATGTACGTCATTTTACGTCAACGAGATGCGTATGGAACGTAAGTTGCATACGGATTTGTGAATATGGAACGGCAATAACGCTGTACTTCTAGGAACAAGCGTGTAATAAAAGATGGAACGAAATTGTCTCTCCGGAGTCTTTAGCTCAAACGTCACACATTCTCTTTACATTCATTATTAATTGATTGAGGCTATATTGGCTTTGACGTATTTTCCTCTACATGAAATTATCTTGTTTTCCCTTCGAAATACATAAAACAAGAACGCGCATGTGTCTAACAAAATTTGACACACAAAATGTGCGAAAATTGGCGGTTCGATGTTGCCAAAAATAATGTCATTTGAAAAGTATTGGCACCAGCGTTGCACTGAAACACGAAGTATTACAATGGACGATCTGTGCACTAAGGGAAACAAATTGATGGATGTCTGGGCTACTCATTTTCCCGTGAACCTTGTCGTTTACCAATCTGGGTGTGAAAACACACATAATGACGTGGAACTCTCCGCTGTGGACATTTGGTGGGAACAGAGAATACTCTGGCTCAAAGTGCTATTTTTTAAATCATAAATGTTCTATCCAAATGGGCGTCACAAAAGGTCATTCCCATGCATTATACATGGAAGCAGTGGCTCACCTTGTCGGAATAATTTCCATTTGTTTGTCTCGATTAATTCGTTCCGACAGTTAAGAAGTTTGTATTTATTTACAATTGTGCGTACTTTAGACGAATAGCGGAATGAAATCGGCGTGGCTGGAAATGTCGTCAATAGATGATTGACACAATCTTCCAGATTGGATAATGCCTGAGTATTCACTGCTCAAGTTGTGCTGACTCCCTAAATTGATACAGAGTTTGCCTTTAAAAAGTAACCAAAACTTATTTATGGTTCTAATTTGTTTTTATCAATTATATTTGTGACGCCGCGACCCCACAAATTCAGAGGATGTCATGTTGGCATCTACAAACTATACCAATAGATTCCTCGTATCATGTAAATGCCTAATCTAAATTTCTAAGGAATTTCGTAACCAATACGGTTTGAACAATACTGGTGCACCAAGCTCCCAATCCACAACTCAGGGACCGGAATGTTGGTGATAAATTTCTCGAAAACGGCAGCAAGATATCTCACAACTAAGTGAGTACTCGCCGTTTTCTTTACCTGAATCAATACTCAACTAAAACGATAGCAAATCTATGTATCAGTTTCTGATAGCTCACTATGTACATTTATATCATGATTCCCGTCCACATATAAATATGAGAGTTGAGAAGGTATAAGTGTTCGAGTGATTTAATTCGGTCATACTTTTCGAGCCTAAATTTGAACACCAAAATCTCAATTAAAGGAATCTGTTCAATAGCCGGGTTTTGAAGAAAACGCGACGAGTTATTATGAAAGCTCATTAGTCAAGAATATGGATTGCTGATAATTTTGGAAAAGATAGAAAAAAAAGAAGAGAAATTTGAAATATATAGCAAACTATGACGTAGGTACTTGTCCCTGACACCCGTCTGTGAACTTTGACCCACGCCATCAGACTCATGTAAATCAAATGTTGGTCATAATTTGTGATAAAATGTTTTATCCCGGCATTCTGGCGCACTGTTGCATATTCCCAAAATCCATGCCCCCTACGACGCCCAGTTAAGCCGTGTATTCCATGTATATATGGTAATAATATACACGTTTGGTAACAAATTGGTCCCCTCCCATCCCCATCACTGACTCTAATAGGGCCACTTTGGTTTTTCTTTAAACGATATTATATTCCTCGCATCATGGAGATGATATATATATAATGTTCATGAAAATTGTTGAATTAAAAAGTAATATAAATGTTAGTGTCCGTCCCTGACCCAAAACGGCCCCAATTTTTATTATCGGTGATTGAACACATTCTTTTGAAATTTAGTGCCCCTCCCCATATTCGTCTCAAATGGCACCTACGATTTGATTCCTCGTATCACGGAGAAGAATATCAATTTTGTGGAAATCGGCACTAAAATATTTGTATCAATTTTGGTTCCCTTCCCTTCTCTAACCATGCTTTGAATGGCGCCACTTCTGGCATATTTAAACCACACCATCTGACCAGCCGATAATGGATATGATTATGTATACGTTTGGTGGAAATCGGGTACACAAATGTCCTCGATTGAGTTGCCCTCCCATTTTTGTCCCTGATACCAGCAACATCACTTTAGCAAATATTAACGTCCACCATTATTTTCATCGTACAAAGTTACTCGCGTAAGACCCCTTTGTAGCTTTGTAGACACAACCCCTTAATATATATAGAACGCAGACAGACATACTGTAGGTATATCAATTTTATGGAGACACGGACTCAGTCTGAATGTTCATTGCTTCGGTGAGCGCGAACACGTTCTCATTTCTTGTCTAAATTTCCATGTATCAATTAGAATGGCACATTGAGATGTACCTCGTCTCAGTTCATACTTGGAACCCGATTTTCGGTCAAGTCGGTGTTCGAACCCGCACTAAACTGTTATCCAGACTGTGATGATCTTATGCACGACCAAACACGTCCTTAAATTGGAAGTCTTGTCAACGAGATCTGAGAAGCGCCCATGAACGTCTAATGTGTTTAAGGGGGGAAACGTTAATTTAAATAAATATATCGATAATAAATTGAACAATTATTAATTTAAGATGTCCTATTTGAACGTTCAGGTAAGCAGGTTATCTTGAAATCAAATTAAAAAAAGTTAATATAAATTTACTTTAAGGCTCAATCCATACACTAAGTTACGATTTGCCATGTACATGACGTAGTCAAGTTAATTGACGGATAGTGGTTTGGGCAATGTGTGGTACACATTATGCAAACATGTTGATGCAGGGCGTGAACTCACTGATTATACACATAAATTACTCATCTGGGACTACTGTGCATAGAATATCACATTTATTTGAAAAATTTGCCTGACAAAATATGTTGATGGCGAGCGTTTTATTTTTGCACTCTGTCTTATCTTCCATCTGTAACATTCGTAAGTCAAATAATGAAACTCTGCTTACCCTATTTTACGAAGAAGAGAATATAGAAACCATCAACAGTTGAGTACAGTACCGCTTTAAAGATTTACGACATTGACATCATAAAACTAACATTATCAATGACAGGAAATATATATATATATAAGCCCTTCCCTTTGCGACTTTTGAAAAGAGGACGCTTTTTAATAAAGTTGTCGTTTAGTCAAGCTCTGAACATATAGTATAGTAATAGTCTTTGATATATAAAGCCTCCATAATTTCTTTTCCCAACTTTAGACGACAGCCAAAACAGAGGTTTCTCAATTGTGTGCTTTTGTACTGGGTTTCTATGTATATATGCTTTTGTTGATTTTCCTGCATTGCTATAAATTCTATAAAGAAGTTGATTACATGTTTTTTTCATTTCTATGTTACTAATAAAACTCATCAAACCTTCAATTTGCGTGATCTTAATACCGAAATTTCCAGAAATCAACGTATATATGACATGTATTGAAATCATTTACAGAGAATAACTGTTGATATGATACCAAACTTACCTGTATTATTCTGATCGGGTGTAGCTACTACCACGAATGTCACTGCTATGAACAGTCTGTAACATTAAAAGGAGATGGTTCATCGGAATCATAACAGCACTGTATATGGAATTGGGTTGTAATAATAAGTAAATAAGTAGTAAATACATACAAATAATTTATAATGAAACGTAGAATTAACAGAGGGTTGATATATAAATATATTTTTGTTATAATGGCTATATATACATATTGGATTTGAATTTGAATATTGAGGGTTGAGTAGGATTGTACAGATGAGGTTGTGGATTGCGAGGTAGGAGAAGCCGCTCTTATTAAACCGAGTTAATCACAGTCAGGACATCTTCGATTATTGCATTTAAGAATTGAGAAAAATATTAATAGTCATAATTTGAACCCCATTCGAATGCATGCCTGGTAGGGCATGATGTGAACTCGTTACCTAAGTTCTATATTGTAGTAGGATATGCGTGGAATAGTAGTTGTTGAGAGTAAGATGTTCTTAATGTGTTAAGGCACATCAATGATAGAAAATTCATAGTTTACATGTGTGTGTCATTGGAAATCTCGCATGTAACTCTACAGGAAACCCGAATTCAGAATGTACATACGCGCGTCACGATAAATGCCTCAATTGACTGCATAGATAGCTTTGGGTTTGAAGGCAACCATACAATTCATATTTGGGGCTCGGTTATTAAGTAACTATAGCATCATGATTGCAAGTTAAATGTCAATAAATGGCAACAACAATTCAGAAACACCATCGTGTGATTTCATTGATCAGTTTGAGGATGCACACTATTTGTGGGTGATAGCAACAATGTGATGAAGCGACCTAATTAATTTCATAATGCCAATTAACAATTAAGTGTCATTTGATGGCAACCATGAAGCAAAATTCGGTGTTTATGTGTGTGGGTCATAATCAATTCCTGATGTGGCGTCACATGTAACTGAATTGGAATTCAATTCTAATTCATAATTTACATTTGGCAAATATGGAAATTCCTGGAAGTGGCTGTTCGCCACGTTGGTGGCAAATAGTCATATTACATAGGAATCGTTATTTGCCACACGGGTGGCAAATACTGATAACATAATCTCTTTATTTTCACCAGAAGAGTATGATGATATCGAGCATCGGGAATATTTATTTTCAGACCGTACCAAAACACTGTCGGTTTTAAAAGGCTTTCTGGACGGGGTGGGTTTCTGACATTACTACCAGGTCGCAAACTAAATATTAGTTTTCCGGGATCGAGAAGGGGGGGGGGTGGTGGCGAATTGCAATTTTGATATATAATGTTTGGATGGCTTTATGCAGTGATTAATACTACCAGTATATCACGCCATGACATTCGTGATACAGAATCATGTCAGGTACACCATCCAATCAACATTTAAGATACGGAACAAACATCAAGTCCTGGTATAAAATATTAGTTTTTACTGATCGAGGGTGGGTGGCGAATAACGATTTCGTATATAAGGTATTGTAGAATTTATGAAGTGATTATTAGTATATCACGACACGATATTCGTGATAGGATCAGGCCATGAAACGAAACCAACATCAAGTTCTGGAAATTAAATTATTATAAGTTCTATGGAATCGGAGGGAGTGGCGAGTATCGATTTTGCTATATAAGGTGTGGATGGATCTATGCACAGTATGCAGTGATTATTATTAACGGTATATCATGAAACGGTATTCGTCATTCACAATAAGGTCATGTCTATCTCTAAATCGGAATTTAAAAAACGGAATCAAGTCCTGGAATATAACATATTATATTTCTGTGATCTGGGGGGTGCCGAATAGTGATTTCGCTATTTCAGTTTTTTGGTTGATTTATGAAGCGATTGTTAGTATATATCATGATATGATCGTCGTGATACACAATAAGGTGATGCCTTTCATTAAGGGCTCAGACAAAACATTCCCCCCAAAATGTGAATGAGTGAAAATAAAAGATTATGTTCATGTATATAATTAATCACAGTAACCAAGCCAAAGGATGAACCATTCTAAGAGAAAACTAATTTAAGAAAAAACAAAATGTGAATTTTATAGAGGTTTTAAACATTATATTTTTCTAACACAAATCCAACAAACACGAACAAATATGGGACTATGTACTTAATACTGTGAAGAATGCTGAAAAATAAAATGTATTCATATTTACCAAGCATTCTTTGAAAAATTTACTCAGAACCACTTGTTTACAAATGGTAGCGAAGAGGGAGGATTTATGAAGTAATTATTATTTTCGGTATATCAAGACATGATATTCATGATACAGAATCACGTCATGGCAATCAGTAAGTTAATGGAACAAACATCAAGGCCTGCAAAACAGTTATTATCGGTTTGACGGGATGGAGAGGGGTAGCGAATAGCGATATCCCGAAAACTAATATGATATTTTCCAGGACGTGATGTTTGTTCTGTTTCTAATGTTCTGGTTGGTGATAGACATAACCTGATTCTGTATCACGAATACCATGTCGTGATCTGTCGGTAGTAATAATCACTGCAAAAATCTATCCGCACCTTATATAGACAAACTGCTATTCGTCAAACCCCCATCCCGAAAAATAATATGTTATTTTCCTGGCCTTCATATTTATTCCGTGTCTTAAATTCTAATTGGACGGTAGACATGACCTGAGTCTGTATCACGAAAATCGCTATTTGCAACCCGTCCCATTCCGTGTATCACGAATATCGCTAATTGCAACCCATCTGATAAGTGTTTTCTATGACTTGATGTTTGTTCCGTTTCTTAAATTCTGATTGGATGATAGACTTGACCTGATTCTGTATCACGAATGTCATGGCGTGTATACTGGTAGTAATCACCAATGCATAAATCCGTCCATATCTTAAATAGCGAAATCGCTAGTCCAGATCCCGGAAAACTAGCATTTCGTTTGCGATCTGGTAGTAACGCCCCCAAACCCCATCTCCCGCCCGACATACTTTTAAAACCGACAGTGATTTGGCAATGACTGAAAATATTTATTCCTCATATTCGAGATAATCTTACTGCATATGGAGAAAATAAAGTCTTCATATAATCGCTATTCGCCAACCGAGTGACGAATAACGATTCCTATGTAATATAGTGATAAACTGCTAGTACTAATCACTTCATAAATCCACCCAAACCATATACAGTAAAATCGCTATTCGCCACCCCCTCCCCCGAACCCGGAAAATAGGAGTTTCTTTTGCGATCTGGTAGTAACCCCCACATCCCCATAGCCTTTTAAAACCGACAGTGATTTGATAATTATTGAACATAATAATTCCTGATGCTCGAGATAATCTTACTCTTCGTATGTGGAGAACATAAATACATATGATAGCTATTCGCCAACCGGGTGTTGAATAGCGATTCATATATAATATAGTGATAAACTACTAGTACTAACCACTTCATAAATCCATCCAAACCGTATATACCAAAATCGCTATTCGCCACCACCCCCGTACTCGAAAAATTAGTATTTCTTTTGCGATCTGGTAGTAACCCTCACATCCCCGATCAGACAGCCTTTTAAAACCGACATTGATTGGTAAGGACTGACATAAGCAATGTTTAATGTCAAGCATATAATATAATCAATATACTGTTTTGCTTGAGGTATAAATCAGTGACTTTCATTGAAGAATATAATTCTGCTGGTTTACTCATTCACTTCAGGCATTATATAATTGTTTTGCGTGATGTATAAATTAGTGACTTTCATTGAAAAATAGTTTCTGGTTTACTCATTCATGGGAACACTTGAGGCATTATTCAGTGAAATTCATAGAAAACTGAATTTTACTGTCTCATAAATCAATGACTTCCATTTAACAACATAATTGTGCTGGTTTACTCATTCTTGGGTACAATTCAGTCATTATTAAATGAAAATAATGGAACACTGAATTCTAGTATCTCATAAATCAAAGTTTTGTGGAGATCCAGGTAGCAACCATGGTCGAGTAACTTTATAAACCTGTGGTGACTCCAGTATCGTTATTTAACGTGCACCCACCGAGGCGTGTACACGGGTCAGTCATTAATGTCCGCACCAAGACAACTTACATGGACAAATGTTGTAATGGGGAAGTCGGCATTTTGCACTCGGAATTTTGGATCTTTATTCAATGAACTCGAATGAGACTTTTCAGCCAGATAAGTTTCAAATGTTTATTATGAATATATCTTGAAATTATTCCTACACTTTGGCATTCTGGGAAGCGCATACATCCAATTATTTCAGGATTGCTTGATTGTTCGGATTGAGTGTGATAGGGCTACTATCAGGTAAACGAACCAGAACGACTACTAATTGTAGATGTCGTAGGATAGAGAGCTACAATACAGAGCTACCGTGAAGCAGGGAGAGCTACTAAGTATATATGTCGTTGGACAGAGAGCTACAATACAGAGCTATCGAGAAGTAGGCTTCGAATATTCCCTTAATATATACCACGGATCAACCAAGCAATACCTATTGGTAATATATATTAGACAATAAATAACTACAATTTAGGACCATGTGTCGTAGCATGTGCGACCAGTCTTGTAGTAATTATAAAATATACTTTTTGGTTTTTGGGGGCGCAATTGCCGACAAATGCAGATATTACACAAGTGCATAAGACAACAATAACGCCACTTCACATACGGTACAGGTCAAATTAGACTTCTTTTGTAACACAGAAGGCATGACGTTATGGGACGCAGGTGGGATATTTTCAAACCAATCTCTATGCTTTTAGTGTTTGTATTGTATAAATACCGACCTAGCCGTTTTCGAAGTGTACACCTGAAACAGACTGCCGAGAATTGCACAAACCTAAATGGCCAAACCTTAAAGTAACGTATATCATCTGCTACGTGTGTCGATAACATTTACTACAGCGTGATGTTTGCATGTGCCCGGTCAGCTGGCGGCTCAAATTTCCACATAGGAGGCTTTCCATAACTTACAAGAGTATCTGCGACCACCATAAGTGTATTACGCGATCAGATACCTAATACCTGAACGCGTGCCTGCTCCAAACTTTGCATCAATAACAATGCTGACTTATTGCTTTTATCAAAAACACGCCACTCCTCTCAGATCATTAAGCTCATACGATTTAACCAACAGGTTCAATACCCCACATCTTAGAACAACATGAGCACGTGTTTATCGGATAATTACTATGCTATGTGCTCATCGTGTCGTTGGATTATCTTATCGGTATTTAAATACCAAATTGCATAATATTATCTAGCGCATATTGAGCTAGCCTGTAAATTGATGTGATCAATATTTATCTTCTCGGATGACATATACGTTTACTCATAAACCACATTAATATTTCCTATATATTCATCACAATATCTGACCGAGTTCTGATTTCTGTCAGAATATCCTGACCTGGTTTTGATCCCCACTCCGCTATCATGAGAGACCAGTAAGCCAATCTCCCGGCTACACTTCTGGTTTACTCATTCGTGGGCATACTTGGGGCATTATTCAAGGCAAATCATGGAAAACTGAATCCTAGGTTTTCATAAATCAATGACTTTTATTGAACAATATAATTATGCTCGTTAACTCATTCATGGGCATTATTCAATGAAAATCATGGAAAACTGAATTATAGCTGCTCATATAACATCACCAAAAGACAAGACATATAATACATGTACTAATTGTTTTTCTACAGGTATAAATCAATGACACTAATTGAGGAATATATGCTGGTTTACTCATTCATTGTGAAAACTGGGGCGTTATTCAATGAACATCAAGGAAAACTGAATTCTAATTATACTTCCATATTTTAATATGGAAGTATATTGTTATTCAATTTTTTATTTTTCACTATTATTATTTATTATTCTTAATATATTTTGAAACCCTTATATCTCAGAAAGTTTAAAAGATAAAGCATTGAAATTTGGTAGGTATATGCACCATGCCAAGTTGCGTGGTATCGAAGCATTTAGGTTTGTGTCCTAACTTGCTTACAGAGTTATGGCCCTTAAACAAAAAAAATGATAAAAGTTTGTTCGCAGATCTTCTCCTATAAGAAGTCAAGCAGCTGAATTCGGTTCTCGTAATCGTGTTAACAAACGAAAGGGCACGAATCGGGGAAATTTTCACCAAGGTCCGAAAACAATTTGTTGACCTGGGGAGGGGTGCAAAATTTGTCAACCATTTCTCCTGTCGGATATCTATACGACGTACTGATGCTACTCGTGAAAGAATTTTGTAAATCGGTTGAGAAATGACCAAGTTATAACACATCGAAAAATGTACTAAAAAAGTCCATGTGTAGAAAGTTCTTGTACGCAGATCTTCTCTTAGACGAAGCGCAACAGCTGGATTTGCTCTATGTGAGCGTCTTAAACATAGACAGAGGACCAAACCGGGAAATTTTGACAAAGGTCCGCTAAATCTTTTTCTGGGCTAGGGGAGGGGCAAAATTTGTCAAAATTTTTTTGTCGCCGATTTGAACCAAAATTGTTTTGAAGTATCTATAAGATGTACTAAGTGTCCTCGTGAGTGAATTTTGTGAATCGGTTGACAAATGTAGAAATTGTGGCTCTTTCCTTTTTTCAAGTTTACAGGGAATGCACTATGAATTTATATTCCTTCAACCAATCGTGACGTGTTTGGTATCATTCTATGGGGAATTTTTAGTTCTTTTAAACAATTACCTACTTGATGCATTATGTCGAAGGAGTCCGGAGATATTAGAAAAAGTATGAACTGAAAACATACATATTGGCCTACATAGTAAAATATCGCCACAATACCTTACCAAAACCCGGCTAAATATTAAAGGGGCATCAAATACGAACACAATGCCGCAAAAATTAGCACGATATCTCGAAAATTGGCCGATATATGGTGACTTTTCTACACGCGTCATAAAATTTCGAGGCATGGGTGGGGGTCACACCAGAACGTTCCAATTGAACACAGAAATGTCAATAAACCATAATATCGACATTCCAATCAATTCCGCGTGATTCCCTTATTATACTTCCATATTTTAATATGGAAGTATATTGTTATTCAATTTTTTATTTTTCACTATTATTATTTATTATTCTTAATATATTTTGAAACCCTTATATCTCAGAAAGTTTAAAAGATAAAGCATTGAAATTTGGTACTTATATGCACCATGCCAAGATGCGTGGTATCGAAGCATTTAGGTTTGTGTCCTAACTTGCTTACCAGAGTTATGGCCCTTAAACAAAAAAATGAAAAAAGTTTGTGCGCAGATCTTCTCCTATAAGAAGTCAAGCAGCTGAATTCGGTTCTCGTAATCGTGTTAACAAACGAAAGGGCACGAATCGGGGAAATTTTCACCAATGTCCGAAAACAATTTGTTGACCTGGGGAGGGGTGCAAAATTTGTCAATTTTTTTCTTGTCACCGATTCCAACCATTTCTCCTGTCAGGTATCTATACGACGCACTGATGCTACTCGTGAAAGAATTTTGTAAATCGGTTGAGAAATGACCAAGTTATAACACATCGAAAAATGTACTAATAAAGTCCATGTGTAGAAAGTGCTTGTACGCAGATCTTCTCTTAGACGAAGCGCAACAGCTTGATTTGCTCTATGTGAGCGTCTTAAACATAGACAGAAGACCAAACCGGGAGCTGCCAATTTCAAAAATTGTATCAATGACCACTGGCGATATATTTCAACATCCATTCCTGTCTGGCGCAATGCGTTAATTGTTATGTTGGCTAACGGGTAATCACTCAAAACATGGTCGGCTGTCTGTCTTGTCAATCGGTCGTCATTCTGCGGTTGTATCAAGATGTGGCTGGGAAATGACATATATTGAGTCCAGAAACGGGCAAAATTCGTTAGTTTTAAAATAGTAGTTCGTTTTGTTTTCATTTTTTTAAAACGCCCATTTTTTACACAAAAAAATTCTCGACTTTGACACTTGAGAATTAACAAAACTGTTGTCCGTCGTATACTGTTATAACACTTCCCCGCATGGACCACGTTTTCATAAAGCACAATCCGTCTTATGCGCGGACTTTCGCTTGCAGATCTCAATTGAATTGAAACTATTTTCTATCCGATCACGTGCCCGTAAACCATTTTAATATTTGATATATTTAAATTGAATGAATGGGAGTCAGCGTATCCCGCCCGACGCCCCAACCTTGCCACCCGTAAGTAGCTAATTTTGGTATCATAATGTCCGAACGTAACTATCTAAGGTTTGGTATTAAATCCCATCTGGTATATGACATACGTTTGTTGAATTTAGATCTGACCATTAAAAAACTGTCACTTTATCATCCGTATGTGTCACAAGTGAAAATGTCCGTTTGTTATGATCGCGGATTCCATATTTCGCATTAATTGGACGAGACGCAATGTTAAGTGTTATAACTTAGAAAGAGTCCGACAACGACGTCGTACGTTCTTCCGTTAATCGGAAAATAAACACAAATATGTCTTAAAGCGCCGACTAATTCACCACCTGCGTGTATTCAAGAATATGAATCACACCAAAATTAAGCGAATTGTATATGGAATGTGTAGGTATAAGCTGCCATGTATATATCATTCCCAGAATGCTACCATAGCATGACAATCTACTAGTTAAAATAAAACACCTTCAACTGTTGGGACCATCGAGATATATCCAAGCGAGCAAAGAGAGTTTAATGTCATCATACGATGATCGTTCTATGTAGCATAACTACATTGAACAACATATTTAATTATGTTTGTGCGTGAATAACGATTGTTAACTTGTGAAGACTTGCAATAACATATTAAATGAAAAAATACGCGCGTTCGTATCCGTATATTCACAAGAATATCCGTCTATTTTATAAGCTCGACATGCCATGTTTGTTTATGGTATACTACGTTCCAACACATCGGCTATTTATCATTTTGCTGGTGAGAAAGCGTATGTTCACTTTGGTGCTATTTATATGCACAGAAAAAGGCACCATTACTCGGGAAAGCAACCTACTGAAATGCATGTAGATGTACGCGAATCATGTTGCGTTCTCACATAATGCAGTTATCCCAAATCCGCGCTCTTTAAAATAGAATTGGCTGCATGGCTGGCCTACTTCTGATGGCACAGTGTGTTACGCACCTGTCCGACTAAGTCACTTTGAACCCAAAATGTATACAAAATTCGCACAAGCTGTGGAAAAGTTCGCGATCTTTGACAGTCTATACAATCGGTATAAACATTTGTAATGACATAACGTGTCTTGACAGCATTACCTGTTATGCTATATAGATATGTTTCTGAATTATATTTAATGTTTGATTCCTGACACACATATATAGTGACATTTCAGTGATCTTTCCTGAACGTTCCCGAGCATGATAGAACTTCAAATAAAACATATTCGCCTTTGTCCCATTCAGGTGATTTGGGCTCGTGTTTAACATGTTACTAATTTTATAATAAGACGTAATCAAGACATGTGTTATCAGTTGTGTGAGTGATTGCCATTCGCGCATAATTATTTCATAAATAAATATAACCGCTGCACGTAGATATAACCGTCACTTATATTACTGGCCGTTGAAATCACTGACCCGACAAACTGATAAACCAAGACTTAACACTTGGCAAATTACAGATCGGCATTGATTTAAAACTTCGCACATAATTGTAGACAGACTATAACTATCCGTATCTTTCACGAGAATATACCATCCCATTGCAGTTATAATTTTTAGCATCTCAAGTCTTTAAGTTGGAATATAGAGATAGACACATGCGTGTATGTGGAACTCGTGCATGTTCTTTATTCACATTGCCAATTAAATATACACATGTGTGTATCTATACTAATAAAACCGAACTGTCTGTGTGTTCATTTGTTTGTCGGTCTGATCTGCTATTGGTGACCAACCGGTTGGATCATGACAAACAAAAATTGGAACACACGGTGAATTGTCACGTGGAGTGTCATGGGATAGGTACATCTGACGTCATGTGATTTTGTAGCACTCCCCAGGTTCTAACCATTAAGTTGGAATTCTCGGAAACATGTTGATGAAATTTATTGTACAATTATTACAATGTCACATCAGGCGGCCACGGAGTAAAATATAATAACATGTTCTCTTCAAAACGTTCTGAACAAGAGTTCGCAAGAGTTTTAAACAAGTCCCCGAGAGCTTTGCTCTCCTAGTATATATACGCTGAAAGTGACAACGCCCCTAGCTCATAAAATGTCGTGACTTGCTGGGAACAAGTGTCGCTTACATCAAAGCAGATGGACAATTAATAATCTGCCTTGACAAAGCATTTAACTCCAAAAGTCAACGACCCATAATTATAGGTCATCCACTCAGAGCTATAATTCCCAACAATTCCGGACACCGGACTATCAAGCTAAAGACATTGAACTTTCAGCTAAAATTAACCCTACTTACCTAACTCGTAGTCGTCTCGAGAGTATTACATAACTCTCATCACCTTTTTCAAGATTTTTGTCCTAAGACAAAAAACTTGATAATTCCGTGAGTGGAGATCCAAACTATCTCAATTGGAATATACATTTAACACAATAAAACATAAGTTTTAACACATGAATGTCATAATCCGAATCGTCGATAGCAGGAATTGTTCCGAACAGGAGAATGGCACCATCCTGGAATATTAGCTTCTCATTCCGTGTTGGGAGTTAAAAGTGGCCTCCCTATTAACTCCTTTCGTCCTGGCTCCATTCCGAATATCCAGCGATTCCAGATCCAAACGATAGAGGCGTCGATCCCATCGTCATAGCTATGTTCAAATAATCGCCTTGTGTCGGTACGAAAATTGGAATGAATTTCAAGTTGACCTTGAATTCGGGCGTAAATAAAGGTTCAATACTGTCTAGTGGAAAGGACTTCATATACGTTGTGTAAGAACTGAAATGAATTATCTGGGTAATGTCAATAACGTTACAACACGCTTATACGTGTAGAACACGATTTCAACCTTGAAATGACAATCTAACCAATTCACATTTTCATTTGGCTCCAAGCTTCTACAAATACGAGCATGGTACAAAATGCTCTATCAACTGAGATTTTAGAAATCTTTGGCACGGCGTGTTAAAATCACGAATGTCACGTAAAAATCGCTATCCATTAACCTGGAATGCCAAACTAAACATCTCCATGTATACCAGCATGTAACTTAATGCTCTATTACATAAACGTTTTACAACATCATTAGCGCCGACAAGTTAAATCTCGTCATTTGTGTCAAAGCACAATTCCATAAACTTGGAATGCCAAATCAAATATCACGGGCCCCGTATTTGGGCATACCCGTCGAGTAATCTATAGCTTGTCAGCTAGTAACTCTAACAACTATCATGTAACACCCACACCAATTACGGACATTTTACATAAATGTCAAATATTTCATATATAGTTATTCCTTGTGAAACAACGGAATAAAATGTACAACCCCTGAGACAATTTGCTTTGGCTCCAAGCTTCCACAAATACGAGCATGGTACAAAACGATCTTGCACAAATGCTCTATCAACTGAGATTTTAGAAATCTTTGGCACGGCGTGCTAAAATCACGCATGTCTCGTAAAAATCGCTATCCATTAACCTGGAATGCCAAACTAAACATCTCCATGTATACCAGCATGTAACTTAATGCTCTATTACATAAAAGTTTTACAACATCATTAGCGCCGACAAGTTAAATCTCGTCATTTGTGTCAAAGCACAATTCCATAAACTTGGAATGCCAAATCAAATATCACGGGCCCCGTATTTGGGCATAACCGTCGAGTAATCTATAGCTTGTCAGCTAGTAACTCTAACAACTATCATGTAACACCCACACCAATTACGGACATTTTACATAAATGTCAAATATTTCATATATAGTTATTCCTTGTGAAACAACGGAATAAAATGTACAACCCCTGAGACAATTTGCTTGGCTTATTTGGTTCACATAGCTAATTATATATGGGTTTTTAATACAACCTACATTACATTATTATCATGAAATGTCCCTTTAAAACCATTCAATGGTTCACTATACAACTGTTATTTTCATGACCTCCGACAACTCTTAAACGATATGCGTAAGCTAATTTTCATTCGCATGTCCCTTTAACAAAAATCGATAGATAGGTCATGACACCATACGAATGTTATTTCGCTTTTCTGACCACTGCTAACGGCAAAGGGAATGTCCATATTTACCGCTTTAATTCAGACTACAACACAAACACCATAATTAATTCAGCACGCATGAATAATCTTCAAAGGTTAACTCAGTCCCCTGTGCAATATCCATGTTTTGACCAGTGTTTGGGAGAGTTTTGCTAGACTTTAATTTTCGATGCCCTGGGGCAAGGTTTCATTTCCATTAAATTATATTCAATGGACAGTTGCTGTGGTATGTGTTTAGGCTAAATTGGATAGAGTGCATTGTGTTTTTCGTTGGACAAAGTCAGTTGTGTACAGTTTTCTGTGGGGTGGAGATATTTCTCCTGTTTTCAAGGAATACTTCATCTTGATTTACTATGGTTCTAATGTTTTTAAACAGCATAATTTTCATAGAATTAATAGGATTATTTTCGGATCCATTCATGTTCTTTTCTCTGACAACTCCTTAAAAAGTAAGTTCTTTGTTTTTCTTCTTTTATATTCTACATGTATATTATTACGTGTACTCGGTGCCGTCCACAAACATTTAGACATACTGGAAAGCATGTTAGTCTGATTAACACTTACAGACACTCTCAGAATACACGTAATAGATGTAATTATGGCATAATCAATTTTCTAGCCATTCTTTTCTTGTATGGGCATACCATAATTGATTATTCAGTTACATTTCTGACTTTCCGACTTTCAACTCTGATCAACTTTGGTTTGTTCGAAACTTGAACACATTAAAACCATTTCGATAACGCCTACATACAATGGCGATACATGTACAGCGATCTATCTATTTTTAAAATCGACATTTTAACCCAATCTGGGTGTGTCATAACACAAAATACCACTGACCATCCGTGTAGATATTCTTGCAAAACATTGGAATCATTTGGCTAAATTGAACATTCCCAAACAATACTTCAAACTTCAAGTGACTATAATATCTGTAATTTAAAATTTTCCGAATTACTTCAACTAATTTCTTTTATTTCAAGATATATCTCGCTGGACGTAACCAGTTTTCTTGACAAACTGTCATAAATGACCAATGTTTTCGAATTGATAATCTGAGCACAATAAACTTAATATTATACGCTCAATTGACCGACAGAACAGCCTTAACAGAAACTGAACCCACAATTCGTTTAAAAACCAAAACTCACTAAAATCATACTGATTAACTTGACAACATCCTAAAATCATCAGTAAATGTTCTATACCTATATAACTTGCATAATGGTGTGACAATTTAGTACTTGTATAACCAGAATTTCCTAGAACATTTTTGTTTAGTGACTCACATTATTCAAAAATAATTTATTCAACCTCAAACAAGTTTACCAAAGGTGCGTTAATAATATATACGCCCTCAGCTTGCTCAAAACAACTTAATTATCTCTAAAGTTCTTTTCTCAAAACCAAAACTTATATCAAACCGGACTACTTTTGCATTTTGACAAACTCCTACTACATGTATATAGACCATAATAGGCATCAAAGACACTGTTTAAATTATTCAACAATAACCTTGTGACAGATTTCTTTGCTCTGAAAATGTTCAACCAAACTCGCTTGTTTAAAATCAAACAGACAAACAACTGCGGCATATTCACTACCTCTGTATATATATGCCTCATTGAATAATTCACTGGAATCTTCACGTGTAGATTGTAAAAATCAATCTTATCCATTTGGATACCATATAACGATGGACACACATTATATTCCAGCGATTATTTCCTATATAGTTGATAAATAACAACTCGACATAGAAAAACGCCAACCATAACGGTAATTTCCAAGCATACCTAATATAGAAAAATTGACGCAACAATTTAAACTATAACTGTATATTCCCTGAACAACTTTTTTGCTTTAACCACATTTTGTTCAATTAGGCTATTCACACCGAGCGTACATGTAACAATAATACCTCGAAAAACAAACAATCTTTATTTCAAATCGACGCAACGATTTTTGAAACCCTTATATGGAAAAATTGACGCAACAATTTAAACTACAGATAGATGACCTAATAGCTATACGGGTTGTGAACCAGGTGAACCAGCCAATGAATTGCAAATTGCCTCATATATACCTTATTTCGTCCATTTAGTTTCCTCCATATTTTTCTTCCGTGACCACCTGTCCAAGAATTCCAAGAAATGTCCTGCTAACTCGGCACCATCTCGGGAATGTAGCACTCCCCAGGTTCTAACCATTAAGTTGGAATTCTCGGAAACACGTTGATGAAATTTATTGTACAATTATTACAATGTCACATCAGGCGGCCACGGAGTAAAATATAATAACATGTTCTCTTCAAAACGTTCTGAACAAGAGTCCGCAAGAGTTTTAAACAAGTCCCCGAGAGCTTTGCTCTCCTAGTATATATACGCTGAAAGTGACAACGCCCCTAGCTCATAAAATGTCGTGACTTGCTGGGAACAAGTGTCGCTTACATCAAAGCAGATGGACAATTAATAATCTGCCTTGACAAAGCATTTAACTCCAAAAGTCAACGACCCATAATTATAGGTCATCCACTCAGAGCTATAATTCCCAACAATTCCGGACACCGGACTATCAAGCTAAAGACATTGAACTTTCAGCTAAAATTAGCCCTACTTACCTAACTCGTAGTCGTCTCGAGAGTGTTACAATTTAATTTGGAATTCATGAATAATTTAATAACATTTTTACATCTGTATCTACAGTGTGTCCTAAGTAATCGACTCCTTAAACATAGCAGAATTATGGGTAACATTTCAGGATTTAGTGGGAAATATAGCCTGCTGACATTCATCCGAAAGCTCTCATGAATCCCGAAAAGTTACCCATAATTCTGCTGTGTTTAAGGGGTAGATTACATAGGGCATTACTGTATATTTGCGATTTTCTGTCTGTCTGCCTGTGTCTGTCTTCTATAAAAATTACAGGAGACCATCTAGATGATACCAAAGGGGTCTACTAGGGGTAATTTTTTACGAGAAATATAATTTCAAAAGTAGCCTCATTCTTCATCTTTTATTTTTGCGAACTGATGTGTTTATGATGTTCATGTATCATAATATAAGGTCTGAAGTATACATGGTTGTAACTAAATAAATACCTCAATAGTTGTGGAACGGATTAATCGAGATAAACAAAATTATGATCGAAAAGATGAGCCACTACTTATATTCCATGACTTTTTAAAGATATAGATATAGTTATAATTATTGTGGTTATGGTTACGGCTAGAGCATGGTTATGCTTATAGAAACATTTAGTATCGGGACATGGTACGGGTTGCCGATAGGTATGGTTAAGATTAAGGTTTGGGTTATGGGAAAGGTAATGACTGAGAGGGGATTTGGATAGGAATATATATGATAATTATATGGAAGTATCAAACTTCCAATTGGAAGTTTAAAATTTCTAGTTTCTCTTGTTATCCTTCATCACATTTCATCCGATTTTCCTATCTTCTGATTGGCTGAGAGTGCGTCACATGGCGGGCCGTAAATCACCTTATTACCCTCGAGGGTAACATTGTCTCAGTTATTGACCGCTCAGCTATTACCAGTAAACATAGAACTACGAAGAACTCAACGTGCAGAGACACTGTCACAGCTCTCTAACAATTTTCGAAAACACTGTTTTTATAAACCCCACTGTATCATAACAACCGCGAACTGTGGTGTTTGATAATTTGCATAATTGTGTGTTTTTTTAGTTGCAATTAAAGCACGCTATGTATACACGGTGTTATCGCGGACACAAATCCGTTATAATGTGTAATGTTCCTATTGGACCTTTTTATATCAATAATAAAGACCGTGGGACAAATAGATAAACCTTATTATGCAGTTGGTGTGTGCTGCAGGCAATTGCACATACGATGTACATACGTTACAAATACGTTTATTGTACTAGTTCAAATAACCACTCTTTACTGTTTATCAATTGACTATTTCTTTTCTTCAATACATTCCTCAGACTTCAGAGAATACCCGTATGTTGCGTAACAATCTGTGACATATGTCAATTTCTTTATTCACTACTACAACGTGTTAGTTTCACATTTTAGCAATCTGGAAATGAACACGTCTGTCGGCGTCTTCACGGCCATTTGAAACGAAACCGAACATTTCGCTGCATGGCTACTCTTACTTCGAAATTGCTTTACTCCCGTTTCCGTGAACCGATTTCCACCATGCAACCAGCAAACTGACCGGAGAATAGCTGCGCAAATGACTGGTCTGTTAATTGATCCAGATTATGAATGTTCTATGTTCTAAATAGCGATGATTCCAACATAAAATTTACTTTTCGATCTGGATTAAAGAATTTATGCGCGCATTTATGCCTGCTATTAAGGAGGTTCGTGTGTACTCCTTTGTCAGATAACAAACAGTTATCACCCTTGTTTTCGTGAGACACGGGGATCGCGGGCGATAACTGTATAATATAACACCTTCAAGGAATTTTTTTGTTGTTGGTTGGTTGGTTTGTTTGTTTGTTTTTCTTTTTGATCATAAACAACTGAATTTTAGTTTATCAAGGATCAATTATTTTCATGGAAGAGTACGTGCTGGTTTACTCATTTATTTGGACAATTAAGGCATTATTCAGTGACAACCATGAGAAACTGAGTTCCAGTTTCTAGTAAATCAGTGACTTCATTGAAGAATATGCTCTGGTTTACTTATGCATGGGCACAATTCAGGCATTGTTCAATGGCAATCATGTAAAACTAATTGTAGTTTCGCATATAACATCATCAAGAAACATGACACATAATATACACATTATTTTGCTTGACTTTAATTGAAGAATATATTCTGGTTTACTCATTCATTTGGGACAACTGAGGCATTATTCAATGGCAAACACGGAAAACAGAATTCAAATTTTTCATAAATCAATGACTTTCATTGAAGAATATAATTTTGTTGGTTTTCTCGTTCATTTGGGACAACTGATGTATTATTCAGTGAAAAACTGAATACTAGATTCTCATATAACATCTCCAAGAAACAGGAGATATAGCATACTAATTGTTTTGCTTGAGGTATAAATCAATTCTAGCATATCATAAATCAGTGACTTTTAGGGAAGGAAAGTATACTGATTTACTCATTCATTGGGACAGCTGAGGCATTAGTCAATGCAAATCATAGATAACTGTATTTTAGTTTATGCAATAACATAACCAAGAGGGTATATGTAATACTCATTTTATTTTGCTTAAGATATATATCAGTGACTTGCATTGAAGAATATACACTGGTTTACCAGGATATATAACATACTAATTGTTTTACTTGAGGTATAAATCAATGGAATTAATTGAAGAATATATGGTGGTTTACTTATTAATTGAGATAACTAAGGCATTATTCAATGAAAATCATGGAAAACTGAATACTAGTTTCTCACATAACATAATCAAGAGGCATGCAGTTCATATAAGTACCATTTCTTTTGCTTGAGGTATAAATCATTCATGAGAACATTGAAACATTATTCGTGGACAATCATGAACAACTTATTTCTGTTTTGTCATAAATCAGCAACTTGTATTGAAGAATACATGATAAATTCCTCATTAATTTTGGGTCAACTCAGACATTATTCAATGAAAATAATGGAACACTGAATTCTAGCTTCTCATAGATCAATTACTTCAATTATAATCATGAAAAACTCAATTCTGGTTTCTCATATAACAATACCAAGAGGCAGTACATATAATTAACAAAGTGTTTTTGCTTGAGGTGTGAATCCGTGACTTTCATTGAAGAATATATTCTGGTTTACTCATTCGTTGAGAACATTGATGCACTATTCTATAAAAATTATGAAAAACTATATTTCAGCTTCTCATAGATCAATTATTTTCCTTGAAAAATATAGTTTTTGCTCATTGTACGGATGTAGTTTTCTGATATTTTGATGACCAAATGTTGAGGTTTATAATAACTGATATGTGGAACTCAATTATAATTATTTCTTCATTATCAGCTTAGGATTATGGTCTTGTATAAGTGTTAATTTATGTTATGGTCAGACTACTATGTTCATATTCAAGGAAACATTCACACTATGTTATTGTATCACTGACAGCTATATATCAGAGAGATCCTGTGTTAACACCACTCTTGTGATTTCGTCGATGAATCTGAATTAGCAGAACATTGAATGATACACAGTATGTTGGGTGTGGTTCTGTAATGACGCCCTCCTATTAATTCGATGATTGCCAATTAGTTGTCTGTGTATGCCAACAATAATTCCCTGTTTCAACGTTACATGTGTGAGCCAATATAAATTTTACGTTTATACTGAAACCTAAAGTATTGAGCCTTACCCAGTGCCAAACCTCATGCTTTATGGCATACACAAAGAATGTCTCAACACAAATATTATACCGTAATACTGTAATTATTAAATGGATTACCTTGTGATGGTGATCATTGTTCTCTCAATTAAACTGCGTCTCCCTGACAATAGTCGATCCAAGAAAGAAACTATCAGCAGATCTAGTTATAAGTGTACAACGGTTGTGCACATTGACCGCATGTGAGACAATTCCTGGTCATATATGCGACACGAGCGACAATTATTCAATTAACTTACAGGGCGTGGTGGTAGAGTTCGATCCAATTATTAGCTTGCGGTCTTTTGTCCCTATATTCATACTGTGTCATCAGACAGTTTGTATGTTATCATTTAGAAATAACAGTTACCGAAATATGACAATAACCTCATGATTATCTAATAGTATAGTATAATTATACTATGAATGCAATATTATCCACAAAACACACTTTGTGTGACAGAAAATGCAGTTCGATTATTTTTTATTTTCGCGAAAAGCACGTTGATTGCTTATCACCAGAGAGTCACGAAGTTAACTGTAGATTTCTGGGAATCGTCGGCTATTGATTTAGAATCTTCCGCGGAAACAAAAACCACGTGCTCGCACAACACAAAGCAAGTTATATACCCCGTCAAGCTGGTTCGGGGACAAACAGCGCTAAGATTTCACAATCACATGATTTATCACCAACTCAAAAGGCTATCACAACGTCGCGACGAAAATGTATAATAAACAAGAAAGAAATGATATAACGATAAACAGGCATTTCACTACGTACAATTGGCCATGCAATCGAGATTGGGTGTGTGGCGTTATTATATGTAATTTAGAACATCCGCGCGAAATTTACTACGGACGAGTTACAATAGTAGTAAATTCCTTATTTCCTTATTTGATGTGTGACGTAATTATATTTTGTCAGGATTAAATAAGAACTAAATTAACATACAATGCAATCTCTGTCATCTCTGTGCACAAACAATTACATTAGGTACACGTGTTGTGTATGATCATTTCCCGACCACGAGGTAACGTATATTAGATGGATATTGATTAGATAACGGGTAGTATGGGTCGATTAAAGTTAGACTTGATGTTATTTGAACGAGACTGCTGTGAATGCCGCCGTGAATATGATTTGTGTCGGCTTGTTGACTTCGGCTGGTTCCCACCGTTTATTTATATACAACTTTATGTGACAGAATTTGGTATTTGTGTACATAGCACAGCGTTCGATCTTGACAATAACATACTATATACGCGATATCTATGATTGGAATAATAACACAATGTGTCTATATTTTAATATGATTTTTGTTTACGGTGGTTTTAATGAATTTGACTATGTTAACAGATATACCCGCCGCGAATGCCACCCGTATCTTTGAAGCAACTGATTATTTGAGCTAAGCAGGTACACCTAATAATTGTGTTTATTTTACGTTCCCGTTATTGGCATAGATCGATAAATAAACGAAATACCTTTATACGAACATTGAATGTCCCATGGAGTAGGCCGTAAACTCTAAGTAAAGAGCCGGGAAAGGTGTCCATTATAGAAATAGGATACACGCCCATCCAGCTAGGTATCACAAGAGTGTCCCATCTTGATAGTTATCACAACACATCTTGATACCTTGACTTTTACTGTACATTATTCTATGTTTTTTCAACAAAAACAAAATTCGTCTACACTCAGGTTCAAAGAGGACAGCAATCATGCAATCTTGTTCCAGAAATGGAGAAATGATGCCAAAATGGCCGCAAATCCAAACAAATGTTTAGATGAACGAAACAGCATGGATAACCGCCTGAGTGTAAACAAATATGTGAGTAATATGTGTCTGTCCTCATTAAACGTCTTTAAGCTTAGTTTAAAGATACGTACACATTAGGTAAGTTCACACGGAAGACTTATTGGCCATTGCAGTCCTAAATAGAGCAAATTGTTTTTAGTTTTAAATTTCTACTTTGAATAAATCAGACAGATACCAAATAGTATACTTTGGAGCGCGGGACACACTAAGTCATTTATTGCTACATAGTGCGCGGTAATTTTGTCTGGCATATAATTAATCGTTGAATATTGCACAGAATCGAACGTGTACACCCTTGTTATGTGAATGTTAGTTATACTTTCACGATTTGTAATATTTTCCCATGCTAACAAACCATACAGATATGTTGCAGTGATAATTTATGTTAGCATGAAAGATACACTAGATACATTATTTAATGTGACGCTAACTTTCGTGATAATTTATGATGCGCAAATCTTACGAACGGCGTGTTTCAGTTTTCCCATTCACTAAATATTTCCATGTATGGTTGTGGGTAATGAGTGACATTCAGGAGAAGATGTAAATACGTTGATGAGGTTTTAGAAAACGAAGTTTCTCGAATGTCTGGCCTTAATGAATATGACCAACTATAATAGCCAATTATATACGCAGTCTCGTTTACTGACTTTTGTGAATTTTGGTCAATTATTCGAATTATTAAACTTCGATTGTGGTACTTTTTGTGTCGGGAAATTGCGTTAACATGTAGTGCCATGTATATCTGCGACAGAAGCGAAAAATTTGTCTGTCATCAGTTGATCTGAAATAATTATCCTATAATGTTGTAAGAAATGAATTTGAATTTGTCTATTAGCTCATATTACTAATCATTATATTTAGCTCTATATAGTTGATTATATGAGAATGAGAAGCAGACACGAGTGACAGTGAAGAATGAGTATAGATGGGTGAAAGATTTTTATAAATTTTGGAAAGGATAAATATTAGTAGCCTATTAATAGAGTAGTGTGTGCACAGATAATGATTATTATATGACTTATATAAGGTTTAAATATTTGTCACATATGAAGTAAACAGCTCAGTGAACTTAAATAATTAAATAGCAAAAAGCAGATGCATAGAAATGCATTAATGCTTGAATATTTTTGCACCGGGTTTCAGTTAAATAGTTATTTAATGAATAAAGGGAATTACAGATTATTGCCGGAACTATAGGACTATATATAATATTGTTATGTAACAGTCTATTTTGAAATGGCCAATATCGATATTCAGCAACTGGTGCCACCACAGTGGTCTTACAGAGAGTACTACCTGTGGCCAATACTAATGTGAGTCTGGAGAAGTACATGTGATAATATCATCTACAAAGCCCCGTGGTAGATTGATGCCTGGTATGAGGATCGTTTTCGTTCAACCCCTGTACGATTTCCGAGCTAAATGGGTGCATATTTTAAACACCATTATGGGTACTGTATATAACATAAACAAAATCTAATATAAAAGGGACAAAGGCATTTGAGGCTTCGCAGTGGGTTCGTCAGAAATAGCATAGTTGTAAATCAACTGTCGCCAACAAGTATATGAAAACATAGATTTACTGTATACTTATTTTCATTATGTATAACTCCAATAATGAGATTTCGCATGTCAATTTTCTATATAAATATTACTGTTACAGTAGGATTACCGATACAAGTCCATTTAGTCGAAGATACCATGGTAAGCATTGGAAAAGGTCAAAGCATTGACTAATGTTCTGAAAATCATACTCAGACTAAAATATTTGAACTTAATACATGTTTATCGATATTCGTTGACAAATCACTGTAACTGTTTGTTTGCGAAACAATAGTTTCGAAAAGCTAAATGTCTTTCCTGTAGAACTATAAATAAAGAATGTAAGAACACATTTGAATCTATTTCTCCGTGCTGTTCGTAGCGGTGATGTTTATTATTAGTCTATGGCTGATATGGAAAAATAAAGAGAAAACGGTACACTGTTATTTCATTGAGCATATACGAATGTAGATATATATTCCATGTACATATAATTTGGAAATTAAAATCAGCCGCGCCATTTCATTACTAGTTTATAAAACGAAACACGTCGTGGGCATGTCAATGTTGACTTATTAGTCCTCTTTGATTATATATCTAGGGTTTCATCGATGTTCGGCTATTGAGATGTGCGTCATTAACAGAAGTGATTGAGCGCCCAGTTTACTCACATACTGAACAACACAAACTACTTCAAACAATTGAATTCTGAGAAACAAATAACAACCACAATTGTATCATGGTGCTTGATTGAAATATTAAGTAGAAGTGCACGCGGTGTTTTTCTTTTCCAACGACCTGTCATGTCACCTTGTTCTACTCCGTTTGACTGCACTTCCAAAACGGATAAAACAAAATATTTAAAAAATGATCTTTGTTGATATAATAAAGCGAAATTACGATAAGGAGAAGAGGATACATTTAAATAGTAACTATAGTTTGCATGAAAGCATTGCAAAAATAGAATGCATTTTATTAGATATGCCAATAATTGCGTTCATCGATAGATTAAGCCTAGTATAGGTTGGGTGATGTAATTTAAGTTATAATTCGATTTTCAATTTCCATAAAAGGGGCTTTTAATGGTCAGTCTTAGTTCTTACTTACACGTATTCCCCATGTATGATATTATCAATGTATAATTCATCTGTATAATAGCATAGGCGAGACATGATATGCAGCTTTCTGGAGATAGCCGTAGTCCTGTGTTGATTTTGGTGTTTTGAAATCGTGATGTCATGAGGGAGAAAGTCTTCCAACTTTTGATTCCAATACATACATTTTACAAATATTAAGCTACGAGGAATTTACATAAATAAATGCGAATCGGCTATCATCGAACCCATATCCCAGTGTGCATCGAGAGAGTGTGAATAATTGGTTGTGAAAAATTCGTGTGTACTGGCCATGGTAATAAGTGTGATACTTAAAAGACGCAACGGGTATGTAACAATTGTAGTTAGTGGCAGTTTCATGTAGCCAACATTCCACTCTTGTGGCTGCTGAGACAGATTGAATGTCAGACCCTCTGGCTAAACAAAATTGTATTACCACCAGTTGTTTGTTACTTTATATGACCATGTGTGACTCCTCCCTGTGGGACCAGCTCTGCCAATATACATGACTCAGAAGACACTAAGATATATCGCGATTTCTCATCACATCGCAGCTATGCAATGATATGTCAGGAGTAACAAACACATGTGTTTGTAAAAGAGAAGTTCGCCAGATTGGACTTGCGTCGAACAATAAATAAGGTAAGAGTCGGTTTCAGGTTTCGTGGCTTTAAATTGTCCAGCTATACTGTGCCGTATTTTGTCCATAAAGTTATCAAATCATCGTTTCTACAGTCAGTACGTTGATTTTTAGATTGAGTTGCACGTACAGTACTTATTCGACAACTAGTCCATAAGCCGACTTGGCCTACCCTTCGAATTATGGTCGGACAAAAGATGTAGCAGAATTGGTAACCAACTTAGATATTGCATCTTAAGCCCCTCTGTACCTCCCCATTCTGAAATAGTCGTGGACAGTACAGACATTCAACGATCATCAACACGAAATTCAGAAACATGAGACAATAGATAAACACAGGATAAACAATACTGCAAACATCAGGAAAGCAATACAACAGCTAACACAACTTTATCCTCAAACATCGTGAAGATGTGTTTCTAGCTGAGTGATTGGTGGGTTGGGTCCATTCAACCACCCACCTTGAAGAGATGATGTGGGATCAAAGTGGACCACGAGCTAAGTTGTGCACATAGGTCGATGCCTCGCGTGATTCGGCCGCCACAGTATCAGACCGTACACGACCACACATTGTGGGATGCATACCATGGGAAACCGGGTGCCACGATGGGGAGTCATGTCCATATAAGTGGGGCGGTGGACCTATTCAGGCTATTCGACCATGAGCCCACACATAAGCTCTACACAAATTAATACGCTCCTTATTAATTAGATCAAGTATACTGGAATGCCACTAGTACTCATTCCGATGTCACTTCATTGATGCGAAATAAAGACTAAATATTCACAAGCAAGATATAATCGAAATCTCACAAAGTTACATCTGAATTATCATATTGGCGATTTGCAGCTCCCTGCATGGTCACAGATATTCACTCTTTTCATCGCACATATGTAGCCCCATTGAATTTTGTGAGTTACACATCAATTTGAAATGGCATGAGCACTCGCCGTTACTGCGAGCCAATAGAAATGCTCGTTATATCCTGGTTATATCGGGTCATCACTCTGATTTCGTCCCCGAATTACAATTACACTTTCGATGTGAGCAATTCGCTTTTCTTTGCGACGTCACAATTGTTATCAGCATATATACTTTGAGGGTATATGAATGGTTCCGAGAAATTAATAATGCCTCATATGATGTTTCATAAGTTCACAGATATTCATAATAACTGGTTTACATAACTGATTATTTCGACAACGCACAGTAAGTTCAAGAAACATCTTCCAATACGATGGTTCCCGTATCATCCAGTTACAACATCAAAGGAATTTCACCAAAAGCCGATTTAGTTATCCAAATTAGATTATTACTAATAAGTACTCACAACAATACCAATCACGATATCATACATTTATATGCCGAAAAGATAATAAAATAACGCTTTATCTTGGAATTTTGGAGGATGGGAGAGTGTTGTTTACAACTTTCATATATGGTGATTCTTAGTTCAAACTGGAATTACCCAATGTGTTATCACAAACGTAAACACATAGAATGTCCACGTGTAACCAGCGTGGTTCTGTGTAACATGTATATTTGCATGAATAAAACATGATTACCAATGCGTAAATAAGTATACGACTATACGTATGTATCCGCACATCAACATACCGTATTCTTGTTGATGAATTAATTGTCTCGTAATTGCGCCGCGAATGTCTGTACTATTCTTGAAGAAGTCATCGGAACTTTCGTCAGACGGCCAAATTTTCCAGGTGGTGATTAATAACATAATTCAAAATTCGAAATCTGATAATTCTGTGCTCTGACGGGTGGGTTCCTTGGCTCATTTCAAATAATTGTTTACCATCGAAGCCGAAGAAATAGCAATTTAGGTGTGTTAAATCAGATTATGTATCTTTAAAGTGATGTGAAACATAAATTGAACCTCACAATTGAGTTCCCTGCGTCATTCTGTGGGAAGAGTGAATAAAATAACTCAGATACACGAAATCCCCCATCCTGAAGTCAGTTTGTACACATTATACGGCCATTCGGCTAACTATTTCGATTTCATCAATCGTCCCGATTAATCTCGCCATAATAACACGAAAAAACAAACCGAATCGTTGTCTTGTGCAGTCACGGAAATGCCCGAGCACTTCCGACTCGATTGGGATTGAATCGGGGTTCGTTCTCACTTCTCAGAAATGGCTTCTAGGGAGGATGACCGTTCGCTGGAATAGCGTCACATCAGAATATTAAAGCGAAAAACTAATTGACATCGCAATCGGTAGTCAATTCGACAGGGAAGGAATAGAAAGGGAATTGTTGCGTGAAATCACAAACGGAAGAACATTGGCCGAGTTAGTGGCAAAGATTATAATCGAACAGTGATCGAGAGGTAATAATTCCAAAATGTTACTATTTATAGAAAATTGTAAGCGCATTGACCGAATTTTTACATCAATCTGGCCGCAAGCACAGTACCGTGCAGAAAGAGTTGTCTTACTTTTGTAACTCAAAACTGTTTAATTACATTATACCTGTAAAATAGTACAATAATTAATATTCGATATGCCAATACTGACCATTTGTTAGCTCATTGGTCATGAGATATTTTTAAGGGCAAATTCTGTTGTCAAGCTTTAGTCAGCACTATTCATTCTGATAGATGATAACTATAATGGAAGGCCTTTTTCACATGTATTAGCTAATTGCACTTTAGCATAAGTGAATTACACGTCAGCGTAATGTATTACACTCAGCCTCAGGTGTAATGCACACATATAAAGCGTAATTCACTAACGCTTAACCGTATGATGTAGATAAAGAATTACTCCTATGAGTAATAGAATTATGACTAGTGTGCTTAAGCGTAATTGATTTAAGTGTGCTTAAGCGTAATTGATTTACGCTTAAGCGTAATTGATTTACGCTTAAGCTCACTGGTAATTCATTTTCATTGATAGATTAATTACACTTAATCGTAAATGAATTATGCTTAAGCGATTATACGAGAAGCCGTTTTCACATTTATTCTGATTCTGCTTAATCGCAAATCATTTACGCTTAAGTGTAAATCATTTGCACTTAAGAGCAAATCATTTATACTTAAATCCAAATCATATGCGCTTTAGCAGAAATAGTATGGGAGGCCCTTTTCACATTTATTATTTATTTGCGCTTAAGCGCAAATATTTGTGCTTAAGCATAAATCATTTGCGCTTAAGCGCAAATATGTGTCTATCAATTTATTTGCGCTTAAGCGCAAATACCTAACACTCCCTTACATCCCTCTGATGTGAATGATTGAGTCCATCTCATATTATATTATCATGGGCCCATATATATAGTACCGGTAGTAGCCCCGTAGACTGGAAAGTTGAAAAAAGAAATCCCTATGCATATCAGCATCTCTGTCCCTGGTGTCCCAAGAATTGGTGCCTCACTCCCAGAGCTCATGTATATTTTATTATCTCCTGCACAGATATATACCATTTCCATGGCCATAAATAGGGAATTAGGGGTTACTGGGGTTTGCTTCTCTCATATGGTGTGCTCATTGACTTGAAGTAGGGGAAAAACCCCTATTTTCATAATATCAGCATCCCTGTCCCCAATAATTTGTGTCTCCATCCCAGAGATATAGTATATTTTATAAAAGAGACATATCCTACACAGATCTATATCATTTCCATTCCATGGTCATAAAACAGATCTTGGGGTTTCTGGGGGATTGTTTCCTTCATATGGTGGGGCTATATCAACTCTAGTGATGTGTTTAGGCCTGTGCCATGTAAATTTAATTCAGGGGGGATCAATGCATATTGATTTTTATTTGCGCTTAAGTGCAAATGATTTGCGCTTAAGCGCAAATATGATCTATTTGCTTAAGCGCAAATGATAGAGGTTATTTGCGCTTAAGCGTAAATAAATAATAAATGTGAAAAGGGCCTCCCATAAAATAGATCACATTTATGGCAATTTTATGCTAAGGCGCAAATATATTATTAGACACATATTTTTTGCGCTTGAGCTCAATTGATTTACACTAATAAATAATATATTTGAAAAGGCTGTCTCGCATGCGATTCCCTCTAAACTCAACTTTACTCTGGCAATAAGACATCAATCAAACATCGGTTTAGTCTCCCCCATATACTATGAGATGGACTCAATTATTCAGACAGAGGAAATCAGTTGGAGTTCAAATAGGTATTTATTAAGCATTATTCATTTTAATTATGCTTAAGTGTAAATGAGTTCCGCACTTAAGCGTAAATGAAGTACACTTAAACGTAATTCATATATACACTCTCATTGAACTCCCCTCACGCTGAAATGGATGCAACCGCATTACTAATGCCAGTAACCTACATCAGGTTATACCAATACACATGAGGTATATGGGGAGCCAAATTAACATTTAATAAATAATAGAGCTTAAGCGATATAATTGAGCTTAATCGATATAATAAGGGAAGATATAATTGCGATTAAGTTCAATAAGGAAATATCTAATTGCGCTTAGCAAAATAAGGAATATCTTATTGCACTTAAGCACAAAAAGGAATATCATATTGCACTTAAGCGCAATAAGGAATCTCTAAGCGCAATAAGGAATATTCTTATTGCGCTTAAGCGCGATAAGAAATATTCTTATGCACTTAAGTGTA
This sequence comes from Siphonodentalium dalli, assembly GCA_032622095.1. Taxonomy (NCBI): domain Eukaryota; kingdom Metazoa; phylum Mollusca; class Scaphopoda; order Gadilida; family Siphonodentaliidae; genus Siphonodentalium; species Siphonodentalium dalli. Next base: position 261,073,796 of record CP136063.1, read on the forward strand.
ATTAGAGATTCCTTGATTGGGGGGGGGGGGCTTTAGCTCAATTATTTATTAAATGTTAATTTGGCTTCCTCCCATAGAGGTGAGATAGCTGATGAACCCAATTAGACTTAAGCGTAATTCAAATGTATTACGCTTATCGTAAGTTAATTATGCTTAAGCGTAAATAATTTACGCTTAAGTGTAATTAGCTACTATAAAGTGAATCTGGGATAAGGGGAGTACTCTAAATTGTTCTTTACACCAGCTGTTTCTACCAATTAAAAAGAATTCTCATTTATTTTGAAACTAATGAAAGACAACAGTATAATTTTTTACTGGTAATATTTATTATAAACTTGTACAAATCTGAAGAAAAAAATAAAAAATTAATATTTAAGAAATTTAGAGTTCACTCTCTTACAGCAGCGACCACTATGCCAGGAAGACCAATCGATCTAGTTCAGCCCGATTGTGCTATTATAATAATTTATAGATCGATCGGTGGTTCACTTTCTGCATTTCAAATATTGCTAATAATTTCCATTTACAGAAGTCAATAATGCCATTGCAGATAACTTCATCTTAAATTCGACCAAATATGTTGACGTTTGATAAGAAACGCAGGAATTCCCCGATTTGTTTATTTTCAATCGATGAGAAGTATGACCACCTGGATCAGTTCGGAGGCGTGCCAATCGTATTTTGCATGCTGTTAATACCCATTCACGCCTAAATTTGCAAACAATCCATATATAACATATACACAGTGTGTACACTTTGTTAGTTGCCAATTAATTCTCGATATTTCAATTAGAAAACATGAGATATCGATGCAAAAATCAAGACATTATCTAGTTTGTGTTTTGTTGAATCTACTTTCGGTTATCGACATGCCGGCTATTGTTTTGGCTGTTCTGTCAACCGTGCGTGCCAGCCGATCGTCGTTTTTCGGGCAGTTCCGATTTCTTCCGAATATAATTCCATGACCTCCACGCGATGATTCGCGCCGAAAATGTGGTTGTATCTGAGAAGATTTCTTACTCTGACCGCAGTTTTCAACAATTTAATACGGGGCGAATACCGCATCAATAATATGCAACCTTGGGGTTTTTAATTACCTTTCTTATGGTATATCGGATACAGTTCTGTCTGACATGAAATATATACCCACCGGGAGTGAAGCTAATGACTTTAATATATTTACAATACATTAGCTTTACTGAATAGAGATGACAATTACCTTCCATTGAATTGGACGGTCTTGTAATCAAAGGCATAGTTCTGCAGAAGTACGAATCGATACGACAGGCCAGTGAACGGGGAACAACATGTGCACATTAACTCAGTGGTTCACATAAAACTAGTGCTGTACTTATAACTCTTGCATACAGTTTCTCCGTTAAACCTGGGTGCGCAGCCACTTGAGTAAATTAAACACACCACCGAAGCCAAACGTCAATTCTAGCGCGCAGCTTGTGACTGCCGGAAAGAAATTACCCGTTAAAAATAACCAATGAACGACAATGTACCAACATAGAAACATATCCTCGCTCAATTACGCACATAGTCGACCTTTTATGTGAATTAGGCACATAATGTGATTTACTGATTCTGAAATAAGCAGATAATTGGAGTTTGGGATGAAAAAAATAAATAACGGAGTCATATCCAGTCATATCCGTTCGTTAGTTTTATGGCGCGGGCCACAGTGAAAACATATGTTAAAGAGCGTACACCTGAAAAGTCGTTGAGTTGGCTATTTCTGTCATTGTCCGCACATAATCTGCTTAGAATATGAGTCGATAATGTGATTAAACGCTCTCATTTTCAGCACATTATCGACTCAAAATGAGGCGATTCTAAGCAAATTATCTAGCTAAAACAAGTTCTATTATAAGCAGATAATGTTCGGGTTTTTCGGGAGAACAGGCTGCGTATACATGTAAGGAAGAAAAGTGATTTAAGCTTTATTCTCGAATCTTTAGGAGATAATTGCAATGGGAATAAAATGTATAGTATATCTCAGACCAACTATTTAAATAGTTGCACTTTAATATATTTTCTATCAAGCTTATTAATACCAAATGCATATAGTGTGGGTGTACCAGGATATACATGTATGATATACAAAATATAAAGGATATTGAGAGCCAAGTCTCAGGCCAAAAAACCAGCTGGTATTCCGTTACGAAAATAAAGTTTTTTCACTGGACCGCTTTGGAACACTAGGAAGACATATGCCAATTAGCACGAAAAGACACGGGCGATAACATAAATTATAAAGAATAAATGTAACTTATATTGAAAAAATTCCAACCAGACCTTAAACTTAACTCAGTCACTCTCCATCTTCCCCAGTCCACTAACAGCGTTGTGGCTATTTCTTCAGAGAAAGGTGGGTGTCACAATTCGAAAACAAACGATACTAAATATAAATGAATCCGGCTGTGCGTGCCCCCTTCGTGCACTAAATATAATAATAACCCAGCTGGGCGTGCCCCTTTCGTGCACTAAATATAATAATAACCCAGCTGGACGGGCCCCCTTCATGCACTAAATATAATAATAAGCTGGCTGTGTGTGCCCCCATTCGTGCACTAAATAAAACTCTTTTTATTTTACCACAGCGAGAATCGACTGTAATAGGAAACGCTATTTAAACTTCCATGATATATGGTATTTCTACATTCTGTGACTTGAATAAGTTTTCACATGACGCATCAAGTTGATGTGAGAGTATTCCCCCATTACAACATAAGCCTTAGAATTCTAGCTGCATAAACTCAGTTAGATTACAAGACAGTACACTAATATAAGAACTAAAACTTAGGAAGAAAATACTATCCAAAAAAACCCAACTAATAACTAATACTAACAACAGGCGACTAACAATAATATAAACATACAGATTAGCGAGCTTGCGCCCTTGGTGGCTCCATATCCTGGGCGTGTCTGAAGGTCCCCCAGGCGGAAAATGTTACGCTAGTCGTATCATTTTCTGTCCGTAGTATAAGTCCTTGAGTAATTATCTCCTCCAAAATTACTAACATAATAAGTCTCAACAACGCATGCAGGAAATTTGATGGAGTCAAACCACAGTTACTGGACATGAAGTCCCCAAAAATAATGTTTTAACAGGGTCTGGGGAAAAAATGAAGACACACATGACCGTGTTGTGTACCCACCCCCAAAATCCTAAATCGTTTTTCCGTTTTTCAAATTTTTACGACCTGTTTTTGACACCCTCCCCTATTTGAACGAAACAATACATTACGATGTTAATATCATATGATATCAGGACAGCTTAATTCAATAGCAGCATAGATGGTCACTGACAGTATTGTTTTGTCTCCATTAGTTTTGTCACCAAACAAAAACAGCAAGTGTAGCAGAAAGAAAATGTATAGAACTTATGGGAAATTTATCAACATGTCTTTGAATTTTCGTACATCCCATGTGTATATGGCCTAGTCAATATGGTAGTAAAATCATAATTACCTTCTTTATCAGAAGTAATAATCTTGATAATTTATCGTTAAAGAGCGTTTATTATCTGTTTGTGTGCAACTCTTTCACTCCCTCGTAATAATCGGATATAGCATACTTTGTTCAACCCAGATGTCTTAAAATGGCACTAAGATTTATTTGATTATTTTATATATATCACACTATTTATAAATCAGATGTCTTAAATGGGCACTAAGATCTCATTATATAATTTGAATACCAAAAGTGTTTCAATATCACAGCAAAAAAATGTAATAATTTTACCTCAGAATTGTTAATAATTAGGTCTTATTCACATCATAGTTCTTAAAAGGGCGCTGATAATTTAACTTAAATATGGTTGATAATTTATCGTTAAAGAGCGTTTATTATCTGTTTGTGTGCAACTCTTTCACTCCCTCGTAATATATAGGCACCGTTGATATCAAATATATTAGAAGAGACATTAATGATATCCTCCACCTCAAAAGATACTAATTATATAATCAATAAATAGCGTACATTTGTTCAGGCATTAACATTGTTGGGAAAAAAAGTTGATCACATAAAATGAAAGGTCCAATAATCGTATTCAATGTGCTAATTAGCTTTATACATATACATATATCGAATTCATAATCAAATTATTATGTCTTAATCATCAAAACGCATAATATTACACTATTCCACACAAAATTTTAGATAGTATATTACAGAATTCAAATTAATATTGTTTCAATCCGAGTGTACGAAAGTGATCTTTAAATACGTAAACTAAAAATAATAATCATAGTTTCACAAGTTTTTTTTATGTAAAATCTTATTTGTCTACACGTTGTGGCTAAGAATATCTTAACAGTATATTTACATTTATCTAGCAATAAAGTGTAATTTCTACAAATTAACATTCCATTTCAACAATAGTTTAATTTAAAAAAAATACTGCAACAGTTTTGTTTACATACCAACTCGCATAGTTTAATAAATAAATATAACACTTACCTGATTATGACAAATAATTCTCCCTTAATCATAAAATACCAACACAAGTTGAAAAAAAACATGCTGGTGAATCCGTACGCAAGTTAGCATCAGATGTAAACAATATCGGACAGAAACAATGCCCGGTCGTTCGTTTTTATACTTAGAATTTATCCAGGCGTTAAATTACAACAAGCAGTGAATGGCTATTATATATCTGATTAATTTACATATGTATACAACATAACGCCTGTGTTGGAATCTGCACACACGCATAAAACTCATTAGTCGGCGCTATATTGAGATTTGAACATTTAGAATGATTATTTTTCTCGCATTTCTGTAGAGTATGACGATGAAGGCGAATATAAAATGCTTGTGTGCACACACGAGCACATGTACTTGCAATGATATGGCTATCAATAGTATGCAATTATCTCGCAGAATCAACCAAACAATAATATTAAACCAATGTTATTAGTTGCAACATTACATCTGGAATTGCTCATGTCGTTAGACTATGTTAATGTTTATTCTATATACATGTTCCCGTTCATTATCTGTACATTTTAAATCGGCACGGAAATCTACCTAATAAAAACAATTGAACGCACAATATAATTTGGATAGTTAAATCATACATCTTATCACTGGAAAATATGAATATATGCTCTAAATTGTTGGCAGTGCTATCTCAATATACGACATCATATGTATTTAAAGTTTCTAATATATAAATTATATCCCAAATATTCATCACACAAAATATGTTTTCAAGATGGCGTCCAATATGGCTATTCAGAAACGTGAGCTTCAAAATATATCTGATAAAATGTACACATTTGCTGCTATCATATATCAAACAACTGGATGTATTAGCGTTTATAGCGTAATTCTTATGCTATCTCCATTACAAAAATGACTGCCAATATGGCCATCGTTTACTTCAAGATACAGGGCTAAAAATGTATTGTATATTTTTCACAAAGGCGCATATGCATCATTTAGGTTTGTAATATGTATAGCATATGACAAATTATCATGCAATTTGTCATCACAAAAAAGTATGTTTTCAAGATGCATCCAATATGGCTATTCAGAAATGTGAGCTTCAAAATATATCTGATAAAATGTACACATTTGCTATGATCATATATCATACAACTGGCTGCATTAGCGTTTATAGCGTAATACCTATGCTATCCATATTATAAAATGGCAGACAAAATGGTCACCGTTTACTCTAAAATTGTGTGTGGAATAGTGTAATATTATGCGTTTTGATGATTAAGACATAATAATTTGATTATGAATTCGATATATGTATATGTATAGAACTAATTAGCACATTGAATACGATTATTGGACCTTTCATTTTATGTGATAAACTTTTTTTTCCAACAATGTTAATGCCTGAACAAATGTACGCTATGTTTTAAATATATAATTAGTATCTTTTGATGTGGATGCTATCATTAATGTCTCTTCTAATATATTTGATATCAACGGTGCCTATATATTACGAGGGAGTGAAAGAGTTGCACACAAACAGATAATAAACGCTCTTTAACGATAAATTATCAACCATATTTAAGTTAAATTATTAGCACCCTTTTAAGAACTATGATGTGAATAAGACCTATTTATTAACAATTCTGAGGTAAAATTATTACAATTTTTTGCTGTGATATTGAAGCACTTTTGGTATTCAAATTATAAAATGAAATCTTAGTGCCAATTTAAGACATCTGGTTTATAAATAGTGTGATATATATAAAATAATCAATTAAATCTTAGTGCCATTTTAAGACATCTGGGTTGAACAAAGTATGCTATATCCGATTATTACGAGGGAGTGAAAGAGTTGCACACAAACAGATAATAAACGCTCTTTAACGATAAATTATCAACCATATTTAAGTTAAATTATTAGCGCCATTTTAAGAACTATGATGTGAATAAGGCCTATTTATTAACAATTCTGAGGTAAAATTATTACAATTTATTTTTTGCTGTGATATTGAAACACTTTTGGTATTCTAATTATAAAATGAAATCTCAGTGCCCTTTTAAGACAAGTGGGTTAAGCATGCGAGAAATAGTAAAATAAATCTTAGTGCCATTTTAAGACATATGGGTTGAACATAGTATACTATATGCAAATAAGAAAATAAATCTTTGTGTCATTTTAAGACAACTGTTTCAAACTTCCTCAATATGTTTCGCTACGATAAATATACAAACTTGAGATAAATTATTTTTTTAAATTACACAGAACATATGTTGAACAAGATATTAATTAATTAAAAGTTATCTGAAATCATAATATAATAAACTTATCTGACGATTGAATCCATGCCTTGATTTCCCATTTTAGCTGGCTTATATAGGCTATATTGGAATGTTTACCGTAACATACCTTTAGCTGCAAATATGCAAATTTGACAGGTGTAGTATAAATTATTCGTTTTGTACGGTCATAAATACGGCTCGTTAACGATATTTTGAAATGTGAGCTACGATGGGGTGGATATTAATAGATTAATCGCCTTGTACATAGATGTGTGTAAGGCTTGAATGACATTAATGATATGTACTATGCGACGACAATGACATTGAACTTGAGGTAGTATGCGACGAAAACACTTACAATAACAACATGTTTTGTAGCTCTATTGAATGACTTCATTTTTTGTGACTATAGATAGATTGAGTAAATTAATGTGTTACTGTATATAAATAGATCTCGACATGAATTCTCGACGAATGATAGTAGATTATTCAACTTGGTCGAATGACATCATTTTGTTGGTACTAAAGATAGAATGAATAAATTAATGTTTTTCTTTATATAAACAGTTACATTCGCATAGGTAAAATTGAGACAGTATTATGCTTCGATGGATTATCTGTTCTTTAATGGATAAGTAGCTTTTGCTATGCAAAACAGAGGTGGACATGAATTCTCGACGACGACATCACCATGTTTTGTGACTATAGTGTTATATGTTGGCAGATTATTGACTTAAAGAAAGATGGCCCGAATGACATCATTTGTTGGGACTAAAGATAGAATGAATAAATTAATGTTTTTCTTTATATAAACAGATACATTCGCATAGGTAAAATTGAGACAGAATTATATTTCGATGGATTATCTGTTCTTTAATAGGTAAGTAACTCTTGTTATGTTAAAACAAAACATTTATTTAGCGTTGGTGGTGCGACTTTTGATATGTTTTTGTTTAGTAAAAACATTTGGAATATCAGTTGATTGCGTTAACAGTCAACATTGTTTAAAAAATTTAGCATTAAATTTATTAAAGTTTTATTGAATTTTCATATTATTTTATTGACATAAAAAGTTTGTGCTTGATTTTTGTTGACGAAAACATTAGTGTTTTCCTATGATTATAACGTTTTACATTTTTTGATTAAAGACAAAACATTTATTGTCTTTTACGATTATTGTGGCAATAAAAAAGAACTTTTGATACTTGCGAGCGAAACGGATAAAGATTTTGTTTTTGTGTGCAAAATCTATTGTTAAATTGTTTGCGTTAACATTGAAATTGTTTTTAAAAATTTGGCTTTCAATTGAGATATTTGATTAAGGATTTTCATATTTTGATTGATTTTAAAGCATTATAAACATATAACTTCAATTTTGTTGACGAAAAAGTAATTTAAATTATGTTTTAATTGCTTTATCGTGCTTTTACATTTAATATTTCATTAAAAGGGAGATATATATTTTTTTTATTTTTCTGAAATATTGAATTTGTGTTGGAATTGAAATACGTTGTCATGATATGAACCGAAAATAGTTGCTAATTGTTCCAGTTTTCTTCCTAAAATATTATAGATTATGAATTTATAGTTAGATTTATACGTTGGTGTGATATATAGAACTAATTAATGACAATTTAACATGCTTGATACACATATTTTTATATATTTCAACATAAGTTGGTTGATTTCAATATATTCCCATCATTCATTTTCATTAAAGGAACCGATAATGGTTATACATTTCGATTTCTATCACTATGAAATGGTGTTTTTGAAATGTGTTGCCTACTAATCTACAGAAGAACGTTCCTAAAAAAACGTTCCATGTGTTTAGACCTGTGGTTTTTACATGCATAGGTTTATTCGCTAGCGAATATATCATTGTATCATTCTTTAACATTCAATCGTTTAACATCTAAAATGAACTTAATAAAACAGCTGTTACAATTCACAGGAGAGCTAACTCTGTTCTTTATATTCGAATTATATTTGTTGATTTAGTTTACAACTCTGGTAATTTTGATTAACCTAGAAATAGTTTGCCTGACTATAACCCATAGCCTGGAAGTAATATTTTAAGACCAACCAAGAAATAAGTAGTCTGACTTTAAATATTAATTAATTTTGACACTGTTACAATTCACAGGGGAGCTAACTCTGTTCTTTATATTCCAATTAATATTTGTAGATTTAGTTAGTATATTTTAGGAAATTTTGAATAACCTAGAAATAGTTTGTTTGAGTATAACCTATAGTCTAGAAATAGTATTTTAAGACCAACCTAGAAATAGTTAGTCTGACTTTAAATATTGATACATTTTTGCCAGAAGATATTTCGACGGGAATCATTTAAGACCAGACTGTCCATATCTTAAGAAAGGATTGATTTGTTAATGATTTATATGTTTATTGATATCGTATACTATTATATATGCCTGTATCATTTATATTCATTACAGGAACTAAGTGTCGGGGTTCCACATTTCGATTTCTACAAGACTCTGTAATATCGAGTTTTATGAGATTGAATTGTGTTTCCTACAAATCTACAGAAAAAAAGAGAAGTTCCGCTAACAAAATTCCATGTGATTAGCCCTGTGGTTTTTACATGCACGGGGTTATTCACTAGCGAATAATTCATATCATTTAACACTTTCAAACATCAGCTCGGATGACAGTATTATTTTACTAACCTATCATAGCTAACCTAATATATAGTTATCCTAACTATGCCTAGAAATAGTTACACATCATTACATGAATTTAATCGGGCTTACTAATATATAGCTTGGCTATGCCTTCAAATAGTTACTAGCTAGCATGACTATAACATCTGCCTAGAAATAGTTTGCCTGACTATACCAAGAAATAGATACACATCATTTTCTAACATAATATAGGTCGTATTGAAGTTTGGCTATGCCTTAAAATAGTTACTAGTTAGTCTGACAATAACATCTGCCTAGAAATAGTTTCTAATTTGGCAAATAGTTAGTCTGACTTATTATACTCACATATATATACCTGGATATTCCATCTACTTTATACTACTAGCGTGTATGTGATTTTTGTTTTGTCTGTGAAACACTGGACAAACATGACAGATAAAACATTGTTTAGTTTTCTATTGCCAGCCATCTCTCCTGGCTCAGAAGCTCACACTAAGAGTGCAAATTAATCACATAGAGCTGTATGCGAGTGTTGTATCTCCCTATATAGTAGCTCTGATAATATCCTATGGTGTCGAAGACGTTTGGATGAAATGAATAAACATTATTTAAACTAAAACATTCCACTCAGAGAAAAGTAATAACAAGCAAGCTAACGCTCCATCATGGAATAAATTTAATGCACACCGTAAAATGGGAACGGATTATGTTGGAATAAAACAAATAGATATGGTACAAATAATATTCAAAGGCCGATTCATCAAAGGTTACCATATTCAGCTCAAAATAGATTATACGGACCGGTAAAAACAAGAGCTCCATTAGAATCGAATCAATCTTACAATCAGAAACAAAAGCAAAAGGCAATACAGCACCAGGACAAGATTAAAACATATTTGTCAATTCCTGAATATGAAAATACTACGAAGCTTATGCAAGGCATAAATGCACAAGTGTCATCCATATTGATTACAATAGGCAAATAACAATATCGTGCCATACTGGACAGTGGTGCAGACACTAGTTTGTGTTCGCTAAAATTTTATAACAATTTAAAATACAATCCGCAAATACAACAAAACCAGTTTAATGCGACGTCTGGAAGTGGCGATGCCTTGACCATAAATGGTTCCATAATATTGAATTTCCACATTAATAAATTAAAAATATCACATAAGTTCTACGTTCTAATATGCATCGATCTTTATTAATCGGAAGAGATTTTCTCAGTGCCAATGGCGCCAGATTATATTTTGATCGCCAAATAATGAAAATTAAAGAGAATATCGTACCACTCGTTCCCGATATTCACATCGCCAGCTTGGTGAGAATACAATCTGCCTACGCGATTCCACACAAAACCACGATATTAACAGCAGCACGTATAATTGGGGGTAATAAACTGTTTGCCACGCTTTTTCTACAAGTACAGCCAATAGGTAATGGTTTCATTGGTAGCGAGCCGGGATTAACAGCTAAATATTCTACTGTGAGTACACAGAGCGATTTAATTCCCGTGCTTGTTAGCAATTATACAGATAAGCATTTTAATTTACGACGTGGGTGCATCGTGGCGTTATATAATTGTTTTGCATGCGGTATAAATCAGTGACTTTCATTGAAAAGTATTTTCTGGTTTACTCAGTCATGGGAACACTTGAGGCATTATTCAATGAAAATCATGGAAACCTGAATTTTACTGTCTCACAAATCAATGACTTCCATTAAAGAATATAATTAGTCTGGTTTACTCATTCACTTGATGCATAGTATATTTGGTTTGCTTGAGGTATAAATCAATGACATTACGTTAATAGTGAAGGCTGGTTTACTCATTCAATTGGACAACTCATATAATATACTAATCGTTTTGCTTCAGGTATAAATCAGTGACTTTCATTGAACAGTATAATTATGCTGGTTTATTCATTCACTTGAGGTATTATATAAATGTTTTGCATGAGGTATAAATCAGTGACGTTCATTGAAAAATAGTTTCTGGTTTACTCATTCATGGTCACACTTAAGGCATTGTTCAATGGAAATCATGGAAAACTGAATTCTAGTTTCTCCTAAAACAATGACTTTCATTGAAGAATATAATTCTGCTGGTTTACTCATTCACTTGATGCTTAGGGCAATTGGTTTGCTTGAGGTATAAATCAATGACATTATTTTAATAATGAAGGCTCATTCCATTTGGGTAACTGATGCATATCATCAAGAGACAGGACATATAGTATACCAATTGTTTTGCTTGAGGTATAAATCAGTGGCTTTAATTGAAAAATATATTCTTCGTCTACTTCCTCATATTACTCCGGCTCCTTCGATTTAAAGAAAATATGCGGAGGTCCATGTAGCTACCACCGCCGAGTCACTTTATAACCATGTGGTGGCTCTAGTAGCGTTATTTAACGTGCACATTCCGAGGCGTGTACACAGGTCAGCCATTAATGTCCGCACCCACGACAACTTACATGGACAAATGTTGTAATGGGGGAAGTCGGAATTTTGCATTCGGAATTTCGGATCTTTATTCAATGATCTCGAATGAGACTTTTCAGCCTGACAAACTTGGTTTATTATAAACAACGCGTCTTAGATAAGTTTTAAATGTTTATTGTGAGCTAGCAGGGTTACCCGGCGTTACCCAGGTTAAAGTGATGTGAAGATGTGAAACCCTGTATATATTTGGTGGGAATAGAGAATACTCTTGCTCAAAGTGTTGCACATACTCTCATAAATTGTGATTTCAAATAGCATCACAAACCATAATTCTTACACCTGAAATATAAGTAGTGGCTTACATTGTCGACTGTCATTTTGTTTATCGCGATTAATTGATTCCACAAATAGAGAATTATTTATTTATTTACAACTGCGTATACTTCCGATGTTATATAACATGAACATCATAAGCACATTAGTTCGCAAAAATAAAAGACGACAATTGGTTTTACATACATAGATGTAACTATCAATCTAGTGGGTTGGACTAAGATTTTGAGGACACATGGCTATCACATATTGTGAGGTAATGAACACATAGATATAGTAGGTACAAGTCTTTATTATGTTGTGAATAAGATATGCAGTGTGTACAAATATAATGATCAAGAGTCGCCGCGAAGTGATGTCCCCGAATGGGTGATGCCTGGTGTGAATGATGCCTGGATATAACCTCGAGATGAGATGAGTCTAGTGAAAGCATGATGTGATGGGATGTGGTTGTTTCTTATATACTATTTGGGATGCATATTAGATGAGGCGTTTGGCAATACACATCGGGATTGGTTCCACCGTTATGGTCATCTCCCTTGACCATATTTGGGAGCCATCTTCATTGTGTGTATGTCTTCGCTGGGAGTAAGACGTGTGAGGTTTCGTTAAGAACCGAACACGAATATCTGAGTTTGGGGTTTTATATATTGGGACATTCGTATAGTTTGAATCAAGTTGTGAGATTATAATGGGTAGTTATCTCACATATGGGTTGGTGTGCGGTCCTGTGTGTCCGAAGGGTTGGTGTGCGGTCCTGTGTGTCCGAAGGGTTGGTATGCGGTCCTGTGTGTCCGAAGGGTTCCTGTGTGTCCGAATGGTTGAGTTATGGTTGACCGATGCAGTGGTCTAGTGTGTGAGGCTGTCTATCCGTGGCTGGAGTGTAAGGCTGTATCCCCGTGGTTGAGTAGCGGTTTGAGATTGTTTCTGCTCTGTAGTGATCGTCTAGTGGCCGAGACTTCAAGTTGTGTGGTGAGACGTAGAACTGTTCACGGTACCATTAATACTATGTGAGGTAATGAACACATAGATATAGTAGGTACAAGTCTTTATTATGTTGTGAATAAGATATGCAGTGTGTACAAATATAATGATCAAGAGTCGCCGCGAAGTGATGTCCCCGAATGGGTGATGCCTGGTGTGAATGATGCCTGGCTATAACCTCGAGATGAGATGAGTCTAGTGAAAGCATGATGTGATGGGATGTGGTTGTTTCTTATATACTATTTGGGATGCATATTAGATGAGGCGTCTAGCAATACACATCGGGATTGGTTCCACTGTTATGGTCATCTCCCTTGACCATATTTGGGAGCCATCTTCATTGTGTGTATGTCTTCGCTGGGAGTAAGACGTGTGAGGTTTCGTTAAGAACCGAACACGAATATCTGAGTTTGGGGTTTTATATATTGGGACATTCGTATAGTTTGAATCAAGTTGTGAGATTATAATGGGTAGTTATCTCACAATATCCATGAAGATACAGATGTTTTAAAGAAATGTCCAGGTTGCTATGCATGTATATCAGCTATATGTGCCCGACACAGCGAGATTTTGAGTTGCTTATGTTAGGCGATGCGTCGGTTCTAAAAAATGAAAGAAATCCGCTGTATCGGGCAGATATGCCCGAGTCAGATATCAGTATTGGAGGATCCTGAAAAGTGCGTTTTCTTTCATCTCAGAAGAAAACGTATTTGACTACACACTGTGACCGCTATTCTTGAACAGGCCTTCGATACATTTCTATTGTAACTTTTTTGTGGAAACTATATTGAATGGAAGAGACTCAATTTTCTTATAATATATACATAAGCCATTCTAATATGAAATCCTCTGACGGTTCGAGGTATCTCATGTTGCAAGAATATGTGTATATCTTTTTGGAATCTCCAACATTCAGAGCTATTATTGGAATATCGAATGGGAGACTTGTAGGCAGGATATTTTGCAACGGGTATAGAGGGCTGTTGTTGAAGTTCAGGCAAACGTTTTGTCATGCCACACGTAACAATTATAATAGCCTCAACTCCCTTTACGATTTTTCAGTTTAAGAAGGGGAGAGTAATAAGAACATTTCAGTCGTGTAATATTAGCCTTATTTGAAACATGTCGCATATTGTATTCAAATGTATGTTTTGTTAAGCAATAACGTTGGGTTATATGTTACATTGGTCATATGACTACTATATCCAGAAGTGATATTTGTTCATGATGAGTTTACAAAGGCTTTGATGATAATTGGGTCGCTAGACAAGTGAAATACACAAATACTCATGCTGTGTGAGTTTGCGTTCAAGCTAGGATCACGTGGTTGGTGGCCTATTTTGGATTCAGGTCATACAAATTTGGAGGTATATTGAGATCGTCGGTTCTGTGTCATTTGTATTTGTGGATTTTAACATACTTGTGGACTTATACGTATATAATGAGTCTGCATCATTTTAAAAGAAATTAAGCTTAGGCTTGCATAGGATTTACATGTTAAGACACACGAATCATGGGCTGTATATCAGTCTATATTGAGGAAGTGGTCGAATTTTGGGTCGGAATCTCAATACAAGTGTGCAACATATATTATATGAGCTATTTGTCAAATAGAATCAGCTGTGTTGAGATTCTCATTTTGGAATCCGACTCCCATCCCTGGTGACCTGGAAGTTACAAGAGGAGATATATATTTTTGCCAAGTTAGCTACTAGGTATGTGTGGGTTACAAACAGATCATGGCTGTTTCAACATATGGGTGTTTCAAAATCTTATTGGGTGGGGGGTGTTGGTCGGTTTTGGCCGGGGACCTTCGTGTTGAGCCATGCTCAGTCATTATAATGTAATTTTTTGAGAAATCAGATAAGAGCTGGTTCAATATAGGTAATGTGTGAGAAACTCGACATGACTGTGCAAACAAAACCTTAGACATATTAAACAATAAAATGAAAATGGGAGCCCAAAGAACAGACATTTCTATAGCACATAGAGTTTGAAGAAATGCAGTGGAAGCAGGCGAGACAAATGGAGCAGCAAGCAGTGGCGAGAAGAGGAAAGGCCCCCGTCCAATTCTTGTTAAATTCGTCACACGTGAAACAAAACTGCTGGTAATTGAGTCAAGGAAGTGTCTGAAACAGACTGGAATTTCCATTATTGAAGACGCTACACCCTTTAATTACTACCTTCTTAGGAAAGCTTTCAGAGCAGACAATATTCAGAACTCCTGGATTTCCAATGGAAAGCTATTCTGCAAAACAAAAAATGGTAACATTCAAAAGTTCTCTACTGAAGCAGACCTTGACACCATTATCAGAAGTTAAGTCAGCAAAGAGTTATCCTGCACCATTGTACATATTTTAATTTGTGTTTTCTTATACATGTCATAATTGTTCATTTATTCGTGTATTACCCTGAGTGGGGAGGGGCTGGCTGGCTTTGGTTGATCCCAATGTAAATTTTCCAAGAAATTGTCAAAATGAGTTGAATCAAGTCTTGTTAAACAAACAAGTTTATAACTATAATTTCCTTTTAGGTATGTGAATATACCTGACCTTGATTTGAGCTGATGTACCTATTTTGTATAATTAATTCTGGATCCAACGTCCCATGACCTATTTTATGTCAAAGACTGTTAAAATTTAAACAAGGGGGGGGGGGGGTAACAATCGAGATACAACTCTAATAGTTTACCAAATTCCATGTTTAAATAACGGCGTCACTTTTGACATATTTAAACAACATCCATTATACTCATGGATGCATGGTATAATGGAGATGATTATATATAAGATTGGTGGTAATCGGCAACTAAACAAATGCTTATCATAGTTAGGACCCCCCCATCTCTAACCAAAGCGGCACCAATTTGGCGTCTTTAAATCACACGATTATGTTCCTCGTATCATGGAGAAGAATAATATATCAAATTGGTGGAAATCTGCGCTAAAAATAGTGTATTAAGTCAATTGTTGATGCCCCCGTGCTCCCCTGACTCGAATGGCGTCATCGTGGAGGTGATTATGTATAAGTTTGGTGGAAATCGGTGACAAAACTGTCTCATAATTTTTGTATTTGTTTGTTTTTTTGCTGGCCCTTTTCTACCCCTGATACCAACAGCGTCACTTTAGAAACTTTTAACCCGTACCATTATCTTCCTCCTAAAAGTTAGCCCTCTTAGACATTATATTTACAACACATACAGACATACAGATATTCGCAGATATATATGGGCACCACATTTGGCTTTTAAACATGCACGATTATATACCTCGTATCATTTCAGAATAACGTGTATGAATTTGATGGTAATTGGCACTAAACATATTTTGTGACCCTCCCGTCCCTATTTCGGACTCAAGCGGCGCCACTTTTGTCATCATTAAACCACACACTTATATTCATTATGGAAATGCATATACCATTTGTGAAAATTGGCCAGTATACAAATTCGCATCATATTTAGGGCCCCATATCTCTCACCAAAACGGCACCAATTTGGCATATCTAAACCACACGATTAGAGTTCTCGTATCACGGAGAATATGTATCAATCTGGTGGAAATCGGCGCTAAACATATTGTTTATCATTTGTTGTGTCCCTCATAGCATGGGGATGATTATAGATAAGTTTCGTGGCAATCGGCGACAAAAATATTTCTGCCCCTCCCCCTTTTCTGCCCCTAGATGTTCATGTGACTTTCTATAGAACACAGACAGACAGACATTCGTAAATATAGATATAGATATATCTTGAAATTATCCCTACATGTGGGAAGCGCTCAGTTTCCCCGCCTATTATTTCAGGATTGCTTGATTGTTCGGTTTGAGTGTGATAGGGCTACTGTCAGGTATACGAACCAGAGCTGATACTAAGTGTAAATTTCTTATGACAGAGAGCTACAGTACAGAGCTACCGTGAAGTAGGGAGCGCTACTAAGTGTAGACGTCGTAGGACAAAGAGCTACAGTACAGGGCTATCTTGAAGTAGGCTTCGATATCCCCTTAATATATACCACGGATCAACCAAGCAATACCTATTGGCAGTATATATTAGACAATAAATAACTACAAGTTAGGACTATGTGTCGTAGTATGTTGCATTTATAAAATATACTTTTTGGTTTTGGTGGCGCAATTTCCGACAAATGCAGATATCGTACAAGTGCATATGCCGACAATGACCCCACTTCACATACGGCATAGGGCAAATTAGACTTCCGTTGCAACACTGAAGGCAGTGCGTTATGGGGAAGGAGGTGGGATATTTTCAAACCAATCTATATGCTTTTAGTGTTTGTATTGTATAAATATCGAGCTAGCAGTTTTCGAAGTGTACACCAGAATGAGTTCCAAACAGACTGCCGGAAATTGCACAAACCTAAATTGCTAAACCTTAAAGCAACGCATGTCATCTGCTACGTGTGTCGATAACATTTACTACAGCGTGATGTTTGCATGTTCCTGTCAGCTGGTGGCTCAAATGTCCACATATGAGGCTTTCCATAACTTACAGGAGTATCTGCGACCACCATAAGTGTATCACGTGATCAGATACCTGATACTTGAACGCGTGCCTGCTTCAAGTTCTGCATCAATAACAATGCTGACTTATCACTTGTATCCAAAAACACGCCACTCCTCTCAGATAATTAACCTCACACGATTTAACCAACAGGTTCAATACCCCACATCTTAGAACAACATGAGCACGTGTTTATCGGATAATTACTATGCTATGTACTCATCGTGTTGTTGGATTATCTTATCGGTATTTAAACACCAAATTGCATACCATTATCTAATGCATATTGAGCTAGCCTGTAAATTGATATGATCAATAATTATCTTCTCGGATGACATATGCCTTGCGTTTACTTATAAACCACATTAATATTTCCTATATATTCATCACAATATCTGACCGAGTTCTGATTTTTGTCAGAATGCCCTGAACTAGTTTTGATCCCACTCCGCTAGCACGAGGGAGCAGTAAGCTAATATCTCGGCCACCCTTCTGATTTACTCATTCGTGGGCACACTTGAGGCATTATTCAAGGCAAATCATGAAAAACTGAATTCTAGGTTCTCATACATCAATGACTTTCATTGAACAATATAATTATGCTCGTATACTCATTCATGAGCATTATTCAATGAAAATCAAGGAAAACTGAATTATAGCTTCTCATATAACATCATCAAAATACAGGAGATAAGATACATGTACTAATTGTTTTGCTATAAATCAATGACACTAATTGAGGAATATATGCTGGTTTACTCATTCGTTGTGAAAACTGGGGCATTATTCAATGAACATCAATGAAAACTGAATTCTAATTTCTCATATAACACCTTCAAGGAATTTCTGTTTTTTGTTTGTTTGTTTTCTTTTTGATGCATGCAAATCATAAAAAAAACTGAATTTTAGTTTCTCATGAATCTATTATTTTCATTGAAGAGTATGTGTTGGTTTACTCATTTATTTGGACAATTAAGGCAATATTCAGTGACAAGCATGAGAAACTGAGATCCAGTTTCTACTAAATCAGTGACTTTCATTGAAGAATATGCACTGATTTACTTATTCATTGGCACAATTCAGGCATTGTTCAATGGCAATCATGGAAAACTAATTGCAGTTTCGAATATAACATCATCAAAAACATGACACATAATATATACATTCTTTTTGTTGACTTTAATTGAAGAATATATTCTGGTTTACTCATTCAATTGGGACAACTTAGGCAGTATTCAATGGAAATAATGGAAAACAGAATACAAGTTTCTCATAAATCAATGACTTTCATTGAAGAATATAATTTTGTTGGTTTTCTCGTTCTTTTGGGACAACTGATGTATTATTCAGTGAAAAACTGAACACTAGATTCTCATATAACATCTCCAAGAGACAGGACATATAGCATACTAATTGTTTTGCTTGAGGTATAAATCAATTCTTGTATATCATAAATCAGTGACTTTTAGTGAAGAAAAGTATACTGATTCACTCGTTCATTGGGACAGCTGAAGCGTTAGTCAATGCAAATCGTGGATAACTGTATTTTAGTTTCTGCAATAACATAACCAAGATGGTATATGTAATACACATTTTATTTTGATTAAGATATATATGAGGGACTTACATTGAAGAATATACACTGGTTTACCAGGATATATAACATACTAATTGTTTTACTTGAGGTATAAGTCAATGGCATTAATTGAAGAATATATGCTGGTTTACTTATTAATTGAGATAGATAACTGTGGCATTATTCAATGAAAATCATGGAACACTGAATACTAGTTTCTCATATAACATAATCAAGAGGCATGCATTTCATATAAGTACCACTTCTTTTGCTTGATGTATAAATCATGCATGGGGACCATTGAAACAGTATTCGTGGCCAATCATGAACAACTTATTTCTGTTTGGTCATAAATCATCAACTTGTATTGAAAAATACATGGTAAATTCCTCATTCATTTGGGGCAACTGAGGTATTATTCAATGGAAATAATGGAACACTGAATTCTAGCTTCTCATAGATCAATTACTTCAATTACAATCATGAAAAACTACACTCTGGTTTCTCATATAACAACACCAAGAGGCAGTACATATAATTAACAAAGTATTTTTGATTGAGGTGTGAATCAGTGACTTTCATTGAAGAATATATTCTGGTTTACTCATTCGTTGGGACCATTGATGCACTATTCTATAAAAATTATGAAAAACTAAATGTCAGCTTCTCATAAACAATGATTTTCCTTGAAAAATATATGCTGGTTTACTGACTATTGGGGACAGGAAATAGTACATATACTACACTAGTTTTTGCTCACTGTATGGATGTAGTTTTCTGATATTTTGATGACAAAATGTTGAGGTTTATAATAACTGATATGTGGAACTCAATTATAATTATTTCTTCATTATCAGCTTAGGATTATTGTCTTTCATATGTGTTAATTTATGTTATGGTCAGATTATATGTTTATATTCAAGGAAACATTTACCCTATGTTATTGTATCACTGACAGCTATATATCAGAGAGATCCTGTCTTAACATCCCTCTTGTGATTTCGTCGATGAATCTGAATTAGCAGACCATTGAATGATACACAGTATGTTATGTGTGGTTCTGTAATGACGCCATCCTATTAATTTGATGATTGCCAATTAGTTGTCTGTGCATGCCAACAATAATTCCCAGTTTCAACGTTACATGTGTGAGCCAATATAACATTTATACTGACATCTAAAGTATTGAGCCTTACCCAGTACCAAACCTCCTGGTTTATGGCATACACAGACAATGTATCAAGTTCTCTCAACACAAATCTTATAAAGTAAATACTGTAATAATTAAATGGCATACCTTGTGATGGTGATCATTTTTCTCTCAACTAAAACTGCGTCTCCCTGACAATTGTCGATTCAAGAAAGAAACTATCAGCAGATCTAGTTATATATGCGACACGAGCGACAATTATTCAATTAACTTACAGGGCGTGGTGGTAGAGTTCGATCCAGTTATTAGCTTGCGGTCTTTTGTCCTTATGTTCATACCGTATCATCAGACAAATACGCCATCAGACAAATGCTCACCATCGGAAATATACTTCACGGTCGTTTTCATCAGTTTCCGGTATGCATTGTAGCCAAATTGAACAAGCCGTTAGTCCTGCTTACACAATTTAAGACATTGGGTGGCATTGGTTTGTATGTTATCATTTATGAATAACAGTTACCGAATTATGACAATGACCTCAAGATTTCTTATCTAATAGTATAGTACAATTATACTATGAATGCAATACTATCCACAAAACACACTTTGTGTGTCAGAAAATGCGGCTCGATTCTGGGTTTTTTTTTCGCGAAAAGCACGTTGATTGAATACCACTAGAGTCACGAAGTTACCTGTAGATTTCGGGAAATTGTCGGCTCTTTATTTCAAAATCACAGGATCTATCTTAAACTCAAAAAGCTATCACAACGTCGCGACGAAAATTTAAAATAAATGAGAAAGAAATGATATAATGATAAACAGGCATTTTACTACGTCGCGACGAAAATGTATAATAAACAAGAAATGATATAATGATAAACATGCGTTTTACTACGTCGTGGTGAAAATGTTTAATAAACAAGAAGGACACGATATGATTATAAACATCCATTTTACTACGTCGCGACGAAAATGTATAATAAATAAGAAAGAAATGATATAATGATAAATAGGCATTTTATTACGTACAATTGATCATACATTCGAAATATTCATTATTGGGTATGTGGCGTTATTATATGTCATTTAGAACATCCGCGTGCAATTTACTACGGACGAGTTACAATATGTGACGTATTTATATTTTGTCAGGATTAAATAAGAAATAAAATAATACAATGTAATCTCTGTGCACAAACAGTTATATTGGGTAGTTGTGTATGATCATTTCCCAAACACGGAATGTGAATGCCGCCGTGAATATGATTTTTGTCGGCTTGTTGACTTCGGCTGGTTCCGACCGTTTACTTATTTTCAACTTTCTGTTACAGAATTTGGTATTTGTGTACATAACACAGCGTTCGATCTTGACATTAGCATACTATATAGGCGATATCTATGATTGGAATAATAACACAATGTGTCTATATTTTAATATGATTGCTGTTTACGATTGTTTTAATGAATTTGTCTATGTTAACAGATATACCCGTCTGCGAACGCCATCCGTATATTTGAAGCAACTGGTGGTTTGAGCTAAACAGATACAGATAATAATCTTCGTGTATGTTACGTTCGGGTTACTGACTTAGGTCGATAATTACATGAAATACCTTTATACGAACACTGCATGACCCATGCAGAACTTTAAAGATACAAATATTGTCCCGATTTTCTAACAGACATTGTACTATGTAATATAATCGGCGTCCGCCGATTACATGTTTGTCCGGTTGTTTCCGTAATTTTTCTCCATTAATTTCGTGAGTCAGATGCAAACAAAATGGCGTTGCACAAGAAAAGAGGAAAGCGAATCCAACATTGAGAGATTTTCACCACATTACAAGAAATCAACTGTATGTTTGATAATCTTCACATCAAAATCAAACAGCAACTTCAAAAGTCGCGTGACCGTTTCCCGCGTATCTATTTCCAGAATCTCGCGGAGGCTGATGGGCACCATTCAGAAGGTTAGCTCATTCCAGAATTACAATCAGCACACGTACAACCGGAAAGATCTCAAATGTATGGCATAAGATAAGAAACAAAACACGTTTTTCATCGCTAGATATCCGCGGATTAACTCGAAATAATTCCGCGTAGGTTTGTTTAGAAATCCCTGTCACCAAATTACCTATGCATAATTTGGGGTTTCGAATATTTAACATCAAACGTATATGAGTCGTACAGCTGTATTGGAAATAAACTGGAGCATGTATATGTGCCGAAAATGAATACTCTCGGTGCGGAATGTTAATCGTCAACTCCAATGTTTGGTAGCGACCTCGAGATACACACATATTATCAATTGTACTACACATACCACTTTTATTGACTCGGATGTTGAATTGTTTAGATAGTCCTGAGGGTTAACACCGTCCAACAACAACGGAAGCGAAAAGACCCCGAGCAAGTGCAAACAGATAGTTTTCGAATAGACATTTGACAGATTTGAACCACCCCTATTTCCGGAAATGTATATAATCAGTGGTTTCCAATGAACGCAGCTTTCTCTAACGTGTAGTCTCATTCTAAGTTAACACTGATTATCGGCTCAGTCAATAAAGCAGTTATCGCCAACAGAATCATGTAACTCAGTTTCAATGTAAAATATTGAAGTATATAACCAAACGCCATGCACAACAGATAGTTTTAGCATAAGTATTTGAAAACTCAATTTACGTCGATATACTCAAATTGTTTTGTTGTACGGCTGTAAAATTCTTGAAACTTGTTATGACATGGCTATATCAAAATGGATATACTCGTATTATGACAAGAATGTCCAAGTGTTCAGTCGGAAACACAATGTTTCATGTCTATTTGAAATTGATGAGCTCAGCTATGAGACTGACATGCTATTCACTGAACATACTGTAGGCAGCAAAATATATCACATAATTTTGAACCAATCATTCACCATATAATGATGTTTTTAATTCATGACTATAGCACATGCAGGGGTTGGATGTTATGGAGTTGTGACGACCAGGTTTGTGGCACTAACCTGGTCGCCTTTAACCTCCAAAACATTATATCTTTAATTGTTTTCAGTTTGTATATTGGATGGGAATTTCTCTTGATCAGAATCACCAAAATCGCCGGTGGTCAATGGCACATAACGTGGTAAATAGTAAGTAAGTTATATAAGCTGACACCAACCTATGTGTCAATTAATATAAAAAAGCATGTTTTTGCACGACGTATAATGTATACTGACAATTGTCTTGGTCGTGGGTCGCGAGACATCCGTCAATGATATATAGTTTTTATTTTAAAAGGCAAAATTCCTTACTTTAGCATACCTTAAATTGAGATTGTTATCCGCATTTTCAGACGGAGTCTTTTGTATATATTCTTTATTTTTAAAAATAAAATCACTTGTTGCATCAACATATATGCAATGCTTATTGTGGCAGCTAAATACACGAAGTTAGGCTGTGAGACCAACCCCATCAGCGCTTTCGCGACCAAATTCATCATGTTTCCTCACAACTCAACATGGGCCCTGAGCATGGTGTTGTGCATTATATACAGTGCGATGCCTTGGCGTGGTTATTATCACCTACATTCTTCGTATTATTATGTGATGAACGTCACAATTGGGGGACAATGGCTTAAAATCTTCAAACGAACAAATGCTATAGACATGTCATAACACAAACTATTGATGATATAGATATATCAGAAAATGATGTAGGAATATCATTATTTACCATAAAACACTAAGTCATTTATCGCTACATAATTTTATCTGGCATATAATTAATCGTTGAATATTGCACAGAAACGAACGTGTACACCCTTGTTATGTGAATGTTAGTTACATTTTCGCGATTTGCAATATTTTCCCGTGCAAACAAACCATACAGATATGTTGTAGTGATCATTTATGTTGGCATGAAAGATACACTAGATACATTATTTAATGTGTATAATTGTGCCTAAATGTAGTTTAATGGGGTTTGAATAATATTTGTTGAACTTTTGCGATTAAAACATCATGGACGATAAAACATCTGGTGGACAAAACTGATTTTCAGCTCTTCGGTCACTCACCCAACCCCGGTTTTAATCGATTTTCTATATTGGTACATGAAACACAAAGAGCGAAGCGAAAATAACGCATACTGTTGCGACCAAAATACAATAATATAATTGACATATCTGATTTAAACGAACAAAATACGGGGGCATAATTATGTCAACTGCTTCCTATATATAAATATCTCATCTACAACACTGCAGCGATTAAATCATTCAGGTCGCTAAATTAAATTAAACCATTTTTTTCACAATTAGCTCAGAGTGATTCGTCGCCATCTAGGAATTCTCCATTTTTTTGGGCAACCTCATTAGGACTCCGGTGTTCCGAAAGTACATAAGTACATGTTTCTTTCGTTTTGCTCTTTGTGATACCATTTATAAATTCGATAAAATAAATGTTTTAGGACTTTCCTCTCGGGATCCAAATAAACATACATGTACTCTTATTAGAGTTCAAGTAAAAATCTCCCACGCATGCTACTTATTTGGATACTCCAATTTGTTTTATTTCATTCCAAATGACTGTTTCTCTTATAAAACCACTGTCATGTAATATAAATTATTATTAAGAATTAGACAAGGGCCAATACATCTTTTCCTGTCACTTTCGCAAATTCACAGGGAACATGAGGTTTCAAATTTAACAAGGTACTTGACATTTGGTTATTATATTGTTGTTTTGCCGGCATTTGTTTGGCATTTTTGTTTTATATCGAAGAGTTCTCCTCATTACACCTAAGCAGACTAAGTGCATGTGCATGTAATTGGACATTGGGAAACCGTTCCAATTCAAAGTGTTTCTCCATGGTGATGTTGATTGTTTCATTATTGTTGAAACTATTGTCAGTCATCTTTGGTTAGTTCAAATTTGGGAATGTTATTTTGTTGGAATAAACCCCTTTCTGACAAAATCGCTCACAATCCCAGTAGCCGTTCTGATTTTGAATATTCTTCACTTTGAGTTGATTTGGTTAGCTCTTCTGTGTTGTAAATAAAACACATTTCTTGCTGTAATGTTTTTTTAAATACTTTTTATTTCCAAAATATAGTCACATATAATTTCACAACATCATATTAATAGAACATGTAAATAGTTTCATAATAGGTCACATTAATCAAAAATAGAGATTATTCGAGTAATATATTTAGGTGTTTCAGTGTATGATAGCGTGTGAAATAATGGAGTGATAAATGATAGTCGGAGAAAGCACACAAGGGTGAAAGAGAGAGGGAGAGAGAGAGAGCTGGGTAGATGGGTTCTATAGAAAGAGGAGAGAGATAGTGTGTGCATGTGGCGTAGCAAGTGGTGTGCAATTATATTTATACATTAAAGATTAATAAGTTCAAGAGTCTCCTTATTTGGAAAGCTTGTGTATATATCAAGAGCTGTACGTTCAGTACATGTATATGACAAGTCATCCAGCAATCCTTTCTCAAAATTGTAGTGATATTTCAAATCTTTTTAATGCCGACTAAGTTAGTTATTTCATTTCTCATCCTAGACCGATATATGAAATACTTTATAAAGATAAGAAGGAAGTGAAAAAAGCCATCCTCTGAGCTCTCAGTTGATTTCCCTACTAATATCAGTTGATATGATATTGAGAAAGGTACTACAGTTTTCTCATGTACCAACTGTTTTATATACCCATAGTGTTTGTATAACTGTGCATTCATAAACAATATGACATACCGTCTCAGAAGCAGAGCAACCAAACGAACACAAATTTTAGTCAGTTA
This sequence comes from Siphonodentalium dalli, assembly GCA_032622095.1. Classification (NCBI taxonomy): domain Eukaryota; kingdom Metazoa; phylum Mollusca; class Scaphopoda; order Gadilida; family Siphonodentaliidae; genus Siphonodentalium; species Siphonodentalium dalli. The sequence continues at coordinate 261,100,003 of CP136063.1, forward strand.
TTTTTGCCTTTGTCAATAAGGATTTTGTTGCAAAGATTCTATTGTTGATCCAGTATTGAAACCACCTGTAGTTTGTTTCGGTGCAACAATGTGCTGTAATGTTTTGATGTTGCACACTCACTGTATATGTTCCTAAAACATTCTAATGACGTCGACGTACCTGCTAACATGGGAGTAGGTTCAGTTCATAGGATGCGTGGCGCATTAAGCTAAAACATGTCCATAGTTCTGATCCACGAAAAGGGAAGTTCACCGGACTCGTGTATCTGGACAAGATTGTCAGATACTTCCGGGTCCATTGGTTTCACCGTGTAGTGGTTCCCGGTGATATGAACTCCCTGCATTACTAGATGTAGCTTTAGGCCTGGACATATTGAGCCGATGTAACTCACTATAGTATATTAGTAAATGCATACACGAAGAGGGCCCATCCACCACAGCGTATCCCACAATAACACACACACGCCCACTACATTAGTTTCTTATATTTATATAACTTTTGGTGATTTATTACCATAAAAAGATGAGACTAATATTATATATTTTCACAAAATCTGCCGAGAAATTGAGACTAGCCCATACAGTACATTAAGTCAGCCCAAATAATAGACTTCAAAGTTCTTAGCAGCAATAACTGAACTTTGAAAAGTACGCTAAATTATTCTGCTGGCCGCCTTTAGTGATTAGGTCAGAATATGTCAACAATTTTAACGTCGTGTTCGCGTTACGATGTGTGTGTGTTATTGCGATATGAAATGGGGGACCCAATTGGCCGCAACTATCGCTATACATAAATTGTTTTCAATGCAGTTCAAGTTCAGATATTATTTTCAAAATATTTTTCAATGCTTTGATCTTTTGGGATGCTTACAGTCATGTTTTGAGTAAACGTGCATTGGTGTCTTATTGGACACATTCTGTAATATCTGTAATTCCAATTTAACAGTAATTTAACATATACGGTGGTATTGAAGTGCTCAGCGCACACATAACGTAATGTTGCGATTCTTGAAGTAGTATTGAACTCAATTAAATTGGCAGTCGAGCCTTTTACTAGCTCGGAGCATGTACTTTTTATAGAAGTTATTCATTTTCACTCAATTTGTACATGTATACATGCTGAGAACGATTTCGCCAAATTTTCCATTCTAAAACTATGACTAAAGTAATCTGTTTGACATTTGCATTGTTATATAATATGATTGATGTGATATTCATATAACATATATTCCTTCATGTGGTGTACTAGCTTAACAATTAAGTAGTTTTCTGTGTATGTCAATCTAAACTATTCACCTTCTGACACAAATAGACTCCTGATATCAAGGAAATGACTATATATAACTTTGTTGGATATCGGCGACTGAACACATTCTTATCAAATATATTGCTCCGCCCCATCTCTGACCAAACGGTACCAATGTGGCGTCTTTCAACCACACGATTAGATTCCTCGTGTTTTCGAGAAGAATATGTATCAAATTTGTGCAAATCGCCGCTAAAATATATTTTGGTGCCATGCCCTCCCCAACCCTGACTTGAATGTCACCAATCAGGACATCTTTAAACCACACCAGTTTATATCATGGAGGTGATTGTCTATAAGATTGGTGAAAATCGGCGACAAACATGACATCTTAAATAGCATATAATCTAGACACGATAACGGCGAATAATTGTTAATAATCCAGGCACATTAGACGTGAAAGGCGAAGGGTAAGGAAATAACATGGGGAAAGCTGTTTTATATTATTTAGGACATGCCATCGCGCACGCGACACGAAAAGTCCCCTAAAATCCGAGTTGAGCTTTCTGAGTTAAACCAATTTTTCCATATAAAAAACAAACTTTTATATTTTTCACAATCATGGGAATAATGCGATGCTATCACAATTTTTCAGCCGAAACATATACCATAATATGTACTCAATATTGTTCAATACACAATTCTCGAACCAGAGATACAATTCAACGGGTGATTTGAATAAATTTCGCATATATGGATATAAAAAAACATAATGTCGTATTCGGTTTCAAATTTCTTGGGCTACTCATTAGGTAGACGCGAGCAATTTATTTTAAAACATGTACAGACATCACTCATTCAATATAGTATGCGGAATTAGATACTATTCATATGATAAGTGGCCAATACTTGTAAAAACATAACCCTACCCCTAAACTGGCTCTCGTCACATTTTGCTCTTCCGCTAGCCCAAAGCGCTTGTTGTAGAAAACACCACAACTGTGAAAAAGGCGATAAAGGCATGAAACTTGGCACCTGTTTCTTATATGCTACTACTCATTTTCACATGTGGCGACATTCGCGACAAGCTCTACTTGGGCAACTACCCGGCATCGAATAATGCATATGACTGATATGTGAGTTCTAACAACCTAAACTACTAAAATAAATTGTCTGTTTTGACATGGCTGACAAATTACCATATTTCTTACTTACATGGGGTGACAGTTGCTAGGGACACACCCAAAATCTAAAAATGCACATATGACTGATATTATGGTAGCTTTAACAAACTAAACTATAACATATAGCACTGTTATGTTGAAAACAATTATAATATACAGATGTCGCCCGCTGTCGAGGGAGACATTGAGATTTATCACCCGCTCGAGAACGGAATTTCCACAGGTCCGAGGGAGACATTCCTTTCTCGAGCGGGTGACAAATCTCGATGTCTCCCGAGAAAAAGGGCAACAACTGTTTTGTTATCCGATTATACCACAGGAAAAATCCTTGCCATCCACACGCACGATGTTGCACTGAGTCACGACTGCTATTTTCCCCGATTATGTATATTTTCAGTAACTACTTATCGTTCTATAGGATTTCTGTTCCATAAACGATAGTCAAGCCGTTAAGCGTTTGATAATCAGCGTTTATTTACGACCATTTTGGTGGTAAAATCGTCAATATCGGTCCTGCAATGTAAACCAATAAGCCATAACTTCATAAGGTATGTTATCGCCTTCTGCAATGTGGCATATTCAATATTCGCGACAAACGTATGCATTACGTTGTCCACCAGCAAACATTTATAACCAATCAACCTCAAGGGATCCACTTTTTCAATCTTGCACCATAATGTCGACATGAACATATTGAATCTCCGAGATGTTTCGGTGTAAAAAGGACATAATAACGCTTGTCCGATAAAAGTATCAACATAAAAGTTCGAATATTAGTTTTCACTAAATATATGCAAATTAGCAAACACCACAACTGGTGTGTTTTACGAATCCGTGGGGTATATAAGATCTATGATTTTAGTACATCGTAGTTATGTGAAATAGATGTTACTGCAGTGAATGTTTGGAGATATTCTTGCAATATAACATCAGTCGGGCGACAAACTAAATGTCTCCCGGCTCAGCGGGCGACAGTGTGATTTGTCGCCCGGCACGTGACAGGACATGGGCCAATCAGAAGGGTCGAAAATAGGGAGGAGGGTAACAATAGTTAATGTTAGTGTTGAGCTGGCTGAAAAACATACCATATAATTCATACTTATATGAGTGGTAACTGTTGCCAGGGTCATACCCGAAATACAAAAAAGCACATGTGACTGATATTATGGTAGTTTTAACTAAACTCGTTTTTATGATGAAAATAATTATAAATGTTGTTATTGTGAGCCTAACCAGAATATGGTACAAATTTAGTTTTCATATGGGTACACTTATCCGTTATGCTCCATCAGTTCAGATATCGGGAATTCAAAGTGAGAGTTGAAAAGTTGTTGCTTATATTTAATATGAGGAATGACCATAATAGTTATATAATCCATATACCCATACAGCTAGGTGCTAATGTAAGTCACGGACCCACTCTCTTATATATGAAGAACATAGGGTCATAGCTTACAATAGTTAGGTTAGTACCCAGGCAGATATACATAGGCATAGGACCCATGATCATACATAGACTATGTACGTAGGATATGTATATTCCATGAACCAGACCGCCCCATAGAAGCCCTTATATATTGGCATTGGATACAGGCATCTATAGCCTAGACATACACCATTTAACCACGATGTTAGACGGGTTATATCTGGTCACCGAGGCCGCAATGGAGCAATGCCGTGTTATAGAATACAACAGTATACTCTATGCCGATGGACCTAGCCCATTATACATGTTGTATGATACAAAAGCTGAATGGTCAAAGACCATGACACTGTTACGTCGTACAAATACATCTACATCTACTTGGTACTCCATCGCCCTCAATGTGCTGAGGATTATGTGGAGGCGCATGAGATTTAAAAACATAAAAGCATATTTATTTTTTGTTATTTTGATAATTTATTAAAATAGACTGGAGCTTCATACTGTTTAGAAGCTGTCTGTTTGTTTACAGGTGGGAACATGTGTTTTGTGAGTTCTGATTTGAAACTGTCCGAGTTGTCACGGGGGAGTTTGTTCCAATTTATGATTGTGCGTGGAAGAAAGAAAGCTTCGAGATAGTTTCTGTCAGTTTTAGCAGTACGGAGGAACTTGTGGCCCCTAGTAGGCACAAATGGCAGGGAGATGTCTACATCTTGATGGCGGATTTTGTAAAGCATGACTAGAGAGGAGAATATTCTTCTTTGTTGGAGGGTTTGCCAATTAAGTGTGTGGAGCAGATCAGTTATGCTGTCTCTGTCATCGCTACCATAGTTGTATCTATTTAGAGTGTAGCGTGCAGCCCGTCTCTGTACAATTTCTCTGAGAGGTACTGATGCCATGGGTCCCATATTGAGCTACAGTATTCTAGTTGTGGTCTAACATATGTTTTGTACGCAAGGGCTTTTGTTTTGTAGTTTTTTGTTCTCATGTTACGTCTTAGGAATCTGAGGGTAGCATTGGCTTTATTTGTGATGGTAGTGATGTGGGTTTTCCATGATAGGTCATTTGAGATGGTTACGCCGAGATATTTTGTAGTTTCTGTTGATTTGAGTAGTTGGTTATGGATGTGTAATCATGGAGGATAGGGTTTTCTTTACGAGCGATTCGTATGATTTCGCATTTACTAGGGTTGAATGACATAAGCCATTCTTTCTCCCAGTTTTCAAGTTTGTGCAGGTCATTTTTTAGGATAGTACAGTCATTTTTAGAGGAGATAGCACAATACACAACAGTATCGTCTGCGAAGAGGCGGTCCTGACAGCTGAGGTCTGTGGGGAGGTCATTTATATAGATTAAGAAGAGACAAGGGCCAAGGACAAACCCTTGGGGGACACCTGATAGAACGGGAAGGAATTTTGATTCTTTTCCATTGACTTGGACTTTTTGAGTCCGATGTGATAGGAAGGCGGCAATCCAATTTGTAACAGATGTGTTTATGCCAAGTCGTCTCATTTTAAGAAGAAGTCTGCTATGGTCCACTTTATCAAAGGCCTTGGAGAAGTCCATGACAACTACATCGGTTTGTGTCCATTCTGTCATGTTTTCAAATTTATCATTCATGAATGTGATAAGCTGTGTTTCACAGCTTAGTTTGGGTCGGAATCCATGGTTTTGATGTAGTAGTTGCTTTTCTTGAGGTGGGACATAATGTTAGATACTATGATATGTTCTAGGGTTTTGCTAAGAATACATGTGAGTGAGATGGGGCGATAGTTTTCAGGTTTGGATTTGGAGCCTTTTTTGAATATTGGGGAAACAATTGCTACTTTCCAGTCAGAAGGGACAGTGCCTGAGTTCAAAGAACTCTGGAAGAGGTCTGCAATTATTGCAGAGATTTCGTCTCTTACCTCTTTGAGGAAAGTGACCAAGTGCCCATAGGTAGACAATGTACTCAGATACCATATACCAAGTCCGATACACAATACATTAGTACACCGTGAATTCATATATATATGGTATGAACACATGGGACAGTTTTGTGACAGACCAACCGATATATAGACATTCGACCGATGCCACATATATGAAGGTTAAGGATGGAGGCCCCTATAAATATCGCATACACACATGACACACTGACACATGACCCACCCCTTATACGTGATATATCTACACCAAAGACCCAGGCACGTTTAAGTAGTGCTAATACCCAGGTGACTATAGTTATGTATGCATTGGATATAGGTGCATATAGGTAGGACATGGACACAGGTCCCTAAGTATAAGTTACGGAACCGGCGTTATTAGTCATAGTTATTAGTTCATAGATTCACATATATGCTGGTAGGCAATGGACGATCCACATATATAGAAGACACATGGACCCCAGGTTGGTCATGGACCAAAATGCCTGTGCATGGATCCACGTCTCTATATGTATACCATATAGGTACGTCCGTTTTCAGCCATTCCAACGCCCCGTAGGATGTAGGTCCCTATAGATAGGCCGTGTGCACAACTATAGCTTGGCTATGGACCCAGGCTAATAATTTAGGAAATTGAGACGGGCCACTATGGACAGCCCATGTAACCAGGCTGATTTAGATATGACCTTATCCATCACTTTTGACATTATTACCAGGCATTTATATGTAAGACATGAACCCATGTCATGAATGCACATGTTACATGACTATCTATGTTATAATCACAGCTACGCATACGCCATGGATCCATGTGAACACCACATGTAGTGAAATTACACAGGTGCCTATAGTTATGAACAGGGTTCGCGCTTCCACTTGCCAAATTTGCCAATGGCCAAAATAATTCACATTTGGCAAAAAATATTTTCATTTGGCAAAAGTTTTGGCAAGTCACTTTTTAATTCCTCAACACCATTCATTTCAGGAAACTCTTTCAATATAATTATATTAGTGTTTTATGTGGTTTATGAAAAGTTAGCACCTCTATTAAGATTAATCTGATAGCATTTTGTATCGTTGATGGAGGGATTACTCGTCTTTAGTGTGGTGGTGTTTACTTAGATAATCCTCTTGTGGTGTGCCCTTCTGATGAAGCAACCCTACTATCATTTTATAGTTCGGTGATTGGTTTATCGTTGTAAGATAAACCACAATAGAGATTAACTAACTGCTTTCTTATCGATATCAAAAGTCGTTCAAACCGCGAGTGTCGAAACATTAGACTTAATGTTGCAGAAAATGGTACTATCAGGGATTGCATTTGGCAAATTCAAAAAGAATTTGGCAAAAAATATTTTCATTTGGCAAATTATTTGGCAAAAGTAAATTTCGGTCCAGCGCGGACCCTGGTTATGAACGCATGACATTACCCAGGTCTATATGGCAAATCAATAGAACCAGCCCTAAATAGTATATCATCGGTCCAGGCCCCTTTCTGTGACATTGACACAGTAGTTAAGACACGTCGTTGGATGCAGTTCCATATAGATGGGCCATGAACCATGGTAACTATGGGTTGGCAATGGGCCCATGGTTGCGAATGTAAATAGGAAATGGGCACCAGCTCCTATAGGTAGTTCATGGTATCTCAGTCTGAAATGTATAGGCCATGCTCATGTACGAGCTCCTGTAGACTTGTAAATGATACATGCCCATGTATTGACATATATGTAGTTATGGTATGGATAGGCAGGACACACAATTAGTTCCTACCGTATAGCAACTAGTATGCGGATGCTGCCACACCGCGACAGAGTGTTCTGTGTGGATGCCATTGTCAAATGCAGAGAGAATGTCGAATTCCAGGGGGGGTTTCAGGTGGTATCGATATAAATGTGGGTCAATATTTTTACATGTCTCGTTAAAATGTATTCCAACAATCGATTGATAGAAGATACAATTAAAAACTCCACACAGGTATGTCATTCTGATAAAAATAACTGAATAGTCTGTCACTTTTAAGTAGATTTGTCAATGGTAGGTGGTTGTCTAGAAACATTGAAACCCCATTACAAATCCGCCACATGCCAATTACATGAGAAAGCATCAGTACACAATACAACAGCATTTAGTTATACATTATTGTCAATATAAGCATAATATGGCATATTATGAAACAATTATATCATGTAAATTGGCCGAAACTCATACCATATTATGAAACAGTTATATCAGTTAAATTACCAGAAACTCATACATATGGTATGTTTTCAAATGGGGATATGTCCATATCAACCATTACAGCACCCGTTATGTAACGAATGCGACAACTTTACGTCTTGTTCACACTAACAACAATTATAACAATAGTTTTCAATATAAAAAATTTACATGACGTAGTTTAGTTTGTTAAAACTACCATAATATCAGTCATATGTGCATTTTTCGATTTCTGGTATGTCCCTAGCAAACGTTATCGGAAATGTATAGCAATTTTTTAAGTCGAACCCACACTAACAACAACTGTTACAATTGTTTCACCATAAAATGATAATGACGTAGTTTATATTAGTTTGCTAAATCTACCATAATATCAGTCAGCACGACATTTTTCGATTCCTGGTATGTCCCTAGCAACCGTTACCACCCCTGTATTTAAGAGATATGGTAATTTTCCAGCCAGATCAACTCAAACAAAAACTAATATTATTTTCACCATAAAAATGCTGGATGACGTAATTTAGATTGTTAAAACCGCAATAATATCAGTCATATTTGTATGTCTTCGATGTCGGATAGTTGCAAGTGTTGCTAAGAAAGGACCTGCCGCGATGTCTACACATCTGAAAATGACTAATAGTGTATCAGGAATCTGCGCGCCAAATTTCATAGTGCTATCGCCATTTACACAATTGTAACGCCAAACGCCATGAATACTGTGCAATATTATTGCCTTTAAGACACTCGAAGCCATGTCGTAGTTTTAAGGGTTGGTGTTAAGTTTCCGGCTATAAAATCTTAAGAATGGTGATCGTTCGATATATCTTATAACTTTCCTTTTCTGAATTAACCACTGGTCTAGTATAATGGTTCATATTTTAGCTCATTGTCGTCTGATTATATATACTCGCCTTCTTTATTAGGAAAAGTTTGAATCAATATGCGATTTATATGCTCGCTTCGGCAATAAATATCATCACAATTATGGAATATCGACTGTTAGTAAGCTCTAGCATCAAGTACACACATCTAGCGATACCTGCGCCACGATGGACGGGTACGTGTGAAGATTGAGTCCGTAGTAAAGTAGCCTACATATCACTGCATTCGCATATGGTCTGGTGGAATTTCGTCAGAATGTGCACCATTACGAAAAATCATGATATCTCAAAAAGCTCAACTCGGATTCCTGGGGACTTTTGCCATATTTTCACTAACCATCATCTTAGTAATCCCTGAAAAAAAATCAGCTTTCCCCTATTTTTCCACTATTGAACAATAATGTGCCTGGACTAACAAATGATGTTTCAGCTTGTTTAAAAAATATTACAGCATCTGCTCGTATATGACAAAAAATATGTAATATGCCATATCTTAGTTTATTACTCTTTTCCTCGTTTCTGGTCGTGTTTTCGATAGCTTCGGCCATTTTGAACTCATCAACTTGCAATCACGTGATTCCCCACAGTGAGTGTGTTAGTAACAACGTCCTGTAGTTTAGGTAAATAGGATATGAACTGAAGGATGAGTTGATTTTACAGTTGATGTAAACATTTTATTATTCCAAAAAGATAGACAGAATATGTAACAATAAAATCTAATTAAACAGAAAATTTTCAGGCAACGCAATACCTGTTGCACGTCGTCAATGTGTCGATAACAATTGTTTATGTAAATAGGATACGAAATTTATGTGGAGTCAATTTCACAGTTAAGGCACGCAAGTACATATCCAATCAAAATGTCCAAAGTCGACAACTTTTCCGCCAACACGGTCCAATATACCTGTTTTACGTCTTCAATGTGTCAGTAACAATATCCTGAAGTTTTATGTAAATAGGATACTAACTGTAGCAGGAATCAAGCTCACAGCTAATGCATTCAAGTGAATATTTACATATTCAAAATATTCTAATTCGAGAAAGGTTCAATAACTCTAAAATAAAACAAAAACATTTTCAGCCAACACAATACATGTTGCACACAATGTGTAAGTAACAATGCCCTGAAGTTTTAGGTCAATAGGATACGAGATGTATTAGTTGACTTCACGTTGATGTACTCAATACCAGACGGACTTAAGGACGGTTGAACGGACGGAAGGACGGATGAAGGTCATTTCCATAGTCCCCGAACTTTAAAAAAAAGTCGCCGGACAAAAAAGTGCTCCCCTCATATATTTGAGGATATCTTCAGATGTGGTAATCATAATGCGATGACAAATTGGGAAGATAATTTCTTTCATAATTTATAACTAATGCTATAGTGCGTGACTACATACTTGAATGAACACCAATTGAACTGGAAGAGTCGGCTTTTCAAAAATCACCGGTTTCACTAACATGAAGCATAAATATTCAAGTGTGCTGGACATTTGGTCATGTTCAGATGCCATAATTATCGGTTAGCGACAGGTTGCCATTGCCTTGTTGACTTGTCATCTATGGCACCAAAGGAAGCGATCTAATGAAATAGGAATTGGCAGCCTCACGTCAATAGGGAATCGGTACATGCCTCCAGGTCTTTAGCTAGCATGGGGTTTCGTGCGGACATAAGTTATTCTCCTCACGAGTCTTCAAATTAGTTGCCTACCATCATAACGGTTATGTGACGTTTGAATTAGACAATATATACCTCAACGCAAATAGTGATCACTCAAGCATGCAATAACGGAGGTGTTTATAACAAAAATATAAACGCGCTGAAAAATAACTGATAAATTGGACAAAGATGATACTGGAAATGTGCACGGATGGGAACCGCAAAAACATAACATAGGTCACGGATAGGAACCGCATAAAAACACAAAATAGGTCACGGATGTGACCCGTAAAAAAACACAAATTAGGTCACGGATGGGACCCGCAAAAACACAAAATAGGTCACGGATGGGCCCCGCAAAAACATAAAATAGGTCACGGATGGGACCCGCAAAAACATAAAATAGGTCTAGCCGGAAATTGAAACTACACATATTACACCATACTAGCTGTTACGTATCATTCTTCTGATATCTATATGTGACTTTTGATAACTTGTTATTCATAGAATTCATACAGAGGCGAGCAATTACCGATAACCTGTTAACGAATTATATATATTAATGGTTTCATGGAGATCAGATTATAAATTACGAGATTAATAGCGCTAAAACTTTTTGGCCAACTTAAATTTTCTTGGGCCATTTTACAAATAAAAAAAACATTGGTCACCTTCGTCACCGAACGAGTGAACTCTGCCTTCATATACATGTAAAATGGGCAATACAAGGATAGAAAAAGGTTCCAACAAAAATAGGCCAAAAATGTTCTCACAAACTCGGATACACAACTAGGTACCCATTGTGGTAAACATAGCCTGCCTATTGAGCAGGATATGAATGAATAAATAACATTGCGCCTAACAGGTCTAGATTACCCTGAATTCAGATAATAACATATAATTAAATTAAACTATTATAGTTGAATATATAAATTTCTATTTTATAAATTTAATAAAACAGACATAACCCAAAATCATATAGTGTTACAAAGTAAATAAGTACCATATTCGCTTTTTGTAAAGTAATCACACGAAAGTGAAAGGATGCCCCGATCCCTCTTGTAATATTATATTACAATAAAAACTATGTTTAAACAAAAAGTATCAATACTATTGTTTCATGGTATACATTTGGTGTATGACCATTTGCTTGATCTGTGAGGTTTCTGTGAATAGACAAAATGTTAACGCCAATTTGAAAGGCACACGTTATCGACCCTGGTGAAGTGGTCTTGCTAATAAGCTATTATGCTGGTGGCAGTGTTCGCGCTGTCGGTAGCCAAATTAGCCAATGGCTAATATTTTTCGCATTTGGCTAATAAAAATTTCATTTGGCTAAACTTTTGGCTAAACTTTTTTTTACCCCGAATGGAGACGGAAAGCATGGAGTCAGAAAGATAATTAATAAAAGCGCTCAATATAGATCGACATTCAAGACGAAGTTAGGTGATGAAAGTATTTCATTATTTTCGTACTTATAAAATATCGTTCCGTAACCTGCCGTAACAGCGAAATTTAGTGTAAACATATTTTTATTTCCAAATCTAACATAATATACAGATAATACAAATATACAAAATAGAAGAGATAATGTATGGAAATGAGGATAAGACATTCAACATTTAACTAGCCTAATCGTCAAAACGAATAAGTTGTATACTGGTTATGTAATTGATTAAGCCGTCTGTAAGATGAAATACGTAAATGCTTTGTTCATTATAGAAGAACAGTTCTCAACTCAATGGTTACGTAATGTCATAAAGTGCATCATGGCTATTAGCATGTCTTCACATCGTAAAAGATTTCAATACAATAGATATTCAACACCTTTAACACCTTACTATAATAAGCCATAGTTAGCGGCCGTCATGCAATGGTGTTAATATGATCTAATAGTGTTAACGACATAGAGTTATTACAATTAGTTTAGCGGGTTTATGTGATTATAATTATATAGAATGTTAGTTTCATGTTTGCGAATTTCGTTTCAGGTTTTCATTCTGAGTATAACAAATAAAGTTTATAAAAAATACTTTAGTCATTAATTGTGAACGGACCAGAAAACGATGATTTAATTTGGCCAAATGTTTTTTTTAATTTGGCCAAAAAACATTTGGCTAAAGTTTTTTTCATTTGGCTAATAAAATTGTCATTTGGCTAAAGTTTTTTTCGGTCCAGCGCGAGCACTGGCTGGTGGGTGTGTTCTGCTGAATTGCTATGGTGATATCAGGACAAACTGGTGTTGTTAAGAAAAAGTACCGTCATTGTTCTAACGTTATCATATTCGAGGTGTTCAGCAAATATGAATATATCCAGGAAAATCCATTTTGTATATCGAACATTCAAAAACATAAATGCTGCACAAATATTCTAATACTGTTGTATTAGTTGTTGCAAATCGACTATACTATAGATGGCTATTCACGTCTACTTGCAAATCATCGCAGAAATGATTATGTTGTTTAAAAATATAGATGCATGTTCTTTAATGTTTCACACACACGCTGCCGTTGTACAAATCGCTTGGATTAGCCAGACATTGGGAAACTAACAACTTTATAAAAAAAATACCGCCCACGTCATCGCCGCAATGAAAAGATTGTTTTGCCGTGAGGAACATGTTTCTTTTGTCGTGGATGAAAAGTATCTTTTGCCGTGGATGAAAAGTGCGTTTTGCCGTGAGTGAACAGTTTGTTTTGAGGTGGATGAAAAGTGTGTTTTGCCCTATAGATGAAAAGTTTGTTTTGCCGTGAGTGAAAAGTTTGTTTTGCCGAGAGTGAAAAAAATGTTTTCCCGTGGATCAAATGTTTGTTTTGCCGTGAGTAAAGTTTATTTTACCTAGGCACTTACAGGCTAAAAAATTGTTAGGCCAATGCATTCTCTTATATATGCGAGGCGACCTATGGTCGACTTGCATATATAAGAGAATGCATTGGCACAGGGTAAAAAAATCCCGACTTACGACTGGATTTGATATGGCGGGTCACATATGCGGTTCATTCCGCGTATACTTTGCAAACGAAGCGGAGGTTTTGCTTGAATGACCGCTTCTCATGCATAGCAGATGAGGTGATCTTCTGAATCGATGCACCCGACAAGACAGTAAAGTTCAAGTGGATTTCCTAAAACATTGAATCAAAGCAGTTTAACACAGGTAAACAGTAACTAAACATCAGCGTTAGTCGCAGTCTCCACCATATCACATTTCAATTCGATGTCGTTAGTTGAGACTGTCTTGGACTGATCGGTTCTGGATGTCGTAGTAGTAGATGACTCGGGCGGCTGTCTTCTCGTGATCTTGTTGTAGAGGGCTGTACGGAACTGCCTGTGTAAGAAAACGATAAAAGATGTCTAACATTCTTGATAGACTGTTTCGGTAGTCATCTTTATAATAATTTGGTTGACGGATTTGTTCTTTCTAAAATTTGGATCGATCAGTCGAAATAGATATAGAAAGGTATGTAAACACTCACCACTAGATAAACTTTGATCTGATATTCATTATTGCTAGTTCTCCAATAAAGACATACCGCGTGTTGAAACCATTGTTATGTAAACAAAACTGGTACAATTATTCCTCAACAAACATCGATATCGTGCAGTAAGTACAACTGTTTTAGTTTCAATATTGCTTTCAGAATATTGTTCAATGCTTTGACCTTTCCCAAGGTTTTTGTAAGCTTTGGAATCGTATTGGACTTGTTCACCCTCACAATATGAGAGATATTTTAGGAAGGTCGATAGAGAGTTTGACAGAAAATATTAAAATAGAACTCTGCATTCTCTAGACTATGAACGCAGTTAGGATATGCGCTCAGTCTACAATCTGAAAAGATGACTGTCTATGAGAAAATCGATCAAACATTTTTCATTTCATATTTAATTTGTTTGCCAGCCATTCATCTTTTCAGAGATTATGTAGTTTATAGTGATTTTTCCTCACAAAAATAGTTGTGATAATGGCTGATAAAACACTACATATGCAATAAATATATTTGATTTTTTTTCAAGCAGACAATGATGCTTTCAGGTGGGAGACAGAATGCATATCCTTGTTGGGTTCCCAGTTTAGTTAATGTAGTGTGGTTTCTCCAAATAGTTTCTTTCAAACACTTAATTTCTTTTTATACTTGTTTTACTCAGTTGGAAAACATCTCTCATATGGTGAGGGTAAAGGATTGTTCTTATAGTACTACTTGTATACCATATATACATGGTTATAAGGAATAATGATGTTTTCCTTCAGATTGATTTTGTTTTAATTGACGAATGGGGCGAGCCTTATAACAACATTTTAAAATGTGCAATATGCAATCAGTGTGACCTCTGTACATTTCGGGATTTGCAATGTTTGTAACTGCAGATCGCATTCAGTACCAGTAGAAAAATAAAGTTGGGTCTTTAAAGTATCGAACAAGTTGATAACAACTAAACACATAAAAATAAAACAAAACATGCATTTAAAAAAACGAAAAAAAACCCACTTGCTTGATAGTATAGGATAGGATAATTTATTTACAATATATACATGAATAATACACTGACAGTAACATGTAATAAGATAAATGCTGTATATATTTTTGGGGGTTAGCCTAGCCCTATCGGGCTGTCTTCCTGCTACCCCCTAAAACAAGTATCACTATAATTAATTGCATAAATGGCTTGTATTTTATCCACGCATACGTACAGACTACATGTATTATCGTGTATACAACTAACTAGAAACTAGTTTTGGGACATATTACAAACAAGTATTGTTGTGGTTTTTTGTGAGCCAATCAAGACGAATTGTAAGATACCGCCGTCTTTATTTAAGTAAATAAGATAGGAATTATCTATATATATATCGCTGGAAAGACTTTTTTGTTGAGTGAGGTGTTGGGATATTCAAATTAACAGTATTACATATATGTAATGTTTATATGTATGTTTAGTGTCGAGAACAATTATGATTATGCATTGTGTATAACAATGAATATTCCTATTATTTATAGAGCACAGTCGGGACATCCTTTGTTTTTACAGCGTACATTTTCTTGGTAATTTCTGAGCATTGCTATCTGTAAGCGCTTCTTCAATGTGTGCCTGCTTTGGTAAGATGTATAGTCTTTTTCCATGTTATTCCATGTAGTGGGGAAGGCGTGGTGTGGCAATTTACCTGACCAGTCAGTTCTAGGTAGTTCTAACAGTACGGGATTTGGGTGTCTTGTTGTTGATTTTGCTCGTTTATTGTACATCATTCCAAAAGACACAGGCAGGCGGTTATAACACCAGCCATGCATGGACATGGAGGAATTGAGGGTGTGCAAGTCATATATTATCAAGATATTCTCTCTTTTAAAGAGTGGATCTGTGTGACTCCTGTACTTCTTATTGCATATTATACGCATTGCCCTTTTTTGTAATAGGAATATGTTCTTGACTTCCGGAACATGACCCCATATTTGGATACCATAAACTAAGTGGCTTTGAATCAGTGCATTGAACCTGTCCACTACTGTGTAACAAAGCATTGCACACTATTAGTAACGAAAACATATCTGTCACATTGAAGGGTTATGTTATAGTGAAGATATTTGTCACTTATCTTAGAAACAGGGGGTGATCTCTGATAGTACACCGGAATAATATTTCGAAAAAATGTGGGCGGTGGGTGTCAAGATGTGTTGAAATAAAAAAAAGCGCCCATGTGTCCGGAACTTTTTTCCACCTCCCCCTGATATCATGTTATCTCCACATCTATATCATATCTATTATATGAACAATCATGAGACAATTGTGCGTTTAACAGGTCATTCTTATATGATTACATATAAATAAATACTTAATCTGAGGGGTGATTATTTACTGATTAATATCTAATATCAACCATAGTGGAAACACGTGCAGGGATCACTGTATGCACTCAAGATATACTAAGATTAATCGAGGATCAATGTTGACGAAATCACGGATATATTTGAAGAAATATAGTTTGCAATGGTGGAAGAAATTGAATAAATTGTTAATTATTTTCTGCACGGATAGAGTTAATGCATTGCAATGTCAGTGAAGGGAAAATAAGAAGTAGGAACGGTAACTCTACCGAAGGGTATATAAACGATTGCATGATGGAAGATCTTCCTTTGGATAGGACATCTTGATGCGGTGGATGCTTGCCTCAATGTTCTTTGTATTGCGTGGTAATTTGGCCTGATCGGGAGATCTTATGAATCTGGTTCTATTTCCAATCGAATTCGAGGCAAACTGACATTAATAAGAAGTTAGACACTATTTTGAATGAGGTGAGAGCGCAAAAAGACGATTTTAGGCACGAAATGGATGAGCGAATTTCTGCTCTTAGAAATGATTATGGTAAGTATGGAAATGGTCAGCCAATGCAAATGGGCTATTGGGAATAAGAAACTTGACAATGCTATTTAAATGTTGTTTGTTTGTCTGATTCCATTTCATTACTAAATAAACATATCAAAATGGTAGACTCGTCGGAGGGGGATGGGAGACCGTCCGGTAGTATGTGGACTGCGATGCATCAGACTCAGATAATCAGAGATAAATTCAACAGACAAAATGTCGAACCGATTCATGATTTTCGGACGGACATCGCTTCGTCGGGAGTAGATGGGTTTTAGTGTCGGGAAGGTACCAACAAAGTAGTGTTTTGTCTGTGGATGCTTCTCTCACTGGAGGTCTTCGTGTCCCTTCTTCAGATATTGCACATAATCTGGAATCGGCTTCCAAGGACAGAGAAAGTGATGTTTCGAAAGTTGACTATATATGCTATGCGCTTAATATGTCTTCAAATATTAAGTACTTGAAGCCTTTAACCACAGATTTTCTTGTGTATAAGAAAGGCGATTGTGAAATTAGGGGGTTCAAATCGTTTATTAGGACGCTTGCAATTTTGGAAAGAAAATGGAGCATCTGATTTTGGTGTGGATGTCATAAGCAATGCCCTCTGCATTCCATTCAATCAAAGCCACCGTGCGCGTACTTTCACAACCGTTCAGAGTTAGATGACAAATATTTTGTTGAGTTGGAGATTACTGATCTCTTGCGAAAAGGCCAAGTTGTTGAATGTCGCCAGAAACAGCAGTTAATCCGCTTTCGGTGGTCACTCAGGCAGGCGACAAAAATCGTCTTTTTTGGACATGAGATATGTGAATCAACTTGTGGACAGGCAGACAAGCCTGAAAATAGCGTGCATGTCATTTGCAGAATGAGGTCACAGAGGGTGAATTTAGTGATGCTATCCCACATAGCGGGCTAACATCACCATATTCACCCTCTGGAGACCTCATTCTGCTTAGGCCTCATCTTCTTGGAAGTATCTATTGTATCAAATTAACATTGGTTTTAGTTACTTTTTCCCTTCTGGGAAGTTTCTATATCCCGTAATTTGCAGAAGATAAAATTAAAAATCGAGGTGCCCAATGGGTGAACATCACCAACATCAACTGGGAACTTCATTCTGATCCTAGGTCTCCCATAGAAGTTGATGGCCTAAGCAGAATGAGGTCCCCAGAGGGTGACTTTAGTAAAGCTAGTCCGCTTTGCGGGATAGCGTCACTAAATTCACCCTCTGGGGACCTCATTCTGCAAATGACAGACACACTATTTGCAGGCAGTAAGTCAGATATGAATATTGGAAGACTGCGTTGGAATAAGTTGAAAAAGATTATTTTCTTGTTATTCATGATGTACATTCTGCCTATCAAAATATACATTTGAGGGAGTCATGTTGGATATTGTGGTTTTTCGTGGGATGATCACGGAGGTAATAAACATTATTCTATGTACACGGTTTTACCGTTTAGCTGTTCTTCGGCTCCATATGTATACACTAAAGTAACACGAGCTTCAATTTCTAAATGGAGAGCTGAGGGATTCAGGACCATGACGTTTATGGATGACGGCTTAATAGTTATGAAAACAATTTATTCGGATATCGCACATAAAGTGAAAGTCGAATTAATTAGCAGGAGATTTGTTAAAAAAAAATATCAATGGCACCGTCCCAAATCAATGAGTATCTTGGTTTCCATTTTATTTCTATGAGAATGGAATTGTCCATGCCTCATCGGAAAATAGAAAAACTAAACGATTGTATGTCAGGTGTATTATCATTTAAAGGCACTTGTCATGTTCCGACATTAGGGCAAGTTGTTGGGTAATTGGTCTCAGTGAAACTTGTAATTGCAATGTTGCGCAATGGATGACCATATTTTTGTACATAGATATAGCCAAGGCACCGTCATGGAATTCAGTTAAATGTTTATCGATAGATTCTGTTTGCCAGTTGCAGTTTTGGAGACAAACTATCATTAACTACAGTATACGGAAAATTGGCAAAGAAGTTGAATTTAATCATGTTGCTTATCTAATGCTGGTAAGTCTGGTTATGCAGGTTACTGTTCATAAACTGAACACACAGTGTTGTTCACGGACTGTGGTCCATTTCTCAAAGAGAACGTCGATGCGTTTGGTGGGAGTTGAAAGCAATATACAGTATAATTTGCAGAGCTTTCCTACAAAGTTTAGCAATGGTGACTATAAAGCCACATGGCAGTTTGTGATCCAAAATACAAATAATATAATTCGCTTTTGAATTTTTCTCAGTATCTGTGTGAGATGGAATTTTCAAGATGAGTGTTGATTCTCTGTGTATATGAATGTCAGCATATAGATGATTCGATAGTCTAAAGTTATCACATTAAAAGCGTTATGCATTGAAGGTATCGTGGAGAAGTGTTTTTATAGATTTAAAAATAGATTCCATTGCCACAACCGGAACGTTCTGTTCTGTTCCATGCCATACACATGGCTGTTGTTTGTTTGGGACAAACACCATGTTCAATGTTATATTTGTATGACTTAAATGGTTCTTTCTGGAACATATATAACGCCCATAGACAGACAGCTAAAATATTTATCAACCTATTTCAATACCTGGAAAAATTCAAAGGCGAATATTGTTAAGTGTATTGTGGAGCGCAAAGCATCATGTGGCTTTCAGTAAAATGGGTGATCTCTATCAAGTTGTGAGATCATATGAAATATCCTGTCTGACAGTACGTACGTTGACATGGTCATAAACAGAATGGGGTTAATCACACTGTTTGCGTAGGCGATGGTCTCCACGATGAACCTCGTCGTGTGCTGTTGCGATCTGGCGTAATATGACATAATCCATTTTGGAATGTCGTAGCCCAAATCATAGATGAACCTGCACGTCATGAATGGTCCCCAACAAAGTACAAACGCCACCAGCAGTGTTATCAGCATCCTGACAACCTGAAATACAAGTGCAAGTGTGCGGGATAATGTAATGAATATATCCTATCAAGTCACACAGCGCTATGAATAGCCTGGATTCATGTTATTTGTTATTGTCCCCACATCCGGTTGTAACTAGCAATCTGATTGGCTACAACGCCACGTTTAAATCACCATGTCCCACGTCACCCTTGACAGCGGGGTATAAGAGAACGTGCGCCAATCATCGGGGGTATATGAGCACGTGAAACATCGGGGGTATATGAATGACCCTTGAACTGGAAGTTTCCACCAATCGTGACGCACGCCAAATTTTACGTCACCTGACGCCGGATCCTTAGGTCACCTACTGAATTATTCTTATTGGTGTGAATTAATCGGAAAACCTATGAAAAACACACTAAAATTAAGGAGACGTGGTTATTTTGTGGGGACAAAACTGATAATGTTTGTCTGAACAAGGATCGGGAGATAAGGAGGCACTGATGTCTCAACCCCACCTTGCTCAAATTGATCAACAGTTGGAAATTCCATGGCTAAAACAAGAAATGACGTAAAGCGACACAACAAATTCGGCTCAATTGTTGATATATCATAACTGCGTCTCTTTTGATGCCAAACGCGCGTTTACGCGAAATTGGACGGTGTCCATGGTCATCTATATAGACAGGCACACTGGGTTGCAAATTTCTGTCCATTTCTGGCCTGATGTAAGCGGACAATATTTTGATGTAACGGGTCAGCGTCATTGTATTCTGTGAACTCAGTCGGTAGTGTTAGCCAGAGCAATGCAATTGTTTATACTTAGTGTAATAAAGGGATGATATCCCGATATGACTCGCAATGGAATACTTCGCTAGATAACGATATTGAGTTAGGGGAGATGGGAGGGTTTATTTTAACGTGCAATACTGGAAAGTTTGAAGTCGTACCAGTTCAAACAAGCTTATTTATTTGGTCGTGGCATTACTCTGTATTCGCCTGTTGGTTTTCTGACAAATTATCTCGACTTGGACAATTTGTTGGTAAACATTGAAAACAAATTCAAAAAGCTACCGCATATAATATTTACATTAACCATTTGTTCCATTGTAAGTCTGGATATATTTGGAACTATCAGGGTTACCCGGCGTTGCGTAGGTTAAAGTGATGTGAAACCCTCTGTGAGTATTTGGTGGGAATAGAGAATACTCTTACTCTCAAAGTGTTACACGTGTTCTCGTAAATTGTTTATACAAATGGCATCACAAAACATGATTCTTACACATGGAATATAAGTAGTGGCCCACTTTGTCAGGTCGGAGCGATTATCATTATTTTG
Organism: Siphonodentalium dalli; assembly: GCA_032622095.1. Taxonomy (NCBI): domain Eukaryota; kingdom Metazoa; phylum Mollusca; class Scaphopoda; order Gadilida; family Siphonodentaliidae; genus Siphonodentalium; species Siphonodentalium dalli. The sequence goes on from CP136063.1 coordinate 261,121,139, forward strand.
TTTATCGCGTTTAATCCGTCCCACCAATAAAGAAGTATTTATTTATTTACAACTGCGTATACTTCAGACGTTATAGCATGAAACATGAACATCATAAACACATTAGTTCGACTTTATCATATCTTCATGAAGATACAGATGTTTTAAAGATATGTCCAGGTGCTCCTCTGTTCTGGTGCTATATACTGGCTAATCATTTTCAGTTTAAAAGAATATATGTTATGCATGTATAGCAGCTACATGTGCCCCACACAGCGGTATTTTGAGTTGTTTATGTTAGGCGATGAGTCTGTTCTAGAAAGTGAAAGAAATCCTCTGTATCGGGCAGATACACCCTTGTCAGATGTCAATATTGGAGGATCGTGAAAAGTCATGTGCTACGGACTGCGTTTTCCTTTATCTCCTTTATCTCAAAAGTAGCCATTCACTGCACACTGTGACCACTATTTTTGAACAGGTCTGCTCTACATATCCATATCTCTTGGCAATTGTAACTTTTGTTATGGAATCTATATTGAATGGGACAGACTCAATCGTGTTATAATATATACATGAGCCATTCTAATATGCAATCCTCTGACGATTCAAGGACCCTCAGTTTGAATGAATAAATAGATTGATATAAATACACTTGTAATGCTTTCTTCTATGTATCTGTGTTGCTAGTTCAGTATATGAATATCCTGGTTTCCATCCCCATATAAATACGACAGTTGAGAAGGATATAATTGTTCAAGTGACTTAATTCGGTTACCATTTGTCAAGATAGTGAACTTGGAACGCCAAAAACTCATTAGAACGACATGGAAATGGCCTGGGAGCTGACTATATAACTTTGTTGGATATCGGCGAATTGAACAATCTTATAAATGCTAGTGAATCTCCTCTCGCCACCCATGACCACAAATGTGATTTAATTAATCATATCGTGCATGCATTTGGTGGAATCAGTGCTAAATTTATTTGTATCAACTTTGGTGCAATTCCCCTCTTGCATGACTTGAACAGCGTGATTTAATTTAAACATTTTATTCGTATAGAAATATATAAAAGTTATTTCAACTTAGGTAGCCCCTCTCCCGCATAACAAAATTACAATACAGTGTTATAAAAAAGACCGGAAGGCGATAAGAAACGTTTGTACATGGTGATAAAAACAATTGAGTTTGCATTATGTCGAATACATCTTTCATCGTACGCGTCTATGGATTAGCAATTAGGACGAGCATAAAAATATGCATATTTGCAGCTGTTGGGACATTTAAGGAAGATGTGAAATATATATGTCAAGGTTATTTGTCTGAAACACTTGATTGTAAGCTTAACCTGAATTGATATGGTAGATAATTTGGCGACTGGACCGATGACGGCCTTGACAGTTTCGCTGGAAGAAATTATCGATGAGTATCCAAATGGTGGATGTGGCGGTCGGAATGGATGAGAGTTTTCAGACAATGATTGTGTTTGCTGTATGGTGAACGATTTGTGGTTGACATTGGATTGTGGCTATTTAATGTCAGAGCAGCCACTCGTGAATCGAAGCGTTTTGTCGCAGCAATATACTGTGGCACTATTTGGAAAAAAACCCTTATATAATCTGCGGACTTGATGAGTTCCATATCTCGAACGAAAACTGATCAATGTCAGTTATAATGAAGCGTTCACGGTTTGACTTATCGTCAAGTTCCAACCGTTCATTTTCATATTAAGGGCGCATACAAAGAAATAGTATGCATCTTCCAAAGGGTTCCCACAACTGCATGCATGACTTTCGGTTATGTAGTTTTGACACATATCAGAGCAACCGTTTCGAATTCGGGTGTGTTTCGTATAGCCTGCGGCCTGAATAGAATGGGGGTTCGCGGGGTTTGGGGTTGGTGTATGAGTTGTAAATTTAATTTGAAATCAGAGAAAGAGAAAATGTCGGTCATTTTAGTTGGAATTTTGTTCCAATCAGCTATTGCCGAGTGCAGAAAGGACTATTTGTATTGTTTAGTGTGGCATCGGTAAGAATCTAATTTTGTCTGATATAGCTTGAGACCTGCTAGCTCTGGTGGGAGGATGGTAGATAGGTAGTTGGGCGATTCATTTTTTACTATTTTGTAAATCACTTCAAGCTTGTGGAATTGGCACCGCGTTTCCAAAGAATGCCAACCTACTTCCTGCAGGACAACATCATTAGAAACTGAACGTGTCAGTCCAGAGACCATACGGTCAGCATCTGCATGAATGCGATCGATTTTGTCTAATAGGTAACGCGACGCGCATTCCCATATAACATAAGAATAATAGCATAATGGTAATTTATCAATTGGCCTAGCTCTATCGTTAGATTGACAGATATTGTGGTATAGATATATTATTTTATTCTAAAGGAATTGTGTTCATACACGGATAAAACCCATGTAAATCAGAACATACTCTTTATACATGTACATGAATTATTGATGGATTTATAGTTTAACAGATTATACGCTGAAAAAAACCCTGGTGAAACGGGATTTGCTCTGATACCACCCCTTTAATATATCATAAATGTGTACTTTTTTATATTTCTGAATAACGTTATTTATTTAATATACAGAGGATCTACAACTCGTCCCACCGTCTATAGCGCAATTTACAAAACGAGTCCAGCAAATTATGTCTGAACCGAGCCTTTGGCAAGGTTCAGTCTTAATTTAATGGACTCGTTTTGTGAATTACGCTATAAACTGGGGACGAGTTGTAGATTCTATTTATTACATGATCCAAAACCTCGACTAAACACACTTAACTCAACAAATGGGACGCAAAACTAACGTCGGCTTCTATAAGGCATACGATTACGTTTCACTTAAAGGCACGTGCGGCCTTAATTGTCGAAATTATTCATATTTGTTCCAAACACCGTAAACAGAAAAACATTAAAACGCATACAGTTCCGTTCATATATACCATGACCATCGCGTCAACAGCATGTTATCATAAAGACCTACTATATTTTAACTAAGCAAGAGCCTGATTGTGTTACAGAAGACAGCACAATGATACTGGCTAATCACACATAAATGGCATAAACGCTCTTTATTAGTTCCATATCAGGTATTCACCAACAAAGAACGCTCTTTATGTTTACAATCATAATATAAACAAATACCAGAAAAGTTACTTTTTATGCTTTTGTTTACATAACAATGGTCAAACAAATGACCATAACATACTGTTTATGCGGTATCTCTTATTTGTATACGGACAAAGTATATCTACATTTTGATGTTCTTTCTGTTTGTGGCGGTTTTTGACGGGTGGCAATATTTTCACAGGATACCCACCGCCAAGGCCAACCGTATCTTTAACTGTGCGATGTTTCCCCGCGTAAAGAAATAGTCCCAGATAAATAAAGACTATTTGGCGTATTTAATGGCGTATATTTAATGACATTACTTTTCAAACTATTTATTCATTATAGTTTGTTGGAAAAATATTGGAAGTCATAGTATTTTGAGACGTAGCGTACGACATGTAAACAGACGACAAACCGAAAGTCAAAGGGTATGATCATGTAATAAATATTTGTTCGAGAATAAAAAGAACTCTCATTAATTTTGTTATTTGGCAGTTAATAACACACCCTGTGATTTCGAATGGTGTTAGGTAATACTATACAAACATAAATACAAGTAATACAAGTGGAACGATGGTGTGAATCTTAGTCTTATTTCTGGACTAAAGTCCGGCGTGTTGTCATTTGAGCTGTTCAGGCTTGATCTAAGTCTACACTTACACAAACGTTATACAAAACGTACTACATGCAGGGACAGCCATTTAGGTGGATAGGGTTGTGTTTATTGCTTTTTGTATACTTAAGTAAAAAATGGAAACAACTCAGGAGGAGTTCAATCAATCTCAAAATTGCTGGTACATAGGCTCCCATGTTGGTTAATATTTTGTATGTATTAGTAGTACACAAGGATTTACCAGAGTATGTCATTTGTACCTGACGGTACGATGTTTTACAGGAGTAGAGCCTGTTAGCAGGGCTTTTACTAGAGTGTTTTACAAGATCTTGATCGATACCTCCATTTCATATTAGTACATTACGTAGCTGATGTGTTTTTTGTCTATTTTGTGAGTAGAAAATCGCATATTGTTAGTTAACCAGTGGAAAACTATACCCGGTGTCAACAGAATGCGACAATCATATTCTTATAATTAAGTCAGGTAAGTCAAGAACACCTTATATAATCACATATGCCATCCATATGACATCCAATATGTTGGCTCAATCTTTAAGGCCCCTAAAAGCGTACCAGTGGTACAGTGGTTAATTACCCTAATATCGAGGTAAAATACCCTGGTATAATTACGCTAGTAGCACCACCAATATATTTACTTACATGTACACCCCGGTACAACACCACGGTGAAGTACATGGGTGTGTCCCTTTCACTTGAGTGTGCGCATAATATGGTAACGATCACCATGGTAATAGTGTTTTTTTAGAAGGGTATTAACCATATATTCGCTTTGTTACCACACGCTAGTACTAAATAAGGTTCACGAATATTTACACGATTCTTCAGAAGGAAAATTCCAAGCATAATACCTGCATGGGACGTTCTATATGCCTTGGGTGTTATCATATATTTTAAGACAAATAGTCCAGGCACATTAGGCGTGAAAGGGGAAAAGTAAGGAAATAAATAGGGGAAACCTTGATTTGTTTTATATTATTTAGGCCATAACATCGCGGATGCGACACGAAAAGTCCCCTAAAATCGGAGTTGAGCTTTCGGAGTTAACCAATTTTTTCCATAAAAAAAAACTTTTATATTTTCACAATCATAGGAATAATGGTATGATATAACAATTTTTCAGCCGAAACATATACCAAATGTACTCAATATTGTTCAATACACAATTCTCGAACCAGAGATAGAATTTCAACGGGGGATTTGAACGAATTTTGCGGATATGGATATAAAATAACATAATGACCTCTAAAAATGACGATTTTTTCAGACAAACTGTCCTATTCGATGTCAAATTTCTCAGGCTATGTATTACGTAGGTGCAAGCAATTTTTTTTTAAACTGCAGAGCCATCACTCCTTCAATATAATATGCGGGATTAGCAACTATACCTATGAGAAGTGGTCAATACTTGTAAAAGCATAATCCTACCCCCTAAACTGGCTCTCGTCACATTTTGCTCTTCCAACTGTGAAAAGGGTGATAAAAGCATGAAACTTGGGACATATGTTCCTTATACGCTACTGCTCGTTTTCACTTTCGAGACAGGCTTTTCTTAGCAACGGATGCTAGGCAACTACCCGGCATCGGATTAATGCGTATGACTGATATGTTATGTGTTCTAACAAACTAAATTTCGTCGTGTAGGTGAAAATAATTGTTGTCAGTTTTGACCTGACTGACAAATTATCACATTTCTTACTTTCAAGGGGTGACTATTGCTAGGGACACACACACACAATTTACAAATGTACATATGACTGATATTATGGTAGCTTTAACAAACTAAACTACACCTAATAGCACTTTTAGGTTGAAAACAATTAGAACAATTGTTGTTAGTGTTGAGCTGGCTGAAACATACCGTATAATTCTTACTTATATTAGTGGTAACTGTTGCCAGGGTCATACCCGAAATACAAAAATGCACATATATGACTGATATGATGGTAGTATTAACGTTTTTATGATGAAAACAATTAAACCTAACCGGAATGTGCTACAAATATAGTTTTCATATGGGTACAATTATCCGTTATGCTCCATCAGTTCATATATCGGGAATTCAAAGTGAGAGTTGAACAGTTGTTGCTTATATTTAATATGAGGCTTGACCATAATAGTTATATAAGCCATAGACCGACTCAGCTAGATGTGTAAGTCTCGGACCCACTCTACATATATGAAGAACATATGGTCAGCCACCAATATGTTAGCAATGGGCCTAGCCTACAATAATTAGGTTAGGATCCAGGCACATATCTAGTCACAGGACCCATGTCCATACATATATATTATGGACGTAGGATATGTATTGTCCATGAACCAGACCGCTTCATATAAGCCATTATATATTGGCATACTACCATTTATCCGCGATGCTAGGCTGGTTATACCTGGTCACCGATGCCGCAATGGAGCGATGCCGTGTTATACATGTAGCAATAACATAGTATACTCTATGGCGATGGACCCAGCCCATTATACATGTATGATATCTATGACCATGACCATGACACTGTTACATGGTACACATACCCAAGTGCCCACATATAGACCATGTACTAAGATACCGTAAACCAAGTCCGATGTGCAATACATTAGTACACCATTGATTCAGGACCATATATATGGTATGAACATATGAGACAGTTTTGTGACAGACCAACCTATATATATATATATATATATATATATATATTGGACCGATGCCACATATACAAAAGTTAAGGATGGAGGCTCCTATAAATAGCCCATACACATATGGTACAAGGCCGATATATGTATGCCATATAGCATTGTACCCAGGCATAAGCAGGTGTCTGTCTATATGTATGATATGGACCCAGCCCTTATATGTGATATATCTACACCAAAGACCCAGGCAAGTTTAAATAGTGCTAATACACAGGTGACTACGATGATGCATGCATTGGACATAGGTGCCTATATGTAGGACGTGGACACATGTCCCTAAATAAAAGATACGGAACCGGCGTTATTAACCATTTAATATATTTACATATATGCTGTGGGTAATGTACTGACCCCATATATACGAGACACATGGACCCCATGCCCTACGGGTAAGCCATGGACCAAAATGCATGCGCATGGATCCACGTCTCTATATGCATAACGTATACGTATATCCGTTTTCAGCTATTCGACCAACGTCCTATATGATGGAGGTCCCTGTAGATTGGCCGTGTGCACCACCATAGCTTGGCTATGGACTCAGGCTCATATAGGTAGGAAATTGTGACGAGCCACTATGGACAGCCCATGTGTCCAGGCTGATTTAGTTATGACCTTATCCAACAGTTATGGCCTTATTACCAGACATTTATATGTAAGACATGAACCCATCCCATGAATGTACATGTAACATGACTATCTAGGTTATAACCACAGCCATGCATACGCCATGGACCCATATAAACACCACATGTAGTGCAAATACACAGGTGCGTATAGCTATGAACGCATGACATGTACCCAGGTATGTACGGCAAATCAATAGAACCAGCCCTAAATAGTATATCATCGGTCCAGATCCCTTTCTATGACATGGACACATTAGTCAAGACACGTCATTGGATGAGTTCCTTGGTAACTATGGGTTGGTAATGCGCACATGCTGCCCATGTAAATGGGAAATGGTCAGCGATTCCAAAGGGTAGTTCATGGTATCTCAGTCTGAAATATATAGGCCACGCTCATGTACCATCTCCTATAGACTTGTAAATGACGCATGACCATGTATTGACATATATGTTGTTATGGCATGGATAGGAAGGAAACACAGTTAGTTCCTACCATATAGCAAATAGTATGCGAATGCTACCACATCGTGATAGAGTGTTCTGCATGGATGCCATTGTCAAATGTAGTACCAATGTCCGATTCCATGGGGGAGGGGTTCAGGTGGTATGAACATCAATGTAGTATTTTTACATGTCTCATTAAAATGTATTCCAACAATCAATTGATGGAAGAAACAATAATAAACTCCACACAGGTGTGTTATTTTGATAAAACTAACTGAATAGTCTGTCAGTTTAAAGAAGATTTGTCAATGTTAGGTGGTTACCTAGCAACAATGAAACTTCAATACAAATTTGCCACACGAGAATCACATGAGAATCCATCAGTACACAACATAACAACCTTCAGTTATGCACTATTGTCAATATAAGCATGGTATGGCATATTATGAAACAGTTATTTCATGTAAATTTCCCGGAACTCGTACCATATTATGAAACAGTTATATCAGTTAAATCACCATAAACTCATACATATGGTATGTTTTCAAAGGTGGATATGTCCATAGCAACCATTAAACCACCCATTTGGTAACGAATGCGGCAACGTTACTGTCATATTCACACTAACAACTATTATAATAATTGTTTTCAATAAAAAAATGTTACATGACGTAGTTTAGTTAGTTTAAACTACCATAATATCAGTCATGTGTGCATTTTTCGATGTCTGGTATGTCCGTAGCAACCGTTACCAGAAATATATAGTAATTTTAAAAGTCGAACCAACACTAACTATTACAATTGTTTCACCATACAATGATAATGACGTAGTTTATATTAATTTGTCAAAACTACTATAATATCAGTCAGCTCGGCATTTTTCGATTCCGGGTATGTCCCTAGCAACCGTTACCACCCATGTGGTAATTTTGGTAACTATGGTAATTTTCCAGCCAGATCCACTCTAACAATAACTAATATTATTTTCACCATAAAAATCTGCATGACGTAGGTTAGATTGTTAAAACTGCCATAATATCAGTCATATTTGTATTTCTTCGATGTGGGATAGTTGCATAGCAACCGTTGCCAAGGAAGGACCTGCCGCGATGTCTACACATCTGAAAATGATTAGTAGTGTATAGGGAACCAATGTGCGAAGTTTCATAGTGTTATCACCATTTGCACAATTGTTTCGCCAAACGCCAGACTAGTATGTGGTATTTTTGCGTTTCAGACACTCAAAGTACGTTTTAGGGAGTAGTGTTATGTTTCCGGCTATAAAATATTAATGATGGTGATGGTTCGATATATCTTATCACTTTACTTTTCTGGATTAACCACTGTTCTAATATAAAGGTTCATAGTTTAGCTCGTTGTCGTTTGAATATCTTTAATCGCCCTCTTTTGTTAGGAAAATTTGGAATTACCATGTGATTTATATGCTCTTTTCAGCAATAAATGTCATCGCAATTATGGAATATCGACTGTTAGTAAGCTCTAGCATCAATTGCAGTATACATCGAGACCCGCTCAATGATGGACGGGTATGTGTGAAGATTGAGTCCATAAATTAGCCTACATATGACTGCATTCGCATATGGTCTTATGGAATTTCGTCAGAATTTGCACCATTACGAAAAATCAGGATATCTCAAAATGCTCAACTCGGATTGCAGGGAACTTTTGCGAAGTTATTCATAAACATGTTCTTATTAATCACTGAAAAATTCAGCTTTTCCCTATTTTTTGCCGTAGTGAAACCTATTGTGACTGTACTAACAGTCATACCCTGCTATTTGTTCCAGACTACCGAACAGCTATTGCAGAATACCTTGGATATGCACTGGCAGATATAAATATAATCATGAATGTGGTATAATATTTGGTGGAACATGGAACTTATTATGTACATACACGCAAATTATACTGACCTTTGCGTTGTTCATAGGATCTTTTGGCGCAACGTTTCGTGTATCGTTGGAATCTCTGAAAGGTATACAATAATCATATCGTCAGTTTTGGAGTCATTCCACGCACGACCAAGATGGAAGTTTCATATACCATAACCATGGTGACCACACAGTAGGTTACATGATCAATGCAAGGTGTAAATGGGCAAACAGTGTGTATGATATGCAAAATGATTAAACAGACTCTAAACGACCACGAATCGGCTTGTGTCATTATGTATATATGGCGCCCACACTAACTTTACTATTCTAAAACCCTAATAAAAGTTCAGAAACGGGCCACGCGCCTTGTGTCGTGTTTTTGATGATATTCATATGAAAAACGTATGCTTATTTTGTATTTGTTCTCAATATCGTATAATGCACGACGATTTGCTCGAGGCATTAAAACTTCTCAAAACGTCCATTGTAATCTAAAGCCAGAAAGTCTATTATCTAGAGCAGTATTTGGGTCAAAGAGTGGACATGCTATGAAGTTGCAGTTAAACTATAAGCGAAACTAGAATTCAATATTGACGTGGGTGTCAAGGAAATACACAAAGCTGGAATATCTAGAAAGAGACACAAAAAGAATGCCAAACGATGTCGGAGAATTCGCAACGAAGTGTTCTCAGAAATACTTTTTTAGGGCAAAATTGGAACTCCATGTCAAAGGTGACCACCAAAATGGCTGCTGAGATTGGAAAATATAATAATTTTTCCCTAATATCTTCTAAATTAGTTTCTGCTGTTTGGAAGTGGTTAAGAATTGCGGATTTTTGCATTTCTCATGTTAAACGATCGGTGCAGCAATGAAGAATGACATTATGTAGGTAGCACCCCCTCCCGATCCCTCAAAAATTTGATTTTACAGAACGCGGTATAAATTTCACCAAAAAACACAATGTTGAATCTAGTAATGTTTCAACAATAAATGATCAGAACTGTACAATGTAAGTCAGGCAAATCCTTGTGAATATTCATGGATAAAAAATGGTCACTTTAGCTCAAAATGGCAGCCAAATAATGGAAAATGGTAGATATTGCCCCATCGTGCCCTTCAGTTTGTAACAAGTTGTGGTTGATGACTAGTATACACTTAATACTAACATTGATGATGCACATTGTTTGATACCACTGGCATTATCATATATTTTGGATTTTCTTTCACAAACTTGACAATAAAATAAGCAAAAATTAACTTTTCATTTTGACCATTTTTGTTCAAGTAAAATGGAACTATTTTAGTAGCAAATGTGTTTGTTGTTTTTTTATCAGCCTTAAATGTGTCATACTGATGTGTGTTGGACCAAATTACTTAAGATGGCTTGCAGAATGGACACCAAATTTGGCAAACAAATTTAGCTTTCACATATATCCCGAACATTATTCTCTGCGTCAGGTCATGTGTCAGGTGTTAGAGTATGGCTGTGCCTGCGTTGTGACTTATGGCTGTATGGCCAAATATGGGCTGTACGGGTATACACAGGTGTAGCGGTTTGATCATGGGTGAGATGTGTGTACACAACAAGTGGCTATATGTTGTTCTTTATGTATATATGGCGTGACTTTATGGTCATGTTCGGCTGTACATGTATAACTTGGGTGGCTATCGCTTCCCAAAATAACTATGAATATGACAATCGATGGAGAGGTCATGTCAGATAGTTCTCAATATTGATGGCGTTTTTGTACTGTGGAGGAAACGTTAAACGGTTTTCCTGACAATATTGGATCATTTTGATGCTAATGGGCTAGAGTAGCCACATATTATGTTCCATCTCAGTTCCGTTTGTAAGTCTTGCCCATTTCATTTCAAAGGCACAGCCAGAATCACAAAAGAAGTTTTCAGCAAAATTCCGTACTGCAACCTTTAAAATGAATTTGTCATGCCCCATAAGGTACTTAGACGACCAGAATAGAACATTTAGCTGTCAGTTGATTAACTGAAATGTTTAAAAACATAGCGAGTCACAAATTGCTACCTTATCGGAACAGCAGAGAATAACGTTCTGGATATATCTGAAAAATGAAGTTTTACCACATTTGGTTGCCATTTTGCAAGCAATCATGTAATTTGGTCAAAAACGCATCAGTGTGACACATTTAAGACAGATACAAAACATTTAACATATTTGCTACCAAAGATAGTTCCATTTTAATTGAAAAAATGGTCCAAATTAAAAGTGAATTTTTGCCGATTTTGATCTCGGTGATTACGATGGTAACAATTAAACAATGTGCATCATCAATGCTGTGTGCAATGTATAGAAGGCATATTAGCTGTTTTCACAGTTTCATGTTTATAACCGCAACTTATAACCGATTGCCGGGCACTCAGGGGAAATATCTACCATTTTCCATTACTTGGCTGCCATTTTGCAGAAGTATTGAGCTAAAGTGACAATTTTGACTCATTGAGTTGGAATATTCATAAGCAATGGTATGACAGACTTACATTGCACAGTTCTGCTCATGTATTGTTGAAATATGACTAGAATCCAAATGGTAATTTTTGTTGAATTTAAACTGTGTTCTGTAAAATCAAATTTTTGGGGGGATCGGAAGCGCAGGTACACACAGTATGCCATATTTCATGGTCCAATGATAAGATAATATGACAAATACAAAAATAACACAATTCTCAGCCAGTTCCAAACAGCAGACTAGCTTAGAAGATATTAGTGAAAAATAATTAGAATCATATTCCACTTCCGGCAGCCATTTTGGACGTCAAGTTCAAATTTTATTATGTCTTAACTTCACAATAATATATACATTTATATACATTTATCAAGATTTTCTCCTAATCATTTGCATCAAACTGACTTATAGCGCCTGGTCTTAAAAGCGGCGGCCATGCTGGACGCCATCTTGTATCATGTGTACACGGCCACCTTTTGTTCTTGTTAACATTGCTTAAAAGTTGAAGGACATAATAAGGAAGAAAATGAGTGATTTGAAGTTATTTCCTGTGATCGGGAGTACAGGGGTACCATATCAGATCCCATACTATTATATTTGTGTTTTCATCGCGGTTGCGTGAACTTTTGACCTGGTGACGTCATCAATGAAAACGTCATACATGTATATACCAGTTGACAAAGTGGGTACAATAGGACCCAAAATATTTGCTGCTAACATCGTTTCTCCTGACCAGTACATATTATGGTACATGCAAATACCAAAGAAGTTAAGTAGTGGGGGTGCACAAGGGGTCCACCAGCTCATGGACTAATAACTTAATTACTCACTCCACTTGTGTTAGTTGCCTCCTGGTCTGAATACCTTTGATTAAAACCAAAGCACAACTGCCGTATGTGTATATCATTACTGCCACTGGTACCAGAAACATGACGATGAAGTAGTAGACATTGTACGCTACGATTTCTTTAGTTCTGCTTGCATACTTTGTCATACACATATTCTTGTTGAGGAGACCAACATATTCGTGGATATCCTGCAACGGAATTACATTGAATTACAAGAGAAATATTAAATTGTCCTTACGGTTTTGAAATACTATTTGCACAAAATGAAACTGGGATTTCTCACCAGCCTACCTGAACATACACATAATTGATTGGATGTTGACTGCATACACTGACATGTATTATATCTCATGACTTTCTTGCATTCTGATTGGCTGCATGCTGCTATACTGTTTCCGATAGAGTCCAAGCCCTACTATTTAAATGGTATAGCTTGAATTGGAGCTGTTAATACCTATCTGCGATAAAACATGTACCCCATATTACCCGTACAGGTGTATTCAAACTCGATGTAAACTATAGTAGGTAAATGAGAACAGAGATGTATTTTTACGATTTATTGTATGATCAATTGACCACACACCTACTAAATAATAAGAGGTATGTTATCAGGAATGGCGAGTTGTAAAGACGCTGGCCATATAGAGCATTTTACCCGCGGTTTGGGAGAGTGATGTAATAACATCTGGACCTGTGTGCCAATATGCTGGACAAACACAACGACGGACAGAACCCATGGACATCTCCATCACGACGGGGACACGCGACATACACTACGAATCGCCGCCCCTGCTAACTACAGAACACTTCTATTAGCTATACGAATCGCCACACATGCAAACCATAATCGGGCCCCATTTACTAGTATATAACCGACCATTGAGATACGAGACGTGGCAGCACCCGGCTTAGCGGTGGGTCCGGGGCCGACGTTTGCTATCTACTGTTGCATGCTGGTGAGAAGAGGCAATCCGACGAATTGGGATGATAGAGCTGCTTGACCCATTCAGTACATGCCATTAACTGCTACATAGCCGGTCGACCTACAGACGGAATCATTGCGATGCGAGAAACGGACAACACACGGATTAGCGCTAGTAGATATCGCCAGAGGCCGACCATTGAAATCTAACGCGGCGTGAGACACGTGAGACACTTTGTAGACGAATTAGGATGATAGACCTTGGTTGACATATTCCGTAACTGCATAGCCGATCACTCGAGAAAATCCCACATACACTGTATGCTCTGAGACCTTCATCGGTTGACACTAGTACCCGAAAAACTAAATCATATATACCAAGAGGAAAGGACGCTAGCACCAATGTGGCCGAAAATATTTTTTGAGCTTCGAGACTTGCACCTTATCGACAGCCTTACATCAGCAGCGTAAACATCAATTCGGAACGAGAGAAAATGACCGAAAATACGAGGTAATCCAAAATATCTTGTATTCCCGAACAACGCATCCCTGATGTACCATCGACAAGACGAACACCACGACAACAGACGACATGCCGACATGACTCAACATATGAAGACACAGGAGATCCCCGATTCGCACAGACGACAGGAAGAGGCACTCAACCTAGGAGAAGTTAAATCGACGACATGAAGATATACTATTGAACTGTTGTAAATAAATGAACGTTATGTCCCCCGTCTTGGTACATATACATTTACTGGTGCATTGGTGAGCTAGAATCGGAACGCTAAACACAAGAGACCACAACGTGAAGGAAATGCGACGAAGAGAACAGTAGTTCGACCCGGAAGTGACAGTGTGAACAAGGAGGAGATTGTTGAAATATTCACAAAACTGCTTATAGAACTAATGACTAACCCACAAGCGCAAGGTGTTCTGACACCATTAACTGAAGCTATTAATCCACAAATCGCCGCCATGGCTATGCCAATGGTTTCCCAAGTAGTTAACCTTTCGATGGCAACCCCACACAGTATAATGAGTGGACTAAATCAATAGATAAGTATTCAGTACTTACTGGCACATGCGATACTAAAAAACCCTTATTTGGCCTTTCCGAGTAGTATAAGCGCATTTTCAGATTTTCTACAAAGATATTTGGTGATGAATCAAGACACTACATAGCGAGAAAAAAAACTGAACTAGCTTGTCGATTCGCGGAAGTAACTGATAGTCAATTCGCCTTTTCGAAGCTCAGGAAAACAATACGAAAACAAAACGAAAATGTGCACAAACTCGCTGAACGAATTTTGGAAATTGCAGACATGGCGTATTTACAACAACCTGCTGGAATAGACGCAGTTCAAGGTCAACTCATCGGTTTTATAGTGACGCTTTAAGAAGCAACAGCTTGAAAATGAAATTGATACACAAAGGGCACAAAAATTGGCCGCCATAACCCCATTTGCGCGAAATGGAAATTCGACGAGTTTTCACAATGAATTACAATGACCCTGAACCAACGAGAGTCGACCATTTCGGAAATAAACATCAAAACAGCCTGTGAAATATGTGGCCGCAGTAATCACTTGACCAGCGAACACCAATCACGGCCACGACAGGTACATTTTGAGGAAGTCACTAACCCACAAAGAGCGATCGAATGTTGGACTTGCCAAGGTAATCATTTGGCCCGAGATTGTCCCTTTAAGACAGAAAACCAAACGCACATATCTTGCTGGGTTTGTGAAGGTAATCATTTGGCTAGAAATTACCCCTCTAAATCTAGAAGCCCAAGCAATAGGAAATGGAACCCACCGGTTAAACCATCCCAATGAAACCAATGGAACGTACCCAATCAATCACGTGACCCTTCCCATAATACATCACACCACAGCCGGAAATTTACGACAGCAAACAAGCCCCCCCCCATAACTAATGACCCTTCCCACATACCTTAAAAAACTAGAACGTCCTCTCATTGAGACCACACATTAGAGAAATTTAACCATAAATATCGTAAGTAGCTCATGTATGGTTAGACTACGTATAAATATTTATCGTTCATTAGTGGACACTGGCACAGAGGTATCTTTGATTCGGAAACGTGTATATGATGCACAACAGTTTCGATGAAAACTAACTACAAACACATTAATCTCAGCTCAAGTAATTAAAAAATCATTATGTGTAATTGGTAGCATTGAACTAACTTTCAAAATGGCCAAAATAAAATTGACTCAAAAGTGTTATGTTATAAATGATGACACGGAAGGGATTGGCTGATCTGGCTCTCTGGGGTCAGACTGTATTATGATCTAGGATATCTCAAGGTCAGTGATGTTCATGTGCTATTGGAAGAGGATGTGCATATAGCTTCTCTTTTGAGATTGGCCCACAATGTTAGTCTAAAACCCCAAACTTCAACCTTGTGTATGGGTAAATCGAAAGAATTAGCTGCACTTCATAAATCAACATTAGTAGAAGAGGCCCAAATCGAAAATAGGTTACCTGGCAAATGATCTTGGTTTGGAAATTAGCAACACCAATATAACCTTTAATCTATGGTGCTGCAGAAAATCAGTCATACAACAACCAGACGCTGATCTTGAAGTCAACTTTTTATCACAGGGATCCCAATTGGGCTAGCAATTATTCCAATAATGAGTACACCTGTAGGTACACCAATTATAATCAGGCAGACAATTCAAAATCAGCGCCCTTTACAGTAGGCACTGTTGAGATTGTTGAAACGCAACTCAGACATCCCGCCATTGACACAGGGCATCATCCCCGTGATGGTGGATAAGAAAGACGGTACAAAACGGTTTTGTACAGACTTTAGGCAACTTAATTCCAAAAACCGTCCCATGTCATATCCACTTCCGGTCATCGACGATATTTTGGCACTTCTTGGAAAGTCTAAATTCTTTACCGCTCTCGATTTGGCAGTGCCAGGTCACATAGGAAGACAAACTCAAGACAGCTTTTACATGCCACCGAGGCTTCATCGAGTTTAATTATATGCCATTTGGACTTAAATACTTAGGTTTCATAATTGATACCAATGGTGTCCGACCTGATCCTGACATGGTCAAGACCATCCGATCTCTTGCCCACCCCTCCTCACCTACCCGAATACCTCAATGCCATATGTTGTATACCGATCCAAGTGACTTCTGTATCGGCGCCTGTCTGACCCACTTAGGTGAAGATGACATTGAAGAACTGATCTATTATCTCTCACAAAACTGGGCGATTCTCAAACGACTGTTGAAAAAGAGTCATATGCAATTCACTTTGCATTGAAATGTCTGGACCATTAGCTCCATAATCCAACTTTTACAATAAAAACAGACCATATACATTTAAAATATATCTTGGAATCCCCCGTGCAGAACAAGAAAATCCAATAGTGGGCTTTGTGTATAGCTTGATTTAACTGTAACATTGAATAAGGTCCCTACTGAAACTGCTCCCTAAAATGCAAACAACAGATACTTACCCTTTCGTTGAGATTGGTTTAGATATATCAGGCCCCTACCTCTCTTTATTGGGTAATTGTTATATTATCAGCTTCGTAGATTTATACAGTGGATATGTGGAGGAAATTCCGTTCAAGGACAAATCAGAAGATCTCTGATCGATGAAATCTTCCCGCGACCTGGTTGTCCCTGGACATAGCCACTGACAGTGGTAGTGACAACATCAGTTACAAGGTCAGAGACACCTTGAAGGCTTTGAACATTCATCACATGACTACGTCATACTATGACCCCCAAAACAACTCTAGGGTGGAACGCTTCCACTGCACCCTTCATGACGTACTGTCAAAGAAAACGGCGGACCAGCTCAATACATGGGATGTGAATTTAAATCAAACACTAGCTGCAATCCGGTTTAACAAAAATTAATCTTCAACATTTTCCCCATTTTACTTATTATACAACCGAGACGTTGTGTTCCCAATAGATAATCTCCTGAAACCAAGGCGTAAACATGCTGGGGAATAATATCACCAAATAGCAATAAAACAACACAAAGCATTTATGCTGGTGTGGTGTACACACAAGTGAAGCAGACTAACCGCCAACAGGCATCGAAATTGGACAAAAGGCCAAGGATATTAAATTAGAAATTCTGGAGGCAATCTATTTTTAAAATCATTGACGAAAGAGCAAACTGGAAAGTGAATGGAAACCCTACTTCCACATAGCCAAACAAATAACGCCAGTTACTTTCCAGTTAATGAATCAATTAACTGGGATAGTCACACAGTCCCATGCGACGTCCCCACGTGTGGGCCCGGGATAGAATAGGCCTACCGCCCCACTGCGAGGGGTAACATCCCCTAATGTGGCACTCTGTTTGCCTAATGTGGCACTCTGTTTGCCGTGGGGTGCATTCCGTGAGGTGTGATGTAGGAGTCCAGGAGGTACTAGGCCGGTTGTATCACGTGAGGCATCGACCTGCGGATACAACTTAGCTCATGGTCCTCTTTGGTCCTACATCTCCTCAAGACGGGTGGTTGAGTTGACGCGGCTCAACCAATTAGCTAGTCATGCCTCTCCACAGTGTTTCAGATTCATTTTGTTATATGTTGTACTACTCGTCTGATGTTTGAAGTATTGTTTTCAGTTTTTTCATGTATGATGTTTCTGTTCTCTCTTGTGTTGTGCTTGTCCTGATGATTGTTGAGTGTTAAATCCTGTATTGTTCACGCCTGTCTCACTGTGGAGAGGTACTGGGAGGCTGCTATATGCAGTGGCTAAACGGATCACCGCTTCAGCTATGTACCAGTCTTTGGTCCGACCAGAGTTTGAAGGGTAGTCCATGGCGGCTGCTGGGCTAGTTGTCGATTTTGTTGCTATTTGTATGGCAACTCAAACAAAATAAACGTCTTGCTCATAAGAATGATGACACACCAAGTTCCAATGATGCTGTGGTATTCCCTCAGTACTTGGTTCTTGGCTTTGACCCAACTGTGAAACGACCTTCTATCTTTGTTATCGATAAAATGCTACAAAGCATTGCTGGTCAATTGAGATATGTCAAAGCAATCAGGTCTGGGCCACTAAGTGGCTCTCTCTTGGTTGAATGCGTAAAGACAGTTGAATTGGATGCTCTACTAGAGTTAACAACTATTGCTCAAACACCAGTATTGGTTACTCCTCGCAAGACATTAAACAATAGCAGAGCTGTGTTGCACCCGCGATATAGCTGATTCTTCAGAATTAGAAATATTGGTGGAGTTGGCACCACATGAGTTACAGAAGTCCGTCGATTTTCAAAAACTGTTGATGGTATACGAATTCCTCTGAAGAGTTATCTCCTGACCTTCAATCGGTGCGAATATCCACCGACATTGAAGGTTCGGTAAATGAAGGTAGATATAAATACCTATGTCCCAAATCCATTACAGTGTTTTAACTGCCAGGGCTATGGCCATGAACAGGAACACTGTACAAGTAAAGAAACCATTTTTGCACGCTGTTCTATTTCTGGCCATGATCATAAGGATTGTACAAATCCTAAAAAATGTTCGAACTGTCAAGGTTCACATGCTGCAATGGATCGTTCATGTCCCATATGGGACTATGAATTCAAGATACAAAGATGTAAGGCTGAGAAACATTTATCGTTCATGGATGCTAAGAAATTAGTTAGTGCCAGACCATCAATTTCTCAAGTCGCATACTCAGCTGCCGTTTCTGCCTGCATTAAGACAGAGAATCAAACAAAACTCGGCAATATATCGATAGCAACACAAGTGCAAGAGAATGATATTACTCCTGTTCCTGAACCTGTCTCACAGGCAATGGAAACAGCTACTACAGTTTTTACGTTCACTCCGAAACCAACTAAGGAAATTGAATTTGAAAAGTTTGAAACGATGTTCAACGAAATGCAGTCAACTTTAAGTGACTGCAAGCATTTCATGTGGGGGCAGGCTGGCCGTGATGTGTCACGTCACCTGCAGAGCCTGCCGCCTGAACGTCAACTTAACGAATTAATTCAGGCTCACACCAGATTCATCAGATATTATAAAAAATATTATAAGTTATTCAAAAGTCGACTTTGACGACTACTTCACATATTTCAATGTGGACCAGCCTTATTTCAAATAAATTATTTTTTATTTGTTGATTACATTTCATGCAGGTTTTATATCTTGGCTGTTTTCAAAGCAGCATTACTGTTCCTTTTTGTAATTCTGTTTTATATGTGTTTGCACAACGGTCAGTTTATTAATGGTTATGGTCCCAATCGAGCACTTCCGCTCTGATTTGGGTGTTTTAAATTATATATATTTTGTTATGTTTCAGTGTAATTCACTGTCATTTCTAATCATAGTTGCTTCACTCGATTTTGATAATCTTGTTCTTCTCGTCGTGATATGGCTTTGTTGCTAAAACTACGTTCAACCCCAAACAATCAATCAATCAACCATGCGACGTCCCTGCCCCTATATCCGAGAGTGGATCTCCTGGCGATGAGACAGAACGATTGCCTGATGATGTACTCACTCGATTTGGGAGACAATGTTCAGACTCCGATGGTGAAGATATCCCTTCAAGCGAGCTTAAGTTGTGATTGCAGCGTCGAAAAGCGCGACTCATGCACTTTGGCTCATTAGAAAACAATGACTCATCAATGGACGAGGAAACAGAGTCGAATGCCGAAGCACAACGTGCTTTTGCACCATGCCGGTACATACGCAATGTAATGGATAAGCTACAAGTACAGAGAGCTCGGAGGATGATTTCATAGAAGTGGTCGCCATCGAATCAACTCCTCGCGAAGGCAGACCAATACCGACCCACTGAAGTGTAAGCAGCTCTTGAATTGAGCACATAGTGAATTACAAAGCAAACAATCATTCCAAAACCTAATATCCTCAATAGTAGCATTAATGTAAATAATAGAATGTGCGAACTATTGACCTTGGGTTCATTACATAATGAATGGGACCCTACTTTTAACAGTCTTATTGGCAAGTGTAACCTTGTTTCTTAACTCGCCAGAATGTGGTGTTTGAAAGGATTCAGCCATTGCCCAAGCCAAATTACAATGGGTAGTCATGTCCTTATCGATTACAGCCCGAACGTTCCAGTTTGCCCATCACATGGTATATGACTTTTATCAATCAAACAACTGCCGATTTTTACAATTGTATTGTGAGAGATAATGAATAACGCCAGCTTTTGGATACTACGTTTAAATGCGTCCTACACCACGTCAAACAGTCATCCTATTTGCACGATGAGTCAAGTGTAAAACTTTCGTATGTTACACGGCGTAAGTAAGGTTAATTTACAAGTCAATGCCCAAGCTCAAATGTCCATATTTTATGTGTGGGAAACTGTCCCGGGATTAAATGGCCTGTGCTATTTCCTCATGGGCTAGTGATCCCATAAAGAATATATTATATCAACCTGTTTGGAGTGCCACTCCACTCCTATCGGCTTCTGACAACTGACTGGGGCGTTGGCATTTATCATCATATATAGACTATGTCAGAGTCCACACTCTCTCTCTTGTTTCTGAACGCTCTCTTGATCCGAACGTATAGTGCGAGATAATGTTAGTATGTGATTCCCCGTGACTACCTGCGATGATGTTAACTTTTTAATGATGTTAATATTTGTATGAATAAATATCATCAACATGTTCTCCGAGTTGCCAACTTAGTGTAAAAGAACCTGGGGAGTATTATATTCCAGACTTGGTGCTCTTGAGCTAGACTCTTCTTGGAATTATGGGACTTGGATGCGCAGGTGGTCACGGAGAAAGACGGAAGCAATGAAACAAGTTATGAGACAATTTGCATTTTATTGGCTGGTTCACAACTCTTCATAGGTAGATTTATCTTTGGCTTAAAATTGTTGCGTCAATGTTTCCATATTAGGTATGCTTGAAAATTAATGTTGTGTCAGTGTTTCCGATGTCGAGTTGTTGTTTCAAAAATTGTTGTGTCAATTTGAAATAAATGATATCTGGTCTAGTTGTTCCCGTTGAGAAGAAAGTTAAAACAGCTTGTCAAAATATGAGTTTATCATTGGAAGTTGAAATAAAGATTTGTTTTTATTTTCGAGGTATTAATAGTTACATGTACGCTGGTCTAAATTTTTGGGCAAATTGGCCGTAATTATTAAAATTGAAAAATGTTATCATTTAGAAGAAATAATCGCTGGAATAAAATTTGTGTCCATCGCTATATGGTTTCATATAAATTTGATAAGATTGATGCTACAATCTACACGGAAAGAGATTTCATTGAATTATGCAATGATGCATGTATGTACAGATGTAGTGAATACACAGTTAGCTTGTCTGTCGGCTTGTTTTTAAACAAGTTGGAGTTAGTTGAAAATTTTCAGATAAAGAAATTTGGCACAAGTTCCATATGGTTATGTAATTTAGACAGTGTCATTGAAGCCTATTATGGTATATATATAGTAGGATTTTGTCAAAAACAAAAGTAGTCTGGTTTGACATGAGTTTTGGTTTCGGAATAGATCTTTTGTGGTCTTTGTAGTTGTTCTGAGCAAGTTGAAGGCGTTTACATAGAGTATTAGCGCACTCTTGGTAAACTTGTTTGAAGTTTAAATAAATTAATTGTGAGTAAGGTAAACCACTGAACAAAAATGTTCTTGGAAGTTCAGGTTGAACATGTACGAAATTATTACACCAATATGCAGGTTAGATAGGTATGCAAATTTACTGCTGATTTTAGGATGTTTTCAAGTTAATCAGTATGATTTTAGTGAGTTCTGGTTTTGAACAAATTATGATTGGGAATTTTGTTAAAATTGTTCTGTCAGTGAATTAAGATTAGTTTTATTGTGCTCGGATGATCTATTTGAAAACATTAATTATTTATGACAGTTTGTCAAGAGACTGGTTGCGCCCAGAGAAATATATGTTTAAAAAGAACATTAGTTCAAGTGATTCGAGAAACTTAAGATTAAATAAATTATAGTCCAGATGTAGACACTTGGGTCCGAATCGGCATCTCCAGTTTAGACCTAGTTTAAACTACCAGTTTAAACTGGGTTTTAGTAGTAAAACCAAGTTTTTCACCACCGCTGGGACGACATAGATTTGGTCGATTGCGTTACCTGTGGGCCACACTTGTCCAATTGCAAGGATAGGAGGCGTGGTCTGTCTGTTTATTATCGCTACTTGTCAATGCATTGTCCGGTTGTCATGCGAACTGTTGTCGCTATATAATCTCTTAATCAGGGGAATAACCCGTGCGCTTTGAGAAATCACGACGAATGCACGGTCTGTTGTATAGCGGTTAGATATTATCTAATATCATGGACGAACATGACTTTTGGAACTCAAAAATATCTCTTGAGGGCATATGTGGGGGCCCGCCACAAATACCCCATAGAAACACGACCACCCCGGGGGTACCATCCGGACGGTTGAAAATGGGGTATAGACCATTTTTGAGAACGGGAAGGATTTCGGCGAATTTGACGGCATGAATGGGTGGTTCGCCCAAAATACCCGATAGAAACATCACCCCTCACCCGGGATAACAGGGGTATGGACCATTTTCGATAACGGTAAGGATTTAGGCTACTTAATTTGGCAGCAGGAGTGGGTGGCATGATCAAAATACAACATAGAACCACCCCTACCCACCCCTCCACCGGGGGTGGGTGCCACCGAGGAGGTGGAAATTGGATACGGCCAAATACCGAATAGAAACACCCCAACCCTCACCCCCGGGGAAGGGTACCTCAAATATCCCATATAAACACCCCACCCTCACATCCGGGCGGGGTGGGGTGGGGTGGGTTACCACCCGAGGGGTGAAGATGGGATATATTCATGTTCGAGAACGGTAAGGATTTCGGCCAATTTGAAGACAGGGGTGTGTGGCCCGCTCCAAATATCCCTTATAGACACCATACCCTCATCCCTGGATGGTACCACCCTGCTGGGGTGAAAATGGGGTATGGAGCATTTTATTCATTATTCGCAAAAACATGCCTCTGTTGGTCAATATTACGGCATGTGTAGGTGGCCCGCCCAAATACCCCATATAAACACCCCACCTCTCACCGGGTGTCGGAATGGGGTATGGACCGTTATCGAGAACGGTAAGGTTGTCGGCCAATATGACGTCATTGGTGGGCGGCCCGCTCTCAAATATAGTCCATAGAAACACCCCCACCCTCACAAAAATGGGGTCCGGGTGGGTGTTGGGGTGTTTCTATGGGAGGGGGGCATTTTGGGATGTGCCACCCACCGTTCTCGAAAATGGTCCGAACCCCATTTCACTCCCTCGGGGTGGTACCCCCGGGTGAGGGTGTTTCTAGGGGGTAGTTGGAGCGGGCTACACACACTGCTGACGTCAAATTGACCGAAATCCTTACCGTTCTCTAAAATGGTCCATACCCCATTTTCACCTCCTGTGGTGGTTCCCCCAGCGTTCAGGGGTGGGCTGTTTCTATGGGGCATTTGAGCGGGCCATCCATCCATGCCGTCAATTGGCCGAAATCCTTACCAGTCTCGAAAATGGCCCATATCCCACGTTCACCCCGTCGGTGGTATACCCCCCCGGATGTGAGGGGTGGGTGTTTCTATGGGTTATTTGTGGCGAGCCATCCGCCCATACCATAAAATTGGCCGAAATCCTTACAGTTCTCCAAAATAGTCCATACTCCACCCCATCAGGGTGGCCGTTACCCTCCCCGGGTGAAGGCTGGGGTGTGTCTGATGGGTATTTGGGCGGGCCACCAACCCATGCGTCAAATTGACCGAAAGAGACATTTTTGTGAATAAGGATCAGTTTCATAAGTCATGTTCGTGTCTAACTTGTCAATCTGATCAGTCCGATCCCGCCATGCTCTCAGCCGCAACCCGACATCCGAACGAGCGAATTGCAAACAGACATATATAGCAAGAAATCATCCATCACACTGGCACATATTTTGTTAGAATTTATCTCATAAGTACCGACATCGCCTCCCCGAATTCCACTAAGACTCTCCTGCGTGTACATTGAGTGACAAAAAAACCCGCGCATAAACGCCTCCCCAATTAAAAATAAACACTCCCATATACGCGAAGAAACAACATCAATACTGGGCGGAAAAAATCGGCCCAATAATTAAACCCAAAAAACTATGTTTTAGTAAAACCTGGGGTAGGGTGGTTTAACTTTGATGTTTTTTCAAAGTATACTTAAAGGTATATTTTCGATACGAGACGTATGGTACGTATCAATCATATATACCTAAGCTTATACTGATGATTATATAGCCAATTTACAACTAACAATTAGTAATATTACCATATCTTTATCACCTCAATAAAACCTAGTTTCAATTGAGATCGAATTCCACAAACTTAAACTGAGTTTATCACAAAACTGAGTTTAACTACAGTAAAACCCAGTTTCACTCCCACAAAACCTAGTTTAACTACAGTAAAACCAAGTTTATATCCTACTTAAACCTAGTTTAAACTGGGGTTAAAACTGGTCTGGAATAAAACCTAGTCTAAACCAGAGATGCCGATTCGGACCTTGAAGTTTGAAGAATTCGAAACCTTTGTTGAAGAATGTTCAGATTAACCAAATGGTACCAATGTTTTGCAAGAATATCTACATAGATGGTTAGTGTTATTTTGTGTTACGACACGCCCAGATTCGGTTGAAAGGTTGAAAAATAAAATAAATATATATATCAAGGTATATGCAACCACAAGAAAAGAATGCATAGAAAACTGATGGCACCATTACTAACACTGTTTCGGGAATTTTAGAGTGTCTGTGGATAATACCGGACCCTTACATGATTCCAACATCATGTATGTAAGTCTAGGGACGGCACAATTTACCCAGAATAAAAGAAAAAAAGAAGAGGAATTTACCTTTAACGAAATTTAAATGGATCCGAAAATAATCCTATTAATTCCGTGGAAGATATACCGATTAAAGACACAATTTGAACCATAGCTATGTTGAAAACATTATCAATGAGAAATATATCCGTCCCACAGAAAATTCACAACTGGCTGCATAGCCCATCAAACTCAAAAGACAATGAGAGGCAATTACTGAAATACATGCATTGAGGTACTCGTGTAGCCAACACACACCACAGCTATCCGGTGAATAGTTTGATATAAACCAAACATTGCCCCAGGTTATCAACAATTAAAATCTGGCAAATCTCTCCAAAAAGGGACAATACATAGCTATTGCACACAAAGGGCCGATACACCTAGAGTTGGCCTTTGAAGATTATTCATGCATGCTAAATTAAGTCGCCATCGAGAAGGCAGGCAAGTTAACGCTCTATGCATGTATGACCAAATTAGCGCAAACAAAATCTTTTCATGTCCACCAGTGACCGTCTCGAGAAAATTAGTGTTGTCTATCTGCCTCAATAGCGGTATTAAAATGGACGTGTATGTTTGAGCCTGGTTATCAATAGTACAACATCAGTTCAGTGTCACATCAAGCGTTCAGGTGAATTAGAAATTAGCATACACACTTCGTTTATTAGTTGTCTGAGGGAATGAAATTGAAATAATAGTTTATTTCATGAGTGACCCATATTTAGTTGTGTGAACCAATAAGCCAAGCAAATTGTCTCAGGATTGTACATCTTATGTCCGTTGTGAAATTGTAGTTCGCTTTCAGAAGGAATAGATATATATGAAATATATGACATCTATATAAAATGTCCTTGGTGTGGGTATTGTTTAAGTTATAGAGCATTAATGTACATGCTGGTATATATAGAGATGTTTAATTTGGCGTTCCCAGTTAATGGATAGTGATGTTTACACGACGGCGTGATTCAACACGCCGATGCCAACGATTTAGTAAAATTTTATGCTATGGAGCAATTGTACATGCTTGTATACAGCATTTCATTAAACACGTGGAGTTACACATATCAGCATTTTCACGACGCTGAAATAGTGATGTTACGCGACGGCGTGATTCAACACGCCGATGCCAATGATTTTGTAAAATTTTAGTTTATAGATTATTTGTACATGCTGGTGTATATAGGGCATTTAAGCCCAATTAAAATGTTAATCCGTTATATGGTCATTACAAGGTTGAAATCATGTTCTAGACGTATAAGCGTGATTTTACACGCTGATGACATTAACCAGATTTAATTCATATCAGTTCTTACACAACGTATGAAGTCCTACACTAGACAAAACCATATTGACCCTTAATTAATTTATGCCCGAATTCAAGATCAAGTTGAAATTTATTCAACTTTCGTAACGAGACAAGGCAATATAACCCACGACAGGAAGTCATACATTGGATATTAAACCATATTGATCCTTCACCAAATTTCGCCCGAATTCAAGGTCAAGTTGAAATTTATCTCAATTTTCGTACCGAAACAAGGCGATTATTTAGGACATGGTTAGGACGTCTGGGAATGGCCGGGAAAGGCACCGTTGTTGTCCAATGCTGGATCTGTGTCAACCGATTATTCGGAATATAGCAAGGATAAACGGGGTTAATAGGGAGAGGCACCATTAACTTCAAACGCTGGATCAGAACCGACTCTGCAGAACCAAAGCTTATTCTAGGATTATGACATTCTTCTGTTTCGGAACAATTAATAGTTATCAACGATTTCGCTCGAGTAAAGAACTCTCGGAGTGTGACATTCCTGTGTTAGGAACTTGTGTGTTATTGTGTTATATGTATATTCCAAATGGGATGGTTTGGAACTCTATCACGGAATCATCAAGTTTTTTGTCTTAGGACAAAAATCTTGAAAAAGGTGATGAGAGTTATATAACACTTTCGTATGTTACACGGCGTAAGTAAGGTTAATTTACAAGTCAATGCCCTAGCTCAAATGTCCATATTGTTGTGTGGGAAACTGACCCTGGATGAAATGGCCTGTGCTATTTCCTCGCGGGCTAGTGATCCCATAAAGAATATATTATATCAACCTGTTTGGAGGGCCACTCCACGTTGGACCTACCGGCTTCTGACAACTGATTGGGGCGTTGGAATTTATCATCATATATAGACTAGTCCACACTATCTCTCTTCTTTCGGAACGCTCTCTTGATCCGAACGTATAGTGCGATAAGATGTTAGTATGTGATTCTCCGTGACTACCTGCGATGATGTTAACTTGTAAATATTTGTATGAATAAATATCACCAACATGTTCTCAGAGTTGCGAATATAGTGTAAAAGAACCTGGGGAGTATTATACAAGCATACCAACGAATGAACTCATACAACTTAAGTGAACAACGTACGTACCAACGACAAGGTGTACCCCACGATAGCTATATCCCCCTTTTGGTAAACCTGCACTATGCATAAGATATAATTCACCCACACAGTTTAGAGCTGACCACCACGAGGCACGAATGCACTACACTTTGCTAATAGTTTGTTTGAAGCTAGGCTGAACTAATGTAGAATTATTTATGAATATAATTTATATTTTCTCCTTCTATTCAACATAATTTTGCACTTTTCAGTGTCATATTTTTGGACATTGTTTATCATTTTATCGTACAGACGTTGCATATTTCTCTCTATTTTCCATTAATATGTTACAGTTTATCTACCAATGCTATATGCGATTTGGTAACATGGATTATGCATAGCATTGGAATATATTAATTTTCCCGTAAATGTCACGTACATGAGGATACATATGCATCAAGAAATGTGTTATTTCGAATATAATTTATATGTAAATTGCATGTATATGTGAAATTTAACGCATCCATAAATGTGTTATTTCGAATATAAATGCACGTAAATTTCAAGTATATTTGAAATTTAACGCATCCAAATATGTGTTATTTCGAAAATAAATTATCCGTTTTTTTAATCGAACGTGCACGTATTTTCCACGTAAATGTGGAAGAATACGTGTTTCGTAGATTCCATGTATATGTCAAGTTTATGTAAATTTAGATGATCAGTAAATGCCGTAAATCCACACATGACCTGATGAAATTAAATTCCAAATTTTGTGCTGTCTATGTTATCTCGGATGAACCAAAATCTGACTAGTTTACAGTGGAGTACCACAGAGAACGAACTCACATAAACAATCAACGTCGGGATGGTGAGGACAATGCTGGTAATCCATATGGCTGCGATTAGTTGCCTCGCCCTCTTTCCGGAGCACTTGTAGCGAGCTTTTAGCGGGTGGCAAATGGCGTAGAACCTGTAATAAAGTGGATATGTAAACATACTTTAAATAAGATTGATATACATCAATCTATAAATAGTGTTTATGAATGGTCGTGTCGTCGGTCCCTGTGTGGCTGGGGATAGTAGTGATGTTGCCACCTCTTATATTAATGTGTCCAATGTCCACCATGGAGATGGCGTATTGGGTCTGTATTGGAACGGGTAATTAGAAATGAGGACATTTATGTGCAATAAAATGGCGCCTACCTTAGTTTATTGTCAAATGCAGTCGGTGAGTAGACCTACTCACGTCTACAAAAAACACAATTTAAAATTGTTCCGAATAATCCTTTATAGGCCCGAATGACCTGGGGATTAATCCAGTTTCACTTTAACAGTCGTGTGTGATAGTGTGACCCTATAACAAAATAAGAAAATTAGTAAAGTGATGGTGATTGAACCAAACAGTTATCACACGATTGAATCCGATGTTTTAGCGAACCGTCAGATATCATAAGAAAAAAAGATTGTTTCACTTACCGCTCGAAGCTGATCGTTGTCATCGTCCCTATGGAGCAAACAATTGCAAAATCCCTGAGAAAGGAGGAAAATTTGCACAATCCACGTGCTATTGATGGGTCGCCGATTGTAATCAGGTCAAACTCTTCCAAGAACTAGAACAGATAAGTTGGTTCGATGTAAAAACCTGGTGCAAACCATAAATCGCTTTCATCGCACCATCAACCCCTCCATGTTATAAATTCTTCACAGAAAATCGGTAATGGCGGTTTTAGTGAAATCAGAAATATAAATGGGTGTAATAGCATTAACATGTTCACACAATTGTGTTGTATTATTTTATTTCATTATCCTACCCTTATTTCATTCAATAAACCCATTATATGAATTGTGATATTAAACGTTCGTTTAATAACAGGAAATAGTGTCAGGTGACCTTTGACCTCTGGTTTGTCATCTGTATATATTTTGTACGCTACGTCTCAAAATGCTATGGATTCCATTATTTTTCCAACAAATTATAATGAATGAAAAGTTTGAAAAGTTATGTTATTAAACATACGCCATTAAATACGCCAAATGATCTTTTCTTATCTTGGACTATTTCTTTATGCGGGCAAACAATACATAGTTGAATTACATGCCTCACAGTAGCCGATAATAGTTTCGCGTCCCAACTGTTGATTTAAGTATGTTTTGTCGAGGTGTTGGATCATGCAATAAATAGAATCTACAATCCTGTTTATAGCATAATTTACAAAACTTCACTCTTTACCTCGCCAAAAGCTCGGTCCAGACCTAATTTACTGAACTCGTTTTGTAAATTCCGCTATTAACTTGTAGAATACTGACACGCAATTCGATGTTGTTTATATAATTGAACAAACTTGTTATTTATGTACCAAATAGTGCTTTGTGGAGTACCGATCCAGGAACTTGTAATATTTCCGAATTTCGATGTAGCTCCAAGTTGTATGAAATAATCGACCAAATGTCGAATTTGTGCTAATTAAAGTAAACATAGATCAACGCAACCTTGAGATTGCATAGACAAGGTTGACAAACCGACGTTCCCCAGCCATTCTACCACATTGTCAAATGACAAAATATCAGTTGGATTCGGAAGACAAACCGATACCTCCATAATGTTTTTCTATTGCAACATGGGAATTTATCGTGCCCACGGAATCTTTACCAAAGTGCCAAAATAGCATAGTGAAATAGAGCATGCAGCCATTATTATTCCTGTGGCTTTGGTTATGCCATAAAATACTTTTAGTACCATCGGAGATACCACGATCAGCACCCCTTGGATTATAAGCACTCTGGGGTGTCTATATGGCTTGTTATATTTAAGAGTGTATGAGTAAAATTAACCATTATCCTCAATTTCAGTCGCTATATTCGCAACTATCTTTGGTGAAATTACCAACTGCCCCATCATTATATCATTACAATTTTGACGCTTGAAATTTACATTTTAATATCTTAGTGGTCATTTTGTTTCAAGGTGATTAATTGCATTGATATATCGGCCTGACACCGTCTGCCGCGCATGCCGTTTGCTCAGCATATTGCGCTATTTTGGTAAAAACAAAATGGAAATGTAGGGTGGACCCCACATTTGTGGGAGAATTTGGGTCGCCACTGTAAACATCCGATTTGAAGAATAAACCAACTGTTGAATTACAATCCAACTACAATATATACGTGAGACGTTCTAATTGTTATACTTGCCCTCATTGGCATCGATACGACGAGAACGGTGATGTCCGCGAATGCAGCGCTGCAGATGAAATGAAACGTCGGCGTTTGTTTCTTGAAAAGCGTCTTTAGACCAACAATGGTAACAACATTGCCTGAAGCAAGTAATCGACATGTGGTCATTATGTGCACTATCAGAGCATGTCACATAGAGTGGAGGCCTTATGTGGTATACTCAAATAATCGACTGGATAAATATTGTTTTCCATAAACGGATGAAGAAATAATGGACACAAGATTGAAATTGTTATAATTAATGGGTCTCACAACCATGGAATGCAAGTGGATTTTTCTGTCTGAACGCAGACACTCAGCCCTCTAACGACAATGAACCACCCCTAAATTGTCCATACAATCCGCGAAACACCAGGGAAATTAAGCAAGCCAAAAACGTGAAATTATTTAAATAACGACAACTAAATTAGATGCCAACACTCACTATTAGAACTCATGTATATAGGAGATGACGTGTCATCGTGGGACATGCATACACTCTGTTAGAACATGTTGCCAAATTGTCTCATTATTTTGACTATTAATCTACTGAATGTGATGAATGCGACGGCTATGTAGTATATAGTGCACGCGCATTGTCGGCATTTTTAATTTTTTCATACACATAAATTTAAAACTAAATATAATTTACTCAATACAACAAATTACAAGTTAAGATATCAGGATAAAATTGCGATATTTTACTCTTTATATTAACGCTACTACATGTATTTAGGAATTCCATCCCTCAGTCATGGACAGATACGTCCACAACATACCATGCATGGTGGAATAGTGTGTAGGTGTTAATGGCCAAGTGCTGTTATAATACATTACTTCTATTATAGAAACATATTATAGATTGTCTTTCTCTCCAAGAAAGTCTCGTTCTTAAAGTGATGTGAAACAATCAAGTAGTGTGATCAAATATAAATGTAGAATAGTCTTGCTCAAAGTCGTCATTTATGAAGAGTAATCAAATTGATAACACACAAAGTCATTCTTATATATTAATTCACTGACTCTCGGTGGCGAAGTAATTTGTGTCCCTTTATCGCCGATAGTTGCGTCCCAAATCGAAATGTAAATATTTACAATTGAGCGTAGTCTTTTTCGGTGGAGTGGTATGGTCGATCTCTTTCAACTTTCCGGCGACGTTAGTAGAATGATACATTCCACAGGTTGGCGCTATGCCTGTGTACTAACTTGCCAGGTTCACGCACCGAACAAGTCCATATATAGTCTGGTCGATAAAAGGTAGAAGAAATTTGGACTAAGTTGGTTTGTATACCATTTTGAAGAGGAATATATCATCTATAACATATCAAAAATCCGTTAAAATCCGCTTTGAGCAGTTTTTGTAATTCAAGATGGCGACAATTTTTAAATATTTCCGAAAGTCACTGGTACGAAAGTAGGCCAGGTCATGGCAGAGTCCGCTCTTGCATGTCCTGGATCGAGAGCATGAGTGAGTGCGTGTATTGTGTCTTTTCTCTTTTGTTATTCTTTGTTCACAATAAACCAAAAAAAAAAACAACAAAAAGAAAGATGGCTGCGCCATTTTCGTTAAGTTAGTTTGATGCAATTATATTGATAAAATCTTGTCATATATATACACCTGTATACATTTTTATGAAGCTAAGACAAAATGCCACCTTTCTGTGCCAAAATTGGAATTTCTCGTTCAAAATGGCAGCCAAAAATGGCGACCGGAAGTTTTACGTTTTACTAGTATTTTAAAGATAAGTTTTTGCTGTTTGTGACTTAATTTTTATTTAGCATGTTAAATGACATTTGAAGCAATGAGATATGCCATTAATGGGTTCCCAACCCCTTCCGATCATACAAAAATTCGATTTTACAGAACGCGGTATAACATATCACAAAACATCACCATTGGGATTCTAGTCATATTTCATCAAGAAATTGGAAGAACTGCGCAATGTAAGTGATGCTTTCTATTTTTTATGGCTATTCCAACTCAAATGTACTAAAATTGTCACTTTGGCTCAAAATGGCTACCAAAATGGCTGCCAAAATGGCGACCAATATATGAAAAATGTTAAATATTGCCCCACCGTACCATGCAACTGCTTACAAGTTGTCGTTGACGCACTCAATTGAATATTATGTCTTATATACATTGAATACTAACATTCCTGATACATTTTGGTTAATTGTTACTATTTTAACCACTGAAATCACAATAATTAATCGAATATTCATGTCACAAACTTGACATCAACATCGGCAAAAATCACTGTTCAGGTTTGAACCAGGTTCTTTAAAAGTACACTGGAACTATCTTTGGTATCAAAGGTGTTTATTGTTTTGATATGTGCTAACACTGTCACATTGAGGAGTTGTATTGCCGAAGATGGCTCCCAAAATGGCAACCAAATTTGGTAAAATGTTGATTTGTCACATATATTCCGAACATTATTCACTGCTGTTCCGAAAAGGTAGCATATTGTGACTCACTTGGTTTTTAAACATGCTACTTAGTTAACGTAATGTTCTATTCTGGTTGTCCCAGTACCTAGAGAGGCATGAACAGTTCATGTTTAAGGGATGCAGTATGGATTTTGCCGAAAAATTCTTTTGGATTCTGTCCATGTTTTTTAAAACTTAAATGGGCAGAACGTTGAGCGGAACCGAGAGGGATAATAGTATGTTGCAATTATCACAGTGGTGCAAGATCGATGGAGAAAACGGTGGAGAGTTTCAAGATGGCGACGGACAAATTTAGCGTAAGGTACGTTGTTCAACTCAATTACTGTTTTCTCTCATTTAAGTAATTCATTTCACTACAACAAAGTTTAACGGGCAGTCGAATTGTGTGTGGAATATATATTTGGCATGTTGTTCAATTGATATTAAATATTTTAAGTATGCTAGAAAGGTCAACATGTGGTGAAATTTTGTGTTTACCTTTTCCTAACGGTTGTGTTTGCTAGAGATATGAAGTTACACGAGTAATGGAATTTATACTTAACATGACACTTAGGACTAAAAAAATTGGTAAAACTGAAATTATTTTCCAAATTGTCAAAATGGTGGTACAGATGAAGACAATTTACAAAATAATGACGATGGTGTAGAGAAACAAAATTTATGATGGCCTAGAGTATTTTATAAATAATTCAAATACCTGGGTGTCATTATAAGCAATGAACGTCGTTTGTGATGTCATTTCGGGCGTTGACCGAATTATCATTGTCAGGCATTATAGGCATACGGTATAGGCTATTTTGTACGGCAATTTCTGCCTCTGAGTCTGACACCTACATTGGCCTATGCATAAATGACATTGCAAATGACGTTGATACCATAATTATATTGTCTAGCACACAGAGCAAAAATATACCATCAATTTGCATTTATGCTCGGAAAAGTCTTTTTAATGAAACCTAATGAATTTAAAAACATTAAAACATTAAAGGGTCTAGATATGATCAGTTGGATTGTATCAGTGTCCGGTCATAATGGATGAAGGTCATGAAGACCATGCTTCTATAGTGGAATTTATCACTATAATAGCCATATGCCTACTTAATAGAGATGACAAATATAAGAAATTATTTGTATTAAGAGTAATTTGATATCCTTCAACGACGAATCAGGCTCAACGTCTCAGAAATTGAGTGGTCAATCGGACTCAGACAAGCGATTCAGACATGTTTGTGCATATTGTGCAAATTCCTTCAACACGATAAAGCATGAGAATACACACACAAATTCACAACCACTCCAGTGTGGCGATGGAGGCCAAACGTTTATTGAGAAACATTTGTTGCTTGCACATCGTGTAAAGCACGGTGATGGATCTAAATTTTAATGCGACAAATGGCCCAAATTTTTTTTTCGCAAGTACGATTTGAATCACCATATAGAAAGTCACCAAATTGGAAAGTGGTACACATTGTGATAAATGCGGTTCTGTATTTACCAGGAAGGATACATTAGGAAATCACACGAAAGCTGTATACGACAAGGACGTCCTTCATCGATGCCGCAGCGGCTGGAAAGTATATCTGGCGCGCAGCCCTGTCCGCCCACTTCACTAACTGACAACCGACATTATTATATAGACACATTATTATGCATGGAAAAACCACAAACATTTATGTTGTTATTATGTTTTGAAGATTGGAATTGATCTTTTCGAGAGTAAATATATATATATATATATATGTGTTATGTATATATGTTATGCGTTACTGAATAAAGAGGCAGGGTCTACTTTGTTTATACTTTAGATGGTCTTTATTCAATAAAAGGGAAGTTGTCATACAAATACCATAGCCTGTAATTATATAAGCCTTGCCACTGAGTCAAGACCATCAATCTAGACCCGTTCTAGTGTTATAGTGATACATGTCAATGTTCTGGATTAGCATTCCATATATGGAATTCGTGAATATTCAGAATCAGAAGCTCCATATATGACAAATATAAGAAATTATTTGCATTAAGAGTAATTTATGGAGCTTCTGAATGTTCATGAATTCCATATATGAAATGCCACTCCAGAACTTTGACATTGTACTTAGCACTAAATGGAACGAGGCTGGATGGATCCAATATGGCAGCGAATCAGTGCCAAGGCTTATTGTATATGTCAATATACATTGAAAAATATATCATGCCCTACGGGGAATGAAATAAGCCTCAGCAGAATTCACGAATTGCAGAGTAACCATTCTTTCCGATGAGTGGGGGTAAACAGGAAGGGCATATATTATACATATCGTTTGTTTATTCTTTAATTATTCTGAAAGTTTAATCCCCGCCTGATATCTGCAAATATTTTTTATTCCTGCATGGACACGGTGAAATTCTCTCACAGGAAATGGGTTTCTCGCTGGCTCCTCTGGCTGTGACACTTTCCCACTTTTAAGCTTTCGTTTTAATGTGTGCGCTCTTCTTAATCGAATTGATGATCCTTGCAAAGAGTACCATGCTTTAAATTATATTTTATGTCTATTAATTGTAGCTATGACATCAGTTTTAAGAAGAATGTCATGTGACAATCGACTAGAGCATCAGCTGATTCACCAAACATACATTATCATGGAACATTATAATTTGGGACCAACATATCTTAATGTGGAGTTTATATTTACATTAAGACACACCTCCTTGTGGTGTTTGGAGTTGTTTGTTATGCATATTTAATCGAGCGTCACCGGTCATTTTTCATGACATATATCGACCTATAGGTACCACGCATTCAACTGTAGATTATCTCAATGTCTGGGTCAATTATGACTTTTAATGAGGCAATTATATAATTTGTTTTTCTGTTTGTTCCACTACTTCAATTTCGAACCTATTCCAATACTAACATAAAAGTCGTCATACAAATAGTATGGGTTGTATGGTTTTCGGAAACATGATACACTGGTATCCACCCCAATGAACAAATTTCTCTCTCAATGTATTCACCAGAATATGGAAGAAAAGGATTTTTCGTGTTCTCCAAATTAATTGACATTATTAGGCAAATGACATCACGTCATTTATATTAGACAGGCGGGAATAGCTACTGGACTGTAGAATTCTGATAAGACACGACATCCATGTACATACCTTAGCCGGATCGCAGATACGTCTAGCACATCTGCTATGTCTTGAGAACTGGTTGAAGATGACAGCTTTCGATTATGGCCATTTGTATTAGTATATCACGATTTTCCTCAAGACCACCATGTCTAGATATAATTTACACCATTATCGTGCATTTCAACTACACCATCATTACTAATTGTTACCCTCCTCCCTATTTTCTACCCTTCTGATTGGCCCATGTCCTGTCACGTGCCGGGCGACAAATCACACTGTCGCCCACTGAGCCGGGAGACACTGTTTTTGTCGCCCGCTTGATGTTATATTGCAAGTATATCTTCCAACACACACTGCAGTAACTCATCTATTTCACATCACTACGACGCACTAAAATCATAGTTCTTATATACCCCACGGATTCGCAAAACACACCAGTTGTGGTGTTTGCTAATTTGCATATATTTAGTGAACACTAATATTCGAACTTTTAAGTTGATACTTTTATCGGACAAGCGTTATTCTGTACTTTTTATATCGAAACATCTCGGTGATTCAATATGTTCATGTCGACATTATGATGCAAGATTGAAAGAGTGGATCCCTTGAGGTTGGTTGTTATAAATGTTTGCTGGTAGACACTCAACGTAATGCATACGTTTGTCGCGAATGAATGGTACTGTAAGCTTATCCATGATATCAGACCGCTCCGCGATGTCTGCAATGTGATCATAGAAGTATTTTGAGTGAGGGTCGCCATGTACTTGGGAGCACTCACACATATGAATGTACATTAATGAATTTGACAACTTCCCAATAGCTTTCGCGGAAGACCGTTATGAAATGAACATCGCGAGTGAATTCCGCGCACAATATGTAATTGAATATGCCACATTGCAGAAGGCGACAACATACATATATGGCTTATTGGTTTACATTGCATGGACCGATATTGACGATTTAACTACAAAAATGATCGTAAATAAACGCTTGACTATCATTTAGGGAACAGACATCCTATAGGACGATAAGTAGTTACTCACAATATACATATACGGGAAAGAAAGCACTCGTGACTCAGTGAAACATTGTGCGTGTGGATGACAAGGATTTATTTCTGTGGTATAATCGGATAACAAAACAGTTGTTGCCCTTCTTCTCGGGAGACATCGAGATTTGTCACCCGCTCGAGAACGGAATGTGTCCCTCGGAGCTGCGCTCCTCATGAGACATACCGTTCTCGAGCGGGTGACAAATCTCAATGTCTCCCTCGATAGCGGGCGACAACTGTATATTGTTATTCGCAGTAACCAGGCAACATTCTACACCGTCATAAACATTCATCTGCACCGCCAAAATGTGTGTTTGTATTGATGTAAATTCAACCGATTTTGAAGGGGACCATGCGAAGTAACTTACTCCTGTCTATCCAGAACCATCAAATATTCACTCCGGCGAGGTTTCATGGCCATTAACAACATCCTGACCAAATAATACGGTAACATAACAATTTATTTCCACCTCAAATGCTAGCAATTTCATGAATGTTGGATTCGAACCTGTTTCTAACATTAACGGTGAAGAAAAACGTCAATTATTTTGCATCTCCCGAACAGCCAATTTATAACCTGTAAAGTTGCGGAAATGTGCGGTTACTACTGTCCGAAATAGACAAATTATACCACGATTTACAACCCACATACTCATCAAAACATACATCCTCCGCCATAATGGATCATCTACACCGTTTTCTCCACCGTATGCTCCACAGATCTTGCACCACTGTGATTATGGCACATTGTAATCAACATTGATCAACTGAATACAGTGTTTTAAGGGGGTAAAGTCAGCTACTGAGTTATCACGAACAGCGCGTGAGCACCAGCACAATACAAATGGTATACAAGATTCCATAAATAATTAAATAGTGTGATTTCAACTTGACAACTAAGTCATTGAATCAATGAATGTACAGCGACCGGCCAAATAAACATGGTTCACGTTTTGGGGGATGACTGCAGGGTCAATGTTGTTGAAGTGTATATGCATACCCGGAGTACAATTTGATGGTCATTGGCGGGCTTGTGTATATAGATACTGACATCATGGTCATCGGTGGGATGTATTTGTTGATCGGTTGTGGCTGTATTGTCATTGGTGTGTGTACCGGTATACAGTTAATAGCTGAATTTTCATGGATGGGGTGTGTAAGAATACAGTGAGTGGCTGAATTGTCACGGTTGAGCTGTATTTGCAAGTCTGAAGTGTACGAATGGCGTATGCGGGGTATATTTATATCTAGAAGTACTTTAAGGTAATTGATGAGGTATATATATACACCTGAAGTGACTATGGTTATGGGTTAACCAATACAGACAACCAACCAATACATGTAAATATAGGCTACCAAATACATGTAAGTGGGTGTCTCACAAGGTGACACATCTGTCCGCGTCAACGAAAATCACTCCTCGCCCTCCGGAATGACAATAACAAGTCAGAATGGAGCGCTGGCTGGTGGACCATAAGGCCTTTCCGTTTGTCAACATAAGGTAGCAGTACACGATTTCACGTGTTGTAGGGGGTCTGAAAAATAGAAAAATAAGTATCTGGGGGGCATAGCAGCCAGTGTAGCCTGTGTTAACTGTGTCATTACTGGTTTGAAGGTTTATTTATTTAAAAAAACTGGGAAAATTCTCAAAAAAGTGAAATATTTGTGTACGCAACAGGGTTTTCGTATTCAGTGAAGGCCAACCCTGTGTTATTGGTTACCGGAAAATAGCCTGATTTCTCTCCCCTGAATTCTGTCATCTGGGCTCGCAAGACAATTTGTTTCAAATTGATACGATAACTTTTTTTCTATATCAAATATTTCTCAGCTCTAACATAGCTCTATCATGTGGAAGAATCTTATTTACTGATATTCGCACTATCATGGTCTGTTTTGGGGTTCAAAAAGCTAAAGTACATACAAATGATTACACCTGCAATTTCTGTCGAAATTAAAACATGCTTGATGTGACCTATGCCAAAGATAATGGCTCAGCATTTATTTGAAGTACAGTACCCCCTCCCAGGTTGGCAAATTGCTGGAAATCGTGTATTGCTACCTAAAAGAGACTTATCAAATTGAATAAATAAGTGAAAATGTACTGAAACATTTTATCTTTCCTATCTTCGTGTGAGTCACTATTCACAGTTTCGTATTGATAACTGTTGTTCTCGGTACTAGGCGCATTTGCTTGTAGAGTATTTGTTTCAGAGGCTATAAATACTATGGATTTCAGCTTGACAAGTCACTGAATGATCACACCGACAGGGCAAAAACCAAATTCAACGTATGGCTGCTATGGATAAAACAAATAACATTCCGGTTCAAATTGGGGGGGGAGTATGTGATGTGATGTGATTATATATACATCAGTTACTCTGTACGATTCGTTTCGAGTGTTGCGGTTTTGTGTAATTAGATAAAATTGACATTAATTTAACGAAACGTGTTGCCACGCAAACATTTCAACTATGGAATTCCTTGGATACCTGGTGCTAAAAGCCGTATTAATGTTGGTTATTTAGTCTTGGTCGTGTTTCCGAATGACCAAGTAATGCAAATGTATATATTGGAGAGGGGGTAAAGTCAGCTACTGAGTTAGCACGAACAGCGCGTGAGCACCAGCACAATAAAAATGGTATATAAGATTCCATAAATAATTAAATAGTGTGATTTCAACTTGATAATTAAGTCATTGAATCAGTGAATGTACACCGACCGGCCAAATAAACATGGTTCACATTTTGGGGGAGGGGGTGATTATATATGCATTAGTTAATCACTACGATTTGTTTGGAGTTTTGCGTTGTTACATGTTTATGACCACATAAAAGTGATTTGCATGTAACGAAATGTGTTGATAAGGGAACATTCCAACAATGAAATTCATCGGATACTACCTACGAATAGGAGTATTGATATTGGTTGTTCGGTCTTGGTCGTGTTCCGAATAACCAAGTACATTGTCTTAACATATTCGGGGGAGGGCGCACAAGAACAGTGTATTAACATATGCGGGGGAGGGGTGGGTCTGGCTGGTTAGTAATAATCACAGTGCATATGCTCTGGTCAGCAGAACACAGATGCAATATGTCCGTTCAGACTGCCTTTTCGACTGGCATATATAGTTGTAAGCTGGTGGGCATGATGTCACATTTATAATTTATCTTTGTTTTTTTCGCTATAACCGATAATTTGGGTGAAATTGGTATATTTTTGTTGAAACCACACTACTTATATTGATCTTATTTCCCATTCGCACTGAAGAAACACCATATGTGTTATATATCAAAGTTATCGGTGTATGTCAGAGACTTAACTGGATATTTGCGCGTTGAAGGGGTATAACACTATTTTTACCTTAAGGTAGCAGTACACGATTTAACGGGTTGTAGGTGTCTGAAAAATAGAAAAATAAGTATATCGGGGCGGGCATAACAGCCAATGTAGACTGTGTTAACTGTGTCACTACTGGTTTGAATGTTTATTTATTTTACATAACTGGGAAAGTTCTCAAAAAAGTGAAAAATTTTGATACGCAGCAGGGTTTTCGTATTCAGGGAAGGGAATTCTGTGTTATTGGTTACATGAAAACAGCCCGATTTCTCTCCCCTGAATTCTGTAATCTGGGCTCGCAAGACATTTGTTTTTCAAATTGATATGATAACTTTTTTTCTATTTCAAATATTTCTCAGCTCTAACATTAGCTCTAGCAGGTGCAAGAATCTTATTTACTGACATTCGTTCTATCATGGTCTGTTTTTGGGTTGAAAATGGCCAAGTTGAGTAAAAAAAATGGGTAAACTTGAGCGTTTCGTGTGTACAAACCAAGGGGCATAACTCAATGAAAAATTGTACAAAGAAGCTAGAGTACAGACAAATGATTACACCTAAAATTTCTGTCGAAATAAAAACATCTTGATGGAACTTATGCAGAAGATAGAGGCTCAGCATTTATTTGAAGTGCAGTACCCCCTCCCATGTTGGCAAAATTGCTGGTAATCGAGTATTGCTACCTAAGTATAGTGAAATAAATAATGGCTTACATCCTATCTGCCATATGTGACCCGCCATATCAAATCCAGTCGTAAGTCGGGATTTTTTTACCCTGTGCCAATGCATTCTCTTATATATGCGAGTCGACCATAGGTCGCCTCACATATATAAGAGAATGCATTGGCCTAACAATTTTTTATCATTTTTTTAAAATAAATGTTTCTTACAATTTTTAGGACATAAAATTAAAAAACATCCATTACCCTGCAGGGAGCCCCACACATATATAGAAGCATATAGAAGAGTGTCGTCTACTCATGTTTGTCTGGGGCTCTGTATGGGTGAAATTATAAAATTGTTAAAGAATACAAGAACAAAATATTAAAATTGTAAAAAATTGTTAGGCCAATGCATTCTCTTATATATGCGAGGCGACCTATGTTCGACTCGCATATATAAGAGAATGCATTGGCACAGGGTAAAAACAATCCCGACTTACGACTGGATTTGAAATGGCGGGTCACATATGATTTCCCCACGCAATGAAGGTGGTACATAAATGTATGAATTACAAAAGAAAGGGGAGGATGTCTGTTATTACAGACTATTGGAGGCTGAATATATGATGACCAAGTCCCAATTTCCCGCAGAAAAATTCATCCCCGTTCTAATGACATGAAAGTTGAGGTGGAATCTGTGTCCTGAAAATTTTGAAAATAGTTTTAGAACATACTAGTACCCCACAAAAACGAGATTTTATTTGATGCCAAAAGTAGAGTTGAAATGATGCCAACATATTTGTGCAGATCGCTGATTATGTGTCATACTAAGCAAACGTCATATTAATTTTCGACCCATTACCTGAAAGACGCGAGCCCTTGTATATCTTGAGTGGCTATATGACCAATATGTATATAAGGAGTGCCAGTGTGGCCAAATTAATGATGAGGTCAATTGGTATACAAGGAGTGACTGTATGATCACAAGTGTGGTTTATGAGTGTACCACGAGAGGCTGGGTTGTCATGGTGAGGTATATATATGCACGTTTGGAGTATATTAATGGCCGTGTGCGCGGTGCGGGGCATTGGTATATCTAGAAGGACTGTAACGCCATTTGTGAGGTTTATATGTATACTATATATACCTGTAGTGACTCTATGGTTTTGGGTTGGGTGTATATGTATATTATATCTTGAGTGACCATATGGCCATGGGTGTCGCAAATATATATATAAGGGGGTGACTTTATGACCCCTGGTGAGGCAAATATGTATACAAGAAGTGATGTATGATCATCAATGTGGCGAAAATATATACCGAGAGTGATTATATTGTCATCGTTGGGGCGTATATGTATATCTTGAGTGCCATGCATGTGACAAATATATACATGGAGTGCCTCTATTACCAATGGTGAGGCGAATAGGTATACAATATGTCACTGTATGTTCATGAATGTAGTGAATAGGTATACAGGTCGTGACTATATGGTCATTGGCGAGGTGTAGGATTATACCTGGTGTGCCTGCATGATTTCTCACGGCTATATGGCCATGTGGTGTGTATGGGCATACCCATGTATGGCTGTATAGTAGTGGGGTGAGGTGTATGTGTATAAAACGAGTGACATATGTTCATTTATGTGGTTTTCATGTATATATGGAATGACTACATGTGAGTGGCACTGGTGTACCTTTGGGTGACTATCGATTTCCTATCGTTATAACTCAAGGATATGTTAACCGATTGAGAGATCATAATAGTGTCTCCACCTTAATGACGTTTGGTATGCAATACGAAGGAAACGGTTTTCATGACAATAGTTTATAAATTAATAACTTTTTA
Source organism: Siphonodentalium dalli (assembly GCA_032622095.1). Taxonomy (NCBI): domain Eukaryota; kingdom Metazoa; phylum Mollusca; class Scaphopoda; order Gadilida; family Siphonodentaliidae; genus Siphonodentalium; species Siphonodentalium dalli. The sequence goes on from CP136063.1 coordinate 261,164,706, forward strand.
TGCTAATGGGCCAGAGTAGCCACATAATATGACCCCATCACAGTTCCGTGTCAACGTTCTGCCAATTTCGTTCAAAAACAGACAGAATCCCAAAAGAAGTTTTCAGCAAAAATTCATATTGTATCCCTTAAAATGATTTGTCATGCCTCATAATGTACTGGGACAACCAGAATATAACATTTAGTTGTCAGTTGATTAAATAGAATGTTTAATAACCAAGTGAGTCACAATTTGCAACCTTTTCGGAACAGCATAGAATAATGTTCGGAATAAATGTGACAATCAACTTTTTACCAAATTTGGTTGCCATTTTGCAAGCCATCTTGAGTAATTTTGTCTAAAACACATTAGTGTCACACATTTAGGATAGATCAAAAATAAAAAGCACATTTGATACCAAAGATAGTTCCATTTTACTTGAAATATGGTGCAAACCTGAAAAGTTATTTTTTGCCGATGTTGATGCCAAGTTGAGATACAAAAAATCCCATTATTCTGGTAATTTCAGTTGTTAAAATAGTAGAAATTAGTCAAGGTGCATCAGAAATGTTAGTATTCAATGTATATAAGACATAATAGTCAATTGTATTCATAAACCACAACTTATAAGCGGTTTCACGACAGGCTGGTACAATATTTACCATTTTTCATATTTTGGACGCCTTTCTGGCAACCATTTTGAGCTATGGTGACAATTTTGAGGCGAAATATCCATAAGAAATAGAATGCGTCACTTACATTGCACAGTCCTACCAATTTCTTAATGAAATATGACTATAATCCAAATGGTGCTTTTTTTTGTCAAATGCTATATCGCGTTCTGTAAACTCGATTTGTTGAATGATCGGAAGGGGTGGGGACCTAAACGATGGCATATTTTATTTCCCCGATGATCAGTTAACATGCTCAATACAAAATAAAGTCACAATGCTTAACCAGTTCCAAACAGCAAAAACTTATCTTAAAGATATCAGTGAAAAACGTAACATTTTCCATTTCCGATCGCCATTTTGGCTGCCATCTTGAGCGGTGAGTGCCAATTTTGGCATAAAAAGGTGGCGTTATGTCTTATCTTCACAAAAAGGTATACATATGTATACATATGACAAATATTCTAACTATAATTGTATCAAATTGCAACAAACTAACTTAACGGAAAATGGCAGCCATATTGCCAATATGGCTGCCATTTTCCGTTAAGTCAGTTATGATACTGGACGTCGTCTTGAATTACAAAAAAAATGCTCAAAGCGGATTTTAGCCGATTTTGGATATATTATAGAGGATATCTTTCTCTTCAAAATTATATATAAACCAACTTACTCCAAATTTATTCTAGGTTTACCCTAAAATTTGAGTTTATCGACCAGACTAATGTCTTTAAACGGCTTATATTTAAAAAATAACTTTATCATTGATATATTACCAATTATTACATTTTCACAGTCTGAACGTTTCCTTCTTTCCCTTTATTTGTTTTTAACATAACCCTTATACCCAGGGGAAATTTCATTTGGTGTCGATGGATTCCATGTGACAAATTGAGGGAGGCATCTAAACTTTCTATATCGTGTGCGGATTATCGCGTGTCTCACATATAAATATACAATATGTTTGATTTGTGAATTTTGATAAATGTGATGTGACATGATCTTTTTTATACAATTGTGATTGATTAATATCTCCTCAAGAATGAATCTTACAGGAAATAATTAATGATTAACTCTCATATACAAAATATATATTTAGCTCTCTAATCAGGACAACTCGTTCTTTCTCTTCCAGTGGGATCTCTTCTGTAAATTTTAGGCATCACCTGGGTCACCATGGAAATAAAAGAGTTCCTATGTGAAACTTTAAGCTGATGTGATCGTATACAATGGATACAATTCACAGAACAGAACATCATTTAATGAATATAAATATAACACCGTAGGGTTATCTATTTCAACCTTTTGCAGACTTGAAAACATCTGTCGGGAACTATCCAGCATGTAACAACTATTTCCATCCAATATAAGCATTATTTGTGGTTATTATGTAATCAGTTATGTTATATTTATATTTTCATTTTATATTGCCAACACAAAATCAAAACAAACCAATACAATTGTGTGTCGATACATACATATATATATCCAGCAATGTCTGGATCACTCAATTGAAATGTGGTATTGGTTGGCAGTTTGTATAGTACGTCTTACTGTCGGGCTTCATGCCTAGTGGGCCATTAATGGTAGTAGTGGAAAGGTATTGACTTGGGCGCTAAGAGATTGTCAGTATGGTGATGTCAATGACATTCAAATGTCTAAGTGTGTCGCCTCTAACATTATGCCACAATTTATGGCCAGAAGAGATCTATTGTCAAAAGACGTTGTCTATGTGGCAAAAGGCTATTCCCTAACTATTACCAAACTACCGGAAGCCACACTATCATAAAATAGATTGCATATTTCCTGATGGAATGGGCTCTAAATTATGTTACACTCTTCGGGTCTCTTTACTGGCATTCTGTTTGCTGGTGTTCATCGCGTGGTCTCCATAATAGAAAACTGTGTTTGCTAGTCGAAAAAAGACTACATGTTCATCTGAATGACGGTCGGTACTTACCGCATATGCCAAGGGCTATCAGGAAGCAATACACCGCTGCTGTTCCAACGATGTGTCTGTAACGTTTGGGATTCAGTTTCGGATTATAAAAACCTAACACGTTTTTCATTGTCCATGGGTATAGAAAATTGTAACATCTTTGGCATTTGCAAAGAAGTTTTGCGTATGCACCCGTGCCATAACGCTTACTAATCTCTTCCTGGAATGAAGCTTTAAACACGCTACAATCGATGTCTGTGTCATTTGTATATCTTATTGTATGCACCTTTAGAAGCCTGTGTGTAGTCGGTGGACCCATGTAGGGGGTGGTATCTAGCTGTGGACGTTGAGTGGATCTCTCATCTCGTTGATCCGTGTTATTCTCGGCGGTAGGCACACTTGTATATTGCACTTAAAGACACAGATGTATAGATGCATATTAGTTGGCATAGTATAATAGGAGTTAAACACCAACAATATATATCGCACCTCATACTCAAATTCCATTTCTTTTAACTTAGGTAAGTGACACAAACACAACTTATTTATTGTATATTATATCTGATGTGACTTTCTCGCATTCGGATTGGCTGCACACTGCTGTACTACTTTACAATAGTACACCAGTAGGCTTCCCACCTTCCTACTATTTCAAACTCATTTCGAAATCGGGTTGCCGCCTGAAGATATATTTACGGCCAATCTTAAACTAAACCTTGTACGATACTTGTTGCAATATTGGTATATCATTAGATGTATTGGTTAATTGTAATGATCTTACGAATGTCCGATCATAGCTAGCTAATAGTTTGTCCGTTCAGTTGGCAAGCGGCCAGTTCTAATTTGTAATGCTAGTGGACGTTATCTATAACTTCCTTTTATGTATTAATTCAAGTTAAGCAAGTTAACTTCTAAAACAATCACGTATTTTTAGAAATAAATACACGAATCATGACGCGATAGTGTTGATGTAACTAATAGCACATTTATGGTCCTCCGCAATCGTCAAAAGATTGCCGTAAATTACAAAAATCTGAGACATATCTCCAAAATTCACGGTACCTAAAAATGAGACACAGAAATTGTGCGAGAATTAGCACCAATGTTCGATGTATATAATAAATAATAGTTTTCTCATTGACTCGCAGAGGAATAGTCCAATAGCCTGCGGCTCGTGGACTCTTCCACCTCTCGGACCACTATGTTGGCATAGTCAACTCCAAGTCATTAATTATCTATATAATATATAGGCGGCAGACTAACAATGGAGGATCATTATTGTTTCACGCTGAATAATAATCTGGACCCGACTGTTCCAAGTTTTACGTATTTTATAAGTGTTTTATGGCAAATAAAGCACATACATTGTATAATAGGTATTTAATAGACGTATATTCTCCTAGCTGGAGGAAATAAAGATATATACTATTTGTTGCATATATATGGCAACATTCACCTTTTTTGGTACCTGAATAGTTTGTTGTAGAATCAGAATCGGAATATTTTTTATTTCATGAAAAATCAATAGATAAAAAATCCACTAAAATCTGTATGGCCACGAAAACTAGCCGAGTCGCGATACATGAATCGTTACAAACACATTGTGTATATAACACATATGTATCGTGATTGTTGTAGTAAAATCGCTTCTACCAAACGCGATCGGAACTCAAGAACGCAACGATATATGTACCAGAGAATGGATCAGAAGACTCAGGGAGGTGACCAGAGGGTCCCAATTTACCCCCCTCTTTGACACCCCTGTGGTTGGAAGTTTCCAACTAATGGTGCAAGATTTAAAACTGTTGAGGATTTGTTTCCCAACTGATTATTAATAAGTCTACACGTTAAACCTAAAGAAGGCACTTTTCGACTTTTGAGCATTTAGGGCATCTCAATATCTGGGCTTAAATTGATGGTCCAGAAAAATAGGACCCGAATTATGGATCTTGGTCTACGGAAACAGAGTTCACACCAAACACAGGTTGGAAAATCAAACTATCAGGGGATTTTCCACCTATATTAAAGTTACAAAACTATTGAAAAGATTGGTAAAAAATGGAGTGTGTCGTTGCCGGTGATGCAATCGCTCTAGCCCCCTGTCGCCACGCCCACGAGGAATTCAACTAAAATTTCCTTAATAAAGAGAAAACAAATATATGGGGAGACTTGAATTTGACAACCCACCCTTTTGATATATATTACTTCCTCAAATCATCTTAACCCCAAAATAGACTAGGACATTTAGGTTAGATCGTGTTCCCACATAACCCTTATATCCGATGGGTTATATACATCGTCACACTTAGGTTTGGCTCCAGATGTAACCAACGAAGAATGGAACCAAACTGGTGGCTTCTATGGTGGTATTAAATTTTCCGAGAAACAACACTTGGAAAGTTTTTCTTAGTGTTTCTACTTTTGAATAAAATTATGATCACTATTAGAGCATGCATAATGGAATGATTCTTCGGAATAGGTCTGACGTATAATAAACAGAGCACAGACTTACTGGCCAATAGTTTATGCCACGGTAAATTGTGATGGCGAAAGAACAGTACTCGAGGTTTTAAACCTTTCAGTGCCAGGTCAGATTTTTGTATCAACCCATATACCCTGTGCCAATGCATTCTCTTATATATGCGAGTCGACCATAGGTCGCCTCGCATATATAAGAGAATGCATTGGCCTAACAATTTTTCATCATTTGTTATTATTTTTTACAATTATTTACAATTTTAATAATTTTGTATTATATTCTTTAACATACTTATTTTGTAGGTTTAGTGCCAGGGAATCTTACGTTTTTCATGGGCATCAAAATAATTACTATGAATAGTTGGTGATAGTTTTGAGTTATAACATGACCCTAAGGTTTTATCCAGTTTGTTTTTAAATTAGCTATAGCGTGCTTAAGCATACCCAAAACAAATTAAACACACACAAATCTAAAAAATATTTTTTTTTTTATTTAATATTTTAATATTTTTTAGGGCCGATTTTACAGACCGTAAATTAGGGCCGATGAGATCGGCCCCTGGCACTGCCAGGGTTAACTAGCGACGAGGATGGTAGGAGTGCGTTTCTATGTATTTACTGACCCATATTTCACATGGCGAACGGCACCCAACGATTCACATTGAATGATCTTGAAGAACACAAGAAGCACCCATCGAATATAATATAAATCCGGTTTCTTGTTGACAATGTCTCCACAGTTCTTCTGAGTTTCTTCTATATACGATCCGGTTTTGTTTGGGCACTGTTCCAGCGGTGTTCATATTAGTAATCTGATTCGTGCTATTATAGTTTTTATAATGTGCCTAATGGGCTCGACAATATGGACATCCGTTATTTTAGTATAACTATTAAAAAGATATACATATATAACAGGGTCGCATTCGAATGGCAAACGACGACTATGAAAACGCTTCATGAAACCATGTTACACATTAAATCGTTCAATACAAATACAAGACTGCCTCTTCCTCGTACTTCTATATATGCAACCGATTCCCTGGACGTTCCGATGTAATCCACAGGACCTTACACGTCAGACATGCGTGAAATGAAAGATGGTGTCGAACGTCACACAATCTCATTACTTTCAATATCAATTGATTGAGGCTAAATTAACCTTGACTCTAAAACGTATTTTCTTCTGCATGTATCTGCAGTAAATCCCTACGAAATATATAAACAAGAACAAATGTGTCTCACAAAATTTGAAGCTAATGAGTGACTCTACAGGTTACATTGTGATGCATTGGGAAAGTTCTTCGTAAACCACTCACAATGTGCCGCACGAATCACACAAAATGTGCCGACATTGGCGGTTCGGTGTTGCCAAAAATAATGTCATTTTAAAAGTATGGGTAATTCAAGCCTTGCTCTGAACATGAAGTATCACAATGGACGATCCGTGTACTAAGGGAAACAAATTGTTGGATATCTGTGCTATTCCTTCACCTGTGATTTTTGTCGTTTATTTAATGGGTTCGACATTATGAAATTTGCTATTGTAGTATTACTACTAAATAAGATTCAGACTCACATGTACAATCAAAAAAATATATAACAGGGTCGCATTCGAATGGGCAACGTCGGCTATGAAAATAAAAACCCCTGTTACAAATTAAACCATTCAATACAAATACAAGACTGTTACTTTCTCGATTCCGATTCCCGTGACGTTCCGACATAAACCACCATGCATGAAATAACAGATGGAACGAAATTGTGTCAGTGTCTTTAGCTCAAACGCCATACAATACCCTAACTTCCAATATTAATTGAATGAGGCTATATTGGCCTTGACTCGTAAGCTTATTTTATTCTACATGTGAATGATCTGCAGTAAATTCGAAATGCATAAACAAGAACGACCATGTGTCTAACAAAATTGGACACACGAGTCACGCAAATTATGCGTAAATCGGCGGTTCGGTGTTGCCCAAAATGTCATTTGAAAAGTGTGGGTTGTACTGAAACATGAAGTATCACAATGGACGATCCGTGTAACGAGGGAAACAAATTCTTGGATATCTGGGCTATTCCTTCTCCCGCGAACCTTGTCGTTTGCCAATTTTGGTGTGAAAACACATAGTAACTTGGAACCACCCGATGTATACATTTGGTGGGAACAGAGAATAGTCTGGCTCAATACCTTTTATCATAAATGTTCTATCCAAATGGGCATCACAAAATGTCATTGCCATACATTATACATGGAAGCAATGACTCACCTTGTCGGACTGATTTCCATTTGTTTGTCTCGATTAATTCGTTCCGATGGTAAAGATGTTTCTATTTATTTACATTTGTGCATACTTTAGACGAATGGAGGCTATCTTTTTAAAATTGAATGCAATCCGAGTGGGTGGAATTCTCGGCAATAGATGATTGACACAATCTTCCAGAATGGATAATGCCTGAGTATTCACTTATCACGTTGTGCTAATTCACTACGTTGACAATGAGTTTGCCTTTAACAAGTAACCAAAGCTTATTTATGGTTCTAATTTGTTTTTTATCAATTATATTTGTGCCGCCGCGACCCCACAAATTCAGATGATGCCACGTTGGCATCTTCCATCTACCAATAGACTCGTATCATGTAAATGCCTAATCTAATTTTCGAAGAAATTTCGTAACAAATACGGTTTGATCAATACTGGTGCCCCAAGCTCCCTATCCACAACTCAGGGCCCGGAATATGGGTCATAACTTTCTCGAAAATGGCAGCAAGATATCTCAAAACTAAGTGAGTACTCGCCGTTTTATTTACCTGAATAAATACTCAACTAAACGATAGTAAATCTATGTAACAGTTTCTGATAGCTCACTAAGTACATTTATATCATGATTCCCGTCCACATATAAATATTAGAGTTGAGAAGGTATAAGTGTTCGAGTGATTTAATTCGGTCATACTTTTCGAGCCTAAATTTGAACGCCAAAATCTCCTTTAAAGGAATCTGTTCAATAGCCGGGTTTTGAAGAAAACGCGACGAGTTATTGGGAAAGCTCATTAGTCAAGGATATGGATTGCTGATATTTTTGGAAAAGATAGAAAAAAATAAAAAAAATTAGAAATATATAGCAAACTATGACGTAGGTACTTGTCCCTGACACCGTCTGTGAACTTTGACCCACGCCATCAGACTCATGTATATCAAATGTTGTTCATAATTTGCGATAAAATGTTTTATCCCGGCATTCTGGCGCACTCATGCATATTCCCAAAATCCATGCCCCCCTACGACGCCCAGTTAAGCCGTGTATTCCATGTATAGATGGTAATAATATACACGTTTGGTAAAAAATTGGTGCCCCTCCCATCCCCATCACTGACTCTAATAGGGCCACTTTGGTTTCTTTAAACGATATTATATTCCTCTCATCATGGAGATGATATATATATAATGTTCATGAAAATTGTTGAATTAAAAAGTAATATAAATGTTAGTGTCCGTCCCTGACCCAAAAGGGCCCCTATGTTTATTATCGGCGATTGAACACATTCTTTTGAAATTTAGCGCCCCTCCCCATATTCGTCTCAAATGGCACCTACGATTTGATTCCTCGTATCACGGTATCAATTTTGTGGAAATCGGCACTAAAATATTTGTATCAATTTTGGTTCTCTTCCCTTCGCTAACCATGATTTGAATGGCGCCACTTCTGGCATATTTAAACCACACCATCTGACCCTCCTATAATGGATATGATTATGTATATGTTTGGTGGAAATCGGGTACAAAAATGTCCTCCATTGAGTTGCCCTCCCATTTTTGTCCCTGATACCAGCAACATCACTTTAGCAAATATTAACGTCCACCATTATTTTCATCGTACAAAGTTACTCGCGTAAGACCCCTTTGTAGCTTTGTAGACACAACCCCTTAATATATATAGAACGCAGACAGACATACTATAGGTATATCAATTTTATGGAGACACGGACTCAGTCTGAATGTTCATTGCTTCGGTGAGCGCGAACACGTTCTCATATATTGTCTAAATTTCCATGTATCAATTAGAATGGCACATTGAGATGTACCTAGTCTCAGTTCATACTTGGAACCCGATTTTCGGTCAAGTAGGTGTTCGAACCCGCACTAAACTTTTATCCAGACTGTGATGATCTTATGCACGACCAAACACGTCCTTAAATTGGAAGTCTTGTCAACGAGATCTGAGAAGCGCTCATGAACGTCTAATATGTTTAAAGGGAGAAAACGCTAATTTAAATAAATATATCGATAATATATTGAACAATTATTAATTTAAGATGTCCTATTTGAACGTCCAGGTAAGCAGGTTATCTTGAAATCAAATTAAAAAAAGTTAATATAAATTTACTTTAAGGCTCAATCCATACACTAAGTTACGATTTGCCATGTACATGACGTAGTCAAATTAATTGACGGATAGTGGTTTGGGCAATGTGTGGTACACATTATGCAAACATGTTGATGCAGGGCGTGAACTCACTCACTATACACATAAATTACTCATCTGGGACTACTGTGCATAGAATATCACATTTATTTGAACAAATTTGCCTGACAAAATATGTTGATGGCGAGCGTTTTATTTTTGCACTCTGTCTTCTCTTCCATCTGTAACATTCGTAAGTCAAATAATGAAACTCAGCTTACCCTATTTTACGAAGAAGAGAATATAGAAACTATCAACAGTTGAGTACAGTACCGCTTTAAAGATTTACGACATTGACATCATAAAACTAACATTATCAATGCCAGGAAATATATATATATAAAAACCCTTCCCTTTGCGACTTTTGGAAAGAGGACGCTTTTTAATAAAGTTGTAGTTTAGTCAAGCTCTGAACATATAGTATAGTAATAGTCTTTGATATATAAAGCCTCCATAATTTCTTTTCCCAACTTTAGACGACAGACAAAACAGAGGTTTCTCAATTGTGAGTTTTTGTACTGGGTTTCTATGTATATATGCTTGTGTTGATTTTCCTGCATTGCCATATATTCTATAAAGAAGTTGATTACATGCTTTTTTCAATTTTATGTTGTCATGGTAAGTTGAATTTTGTCAATACTAATTTGGTGTAAAGTCGGAACGGCATATTTACCTAGCCCATTAGATGTTGAGTCCATGACTTCAATGCGGCACTAATTCAGTTATGTTACTAATAAAACTCCTCACACCTTCAACTTGCGTGATCTTAATACCGAACTTTCCAGAAATCAACGTATATATGACATGTATTGAAATCATTTACAGAGAATAACTGTTGTAATGGTACCAAACTTACCTGTACTATTCTGATCGGGTGTAGCTACTACCACGAACGTCACTGCTATGAACAGTCTGTAACATTAAAAGGAGATGGTTCATCGGAATCATAACAGCACTGTATATGTAATTGGGTTGTAATAATAAGTAAATAAGTAGTAAATACATACAAATAATTTATAATGAAACGTAGAATTTACAGAGGGTTAATATATAAAATATTTGTGTTATAATGGCTATATATACATATTGGATTTGAATTTGAATATTGAGGGTTGAGTAGGATTGTATAGATGAGGTTGTGGATTACGATGTAGGAGAAGCCGCTCTTATTAAACCGAGTTAATCACAGTCAGGACATCTTCGATTATTGCATTTAAGAATTGCGAAAAATATTAATAGTCATCATTTGAACCCCATTCGAATGCATGCCTGGTATGGCATGATGTGGACTCGTTATCTAAGTTGTTCTATATTGTAGTAGGATATGCGTGGCATAGCAGTTGTTGTGAGTAAGATGTTCTTAATGTGTTGAGGCACATCAATGATAGAAAATTCATAGTTTACATGTGTGTGTCATTGGAAATCTCGCATGTAACTCTATAGGAAACCCGAATTCAGAATGTACATACGCGCGTCACGATAAATACCCCACTTGACTGCATAGATAGCTCTGGGTTTGAAGGCAACCATACAATTCATATTTGGGGCTGGTTTATTATGTAACTATAGCATCATGATTGCAAGTTAAATGTCAATAAATGGCAACAACAATTCAGAAACACCATCGTGTGATTTCATAGATCAGTTTGAGGATGCACACTATTTGTGGGTGATAGCAACAATGTGATGAAGCGACCTAATTAATTTCATAATGCCAATTAACAATTAAGTGTCATTTAATGGCAACCATGAAGCAAAATTCGGTTTTTATGTGTGTGGGTCATAATCAATTCCTGATGTGGCGTCACATGTAACTGAATTGGAATTCAATTCTAATTCATGGCAAATAGTCATAGTACATAGGAATCGTTATTTGCCACACGGGTGGCGAATACTGATAACATAATCTCTTTATTTTCCCCAGAAGAGTAAGATGATATCGAGCATCGGAATATCTATTTTCAGACCGTATCAAAATACTGTCGGTTTTAAAAGGCTGTCTGGACGGGGTGGGTTTCTGACGTTACTACCAGGTCGCAAACTAAATTTTAGTTTTCCGTGATCTAGGGGGGGGGGGGGTGGCGAATTGAAATTTTGATATATAAGGTTTGGATGGCTTTATGCAGTGATTAATACTACCAGTATATCACGCCATGCCATTCGTGATACAGAATCAGGTCAGGTACACCATCCAATCAACATTTAAGATACGGAACAAACATCAAGTCCTGGTATAAAATATTAGTTTTTACTGATCGAGGGTGGGGTGGCGAATAACGATTTCGTATATAAGGTATTGTATAATTTATGAAGTGATTATTAGTATATCACGACACGATATTCGTGATAGGATCAGGCCATGAAACGAAACCAACATCAGGTTCTGGAAATTAAATTGTTATAAGTTCTATGGAATCTGAGGGAGTGGCGAGTATCGAGTTTGCTATATAAGGTGTGGATGGATCTATGCAGTGATTAGTATTAACGGTATATCACGAAACGGTATTCGCCATTCACAATTAGTTCATGTCTATCTCTAAATCGGAATTTAAAAAACGGAATCAAGTCCTGGAATATAACATATTATATTTCAGTGATCTGGGGTGCCGAATAGTGATTTCGCTATTTAAGTTTTTTGGTTGATTTATGAAGCGATTGCTAGTATATATCATGACATGATCGTCGTGATACATAATAAGGTGATGCCTTTCATTAAGGGCTCTGTCAACACATTCCCCCCAAAATGTGAATGAGTGAAAATAAAAGATTCTGTTCATGTATATAAGTAATCACAGTAACCAAGCCAAAGGATGAACCATTCTAAGAGAAAACTACTTTAAGAAAAAACAAAATGTGAATTTTATAGAGGTTTTAAACATTATATTTTTCTAACACAAATCCAACAAACACAAAGTCCATATCTACGAACAAATACGGGAATATGTACTTAACACTGTGAAGAATGCTGAAAAATAAAATGTATTCATATTTACCAAGCATTCTTTGAAAAATTTACTCAGAACCACTTGTTTACAAATGGTAGCGAAGAGGGAGGATTTATGAAGTAATTATTATTTTCGGTATATCAAGACATGATGTTCATGATACAGAATCACGTCATGCCAATCAGTAAGTTAATGGAACAAACATCAAGGCCTGCAAAACAGTTATTATCGGTTTGACGGGATGGAGAGGGGTACCGAATAGCGATATCCCGAAAACTAATATGATATTTTCCAGGACGTGATGTTTGTTCTGTTTCTAATGTTCTTGTTGGTGATAGACATAACCTGATTCTGTATCACGAATACCACTTCGTGATCTGTCGGTAGTAATAATCACTGCAAAAATCTATCCGCACCTTATATAGACAAACTGCTATTCGTCAAACCCCCATCCCGAAAACTAATATGTTATTTTCCAGGCCTTCATATTTATTCCGTGTATTAAATTCTAATTGGACGGTAGACATGACCTGAGTCTGTATCACGAATATCGCTATTTGCAACCCGTCCCATCCCGTGTATCACGAATATCGCTAATTGCAACCCGTCTGATAAGTGTTTTCTATGACTTGATGTTTGTTCCGTTTCTTAAATTCTGATTGGATGATAGACTTGACCTGATTCTGTATCACGAATGTCATGGCGTGATATACTGGTAGTAATCACCAATGCATAAATCCATCCATATCTTAAATAGCGAAATCGCTAGTCCAGATCCCGGAAAACAAGCATTTCGTTTGCGATCTGGTAGTAACGCCCCCAAACCCCATCTCCCGCCCGACATACTTTTAAAACCGACAGTCATTTGGCAATGACTGAAAATATTTATTCCTCATATTCGCGATAATCTTACTGCATATGGAGAAAATAAAGTCTTCATATAATCGCTATTCGCCAACTGAGTGACGAATAGCGATTCATATATAATATAGTGATAAACTACTAGTACTAACCACTTCATAAATCCATCCAAACCGTATATACCAAAATCGCTATTCGCCACCACCCCCGTACTCGAAAAATTAGTATTACTTATGTGATCTGATAGTAACCCTCGCATCCACGCCTAGACATACTTTTAAAACCAACATTGATTTGGTAAGGACTGACATGAGCAATGTTTAATGTCAAGCATATAACATACTCAATACACTAATTGTTTTGCTTGAGGTATATATGAGTGACTTTAATTCAAGAATATAATTCTGCTGGTTTACTCATTCACTTCAGGCATTATATAATTGTTTTGCATGAGGTATAAATTAGTGATTTTCTTTGAAAAATAGTTTCTGGTTTACTCATTCATGGGAACACTTGAGACATTATTCAGTGAAATGCATAGAAAACTGAATTTTACTGTCTCATAAATCAATGACTTTCATTTAACAACATAATTTTGCTGGTTTACTCATTCATGGGTACAATTCAGTCATTATTAAAAGAAAATCATGGAAAACTGAATTCTAGTATCTCATAAATCAATGACTTTCATTGAAGAATATAATTATGCTGGTTTACTCATTCACTTGAGGTATTATATATTGTTTTTGCTTGAGGTATAAATCAGTGACTTTCATTGAAAATAGTTTCTGGTTTACTCATTAATGAGAACACATGGGGCATTATTCAATGAAAATCATGGAAAACTGAATTCCTGTTTCTCATAAATCAATGACTTTCATTGAAGAATATAATTCTGCTGGTTTACTCATTCACTTGATGCATAGTATAATTAGTTTGCTTGAGGTATAAAACAATGACATTAATTTAATAATGAAGGCTTGTTTTCTCTTTCAATTGTGACATCATCAAGAGACATGACGTATAATATGCTAATTGTTTTGCTTGAGGTATAAATCAGTGCCTTAAATTGAAAAATATATTCTTCTACTTCTACATATTACTCAGACGCCTTCAATTTAAAGAATATTTTGTGGAAGTCCAGGCAGCTACCATGGTCCAGTAACTTTATAAACCTGTGGTGACTCCAGTAGCGTTATTTAACGTGCACAAACATAGGCGTGTACACGGGCCAGACATTAATGTCCGCACCCACGACAACATATATGGACAAATGTTGTAATGGGGGAAGTCGGCATTTTGCGTTCGGAATTTCCGATCTTTATTCAATGATCTCGAATGAGACTTTTCAGCCAGATAAGTTTCAAATGTTTATTGTGAATATATCTTGAAATTATCCCTACACTTTGGCATTCTGGGAAGCGCTCAGTTGCCCCTGCATACATCCAATTATTTAAGGATTGCTTGATTTTTCGGATTGAGTGTGATAGTGCTACTATCATGTAAACGAACCAGAGTGGCTTCTAAGTGTAGATGTCGTAGGATACAGAACTACAGTACAGAGCTACCGTGAAGTAGGGAGCGCTACTAAGTGTAGATGTCGTAGAACAGAGAGCTACATTACAGACCTATCGTGAAGTAGACTTCGAATATTCCCTTAATATATACCACGGATCAACCAAGTAATACCTATTGGTAGTATATAGACAATAAATAACAAGAAGTTAGGATCATGTGTCGTAGCATGTGCGACCAGTCTTGTGGTAATTATTAAATATACTTTTTGGTTTATGGGGCGCAATTGCCGACAAATGCAGATATTGCACAAGACTAGTGCATATGACGACAATGACGCCACGGTACAGGTCACATTGGACTTCCATTGTAACACTGAAGGCAAGACGTTATGGGGAACGAGGTGGGATTTTTTCAAACCAATCTATATGCTTTTAGTGTTTGTATTGTATAAATATCGAGCAAGCAGTTTTCGAAGTGTACACCAGAATAAGTTCCAACAGACTGCCGGGAATTGCACAAACCTAAATTGCTAAACCTTAAAGTAACGCATGTCATCTGCTACGTGTGTCGATAACATTTTCTACAGCGTGATGTTTGCATGTGCCCGGTCAGCTGGCGGCTCAAATTTCAACATATGAGGCTTTCCATAACTTACAGGAGTATCTGCGACCACCATAAGTGTATCACGTGATCCGATACATGATAATTGAACGCGTGCCTGCTTCAAGCTCTGCATCAATAACAATCTGACTTATCGCTTTTATAAAAAACACGCCATTCCTCTCAGATCATTAACCTCACACGATTTAACCAACAGGTTCAATATCCCACATCTTAGAACAACATGAGCACGTGTTTATCGGATAATTACTATATGTATTCATCGTGTTGTTGGATTATCTTATCGGTATTTAAACACCAAATTGCATAACATTATCTAGCGCATATTGAGCTAGTCTGTAAATTGATGTGATCAATAATTATATTCTCGGATGACATATGCCTTGCGTTTACTTATAAACCACATTAATATTTCCTATATATTCATCACAATAACTGACCGAGTTCTGATATTTTTGTCAGAATACCCTGACCTAGTTTTGATCCCCACTCCGCTAGCACGAGAGGCGAATAAGCTAAACTCCAGGCTACACTTCTGGTTTACTCATTCGTGGGCACACTTGAGTCATTATTCAAGGCAAATAATGGGAAACTGAATTCTAGGTTCTCATAATCAATGACTTTCATCGAACGACATAATTATGCTCGTTTACTCATTCATGGGCATTATTCAATGAAAATCATGGAAAACTGAATTATAGCTGCTCATATAACATCATCAAAAGACAAGACATATAATACATGTACTAATTGTTTTGCTACAGGTATAAATCAGTTACACTAATTGAGGAATATATGCTGGTTTACTCATTCATTGTGAAAACTGGGGCATTATTCAATGAACATCAAGGAAAACTGAATTCTAATTTCTCATATAACACCTTCAAGGAATTTTTTTTGTTTTGTTGGTTGGTTTGTTTGTTTTTCTTTTTGATGTATGCAAATCATAAACAACTGAATTTTAGTTTCTCATGGATCAATTATTTTCATGGAAGAGTACGTGCTGTATTACTCATTTATTTGGACAATTAAGGCATTATTCAGTGACAAGCATGAGAAACTGAGATCCAGTTTCTACTAAATCAGTGACTTCATTGAAGAATATGCACTGATTTACTTATTCACGGACACAATTCAATTTGGGCATTGTTCAATGGCAATCATGGATAACTAATTGTAGTTTCGCATACAACATCATCAAGAAACATAACACATAATATACATATTATTTTGCTTGACTTTAATTGAAGAATATATTCTGGTTTACTCATTCATTTGGGACAACTGAGGCCTTATTCAAAGGAAATCACGGACAACAGAATTCAAATTTCTCATAAATCAATGACTTTCATTGAAGAATATAATTTTGTTGGTTTTCTCGTTCATTTGGGACAACTGATGTATTATTCAGTGAAAAAATGAATACTAGATTCTCATATAACATCTCCAAGAAACAGGACATATAGCATACTAATTGTTTTGCTTGAGGTATAAATCAATTCTAGTATATCATATATCAGTGACTTTTAGTGAAGGAAAGTATACTGATTTACTCATTCATTGGGACAGCTGAGGCATTAGTCAATGCAAATCATGGATAAATGTATTTTAGTTTCTGCAATAACATAACCAAGAGGGTATATGTAATACACATTTTATTTTGCTTAAGATATATATCAGTGACCTTCATTGAAGAATATACACTGGTTTACCAGGATATATAACATACTAATTGTTTTACTTGAGGTATAAATCAATGGCATTAATTAAAGAATATATGCTGGTTTACTTATTAATTGAGATAACTGAGGCATTATTCAATGAAAATCATGGAAAACTGAATACTAGTTTCTCACATAACATAATCAAGAGGCATGCAGTTCATATAAGTACTATTTCTTTTGCTTGAGGTATAAATCATTCATGAGGACCATTGAAACATTATTCGTGGACAATCAATGAACAACTTATTTCTGTTTTGTCATAAATCAGCAACTTGCATTGAAGAATACATGATAAATTCCTCATTAATTTTGCGGCAACTGAGACATTATTCAATGAAAATAATGGAACACTGAATTCTTGCTTCTCATATAACAATACCAAGAGATCAATTACTTCAATTACAATCATGAAAAACTAAATTCTGGTTTCTCATATAACAATACCAAGAGGCAGTACATATAATTAACAAAGTGTTTTTGCTTGAGGTGTGAATCCGTGACTTTCATTGAAGAATATACTCATTCGTTGAGACCATTGATGCACTATTCTATAAAAATTATGAAAAACTAAATTTCAGCTTCTCATAAATCAATTACTTGAAAAATATATGCTGGTTTTCTGAATATTGGGGACAGGAAATAGTACATATACTACACTAGTTTTTGCTCATTGTATGGATGTAGCTTTCTGATATTTTGATGACAAAATGTTGATGTTTATAATAACTGATATGTGGAACTCAATTATAATTATTTCTTCATTATCAGCTTAGGATTATGGTCTTTCATATGTGTTAGTTTATGTTATGGTCAGATTATATGTTCATATTCAAGGAAATATTTACACTATGTTATTGTATAAAAGAATCACTGACAGCTATATATCAGAGAGATCCTGTGTTAACACCCCTCTTGTGATTTCGTCGATGAATCTGAATTAGCAGAACATTGAATGATACACAGTATGTTGGGTGTGGTTCTGTAATGACGCCCTCCTACTAATTCGATGATTGCCAATTAGTTGTCTGTGTATGCCAACAATAATTCCCTGTTTCAACGTTACATGTGTGAGCCAATATAAATTTTACGTTTATACTGAAACCTACAGTATTGAGCCTTACCCAGTACCAAACCTCATGCTTTATGGCATACACAAACAATGTCTCAACACAAATATTATACCGTATTACTGTAATTATTAAATGGATTACCTTGTGATGGTGATCATTTCTCTCTCAATTAAACTGCGTCTCCCTGACAATTGTCGATCCAAGAAAGAAACTATCAGCAGATCAAGTTATAAGTGTACAACGGTTGTGCACATTGACCGCATGTGAGACAATTCCTAGTCATATATGCGACACGAGCGACAATTATTCAATTAACTTACAGGGCGTGGTGGTAGAGTTCGATCCAATTATTAGCTTGCGGTCTTTTGTCCCTATATTCCTACTGTGTCATCAGACAGTTTGTATGTTATCATTTAGAAATAACAGTTACCGAAATATGACAATAACCTCATGATTATCTAATAGTATAGTATAATTATACTATGAATGCAACATTATCCACAAAACACTCTTTGTGTGACAGAAAATGCAGTTCGATTATTTTTTATTTTCGCGAAAAGCACGTTGATTGCTTATCACCAGAGAGTCACGAAGTTAACTGTAGATTTCTGGGAATCGTCGGCTATTTATTTCGAATCTTCCGCGGAAACAATAACCACGTGCTCACACAACACAAAGCAAGCTATATACCCCGTCAAGCTGGTTCGGGGACAAACAGCGCTAAGATTTCACAATCACAGGATTTATCACAAACTCAAAAGGCTATCACAACGTCGCGACGAAAATGTATAATAAACAAGAAAGAAATGATATAACGATAAACAGGCATTTCACTACGTACAATTGACCATACAATCCAGATTGGGTGTGTGGCGTTATTATATGTAATTTAGAACATCCGCGCGCAATTTACTACGGACGAGTTACAATAGTAGTAAATTCCTTATTTCCTTATTTGATGTGTGACGTAATTATATTTTGTCAGGATTAAATAAGAACTAAATTAACATACAATGCAATCTCTGTGCACAAACAATTACATTAGGTACACGTGTTGTGTATGATCATTTCCCGAACACGAGGTAACGTATATTAGATGGATTTTGAACAGATAACGGGTAGTATGGGTCGATTAGACTTTATGTTATTTGAACGAGACTGCTGTGAATGCCGCCGTGAATATGATTTGTGTCGGCTTGTTGACTTCGGCTGGTTCCCACCGTTTATTTATATACAACTTTATGTGACAGAATTTGGTATTTGTGTACATAGCACAGCGTTCGATCTTGACAATAACATACTATATACGCGATATCTATGATTGGAATAATAACACAATGTGTCTATATTTTAATATGATTTCTGTTTACGGTGGTTTTAATGAATTTGACTATGTTAACAGATATTACCGCCGCGAATGCCACCCGTATCTTTGAAGCAACTGATTATTTGAGCTAAGCAGATACACCTAATAATTGTGTTTATTTTACGTTCCCGTTATTGGCATAGGTCGATAAATAAACGAAATACATTTATACGAACATTGAATGTCCCATGGAGTAGGCCGTAAACTCTAAGTAAAGAGCCGGGAAAGGTGTCCATTATAGAAATAGGATACACGCCCATCCAGCTAGGTATCACAAGAGTGTCCCATCTTGATAGTTATCACAACACATCTTGATACCTTGACTTTTACTGTACATTATTCTATGTTTTTTCAACAAAAACAAAATTCGTCTACACTCAGGTTCAAAGAGGGCAGCAATCATGCAATCTTGTTCCAGAAATGGAGAAATGATGCCAAAATGGCCGCAAATCCAAACAAAAGTTTAGATGAACGAAACAGCATGGATAACCGCCTGAGTGTAAACAAATATGTGAGCAATGTGTGTCTGTCCTCATTAAACGTCTTTAAGCTTAGTTTAAAGATACGTACACATTAGATAAGATCCACACGGAAGACTTATTGGCCATTGCAGTCCTAAATAGAGCAAATTGTTTTTAGTTTTAAATTTCACTTTGAATAAATCAGACAGATACCAAATAGTATACTTTGTAGCGCGGGACACACTAAGTCATTTATTGCTACATAGTGCGCGGTAATTTTGTCTGGCATATAATTAATCGTTGAATATTGCACAGAAACGAACGTGTACACCCTTGTTATGTGAATGTTAGTTATACTTTCACGATTTGTAATATTTTCCCATGCTAACAAACCATACAGATATGTTGCAGTGATAATTTATGTTAGCATGAAAGATACACTAGATACATTATTTAATGTGACGCTAACTTTCGTGATAATTTATGATGCGCAAATCTTACGAACGGCGTGTTTCAGTTTTCCCATTCACTAAATATTTCCATGTATGGTTGTGGGTAATGAGTGACATTCGGGAGAAGATGTAAATACGTTGATGAGGTTTTAGAAAACGAAGTTTCTCGAATGTCTGGCCTTAATGAATATGACCCACTATAATAGGCAATTATATACGCAGTCTCGTTTACTGACTGTTGTGAATTTTGGTCAATTATTGGAATTATTAAACTTCGATTGTGGTACTTTTTGTGTCGGGAAATTGCGTTAACATGTAGTGCCATGTATATCTGTGACAGAAGCGAAAAATATGTCTGTCATCACTTGATCTGAAATAATTATCCTATAATGTTGTAAGAAATGAATTTGAATTTGTCTATTAGCTCATAATACTAATCATTATATTTAGCTCTATATAGTTGATTATATGAGAATGAGAAGCAGACACGAGTGACAGTGAAGAATGAGTATAGATGGGTGAAAGATTTTTATAAAAGTTTGGGAAGGATAAATATTAGTAGCCTATTAATAGATAGAGTAGTGTGTGCACGGATAATGATTATTATATGACTTATATAAGGTGTAAATATTTGTCACATATGAAGTAAACAGCTCAGTGAACTTAAATAATTAAATAGCAAAAAGCAGATGCATAGAAATGCATTAATGCTTGAATATTTGCACCGGGTTTCAGTTAAATAGTTATTTAATGAATAAAGGGAATTACAGATTATTGCCGGAACTATAGGACTATATATACTATTGTTATATAACAGTCTATTTTGAAATGGCCAATATTGATATTCAGCAACTGGTGCCACCACAGTGGTCTTACAGAGAGTACTACCTGTGACCAATACTAATGTGAGTCTGGAGAAGTACATGTGACAATATCATCTACAAAGCCCCGTGGTAGATTGATGCCTGGTATGAGGATCGTTTTCGTTCAACCCCTGTACGATTTCCGAGCTAAATGGGTGCATATTTTAAACACCATTATGGGTACTGTATATAACATAAACAAAATCTAATCTAAAAGGGACAAAGGCATTCGAGGCTTCGCAGCGGGTTCGTGAGAAATAGCATAGTTTGTAAATCAACTGTCGCCAACAAGTATATGAAAACATAAATTTACTGTATACTTATTTTCATTATGTATAACTCCAATAATGTGATTTCGCATGTCAATTTTGTATATAAACATTACTGTTACAGTAGGATTACCGATACAAGTCCATTTAGTCGAAGATACCATGGGAAGCATTGGAAAAGGTCAAAGCATTGACTAATGTTCTGAAAATCATACTCAGACTAAAATATTTGAACTTAATACATGTTATCGATATTCGTTGACAAATCACTGTAACGGTTTGTTTGCGTAACAATAGTTTCGAAAAGCTAAATGTCTGTCCTGTAGAACTATAAATAATGAATGTAAGAACACATTTGAATCTATTTCTCCGTGCTGTTCGTAGCGGTGATGTTCATTATTAGTCTATGGCTGATATGGAAAAATAAAGAGAAAACGGTACACTGTTATGTCATTGAGCATATACCCATGTAGATATATATTCCATGTACATATAATTTGGAAATTAAAATCAGCCGCGCCCTTTCATTACTAGTTTATAAAACGAAACACGTC
This sequence comes from Siphonodentalium dalli, assembly GCA_032622095.1. Taxonomy (NCBI): domain Eukaryota; kingdom Metazoa; phylum Mollusca; class Scaphopoda; order Gadilida; family Siphonodentaliidae; genus Siphonodentalium; species Siphonodentalium dalli. The sequence goes on from CP136063.1 coordinate 261,186,941, forward strand.
GTGGGCATGTCAATGTTGACTTATTAGTCCTCTTTGATTATATATCTCTACAGTAGCCGTAAGTTCCAGTGTAGGGTTTCATCGATGTTCGGCTATTGAGATGTGCGTCATTAACAGAAGTGATTGAGCGCCCAGTTTACTCACATAATGAACAGCACAAACTACTTCAAACAATTGAATTCTGAGAAACAAATAACAACCACAATTGTATCATGGTGCTTGATTGAAATATTAAGTAGAAGTGCACGCGGTGTTTTTCTTTTCCAACGACCTGTCATGTCACCTTGTTCTTCTGCGTTTGACTGCTCTTCCAAAACGGATAAAAAAAATATTTAAAAAATGATCTTTGTTGATATAATAAAGCGAAATTACGATAAGGAGAAGAGGATACATTGAAATAGTAACTATAGTTTGCATGAAAGCATTGCAAAAATAGAATGCATTTTATTAGATGTGCCAATAATTGCGTTCATCGATAGATTTAGCTACCCCATGGTATTTTTTTGTGTGGACATAACACATAATTTAATGATTACGTACATGTCGTAATCTGGTCAATGATTCCGATTAAGCCTAGTATAGGTTGGGTGATGTAATTTAAGTTATAATTCGATTTTCAATTTCCATAAAAGGGGCTTTTAATGGTCAGTCTTAGTTCTTACTTACACATATTCTCCATGTATGATCTTATCAATGTATATAATTCATCTGTATAATAGCATAGGCGAGACATGATATGCAGCTTTCTGGAGATAGCCGTAGTCCTGTGTTGATTTTGGTGTTTTGAAATCGTGATGTCATGAGGGAGAAAGTCTTCCAACTTTTGATTCCAATACATACATTTTACAAATATTAAGCTACGAGGAATTTACATAAATAAATGCGAATCGGCTATCATCGAACCCATATCCCAGTGTGCATCGAGAGAGTGTGAATAATTGGTTGTGAAAAATTCGTGTGTGCTGGCCATGGTAATAAGTGTGATACTTAAAAGACGCAACGGGTATGTAAAAATTGTAGTTAGTGGCAGTTTCATGTATCCAACCTTCCACTATTGTGGCTGCTGAGACAGATTGAATTTCAGACCCTCTGGCTAAACAAAATTTTATTACCACCAATTGTGTGTTACTTTATATGACCATTTGTGACTCCTCCCTGTGGCACCAGCTCTGCCAATATACATGACTCAGAAGACACTAAGATATATCGCGATTTCTCATCACATCGCTGCTATGGAATGATATGTCAGGAGTAACAAACAAATGTGTTTGTAAAAGAGAAGTTCGCCAGATTGGACTTGCGTCGAACAATAAATCAGGTAAGAGTCGGTTTCAGGTTTCGTGGCTTTAAATTGTCCAGCTATACTCTGCCGTATTTTGTCCATAAAGTTATCAAATCATCGTTTCTACAGTCAGTACGTTGATTTTTAGATTGAGTTGCACGTACAGTACTTATTCGACAACTAGTCCATAAGCCGACTTGGACAACCCTTCGAATTATGGTCGGACAAAAGATGTAGCAGAATTGGTAACCAACTTAGATATTGCATTTTAAGCCCCTCTGTACCTCCCCGTTCTGAAATAGTCGTGGACAGTACAGACATTCAACGATCATCAACACGAAATTCAGAAACACGAGACAAGAGATAAACACAGGATAAACAATACTGCAAACATCAGAAAAGCAATACAACAGCTAACAAAACTAGCTGAGTGATTGGTGGGGTGGGTCCATTCATGATGTGGGATCAAAGTGGACCACGAGCTAAGTTGTGCCCATAGGTCGATGCCTCGCGTGATTCGGCCGCCACAGTATCAGACCGTAAACGACCACACATTGTGGGATGCATACCATGGGAAATCGGGTGCCACGATGGTGAGTCATGTCCATATAAGTGGGGCGGTGGACCTATTCAGGCTATTCGACCACGAGCCCACACATAAGCTCTACACAAATTAATACTCTCCTTATTAATTAGATCAAGTATACTGGAATGCCACTAGTACTCACTCCGATGTCACTTCATTGATGCTAAATAAAGACTAAATATTCACAAGCAAGATATAATCGAAATCTCACAAAATTACATCTGAATTATCATATTGGTGAGTTTCATCGCACATATGTAGCCCCATTGAATTTTGTGAGTACTGTTACACATCGATTTGAAATGGCATGAGCACTCGCCGTTACTGAGAGCCAATAGAAATGCTCGTTATATCCTGGTTATATCGGTTCATTACTCTGATTTCGTCCCCGATTACAATTACACTTTCGATGTGAGCAATTCGCTTTTCTTTGCGACGTCACAATTGTTATCAGCATATATACTTTGAGGGTATATGAATGGTTCCGAGAAATTAATAATGCCTCATATGATGTTTCATAAGTTCACAGATATTCATAACTGGTTTTAATAACTGATTATTTCGACAACGCACAGTAAGTTCAAGAAACATCTTCCAATACGATGGTTCCCGTATCATCCAGTTACAACATGAAAGGAATTTCACCAAAAGCCGATTTAGTTATCCAAATTAGATTATTACTAATAAATAGTCACAACAATACCAATCACGATATCATACATGTATATGCCGAAAAGGTCATATAATAACGCTTTATCTTGGAATTTTGGAGGATGGGAGAGTGTGGTTTACAACTTTCATATATGGTGATTCTTAGTTCAAACTGGAATTCCCCAATGTGTGATCACAAACGTAAACACATAGTATGTCCACGTGTAACCAGCGTGGTTCTGTGTAACATGTATATTTGCATGAATAAAACATGATTACCAATGCGTAAATAAGTATACGACTATACGTCTGTATCCGCACATCAACATACCGTATTCTTGTTGATGAATTAATTGTCTCGTAATTGCGCCGCGAATGTCTGTACTATTCTTGAAGAAGTCATCGGAACTTTTGGCAGACGGCCAAATTTTCCAGGTGGTGATTAATAACATAATTCAAAAATCGAAATCTGATAATTCTGTGCTCTGACGGGTGGGTTCCTCGGCTCATTTCAAATAATTGTTTACCATCGAAGCCGAAGAAATAGCAATTTAGGTGTGTTAAATCAGATTATGTATCTTTAATATATTTACAATACATTGGCTTTACTGAATAGAGATGACAATTACCTTCCATTGAATTGGACGGTCTTGTAATCAAAGGCATAGTTCTGCAGAAGTACGAATCGATACGACAGGCCAGTGAACGGGGAACAACATGTGCACATTAACTCAGTGGTTCACATAAAACTAGTGCTGTACTTATAACTCTTGCATACAGTTTCTCCGTTAAAACTGGGTGCGCAGCCACTTGAGTAAATTAAACACACCACCGAAGCCAAACGTCAATTCTAGCGCGCAGCTTGTGACTGCCGGAAAGAAATTACCCGTTAAAAATAACCAATGAACGACAATGTACCAACATAGAAAAATATCCTCGCTCAATTACGCACATGGTCGACCTGTTATGTGAATTAGGCACATAATGTGATTTACTGATTCTGAAATAAGCAGATAATTGGAGTTTGGGATGAAAAAAATAAATAACGGAGTCATATCCAGTCATATCCGTTAGTTAGTTTTATGGCGCGGGCCACAGTGAAAACATATGTTAAAGAGTGTACACCTGAAAAGTCGTTAAGTTGGCTTATTTCTGTCATTGTCCGCACATAATCTGCTTAGAATAGCCTCATTATGAGTCGATAATGTGATTAAACGCTCTCATTTTCGGCACATTATCGACTCAAAATGGGGCAATTCTAAGCCAATTATCTAGCTAAAACAAGTTCTATTATAAGCAGATAATGTTCGGGTTTTTCGGGAGAACAGGCTGCGTATACATGTAAGGAAGAAAAGTGATTTAAGCTGTATTCTCGAATCTTTAGGAGATAATTACAATGGGAATAAAATGTATAGTATATCTCAGACCAACTATTTAAATAGTTGCACTTTAATATATTTTCTATAAAAGCGTATTAATACCAAATGCATATAGTGTGGGTGTACCAGGATACACATGTATGATATACAAAATATAAAGGATATTGAGAGCCAAGTCTCAGGCCAAAAAACCAGCAGGTATTCCGTTACGAAAATAGAGCTTTTTTCACTGGACCGCTTTGGAACACTAGGAAGACATATGCCAATTAGCACGAAAAGACACGGGCGATAACATAAATTATAAAGAATAAATGTAACTTATATTGAAAAAATTCCAACCAGACCTTAAACTTAACACAGTCACTCTCCATCTTCCCCAGTCCACTGACAGCGTTGTGGCTATTGCTTCAGAGAAAGGTGGGTGTCACAATTAGAAAACAAACGATACTAAATATAAATGAATCCGGCTGTGCGTGCCCCCTTCGTGCACTAAATATAATAATAACCCAGCTGGGCGTGCCCCCTTCGTGCACTAAATATAATAATAACCCAGCTGGGCGTGCCCCCTTCATGCACTAAATATAATAATAAGCTGGATGTGTGTGCCCCCATTCGTGCACTAAATAAAACTCTTTTTATTTTACCAAAGCGAGAATCGACTGTAATAGGAAACGCTATTTAAACTTCCATGATATATGGTATTTCTACATTCTGTGACTTGAATAAGTTTTCACATGACACATCAAGTTGATGTGAGAGTATTCCCCCATTACAACATAAGCCTTAGAATTATAGCTGCATAAACTCAGTTAGATTACAAGTCAGTACACTAATATAAGAACTAAAACTTAGGAAGAAAATACTATAAAAAAAACAAACATAATAACTAATACTAACAAGAGGCGACTAACACTAATATAAAATCCAGATTAGCGGGCTTGCCCCCTTGATGGCTCCATGTCCTGACATGAAGTTCCCCAAAAAAAATGTTTTAAAAGGATCTCCCATCAGGGCCCAACAAAATGCAGCAGATATACCCCCATTACAACATAAGCCTTTGAATTATAGCTGCATATACTGAATTAGATTACACGACAGTACACTAATATAAGAACTAAAACTTAGGAAGAAAATACTATCCAAAACAATCCAACTAATACTAACAACAGGCGACTAACAATAATATAAATATACAGATTAGCGAGCTTGCGCCCTTGGTGGCTCCATATCCTGGGCGTGGCTGAAGGTCCCCCAGGCGGAAAATGTTACGCTAGTCGTATCATTTTCTGTCCGTAGTATAAGTCCTTGAATAATTATCTCCTCCAAAATTACTAACATAATAAGTCTCAACAACGCATGCAGGAACTTTGATGGAGTCAAACCACAGTTACTAGACATGAAGTCCCCAAAAATAATGTTTTAACAGGGTCTGGGGAAAAATGAAGACACACATGACCGTGTTGTGTACCCACCCCCAAAATCCTAAATCGTTTTTCCGTTTTTCAAATTTTTACGACCTGTTTTTTGACACCCTCCCCTATTTGAACGAAACAATACTTTACGATGTTAATATCATATGATATTAAGGTCAGGACAGCTTAATCCAATAGCAGCATAGATAGTCACTGACAGTATTGTTTTGTCTCCATTAGTTTTGTCACCAAACAAAAACAGCAAGTGTAGCAGAAAGAAAATGTATAGAAATTATGGGAAATTTATCAACATGTCTTTGAATTTTCGTACATCCCATGTGTATATGGCCTAGTCAATATGGTAGTAAAATCATAATTAACTTCTGGATCAGAAGTAATAATCGGGAAGCATTGCGAAACACGACTTGTAACATACACGATGTGTCGGACACTAAATATGAAGTACAGAACATAATAGCACAATAAGTCACTCGCTGTCACACACGCGCATAATTAGTCCAGTCAATGAGCACTGTTAATTACAGTGTAATCTGTACCATGTCGATTGGCGCACAAGCCGCATATAGTCTATATCGTAGATATCCACAACATCCTCCGGGGGGGGGGGGGGCAAAGTTAATATATTTATATATTGACAGCCCAGCAGCGATTTAGATGAGCGAAATTCTGCTCAGTGTCGGGATTTTGACGAATTATCGAACTCGATTTGTTGGCGGAACGCGATACCTCTCGTGCGGGAATGCGTTCCGAACTCGAGGTATCGCTCCGCCAACAAATATCGTTGCAGTTCTATCTATATACCACCAGTATATGTCTAAATGTAGTTTAATGGGATTAACTAATATTTCTTGAACTTTTAGGATTGAAACATCATGGACGAAAAAACATTTGGTAGACAAAACTGATTGTATGTTCTTCCGACATCCACACACCCACATACGTGTTTGGAAAGATCTCCGCCCCCGGTTTTAATCGATGTATCACAAAGAGCGAATCGAAAATAACACATGCTTTTACGACCAACATACAATAACAATAATTAATATATCTGAAATAAGCACACAAAACATGGGGCATAATTATGTCGACTGAAATAAATAGCGTATCTACAACTTGCATCGATTAAATCATTCCGGTCGCTAAATTAACGGAATTTAAACCATTTTTTCACAAGACTGACTCGTCGCCATCGAAATATTCTCCATTTTGTTTGGTTGCCCACCAACTAAACCTCGTAAGGACACCGGTGTTCTGAAAGTACATAAGTACATCTTACTTCGCTTTGCTCATTGTGATATATACCATTGATAAATTCGATATAAAAAATATTTTTGGGACTTTCCTCGGGATCCAAATAAACATACGGGTACTCTTATTATATTTCAAGTAAAAATCTCACCTGTATGCAGCTTATTTTATTTCATTCCAAATACTGCTTCTTTTGTCGGATAAAAAAAAAATATTGTTTGTTATTTGGTTACTTAAATTTATATTCATTATTGCTTTTCTCCAATAATGGAAATTCGCGAATTGTTCTATAAACAAAATTGTCACAGTGATTTGTTAACAACTATCACTATATATAAATAGTTTTTTCAATGCAGTTCAAATATTGTACTCTGAAAATGTTTTCAAAATATGTTTCAATGCTTTGATCTTTTGCGATGCTTACAGTCATGTTTTGAGTAAACGTGCATTGGTGTCTTATTGGAAAATGTTTGTAATACATGTATCTGTAATTCCAATGTAACAGTAATTTTTTGGTGCAAATCGGTAGCAACGGTTTTGAAGTGCAAAAATTCATTCTTTAAGAATATATTGACTTATTCTTATTTTCGTTATTAATGGATTTCACACATGAGCTATGTCATGTTTTGTACTAGGTTAACAATTAAGCAGTTTTCTGTGTAGGTCAATCTAAACTACCCTCCTCCTGATATAGCGCTGACACAAATAGACTCCCGATATCACGGAGATTAATATATATAAGTTTGTTGGATATCGGCGACTGAACACATTCTTATCAAATGGATTGCCCCTCCCCATCTCTGGACCAAACGGTACCACTGTGGCGTCTTTGAAACACACGATTAGGTTCCTCGTATCATGGAGAAGATATGTATCAATTTGGTGCAAATCGACGTTAAAATATATTTTGGTGCCATGCCCTCCCCCAACCATGACTTGAATGGCACCTCTCATGACATCTTTAAACCACACCATTTGACACCCCTATCATGGAAATCGGCGACAAGAATGACATCTTAAATAGCATATACTCTAGACATGATACAGACAAATATTTGTTAAATTGGTTGGCTTTAAAGGTACTACAAATAATCGCCACCATGTTGTTGTTGTTGTTGTTGAAATCAGATGTTCACTGCCTGTTCCTAACGCTTTTGCAAACTGCATGCATGGTTTATCTCCCCTGAAATGCTATAAATAGATTGGGGCTATACCTCATTACCTGTGTTTTGTCAGTGACAGCAAGCATGTTTTCAGGATATCGTTAGAAAAAGACGATATATTGAGCTTAAATTGGCAAAATGTGATCAAATAAGACGTTTTCGTCAGCGCGAAGATGCTGAAAAATTGGAAAGAGCAGCGAATGGGGTGTCTTCCGCCATGGATTTTTGGAAGTGAATGTGGATTTCCATGCAAATATGCTGAGCAAAATTATGAAAGTTACGGAGTTGCACATATATGCATACTTCTCAGTCTTCTGAGTGTGACTTGATGTGGTACAATAAGAAACAGCAGGTATTTATCTGGTGGGTCCGCTTTGTAAATTATAAAATTTGGCAATAAATATATTTTTGAGAATTGTTTTCTGGAATTACATCACTTGACCTACATATTAATTTTGTCAGATTTGAAATATCAATATTGAATATAAAATTCAAAAATAAATACACCAACATCTATATTGCCAATGGAACAAGTTCCAATCTGACCTGCCAGATAAATACCTGTTGTTTTCAATACCACATCAAGTCACACTCAGAAGTATGTGCAACTCTAGTTCAGTCATGAACGTAGTGCGTATCCTTCCTTGCTGGAAGCAGCAATCTGCGAAAGCGGTCATGTTGACATAATGCAACTCTAAACGTTGCTCTGCAGATTTGCATGGAAATCCCCATTCAAAATTGGTCACTTGACATCCCTCTTAAACTTAAAGAACAAATACAGAAAAGAACAAATACTGACGAGAAAATGGATCAGTCACAGGCATGCTGTTTGAGGTAAAGCTCACACCCCTGGAAGAAAGAAGGAAAGAACAGTGACTGGTTCAATACCACAAAATAGTCAAGGGGTTGGTTTCAGCCCTGCCTAAGCCTGATTATCTAGAATACGAGAAGACAAGGGAAATACAGCCAACAAAATTTTAGGACTGTGTCAGTCAAAATCCGATGGAGAAGGAGGTGTGTAACAACACAGAATCGTTCCAACGTCTGACTACCAGCAGCTCACAATACGAACACTCATTCTTTGTTAAAACAACTGTGGAATGGAACTACCTGGAACAGTCGGTTGTTGATATCGGTGATATTGACGGTCTTCTATCTGCTCTGCGAGGGGAACAACAGTATGGAGTGTTTTCAACAATGCTAACAAGGAGCTATTGCTTAAATATTTAAAATTTATGCTTGTTTATCATATATAATAAATTATTTTTCAATTATTTCGCTTGCTGCTTATATTTATACTTCAAAATAATTTTGGATGGCTCAAACAACAACATTATCATTGCATATATTAAGTACTATATGGAAGATTAATCTAACATTTAATGGCTGATTAAGCTTAAGCATAACTCCATTACGCTTAAGCATAATTGGTTTGTATTTCCTTACAACACTATATGTAATGGTAGGCCTATATGTATCTAACTTAGTAAGGTTTAATGTTCTGAGCGGATGGTAAGATTACTAGCATCGTAATTGACTGCATCAATTTCAGCTTCAGGGGAGTTTTTCCAATTCTATTAAGCTTTACTTTAGCGTAAATGCATTATGTGCGATCGTTAATGAATTACGCGTAAGCATAATGTAATACGCTTAAGTATGGTATAATGAAAATCGAAATTACACTTAGGCATTGCGCATTAAGCTTAAATTTATGCTTAAGCATAATGAATTACACTTAAGCGTGATTAGCAGTTAAATGTGAATTTGGCCTCCCATATGTGTACTATTGTTGTTTCGTAAACTTTGCCCCACGCGTTTGGTTGTTTCGCACCATATATTTGGCCATTTATCACCACACGTTTTGTCGTTTCCCACAACTGTCATGCGTTCCTTTTGAAAAAATACTTTGAAAAATAACATACAGTAATGCCCAAAGTAATTGACCCCTTAACCACACCAGGATTATGGAAAACAAACAAGGAGCTATTGCTTAAATATTTAAAATTTATGCTTGTTTATCATATATAATAAATTATTTTTCAATTATTTCGCTTGCTGCTTATATTTATACTCCAAAATAATTTTGGATGGCTCAAACAACAACATTATCATTGCATATATTAAGTACTATATGGAAGATTAATCTAACATTTAATGGCTGATTACGCTTAAGCATAACTCCATTACGCTTAAGCATAATTGGTTTGTATTTCCTTACAACACTATATGTAATGGTAGGCCTATATGTATCTAACTTAGTAAGGTTTAATGTTCTGGGCGGATGGTAAGATTACTAGCATCGTAATTGACTGCATCAATTTCAGCTTCAGGGGAGTTTTTCCAATTCTATTAAGCTTTACTTTAGCGTAAATGCATTATGTGCGATCGTTAATGAATTACGCGTAAGCATAATGTAATACGCTTAAGTATGGTATAATGAAAATCGAAATTACACTTAGGCATTGCGCATTAAGCTTAAATTTATGCTTAAGCATAATGAATTACACTTAAGCGTGATTAGCAGTTAAATGTGAATTTGGCCTCCCATATGTGTACTATTGTTGTTTCGTAAACTTTGCCCCACGCGTTTGGTTGTTTCGCACCATATATTTGGCCATTTATCACCACACGTTTTGTCGTTTCCCACAACTGTCATGCGTTCCTTTTGAAAAAATACTTTGAAAAATAACATACAGTAATGCCCAAAGTAATTGACCCCTTAACCACACCAGGATTATGGAAAACAATTCAGGAGTTAGTTGGAAATATGGCTTGTTGCGATTCGTTGGAAAGCTCTCGTCGCGAGCTTTCCGATGAATGGCAACAAGCCATATTTCCAACTAAATCCTTAAAAATTACCCATAATTCTGCTGTGGTTAAGTGGTCAATTACGTTGGGCATTACTGTATTAAGTTATCTGATGACAACGCGCCAATTGGACACATTTCTTCTTCTTTTCTTTTTTTTAAATCCCAAATTGTGACAACAAAGTTCACGTTATTTAAAAAAAACATATCAATAGACCCAGTCTAAATAAAATTAGACCGTGTTTCATTTCTTTCTTACGAGTCTGGATATCTATCAGACTGCAATATACCTTATACTAAATGATACGATTCATCCAGATTATACCGGTATGAAACTGGCCACTTGGAAGGAAACATTTATGGGGGGAGACAACCCCACTGTGACATCGTCGCCACCTCCCTGACAGTCTGAAGTTAAAATGAACCTGGTTTCTCTATGGATGAGTGATTCACCGATAATTGTTCCTTTTGGCCTCTCATAACAAAATGCATATATACACAAGAGTATGGTAATGGCGTATATGAAGACTGGAGAAAATTTTCATACTAAAATAGATTATCAGTACATACATGTGTATATACAAATCACATGTATATTGAGTTTAAAAAAAGAAGTTTCTGAACCCCTTTGGTTGTAAATAGAATGCACTCAGTGATTCTGACTTCAAACTTGTGCCTCCTAATTATATAGGTTGATTGAGTTGAAAGGTTAGAAAATCAGTGCCCTCTCTTGAAATTATTTCTTAAGGAATAATCTCTGTTTCATATTTTGATTACAGTTTAAAGATGGTCTATATATTCTTATTACAAGTTTTATATATTTTCCTGGGTATAAAATAATGTCCGGAAATGCTTCTATAAATTACTGTTCATTCTATTTTGAATTTTCTGGTATATATACTAGTATACCTACAAATAATTTGTGACATTTTACTGCTTGAGGAAACGTTCGGAGCATAGCAAGCAGGAAAAAAGTAAACAAAAAGATTGACCCAACTGATTATCAATCAATTGTAATATTAAATGATAGAAGCGTTTCTGGACTGGTGTCTTTGACAACTTGAATATCATTATTATTTTATACCCTAGAAATTATAGAAAACATTTAGGAAGAGATGATCCATCTTTAAGCCAATCACAAACTCATGTTTCGGCATAAAGCCTTTGGCCTGTGTAATTATATTAGGATACAAAGAATATTTATATTTATAAATACATCTCAGTAAAAGAATATCAACCTAAAAGTATTTGACGGGGAAATATTGTTAAATATTATATTGGGAATTTATAGTGATATTGATGTGACACTTTTCTATAATGACTGTCAATGTGCACTTCTCGTTTTCTGGAGAAATATCAATAATGAACATAAGAACAAAGTTGATCTATTTCTCCATGTTCTTCTAATCGGTGATGTTTTTACCGAATATATTTGCACATTTTACCCACTGCCGCACTGCGAGTGCATTGGTCCCTTTAATATTTCATGTAAAAGTGGTGAAAACTAATATTAAACAAGAACAATAGCTTTAGTTAACACAAAATTCACTAAAATATTTTCACAGTGGGGTTTCTGTGAGGAAAAAAATAGTTTTTTCCTCATAGAATCTCCACATATATATTCAGACAGACAGGTGGGGAGGCGTGTTGAAAAATGCTTGGGGAAAACAGTTCTAAAGAAATTGGTTGCGGGGTTGGGTGAATTGCAGAAATGGTCAAAGGTAAAAAAGTATCATACGTGTCTGAATATATATTAACACCCCCTCCAGAGCAAATTGAAATAAATTTAAATCCATATACCCTGCTTTTCTCGTGGCCTTTTTGTGTGTGTTTTGTTGAATAAAATTAACTTATGACTGAGATTAATCCTTCAGTCTTGATACTTTTCTAAAAATGCCATTTTGTCTGTTTAACAAATGTTGGGGCATAAATAAAAAAACAACCAGTAGAGAGTGCACTGGTTTAGAAGTTCAATACAAGTATTGTTAGTTTAATGCATTCTCTGATATATGCAAGGCATCCTATGGGAAACTCGCATATATAAGAGAATGCATTGGCACAGGTTTTCAAAAAAATTCATGAAGCTCCAGTTATGGAAGGATTAATCATAAATAATGGTCTCCCATATGGCACCTTGTATATATAAAAGAATGCACTGGCTTGCATGGTCAAGATAAATGTTGTTAGGTCAATGAATTCTCTTATATATGTGAGTCTGCCTATGGGAGACTGGCATATATAAGAGAATGCATTGGTATAGTGTTTTTGCAAAATGTCAGGAAGCTCCAGTCATGAAATGTGCAAAATTATTTGAACTTTCCTCTTAGAACACTTTAAATTGTAAAAAGATAGCATCACAAGGTGTTTGGAAATCCCTTCAGTTTGTAAGTCTAACACACAATTTGTTCAAAACTAGTTTTGTCTTCATCATAGACTAATAAAGAAATCATGTTTTGTACACAATCTAGTCAGAAAAACACTTCTATCAATTAGTATTATAATAGTATACAATCAATTTCCAGTATTTTAAAGGAATCTCCGGCTTATTTTTATTATTTAATAACCAGTAAAATATACAACACATTTTAGAGGAAGAGATAATCCATCTTTAATTAATCCGCAAATTTGTAAATGATTAAATTTCTTCTGTAAAGCAGGAAAATAAAATCTACAAAACATGCAGTGGGAAGGACTTGGGAGACTCGAATATATAATATAACCATTTCTTGACGGGAACTGCGCTGGTGGAGCAATGAATCATGTGCCAGTGCATTCCCTTATAATTACAGGTAACATACTAGGTAGCCTCACATATATAACAGAATGCACTGGCTGTCAAGGTAAATATTGTTAGGCCAATGTAATGTAATCTCTTACATATTCTAGGATCCCTACTGGAATCTACCATATATAAGAGAATGCATTAGCACATGTTTTTTTTGCAATATTACCAATGCTCCAATCATGGAAGGGTGAATGCTACTCCCATAATGAAAGGGTTAATTGATTTTATTCCTAAATAGACATTTTGTTGTAATTAGTTTTAGTTCCGACCCTCCAGGTTTGGTATTTTGTCTCATAAATGAACCACATACAGTAATGTCCTAATTAATCGACTGCTTAACCACAGCAGAATTATGGGTAACTTTTTCAGGATTTAGTTGGAAATATGGCTTGTTGCCATTCATCGGAAAGCCATATTTTCGACTAAATGCTGAAAAGTTACTCATAATTCTGCTGTGGTTAAGGAATCAATTATTTAGGACATTACTGTACTATGATGGTGGTGGTACTGCTGAGTTTAGTAAGGCCAAATCAAATTAATGTTCTGTTTCTGAGACACTGCCACTTCATTATTATATGGGAGAGATTTCCGATGAATGGCAACAAGCCATATTTCCGACTAAATCCTGAAAAGTTACCCATAATTCTGCTGTGTTATGGAGTCGACTAATTAGGGCATTACTGTAGTTTTTATTACTCTGACTACTGATGGTATACTAGCACCTGCCATAAATCCTGAATAACAGAGGTGAATCATGAGCACCAGATACAAAAAATATAGGATAGAAGCCATGGTTATTTCACACTATTATAAATATGAAAATAATTACATGTTTGCTGCTGAAGTATTGTCCATAACTCCAGCTCATCAAGAAGTATGAGACTGAATTTTATCAAAATATGTCATTTTGACTAAAAAATAATCAATTTGATGCTCAATCACAATTATTCTCAGTGAGATATATCATAAAGTTCCAGGAGATTTCACTCCATTGTCACTATCCATATTTTCTTATCTGGTATACAGAAAAATCACCTATTTGTATTTAGTATTCAGAATAGGAGTCTGGGGTCTGTCATGGGAGGGAGGGACATCATCAATATCATGAAGAGATATATTTAAGAAGACTTATTTTAAATGATTATTAATAAGGTACTTAACACATGTATGAATTTTCACTAATAAATTTAATTTAATATAATTAAAAAGTCTGTTAATAACTGAATATCACAATTGACTGTCACTAGCTGTGATAGACTTGCAATTGAATTTATTAATTGAGTAATTGGCAATCATGAATATTTTTGTGGGACAAACCCCAGCTTCTGGCATGATTTAGTCCTTGTTTAAATTATTGTTGAATGTTGGGTCAACAGCCTGGAGCTATCTAGTTGAAATTGAAGAAACCCCCTCCCATAGATCATGCCATGAATCTTTACTCTGCTTAGCGCCTGTAGAGATCTTATTCCATCAGTACAAAACTTGGGAACTTTTTTATGTTTTGATAGGGAACTTTATAACATTGAACAAACAAGGCAGGGAACATATTTCTTTGTTTATAATTGTTCGATAATCAACTTCAAAGTATGGGGTGGTCCCAGCTCGAAAATGCATGCTTTTTGTGACTTTAGTGAGCTGATATCACAAAAACACTGAATTAATTACCCTGGAGAAATTCCATGATTGTAAGTGCGCATAGCAAACTCACCCATCAAGTCTGTTAAATAATGTCATCTCGAGCTGGCTACTTATGAATAAACTGTTAAGCGACTGGTATTAACAAAGAAATATATTCTCGTGTTATTTTTTCAGCTTTATAAGGTTCCCTATCAAAACCTCAAAAAGTTCCCAGGTTTTTCACTTGTACAATATGATTTATACGGGCATTAGCCTCTGGGAGGCCAAATTGCTATTTAGTAATGAAGTGCGCTTAAGCGCAATTAATTGCACTTGAGCGCAATTAATTGCACTTAAACACAAATAATTGCACCAAAGCAGCATTACTTGAACTTATCATTGTTCTTAAGCGCAATCATTGATCTTAAGTGCAGTCGATTGCGCTTAAGCATAGTAATTTGTTCTTGAAAACATAATTATTTGTGCTTAATCGCAATCAATTTTGCTGTGCGCAATCAAGTGGCTAATCTTAAGCGCATTTCATGGTTATATGTAACTACAGTAATGCTCAAAGTAATTGACCACTTAACCGCAGCAGAATTATGGGTAATTTTTCAGGATTTAGTCGGAAATATGGCTTGTTGCCATTCATCGGAAAGCTCTCTGCTCTCTGTTGTGGTTAAGTGGTCAATTACTTTGGGCATTACTTTATTATATAAAACACCCCTGGTGAATAAATAGGTTTATCCATAACTCAACCTTAGTTCTTACTGACATATCACCTCTTGTTTTCATTGGTTTGGATGGGTAGGTAGCAAGTCTAAGTTCTTTATTGATATGGTAGAATCGCGATAGCATTACCTTCTGTCTTAGTTCTCGCAATTCGTGATAGCATTGACTTCTGTATTAGTTGGGGCAACTTTGATTTTCGAGTATATATATACAGGTGCACCATATGAGGGAAGCAGGTCCGCAGTGACACCATATTCGCGCTACAATATATGACATGGACATACTATAGATCTGTGCAAGAGACGCTGATTTAATAAAACTACCAGAGCTCGAAAAGTGAGCCACTAAAGCTCCCGGAATGAAACACATATTTTTGGGACAGGAATGCTGATAATATGACAATATTTATGGTTTTTCACCCGATTTAAGTCAATAAGTACACCATATGAAGTGAGCAAACCCTCATACAGTGACACCACATTCTTGCTATATGACCATAGCTATGGCCCAAATCTGTGCAAAAATTCTTTAAAAAAATTATATTAAAACATACTAGAGGAGACATCCATTTTTTTGATATAAGGGATGCTGATAATTATATGACATTATGGATTATCTTTGATTGTTACACACATACATTTACAGGTAACTGTACTAGGCTTATTTAAAAAGGTTAAAATTAGCACATGTTCCTCTTGTGATGCTAGGCGATACTCCAGGTTATGACATTTAATATTTTATGGGTAGGTTAGATAGTAGTTACAATTAATTGCACTTGAGCGCAATTAATCATGCTTAAGTGCAACTCATAATGCTTAAGCATGAATGCCCTATTTGTACTTAAGCACAATATGTTATCGTATTTTGCACAATCGTTTGCCCTTAAGCGCATAAATTTTGCTTAAGCGCATTCAATTGCACTTAAGCGAAATTCAATATAATGTGAATGTGGCCTCTCATAATCATATTACCCAGAGTAGAGATCATTCATGGCATGATCTACACTTCCCCCAACAAAAAAATATATCTAATATTGGGCCACACATTTTGAAATTAGTCATTTTAATACTATACGGGTCACTGTTGAGACTTGTTGAATTTGAATCTGCAGGGCCTGTATGTAGTCAGTGTAGGCCTAATGCAGCCAGTCCAATCCAAAGCCATACATGCATATATAGCTTAGTACATTTCAGTGTCAAATTGCACTTGCTACATGTACATTTGTCTTACGCTATCTACCCACACTGTTTTGTTTTTAATCTGCGTGTTTGAACGATTGGTTCTCCAACAGGTCCCATTGAGACCCGAGTCACTCGGCTCCTGGGTCATCAGGCTGCGAATTCCCGCTGTTGACAATATTCAATTACAATGTCAACAACACACGAACTTATTCGAAACGAGTTTTGACCAGTTTTCCAGGCAATAATCGTTGAATTCATATGTTAGGACCCAACATTCCCATTCAACGCACCATACACCGAGTTAAAACTCCGATAATCTAATTCAAATATACCTTCTAACTAGGTTTTAATTAATTTACTTCGTCTTGAGAATGAGAGTGGATTCATTATTCCCAAGTCGTGAAAACAATCGTATCAAATTGGTGACGAAAGATCGCCGACCAATCGGATCGCGCAGATTTGAATTGTGGCTAAAACTAGTTATCTGCGGGATTCCGCCGTATATATATATATGTTAGGCCAATGTATTCTCTTATATAAGAGAATGCATTGGCACAGGGTAAACAAATCCCGACTTCCGACTGGATTTGATATGGCGGGTCACAAATGTGTGATACTCATCAACTCGAATCCACGTGATTCCCCACCGAACGTGTGTCAATAACAATGCTCTGATATTTTAGGAAAATAGGATGATTTTACAGTTGATGTAAACATTTTATTATACCAAATAGATAGACATACAATATGTAACAATATAATCTAACATAAAAACAGAAAAAATTTCTGGCAACGCAATAACTGTTGCACAACGCCAATGTGCAAATAACAATGTCCTGAAGTTTTAGGTAAACATACGAAATTTATGAGGAGTCAATTTCACATTCAAGGCACACAAGTGCATATTCAATCAAAATGTCCAAAGTCGAAAACATTTTGATTTATCATTATCCTAGGCTGCCAGTCACAACTGCAGGTTAAAATTTAATTTGTTTTCCTAAAGTGAATCGCGATATGCATATCGTATCTTGAGCAAAAGCATAAATCGTACCAGTGGGAGTCTTGATATCGTCACATAAATTTTCGGTTGTACGTCTCCAATGTGTCAGTAGCAATGTCCTGATGTTTTAGGTAAATAGGACACGAAATGTAGCAGGAATTGAATTCACAGTTAAGGCACCAAAGTGCATATTCACTCAAAATGTTCAGAAAGGTTCAATAACTCTAAAATTAATAAAAACGTTTTCCGCCAACACAATACCCATTGCACACGTTTAAGCTAATAGGATACTTGATTTCACAGTTAATGTACCCAATTCCGGACGGACTAAAGGACGTCCAGACGGAAGGACGGGCAAAGATCATTTCAAGAGTCCCCAAACTTGAACAAAATATTTTTGAGGAAATCTTCAGATGTGGTAATCAGAATGAGATGAAAATTTGGGAAGATAATCGCTTGCATACTTTATAAGTAATGATATAGTGTGTGGCTACATACTTGAATGAACACCAATTGAACTTGAAGAGTCGGCTTTTCAAAAATCACAAAATAACTGATTTCACTAAAAGGAAACATAACTATTCATGTGCGCTGGACATTTGGTCATGTTCAAATGCCATAATTATCAGTTAACGACAGGGTGCCATTGCCTTGTTGGCTTGTTATCTATGGCACCAAAGGAAGCGAGCAGTCTCACAGGAATGCACATGCCACTAAAAGGTGAAATTCCTCATCTACTGCAAGAGGAATTGGCAGCCCTATGTCAATATTGAATCCAGTGTCTACTCGTTACAATGAAGGTTCGGTACATGGCTCCAGGTCTAGACATGGCAAGAGTTTTCAAATTAGTTGTCTGCCATCACAACGGTTATGTGACGTTTGAATTAGTCAATATATACCTCAATGCAAATAGTGATCACTCAAATAATGCAATCACGGAACGAGTATCCCACTTCGTCAGTCATAATATACTGGATACACATGTAACATTTCCTGACAATTGACTGCATGATTCTTGAGATACTGTGTGATACGCCAGGGGACTCTACTTATTATGAGGGTTTTATAACAAAAATATAACAGAAACACGCTGAAAGATTTCAAGTTGTACAAAGGTGATAATGGAAAAATGCACGGATGGTAACGCAAAAACACAAAATATGCCACGGATGGGATCCGCAAAAAAACACTAAATAGGTCACGGATGGTACCCGCAAAAATACAAAATAGGTCACGGATGGGACCCGCAAAAACACAAAAAAGGTCATGGATGGGACCCGCAAAAAAACACAAAATAGGTCATGGATGGGACCCGTGAAAAACACAAAAGAGGTCACGGATGGGACCCGCAAAAACAGAAAATATGTCACTGATGGGAGCAGCAAAAACACAAAATACGTCTAGCCGGAAATTGAAACTACACACATTACATCCCACTAGCTGCTATGTTTCATTGTTTTGATATATATATATATGTGACTTTTGATAACTTGTTATTCATAGTATTCATACCCAGGCGAGCAATTACCGATAACCTGTTAACGAATTATATATATTAATGGTTTCAATGAGATCAGATTATAAATTACGAGAGGTGATTATTAGCGCTGAAACTGTTTGACCGGCCAACTTTTCATGGGCCATTTTACAAAAAAAAAACATTGGCCAATTTCGCCATGGAGCGACCGACAGCTTGAACCCTACCTTCATATAAGGACTAACTGTCATGTGGACTGTTTTTATGGAGATCTAACCGCGAGGTAAGTGGTCATAACTTGTGTAAAACCCGAAGGGTTTACATACAAGTTATGACCACTTACCTCAGGGTTACATCTCCATAAAACAGTCCACATGACAGTTAATCCTTATATTTATATACATTTAGCGAAAAAGCCACTTTTGTAAATGTATTTAAATCGAAAAGTGTATCGTGACAAAATAAGCCCAAAATATCCCATAGCACCCTTGGCAAAAGTTAACAGGAACAATTGAAACCCGATGATTTATTAAGTCAATCCTGCGCGAATCCAAATGCGCCCAAAACATTACGCGTTCGTCTTTCCAAACCCAAATGACGTATCGATGTTGTTATCAGCTTGCAGTTATACGCTGTTGCGCATTCACCGAGAAATAACTGCAACTAGCCACGTGGGCGCCGACCAATCAGAATGCTGGATTTAGTGATAATAACACTTAGTGTGTAAATATATACATGTATCATGTAGCAGGTGCACATGCCCATGTGTCTTTTATATATGTCCAGCGTCTTATGTTTCGACACAATTTATCAGAAATTTAATTAATAGCTTTGGTAAAATTATTGAAGTTGCAAAAAGGGCGATGTATGGATAAAACGGACTCCAACTAAAATAAGCCCAAAATGCTCTCACAAACTCAGATACACAACTTGGTACCCACTGTGGTAAATATAGCCTGCCTATTAAGCAGGATATGAATGAATAAATAGCATTGCCCTTACCAGGTCTACCTTAACCTTTACTCAAATATTAATACAACTACCATAGTTGAACATATATATTACTGTTTTATAAATTTAATAAACAGACATAACCCAAAATCATAAATTGCAGAAATTGTTAACAAATAGTTATAAAGTAAATCCGTACCACATTTGCCTTTTGTAAAATAATCACACGAAAGTGAAAAGATGCCCCGATACCTCTTGTAATATTACATCACAATAAACAATAGGTTTAAACAAAAAGGATACATGCTATTGTTTTATGGTATACAATTGGTTTATGGCCATTTACTTGATCTGTGAGTTTGTGTGACCAAATCGCCATGACGACAGTGTTAGCACGTTCGCTGCCACTAGGAGTTAACTCGTAGTAAACGGTTCCATGGGGACTGATACTACGAGTTAACTCGTAGTAATGTTCATACCACATAAATAATAACACAATCCGCAAGCAATGTTGGTGTATGCGCCAATACATGCCCAACGATCCCATTGATAGATGTTATATGTATAATTACGATGGCTTGAGATACAACGATTCCCACAGCGTGAACAGGGGGTGGGGTCCAGATAGCAATTTTGGTAGGATACTCCAATTCACCAGGACCTCTTCTGTACGTCCTTGAACCATGAGATACATGTGCAACTAGACCATTCCCGGACACATTGTGTATATATAAAGGAATTGTCGATCAAATCCGGGTCAAATGAAATATAAAACGTGTTATAAAGCTCCTAGGAGATAACTCGTAGTTGGCACCTGGGATGAAACTCACCAGTGGTCATCGCTGGTGCCAGCTACGAGTTATCTCGTAGGTAAATACATATTATGTTTTTGACGTCTTATTCGACGTAGTCTGTACCAATTATCATATGAAAATTAATTTACCATGTCTTACATACGATATGCTTGTACATGTATAGCACTCTTCGTCATCTAAGACACTGACAACTTAATTGTAGTTACCTACGAGATAACTCGTAGCTGGCACCAGGGGTGAAACGTTAATAAATTCCGTCCCAGGTGCCGACTACGAGTTATCTTGTAGTAGTCTTATAACATGTTTCAGCATCATATGACCCGATATTGGTCGAACCATTACTCATACATACGTAAAATATCATCTACTATCGGCAAAACATCAAATCCCATGTCGGCATATGGAATGGAATTACCCATTGGTTTTCGGCAGTGAACGTGTTAATACCAATATGAAAGGCACACGCTATCAACATGGTCAAGTGATCCCGGGATATGATTCTGCTGAATTGATATGATGTTAGAGCAAAATGATGCTGTTAAGAAAAAGTACCGTTATTTTTTATAAAGTTGTCATTTCGGAGTTGTTCAGATAATATGAATATATCCAGGAATAGCCAGTATGCGTATCAAACATTCAAAACCATATATGTTGCACAAATATTTTAATACTGTTATATTAGTTGTTGCAAATCGACTATAATCAAAATGGTTATTCACGTCTATTTACAAACATCAGCGCAGTCATAATTATTTTTGACAAACATATATATGCATGTTCTTGAATGCTTCACACAGATACTGGCTTTTTCAAATGGCTCGGATTAGCCAAACACTGCGAAACTGACAACTTTATAAAATACCGCCCACTTCATCACCGCCATGAAAAGATTGTTTTGCCATGAGGGAAATGTTTCTTTTGCCGTGGATGAAAAATATGTTTTGTCGTGGATGAAAATTGTGTTTTGCCGTGAGTGAACAGTTTGATTATCGTGAATGAAAAGTATCTTTTGCCGTGAATGAAAAGTATCTTTTATTGTGGATGAAAAATATGTTGTCGTGGATGAAAGGTGTGTTTTGCCACGAGTGAACAGTTTGTTTTGCCGCGGATTAAATGTTTGTTTTGCCGCGGATAAAATGTTTGTTTTGCCGTGAGTGAAAATTTGTTTTGCCGCGAGTGAAAAGATTGTTTGTCGTGAGTAAAGTTTATTTTGCCTTGGCGCGTATGGGCCACCGTAATAATGCATGCTAAACCTATACAACCATATGTCTGTGTGGTCAATCTCATTGTTAAGCAGTATCTGTGACTGCCGTCTCAACCATATCACATTTCAATTCGATGTCGATAGTTGAGACTGTCTTGGACTGATCGGTTCTGGATGTCGTAGTAGTAGATAACTCGGTCGGCTGTCTTCTCGTGATCTTGTTGTAGAGAGCTGTACGGAACTGCCTGTGTGAGAAAACGATAAAAGATGTCTAACATTCTTGATAGACTATTTCGGCAGTCATTTTTATAATAATTTGGTTAGCGGATTTGTTCTTTCGAAAATTTGGATCGATCGGTCGAAATAGATATAGAAATAAATTGCGTCCCGAAACCAGACGAAAGTTACATATTGGCCTTTTAGGTAAACGTTATAAAATGTTATAAAAGTATGTTAAATAAGCAAAATTAAAAAAATATGTAATCACTCACCACCAGGTAAACTTTGTTCTTATATTCATCATTGCTTAGTTCTCCAATAAAGGAATTTCGCGTGTTGAAACCATTGGTATGTAAACAAAACTGTTACAGTATTAATCCTCAACAAACGTCGACAAGCATGCAGTAAGTGCAACTGTCTTAGTCTCAACATTACTTTCAGAATATTGTTCAATGCTTTGACCTTTCCCAGGGATTACCGTCAAGGTTTGAATAAGCTTTGGAATCTTATTGGACTTGTTCACCCTCACAATATGAGAGTGTTTTAGGTAGGTCGATAGAGAGTTTGACAGAAAATATAAAAAAAACCCACTGCATTATCTAGACTATGAACGCAGTTAGGGTATGCGCTCAGTCTACAATCTAAAATCATAAATGTCTACGAGAAAATCAATCAGACATTTTTCATTTCATATTTTATTTGTTTGCCAGCCATTTACATAACTATTTTGTCATTGTATGAATGACCAAAACAACATAAAACAATATAAATATTATTCAACCACGTTTCCAATAATCTGACAGACTTAAACACTCAATACTTATTCATCTTGTCAGACATTATGTAGTTTATAGTGATTTTTCCTCACAAAAATAGTTCTGATAATGGCTGCCAAAAAACACTCAACATATTTGATTTGATTTATTTTCAAGCAGACAATGATGGTTTCAGATGGTAGACAGAATGCATATCCTTGTTGGGTTCCCAGTCTAGATAATAAAGTGGGGTTTTTCCAAATAGTTTCTTTCAAACACTCTATCGACCTATCTAAACAAATCTGGGTTTTTTAATATCTTTTTATACTTTTTTTACAGTTGAAAAACATCTCTCATATTGTGCGGATAACGGATTGTTCTTATAGTACTACTTGTATACTATATATACATCGGTTATAAGGAATAATGATTTTTTCCTTCTAATTGATTTTGTTTTGAAGATTCACGAATGGGGCAGAGCGGGGCGCCTTATAACAACATTTTAAAATGTGCAATGTGCAATCAGTGTGACCTCTGTACATTTCGGGATTTGCAATGTTAATAACTGCAGATCGCAGTCAGGACCAGTAGAAAAATAAAGTATCGAACAAGTTGATAACAACTAAACACATAAAAAGAAAACAAAACATGCAGTTAAAAAAAAATAAAATTGGTTGAACCTGTCTACAACTGTGTAACAAAGCTTTGCACGCCATTGGTAACTAAAACATATCTGACACATTGAAGGATATTTGTCACAAATCTTAAAAAAAGAGGGTGATCTCTGAAAGTACACCGGAAAAACATTCCGAAAAAAAAAATGGGGGCGGTGGGTGTCAAGAAATGTCAAAATGAAAAAAAGTTCCCATGTTGCCGGAACTTTTTTACACTTCCCCTGCTGTAATCACGTTATCTCCACATCTATATCATATCTATTATATGGACAATCGTGAGACAATCGTGCGTTTAACATGCCATTCTTATAGGATTACAAATAAATAAATACTTAATCTGAGGGGTGCTTTTAAATTGTTTAATATCCAATCTCAACTACTGGGGACACCAGTGCAGGATCACTGTATGCACTCAATATATATTAAGAATAACCGATGATCAATGTTGGCGTGATCACGGATATATTTGAAGAAATATAATTTTCAATGGTGGAAGATATTCAATAAATTGTGAATTATTTTTTACCCGGATAGAGTTAATGCATTGCAATGTCAGTGAAGGTAAATACGAAATAAGAACGGTAACTCTACCGATGGGTATATATATACACGATTGCACGATGGGAGATCTGCCTTTGGATCGGACATCTTGACGCGATGGTGCTTGCCTCAATTTTCCTTGTATTGCGTGGTAATTTGGCCTGATGGAGATTTCTTGTGAATCTGGTTCTATTTTCAATGCGAGGCAAGCTGACGTTAATAAGAAGTTAGATATTATTTTGAATGAGGTGAGCACGCCGTAAGATGAGTTTAGGCACGAAATGGATTAGCGAATTTCTGCTCTTAGAAATGATTTCCAACTTGGTTTTAGAGAAGCAGATAATGAATTCAAATGGCGCCATGATGGGAATGAGATACAATATAATTTCAATATCGAAAGTATGGTCGGCCATTGCAAATGGGCTATTGGGAATAAGAAACTTAACTATGCTATTGAAATGTTGGTTAGTTTGTCTGATTCCATTTCATTGCGAAATAAACACATAAAAATGATAGACTCATCGGACGGGGTGGGAGACCGTCCGGCAGTGTGTGGTCTGTGATGCAGCATCAGACTAGGATAATCAGAGACAAATTCAACGGACAAAATGTCGAACCGATTCATGATTTTCGGAGGGACGTCGCTTCGGAGGGAGGAGATGGTTTTTTAGTGTCGGGAAGGTACCAACAAAGTCGTGTTTAGTCTGTGGATGCTTCTCTCACTGGAGGTCTTCGTGTCCCTTCAGATATTGCACATAATCTGGAATCGGCTTCCAAGGACAGAGGAAGTGATGTTTCGAAAGTTGACTATTTATGCTATGCGCTTAATATGTCTTCAAATATGAAGTACTTGAAGCCTTTAACCACATATTGTCTTGTGTATGAGAAAGGCGATTGTGAAATTAGCGGGTTAAAATCGTTCATTAGAGCGCTTGCAATTTTGGAAACAAATCGGGGCATCTGTTTCTGTTGTTGATGTCATAAGCAATGCCTTCCGCATTACATTCAATCAAAATCCACCGCACGTGTATTTTCACAACAACCGTTTAACTTTAGATGACAAATAATTTGTTGAGTGGAGATCACTGATCTCTTGCGAAAAGGCCAAGCTGTTGAATGTAGCGAGAACAGTAGTTAATACGCTTTCGGTAGCCACTGAGGCAGGCGACAAGAATCGTCTTGTCTTGGAAATGAGGTATGTTAATCAATTTGTGGACAGGCAGTCAGTCAGCTATCACGATTGGAAGACTGCGTTTGAATAAGTTGAAAAAGATTATTTCTTGTTGTTCATGATGTACATTCTGCCTATCAAAATATACATTTGAGGGAGTCATGTTGGATATTGTGTGTTTTCGTGGGATGATCACGGAGGTAAGAAACACTATTTAATGTACAAGGTTTTACCGTTTAGCTGTTCTTCTGCTACATATATATACACTAAAGTAATGGAGAGCTGAGGGATTCAGGACCATGATATATGTTTATCGATATATTCTGTTAATTAGTTGCATTTTTTGACACAGAATATCATTAACTACAGTATACGGAAAATTGACAAGAAGTTGAATTTAAACATGTTGCTTATCTAATGCAAGTAAGTCTGGTTATGCAGGTTATTGTTCACAAACTGAACATAGTTTTCACAAACTGAACTTGACTGTGGTCCAGTTCTCAAAGTGACCGTAGCTCAGCTTAGTGGGAGTTGAAAGCATTATACAATATATTTTGCAGAGCTTTCCTACAAAGTTTAGCAATGGTAACTATAAAGCAACATGGCGGTTTGCGATCCAAAATGCACATAATAGTTTTCGCTTTTGAAGTTTTCTCAGTATCGGTGTGAGATAGAATGTTCAAGATGAGTGTTGATTCTTTGTGTATATGAATATCAGCATATATGTTATTCGATTGTCTAAAGTTATCACATTAAACGCGTCAATCCGATGGTTACCCACAGTGGTTGGTAATTTGGCATGGAGGTTGGTCATTGTAATGCATTGAAGGTATCGTGCAGAAGTGTTTTTAAAGATTTAAAAATAGATTCCATTGCCGGAACGCTTTTTTTCTGTTACATACCATGCACATGGCTGTTGTTTGTTTGGGAGCCAAACACCATGTTCAATGTTGTATTTGTATGACTAAAATGGTTCTTTCTGGGACATATAACACCCATAGACAGACAGCTAAAATATTTATCAACCTATTTCAATACCTGGAAAAATTCAAAGGCGATTATTGTTAAGTGTATTGTGGAGCGCAAACAATCGCGTGGCTTTAAGTACTATGGGTGATCTCTATCAAGTTGTGAGATCATATGAAATATCCAGTCTGACAGTACTTACGTTGACATGGTCATAAACAGAATGGGGTTAATCACGCTGTTTGCGTAGGCGATGGTCTCCATGATGAACCTCGTCGTGTGATGTAGCGATCTCTGGTAAGAGGACAACATCCAATCTGGAATGTCGTAGCCCAAATCATAGATGAACCTGCACGTCATGAATGGTCCCCAACAAAGTACAAACGCCACCAGTAGTGTTATCAGCATCCTGACGACCTGAAATACAAGTGCAAATGTGTGGGATAATGTAATGAATCTATCCTATCAAGTCACACAGCGCTGGGAATAGGCCTGAGTCGTTATTTCGTGAGAATCCGGATTCTCACGAAGTCCGATTACGGGGGCAGGGCAAATTCCCGATTCTATGTCAGATTTTTAAATCCACGTGGTCTACGATACTATGTTTAATGTTCTCCCAGCGTCAAACATGGCTCATATGTATTTGACACAAGTATCATTTGTATCTTATATTTATAAAGTTCGTGTTTGTTGTGAAAGTCATGCTTTGCTTCTATGTGTGTATATATGGCACCTAATTAGCTGGCAAACCGAGTTAAGCGCATCTATTTTTTTCCAAGTTAAAGTGTATTTATTGTTGAGGGCAAGCATTTCTAACAGCTCTAGGTCTCCTGAATAAAATTCCGAAGACGTTGTGGTGAACACACGAAACTTGTCAGTTGTACAGGGACGTCTCCACCCCCCCCCCCCCGAAATTTGGTACAATTTTCTTAGCTGTACAGTCATTCATACATGAGGCAAATCGGGATTATTTTGAGTAACTGTTCCAAATAATGATACGTACAAGCCAGCGAATGCAACAAACAACCCCGATTTTAGATAAATACATATACAAACTTATGACTAACTCGGGGATGGGGTGACCAGTCATCTGTATTTATGTTCAATTTGTTTTTGTAGTCATGTTGCTTTGCCATTACTAATTATTTATTTTTCAGTGTAATAACATATAGGAGAGGGGGGTACTATAAAGTGAGTCAGCACTTGTCCTCCAATCTCATTGTATGTATAACAGATGTATGTGTTATATATCATGTGTTATCTAAATATGACAAATATTTTTAAATAAATGTGTCTATACTAAACTTTGGTAGATTTCCAGCAGTTGGAAATTTCATGCATGACACAACATTAGTTGGACATTGATTTGACACCATATATAGGTTGGAATTGTTCTCATTGCTTGATTTTTTTCAACCAGTAAAAGTTGGTTATTTTCCAATCTTAGGGTGTGTCAAGTTGGATATTTCCAAGGGGGTGAAAATAGAATTATGCGAACCTGTGAGATTTATGTTTGGTTCAGGGGGGGGGGGGGGGGGGCTGCAGTTTGTCGGAAATTTTAGGTAACCTGTAGCCACGTGGCTCGAACTTGTACGTGTGGGTACTTAATCATTAAATTGACTGACATTCAACGTGACATTTGCACTATATAGTCCTGAGATCCTAGAAGAAGCTTTACAATTGTGTTTGTGCGATTGGGAGATGAGTTCACGTGCGATCACAAGACCACAACTTTATGGGCAAAGCTTTATTTTCCAACTAATGTACAGCACGTTGGCCAAAAAATGTCTGTGTTTCTTCACTATACAGAGCCTATTGTGTAAAATGACTGCATTTAACGAAACAACACATTTTAAATATGAAATTTCTTTAAGACTAGATAGTACATACGTATATCTGACAATACATCGATATAATATAATCCTACTATTTCTTGAATACGAAGGAACATATAATAACTAACAAAGCAGAAGACATATCCATGCAAGTTCACGTCAATTCAGTCAATGGTGACGTATACGCCGAATTTGAAATCGACTTGCGTTCGGGCGGTATTTCATGGATGGAGTTATGAAATGAACATGATATGATGAAAGTGACAATGAAATTGACAATGCTTTACTTCAAGTTCACCATCAACCGAAGTGCTCCCCCAGCGTTACTATCAATAACATTATTATTTGGCTAATTTCACTAATATTCTTCCCGTTTACACTCGATAACACAAATTTGTCTCCGCATTTACAATTATTTGATATAGATCGTTTATATTCTGCAATAATTTGAACACAAGTGATGGATTCTTATGTTTTATTGTGTTTTTAAACTCCGAGGTGGCGAAATCTCGGTTTGTTTACATTATGAACGTTTGAGTCCGTAATCTGAATCTGAATCCGAATCTGGATTACCACGAGATTACGATTACGTTATGTTCGTTTACTGATTCTAGTCTGTTCGTTAACCGAACCAGGTCGTACGGGGACTAATCTGTAATCTGAATCCAGATTCCGATCAAACACCGACTCGGGGATTCATGTTATTCGTTCATGTTTGACGTGAGGTCTGCACAAGGATCGGGTGATAAAAGGGCGTTGATGTATCAGCCCCACATTGCTCAAATTGATCAACAGTTGGAAATTCCATGGTTCAAACTAGAAATGACGTAAAGCGACGCAACAAATTCGGCTCAATTGTTGATATATCATAACAGCGTCTCTTTTTGAGGGTTTCCATGATATTCTATGAAGACAGGTAAACTCGGTCGCCTATTTATTTTCTATCCATGGACCTGATGTAAGCAGACGATATTTTGATGTAACGGGGTCAAGGTCATTGTATTCTGTGAAGTCAGTCGGTACAGTCAAAGCCAGAACAATGTGCAAATATGTATACTTAGTGTAAGTTCTGTTGGTGGGAAGCATCAAATTGGTTGAGTTATACTGTGTAATTGAGTCAGTGGTCGTATGACCTTTTCAAAATTGTTTATAAGAATATCAGACTTGTCATGCTCTAATCAATTACCAACACATATGAGCGATATTGAAACATTACAAAAAGCAACCGCATAAAATATTTACATAAGCCATTTGTTCCATTGTAAGTCTGGACATATTAGGAATGCATGCATAACGGTGCAAATTCAAGATGGCCACCATGACCACTAAAATCCTATGGGTGGTAAAACAAGGCAAGGCATTGCACATAGAGGTGATGTGTTATTCGCAACTGAACAAAACACCAGATAATGTAGCAGATGCGCCAAATAAAAATGCAACGTCCATACATAAATCCACATCAATTGTATAATAAATATGTTAATAGGTCTGCAACCATGGTGATGAACATGTTCATGTTACCCCATTCAGGCGTGGCTATAATATCAATTATAGAGGTATGATGTTTGTCGCCGTCTACAATATATCAACTGATAATAACAAATTAATATTCAATGCAACATGCTAGTGGTTGCATAGTTTTATCGCGGATATTTTCCTGTATACACCTGAATATACCCGAAATACAGGCATTTAAGTAAAAATCCAATATGACCGACAAGGTCACGTGACCTTCATAGGGTGGACAAAGAGGCTATGTCTCTCACCTGCGACTTCTGAACAAATTATACCCAACTATACCTGAAACACCACATGAACCTTTACACCCACAATCAATACATGTACAGAATGCGACACCGGTGCTGCGCGGCATCAACCGAGTTGACGATGGCCTCCTTGGAGAAATTAGTGAATTATGTGTTCAACTATTGACTTGAATTATAGTGTGGTTGGATGAGAGTGCCATAATAATGACCAAGCCCATATTCGCGCCTACGTCATGGGCGTGCGTGCATATGACTTCACACACATCATTTACAATATCCAGCGTAGTCTCGTTCCCGAATCAGCTAGCCGTTCTGCATGGTCCATGTTCTGTGTTACTCCACGGTGTAACGCTTTCGTCGCTCAGAGTACCTTATAGCGCAGAGGATGACAGCTGGGAAAGATTTCATATACGGTGTCCTTGAAATTTTTCGAGAAATGAAATCACGTGATTTATTTTAAACATATTTTATTCGTATAAAAATATATAAAAGGGACACGGGCACAATTTATTTCAACATACGTAGCCCCTCTCTCGCAATCAAAATTCACAATACTTTGTTATAAAATGACAAGGCGATAACAGAAACGGTTGTACATGGTAAGACAACAATTTAAGTTTGCATTATGTCGAATAACATCTTTCAGCGTGTGTGTCTATGTACATTACCAATTAGGACGAAGATAAAACTATGCCTATCTATAGCTGTTGGGACATTTAAGGAAGATGTGAAATATATATTTCAAGGCTATTTGTCTCAAACATTTGATTTTAAGGTTAATCTGAATTGATATAGTAGATAATTTGGCGACTGGACCGATGACGGCCTTGACAGTTACGCTAGATGAAATTATCGATGTGTATACAAATGGTATGGTGTATGGTGAGCGATTTGTGATTCCCACAGCTGAATGCAGGACTTTCGGCTATGTACATGTAGTTTTGACACATATCAGAGCGAAGTTCGCTGCAACCGTTTCGAATTCGGGCGAGTTTCATATTAAAACGCCTGAGACCTGAATAGAATGGGGGTTCGCGGGGTTTGGAGTTGGTGTATGAGTTGTAAGTTGAATTTGAAATAAGAGAAAGACAAAACGTCTGTCATTTCAGTTGGAATTTTGTTCCGATCAGCTATCGCCGAGTTCAGAAATGACTCCATGTAGCGCTCAGTGTGGCATGAGTAAGAAAATAATTTTCCCGTGCGTCTGAAAGTTTAGCTTGAGAACTGGCTAGCCCTGGTGGGAGGATGGTAGATAAGTAGTTGGGCGATTCATTTTTTCACTATTTTGTAAATCAATTCAAGCTTGTGGAATTGTCACCGCGTTTTAAAAGAATGCCAACCTACCTCCTGCAGGACAACAACATTAGAAACTGAACGTGTTAGTCCAAAGACTACACGGTCAGCATCTGCATGAAGACAATCGAGCTTGTCTAATAGGTAACATAATAATATTCGAATAGTTGTAACATATCAGTTTTTGTATATTTTTTCGAGCGTTCTTCTATCGAGTAGATATTTGAATCGCCTCAACTGACCAAGACGAGATGCGATTCTCTTCACTGTTCATGTACTTTCTATATGAATGTTCCAGTAGTTAAAAAAAAGGTGTTTATGTGATTGCACGAAGCCGACAATGTTGTTTATAAAGTTAAGGTTTGTTATTTCTGGAGAGAGTGGTCAACGAGAAAGACATACATACGGTTTTGGATGGGTTAAAATCACAGAGCTAGTTTTTTTTTACCAGGTCGTTATTTTCGTCAAATCGTTATTCATCATTTTAGAAAGTTCATCAATATCCCAATGGCTGCTCGTAATAAATATAAGTAGTATATGTACATCACGAGGGACTCCTGCGGGGATAACCTCGTAGTCAGAGAAGATATTATTTATCAGGACTCTTTGTCTTCTGTTTAGTAAATAGTCTTTGACCCTCCACACCAGTTTGTAAGTTTGTAAATCAGCCCCATGTACCGAACTCTTTCAAATGGTTCGGGTGTCACAAAAAATGCCGGATGCGAAGAGGCCTTTATCGATAGATTGACAGATATTGTGGTATAGATCTATTAACTGGTATGTGGTACTGTGAACAGAGATAAATCCCGATTGGTGGAAGTACAAGAGTTTATTTTCCAAGAAAAAAACAAAAAACACTTCTGTTTTAAGACAACCGTCTCAAAGATTTTGGCTATTAATGGTAGAAATGAAATCGGGAGGTAATTTTTGGGATCAGCGGGGTCTTGGGGAAAATTGGGACAACATTAGCTAGCTCCTTATTTCTGGGAATTTCGCACTATTGATCGATTTCATAAATAGGAGGACTAACGGCTGTGATATTGCAATTGAAGTTTCGCGGAGCATTCTCACACTGATTCCGTCGTGGC
This sequence comes from Siphonodentalium dalli, assembly GCA_032622095.1. Lineage (NCBI taxonomy): Eukaryota > Metazoa > Mollusca > Scaphopoda > Gadilida > Siphonodentaliidae > Siphonodentalium > Siphonodentalium dalli. The sequence goes on from CP136063.1 coordinate 261,219,559, forward strand.
CATGAGCAATGACAATTTTGGCATCATATTTTAGCTTCAAGCGTGAAAGGGTATGCGCAGTTGAGTGTGATATGAAGCTCATATTTAGAATTTCAGCTTTTTCTGAATCATCTGACGCATACATCTATGTTTTCCCAATGACATTTATGGTTCCAGTGGCACTGTAGAGGAGGAATATTATTCACTTTCTTTTTATTAAGGATCTGGTTCACAAGCTGCCAGAAATAATAGGGGTTGGAAAGTTTTTTTATTGTCTCCCAATTTATCATAAAATTTTATTTTGGCGTATTTTTTCATGTTAACTGTATTTCTTGATTGTTGTGTGCCCGCCCTGAAACTGGGTTGTTGATTGTTAATGCCTTTGTCCTGAGTCTGTCTCGCTTGCGTAACCCTTTTCTTATCTCCGAAGTGAACCAAAATTTATCTTTGGGGAGGATTGTCACGTTATGCCGTGGTATAGTTCTGTCCATGATTGAGAGGAAAGCAGATTGGAATATTTTGACCATCTAATCGATATAGCATGGGCCGCATTGGTTAAGTCTTCCCAATGTACATCAATTAGCATGCAGTTCGCCCGTTGGAATTGAGTTTTTTTGTAATTCCATACTTTTATCCGAAAAACAGAGACCGTGGAGCCGTTGCAAGATATTGTTACATAAACACCAAAGTGGTCTGAAACTCCGAGGTTTAAGACATTGCAACCCAAGACAAGAAGTGGTTTACTGATACTAATATGATCAAGTAGTGTGCAAGTCCTAGTGATAACTCTAGTTGGGTCTTTTATCACATTTTCCAAGCTATAGGCATCATAAATTAGCTTTATAATTGAGGTGTTCTCGAGGTAATTATAATTATAGTCTCCAGTGAGTATTATATTTTCAGAGATGTCAAGTGCATCAGAAATTGAGGTGTCCAGACGGTCCCAACAATTGGTCTGACCTGTATGAGACCCCAGTAAGCATGTGAGGTTGTTTAGTAAATAATTCAAACCAGAGAATCGAGGAGTCGAATTCTAGGTCAAGTTGTTCTTATAAATAATATGATCGGCAAACACATTTTCCACCCCCATGCGCGTCTCGGTCTTTTCGAATAGGGGAGCAATAACGATGGGAATCACGTGGTTGCGCAAAAACTCGGAATCACAAATGAACCAACACGATGCAAAGAAAATTGGCTACTTCACAACTTCCGAATAATTCCTATGTGAATAATTAACAATTGAAGTATTTATATATTTATGAACAGTTATGGTAACTAAATAGTTACATTTCAAATAGACCAGTTACGTTGCTTAGTAGTTTAACCCTCTCTATACTAAAGCATCGTTGAGGACTGGTAATATCATCGGAAATGTTCAGATAAGTTCAACAAACATTTGTTGAACTTATTATTTAAACATTTCCCTCGATAAATATTACACCTTCTGTACTTTTATTTATCTGTCGTCTGCTTATATTACCTATACAACCCTGCAAATCACTCTTATACCATTCACATGAACACTTTTTATCTGACTGAGGGAATCCATTTATAAGAGAAAGGGTTAGTGAAAACTAGTTACAACGTCATGATATATTTATAGACGTCAGTCACATCAATGATAGACTTGCGGGCCAGAATGCAGAGATTAGGGCACTTGTCATGTCGTCTCTGAACCACTGATTTTGCCTTGCTAGACTAGACATAATTTAATATAGACAGACCCGTTTCAATTAGTATAACAATGGTGCTTATACCTTAGGCGCAGGTGAATTATGACGTCATATAGTTTCATCCATATTTGTTATAGTGATGAGCCAAATTATGGTCGCGTGTACGTTTATTTTGGTGAAATTGACACGTGACTTCCGGTTAGCAACTGTCTGGAGTTTGTTAATTTGCGGATTCGGAAGTAGCCCAGAACGAGATGAATATAGAATTGGCTACTTCACAACTACCGAAGAATTACCACGTGATCTAGGACTAGGTCTATTAGTATCATTTAGACCAATTCGTTGGTTATCTTAATGACAACAAGCGAAGACGTCATGCCACGGTTCATGTCGTCATTTACGTCATTTGACTTTCCGGGCCAAAGTCCAGACAAAATATTGCACTTGTCATGTCGTCTCCACGTTCTCAACGACTCGACCTTTTGCGCTTCGTTGAAAACATTACCATAGCGAAGCGAATTTAAATGACCGAGTCTTTGAAAATAGTCGCCTTCACTGTATGATGTTACATTATAATTCTTAGCGTTATGTCGCCGATAAAATTAAGAAAATTTGAGGCAGTAATAACAATGATGATTATCCATACGACATGCATATATGATCGCCGGGATTCAAGATTATAATCATAACAAGTATTAAATACCTTCACCGTTATGTGTATGGTGGTACCACGCATAATGATCATCCTGTGAATATTGTAATATTGAATCACCACACATTCTGTGGTTGCTCCACTACGTGTCACGTACAGCCATATTATGATGGGGACTATCGGTACTAATATCGTATATGAACCCTAATTTCTACTCTAGTTTCTACCCATCGACGAACCTGTATAAGGCGGAACATAAACTTGCTATAGGTCTGAATGAGTATCCTTAATTATCGGCTTAATTGCTAAATATAAGTCATATACAGTATTATACTATGGGCCTATATTATCAAAGGGCGATGTCTAAATTAGAGATATATCGAAGCCTACTCGCATCTAAATCATGTGATAGCCCGTATAAAACACTCTAGTAACAGCCAGGTAAACCATGGTATACCAGTCTCCACTCGGTTAAAATATGGTAAAGTCAGATAAACAATGTTATACTACGGTAACAACCACGTAAAGCCCATGTGAAAATGATATACTCTGAAAAAGGCATGGTGTAATACACGGATAACACCCATGTAAATCAGAACATACTCTGGTGAATTATTGATGGAGTTACGGTGTAGCAGATGATACCCTGATAACACCCTTTTTAAACGGGATATACTCTGGTACGACCCCTCTAATATATCATAAATATGTACTTTTTTATTTCTCAATATCTCCGTTATTTAAACAATATATATTTGTTCGAGAATAAAAATGCTCTTTAAAAATGCTTTACTTCAAAATAACATGCCCTAACATTAATGTTATTTGGCAACTAATAACACATCATGTGATTTCGAATGGGGTGATAATATACTATACAATAATACAAGTGGAACGATAGTATGAAGCTTTGTCTTATTTCTAGACTAAAGTCTGGCGTGTTGTCATCGGAACTGTTCAGGTTTGATCTAAGTCTACAATTACACAATGTTTTGCAAAACGTATTTCGACCATGCAGGGACAACCATTTAGGTGGGTTGGGTTAGGTTTATTGCTTTTCGTATATTTAAGTAAAAAATGGAAACAACTATGCAAGGTGGAGTTCATTCAATCTCAAAATTGCTGGTACATAGGGTCCCATGTTGGTTAATATTTTGTATCTAATGGTAATACACAAGGGTTTGCCATAGTATATCATTTTTACCTGACTCCACGATATTTTACCGGAGTAGAGCCTGTTAACACGGCTTTTACTAGATTGTTTTACAAGGGAATGCTCGATACCTCCATTTCGCAATAGTACATTACACAGCTGATGTGTTTTCTGTCTATTTTGTGAGTATAAAATAACATTTTGTTAGTTAACCAGTGGAAAACAATTGTACCCGGTGTCAACAGAATGAGACAAGCATATTCTTATAATTAAGTCCAGAACACCTGATATAATCTCATGTGCCATCCATATGACATTCAATATGTTGTCTCAATCTTTAAGGCTTCTAAAAGCGTACCCCGTTAATGCAGTTGTTAACTACCCTAATATCGAGGTAAATTACCCTGATAGAATTACGCTAGTAGCACCACCACACATTTACTGCATGTACATCCCGGTAATATACCATGGTGAAGTAGATGGATGGGTCTACATGTGTGCATATGATATGGTAACGATCATCATGGTAATGTACGGTGTATTTAACATGGTTTGCTGGAGTGTCTTTTTCAGAAGGAGTACTAACCAAATATTCGCGTTATTACCACTGGTCCTAAATAGGGTTCATGGGTGTTTACAAGAATAATACACGGGACGTTCTATATGCCTTTGGTATTATAAAGTTATTATACAGTGTTGTGTACAGTATGTGCTTTCTTGTACAAGTCAAGGTTGTGGTGAAAAGTCATATTGGACAAGAAAAACTCATACTGTACACAACATTGTATAATGACATTTTTATTATCCATCTGTATGTTTATCCAAATTTTGGGAATAAATCTTTTGTGGCTATTTTTGGTATTTGTTGGCACTTAATTATCTATAAGCCTGTATTTTGATCATCAGAAAGCATGATTTGGAACAGTAAACACGGAAGTGAAAAAACACTCAATGCGGAAGTGAAACGTCTGCTAAATCCACCAGTGTTGGGCGCGCATCATAATTTCACCGATTCATTTACAATAGAGTTAATTGGTGACGTGAGTCACGATAAAAAAAGTCATATTGTACACTTGGGGAGTCCTATATGACATTCGGGAATCCAATATGACTTTTTCGCGGATTATCACATGGCGGCGTTTGCCTAATCAGAAAGAGTGACAGTTAAGGGACGGGTAATAATATAATATATTTAAAAGCAAGGTGATTCCCTGCTATTTGGGCCAGACTACATAATGGATACAGCTCTTGCAGAATACCTTGGATATGTACTGTGGCAGATATAAATAGAATCTAGAATCTGGTATAATATTTGGTGGAAAATGGAATTTATTATGTACATGAATTAAGTCAAGTAATTCAAGAACACTTTATATCATCACATATGCCATCCATATGACCTCCGATATGTTGTCTCAATCTTTAAGGCTTCTAAAAGCGTATCTGTAGTACAGTGGTTAATTACCCTAATATAGAGGTAAAATACCCTGGTAGAATTACGCTAGTAGCACCACCACATATTTACTTACATGTAGATCCCTGTAACATACCACGGTGAAGTACATGGTGTGTCCCTTTCACTAGTGTAAATACATGTGGGTCTACATGTGTGCATAGAATATGGTAACGATCACCATGGTAATGCACGGTGTATTTACTATGGTGTTTTAGAGTGTTTTTAGAAGGTATTAACCACATATTCGCGTTGCTACCACACGTTAGTCCTAAATAAGGTTCATGAATATTTACACTGACCTTTGCATTGTTCATAGGATCTTTTGGCGCAACGTTTCGTATATCGTTGGAATCTCTGAAAAGTATACATAATCATATAGTCAGTTTTGGAGTCAGTCCACGTAAGACCAAGATGGAAGGTTCATATATCATAACCATGGTGACAATACAGTAGGTTACAGGATCAATGCAAGATGTAAATGGATAAACTCTATGTATAACATACGTGAATGCCAAATGATTAAGCAGCCTCTAAACGACCACGATTCAGCTTGTGTCATAACGTATATATGGCGCCCACATTACGTTACCATTCTAAAATCCTGGTATAAGTTCAGAAACGGGCCACGCGCCTTGTGTCCTGTTATTGATAATACTCATATGAAAAACGTATGCTTATTTTGGGTTTGATTGTTCTCAATATCGTAAAATGCACGACGTTTTGCTCGAGGTGTTCAAATTTCTCAAAACGGACATTATAATCTGAAGCCAGAAATTATATAGAGCAGTGTATGGGTCAAAGCGTGGACATCTTATGAAGTTGCAGTTAGACCTTAAGCGAAACTATAATTAAATAATGATGTGGGTATCCATGAAATACACAAAACTCCACTATCTAGAAAGAGATACAAAAAGTAGAACGGCAGAGAATAATGTTTGGGATATATCTGAAAAATAAGCTTTTACCACATTTGGTTGCCATTTTGCCCAAGTAATTTGGTCCAAAACACATCAGTGTTTTAAGACAGATAAAAAACAATGAACACCTTTGCTACCAAAGATAGTTACATTAAACAAAATTCTGATTTTGTGGTCAAGTTTGAGAGAGAAAAATCCAATATGACTGGTAATCTCAGTGATTACAATCGTAACAATTAAACATATGCATCATCTATGTTGTATGCAATGTATAGAAGTCATATTAGTTGTTTTTTTATTCACCAACCACAACTTGTAAACCGATTGCCGGCACGCTGGAGCAATATCTATCATTTCCCACTATTTGGCTGCCATTGTGCAGACATTTTGAGCTAAAGTGACAATTTTGACTCATTGAGTTGGAATATTCATAAGCAATGGTATGCCGGACTTACATTACACAGTTCTGCTCATTTCTTGTTGAAATATGACTAGAATCAAAATGGTAATTTTTGGTGAAATTTATACTGTGTTCCGTGAAATCAAATTTTTGAGGGATCGGAAGGGGTAGGTACCCAACTATGCCATATTTCAATACTCCAATGATAAGTTAATATGGCAAATACAAAATAAAGTCGTAATTCTAAGCCAGTTTCAAACAGCAGAAACTAATTTAGAAGATATTAGTAAAAATTAGTTATAATTCCCACTTCCGGCAACCATTTTGGTGGCCATCTTGGACGTCGAGTACCAATTTTATTATGTCTTAGCTTCACAATAATATATTATATAAATATTGCACGGCTTGGAGGTGACTATGCCAAAATAGTGGTCCGAGGGGAGGAATAGGACTATTCCTCCACCGAGGACCACTATTTTGGCATAGTCTCCTCCAAGCCGTGCAATATTTATTATATTTTATCGAACGTTTTTGATTCAGTCCCAGGACCCATAATGTCAAACAATTCACAATCTTCTATATCCCCATGTATACCCTTTTCATTGCAGAACGATTTCAATATTTTCAGTGCAAAGTTTTGTTGTTTGTTCTTTTGCTTGTCAAATTTTCTTCAATAAATTGCCCGGCTTCTAATTGGGCAAATGTTATATTTTCTTCCTCGAGAAAGCATACGTCGTCGTTGTTGTTAAACAATGACATCAGTTCAAAACAAAACTTTTTTTCGTTCAGAAAATTTAGTAGTGCAAACTGAGGAAATAGACAAAAATATAGAAGTGACATTGTGATCAGCGGAGAAAGGAACATGATAAATCGCCACATCAAACATGGGTAAAACATCAGAAATAACACAAAGAAATTGCTTACGATCGTTTATTGTGCTCTAGTTGTCGATAACTAAGACATTTCGGATAAACATATGTTGAACTTTTGCAGCGAGGCGGAGATGACTTTCAAATTACCTCCCCGGAATAGTGGGCATGCTAAAAAATAGATTTCTGGATTTTCCAAGCGATAGTGGGTGTGCTAAATTTAGGTGGCCCACTATGGCTTCGTGGACGACACTATCGATAATATTGAATGTCAATCAACCAATCACAAGCGTGGATAAGGCGCTTATACATTTGTCAAGACTTTATCTTAATAATTTGCATCAAACTTACTTATGGTCTTAAAAGCGGCGGCCATGCTGGACGCAATCTTGTCTCGTGTGTGCACAGCCACTTTTTGTTGAAGTTATTTCCTGTGGTCGGGGGTGCAGGGGTAGCTATCAGATCCCAGACTATTATATTTGTGTTTTCATCGCTGTTGCGTGACCTTATGGCCTCTGACGACTTCATCAATGAAAACTTCATATATACCAGTGTATATAGTATTCAAATACCTACATCCAGTACATATTATGGTACATGAAAATACCAAAGAAGTTAAGTAGTGGGGGTGCACGAGGGGTCCACCAGCTCATGGACTAATAACTTAGTTACTCACTCCATTTGTGTTAGTTGCCTCCTGGTCCGAATACCTTTGATTAAAACCAAAGCACAACTGCCGTATGTGTACATCATTACTGCCACAGGTACCAGAAAAATGACAATGAAGTAGTAGATATTGTACGCTATTAGTTCTTTAGTTCTGCTTGCATACTTTGTCTCACACGAGTACCTGTTGAGCCAACGAGGATATTCGTGGCTATCCTGCAACAGAATTACATTGAATTACAAAGAAATATTAAATCGTCCTTGTGGTTTTTAAATACTATTTGCACAAAATGAAAACGATGGGATTGCTCAGCAGTCTACCTGGACATACAAATAATGTATTGGATGCTGGCTGCATATATTGCCATATATTATATCTCACATGAATTTCTTGCATTCTGATTAGCTGCATACTGCTATACTATTTCCGGTAGAGTTCTACTTCCCTACTATTAAAAGTATATAGCTTTGATTGGAGCTGTTAGTACCATTGACCACACACCTACTAATCAATAAATAGGTTTGTTATCAGGAATGGCGAGTTGTAAAGACGCTAGCCACATAGTGAATTTTACCCGTGGTTTGGGGGTGTGATGTTATAACATCTGGACATGTGTGCCAATATGCTGGACAAACACAACGACGGACAGAACATATGGACATAATCTTCAATACAGGGAAGCAGACAATCTCCATTACGATGGGGCCACGCGACATACACTACACATCGCCGCCCCTGCCGACCACAGAAGGACACCGCCATTAGCTATCGAATCGCACGACTGCAGAGGGTAATCGGGGCCAATTTACTAGTATATAACCGGCCATTGAGATACAAGACATGGACAACACCCGGCTTAGGAGAGCGCCCGAGGCCGACATTTGGTATCTACTGTGGGATGCTGGGGAGAAGAGGCAATCCGATGAATTGGGAAGATAGAGCTGCTTGACCGATTCAGTACCTGCCATTAACTGGTACATAGTCGGCCGATATAGACGGAATCATTGAGTTGCGAGACATAGCGCGAGTAGATATAGTCAGAGGCCGACCATTGGAATATAATGCGGCGTGTTGGTGAGAAGAGACAATATGTAGATGAATTAGGAAGATAGACCTTGGTTGACCTATTCAGTAACTGCTTAGCCGATCACCCGAGGAAAATGCCCCAGGCACGCCACGACTAGAGGCTGTATAAAAATAACCAACAAATTTATGGCCAAAATAAGTATGCTCTGAGACCTTCATCAGTCGACTAAAGCAGATATACCAAGAAGAAAGGACGCTAGCAGCAAGATGGCCGAAAATAGTGAGTGATCTTAGAGACATGCACCTTGTCGACAGTCTTACATCAGCAGCGAAAACAGCAATTCGAAAGAGAGAATATGGCCGAAAATACTAGGTAAGCCAAAGCAGGCATCCCTGATGTACAAACGACAAGGCGCACACGACAACATACGAGAGGCCAACATATCAACTAGAGATCAACGACAACCCATGAAGACACATGATATCCCGATTCACGCACTCAACCTAGGAGAAGTCATACCGACGACCTGAAGATATACTATTGAACTGTTGTAAATAAATTATCAAATCATTTTAATGTCTGAACGTTATGTCCCCATTTTGGTACATATACATTTACTGGTGCATTGGTGAGCTAGGATCAGAACGCCAAACACAAGAGAACACAACGTGAAGGAAACGCGACGAACAGTAGCTAGACCCGGGAGTGACAATGTGAGCAAGGACAGTGTGGGAAAATTCGCAAAACGTGAGTATAACTGCTTATATAAATAATGGCTAACCCACAAGCACAAGGTATTTTGACACCATTAACTGAAGCTATTAATTCACAAGTCGTCGCCATGGCCATGTTAGCGATTACCCAAGTAGGTAAACCTTTCGATGGCAGCCCCACATACAATAATGAGTAGATTAAATGAATAGATAAGTCTGCAGTTCTTAATGGCGCAACCGATACAAAACAAAACTTATAAGGCCATCCATAGTAGTATATGTGCAGTTTCAGATTTCCTACAAATATATTAGACCACGAATTAAGACGCTACATGGCGAGAAACAAAAACTTAACTAGCTGGTCGATTCGCGGAAGTAACTGATAATAAATTCACCTTTTCAAAGCTCAGGATAATTAAACAAAAACCAAACGAAAATGTACACATGCTCGCTGAACGATTTAAGGGAAATGGCGGACATGGCGTATTTACACCAACCTGGTGAAATAGACGCAGTTCAAGGTCAACTCGTCGGTTTTTATACTGATGCTTTAAGAAGCAACAGCTTGAAAATTAAATTGATAAAAGATACACAAAGGACACTAAAATTGGCCACCGAAACCCCTTTTGCGCGAAATGGGAATCCAACGAGTTTTTGCAATGAATTACAATGACACTGAACCAATGGAATTCGACCATTTTCGAAATAAACCCCAACAACATCCTGTGAAATATGTGGCCTCAGTAACTTGACCCTCGAACGTCGATATTTTGGCACTTCTTGGAAAGTCTAAATTCTGTACCACTCTCGATTTGAAATATGGATATCGGCAGTGCCAGGTCGCAGATGAAGGCAAACACAAGACAGCTTTTTCATGCCACCGATGCATCATCGTGTTTTCAATTCTATGCCATTTGGGCTCCGAAATGCTGGCGACTATTTTCTCAGCTTAAGTCTCAAGTGTTATGTGGAATGGGTGATTATGCCATTGCGTACTTAGACGTTATTTTGATATACAGTGAGACCCTCAAATTACATTTGCAACATATCCGGAAAGCGTTCAACAAATTTCTCCAACATACACTGAAATTTAAATACTTAGGTTTCATAATTGATACCCATGGTGTTCGACATGATCCTGACAAGTTCAAGACCATCCAATCTCTTGCGCCCCAACTTCGGTCAAGGATAATCACTGTGAAGACATGCTCAGTCGGACACCCCCTAATACATATACAGAACTGGAAAATGCAGAAGTGAAAGTAGATATAAATAACAATAACTTTACAATTGCATTAAATTCATCTAAATTTCAACCCAAAGATATTGCAAGCTGCGAGGTAATTCCCAAAGAGCTGCCGAGTAAAAATCAAATTAGAAAGGCCTGCCAGTCTACCGATCTCTTATTCAACAAGCCCAACTTCAATATACTTCAAAAGAGAGACATCTCAAGTGCTGACACAGAACGGACCCCAGGCATATGGGTTCCCACACATCTCCAAACCAATGTTATCCAACAATACCATGATAACAACGTCCATTTACGAATAGACAAAACATATAATGTATAATCCAAATATTATTAGCCCAGACTTTACAAGGAACTCAACTGCTACATTAGCAAATGTGTGACTTCCCAAGTCAGGTCTCTGCAGAAACAGCCCCCTAAAATGAAAACAGCAGACACGGCCACTTACACTTTCGCCAAGATTGGTTTAGATCTATCGGGTCCCTACCTCTCCTCTTTATTGGGTAATCGTTATATTATCAGCTTTGTAGATTTATACAGTGGATGGACGGATGCATTTCCGGTCATGGACAAATCAGCAGATAACACTGTTCATCTCTTGATCGGTGAAATCTTCCCGCGACATTGTTGCCCACTGGAAAAAGTCACTGACAATGGCAGTGAGAACATCAATTACAAGGTCAGAGACACCTTGAAGGCTTTGAACATCCATCACATGACAGCGTCATACTATGACACCAAAAGCAACGCTAGGGTGGAACACTTCCATCACACCCTTCATGACGTACTGTCAAAGAAAATTGCAGACCAGCTCAATGCATGGGATGTCCAATTAAATCAAACACTAGCTGCAATCTGGTTTAACAAAAATGAATCTTCAAAATTTTCACCATTTTACTTACTATACAACCGAGACGTCGTGTTCCCAATAGATAATCTTCTGAAACCAAGGTGCAAACATGCTGGGGAAGACTATCATAAAATAGCATTACAACATAAATCATTTATGCTGGTATTCAAACACATGAAGCAGTCCAAACGCCAACAAGCAGCGAAATTGGACAAAATCAAGGACATCAAATTCGAAATTGGGGTGGACGCCTATGTTAAAAATCACTTACTAAAGAGCAAACTGGAAAGTAAATGGAAACTCTACTTCCGTATAACTAAACATATAGCGCCCGTTACTTTCGAGTTAATGAATCAATTAACTGGGAAAGTCATACAGTCCCATGTGACATCCCTGGCGACGAGACAGGACCATTGCCTGATGATGTACTCACTCGATTTCAGAGACAATGTTCAGACTCCGACGATGAAGATATCCCTTTATGTGAGCTTAAGTTGCGCTTGCAGCGTCGAGAAGCGCGACTCATGCACTCAGGCTCATTAGAAAATCATGACTCGTCCACGGACGAGGAAACAGGGCCGAGTTCCGAAGCACAACGTGTTTCTGCACCACGCCGATACAGACGCAATGTAACAGAGGTGCTTACAAGTACTAATAGCTCGGAGGATGAGTTCATCCCAGCAAACATTCCGGCGCCGTAACGGTACTTTTTCGGTGACTGCCACGGTACCGGGTTTACGGCACATTTCGGTGCCGTGAAGGTACCGTTTTTGCACACCGGGTCGGTACCGAATCGGCACACTTTTTCGGCACCGAGAATACGGTACCAAACCGACACCAAATATTGCAGTACTTCATACCCCTGGTCATATCCAAGGAATTGATTAATTAGCAACCAAAATATGCCTCCAGTATTCTCCCACCATATATATAGGAAGAGCCGGTATCGATTCGGCATGTTTCGCCACCGAGAATACGGCACCGTTTCGTCACCGGGAATACGGCACCGAGTCGACACCATATTTTCAGTACTTTAAAATGCCCTATATAATTGTCATACCCCAGGAATTGATAATATTAGCAACCAAATATATATATATATATGTAGCCGGTATCGATTCGGCATGTTTCGGTACCGAAAATACGGCACCGTTTCGTCACCGGGAATACGGCACCGAGTCGACACCATATTTTCAGTACTTTAAAATGCCCTATATAATTGTCATACCCCAGGAATTGATAATATTAGCAACCAAATATATATATATATATATATGTAGCCGGTATCGATTCGGCATGTTTCGGTACCGAGAATACGGCACCATTTCGGCACCGAGAATACAGCACCGAGTCGACACCATATTTGCAGTACTTTAAAATGACCTATGAAATTGTCATATCCCAGGAATTGATTAATTAGCAACAAAATATGGATTCAATATTCTCTCACCATACATGCATATACTCATGCAATATATAGAGAGAGCCCGCCATCGATCTGACATGTTTCGTCACCGAGAAGACGACACCGAGCCGACACCAAATTAAATTTCAACATAAAGATAAATCTCAAAAAACATTTTTATAGCCATTTTAGGATGAAACTATTACAAATGAGTAAAAAAAAAAAAAAAAAAAAAAAAAAAAATTTCAATTGAAAAGACAAAATTGTCTAAGGAAAAAAAAATTGTCAAAAAAAATATTTCAATTTAAAAAAATATTTTCTGACCATTTGAGGATCAAATGATATTATAATTAATTTGGGGGAATATCCAGGGGGTGACTTATCAGTTGTCACGCTTAAGTTCTATACATCCGACATAGTTCATCATCGGGTAGCTGATGCTATATAGATATGCGCATTACGACAGTGTTGTAATTCTCAAAACAGCACAGTATTCTACATGGACATCACGATTACAATACCTGCAGAGCATTTCAACTACAATGTGGGAAGCCCATTGATCCACACACATTAGTGCTACTGTAGCTGATGTGAAATTGGCTCCAGATTCATGGGGATTCTTTGGAAATTGATACTAAATGAGAATAAACTTGTTTATTATAATGTAATAAATAAAATAATACAGCTACCATATAACAAGTAACAACAAGAAAAGCGTTCCAGACATCCAGTATTTCATATATTTATAACATGCCAATCAGCCCTCGATTAATCGAAAACTTAGTGACTCTCGACCAATCAGAATATGGGTTTGAGAGACAAATATTGAAAGTATTGCAAGTAAAAATGAATTAAGGCTTCAAATGAAATTATTGAACAAAACTTTTTTAAATTGCACTTTTTGAAGTCACCATGTTTGGTTTTAACACCACTAAATTTACTATTTATTCTGCTTCGAGGGTGAAAAATAGATGATATTGAGTCGAGGAACCTACCCTTTAATGCGCAAACAATATCACCATGTATATGTAACATGAATTAGGAAGAGGCATTTAGCATGATTTAAAATTATACTCAGGATAATAAAAGATGACAAAAATTATCACCATAAAAAAAATTGACAGTATCTTGTGACAATTGGCATGATTAATTCCACATTCAGTAATCATATTTTATGCATCAACATAGACAAGTTATAATACCATGATGATCATGTTTCACATAGAAGATGCTTTATTACATTTGTGATGACACATGTTTGGGAATTCCAGTTCGAACCAGGCACCACCATGTATAAATGAATAAATGAATAAATTTCAATCTAAAAGCTTTGAAGTGTGGGTTCCTTGACTCAAATCAAATATTTGTTCACCTCTAAAGCATAAGAAATAGTAATTTGGGGTGTTAAATATGACAAACCGTTTGAAAGTAATAAGATAACCAAAGTTATTAATTGGACCCCAAAAAATTCTAAGTTAACAAGAGCACGCCGTCGGGGCGTGGCATAATAAGCCCGTTTCTGGAGTAGAGTGGGGCAAGGTTTAATTCATTTGTTTGAAACCTTTGACTTAAGACGAAATAAAATCTAAGTCGAAAAAGTGAACTTCAACTCAGTCAAAATCATGCGGACGAAACCCATGTTCGAACTCGATCTGTATTTTGGGCTGGTAAACTAATTTACCAAATTTGGTTCAGTTGACTTGATTCAATCTAAAGTTATCATCCGGAAACTGCAAATCAGGTAACATCTAAGTCAAAAATGGGACATAACTCAGTCAAAATCATGCGGACGAAACCCATATTCTAACTTGATCTGTATTTTGGGGTGGTAAACTAATATGCCAAATTTGGTTCAGTTCACTTGATTCAATCTGAAGTCCAGAAACCAAAAGCGGATGGACGGACGGATACTGGACATCCATTTACATAATACAACCATTTTTTCAAATGGGTCTATAAAAGGTATATCCGACAAGCCTGCAAATAGTGTCTGTCCTTTGGAAAATGGGGTCCCCAGAGGGTGAATTCAGTAATGCTATCCCGCACAGCGGTCTATCATCACCAAATTTACTCACTGGGTACCTCATTCTGCTAAGGCCTGGGAAGTATCTATAGTCTCAAATTATTGTTTTTAGTTACCAGGTACTTTTTCCCTTCTGGAAAGATTCTATATTCCCTAATTTGCAGAAGATAAAATGCATAACTGCGGTGAGTAATGAGTGAAAATCAACAACTTCAATTGGGGAACGTTGATCTGATAGAAGTTGAGGCCAAAGCAGGATGAGGTTAACGGAGGGTGAATTTGGTGATGCTAGTCCACTGTGTGCGATAGCATCATTAAATACACCCTTTGGGGACCTCATTTTGCAAATGACAGACACACTATTTACACTATTATCAGATCAAAATTTACTTCACATAATTATTATTAAATCACATAATATAAGTTACATGTACTGTCAGCCGATTCATATTGTTGATGTTCCTGTTTTGTTTTACTTCAAGCACTCTCACTGCTGCTGTTCTGAAATAGAAAGAAAATATGTCAAATGAAATGTGAAGTTCTTTTGAAACCATGCAAACATGTTAGTACAGTCCAAAACAATTGTAATGATCTGTTTATGAAGATTATCACAGTTAATCGCAGGGACTGGAGAACACTTTATAACAAGAGCACGCCGTTGGGACGTGGGCAGAATATTCCCTTTCTGGAGTAAATTGGGGCAAGGTTTAATTCATTCGTTTGAAACTTGGTTCAGTTCACTCGATTCAAT
This sequence comes from Siphonodentalium dalli, assembly GCA_032622095.1. Taxonomy (NCBI): domain Eukaryota; kingdom Metazoa; phylum Mollusca; class Scaphopoda; order Gadilida; family Siphonodentaliidae; genus Siphonodentalium; species Siphonodentalium dalli. The sequence continues at coordinate 261,235,343 of CP136063.1, forward strand.
CTAATGTTATCATCCGTAAACCGCAAATCAGGTAAAATCTAAGTCGAAAAAGGGGCATAACTCAGTCAAAATCATGCGGACAAAACCCATCTTCGCCACTTGATCTGTTTTGGTGTGGTAAACTAACAAACCAAATTTGGTTCAGTTCACTCAATTCAATCTAAAGTTATCATCGGGAAACCGCAAATCAGGTAAAATCTAAGTCGAAAAAGGGACATAACTCAGTCAAAATCATGCGGCGGACAAAACCCATATTTCAACTTGATCTCTATTTTGGTGAGGTAAACTAACATACCAAATTTGGTTCAGTTCACTCGGTTCATCTAAAGTTATCATCTGGAAACCAAATACGGACGGACGACGGACGGACGGACGGACAACCCATTTCCATAATACGACCTTTTTTTCAAAAGGGCGTATAAAAAACAAGTAATGAAATGCCAGTGAGAAATAACTTTAGTTTGGTACGTGAGAGATTGGAACAGTGAATGAAGTGATAATAAGGATCAGAAAAGACATACAATATCAATGGTCGATCTGAAATTTGAACTTTCTCAAATGTAGACTAAAAAGTGGATAATGTCCGGATGGGACAATACACTACAAATAATTGTATCAGTTGCCCGCAGCCATTATTTCCCCAACAAATGTAAAAAAAAAAAAAAGTTCAAAAGATTCTCTGATTTCATTCAAGTATGACCGACACATTTTTAGACATTGCAGTTGAAATTCATGAGTGTTTAATAATTGTTTGAACACAAGTTACCAATTACCATAATGAATCTGAACTGGTAAATTGGTCTGTTCAATTTCAATTGCATACATGTTTGTATAAAAATATACCACAATTATTTTGTACTGATAAAAACTTTCCTGACAGATAGAACACAAATGAAGAGGTTCCCGAGAAACTGGAAAATGACAATATGTGGTCTTAAAGATGAACTATCTTATTATTTGTTTAAATGTTATTTATAAGTTGCGAACTATGCTTCTAAACGTGCATCCATGTTTATTTAACATTAAAAATTTATGATGTTATGATATAGCGATTTTATTGTTTACGTTTGTTTCCAGTTACTTCTCAAAGTACAGTAATGCCCAAAGTAATTGACCTCTTAACCAAAGCAGAATTATGGGTAACTTTTCATGATTTAGTCGGAAATATGGCTTGTTGCCATTAATCGGAAACTCTCGACGAGAGCTTTCCAATGAATGGCAATAAGCTATATTTCCGACTAAATCCTGAAAAGTTACCCATAATTCTGCTTTGGTTAAGAGCACGATTACTTTGGGCATTACTGTATCTCCATTGAATCAATGAGTATAGATTTTGGAATAATGAGTATAAAATCAGATAATTCTGACGGATGTATATAAATGCCCTCAGTTTACATGACATTGATATTAAAATGAGCTGTCTTATAAGAATTCCTTACTGCGATGACGTCACATGGCCCACCATCGACCATTTTGTCCATGTTTTTTTTTACATATTTCAGTCAAATTAAACATACTGGCTAAGTATATTGCGACAGAATTTTTGCATTTTTGTTTCTTAGGAACCTAAATAGATGCATTGAGTCGAAAAACTAAAAAAAAATGAATTACGAGTTCACAACGAATGGAATGAGGTAAAATGTTTGAACCTGTGTTCTACATACCAAATTATTTGGATTCACTGAGGTTTTTTTTCCTGGTGTCACACGAATCTCAGAGCCATTTTCCGGCAACCTTCCTGAATATCGCATCTGTCAGATTAGATTTTTTTGGATCCTTCTTGCTCCTCCTTAGATTAAAATTGTTGAAACATTAATAATATGGAGATGATATAAGGTGAGACTCATTTAAATGAATCAGCTGTTTGTTCTTAATTAATTTACTAATAAATCCAAATCCAAATAACAGAGTTGTACATGCATACTCTCATGTACACAATTACTCAATCTTATCTTCTATCTAAAACTACACTACTGTTGTCAGTATATCCACTTGATATCAAACGACAGTTCTAAATTATTTCAAACAAAATAGTAAAATTACAAAATATGAGGCGACAACAATTCCAGTTGAAAACAATAGCTTAAAATTTTAATATATCACAGCAAGCAAACATGATTTTATATACTGGAGAACAATTTAATATCTAGCATTTGATATAAAAACATTCAAACTACCGGTATGGAAGGCGTTCATGGTGGATAAAGCTGAAAAATATTACAAAGTTTGTCAAACCATATTCATCAAGAAGACTATGGGGGGGAAAAAATCAAAAGACCTCATTCTTATTTTGTTAAGCTAAATAGTGGTGAAACGGATATCCGGTTGACAACCAGCCACAGTCGACAACCGGTTGAACTACGATCAACCGCTATGTATTACACACATGCAATGCCACTGATAAAAACTAACGTATTCAGGTCCTTAATCGGCATAGACTGATAACAGTAGCTTTTAAACACGGGTACTTTATCAATTTTGCTACAAACGTTATCACTCAAGGGGTATACATTTGAAATTACGCATATTAAAAGTCAAAATCTGGTGCCAGATCAAGTCTTCCATGAATGGCAGATTACATAGTCTGGCATTAGCCGGTAAACATCAAAGATGCATGACGCCATCTGTGATGTTCCGATGTCTGGTAAAACATGTGCACTGACGCCACTGGGTCATCGGCAAAGATCAATACAATCGTTTTCACCGCAGTATACGGCGTGGTCATTTGACATCTACTCTCCGACTGACTACTTGTAGATAGTATCATGGATACCCAAGAAATTAGTAAATCAGATGTCTGGGCCCATTTCAAAGAGAAATTGGCAGAATTCAAACTCTGAGAACCAACCCTATTTACATACGCTCGGTCTATAGTTCTAACATTACTGAGTTTGAGTAATCTCAGTCGATGAAGTTCAAATGAACTCGAATCAAAATGGTGTTCCCCTGCAGTCGGGACTTATTTGCATCCTAATGACTAATTCTCAGCATTTGATTGTCTTCTAACAGAAAACAGTGTTTTTAGCTGTTTTTTTTAAATTTTCATTTGTTAACTACATAAAGTTCACAAACTTCATAATTGTGTTTATCGGTCATCAGTCATCCTATCTATCTCAAATCGCCAAAGAACACCCAGCGGTTAGAATACCTGAGTCACATCACTTAATAATCGGCCAGCCCCGCAATCACTATAATGGCAATACAAAACTGTCGATATTTGCATGTATGAACATGTATTTAGGTCACACAATATTCTTCCCAAAATGAGAATGATAACAAGTCAGGTAGCAGTCGCAACTGCAGTACAAATATGTCAAGCATGACACGTCTATTTATAAACACTGCGAGTTTTATTTCACTGTGTCATCTGCCAAGTTGTCAACACGTGGCTTTGTGACGTTCGTGTTTGGTGATTTACATTAGTTTAATACAAGCTCTGTCTGTGGAAACATTACGCGAGTTTGCCATACAGTTAATAAATCAAATTATGCTGATATATTGGTACAAATTATAGTATAAATAATCAGTATCAAGTCATACCGGTAGGTTGAAAATAGCGGATAACCGGTTATGATCCGGTTACACATCGCGGCTAACCGGCTACAAAAATAGGTCAACCGTTTCAGCACTAAAATAGGACTGATGGTTCTTAAGAAGAAGACTTTTTTAAGGACGACCAGCTGGGCGCAGCCCATCCGCGCATATGTTGCGCAACAACATATGTGCAGGTCGTCCTTATACTAAGTTCGCTTTCGAACATGGGCGCCGCCATCTTGAATTAGGTGCGCCGCCATCTTGGATTTGAGGGGCCGCCATCTTGAAAGTCATTGCAATTAAATTAAAACTACAAAATGTTACTTTTCATACAGCCAACATAACAGTATTCATTGCATTAAGGCATTACATGGTTTATTCTTTGAACAATAATCATGACTTAAATCATAAATATTGTCGACCGGACTCGGGTTGCTATGCCATTCGGGAAATGTCGGAAATTTACGTAAAACTGCAAATTTTCCTTAGCCACCTCGCGAAAACAACATAATTCATATCTTGAATGTTTATCATATAACTAAATAAACTTTTCTTTAGTTTAGTAAATTAGTAGAAACATGTTCACGTAAACTGTAAGGTTACGTCATATGTTGTATCCAAAGCGACGTCATACTGGCACGCGCATTTTCCTGCGAAAGTTATTGACGTTTTGACAGCGACGCGACATAGCACACAAAATGTTGGCATGGTTCGCATTAGGTTTGGTTGGGTTGACGTTGTTTCATAGTGCATGGCTCCGAGTCCGCGCTGGTATAAATGTAGCTCCATGCAATTGTAATCAAACTGATCAAATCCCAACCTATAAAATCACTATAGAATTTGTACAGGTACAAACAAAACATGTTCTTGGAAATTGAATGTTCTTCCTTACTTATATTCTAATGATTTGGGTTGTGATTTGAAACAACCCAAATTATGAGGGGGTAAACCCAAGTTCTCACTCATAATAACCCCAATTTCCAACCAAGGCCAAGGGTTGTGGAGGCGAGTACAACTAATATTTCATCCAAATTGAGAATTGGCATATGTGCCAGTCAAAAAAATGGCCCCCGGGGAGCCACGATCGAAAGGCTGGAAGATACATGTATGAGTACAATATGATAATTATGAGGTACAGACCCAATCCCCCTACCACAAGCAACCAACTTCGTGTACGTAATTGGTTATAAGAAATATTTATAGTTAATTAAATCTTGACGTTCATATAAGTCAACACATATTAGTCTGAGTACCGTAGTGCAGGTCGTGACTGCACGGTCGTCCTTTTTTACATGGATTTCAATGCCATAATTTCTTGTTATGAATTACTAAGGAGGGAAATAGTTATGGCCTTGGCTTTGCCCCTATTTGACACGTTGACTCCATGTGAAGAAATCTGAATACCAGTCACCCAAGGACTGTCCTTACCAAATATAAGCTAAATAGCCCCCACCACAGGCGCTGGGCTCACCACAGGCGCTAAAAATAACGGGGTCAATAACCGGGGATTAGGAACATTTCGGAAACGAATCTACACTGAATGATCTAACGTCCTGAGCAGTCGGCTGAGCCGCCATATTTCGTCAGCCACGAATGTCGCCAGTGAGCCGGATGAGCAAGCTAACCAGCCACGAAATTGGGTTGAGCCAGCCGCGAAAACTACTTCTTGTAGCTTCGGGGTCTATCATCTCGGGTGAGTTAAACAGCACTTACATGTACAAATTAAATTTCATGCCTGGATTTTGCTAATTTTTGAGTCACAATTTAAAAAAATGGAAATTGAATTCAGGGTTCATACACCTAGCCGAGAGTAAAATTCCATAACTTTTCCATACTTTTTCAAGACTTTTGGACAAATTTTCCAATACTTTTCAGTGAAAAAATTCCATAACTTTTCCATACCTCGTACCTAGCTAAATAATGAGGAAGATATATAAATTTCCAGGTTGTTTAAACAGAGCACACATATACGTTAGTTAAAATGAGCCCTTTATCTGCAAAGATGCATTTAACTAATTAAGCTGATATGAACAATAAATCATAAATGGTTTGCATCTGCAACAATTATCGGCCTTGACACCCCGAGTCTATAATTTCTAAAATCATTGGGAAAAAAATTACGATTTTCCGGTTATGGATCACGATTTATTTCGAACAAGGCAATACAACAATTAAAACTATATTTTGCACACTATAAAATGGTGCTCTCGGATAATTTTGTCACCAAATATATTCAGTAACATCAGGTAACATCGGTTAATTTAGAGAGAGTACGCATTGACAGAATTGGTTTAGGTCCATTCGATTCGCGTTCTGTTATTGCGTATATAAATGAGTTCCGGTAAGCAAGCCTGGATATAAGAGGTCAGACACGGTCATTGACTGAGCCAAATACACCGATGACCGGCGCCGCCTTATTATCGTCCGTCAGTTTGTCCGGCGCCCATTATCTTCACAAAAAATATATAATTAAGGGGAAAACAACAAGTAGATGTATTATCCGCGACAAAGACATTCAATAACCACTACTGTGCACTAAATATCAAATCCCCCCACCAATACAACGCGTTTTATCGAAAACATGTTAATGATCCGTTCCGTATACAGGACCTATAAATGTAATTTTAATGCAACCTCTAACCTAAATTGTCCGCGATTGATGATTGATCGCAAACTGCGAATTATCGCCTTCACGTCCGCAATAATTACGACTTTCTATTTTTAGAACGTGAAAAACCCAGAAAAAATGGCTGCCACTGGGGGGAAACTCCAACCAAGAAATACACTTCGTCGTGTTTTTCTCGTTTGACGTAAGATACACGGAGATGTCACAAGTTAAATCAGCACAAGTGTAATATATTCCACAAGTCAAGGGTGTTAGTTGGAGATTTAGCGGAAGAAATTCCGAAAAAAAATCATACCGGGTAGTTTTTAAATCGCCGCATTTTGAAACATGTGCTCGTGTTTACTTGGGGGAAGCACGGCGTAGGATTTTTTCTGCGGACTATTTTGCGCTACTATATCGGACAACTTCCGATTAATCTGATCCGATCCGGCCAATTTGAAATTAGCAATGGGCAGTTCAGTGACTTAGCACAGTACATAATGTATGCAAAAGTCCCGATCACGTATAGTAATCCTAATTTTCCGATTTGATCGACATTAATAGTTTCAGTAACTTGAGTAAGTGATATAATTAAGCGTCGTTTCAGCTAAAAGTGATGTAAAACACCATAATTCATAACATGGTACATCAATGAATCTAATTTGTGCATTGGAATGGGCTAAAAAACAACTAATTGCTGCTATTTATTGATACCAGGTAAATGAGACACACTTTTCAAATGTCAGACGCCGAATCTTTGGTGCCTGTCATTTTGTCAGACACTCAAAAAAAAATTATATCCAGGCTTGCTGGTAAGGGAGACAATTCGTGTTTCGGCATACCGTAAAACGTGTAGTTCCAACTATAACTACGGAGATGGTATCGTAAGCTTACACGATAAGAACGGAAAGTAACAGCGTTAATTTACCTAAGAACTCGGCCTTGGGATATTCCATGACTTTTCAAGACCTTGAATCTCAGGGTAGCTTATTTTCAAGACTTTTCCCATAGTAGGGTGAAAAAAGGTCCCATTTTCCAGACTTTTCAAGGGTATTGAATCGAAATTTTCGAATTCCATAACTTTTCCAGGATTCCAGACCCGCGTACGAACCCTGTTGATAACAAGACTTTGCAACAGAAGGTAAAGAGAAAAAAATATTTACGTTTCATGGCAGATATTATTTGTGGATAATCTTTTAGGGCTCTCTTTCTCTTCTCACCAATCCCTGACCAATTGGTCTTACATCCAAGCTCCTTTCTGAAGGTGGCGTGGCATTCATGATGATCCGAACGACTTCTTTGTCGGTGTCATCACCTAGGAGTCGATATTTTGTGACCTGGATGAAATATGAATTTGTGTTAAAAACAAGTCAGAAACCAATACTACCGGGTATTAAGATTTGTTGTTAGAAATTTTTTTTTTGGTCATTACAAATAAGATGAAGATTTGTGTTAAAAACAAATGCAGAAACCAATACTATTAAGAGTTTTTGTTAGAAATATTGCCCAAATGTTAAAATCATCATTGTTCCGGATGTCATTTTAAATGAACATGTGTCAGTGTACCGGTATGCAAATAAACAGGTAATAGTCATATGTATCTTGAATGCATAGATAAATTGTATATGCCCGATGGGTTGTATTATGTTATTGGTTTGTCCGTCTGTTCTGGATGATAACTTACCTTGAATTGAGAATTTGTTTCATATTTGGTATATAGGATGCCCATATAACAACACCGGTTGGGATTGTTTTCTGTCTCGCCCCCATTTTGACCAGAGTTATTGCCCTTTGAAAAAACAAATCAATAGCTCTAGATTAATTTGAGATTTGGTAAGTGGGGTACCCATATTAAAGAATGTTAAGTTTGACTTTCAGCCCTGCTCACCGATTTTTACCAAAGTTATTGCCATTTGTCAACCACTCAGTGGACAACAAGGATCTAATTTAGCAGCAAAGATGTTAATAAATTACTTACAAGATTTTTGTATATGGCTGTTGTCTGTAATGTAGCCTCCAATTCTGCAACCGCATCATCAGTACCAAGGGGTAATGCCAACAACACTTCATTAGCTGCAGTAACCTGGAACAGAACACATAAAGGGGTCAACATTCCGTATTTTGGGGCCACATACTGGTATGGGTGCTATTATTTTGTTCTATTATTTAGATATTAAATGAGTCGCGACATAGAGATACGATAACATTCTAAGTGCAGTTATGACGTCACATTGACCAATTACCACAATGTTTTTTAACTTCTTCTGGAATGCAGTACGGTATATGACAAATAAAGAATTCAGGATCAGACTGCCGATCAGAAGTTAAGAATGAGTCTTGCAACTAAATTAGTGATGGCCTCCCCAATAAGAATATTTCAAAAGAGAATATGACACTTGTGACAGTTGACCAGGCAGTATGTAAGCAGTGGAACTGCTGCATCTACCAGTAGGCTTAAAGATACGGGCGGCATTGGTGGTGGGTATGCTGTTAAAATATTCACCTCAATCAAAAACTGCCATAAACAGAATGAATAGTAAGATATAGACAGACTTTGTTCTTATGCCGATCAGAAATATGGCATAAACAGTATGTTATTTTCAACCCCCCCCCCCTTTGTTATGTAAACAAAAGCAAAAAACATTACCTTTCCTGGCTTTTGTTTAAATATGGATATGGTAAACATAAAGAGCGTTATTTGTTACTGTTTTCCTGATATGGTAATAATAAAGAGCGTTTATATCATTTGTGTGTTATTAACCAACTTCTGTCTCTTGTTTACATCACCATCATACCGCTATACTTAAAGTAATTGACCACCAATAACGTGGTGTCACCCCGTTAATACCGCAGTACTATACCGCAGTATCCTCCAATAACGCGGTACTGATACCGCTTGTTAATGCGAACAAGTATGTGGGAGTAAATACCTCCCCTCAAAGAGTTCCATGAAAATCACTGCGGTATTCAAAAAAATTAATACGGTGCCCGCTAAAAGACCGCGGTATTCAAAAAAATTAATGCGGTGCCCGCTAAAGGACTGCGGTATCATTATCGCCCAATACCGTAACTCCACCGCCGTGACCATCTCGATACCGCTACCGTTTATTACCGGTATCACCGCGGTCATGACCGGGGTATCACCCCGTTTTTCTGGTCAATTACTTTGAGAATAGCGGTACGTCTTGATGACAACATACACATGTACCATTTACGCGCTGATTATGTTTGGCATATGAGTGGAACTGTATCTATTTTGGTGTTCCTTCTGTTGATGGCGATTTGAACAAATATAAATAATTCTGCAACGGACGCCGCCCGTGCCATTAAAATAATTGGAAAAAATCCTTTACATACCGGTATATTTTATCAAATGTAAACAGAAATGCCTAAATTCTTCTTTAAAAAAAAAGAATTTAGGCATTTTATTTAAATGGCCACTCTCTCAATTTACTATTTACACTGCAACGGTATAATGAGTTTCGTACAATAGATGTTAATACATGTACTAGTACATGTATTTACCTGTATAATAAAGCTAAGTATGTCAACCACTTTTCAATTGGGCTTTGGAATGTTTCTTCATCTTCTTTGTTACTTCTGTGTCTGAATGAGGCCAGTACGCTGTTCCCCTTGAAGATTTAGTTGAGAAATCAATGATCCATGTCAAACTGAGTAACCAAGCTACCAGTAACTCTCCCATTTCATTTAGTATTTCCCACAACCATATAGTGATCATCTGAAAATGGAAGAAACATTTTGAAGATTTGCAAGTGAACCTAAAATCTGACCCAAATTTTCGTCCAAGGCTAATACATGTACAGGTACATCAGGGAAGGATCCAGGGCTCTTTTGATACCTGTTACAGGTTTGGGCGCCCAAACTCTGGTGGCCTAAATGTCCCCAAATTGCAAGTGGATAGTTTTATTAAAGCTGAATTTTCTATATTTTGAAGGAAATCTTCTATTATAATTCAACAACATGCAATCATCAATATATAGTTGATATAGAGCTTTTATTTGCTTAATCATGTGTCCAGTGAGAAATATTTTAACCCTTTAATGACTGGGGCTTCTTGAAATTTTGCAAAAATCCTGTGCCAATGCATTCTCTTATATAAATGAGAGTCTCCCATCTAAGGAGCCTTGCATATATAAGATAATACTTTGGCCTTTATCTTGACCTTGTAAGCCAGTGCATTTTCTTATGCGGGATCTTTAATGCTGCACATAAGGGAGGGGGCGACCCCCTCCATACCTACCCCCATCTCGGGCCTACGGCATATCATGGTCCCAAAACAGGTGTCCCCAAAAAATCCCTGGATCCATCCCTGAGGTACATGTTGAAGGCAACTTAACTTTCACTCATTTCCTAAGGGTTAACTACTCAGCAATGAGTATTTAGTATACCGGTACATGTAGAGAGGGTAAATGGGAGTGAACAATCTGGACCATGCGATTCTTTTGAGATTGGAGAAACAAATAATGCATCATAACTAACAAAAACACTGTGCTTTTTATATCCGTAGGGATAATAGTACAGAGAATGATTACATGTACGGTAGTTTGGACCGACAAGTACATAAATTTACATGTACTAGTACATGTAACCTTGGCCATGTTACAAAAGAAAATTCCAAAGTAGTTCCACCCAGTACTGTCTGTACTACTATTTAGTTTTGGAAAAATACCTGTACTGTCTGTAATGTAAAAAACTTTTTGGAAAGTACCTGTACTGTTAATCCACCATGTACATATAGTGTTATTTGGCACTCTTTTACAGTATGGTACATGTACATGTACATTGCACATCACCCAATAAGTTGTTCATCATTTTTTTGGCAATTCTGCCCTTTCAATTGGCATTCTGCAGAGCAGGCTACGTACATGTACCCTGTATATAAAGGTCCCATTCCTCAGACCCCTAGTGAAAACCCAGCCAGATGCCGAATGGACTTTTTGTTGGGCATTGTTCCAAAAATAAATTCAGTGAAACAAAATTTGATCCACATTCATAAGGTACATGTACATGTAACATGGGTACATGTATGAACATGTACATGTAAGGCAGGTGTTTTTTACTGGTGGGAGCAATCTTGAAGTCTTGCTTAAATACACAGCTACATGTATGCTCTAATTATGGTTGTTGGCAGTGACATTATTCCTGCCATACCGGTACATATAGAATCTTTTGACTGGTATCAGTGACTGGTATCAGTAGTTTCGAGAATTTAATGTACCGGGTACAAGACTTTCTTTTTCAGGCATATGAAATACAAATATATACAATATATCAACCTATTTTAGTCACCGGCATGTGACATTTCTGGCTTTAGTTTGAGGACTTTGTCAATGTGTGTATGCGTGTAACGAGAGACATGGTGGCAGTGGCAGGGATGAGGTTGGGGGGTTGTCAACTTTGGTTAAAAAAAAAATTTACAGTTGGAAATTCCATGCCGGACATTTTGAAAATTTCAAACCATACATGCAGGTTGAAATTATTATGATACATGATTGTACATGTATGGTAACTACTTAAATTAAAATTAACTACAGTAAAATTTTCCGACTGAAATGAACATTAGCTAGCTGGAAATGTCCGACCATATTGGATACGGTTATGGCGGTTCAGTGAAAATTGCCAACAATTGAAAAATTTACAGCCAATGGTAGCATGTAAATGAATAAAAACAAATCATGCAACCAGTATTCACATGCAATTAGTCTTAAGGCCAATCAACACCGGAAGCGAGCTCCCGATTATAACAGCTGTTTACTGTCGTCCATAGCAGTTCAAAGCGCTCGATTTTTATACCGATATTCACACCGCAAGCGAGTGAATCGCTGACCATGAGGCGATCATAGCAGTGATTTAATGCTACATGTACATTAGTACGTCGATTTCTCTCTTAGTGACAAACCAGCAGGATAATTTGGTCGCTGTCAAATAGGACATTTATGCACGCATTTTCCTCCTCTTTGAAGGTCATTCATTGTCGCAATAACAAAGGTGGTAGGGAACTTTAGTGACGTGCTGATAACTGAAGTGCAAGGATAAATTAAAAGCGAAAATGCCTTACAAGAGTTCGACGTAATAACAGGATCGTCAATTTTTTATCCCAATCCATTCCAAACTTGTGAGGTCACTGCGCAACAATTCCCCCCCCCCCAATTAAAATGTCCATGGATGTACATTGTATTATATTATATTGTATACATGTACATGTACATTGTAAATGATGCACTCAAGCGATTATCCGATAAAAAAATTTATTGGTAAACATACTAGGCTGGTAGCCAGTGGGCAAAGAAACAATTGCCAGTTATACTACCGTAGTAACTACCGTACATGTACATATTTACAATGTAAAACCAAAACAATTCTTTTTAAATACTTCATCATAAAAATAATGGTCGGAATATTCCATTAGGTTTTTTTAATCATACTGTAATTTGAGTGTATATTTGAGTAAACTGATGTGGAGCAATCTTCTGAGGTGTTAATAATGGTATGTCAAATTAGATACATGTACATGTGTACATGTAGTTTCATAAGTCATAGAATCAATAAATAAATAAATTCACCCCGAAAAAGTAGTAACTTTAGTATTTACAGGTCTGTGTACTAGTACCAGTACATACATGTATATGTGTGAGTACATGTAGCCTAAACACTACAATCATTGTAGTTGGGATTTTAGGCAATATTAATAAAGTTATACGGTAAATGCTGCTACATGTAAGTTACTGGTAAATGTGTAAGTTACTAGTACAATGTACATGTACATGTACCTGTTCAGCGCTTATATTTCGGCGAGAATCCAAATATAGATTCTTGTAAACATTCTCACAAATTACCCTGGATTCTCGTGAAAAAGTACATATGGATTCTCGCAAAATCAGATGAAATACCGTATCATGCAGTGAAAAATCCAGGGATTTTACCTGTTTTTGGGCCTTTTGTTCATTGGCAAAATCGGCCAATAAAAGTCCAATAATTCAAACTGGATACTCGACTAATGGAATTTATGTGACTTACCCTGCTGGACAAAACAAGTCTCCATTGGCACCGCGGTGTATTTGCCGTTCAGCCGCGGTGTCAGAGTTTGTAACTGCAGTTGAGCACCGCGGCCGAACAGCATGTACACTACGGCAAGAACATCTTGGCCGAAAGGCAACTACAACGCGACTGAATGGCATGTGCGCCGTGGTTACTAGTAGATTTCTGGTTTGTATTGTCTTTTTTCAGTTTAATGAACGTACACCGCGGCATCTACACCATGGCTGAATGGCAAGTACACCACGGCCCAACTGTAGTTAGCCGGTGCATCTGCGGTGTAGTTGCATTTCGGCCGCGGTGGCAACGCTAACCACACCGCGGTTGAGTGGATACTTGTTTTGTCCAGCAGGGTATGTCTATGATTTTTTTTACAAGAAACGCAAACAATATATTTTTGGTTGTATTTATATGGGCTTTATATAAAATTTTAAGTGGCCAGACAACATGCTTGGTATAATTTTGCTTTGTGAATTTATATAGGATGTTGTTCAGTCATTTACAATCTTATAAGCCCATAAATGGAACAAAACAATATATTGATTGCATACTGGTAGATGAGTACCGGTATCTTTACATATCTTTGCATATATGTACAGAGGCAGACTGGCCGATCAGGAGACCGGGAAATTTCCCGATGGGCCGGAGGCCGAAAAAATTCTGATTCCACGTGATTTTCTATCAAGCGAGAATCCGAGGGTTTTTTTACGGTTTGGGGGGGGGGGGTATATGTGGTTGGGCCACCCAACCACAACTTGGGCCGCAAATGAAACCGACGTGGGCCGCCACATGTGTTGTTTAACCAGCCGTGTATCCAATAAGATGGTACTCTTCTCACATAAATTCATGAGGGCAGAGACGGCATGCATGGCCGATCGGGAGACCGGGAAAATTCCGGACGTGGGCCGCCACATGTGTTGTTTAACCAGCCGAATTGGCTAATCGTAATTTTGACATTAAATGAACTTGTCGGCATCATATAACACCACGTAAAGACCCCATTAATCTCGAGATTTTAACGGTAACTCCCAGCTGTAAATCCCAAAAATATTCTTACGCACCCCTCCCCCAATTGAAATTTACAAGAAAATAGGAACGCTTCAGTTGATGCCAGTCTAGTTTATCGGATTTGAGATTTTCTTGTATAGTTTTCAAAATGTTCTCACCCCGGGCCGAACAACCATGAACAGCCCGGTGTGTCCTGGTCTCTTGTCCGTAGCCGTGTGCATTTGTCGGGAGTTAGACCGCTAGATGTTAGATTTTATGCAATTTTTCAGGTAAAAATATCTGAATGGTCTCATACCGGGAATATATATAGAACCATGGTTTATGAATATATATGATATTAGACCAGAGGTGCAAATGGAATTATGCAAAAACATGTATTTGGTCTGCATCTGATTCAAGGGGGGGGGTGCAAATGGAATTATGCAAAAATATGTATTTGGTCTGATTCTGATTCAAGGGGGGGGGGTACAGTTGGAATTTTCCAAGGTGGACTGTGGATGCCCTCCCCCCCCCCCCCCCCAAACAGATGGGCCGGTATTATATTAATTTCCCTGGCCGGTTTCTTGGCCCAGTCCGCCTCTGTATATGTACATGTTTATCTTTAAGCTACTGAAATTTTTATTTTCCTATCATACGTGTAATATACCAGTATGACTACCGGGTATATGTATTAACCCTTTAAGTGCCAGGTCCGATTTTTGTATCAACCCTGTGCCAATGTATACCGGTATGCGAGTAGGTCGCATCGCATATATAAGAGAATGCATTGTCCTAGCATATATAAGAGAATGCATTGGCCTAACATTTTTTCATCATTTGTCATTATTTTTTACAAATTTTACAATTTTAATATTTTTTTCTTATTTTCTTTAACAGACTTATTTTGTAGGTTTAGTGCCAGGGAATCTTACGTTTTTCACGGGCATCAAAATTATTACTATGAATACTTGGCGATAGGGGCATGTTATAACTCAAAACTAAGGTTTTATCGCGTTTGTTTTTAAATTTGCTATAGCATGCTTAAGCATACCCATAAAAAATTCAACCCATTTTTTTAGGGTCGATTTTACAGACCGTAAATTAGGGTCGATGAGATCAGCCTCTGGCACTGAAAGGGTTAAAGACCTTTACAAATTCAGCTTGTTTTTGGGATATACACATTTGAAAGCAATGCCATTGAAGAAAAATGTCAATTTCAGTGTCTGTGGTAAACATGGTTTAAAAAAAATAGGGTTGATTCGGATTTAAAAGAAAAAAAGTATGAAACAGAAATGCCATAGAAAAATATTCATTTGGTGTACTATTAAATGTATATCTACGGTACATGTACATGTACTGGTACTAGTACCGGTACATGCAAATTTATCTGTACTGACCTACCGGTACCACCAATTCTCTAGGGTATCACATTAAAGCACAAATGGCCTTCGCGGTGGATACCCGGTATGCTGTTAAAATAGCCACACCCATTAAAACTGCCATTAACAGAAATAATATAAAAATATACTATAAATATAGACATATTCCTCATGCGTGAATATTGCGTAAATAGTATGTTATTATCAAGTTCATATGCTGTTTTATCTAAAAAAAAAAGTTCATACAAGGTACGTATGCTGTTTATACAAAAAAGCATACAAACTTGACAATAACATACTATTTGTGCCATATTTAAGATTCCAAGATATAATCTTGAACAAAGTCTATATTATATATAATTCCTTCTGTTTATCATTTCAAGACCATATTGAATTTCATGTACAATGTAGTTCTAAGGAAATGCCAAAGAAGAAAATGTTAATAAGATCCTATACATGTACCGCTACATAAATTTTACATACCCCGCTGGACAAAACAAGTGTCCATTGGCACCGCAGTGTATTTGCCGTTCGGCCGCGGTGTCAGAGTTTGTAACTGCAGTTGAGCACCGCGGCCGAACGGCAATACACTGTGGCTCAACAGCAAGTACACTGCGGCCGAAAGGCAACTACACCGCAGCCGAACGGCATGTATACCGTGGTTAGATTTCTGGTTTGTATCGTCTTTTTTCAGTTTAATGAACGTACACCGCGGCAATTACACCATGGCCGAACGGCAAGTACACCGCGGCCCAACTGTAGTTAACCGGTGGAGCCGCGGTGTAGTTGCATTTCAGCCACGGTGGCAACGCTAACTGCACCGCGGTTAGGTGGACACTTGTTTTGTCAAGCAGGGTATCCAAAAAAACATATCCAAACAATTTCACTTATTATGCAATAAAGGCAGTGCTACAAACTTTTCATCAAGTGGAAGACACATATACTTTTGGTGAATCTCATCAATATGCACATAATTAACTTCAGATCTAAGATTGGACAAAAGATAAATTGACAAATTAGAAGAAGCAGTAGGGTAAGTGAAGAAGTCTTGCTTTCTATCAAAAACACTATAAACAATGAAAATGCCATCTTCTGTAGACAAAATATTCTTAACAATAACAATATCTGAACCAACTTTGACACAATTATCACCTACATTTATGGATAAGAAAAATTTATCTAAAGTCACACTTTTATATTGTACAAAGGTTATCCTAGATGCAATATCAGGAATAGGTCCATTTAGATGGAAATGCATACACTTTGGTTCTAACTGGTTGCAGCCAACTAACTTGAGGGGAAATTTGCTCTGCTCCAATGTCCGATGAATCACTTGCTGCAAGGGATGATTTCCTTTCCTAACTTTGCGTTTAAGTGTCTGCATGTAACTTTCGAAGGGAAATGCAGAGAATCTATCCAATGGACCATGAAGAGAAACTTCTGCTGGCAGGTGGA
Source organism: Siphonodentalium dalli (assembly GCA_032622095.1). Classification (NCBI taxonomy): domain Eukaryota; kingdom Metazoa; phylum Mollusca; class Scaphopoda; order Gadilida; family Siphonodentaliidae; genus Siphonodentalium; species Siphonodentalium dalli. Next base: position 261,252,359 of record CP136063.1, read on the forward strand.
CCAGACCATGCACATTGTACACCAAGTTGCACTGTCCATAATATTTACTGAAATCCTTGAAAAATGTGACTAGTAGTTCCTGCGTCCAATCTTTATACTCCTGGCACAATGAAGGGCTAACAAGAAGCCTTATAGAAACGAACAAAAGAAGAAAATGGTTGTACAGAACAGATGGAAATGGGTCAAGAAGCACAACAACACTTGTATATAGTAGAAACTGCCTGAGTTCAGTTGCCTTCCAACGATCAAGTTCACCGAGAATCCTGGGTTTTCGAACAAACTCACGTGGAATATGTTTCTTGAGAGATAGAAGTTTATCTGAGACCGACGAAATTACTCTAAAAGGCTGTCGTGATGTAAAAGGTCCTTTTATCCAGAATTTGAGCAACTTTCTCATAACACCGAGACAAACAAGATGCATGTAGTCTAGAGGAAAAGCAGAAACTGGACCAATAGGAAGCTGTTCAAACGGATACTCTCTATTGTGGTGAATCTCATCAAAAGCAGGGTCTGTTGGATTGAATGAATTATCCGTTCTAGAATCTGAATTGTGAGTCGGGAATGTCATTCGGCGATCTACATATTTTCCTGGGTCAACACATTTGTCACAGCCGCCATATCCACAATGTGATTTAATCCCTTTAACAAAGGCCCGTGCAGGAGCATCACAAATAACACATTTAATTTCAAAAGTGCATCTTGAATTGCCATATGTGAATCCGGCATTGTATAAATCATTGGACTCATCAATGAAGTCTTTAAGAAATGCATCAATATCTGAAGGCTTACTAGCACCACAAAACACAGCAATAATAAATGGTTCAGAATCCATATCCTCAAATTGTCCAAGAATAGGCCAAAACTGGGTTGACGATGACTTGAAAAGAGGAAGACCATCAATGTTTGTCTTGAGCACAAGATGTGTTGGTTGATTCAACTGATGTGAGATGAGTTGTTGGAATATTTTGGTCAGGTGACTTTTGATGCCGAAGTAATAAAATTCACCACAACCTAATGGCCGAACAGAAACTGAAGAAGTTGTAGAAAGTAAAGTCCTTGGATCCAGGGGTAAACTCTGCAACTGACTCAAGTCATCAACATTTCGAAGAGTTTGAAGAAGTTGTCGAAGAGCAATATGGGTCACATTATTTGTCTTCGCCCAAGTGGAAAGTTCACCCCTCAAGGAAGGAGATTGTTCAACATTGCTGTCATTGTCATCGGACTCATCGCTGCTAGTAGTGTTGTAATAGTCTGAATCAGAGTCCACAGAGGTATGAACTAACGATCTGTTATTAGAAATTAGAATATCTTCAGGATCAGAGTCACAACTGGAAATGTCTACAGATGTACCGGTAGTAGGAGATGTGACACAGGGAGTCAAAGGTGCAGATGGACTTGGTGCTTCATCACTGTTAAGACTGGGAACTGGTGGTTGAATGTTTGAGTTCAAACTTTGAAGTAGACCTGAACTAACTTTACGGACTCTGCGTCGTTTAGTCCATGAAGACACAGGTGAGGTAAACATGTTGTGAATATCTACAAAAGAGAGGGACGACTACATGTACATGTACGTTGAGTTTCAAGGAAAGAAGCATATAAAGAGCAAATGAAGAATACCGCTATACTTAAAGTAATTGACCACCAATAACGTGGTGTCACCCCGTTAATATGGCGGTACTATACCGCGGTATCCTCCAATACCGCGGTACTGATACCGCTTGTTAACCCGAACAAGTATGTGTGAGTAAATACCTCCCCTAAAAGAGTTCCATGAAAATCACCGCGGTATTCAACAAAATTAATGCGGTGCCCGCTAAAAGACCGCGGTAACTCCACCGCCATGACCGTCTCGATACCGCTACAGTTTATTACCGGTATCACCGCGGTCATGACCGGGGTATCACCCCAATTTTCTGGTCAATTACTTTGAGAATAGCGGTATACTGGTACCCCCGCTGGACAAAACAAGTGTCCATTGGCAACACGGCGTATTTGCCGTTTGGCCGCGGTGTCAGAGTTTGTAACTGCAGTTGAACACCACGGCCGAACGCAAGTACACTGTGGCCAAACGGCAAATTCACTGTGGCCGATAGGCAACCACCCTCGCGGTCGAACGGCATGTACACCGTGGTTAGATTTCTGGTTTGATGAAAGTACACCATGGTAACTACACCATGCCTAAGGCCAAAATTAATAAATTGTTTGTTTGTCCACACCCCTACCCAAAAAATTTCAGGTGGGTAGGTACTAGTAGGTAGGGATTTTTTTTTTTGCAAGGTGGAATGGCATATTAAGGGTCCCCTCCATGGTGCAGGCGGAGGGTATCAATATTAATAAATAGTCAGGGATTAATTTGAAAACAAATTAAAAATGTAATAGTTGGGAAACACAACAGGAACAATAAATAATTATGCTGTTCAGTCACAGTTGCTGGAGTTTCTGACCGAAAATGAGCTTCTCAGACAACATACCGTACCACTACTGAATAAATAAATAAAAAAAAAAAAAAATTCTCAATCTCAATAAAAGAATTTCCAGTCGGCCGTTAAAATCGAGTCGGTCGGGGCGAGGACAAACAAATACCTTTTTAATTATGGCCTAATGGCAATTACACAGCGCCCAGCTGTAGTTAGCCGGTGGTGTAGTTGCATTTCAGCCGCGGTGGCAACGCTAACCGCAGTTAAGTGGACACTTGTTTTGTCCAACAGGGTATGTGTTGAGAAGAGAGCTCAATGTGCCAAGATTCGGTAGGTAGTAATCAAGTACTGTATAAGGATCTGCCAAGATCAAGGGCATCATGCGATGTTGCAGCTAATTTGGGGCTAATTCCCAATTTCCCCACCCACGTGTGACATCACAGCTGAATCAGTGATATATTACAAATCCAATCAGACCCTCATAAATTACAATTTTTTTTTGCTTCAGGGGCCTTTTTTGCTTTCGAGTCAACACTCAGAGTGATCAGATATCAATTTTTGAAGTTTTGTCATTTCTATTGTTTGTGGCCCAGAACACGCCCTCAAAAGGATGATCTCGGTCAAAATTGTGTTGTTAAATTACAAACTTAAAAAATCAATATCTGATCACTCTTGAGCTTTGATGGATGGGTTCCTCGACTGGAATCAAATATTTTTTACCCCTTAAGCCAAAGAAATAGTAATTTAGGGCTGCTTAATCAGATTGAGTACCTTAAACAAAATACTATGTACCGGTATTGTAACTGTTGTTATTTACCTTTAAAGGTACTCAATCCGATAAAACTCCTCTCAATTACTATTTGAATGGCTTCGGGGGTCAAAAATATTTGATTCGAGTCGAGGAAGTCACCCATCAAAGCTCAGATTTGTTAGATATCGATTTTAGAAATCTATTATTTTTCATTATCGGGAATTCTTTCTGGCCCAGAAGACAGTCAAAATTTCGTTACTATTACCACTTGATTATAGAGTTATCCATCCTTGTCTGTTTGAATAGAGTTTTGGCGTAAAATCTCGAGCAGGTTACCAAATTGACGGCAGTTATTAGTACTCATCTCGCGCAATTAACAAATTTCAAAAATCAATATCTAATAACTCTGAGCTTTGTTTGATGGGTTCCTCGACTCGAATCAAATATTTTTTACCCCCAAAGCCAAAGAAATAGTAACATAGGACCCTCTGATCGGATTGTTGTTGTTGGAATCTGTTGAGATGGGGACCCTCTTTACGGATTGAGTACCTTTAAGTATTGTGTGCATTTTGAACTACATGTACTTGATCAGTGGAGAACTGTGCATTTGTACAAAAAGATACACAATGTAGTAATTTCATAGTAAACGGGATATGTCAGGGATTTGGGAAGCATAAAACGGCACTCTGCATTATTAATATTTCTGTCACATACAGTACATGTATGTCAGAACAACGACTCTGAATTTTGCCGTTGACTAGTCTGAACATACAGGGGTAGTGTATTAGTTACATGTATAACAAGATCGATTCAGGCATAAACTGTTAACTGCACATAAGTTACGGTACCGGTAAGTATAACATTTGGTGGCACCTGGAATTGACAGTGTTACTAGTATAGACACACACAGCAACACGACTATAAATTGAAAGAATGAATTTGACCACACAATATCTCACTCATCATCAAAAGACATCACTGCGACATGATAGCAATGATTGACGTGGCTTTATCGTTTATTGGACGGCTTTGACACTGTGTATACTTCAATTGATCTCGCATAGAAACAGGGAATCCCGACAAATGGCGATATCGGCGACAAACAAATAATCGAAAACAACACATAAGATAAACATAGCAAAAACGCGGCACAGTAAAAATGTCAGAACGCCACGGGGTTTTACGTCATGGAGTGAAACGGGGTAGGGTGACACCAACCTACGAATCTGTCTGATCGCACGTACCGGTAATTATATAATTGCATTCAGTATGTTGGATAAATACAGGTACATGTACCAAGATGTTTACTGTATTTCCTAAATAAATTGGTGTCTATGCAGGGAATTGCGCTACGCACTACATGTAGACCTTCATTGCATCAGTCATCAGTGTTCGCCATTTACGAAAAAATTTCTCTGTACCATGTTATATTTGAAAGTTTTGATATCAGGTACCCCGCTGGACAAAACAAGTGTCCATTGGCACCGCGGTGTATTTGCCGTTCGGTCGCGGTGTCAGAGTTTGTAACTGCAGTTGAGCACCGCGGCCGAACAGCAAGTACACTGCAGCCGAGCGGCAAGTACACCATGGCCGAAAGGCAACTACAACGCGGCCGAATGGCATGTACATCGTGGTTAGATTTCGGGTTTGTATCATCTTTTTTCAGTTTAATGAACGTACACCGCGTCAACTACACCATGGCCGAATGGCAAGTACACCGCAGCCCAACTGTTGTTAGCCGGTGGAGCCGCAGTGTAGTTGCATTTCGGCCGCGGTGGCAACGCTAACCGCACCGCGGTTAAGTGGACACTTGTTTTGTCCAGCAGGGTACAGACTAGTCGACGCAACGCAACTTTTGGGCCTCGACTACCGGTAGTCGACTTTGAAACTCACTAATCGTTTCAACACTACGGTAGTTCTTTAGCTATGAGTATGATGTTAGTAGGTTCTTATTATTTAGTTATGATGCTGGTGGGTTCTTATTATTTAGTTACCGGTATGATGCTAGTAGGTTCTTATTATTTATCTGGTGGGTGAAATACCCCCGCCGTCCCCGGTACACGGATTGAAAAGCCGAAAATGGTTGCAATAAAAAGCATTTACTTCCAACTTGTCCTGATATCAAAGCAAATAAAGAGCATTTTATAAAGTTAAGCCACAGGAGACATCCTTGAAATAGCCACCCACCTCCATGGCAATGACATGTCAGCCATAAGTCGAGAAAATATCATGGTCTATCTTTCTAAAACCGTGTAAATCTTGCAGACTTGTGTCATTTCACTAGCCTTTTATAATTTCCATTTTTGTGAAAATGACCCAAAAATAGGCAAAATTTTGAAAAAAAAAATCTTTTTTTTTCTTGTTTCTTCAGAATCATCACGAGAATAGATTCGGTGATTCTCGTTGAACCTTAAGGCCTGAATGTACCTGCACTGTCCACTGATCAATAATGTGTTTACCCGAATTACCGTTTCTGAATTTCGTGTTACGGCAAAAACAAATGAATCTAGTTACACTATCCTATTCTTTACTAGACTTTATCGGGAAAAATAATTGAGTGACGGTATTACCTCAACCGCTTCTAAAATCTTACCAAACCCATGTTAGAACAGAAATCTAGTAACACTGTTTATAATCAATAATTTGTCCAGCAAAATTTGTGAATGAAACAAAAATTTAAACAAGATGGCGGCATCGCTTCCTTGGCAATGCGGTTTTGATTGGCTGTTCCAATAGCCAACGAGAGCAGGGAACTTAAATGATCCTTGACTAGAGCAAATGTAGTATTGGTTTTTTTGTTTGATTAACAGGGGCGTATGGTAGATATCTTGAAGGGGTTATAATTATATTAATGCTGATCGATTAGGCATTATTTATTTTAAGGGATAATTCATGTAATTCAGAGTAGTGACATATAATTATGTGATGGAAATTCGAAATATATTGCAGACATAAGGCAAAAGCAATTTAATATCTATACCGTCTTATCATTTTATGGGAAGTTAGAAAGAACTAAATACCTTTAATTTATTTTTAATCGTGAACAACTATGCAAGTTATTATGCACCACCATCACAATTGCTATTGTCATATTGACTATTAATTTTTTTTTTTTAACTACTTTAAAAAAAAGTTATTAAGTTTTAGAGAAATCAAAACCACAAGTAACGGAGACAAGTTTACGTTGCTTATGAACGCTAAATGAATTTGTAAACGAAGGCTCTTTATATATATAAATGCCTATTTGTCCCATGTGAATGGAAATATCAAGGTTATAACCAGCTAAAGGTGAACTTCTGTCTATATATGATGACGTCTAAATGTGTAGGCCTAATGCTTTTTCTCTTTGGGCAGTGTACATGTATATGCAAGATTAAGTGGAATTAATAATCAAATCAAAATAAGTGTAGACCATTATATATTTCAAACGTGTTAATTTACTTCATATATACATTGGTGTTAATATTAATATAAAAAAACAGGTTTCACAAATTGGCCACAATTCCTGAATACATCTTTACAACAAATTCAAATGCCACATTTGGAGAATATTATTATTATAGAGTGAATTAAAATTATGTGCACAAACCTTTGCCCGTGTGGTGATTGCTGGTCGATATGCGGTACGTATCTCCGGTGACGATAAACAAACTGTAAAAGTAAAAGGGTAATATTTGTTATATTGGACAATTCTATTTTTTTAACTATAGATAATATTATTATATATTTCGGAATATGCCGACAGACAGGTCATTCTATAATTATATAGTCGTATGGGCCTATCAATCGACTCTCGTCATAAGGAGGGTTTGGTTCAATTTTTTGGAGGTAAACTTTACAATTAACCATAATTTTGTTTATTTAGTCAGAGAAAAAAAAAACTGATACAGCATAATTACTTGCTTCACCGAATTATTTATGGTATAAAATTTTGGCGAAAATAAAAAGCTTATATGAAGCTTGTGTAAAAGACGCCTGGCAAGAATCGAATAAGTTAATCGGTTTTAAATTTCACTAGAATTTTTTTTAAAAGTTTGTGAAAAAATATATATTATATTCAATAAACAGTGATAGGCATATAGTTGTTGCCATAAAACATATCAAAAAGCTTTATATACTTCTTTTTAATATGGGGAAAATGTTTCTGGTGGGTTCATAATTCAGGCTAGATGTTAATTGCCTGTATATATATATATATTCAAAAATTTCAAAAAAATGTCAAATTTATTTTTGTAGAATTCCAACTTGAATTATAACAAAACATAATATATTATAAGAAAAAAATTCAAGGAGATAATAATTTAATTAAAGTACTTACATTGTCTAGATGAAGTTGATGATGGCCAATACGTGAAGCGAACAATATAATATAAGAACCGATCACTGTTAATTTGAAAAGTGTATGACACTGTCTCTTTAAGATTCTCTATATATCTCTAAAATAATTACTAGGTGAGAAGCACGTTGCTTGTTCTGTCCAATGGCGTTCTTGGGAAACCACTAACTACCACTCACTCTGAACTGTCATTCGCACCAACCAGATAAAAGTATACCGAAAACAAGGAGACGCGCTCAGTATGTGAGAAAGTGTCATAAACCCTCGATTGAGTAAATTTAAGATACAACAGGAATTCACTGCAAATCCCTCACTGTTGTTATAACAATCATATGATTATGCAATCATTATATTTCATGAGAACAACTAGCTTTCTAAATTAGTCAACTCCATGCAAAAACAAACACGATCTGGTAACAATTACTGGTAACAATTGCATGTGTGGATATGTTTCGAATTATAAATTATCTTAATCTTGGTGATTGTGACCCGAAAATCGATATTAATTGCACAAGGCTTTATCGTATATATAAGTTTATGAATAAACATATTAATAAATGCAGGTTAGCTATCTTAATATCTGCAATTAAATATCTTTACGATTCAATTATATCTCATTCTGAGATAAATTAAGGAATATATTGTCTTGATTTATTTGTGGAAAAAAAAAAACGGATATGAAAACTTCCTCTTTTGCAGATCGATATAATTATGGCCACCAAATGCTCCAACTATATAGGCCTAATGGGCTCATATGGGCCCGATATTATTTTGATGGTAGATCCCTATATAATGAATATGTTGGCCTCGATATACGTGTATATAGGTGGTAGTTTTATATGGTGTCAGGTCATCTTTAATTTAACCAGTCTTTTGATGTATTTGATATCGGTTAACATTGAAAATACTCGCATTTATATAAAATTGCCAATGCCAAATAAAAAAAAAATACTATAGGCCCATCCCAGCTGCGATCCCTAAATATAATTAGAATAGTATACCGCGCACACAATTAGATTCGTCTTATCAATGTGATGCCTAAATATATCGGTAGTCCCTATAGGCCTATACTTCACATGCTGTATATATAGTTAGAATTTTAACGCGCTCAATTAATTTTTATACTGGATTCAGAATCTCGGACAATTTCATTGGAACAATTATATTCATGTCACCAAAATGCAGAACAATGCTGTTCTATATAGCGATTGCCTCACTGAAAGTACCTTTCACATAATCGAACAAATAACCTATATAATTATGTTTCACAGTGAGTACATACTAACACTTCTAAAAGGACATGCATGGGTCGGTCGAGCTTTCAAATTGTGTAAGTTGACAAATTAATTCACGGAATTATTATATACCGGTGGGCTTCATGTACTCTCATAAATATTTTCCGTGGTAAGCCATTTTCCAGCTGTTTTGAACTGTGCGCATAGAAGTAAAAGCAACGCTCTTTAGTTTTACCATAATCAGGAATACATGCACTTTAACTCGGAATGCTCTTTTCTGTTCCATGCTGTTATTAAAATGGCTGTTGTTGTTTTTTTGGACACATATATCGTGTTAAATTAAGTTGTATTATTTAATACTTCAATGCGTCTTTCTGGGACATAATGCTCGTACAGAATCTAGGCAGTTCATTTATTTATCGACCTATTTCGATACCGGGTAAAATTCAAAAGCGGATATTGATATAGGTGTATTTTGGAGCGCAATTGTAATTATAAAATTATCAGAACAATTTCAACCTATTTTTGCGCTGATATTTTCATCCAACTGTGTGGTTTGAACTTTCAGGCATGCGATTTCCCATTTTTATCAAAATTTGACCAAAATACGCCCTCATCCCAAGTGCATCAGTGATATAGGCCTGGCATTTGACATACTATAGGTTGGTACTTTCGTGCCGAAAATCAAGTCGAACACGCCCGCAAATAATTTTATCTCATTGACATATTTTGTTAACCGTAATAAAACAGAACGGGACCAGAATGAATTAAATATGTATTAAGTTCTTATTGAGCATGGTATCGTGCAGGCAGTCGATCAGGTAAATATTGAGTGGTAGATGAAGTTCAGACGGACACAGATTCTAATTTCACAATTTCGAGCCACACAAAACGCGTTTTCATGAAGTTCAATCAACAGTTGACAACTATACTGTGTTCCCATTCAGAGGCTATCATGTCAATCAGAATGATTGGTGTCATGATACCATCTTAATAATGATAAGTACAGTGCCGTTCTGTCGCCGGATATTCAGTGTCGAACCGGTGCCTAATTACAGTGCCGTACCGTCACCGGATATACGGTGCCGTCTCAGTATCGTATTTTCGGTGCCGTACCGTCACCGGATATTCGGTGTGAAACCGGCAAGAAATTTTATTACAGTGCCGTCTCAGTATCGTATTTTCGGTGCCGTACCGTCACCGGATATACGGTGTGGAACCGGCAAGAAATTTTATTACAGTGCCGTCTCAGTATCGGTATTTTTGGTGCCGGCCGTTGTCGAAAAAACAATACCTAAAGACTGAAAACAACTGTGTCAAGTTTTACCATGTTCTCTGCCAATGCCCATTCAATTACATGCAAACGGTATGAGATTGAGATAACTCGTAGTGAGCAGTTAACATGTTATAAGGACATGCATGTACATGTATACTCATGCAGTGGTAAGCATTTCATTACTTTTGTTAATTAATGACTGCACCGCATTGAAAATCCGATGCCGGTCAGACGCCGAGATTTTGTCACCGGATCGGTGCCTTGCATACGGCACTATAACGGCACGGTGTGCTGAATTATCAAAGGTCGGTTTTGATAATTTGCATCATTTAATTGCACCGAATATCATTGTTAAAAAATGTTGATGTACTATTGAGACATTATTACAATAAATTGGCTAAAGTTCACAACTCATATGTATAAACTCTTGGACGTGTCGGCTGAGTGCCGAATTTCCGGCATCTGTACGGCACCGTTATTCAGATGCTTTTTTTTTTACACAGTATTGTTCAGATACCAGAACTTGAAGGTGACATAATTGAAATTGGTTATTTTTCATAACTCAATTTGCAATAAAATATAATATTTTATGTTTCTCGGTATCAGATTAGTACCGATCTGGTGCCGGGTATTCGGCTCAGGAAAAGTATTGGTAATTTGGTACCGGTTTGGTGCCGGTCCGGCATCGGTATATCGGTACGGCACCAACCGGCACAAACCGGTACCCATCAGGCACCGTTCCGGCGCCTACATGTTTGCTGGGATGGAAGTGGTCACCATTGAACCAGCTCCTCGCGAAGGCAGGCAAATACCGACCCACGTAAGTGTAAGCAGCTCTTGAACGGAGCAAACAATCATTCCAAAACCTACTATCCTCAATAGTAGCATTAATGTAAATAATAATAGTATATGCAAACTATTGACCTTGGGTTTATTACAGATTGAATGGGACCCTGCTTTTAACTGTCTTATTGGCAAGTCTAACCTGGCTTCTTAACTCACCAGAATGTGACGTTTGAAAGGATTCAGCCTTTGCCCCAGCCAAATCGCAATGGTTAGTCATGTCTTTACCGATTATAGGCCAAATGTTCTCGTTGGCCCATTACTTATCATAGGCTAAATGACTTTTATCAACGAAACAACTGCCGAGTTTTGCAATTGTATTGTCAGAGATAACAAGCACCGCATTGATAGGAATACCGCGAGCCTAGGGTTACTACGTTTAAATGAGTCCTGCACCACCTCAAACAGCCGCATGAAACTCTCAGACTATTTTCACGAAGTCACGCATATCAACACAACTTAATGAACAACATATGTACCAACGGCAATGCGTATCCCACTACAGCAGACGACAGGCCGACATACTCAACTAGAGATAAACGATTCAACCCATGAAGACACAAGTGATCCCCGATATAAACAGACGACATGAAGACGCACTCAACCTATGAAAACACGAGAAGCCACCGATTCACGCAGACGGTAGGAGGACGAACTCAACTTAGGAGAAGCCATACCAATGACCCCAAGATATACTATTGACCTGTTGTAAATAAACGATCAAATCGTTTTAATGTCTGTACGTTATATGCTCCCCGTATTGGTACACCTGCACTCTGCGTAAGATAGGATTTCATTCAGTTTAGAGCTGACGACCACGAGGCACGAATGCACTTCATTTTGCTAATAGTTAGTTTGAAGCTAGCGTGAACTAATGTAGAAATATTTATGCATATAATTTGTATTTTCTTTTTCTAGTCACCATAATTTTGCAATTTTTCATATTTCTGGACAATGTTTATTATTTTGTCGTACCGACTTTACATATTTCCCCTCTGTTTCCCGTTAATATGTTATAATTATCTACAAATGTTGTATGCGATTGGGTAACATGCAATATGCATAGCATTGGAATATGTTAATTTTCTCGTTAACGGTATGTACATGAAGATATAAATGCATAAAGAAATGTGTTATTTCGAATATAATTTATATGTAAATTGCATCTATATATGAAATTTTACGCATCCATAACTGTGTTATTTCGAATATAAATGAACGTAAATTTCAAGTATATTTGAAATTTAATGCATTCAGATATGTGTTATTTCGAAAATAAATGATCTGTAAATTCCACGTTTTTTTAGTCGAGCGTGCACGTATTTTCTACGTAAATGTGGAAGAACATGTGTTCGTAAATTCCATTTACATATCAAATTTATGGAAATTATAAATGCCGTAAATCCATACGTGACACCTATGTGGAATTAAATTCCAAATTAGGTGCAGTCTGTGTTATTTAGGATGAACCAAAATCTGACTGGTCAACAGTTTACAGTGGAGTACCACAGATAACAAACTTACATAAACAATCAAAGTCGGGATGGTGAGGACAATACTGGTAATTAATAGTAATCCATATCACTTACATACACAAGTAACGTCTGGATGGTGAGGACAATGCTGGTAATCCATATAACTTACATAAACAAGCAACGTCGGGGTGGTGAGGGCAATGCTGGTAATCCATATCACTTACATAAACAAGCAACGTCGGGGTGGTGAGGGCAATGCTGGTAATCCATATCACTTACATAAACAAGCAACGTCGGGATGGTGAGGACAATGCTGGTAATCCATATGCATGCGATTAGTTGTCTTGCTCTCTTTCTGGAGCACCTGTAGCGAGCTTTTAGCGGGTGGCAAATTGCGTAAAACCTGTAATAAAGTGGATCATGTAAACAGACATTAACTAAGATTGATATACATCAACCTATAAATAGAGGGTATGAATGGTCGCGTCATCGGTCCCTGTGTGATGTTGCATCCTCTTATAGTAATGTGTCCAATGTCCACTATGGAGGTGGCGTTTGGTCTGCATTGGAACGCGTAATTAGAAATGAGGACAGTTATGTGCAATAAAATGGCGCCTACCAGAAGGGAATGTGTCGCTTACCGTATTGTCAAACTCAGTCGGTGAGTAAAGCTACTCATATCTACAAAAACCTAAATTTAAACCTGTTCCGAATAATAGGATCGAATGACTTGGTGATTAACCCAGTTTCACTTTCACAGTCGTGTGTGATTGTGTTACCCTATTACAAAACAACAAGAAAATTAGTAAAGTGAAGCGTGATTGAACCAAACAGTTATCACACAGTTGAGTCCAATATGTTTTCGCGAACCCTCAGATAGCATTATAAAAGTGATTGTTTCTGCTTACCGCTCGAAGCTGATCGTCGTCATCGTCCCTATGGAGCATACAATTGCAAAATCTCTGAGATAGGAGGAGAATTTGCACAATCCACGTACTATTGATGGGTTGCCGATTGTATTCAGGTTAAACTCTTCCACAAACTAGAACAGATAAGATGGTTCGATCAAAAAACCTGGTACAAACCATAAATCACTTTCATTGCACCACTAACCCCTCTCTGTTATAAATTCTTCTCATAAAATTGGTAATGACGGTTTTGTTGAAATCAGGAAAATAATTGAGTGCAATAGCATTAACATGTTCACACAAGTGTGTTGTTCTATGTTTATTGTACACTCTGGCTAGTGTAGAATGTAGAATACTGAAACATTGTTCGGTGTTGTTTATTTAATTTTATTACATGATCCTACCCTAATTCCATTCAATAAACCAATTCTATAAATTGTAATATTAAACGTTCGTTTAATAAATGGAAATAGTATCAGGTGACTTCCGGTTTGTCCCAAAATACTATGGTTTCCAATATTTTTCAAACGAACTGTAATGAATGAAGAGTTCAAAAAGTTGTGTCATTAAATATACGCCATTAAATACGCCAAATAGTCTGTATTTATCTGGGACTAATTCTTTACGCTGGCAAACAACGCATAGTTACGTGAAACGTCATCGCATTCCTTAGAGAAACCGATGTTAGGTTCGCGTCCCATTTGTTGATTTAAGTAAGTTTTATCGAGGTTCTGGATCATGTAATAAACAGAATCTACAACTCGTCCCCAGTCTATAGCAGAAGTTACAAAACTCGTCCAGTAAATTAGGTCTGGACCTAATATACTGGACTCGTTTTGTAAATTCAGCTATAAACTGGGGACGAGTTGTAGATCCTCTATGAACAAACTTGTGATTTATGTACTTAATACTTTAATGTAGATATTTTCTGTTGCCGTTGGCATAATCGGCTTGAATGAGAAGACAATTATTTTATTGAATGTTTTGAAATATTCTGTATTTTGATCAATGGTGAGCAATACCAGTCTGTTATAATATATACATGCATACTCTTAAAACCGCAGGTACCCTGAGTACCTACGTAAGCACTGTGGGTGTACCAAACTGGAGTACCTCTCTACGTACTCTACACAGTGCCCATCCGTGTACTATTGAGTACCTGTCGGGTTGTCTGTAGTGCCTGTCCAGTAGTTCGGAGAGCCAAATATCCAGGACCTGGAGCTTTGTGGAGTACCCACCCTACGCTGGATGAAATAATCAGCCAAATTCCGAATTGTGCGTAATTAAAGTAAACATAAATCAATTCAACTTTTAGATTGTCCAGACCAGGCTGATAAACCGAAGTTCCCCAGCCATTCTACCGCACTGTCACATGACAAAATATTAATTGGATTTGGAAGACGATCCGATACCGCCATTTTTTTTTGTGCAACATGCGAATTTATCGTGCCCCGACGGAATCGACCCACGTGATCGCTGAATCCAATCAGCTTGTCCCACCAAGTTAGTTCTATACCAAAGTTCACATAGAGCAAAATAAAATAGTGCATGCAGCCATTATTATTCCTGTCGCTTGAGTTATGATGCCATGAACTACTTTTAGTACTATCGGAGATAACACGATTAGCACCCCATGGATTATAGGCACTCTGTTACGTCTATATGGCTTGTTATATTTAAGAGTGTGTGAGAAAAAATAACCATTATCCTCACTTCCAGTCGCTATTTCGCAACCATCTTTGGTGAAAGTACCAACTGCCCCTCATTATATCATTACAATTTTAACGCTTGAAATTATACAATTGATATATTAGTGGTCATTTTGTTTCAATGCGATTAATTTTATTGATATCGGCCTGACACCGTCGGACACGCATGTTGTTTGCTCAGCATATTGCGCTATTTTGGAAATGTAGAGTGGACCCCAAACTCGTTAGAGTATTTGGGTCGCCAATGTCAACATTCGATTTTAAGAATACACCAGCAGTTGAATTACAATCCAACTACAACATATATGTGGGACTTTCTAATTGTTATACTTGCCCTCATTGGCATTGACACGATGAGAACGATGCTGTCCGCAAACGCAGCGCTGCAGATGAATTCGAACGTCGGCGTTTGTTTCTTGAAAAGCGTCTTTAGACCAACAATTGTAACAACATTGCCTGAAGCAAACAAACGACATGTGGTCACTATGTGCCCTATCAAAACATATAACATATAATTGTAGCCATGTGTGGTATACTCCCATAATGGACTGGGCGTAATATTTGTTTTAAAAAAAACGGATGTAGAAAAAAATGGAGGCAAGATGGATATTGATATTAATAATGGGTCTCACAACCATGGAACGCAAGTGGAATTTTCTGTCTGAGCGCACTCATTGAGCCTCCAACGCCAATGACACACCCCTGATTCTGTCCATAAAATCCGTGAAACACCAGGATAATTAAGCAAGCCAAGAATGTGAAATTATTGGAATAACGCCAACTAAAATTAGATGCCAACACTCACTATTATAACTCATATATTATAGAGTGTTAGAACGCGTTGCCAAATTGTCTCATTATCTTGACTATTAATATACTCAATGTGATTAATGCAACGGCTATATAGTATATCGTGCACGAGCATTGTCGACATTTTTAATTGTTTCATATACATAAATTAAAACTAAATATAATTTATAACAAATGACAAGTTAAGATATCATGGTATACTGGCGACATTTTACTATTTACATTAACGCTACTACATGTATTTAGGAATTCCATCTCTCGTTCATGGACAGATCCGTCCACAACCGACCATGCATGGTGGTATAGTGTGTATGTGTTAACGGCCAAGTGATGTTATAATACATTACTACTATGTAGACATATGTTATGTATTGTCTTCTTTCTCTCCAATAAGTCTCGTTCTTAAACGGCTTATATTGAATAAATCATTTTATCATTTATATATTCCCATGTATAGCATTTTCAGTCTGAGCATTTTCTTCTTTCCCTTTCTTTGTTTTAACCTATCCCTATTTCCCAGTGGAACTTTCATTTGGTGTCGATGGATTTCATGTGTTTATTTTACAGAGTGACAAATTGAGGGAGACATCCAAACTCTCTATATCGTGTGCGGATTCTCGCGTGCCTCACATATAAATATGCAGTATGGTCGATTTGTGATTATGATAAATGTGATGCGGCATGGTCTTTTTCATACAATTATGATTAATAGTTCCTTAAGAATTAAACTTACAGGAAACTATCATATACAAAATATATATTATTTGTGGTTACTGTGAATTCAATTGTGTTATATATATTTTTGTATTTAATATTGCCAATACAAAATCAAACCAAATCGACACAATACATACAGGGTTCATGCATCTAGAAGTGAGAATCAACTGATGTATGGCAGCAATGTCTGGATCACTCAATATAAATGTGGTATATGCGATTGGTTGGCATTGTGTATAGTATGTCTTACTGTCGGGCTGCTTGCATGCTGGGCCATTACTGGTAGTAGTGGAAAGGTATCGACTATGGTGCTGAGAGAGTGTCAGTATGTCAATGACATTTAATTGTCTAAGTGCGTCGCCTCTAAAATTATGACACCATGCATGGCCTGAAGATATCTATTGACAAAAGACATTGTATGTCTGGCAAAAGGCTATTCCCTAGCTATTCCCAAACTGTCGGAATCCACGCTATCATAAAAAGATTGCATATTTCCTGATGGAATGGGCTTTATATTTTGTTACACAGTTCGGGTCTCTTTGCAACAGGCATTTTGTTTGTCTGATGTGCATCGCGGTGTCTCCAATATAAAATACTACACGTTCATCTCAGCGATGGTCGGTTCTTAGGGTGGATACACACATGCATGTAATCTCTGTAAATATCGTGTATTTGGCGTTTTACATGGATCATACACACCGTGTAATATGTGTCCGCTGACAACCCAATCATTGCGACTGTGTTTGACCACAGTGAGTTAAACTCTGAACCGCTGAGGAGCCGTTGACTGGGACGAAGTCGTCAGGCCGCTTAAAATAATTATTCGCGCGATAACTCAAATGGTCGACGTTCTGTTTAAATCATTGTCAGTCTTCTATTGATGTTAATACCAGTGATGGCCTCTTCCCCAACGCAGGGGGCTATGACCCCCAACATGCACGGGGAGCTATTTTATCCCAGAAGCTACCGAATTCACAATTGCATATATCCTCGACGGGGGTGTGCATGCAGCACCATGAGTCCTGACACCCTGCTTTATAAATATCGTAGTCATGTCTGTCGTGTCTGTTTTCTACGAGTGATTAATCTAATATGCAGCAATTTATGCTATTCATATAATTATGAACATATTATACAGCTTTAAATTTGAATGCACGGTGTTTCTGTTTGTCTTCGTTCGGCGAAAGGGTTGCCTAGCTACGAGTTCCCAACTACGTCACCTTTCCTCTCTTGTGTTATACAGTTATACATGTATACACAAATTTACAACTATGGAATATTTAAGTAAAACATTATATTGTAATTCTTGCCCAGATAATCCCGGCTGATACGTTCAATTAACTCCCTTAGTTATTGGAAGCTTTCGAGAACCAGCCCCTCCCCCAATCATGGATTATGGTCGAAAATGTTACAATTCAAGCTTGTGACAGGTATGAGCTTGTTCAACCTTTGGCTTGAGAAACATATATATAAATGGTGGGGGGGGGGTGTCACTCTTTTTAATTTCAACGCTGTACCTGCATTATTTTTGGCGCTATAATGAATATTTGCAATCCCAATTGAAGTATGTTATCACATGAGCTCGCTCTCAAATTATCAGAGAAATCTCAACAAGCCGGTATTATCCTATAAAATAATTCTGCATATTTTATTTTTGTTTTGGATGACCCTGTTTCCAAGAAATGACAGAAACAAATCAAGTATAAAATCGACCGGCTCTAATCCACTTTTCGAAATGAATTATAACTCGTGAAAAACAGCAACATATATCAGACAAGAATTACCCATTTCGGCATCCATGAAAGAAGACATGTTTATGACTGGCCTGAAATTTCTTGATGGCAGTTTGTTTGATAATGGCTTATAACTACTCACTGGTGAAATTGACCTCTCGCGCGCAGGTGATTAATTTTGTCAATTATTGGTGTGGCCATGTAAAATACATGTATTTTACATACAGACATTACATGCATGTGTGTATCCACCCTTACCGCATATGCCAACGGCTATCAGAAAGCAATACACAGCTGCTGTTCCAACGATGTGATTGTAACGTGCTGGATGCAGAATCGGATCTAACAGCGACATGATGTTTTCGCTAGTCCATGTAAATAGATAATTATAACATCTTTGGATGCATTTGCAACCAAGTTTTTCGTATTCTCCTGGACCATATCGTTTGCTAATCTCTTCCTGGAATGAAGCTTTAAATACGCTACAGGCGATGTCTGTGTCATTTGTTAGTCTTGTTGTATGCACCTTTAAAAACTTGTTTGTGGTCGGAGGACCCGTGTATGGGGTGGTATCACGCCGCGGACGTTGCGTTGATCTCTCGTATCGTTGGTCCGTGTTATTCTCGGCGGTAGGCCAACTTGTATATTGCACTTAAAGAAACAGATGTATAAACGCATATTAGTTGGCATAGTATAATCGGAGTTTCCACCAATAAAATATATCGCACCTCATACTCAAATTCCATTTGTGTTAACTTAGGTAAGTGACACAACACACCTTATTTTTATGTTATCTCTCACTTGACTTTCTCGCATTCTGATTGGCTGTACACTACTATACTATTTTAGAATAGTACCCCAGTAGGATTTCTACGTGCCTACTATTATTTTTCTATTTATAGTAACATACTCATTTCGAAATCGGGTTGCCTCCTGAAGATACGACCAATCTTAAACTAAACCGTGTACGATACTTGTTGCAATATCGGTATATCACTAGATTTATTGGTGAATTGTAACGGTCTTACAAATCTCAGAGCATAGCTAGCTAACAGTTTGTCCGTTTATTTGGCAAGCGGCCAGTCCTAATTGTATAATGCCAGTGGACGTTATTTATAACTTTCTTTTCCGTTTTAATCGATGTTAGAAAATTAACTTCTAAAATTTCACCAAAATGTTTTTGCAAATGACGTATTTATAGAAATAAACGCATGAATCACGAAGAGATGTTTAAGAAATAAATACACGGTGTAGAGGTGTGTATGGTCAAGTTGTACCACAAAAAACTGATTGTAGGTGACGCGTAGCGGAGTCCTACAATCAGTTTTTTGTGGTACAACTTGACCATACACACCGATACACCGTGTATTTATTTCTTTTGTAATACGACTGAAAGTTTATGGTCACAATTCGACTGAATAGTCACCGAAATACTGCGCTTTTTCGGTCTCAGGTGAGAAAACATTTCGTGGTGTAATTCGTATTGGGCGTACTCGATTTCTTTGCATGGAGTACTCTCGTAATGTCTTGTCTTGTTATGAAATTCCCCCGTTGACTTTTCGAGGCACCTCTTCTAGAAATAATCGTTGTGATTGGCTAAAAAACGATGTGTTTTCAGCGGCGCCCGTGCGTTTCATTTAAATTGTACAGGAAATACGATGCGGTCATTTCTGTTTTGAACGTTGTTGCGACAACATGAATATGATCATCGACTATGGACAAATTTCCTTACACAAAGCGATCTAAATGATCTAGTTTACTAAACTAATCTTATTCCCCTTCTGTACTGGTGAACAAACACTTTCATTTTCAACTTGATTCCGAAATATCGAATGCACAGCCCGGCCCCATGGATTTATTTTATTAAGTAACTTTCTTTGGTCGTAACATATATCAATATACCATAACATCATTTGGACCATATTCATTGGCAACCAAACTGGTTTCAAGCGACAAATCGCTAGAAAATTCGCAAGATTGTCAAGATGTAGCAAAATTCAAAGGGTTACGGGTGCGGGTGTACTCCGTTGATGCCCCGTTTGCGCGGAGTTAGAAAAGACGGGAAAAGTCGCGTGCGGCGATCTGAATAAACCGATTTTTTTCGTGGTACAATTGGAAAAAGTAGAATTGTACCACAAAACTGGAACGAGATAGCCATGGTAACTCGGACCACTGGCCAATCAGGACATGGCTTTTAAGCATAGTTAGGCAGGGTCGTATTACAATGTTAGATGTAACTAATAACATAGTTATGCTCCCCTACCACATTCAAAAGATTGCCGTAAATTGTAAAATCTGAGACCGATTTCCAAAATTCACGCTAAATAAAAATGTGACAAAATCAGACACAGAAATTGTGCGAGAATTGGCACCAATGTTCGATATAATATAATAAATAATGAGTGTCTTGTCTTGTCTTGTCCAATGTTCGATATAATATAATAAATAATGAGTGTCTTGTCATTGACTATGCCAGAATAGTGGTCCTCGATGAGGAATAGTCCACTCGCCTGCGCCTCTCGGACCATTATTCTGGCATAGTCAACTCTAAGACATTCATTATCCATATAATATATAGGCAACAGACTAACAATGGAGGATCATTATTGTTTCACGCTGAAGAAAAATCCGGATCCGACCTTTCCAAATTAAACGCATTTTATAAGTTTTTTAACGAGATCCGATTAAAACGTGTGGCAAACAAAAACACGTTAAGTAGAGTTAACTTCTTTCACGATAATGTGTATATTACTATTTGTTGCATATATATACCGACATTCACCTTTCGTTGGTATCTGAATATTTTGTTTCAGAATCAGAAACGGAATATTTTTGGAGTTCTATCTCTTCCTCCAACAACCGTCTAGCGAAAGGGTCGCAAATATATTTGGCTTGTTTAGCCATCATTTTATTTACATAATGTCTAAGTAATAATGGAAGGCCAATACGGATAATTGGGAGTGTCTTTTGTCTCACCGGCAAGGTAAATACAATTCTTACACATCGTATGTTATTACAGATATTACAATTGTTTTCATGAGATAATATTTCACTTTCATGATATTTACTCCTTTCGGTCAAAGGTCAAACCTAAACCTTGAAGGTTTCAATTATTCATATCAATTCCGATGACGATATATAATTATAGTTAAATACTTTTTAAGTCATTATATTTACACTTTTAATTATCATTTGAACATTTTATGGGGAGGGGGAAGTTTCAATATTACAAGTGCATGAAGCACAGTTATAACTGTCAGTTATAAAGTAATCACAAGTCAGTAATAAATGAAATAAATAACAAAGTATCTAGCAAATGTTCAGTTCATTTACTATTGTTGTATTTTGGTTATTGCAGAGGATTTCCGAAGATCTGTAAAAGCTAGTCACATGTATACCTGTAGCACGACATTGGTGCATCGCTGTATACCTATATCATCTATTCATATATATAAAGACATTTTAAGGTGAGACCTTTCCATTATTCATCTCCACCCTCATGGCTAAGAAATTAGATATATACACATTTCTCGTACTCATACAACTTTTGACTGTCGTGTATACACGTGCATACTAAATATATATACAGATGTGCATATAACGATTTCCCTGAGAAAGGAATCCCTGCGACACAAACAACACTGTTTTTTTTATGTTTTTCGTCGTTAAATTAGATTTGACAGGGATATATTAATTATGTGACATTTTCTAGAAGCAGAAGTTTATGTACTGAAAGCAGTACCACGAATGATAACGAGATAAACGAACACAATAATAATGAAGCACAAATAACACCAATCATCGGTGATCGTTGTAGAGCTTTGAACCCTATTGCAAGCGCGATCGGAAATCGGGAACGTTGCTATAGATGCACCAGATAAGGGGTCGGCTGATTCAGGGACGTGGATAGAGGGTCTCAATATTACCCCCCCCCGTTTGACACCCCTTTGGTTGGAAGTTTCTAACTAATGGTGCAACAGTTCAAACTGTTGAGGATTGTTTTCCCCAAATCGATAGGTATGTTAGTCCACACATTAAACCTAAAGAAGGCAATATTCGACCTTTGGTATAAAGAAACAAAGTTCACATCAAACACAAGTTGGATGTGAATTAAACTATCAGAGAATTGTTATACCTATATTTGTTCTTAAATTTACAAAACGTTTGGAATGCTTGATAAAAATTGGGAGTGATGTTGCTGGTGATGTTGTCACTCGAGCCCCCTGTCGCCACGCCCAAGAGGAATCCAAATAAAATCTCCTTATTAAATATAAAATCTCCAGGGAGACTTAAATTTGACAACCCACCATATCGGCATATAATAATTCCCCAAATCATCTTAACCCCAAATAGACAGGACATTTAGGGTAGGTCGTGTTCCCACATAGGCCTTTAGTCGGTGGGTTCTATAACGCACCAAACCTAGGTTTAGTTCCAGATGTAACCAGAGAAGAGTGGAACCAAACAGATGGGTTCTATGGTGGTATTAGGTTCTCCGAAGAACCGCAATTGGAACGTTGTCTTAGCGTAATAATAAATAATAATAAATAATAAAATAATAAAATCACCATCACAATGACAAAGCAGAGAATGCATAATGAAATAAGTCTTCGGAAAACATCAGATCAGATATATCTATCTGGCGTTTAATAAACACAAAACAGATTTACTGGCCAATAGTTTATGGAACGGTAAGTTGTGATGGCGAACGTACAAAACTATCGGTCTGGCGTGTAATCAACACAGAACAGATTTACTGGCCAATAGTTTATGGCATGGTAAGTTGTGACGGCGAAAGAACACTCAATGTCTTAACCATAGCACGCGTTTTATAACCTGGCGACGAGGAACTTATGAGTGTGGTTCTATGCATCCACTGACCCATATCACACAGGGCGAACGGTACCAACAGATTCACAGGTCATGTCCACATGAAGCTCAGTTCGTGTCTACAACAAACTTTGAAGGACCTTGAAGAACACAAAAACCACGCATCAAATATTAATATAAATCCGGTTTCTTGTTGATAATGTGTCCGAAGTTCTTGTGTTGTTCTGGGTTTCTTGAATCCATGATCCGGGTTTGTTTCGGTACTGTTAGCCCAGCGGCGTACATGTATATTAGTAATCTGACTCGGACCATTATATGCATTATACAGTGCCTAATGGGCTCGACAATATGAAATTTGCCATTGTAGTATTACTATTAAATAAGATTCAGACTTACATGTAATATATCACAGGGTCGCATTCGAATGGGCAACGTCGGCTATGAAAACACTTCCTAAATCCCTGTTACAAATTAAACCATTCAATACAAATACAAGACTGCCTCTTTCTCGATTCCTATTCGCGTGACGTTCCGACGTAAACCACCGGACGTTACCGTCAGACATGAATGAAATAATAGATGGAACGAAATTGTCTCTCCGGAGTTTTTAGCTCAAACGTCACACATTCTCCTTACATTCAATATTAATTGATTGAGGCTATATTGGCCTTGACTCGTAAGCGTATTTTCTTCTACATGAAATGATCTGCAGTAAATCCCTTCCAAATATATAAACAAGAACGAGCAAAATTTGACACACGAATCACACAAAATGTGCGAAAATGGCGGTTCGGTGTTGCCAAAAATAATGTCATTTGAAAAGTGGGTTGCACTGAAACATGAAGTATCACAATGAACGATCCGTGTAACGAGACAATAAATTGTTGGATATCTGGGCTATTCCTTTTACTGTGAATTTTGTCGGGGACGTCCTAAAAATGGAAGCATTTTCACTGAGAGCTGGGAAGCTAACATGAACGTCTAATGTGTTTAAAGGGAGACTGTATGCCACATTCAATAAATATATTGATAATATATAGAACAACTAGCAGATTAGCCCGCCACTGGCGGGATTCGTCCCATGGCTTTGTTATTGCCAGAAACATGACTATATGAGCGTATATGAGCAAGGACACGGGCGCATGCGAAATTGAACCCGATTGGACCTTGAATTGATTATTTTGAAGGGCAAGGTGAGGTCGTGGTCACGATTTGACCCGCCCAAAACACTCCCCAGACAAAAGCATCCCTGGGTATCACATTTTGTCGAAATCCACGAGTTTTACCTGATTTGACCTTGAATTGACCATTTGAAGGTCATGGTCACGATTTGACCCGTCCAAAAGACTCCCCGGACAAAAGTATCCCTAGGTATAAAATTTCGTCACAATCCGCCAGTTTTACCCAATTTGACCTTGAATTGACCATTTTGAAGGTGAAGGTCAGGTCGGGGTGACGATTTGACCGGTCCATGAAACTACCCGGACAAAAGTACCCCTAGGTAGCAATTTTGGGCTCGATCGGTCGAGCCGTTTTCGGGCGGGATTGGTCCCATGGCTTTCGTCGATCCATTAATTTTTGTTTTTCAAGGTAACACCGTGCAGGCACGCCTACAAAAAATATTCCCCGTCCCGAGTTGACCATACATGACAAATGATGACAAAACCGAGATAATGTTATTTGGAACAGATCACAGAATTAAGAACACCCCTTTGGACTGCATTCGTATAGGTGATTCCGAC
Organism: Siphonodentalium dalli; assembly: GCA_032622095.1. Taxonomy (NCBI): domain Eukaryota; kingdom Metazoa; phylum Mollusca; class Scaphopoda; order Gadilida; family Siphonodentaliidae; genus Siphonodentalium; species Siphonodentalium dalli. The sequence goes on from CP136063.1 coordinate 261,277,141, forward strand.
ATAAAGCCATCGTCGTGTGCCAGATATCTGGGCATTCACCTGGACAGTATTCTGTCAATGGAAGTGTACATAAACAATTTATGCAGAAGTCTATTTCTGGATATAAGGATAATTTCTCACATCAGGCCATTCATAACCACCGATGCTGCTAAAACTCTTGTTTCGTCATTTGTTCTTTCCAAGATTGACTACTGTAACCCACTTCTGGCTGGCTTACCAAAGACAGAAATTGATAAACTTCAACGTATGATGAACATTGCTGCTCGTGTGATTCTTAAGAAGCCTAAATTTTCTGACCTGACACCAATGTTCAAAGAACTGCACTGGCTACCAATTCAAGCCCGCATTGACTATAAAATTGCTGTCTTATGTTGTAAGAAATTTGACTGTCTCTCGCCCCTCCCTGTATATATCGAATCTCTTCTTTCATGCTATGTACCTGGTAAACCAGGCTTAAGGTCATCTGATAAAATATTACTTGCTGTCCCCAAACGTGACCTTGTTAATTATGGTCGTCGATCTTTTGAATGCTACGGCCCAAACCTTTGGAATTCACTCCCGCTTACACTTAGGAATTTTGCTACTGGAATCTTTCAAAACAGAACTCAAAACGTATCTGTTTAAACTTCACTATGGCAACGACGACGACCAAAGCTGAGCACACATTTCCTGCATTGTTTTATACAATACACACAGCCTTCATCCTGATTTGTATATGCATTGTTTGATTTATTTCATTGTAGTTATTGTTTGTGTGTACATGCGTATATGTGTTTAAATGTGCTGGAGCTCGGTCATCTGTTGTATCATTGAGCGCTTTGGGCCTCATGGGATAAGACGCTTTAAAAATGCTATACATTATTATTATACATAAGAAAAAATTTCACGTCGATGTCACCGCTGACGACCGAGATATCGCCCAAGGTAATTTGTGGGTACCCGTTTCAAGGTCAAGGTCACATCAGGCGGACAAACTGATCCGACGAAAATCTCCCCCGTCCCTTGGAAGCCCTAAGTAGGAAATTTCGTCTCGAAATCCCCAATTTCCGAGACGGTCGATTGAGCCGTATTTATACTCGTGTATATAAACGCTCTTTAACAACGACACCGCAGATACGAACGTATTTAATCATTAACCCATTAACCCATCAATTCCAACGACGGTGGTAGGGCGAAGGATGAAGGAGTGCTCGGACGTTCTCGGTAGCGATGTGATGACACTTCTCGTGATTTGTTACCCTTAGATAGCAAGTTTGGGCTCAATCGGTCGAGCCGTTTTCGAGTCTATAAAGGACACATATACGGAAGTCTCAAAATATATAGTAGACTTGAAGATTAGCCCGCCACTGGCGGCATTGGGACCATGGTTTGGTGGACAAAATTACCCGACAAATATATTCCCCGTTCCGAGTTGACCATAAATAACAAATTTCACGTCTCGGTCACCGCTGACGACCGGGATATCGCCCAATGTCATGTGTTGGTACCCGTTTCAAGGTCAAGGTCACATCAGGCGATCAAACTGCCCCGACGAAAATCTCTGCCGTCCCTTGGAAGCCCTAAGTACGAAATGTCGTCTCGATCGATTAAGCCGTAATTATACTATAGCCGTATTTACACTACTCGGCAAGTATTTACTGCAAATACAAGAGGTACGATTTAGTGCAAGTACGGTATTTACGCGATGCATCGAAAACAGAAACATAAGACGATCGATGGAATCAACTCAAAAGTATTGTTCCCGGGCAATACAAAATATCTTATGACTTCCAATAAATATCTCCTCATAGTCCACACCCTGTGGCATAACTGGGAAGTGAAGACATAATTTTAGAAGTCCTCACAAGGGAAGAATTGACGCCGAATCGAGTGATTTCGAGTGACAAAAATGACGATGTCGGAAAGAATAAAATATCTCGAACCCGGTGGTCCTAGAATACGATTTTTCATGGGAAAATGGACAGACTCCACGCTTTAATTGTATTAGGAAATTATCGAAGAGACATAAACGCATTTATTAACAATTTCGCCAGCCTTGGGAAGATTCGTAGAAGCGAGTTCTATGCAATGGAAATGCATGCATATTTCCGATGTAGCGCTCTTTAACAACGACACCGCAGATACGAACGCTCTTTAATCATTAACTCATTAACCCATCAATCCCCATTGCGGTGGCAGTTGAAGGGTGAATGAGTGGTCGCGCGGACTCGCGTTTTTTTTACTCTTAGATAGGAAGTTTGGGCTCAATCGGTGGAGCCGTTTTCGAGTCTATAAAGGACACATATATATATACACACATATATATACGGAGTTCTCAAAATATATAGTAGACTAGCAGATTTGCCCGCCACTGGCGGGATTGGTCCCATACTTTGGTCGATCCACAAATTTTACGTCGATGTCACCGCTGACGACCGAGATATCGCTCAAGGTCATTTATGGGTACCCGTTTCAAGGTAAAGGTCACCTCAGGCGGACAATAACCCGACAGAAATATTCCCCGTCCCGAGTTGACCATACTTAACAAATTTCACGTCGATTTTACCGCTGACGACCGAGATATCGTCCAAGTTCATTTGTGGGTACCCATTTCAAGGTCAATGTCACCTCATGCGGACAAACTGACCCGACGAACATCCCCCCGTCCCTTGAAATCTCCCCCGTCTCTTGAAAGCCCTAAGTACGAAATTTCGTCTCGATGTTTTTAAGATTCGCGTATGTTAACATTAAGTTTGTTATTATAAGTCTGCATACGACATGGATAGTTTATATATCAACTTAACAATCGTTTTTCACAAACATAATTATGTTACATTGAACGATCGGCCCAAGAGCGAAATAGCGTACGATGATAATATAGTATGTTTGCGCTGTTGCGTATATCGCGACGTTCTGTATGCTTTGAGGTTTTTTATAATAACTAATAGATTGTCATGATATTGAAGCATATTTGGGGAATGATATATACATGGCAGCTCATACCTACACATTCCATATACAATTCGCTTAATGTTGGTGTGATTCATATTTTTGAAGACACGAAGGTGGTGAATTAGTCTGCACTTTAACACATATTTGTGTCTATTTTACGATTAGCAGACGAACGTGCGGCTGCTCGTATGTTATACGCATTCAATACGTTGTGTGAATTTAGAGTTGTCCTTCCTGCATCGGGTCAGACACATCAAAGAGACCATTTAATCCCTCAATTCCAAGGACGATGTCAGGCGGAGGGTGAAAGAGTGCTAGGACGTTCTCAGTAGCGGTGCGAAGGGACTTCATGTGGATTTTTACCCTTAGATAGGAAGTTTGGGCGGAATCGGTCAAGCCGTTTTCGAGACTATAAAGGATATACACACATACAGACGGAAGTCTCAAAATATATAGTAGATTATAAATTTGAATCTAATATGTCTTCTGTAAACGTTCAGGTAAACAAGTTATCTGAAAATCAAATTAAAAAAATTAATATAAATTTACTTTATGGCTCCAGCCATAAACTATGTTACGATTGACATATATGCAAGACGGGATCAATTTAATTGAATATTCGTGACACAATTCATGCAAACATTATGTTAGTACAGGGTGTGAACCCAAGCAGCTGACTATACACATACATTACTCATCTGGGACTACTATGCATATAATATAAGATTTATTTGATATATTTGTCTGATAAAATATGTTGATGGCGAGCGTTTCATTTTGTTTTGCATTCCAGCTTATCTGCCATCTGTAACATTCGTAATCAGCACTGTAAGTCAAAAAGTTGAACTCTGATTACCTTATTCTACGAAGCAGATACTATAGAAACGAACAACAGTTGAGTACAGTACCTATTTGAAGATGTCCCATACGATAATGACACTAAAAAACTAACATTCTCAATGCCAGGACATATTTGTACCCCTTGGACGCGACTTTTAAAAAGAGGACGCTTCTTTGAAACTTTTGTTTAGGCAAGCAAAACACATGATATATTTGATATATAGAGCTTCCATGATCTCGTTTCCCAACTTTAGGCGACAAACGAAAAAGAGCTTTCTCAATTGTGAGCTTTGGTACTCGTTTTCAATGTATAGATGCTTTTGTGGATTTTCATGCATTACTATAAATTCTATAATGAGGTTGGTTACATTTTTATTTTTCATTTCTCTGTTGTCATGGCAATTTGAATATTGCCAATTCTAATTTTATGTCAAGTCGGACCGGGCATATCTTGTTAGCCCATTATAATGTTGAATTCATGATTCAATATGCCATTAATTAACTTATGTCACTAATAAAAATCCCAAAACCTTCAACTTGCCTAATCTTAATACCGAACGTTCCTAGCTATAAACGTATATATGACATGTATTGAAATAATTTACAGAGAATAACCGTTGTAATGTAAACGTATATATGACATGTATTGAAATAATTTACAGAGAATAACTGTTGTAATGGTTCCAAACTTACCTGTATTATTCTGATCGGGTGTAGCCACTACCACGAACGTCACTAATATGAACAGTCTGTAACATTAAAATGACATGGTTCATTGTAATCATAATAGCACTGTATATGTAATTTGGTAGTAATTTTAAGTCCATAAGTAGCAAATACATAACATAATTTATTATTAAACGTAGAATAAACAGAGGGTGACGGTGGCTTTTTGGTTAGACGCCGCGCGATCACGTGTCAGAGATTCGAGCCGGTGACATTATGGTCAGGATTGAATGTCTTCCTCTCACCCACTTAATAATAAGTAGATTCTATGGTGGTCGGTCCAATTTGCTTGTATAATGAACGGCTATATATGTATAACATAATAGCTTCCTGTATCTTGGGTATTTATTTAGATGAAACTGTTATAGAGACACTCGTGGGCTTGTCCCTTTCTTGTTAATGGCTCTATATACATAGTGAGGGTCGATTAGGATTGTACTGTGTGAGGTTGTGGATTCCGATGTAGGTGAAGGCACTCCTATTAAAGGCACGGGCGGCGTTCGTTGCAGAAATAATTATATTTGTTCAAATCGCCATCAACAGAAGGAACACCAAAATATATACAGTTCCGCTCATATGCCAAACATAATCAGTGCGTAAATAGTATATTGTCGTCAAGACGTAGGATGGTGTACGTAAACAAGAGACTGCTCGTGTTACAGAAGTTTTGCTTCTGCTTACATAACACAGCGCAATTAAATTGGTTAATCACACAAAAATGATATAAACGCTCTTTATTATTTCCATATTAGGAAAACAGTAACAAATAACGCTCTTAATGTTTACCATATTCGGATCTAAACACAAACAGGAAATGTAACGTTTTTTACTTTTAATTACACAACAAGTGGGAAAAAATTAACAATAACATACTGTTTCTGTCATATTTCTGATTGTCATAATAACAAAGTCTGTCTATATCTTAAGAACAAAATATGTCTATATATTACTATTCTTTCTGTTTATGGCGGTTTTTGACGCAGGTGAATATTTTAACAGCATACGCCAACGCCGCCCGTATCTTTAAGCCGAGCTAATCAGTCCAACATATCCTGGCGGAAGTACGCACATAATCGACCTATGATGTGAAATAGATAGATAATGTGATTATTTGATTCTGCAATAAGCAGACAGTTGACTCTTACCCGTTATGTTGTTGTATGGCGCGGGCTATAGTGAAAACACATGTTAAAGAACGTACACCTCAAAAGTCGTGAGTTGGCCAAATTGTGACATTATCCGCACATAATATGTCTAGAATCGCCTCACTGTGAGTCGATATTGCGACTAAAATGTTCTAATTTTCTGCACATTATCGACTCAAATCTATCTACCTAAAACAAGTTATAAACATAATGTGCTGGTTTTCGGGATAACTGTCTGTACAGTCATAACCTCTTGGATTGTTGCATGTAAGAACTGAGAAAAATGCGTCCCTGGTATGGCATGATGTGAATTCGTTATCTAAGTTGTTCCATATTGTAGGATATGCGTGGAATAGTAGTTGCTGGGAGAAAGATGTTCTTGATCAATGATAGAAAATTCATAGTTTACACGTGTGGGCCATGGGAGATCTCGCATCTGACTCTACAGGCAAACCGAATACAGAATTACATTTGAACGTCTTGCCCTGGGTTTGAATGCAATCATATTATAAGTAATATTGACGGGGAGGGTGGGTTATTATGTAACTATAGCACCATGATTGCCAATTAAATGCTAATAAATGGCAACAATTCAGAAATCAGGGCTCACATGTTTAAACACCCTCGTGTAATTTCATAGATCAGTTTAAGGATGCACACTATTTAGGGGTGATGGCAACAATATGATGAAGCGACCTAATTAATTTAATAATGGCCAATTAACAATTAAGTGTCATTATATCGCAACAATAATGCAAAATTCGGTGTTTACGTGTGTGGGCCATAATCAATTCCTCATGTGGCGTCACATGTAACTGAATTAGAATTAAATTCTAATTCATAATTTACATTTGCCAAATATGGAAATTCCTGGAAGTGGCTGTTCGCCACGTTGGTGGCAAATAGTCATGTTACATAGGAATCGTTATTTGCCACCCGGGTGGCGAATAACGATTATATAATCTATTTATTTTTCCCAGAAGAGTAAGATGATATCGAGCATCGGGAATATTTATTTTCAGACCTTACCAAATCACTGTCGGTTTTAAAAGGCTGTCTGGACGGAGTGGGTTTCTGACGTTACTACCAGGTCGCAAACGATCTATTAGTTTTCCGGGATCGAGGGGGGGGGGTGGCGAATTGCGATTTTGCTATATAAGGTTTGGATGGCTTTATGCAGTGATTAATACAACCAGTATATCACGCCATGACATTCGTGATACAGAATCAGGTCAGGTACATCATCCAATCAGCATTTAAGAAACCGAACAAACATCAAGTCCTGGTATAAGGTTTATGCCATTATGGCAAAGGGGATGTCAGACCTAGTAATCTCTTACTAGGTGGATAGCACCACACCGACCCACCGGACTAGCAGGAAAATACTAGTATGAAGGATCAGCTGGTAACCGAGAGTTACCCCTCGGCTATCTATAAGTCAACAAAGGATATAGGATAGTAAAACGGCCGATCATTCTGTCGCCATATATGTAATTTTTCCACGTGATATGTGTATAAAATAGGTGTATGCATATACACATCTTACAATCTATACATATTCAATTCTTGAATTGTCTGCAGTATATGATTATGTGATATTTATGTGGTGGTAAACCAGTGTATAACCACTTAACCACGATTCAAAATAATGAATATAGATGTGCCACATAGGGTAATACATCTTCCTGTGTCAAAGATGTATGCAAGTTACAGTGTACTTACCACCATTATTATATTATTACCTTATGAGTTTGGAACATAATACAAATGGTTAGATTCTATACTTAGTATACATGTAAGTGGGAATTATATTTCAAAATAATTAGTATGCGGGTGGAGATGACTATATGTATATCATATATCAATCATTATTAGTAGTTGTTAATTAATAATGCCGTTCGTAATACATGTAGATCAGTTTGTAATGAATGTGGTATCTAAAGTTATGGATGACACGAGAAAGAGAAGGATGTCTGCTATAGGCATATTAAAGAAGAGAGGCTAGTTTAATGATGACCAAGGTCCTAATTTATCGCAGACAAATTGCTCCTCGTTATCGTGACATAAATTTTGAAATGGAAGCTGGATTCTGGAGCGGTTTATTTGAATTTTGAAAAGAGTTTTGGAATGTACCCCTTACAAGTTTATTTTATGCCAAAGTTAGAATTTAGATAATTTTGGAAATAGACTCCCAATGAGTTGAAAAGATGTCAAAATGGTTTGATAAAATCATCATCAGTTGCAGTTTGCTGACTCTGTAACACACTAAGCGCATGTCACGTGACGTTTCGGCCCTTTTCTGCAATTCACCAGTATATCACGCCATGACATTCGTGATACAGAATCAGGTCAGGTACATCATCCAATCAGCATTTAAGAAACCGAACAAACATCAAGTCCTGGTATAAAATATAACTTTTTATTACATATCTATCAACGTAATTCGCATGATCGCACGAGTTTCCAGGCGTGTGATAATTCTCAGAATCGCACTAGTGCAATCTGTCGACGGAACTTTTTCATTCAGTGTTGTTAGACTGGTTCTCGCCGTTACTATTTTTGCTTTTTCAATCACGACAATAAAGATTGTATCGATGAGATGATTCATTCAAGTAGTTTCATTTGAAGAATAAGTTTGTCGAGGCACATAATTTAATTTCAAACGCATCATTAAAGATGGGTCAATGTCACTCGCGGATAGACGGGCTCCCTCTCTGATTGTTGCGTTAATCCTAGAATGCCGTTAACACTCAATTGAATTCACATTTTCTGTACCGGAGATATACGATTGTGAGTCAACTTACTATGATACGGATATATGTAATAAAAATAGAACAGCATGAGTGTCTAGATTTTGACGAATTATCGCACTCGATTTGATGGCGGAACGCGTTACCTCTCGCGCGGGACGCACTCGATGTATCGCTCCGCCAACAAATCTCGTGCGATAATTTCGTCACAATCCAGACACTCATGCGGTTCTATCTATTTCCTTATCGAGGGTGGGGTGGAGAATAACGATTTCGTATATATGGTGTTGTAGAATTTATGAAGTGAGTATTAGTATATCACGAAATGATATTCGTGATATACAGAATCAGGCCATGTATATATCAGTCAGTAATTATTAGTATATCACGACATGATATTCGTGATATATAGAATCAGGCCATGTATATATCAGTCAGATTTTCTGAAACGAAACCAACATCAAGTCCTGTATAAATTTTATTGAATCGGAGGGAGTGGTGAGTATCGATTTAGCTATATACGGTGTGGATTGATATACTTTTTAAATTACGATTTAGAGATAGACATGACCTTATTTTGAATGACGAATACCGTATCGTGATATACCGTTAATGCTAATCACTGCATAGTATGCAGTGATTAGCATTAACGGTATATCACGAAACGGTATTTGTCATTCAAAATAAGGTCATGTCTATCTCTAAATCGTAATTTAAAAAACGGAATCAAGTCCTGGAATATAACATATAATATTTCTGTGATCTGGGGGGGGGGGGGGTGCCGAATATTTTTTTATATAAGTAATTGCTGGATTTATGAAGCGATTATTAGTATATATCATGACATGATCGTCGTGATACACAATAAGGTGATGCCTTTCATTAAGGGCTGTCAACCCATTTCTCCCAAAATGTGAATGAGTGAAAATAAACGATTATGTTCATGTATATAAGTAATCACAGTAACCAAGCCAATGGATGCACAATTTTAAGAGTATAACTCAATTTAGAAAAAACTAAATGTGAATTTTATAGAGGTTTTAAAAATTATATTTTTCTAACACAAATCAAACAAACACAAAGGCCATATCTACGAACAAATATGGAAATATGTACTTAACACTGTGAAGAATGCTGAACAATAAAAATGTATTCATATTTACCAAGCATTCTTTGAAAGATTTACTCAGAACCACTTGTTTACAAATGGTAGCGAAGAGGGAGGATTTATGAAGTGATTATTATTTTCGGTATATCAAGACATGATATTCATGATACAGAATCAAGTCATGCCAATCAGTAAGTTAGTATTCTGTGAACGGAACAAACATCAAGACCTGCAAAACAATTATTATCGGTTTGACGGGATGGAGAGGGGTAGCGAATAGCGATATCCCGAAAACTAATATTATATTTTCCAGGACGTGATGTTTGTTCTGTTTCTAATGTTCTGGTTGGGTGATAGACATAACCTGATTCTGTATCACGAATACCATATCGTGATCTGTCGGTAGTAATAATCACTGCAAAAAGCTATGCGCACCTTATATAGACAAACTGCTATTCCGGTCGCCAAACCCCGAAATTCACGGATGCGTGTTTTGGCGTATAAAGTTTTTTTCTCTGCGGATTTTGTTAATTCAGGCATCCGACATCAATATTTTATCGGCTGGCCATCTGTCAGCCTTGAGCAATTTGTTTTTTATAGCGACCTAAAAAGTATACCCCCCCTATGTTTTCCCAGACGTGAAACCAGTTACTTGGAATTTGTTGCAAATTCACATGACTAATCTGGAAAATGTATATATTTTCATTAAGCTAAGACATAATGACACTATTTCGTGCCAAAATTGAAACTCACCATCCAAGATGGCTACCAAAATGGCCACCGGAAGTTAAAATATGACATTTTTTCACAAATATCTTCTAGATCAGTTCATGCTGTTTGGAACTGTTTGAGTAATATGACTTTATTTTGTATTTTGTATATTAACTGATCACTGGATCAATTAAATATGCAATTATTGGGGTCCTACCCGCTTGTGATCCCTCAAAAATTCGATTTTACAGAACACGGTATAAAATTTCACAAAAAATCACAACTCGGATTCTAGTCATATTTCAACAAGAAATGAACAGAATGTTGCAATTAAGTAAGGCATACTATTACCTATGAATATTCCAACTAAGTGAAACAAAATTCTTACTTTGGCTCAAAATGGCTGCCAAAATGGCCGCCAAAATATGGAAAATGGTAAATATTGCCCTAGGGTGTCCTGCAATCGCTTACAAGTTGTGGTTGATGTACAAAATTGGCTATTATGCCTTCTATACATTGAATACTAACATGTCTGCTGCATCATGGTTAATTGTTACTGTTGTCATCACTGACATCACCAAAACTATTGGACTTTTCTCACAAAAACTTGACATAAATATCGGCAAAAATTAACTTTTCGGGTATAACTCAATTTAGAAAAAACTAAATGTGAATTTTATAGAGGTTTTAAAAATTATATTTTTCTAACACAAATCAAACAAACACAAAGGCCATATCTACGAACAAATATGGAAATATGTACTTAACACTGTGAAGAATGCTGAACAATAAAAATGTATTCATATTTACCAAGCATTCTTTGAAAGATTTACTCAGAACCACTTGTTTACAAATGGTAGCGAAGAGGGAGGATTTATGAAGTGATTATTATTTTCGGTATATCAAGACATGATATTCATGATACAGAATCAAGTCATGCCAATCAGTAAGTTAGTATTCTGTGAACGGAACAAACATCAAGACCTGCAAAACAATTATTATCGGTTTGACGGGATGGAGAGGGGTAGCGAATAGCGATATCCCGAAAACTAATATTATATTTTCCAGGACGTGATGTTTGTTCTGTTTCTAATGTTCTGGTTGGGTGATAGACATAACCTGATTCTGTATCACGAATACCATATCGTGATCTGTCGGTAGTAATAATCACTGCAAAAAGCTATGCGCACCTTATATAGACAAACTGCTATTCGTCAAACTAGTCCGGTCGCCAAACCCCGAAATTCACGGATGCGTGTTTTGGCGTATAAAGTTTTTTTCTCTGCGGATTTTGTTAATTCAGGCATCCGACATCAATATTTTATCGGCTGGCCATCTGTCAGCCTTGAGCAATTTTTTTTTTATAGCGACCTAAAAAGTATACCCCCCCCAATGTTTTCCCAGACGTGAAACCAGTTACTTGGAATTTGTTGCAAATTCACATGACTAATCTGGAAAATGTATATATTTTCATTAAGCTAAGACATAATGACACTATTTCGTGCCAAAATTGAAACTCACCATCCAAGATGGCTACCAAAATGGCCACCGGAAGTTAAAATATGACATTTTTTCACAAATATCTTCTAGATCAGTTCATGCTGTTTGGAACTGTTTGAGTAATATGACTTTATTTTGTATTTTGTATATTAACTGATCACTGGATCAATTAAATATGCAATTATTGGGGTCCTACCCGCTTGTGATCCCTCAAAAATTCGATTTTACAGAACACGGTATAAAATTTCACAAAAAATCACAACTCGGATTCTAGTCATATTTCAACAAGAAATGAACAGAATGTTGCAATTAAGTAAGGCATACTATTACCTATGAATATTCCAACTAAGTGAAACAAAATTCTTACTTTGGCTCAAAATGGCTGCCAAAATGGCCGCCAAAATATGGAAAATGGTAAATATTGCCCTAGGGTGTCCTGCAATCGCTTACAAGTTGTGGTTGATGTACAAAATTGGCTATTATGCCTTCTATACATTGAATACTAACATGTCTGCTGCATCATGGTTAATTGTTACTGTTGTCATCACTGACATCACCAAAACTATTGGACTTTTCTCACAAAAACATGACATAAATATCGGCAAAAATTAACTTTTCGGGTATAACTCAATTTAGAAAAAACTAAATGTGAATTTTATAGAGGTTTTAAAAATTATATTTTTCTAACACAAATCAAACAAACACAAAGGCCATATCTACGAACAAATATGGAAATATGTACTTAACACTGTGAAGAATGCTGAACAATAAAAATGTATTCATATTTACCAAGCATTCTTTGAAAGATTTACTCAGAACCACTTGTTTACAAATGGTAGCGAAGAGGGAGGATTTATGAAGTGATTATTATTTTCGGTATATCAAGACATGATATTCATGATACAGAATCAAGTCATGCCAATCAGTAAGTTAGTATTCTGTGAACGGAACAAACATCAAGACCTGCAAAACAATTATTATCGGTTTGACGGGATGGAGAGGGGTAGCGAATAGCGATATCCCGAAAACTAATATTATATTTTCCAGGACGTGATGTTTGTTCTGTTTCTAATGTTCTGGTTGGGTGATAGACATAACCTGATTCTGTATCACGAATACCATATCGTGATCTGTCGGTAGTAATAATCACTGCAAAAAGCTATGCGCACCTTATATAGACAAACTGCTATTCGTCAAACTAGTCCGGTCGCCAAACCCCGAAATTCACGGATGCGTGTTTTGGCGTATAAAGTTTTTTTCTCTGCGGATTTTGTTAATTCAGGCATCCGACATCAATATTTTATCGGCTGGCCATCTGTCAGCCTTGAGCAATTTTTTTTTTATAGCGACCTAAAAAGTATACCCCCCCCCCCAATGTTTTCCCAGACGTGAAACCAGTTACTTGGAATTTGTTGCAAATTCACATGACTAATCTGGAAAATGTATATATTTTCATTAAGCTAAGACATAATGACACTATTTCGTGCCAAAATTGAAACTCACCATCCAAGATGGCTACCAAAATGGCCACCGGAAGTTAAAATATGACATTTTTTCACAAATATCTTCTAGATCAGTTCATGCTGTTTGGAACTGTTTGAGTAATATGACTTTATTTTGTATTTTGTATATTAACTGATCACTGGATCAATTAAATATGCAATTATTGGGGTCCTACCCGCTTGTGATCCCTCAAAAATTCGATTTTACAGAACACGGTATAAAATTTCACAAAAAATCACAACTCGGATTCTAGTCATATTTCAACAAGAAATGAACAGAATGTTGCAATTAAGTAAGGCATACTATTACCTATGAATATTCCAACTAAGTGAAACAAAATTCTTACTTTGGCTCAAAATGGCTGCCAAAATGGCCGCCAAAATATGGAAAATGGTAAATATTGCCCTAGGGTGTCCTGCAATCGCTTACAAGTTGTGGTTGATGTACAAAATTGGCTATTATGCCTTCTATACATTGAATACTAACATGTCTGCTGCATCATGGTTAATTGTTACTGTTGTCATCACTGACATCACCAAAACTATTGGACTTTTCTCACAAAAACTTGACATAAATATCGGCAAAAATAAACTTTTCGGGTTTGGACAATTTTTTCTAGTAATATTGTAACTATCTTTGAATTGAAAGGTGTGTATTCTATTGGTCTATCTTAAATGTGTCACACTACGGTGTTTATAGAACAAATTGCTCAAGATGGCTTCCAAAATGGCAACCAAATTGGTAATAAGTTATTTTTTTACATATATCATTATAACATTATATATATATAATTATTCTCTGCGTTATCCGAAAATGTAGCAAATTGTGACCCATTTGGTTATGATATGTGTTAGTTAATTAACTGACAATTAAATGTTCTATTGTGGCTGTACCAGTTCCGTGTGGGGCATGACAAATTCATTTTAAATTATGGAATTTTGCGGAGAACTTCTTTTGTGATTCTGACCATATTATTGGAAGGAAATGGGCAGAACTTTTGAGACGGAACTGAGATGAACCATAATATGTGACTCTTCTGGTCCATTATGATAAAAAAATATCAACTGGATACAGGATGGATGCCAAGATGGTAGCCAGGGAGTTACTCTATTATCATAGGTGAGGTGAATAGGTATACATGGAGTTAGTGTATGTCATGAATATGCATACAATGAGTGACTATATGGCTATGAGTGTGATGTCCATAGTGAGATGTATAGGTATACAGGGAGAGGTCATGGTCAGGTGTGTGGTGAATCGGTATGAATGGAGTTGACTGTATGGTGTACCCCGCTCGACAAAACAAGTGTCCATTGGCACCGCGGTGTATTTGCCGTTCTGCCGCGGTGTCAGCGTTTGTAACTGCGGTTGAGGACTGCGGCCGAAAGCATGTACACTGAAGCCGAACGGCAAGTACACCATGGCCGAAAGGCAACTAAAACGCGGCCGAATGGCATGTGCACCGTGGTTAGATTTCTGATTTGTATCATCTTTTTTCAGTTTAATGAACGTACACCGCAGCAACTACACCATGGCCGAATGGCAAGCACACTGCGGCCCAACTGTAGTTAGCCGGTGGAGCCGCAGTGTTGTTGCATTTCGGCCGCGGTGGCAACGCTAACCGCACCGTGGTTAAGTGGACACTTGTTTGTGTGTATACTGTACGGGTGCACCCGGTGTGCCTGTATGGACATTGATGTGGTGTATGGATATAGCTACATGTTCATGGGTGGAATGTACATGTGTTTCTGTATGATCACGGATGGGGTGTGTGGATAAATAGTGAGTGATTTTATGGCTACGGGTAATGTGTATGGTATACATATTTACCTCACCATTGGCCATGTCACTCACTGTATCCCTATTTGTCACACCATAGCCGAATAGCAACTCAATATATACTAATACACCCCAGCCATGTCAGTATAGTCACTCCATATGTGCATATGCATATCATCCATGGCCATATAGCCACTCGCTTTATATACATACACCTCGCACATGACCATATAGCAACATCATTGTATATCCGCATAACCTACACATAACTATACCGCCACGAGTCGCCAAGCAGGAACACCAGGTATACTCACACATGTGACACATGACCATTTAGTCACTCCCGGCATAGATAGTCATTACATTGATGTCACTCCTTGTATACCTACATGTACTCATTTCACCATTGACCATACAGTCACTACCTGTATACATATTCCACACACAGTCATATACATGTAACCACTCGATATATACATATGAAGCCCACCCTAGACTATAGAGTCACTCCAGGTATACATATGCACCTCACCACTGGTCATTCAGTCCTTCCAGATATACAAAAAACCCGCACACACGACCACTCATACCATCCATACTTGTATATCACACATGACAGTTCAGCAACGTACTGTATAATCATACACGCCATCCATGATCATACAGCTAATCCCTACACACATACCAATGATAATGCATCCACGAGAAATAAACATATACATCCCATCCGTTACAACAAGGACACTCCCACACGATAATGTCCACCAGCTTACTCCACTTATACATATACACTTCAATCATGACAGTACAGTCATTCCACGTATACCACACACATTGCCCGTAACCATAAACTCACCCACGATTTATCCACACACCCCATCCATGATCATACAGAACAGAAAAGACATGTACATCCCACACATGACCTTACAGTCACTCCATATATACATAATCAATACATAGATGGCCATGTAGCTATAACCATACACCACATCAATGTCCATACAGGCACACCGAGTGCACCAGTACAAGATACACACGACCATACACCATACAGTCACTCCATTCATACCGATTCATCCCACACCTGACCATGACATCTCCCTGTATACCTATACTTCTCACTATGGACAACACACTCATAACCATATAGTCACTCATTGTATGCATATTCACATCATCCAAGACATACACTAACTCCATGCATACCTATTCACCTCAAATATTCATAGAGTAACTCCCTGGCTACCATCTTGGCATCCATCCTGTATCCAGTTGATATTGGTTTATCATAATGGAACAGAAGAGCCACATACCTCCTGGACAAAACAAGTGTCCACTTAACCGATCTGTGGTTAGCGTTGTCACGCGGCCGAAATGCTACTACACCGCAGCTCCACCGGCTAACTACAGTTGGGCCGCGATTTACCTCCCATTCAGCCATAGTGTAGTTGCCACGGTGTACGTTCATTAAACTGATACAAACCAGAAATCTAACCACGGTGTGCATGCCATTCGGTCGCGTTGTAGTTGCCTTTCGGCCAAGGTGTACTTGCCGTTTGGCCGCAGTGTACATGCCGTTCGGCCGCGGTGCTCAACTGCAGTTACAAACTCTGACACCGCGGCTGAACGGCAAATACACCACGGTGAAGGGTATTATGGTTCATCTCAGTTCCGTCTCAAAGTTCTCCCCATTTCCTTTCAATAATATGGTCAGAATCACAAAAGAGGTTCTCCGCAAAATTCCATACTTTAAAATAAATTTGTCATGCCCCATACGGAACTGGGACAACCATAATAGAACATTTAGTTGTCAGTTAATTAACTAACACGTATAATAACCAAGTGAGTCACAATTTGCTACATTTTCGGATAACGCAGAGAATAATGTTATATATATAATGTTATAATGATATATGTAAAAAAAATAACTTATTACCAATTTGGTTGCCATATTGGAAGCCATCGTGAGCAATTTGTTCTATAAACACCGTAGTGTGACACATTTAAGATAGACCAATACAATAAACACCTTTAAATCCAAAGTTAATTACATTACTAGAAAAATGGTCCAAACCTGAAAAGTAAATTTTTGCCGATATTTATGTCAAGTTTTTGAGAGAAACGTCCAATAGTTTTGGTGATATCAGTGGTGGCAACATTAACAATTAACCATGGTGCAGCAGACATGTTAGTATTCAATGTATAGAAGGCATAATAGCCAATTTTGTACATCAACCACAACTTGTAAGCGATTGCAGGACACCCTAGGGCGATATTTACCATTTTTCCATATTTTGGCGGCCATTTTGGCAGCCATTTTGAGCCAAAGTAAGAATTTTGGTTCCATGAGTTGGAATATTCATAGGTAATGGTATGCCTCACTTAATTGCAACCTTCTGTTCATTTCTTGTTGAAATATGACTAGAATCCCAGTTGTGATTTTTTGGTGAAATTTTATAACGCGTTCTGTAAAATCAAATTTTTGAGGGATCACAAGTGGCTAGGACCCCAATAATTGCATATTTAATTGCTCAATGATCAGTTAATATACAAAATACAAAATAAAGTCATTTTACTGAACCAGTTTCAAACAGCATGAACTGATCTAGAAGATTATTTGTGAAAAAATGTCATATTTTCAACTTCCGGCGGCCATTTTGGTGGCAATCTTGGATGGTGAGTTTCAATTTTGGCCCAAACTAGTGTCATTATGTCTTAGCTTCATGAAAATATATACATTTTACTAGATTAGTTATGTGAAATTGCAACAAATTCCAAGTTACTGGTTTTACGTCTGGGAAAAAATTGGGGGGGGGGGTATACTTTTTAGGGCGCTATAACAAAAATTGCTCAAGGCTGACAGATGGCCAGCCGATAAAATCTTGATGTCGGATACCTGAATTTACAAAATCCGCAGAGAAAAAAACTTTATACGCCAAAACACGCATCCGTGACCTGGTGGCCGGACTAAACCCCCATCCCGAAAACTAATATTTTATTTTCCAGGCCTCCATATTTATTCCGTGTCTTAAATTCTAATTGGACGATTGACATGACCTGCGTCTGTATCACTAATATCGCTATTTGCAACCCGTCCCATCCCGTGTATCACGAATATCGCTATTTGCAACCCGTCCCACCCCGCGTATCCCGAATATCGCTAATTGCAACCCGTCTGATAAGTGTTTTCCATGACTTGATGTTTGTTCCGTTTCTTCAATTCTGATTGGATCATAGACTTGACCTGAGTGTGTATCAGAAAACATTTATTATTTTCTTGGGAAATTCCCCCCTGCACAGTGCTTATTTGGGTCTGCATGTTTATTAATTTTGAGGCTATGAAGATTGAAATCGGATTACATAGCACTCAGAAATACGATAGAGGTGGACCATAAATGATTACATAGCACTCATAAATACGATAGAGGTGGACCATAAAGGATTACATAGCACTCAGAAATACGATAGAGGTGGACCATAAAGGATTACATAGCACTCAGAAATACGATAGAGGTGGACCATATACTGGTAGTAATCACCGATGCATAAATCCATGCATATCTTAAATAGCGATATCGCTAGTCCAGATCCCGGAAAACTAGTATTTCGTTTGCGATCTGGTGTAACGCCCCCAAACCCCACCCCGCCCGACATACTTTTAAAACCGACAGTGATTTGGCAATGACTGAAAATAATTATTCCTGATATTCGAGATAATCTTACTCCATATTGAGAAAATAAAGTCATAATATAATCGCTATTCGCCAACCGCGTGGCGAATAACGATTCCTATGTAATATAGTGATAAACTGGTAGAACTAATCACTTCATAAATCCACCCAAACCATATACAATAAAATCGCTATTCGCCACCCCCTCCCCCGAAGCCGGAAAATTTGTGTTTCTTTTGCGATCTGGTATTAACCCCCACATCCCCATAGCCTTTTAAAACCGACAGTGATTTGATAAGGACTGAACATAATTATTCCTGATGCTCGAGATAATCTTACTCTTCGCATGTGGAGAAAATAAAGACATATGATAGCTATTCGCCAACCGGGTGTTGAATAGCGATTCGTATATAATATAGTGATAAACTAGTAGTACTAACCACTTCATAAATCCATCCAAACCGTATATAGCAAAATCGCTATTCGCCACCACCCCCCGTACTAGGAAATTAGTATTACTTATGTGATCTGATAGTAACCCTCACATCCACGCCCAGACATACTTTTAAAACCAACATTGATTTGGTAAGGACTGACACGAGCAATGTTTAATGTCAAGCATATAACATACTCAATACACTAATTGTTTTGCTTGAGGTATAAATGAGTGACTTTAATTGAAGAATATAACTATGCTGGTTTACTCTTTGACTTCTGGCATTATATAATTGTTTTGCATGAGGTATAAATTAGTGATTTTCATTGAAAAATAGTTTCTGGTTTAATCATTCATGGGAACACATGAGGCATTATTCAGTGAAATTCATGGAAAACTGAATTGTACTCTCTCATAAATCAATGACTTTCATTTAACAACATAATTATACTGGTTTACTCATTCATGGGTACACTTAAGTCATTATTAAATGAAAATCATGGAAAACTAAATTCTAGTATCTCATAAATCAATGACGTTCATTGAAGAATATAATTATGCTGGGTTACTCACTCACTTGAGGTATTACATTTCTACTTCTGCATATTACTCAGACGCCATAAATGTAAAGAAGATTATGCAGAGGTCCAGGTAGCTACCACCTCCGAGTCACGTTATAACCTTGTGGTGACTCTAGTAGCGTTATTTCACGTGCACACACCGAGGCGTGTACACGGGTCAGCAATTAATGTCCGCACCCACGACAACTTACATGGACAAATGTTGTAATGGGGGATGTCGGCATTATGCATTCGGAATTTCGGATCTTTATTCAATGATCTCGAATGAGACTTTTCAGCCAGATAAGTTTCAAATGTTTATTGTGAATATATCTTGAGCTACAGTACAGAGCTATCGTGAAGTAGGCTTCGAATATTCCCTTAATATATACCACGGATCAACCAAGCAATACCTATTGGTGGTATATATTAGACAATAAATAACTACAAGTTAGGACTATGTGTCCTAGCATGTGCCACCAGTCTTGTAGTAATTATAAAATAAACTTTTTGGTTTTGGGGGCGCAATTGCCGACAAATGCAGATATTGTACAAGTGCATATGGCGACAATAACGCCACATCACATACGGTACAGGTCAAATTAGACTTTCGTTGTAAAACTGAAGGCAGGACGTTATGGGGAAGGAGGTGGGATATTTTCAAACCAATCTATATCCTTTTAGTGTTTGCATTGTATAAATATCGAGCTAGCAGTTTTCGAAGTGTACACAAGAATAAGTTCCACCAGACTGCCGGGAATTGCATAAACCTAAATTGCCAAACCTTAAAGTAACGTATGCCATCTGCTACGTGTGTCGATAACATTTACTACAGCGTGGTGTTTGCATGTGCCCGGTCAGCTGGGGGCTCAAATTTCCAAATAGGAGGCTTTCCATAACTTACAGGAGTATCTGCGACCACCATAAGTGTATCACGTGATCAGATACATGATATCTGAACGCGTGCCTGTTCCAAACTCTACTTCAATAACAATGCGGACTTATCGCTTTTATAAAAAAACACGCCACTCCTCTCATATCATTAACCTCGCACGATTTAACCAATAGGTTCAATACACCACATCGTAGAAGAACATGAGCACGTATGTATCGGATAATTACTATGCTATGTCCTCATCGTGTTGTTGGATTATCTTATCGGTATTTAAACACCAAATTGCATAACATTATCTAGCGCATATTGAGCTAGCCTGTAAATTGATGTGATCAATAATTATCTTCTCGGATGACATATGCCTTTCTTATAAACCACATTAATATTTCCTATATATTCATCACAATAACTGACCGAGTTCTGATATTTTTGTCAGAATACCCTGACCTAGTTTTGATCCCCATTCCGCTAGCACGAGAGGCGAATAAGCTAAACTCCAGGCTACACTTCTGGTTTACTCATTCGTGTGCACAATTGAGTCATTATTCAAGGCAAATCATGGGAAACTGAATTCTAGGTTCTCATAGTCAATGACTTTCATCGAACGATATAATTATGCTCGTTTACTCATTCATGGGCATTATTCAATGAAAATCATGGAAAACTGAATTATAGCTGCTCATATAACATCACCAAAAGACAAGACATATAATACATGTACTAATTGTTTTGCTACAGGTAAAAATCAATTACACTAATTGAGGAATATATGCTGGTTTACTCATTCATTGTGAAAACTGGGGCATTATTCAATGAACATCAAGGAAAACTGAATTCTAATTTCTCATATAACACCTTCATGGAATTTTTGTTTTTGTTTGTTGGTTGGTTTGTTTGTTTTTCTTTTTGATGTATGCAGATCATAAACAACTGAATTTTAGTTTCTCATGGATCAATTATTTTCATGGGAGAGTACGTGCTGGTTTACTCATTTATTTAGACAATTAAGGCATTATTCAGTGACAAGCATGAGAAACTTCAATCCAGTTTCTACTAAATCAGTGACTTCATTGAAGAATATGCACTGATTTACTTATTCACGGGCACAATTTGGGCATTGTTCAATGGCAATCATGGAAAACTAATTGTAGTTTCGCATACAACATCATCAAGAAACATAACACATAATATACATATTATTTTGCTTGACTTTAATTGAAGAATATATTCTGGTTTACTCATTCATTTTGGGACAACTGAGGCATTATTCAAAGGAAATCACGGACAACAGAATTCAAATTTCTCATAAATCAATGACTTTCATTGAAGAATATAATTTTGTTGGTTTTCTCGTTCATTTGGGACAACTGATGTATTATTCAGTGAAAAAATAAATACTAGATTCTCATATAACATCTCCAAGAAACAGGACATATAGCATACTAATTGTTTTGCTTGAGGTATAAATCAATTCTAGTATATCATAAATCAGTGACTTTTAGTGAAGGAAAGTATACTGATTTACTCATTCATTGGGACAGCTGAGGCATTAGTCAATGCAAATCGTGGATAAATGTATTTTAGTTTCTGCAATAACATAACCAAGAGGGTATATGTAATACACATTTTATTTTGCTTAAGATATATATCAGTGACTTTCATTGAAGAATATACACTGGTTTACCAGGATATATAACATACTAATTGTTTTTCTTGAGGTATAAATCAATGGCATTAATTAAAGAATATATGCTGGTTTACTTATTAATAGAGATAACTGAGGCATTATTCAATGAAAATCATGGAAAACTGAATACTAGTTTCTCACATAACATAATCAAGAGGCATGCAGTTCATATAAGTACCATTTCTTTTGCTTGAGGTATAAATCATTCATGAGGACCATTGAAACATTATTCGTGGACAATCAATGAACAACTTATTTCTGTTTTGTCATAAATCAGCAACTTGCATTGAAGAATACATGATAAATTCCTCAACAATTTTGCAGCAACTGAGACATTATTCAATGAAAATAATGGAACACTGAATTCTTGCTTCTCATATAACAATACCAAGAGATCAATTACTTCAATTACAATCATGAAAAACTAAATTCTCGTGTCTCATATAACAATACCAAGAGGCAGTACATATAATTAACAAAGTGCTTGAGGTGTGAATCCGTGACTTTCATTGAAGAATATATTCTGGTTTACTCATTCGTTGAGACCATTGATGCACTATTCTATAAAAATTATGAAAAACTAAATTTCAGCTTCTCATAAATCAATTATTTTCCTTGAAAAATATATGCTGGTTTTCTGAATATTGGGGACAGGAAATAGTACATATACTACACTAGTTTTTGCTCATTGTATGGATGTAGTTTTCTGATATTTTAATGACAAAATGTTGAGGTTTATAATAACTGATATGTGGAACTCAATTATAATTATTTCTTCATTATCAGCTTAGGATTATGGTCTTGTATAAGTGTTAATTTATGTTATGGTCAGACTACTATGTTCATATTCAAGGAAATATTTACACTATGTTATTGTATAAAAGAATCACTGAAAGCTATATATCAGAGAGATCCTGTGTTAACACCCCTCTTGTGATTTCGTCGATGAATCTGAATTAGCAGAACATTGAATGATACACAGTATGTTGGGTGTGGTTCTGTAATGACGCCATCCTATTAATTCGATGATTGCCAATTAGTTGTCTGTGTATGTCAACAATAATTCCCAGTTTCAACGTTACATGTGAGCCAATATTTATACTGACACATAAAGCATTGAGCCTTACCCAGAACAAAACCTCCTGGTTTATGGCATACACAGACAATGTCTCGGGGCCTCGGTGGCTCAATCGGTTAGGGGTACAACTGCAAGCCGTTTCGCCTTCCAGCGCTGGCGATAAGGTTTCAAATCCACATGTTTCAATCGTGGACTTTGCAACTCGAAATCGTTATCTGGGAAAGTTGCCAGTTACTTGCCGATGGCCGGTGGTTTGCCGCACATGGTCGACGAGTTTATCAGCCATTGCAATCACTGTTACATTAGCCGTAAGTGTGCTATTTCCACCACCATTAAAACTGGCAATGTCGTGATATGGCCTTAGTGGCTAAAGCGACATAAAACCCGAATCAATCAATCAATCAATCAATCAGACAATGTCTCAACACAAATATTATAACGTAATACTGTAATTATTAAATGGCATACCTTGTGATGGTGATCATTTTTCTCTCAATTAAAACTGCGTCTCCCTGACAATTGTCGATTCAAGAAAGAAACTATTAGCAGATCTAGTTATAATTGTATACCGGTTGTGCACATTGACCGCATCTGAGACAAGTCCTAGTCATATATGCGACACGAGCGACAATTATTCAATTAACTTACAGGGCGTGGTGGTAGAGTTCGATCCAGTTATTAGCTTGCGGTCTTTTGTCCCTGTATTCACACCGTGTCATCAGACAAATAAGGCATCACGCAAATACGGATAGTAGGAAATATACTTCACGGTCGTTGCCGTCAGTTTTCTGTATGCAATGGGGACATGACAATCTGCGGGATGGGATGGGATATGGGACAAAACGACAATCTGCGGGACAGAATTTCAAATTGCGTGGGACGGCGGATATCTCGAGGAATACAGGGCGTAGGGGACTCATTTTGGTGTCTAACGAAAGGCCCACGTTCGCACTATCCACACATATTAACCACGTCACTATCCAAACACCAGAAGTTGCATTATTTGATCGACAACTGACCTAACATGGGGTGGAATTTGGGATAGCATGACAATCTGCGGAACAGGATTTTCAAATTGCGTGGGACGGCCGATAGCTCGAGGAATACAGCGCATAGAGGGCTACTGTTGGTGTCTAACGAAAGGTCTACATTCGCCCTATTCACACATATTAACCACGCCACTGACCTGACACCGGAAGTTACATTATCCGGTCGACAACTGACCTAACATAAAATGCTACAAACACGAAAAACTGCGTTCGACATTAATGTTTAGAATTTAGATTTCTCGATGAATACACTAGCAAACAACAAGTTTTAGGTATCAAATAACGCAGTGGAATACTGTGCATTCGTATTTAGCTACAATATGGCTGTTTTAGTGCGGATATTGTAATGGAGAACACGCAAACACGCTCCGATAAAACAGCTAAAAATAGACTCGATGTTTACAATTACAGGATCGATTTCAGCTGGTATATTCAATATAATGGGGCGTATAGTATATCAAAATGTAGGATTAGACACAGGGAATGTATTTTTTTCCAAATGGGTCCACCAGGCGGTGATATTGTTGCAGAAATTCGCTCCAAGATATTCGCACTTATATTTATTTCAGTTGTGACTAAAAGCCCAGATGCCGGAGCCCAGCGACTAAAAGCCAAGTTACAAAATAGTTCAACTGGTTTGAACGAATGAATATGTCAATGGTAAGACTATTCAAAAGAATTTCAAATCAAATAGTGTTTATAGACTTAAAAACTTATGTGTCCGCCATTCATATATGCGGTGAAGTCCTCATATTATCTCCCAGTAATACGCGGGGGAGGTTCTCATATGAACATATTATTTGCCGGTCATACACGGTGGAGGTTCATATTATCCGCCGGTCATACGCGATGGAAGTTTTCTTATTATCCTCCGGTCATACGCGGGGGAGGTTCTGATATGAACATATTATCTGCCGGTCATATGCGGTGGAGCTTCATATTATCCACCGGTCATACGCGAGGGAGGTTCTCATATTATCCTCCGGTCATACGATGGGGAGGTTCTCATATGAACATATTAACTGTCTGTCATACGCGAGGGAGGTTCTCATATTATCCACCGGTTATACGTGAGGGAGGTTCTCATATTATCATCCGGTCATACATAGGGGAGGTTCTCATATGAACATATTATCTGCCGGTCATACGCGGTGGAGGTTCATATTATCCGCCGGTCATACGCGAGGGAGGTTCTCATATTATCCTCCGGTCATACGTGGGGGAGGTTCTGATATGAACATATTATTCGCCGGTCATACGTGGTGGAGGTTCATGTTATCCGCCGGTCATATGTGAGGGAGGTTCTCATATTATCCTCCGGTCATACATGGGGGAGGTTCTGATATGAACATATTATTCGCCGGTCATACGGGGTGGAGGTTCATATTATCCACTTGTCATACACGGTGGAGGTTCTCATATGAACATATTATCCACCGGTCATACGCGGTGGAGGTTCATATTATCCGCCGGTCATACGCGAGGGAAGTTCTCATATTATCCTCCGATCATATGTGGGTGAGGTTCTGATATGAACATATTATCCGCCGGTCATACGCGGTGGAGGTTCATATTATCCGCCGGTCATGCGCGAGGGAGGTTCTTATATTATCCTCCGGTCATACGTTGGGGAGGTTCTCATATGAACATATTATCCGCCGGTTTTACGCGGTGGAGGTTCATATTATCCGCCGGTCATATGCGAGGGAGGTTCTCATATTATCCACCGGTCATACGCGAGGGAGGTTCTTATATTATCCTCCGGTCATACGTTGGGGAGGTTCTCATATGAACATATTATCCGCCGGTCATACGCGGTGGAGGTTCATATTATCCGCCGGTCATACGCGAGGGAGGTTCTCATATTATCCTCCAGTCATACATTGGGGAGGTTCTCATATGAACATATTATTCGCCGGTCATACGCAGTGGAGGTTCATATTATCCACCGGTCATACATGGTGGAAGTTCTCATATGAACATATTATCCGCCGGTCATATGCGGTGGAGGTTCATATTATCCTCCGGTCATACGTGAGGGAAGTTCTCATATTATCCTCCGATCATATGTGGGTGAGGTTCTGATATGAACATATTATCCGCCGGTCATACGCGGTGGAGGTTCATATTATCCGCCGGTCATGCGCGAGGGAGGTTCTCATATTATCCACCGGTCATACGCGAGGGAGGTTCTTATATTATCCTCCGGTCATACGTTGGGGAGGTTCTCATATGAACATATTATCCGCCGGTCATACGCGGTGGAGGTTCTTATTATCCGCCGGTCATATGCGAGGGAGGTTCTTATATTATCCTCCGGTCATACGTTGGGGAGGTTCTCATATGAACATATTATCTGCCGGTCATACGCAGTAGAGGTTCATATTATCCGCCGGTCATACGCGAGGGAGGTTCTCATATTATCCTCCGGTCATATGTTGGGGAGGTTCTCATATGAACATATTATCCACCGGTCATACGCGGTGGAGGTTCATATTATCCGCCGATCATACGCGAGGGAAGTTCTCATATTATCCTTCGGTCATATGTGGGGGAGGTTCTGATATGAACATATTATCCGCCGGTCATACGCAGTGGAGGTTCTCATATGAACATATTATCCGCCGGTCATACGCGGTGGAGGTTCTCATATGAATATATTATCCGCCGGTCATACGCGGTGGGGGTTCATATTATCCGCCGGTCATACTCGAGGGAAGTTCTCATATTATCCTTCGGTCATAGGTGGGGGAGGTTCTGATATGAACATATTATCTGCCGGTCATACGCGATGGAGGTTCATATTATCCACCGGTCATACGCGGTGGAGGTTCTCATATGAACATATTATCCACCGGTCATATGCGAGGGAGGTTCTCATATTATCCACCGGTCACACCCGAGGGAGGATATGACCGGCGGATAATATGTTCATATGAGGACCTCCCCAACGTATGACCAGAGGATAATATGAGAACCTCCCTCGCGTATGACCGGTGGATAATATGAACATCCACCGCATATGACAGGCAGATAATATGTTCATATCCGAACCTCCCCCGCGTATGACCGGAGGATAAAATGAGAACTTCCCTCGCGTATGACTGGCGGATAATATGAACCTCCACCGCGTATGACCGGCAGATAATATGTTCATATGAGAACCTCCACCGCATATGAATGGCAGACACATAAGTTTTTAAGTCTATAATCACTATTTGATTTGAATATTCTTTTGAATAGTCTTACCATTGACATATTCATTCGTTCAAACCAGTTGATCTATTTTGTAACTTGGCTTTTAGTCGCTGGGCTCCGGCATCTGGGCTTTTAGTCACAACTGAAATAAAAATAAGTGAGAATATCTTGGAGCGAATTTCTGCAACAATTTCACCGCCTGGTGGAACCCATTTAAAAATATACATTCCCTGTGTCTAATCCTACATTTTGATATACCATACGTCCCATTATATTGAATATACCAGCTGAAATCGATCCTGTAATTGTAAATATCGAGTCTATTTTTAGCTGTTTTTTCGGCGCGTGTTTGCGTGTTCGCCATTACAATATTCGCACTAAAACAGCCATATTGTAGCTAAAAACGAATGCACAGTATTCCACTGCGTTATTTGATACCCAAAACGTGTTGTTTGCTAGCGTATTCATCGAGAAATCTAAATTCTAAACATTAATGTCGAACGCAGTTTTTCGTGTTTGTGGCATTTTATGTTAGGTCAGTTGTCGACCGAATAATGTAACGTCCGCTGTCCGGTCAGTGACGGGGTTAATATGTGTGGATAGGGCGAATGTGTGCCTTTCGTTAGACACCAAAATGAGCCCCCTACGCCCTGTATTCCTCGAGATATCGGCCGTCCCACGCAATTTGAAATTCTGTCCCGCAGATTGTCGTTTTGTCCCATATCCCATCCCATCCCGCAGATTGTCATGTCCCATGCAATGTAGCCAAATTTAACAAGCCGTTAGAAATAACAGTTACCGAATTATGACAATTTCCTCAAGAATATACTAATAGTATAGTTTAATGATACTATGAATGCAATATTATCCAAAAAACACACTTTGTGTGACAGAAAATGCAGTTCGATTATGTTTTATTTTTGCGAAAAGCACGTTGTTTGTTTATCATCAGAGAGTCACGAAGTTACCTGTAGATTTCTGGAAATCGTCGGCTATTTATTTCGAATCTTCCGCGGAAACAATAACCACGTGTTCGCACAACACAATATACCCCGTCAAGCTGGTTCGGGGACAAACACCGCTAATTAAGATATCAAAATCACAGGATTTATCTTAAACTCAAAAGGCGATCACAACGTCGCGACGTAAATGTATAATAAACAAGAAAGAAGTGATGTAATGATAAATAGGCATTTTATTATGTACAATTGACCATACAACTGAAATATTCATTAATGGGTGTGTGTGTTATTATATGTCATTTAGATCATACGCGCGCAATTTACTACGGACGAGTTACAATAGTAGTAAATTCCTTATTTCCTTATTTGTTGTGTGACGTTATTATATTTTGTCAGGATTAAATAAGAACTAAATTAATATACAATGCAATCTCTGTGCACAAACAATTATATTATGTACACGTGTTATGTATGATGATTTCCCAAACACGAGGTAACGTATATTAGATGGATTTTGAACAGACAACGGGTAGTATGGGTCGATTAAAGTTAGACTTGGTGTGATTTGAATGAGACTGCTGTGAATGCCGCCGTGAATATGATTTTTGTCGGCTTGTTGACTTCGTCTGGTTCCCACCGTTTATTTATATACAACTTTCTGTGACATCATTTGATATTTGTGTACAAAACACAGCGTTCGATCTTTACAATAACATACTATATACGCGATATATATGATTGGAATAATAACACAATGTGTCTATATTTTAATATGATTTCTGTTTACGGTGCTTTTAATGAATTTGACTATGTTAACATATATACCCGATGCGAACGCCACCCGTATCTTTGAAGCAACTGGTTGTTTGAGCTAAGCAGATACAGCTAATAATTGTGTTTATTTTACGTTCCCGTTATTGGCATAGGTCGATAAATACACGAAATACCTTTATGCAAACATTGAAGGCCCCATGGAGAAGACGTTAGTGATCTGAAATACATTTATACGAACATTGAATGTCCCATGGAGTAGGCTGTAAACTGTAAGTAAAGAGCCGGGAAAGGTGTCCATTATAGAAATATGATACACGCCCATCCAGCTAGGTATCACAAGAGTGTCCCATCTTGATAGTTATCACAACACATCTTGATAGTTATCACAACACATCTTGATACCTTGACTTTTACTGTACATTATTCTATGTTTTTTCAACAAAAACAAAATTCGTCTACACTCAGGTTCAAAGAGGACAGCAATCATGCAATCTTGTTCCAGAAATGGAGAAATGATGCCAAAATGGCCGCAAATCCAAACAAATGTTTAGATGAACGAAACAGCATGGATAACCGCATGAGTGTAAACAAATGTGTGAGTAATATGTTTGTGTCTGTCTTCATTAAAAGTCTGTAAGCTTAGTTTAAAGATACCTACACATTAGGTAAGATCCACACGGAAGACTTATTGGCCATTGCAGTCCAAAATAGAGCGAATTGTTTTAAATTTCTACTTTGAATAAATCAGACATATACCAAATAGTATACTTTGGAGCACGGGACACACTAAGTAATTTATTGCTACATAGTTAGCGGTAATGTTGTATGGCATATAATTACTCGTTGAATATTGCACAGAAACGAGCGTGTACACCCTTGTTATGTGAATGTTAGTTACACTTTCGCGATTTGCAATATTTTTTCCGGGCTGACAAACCATACAGATATGTTGCAGTGGTCATTTATGTTGGCATGGACGATACACTAGATACATTATTTAATGTGACGCTAACTTTCGTGATAATGTATGATGCGCAATTCTTATGGACGGGGTGTGTATTCAGTTTTCCCCCATTCACTAAATATTTCCATGTATGGTTGTGGGTAATAAGTGACACTCAGGAGAAGATGTAAATACGTTGATGAGGTTTTAGAAAACGAAGTTTCTCGAATGTCTGGTCTTAGTGAATATGACCAACTATAATAGGTAATTATATACACAGTCTCGTTACAGGCTGTTGTGTATTTTGGTCAATTATTGGAATTATTAAACATCGATTGTGGTACTTTTTGTGTCGGGAAATTGCGTTAACATGTAGTGTCATGTATATCTGTGTGAGAAGCGAAAAATTTGTCTGTCATCACTTGATCTGAAATAATTATCCAATGATGTTGTAAGAAATGAATTTGAATTTGTCTATTAGCACATATTACTAATCATTATGTTTAGTTCTATATAGTTGATTATATGAGAATGAGAAGCAGACAAGAGTGACAGTGAAGAATGTGTGTAGATGGGTGAAATAGTTTTATAAAAGTTTGGAAAGGATAAATATTAGTAGCCAATTAATAGAGTATTGTGGCACCGATAATGATTATGGTATGACTTATATAAGGTGTAAATATTTGTCACATATGAAGTAAACGGCTCAGTGAATTTAAATAATTAAATAGCAAAAAGCAGATGCATAGAAATGCATTAATGCTTGAATATTTGCACCGGGTTTCAGTTAAATAGTTATTTAATGAATAAAGGGAATTACAGATTATTGCCGGAACTATAGGACTATATATAATATTGTTATGTAACAGTCTATTTTGAAATGGCCAATATTAATATTCAGCAACTGGTGCCACCACAGTGGTCTTACAGAGAGTACTACCTGTAGCCAATACTAATGTGAGTCTGGAGAAGTACATGTGACAATATCATCTACAAAGCCCCGTGGTAGATCGATGCCTGGTATGAGGATCGTTTTCGTTCAACCCCTGTACGATTTCCGAGCTAAATGGGTGCATATTTTAAACACCATTATGGGTACTGTATATAACATAAACAAAATCTAATCTAAAAGGGACAAAGGCATTCGAGGCTTCGCAGTGGGTTCGTGAGAAATAGCATAGTTGTAAATCAACTGTCGCCAACAAGTATATGAAAACATAGATTTACTGTATACTTATTTTCATTATGTATAACTCCAATAATGAGATTTCGCATGTCAATTTTGTATATAAATATTACTGTTACAGTAGGATTACCGATACAAGTCCATTTAGTCGAAGATACCATGGTAAGCATTGGAAAAGGTCAAAGCATTGACTAATGTTCTGAAAATCATACTCAGACTAAAATATTTGAACTTAATACATGTTTATCGATATTCGTTGACAAATCACTGTAACTGTTTGTTTGCGTAACAATAGTTTCGAAAAGCTAAATGTCTTTCCTGTAGAACTATCAATAATGAATGTAAGAACACATTTGAATCTTTTTCTCCGTGCTGTTCGTAGCGGTGATGTTTATTATTAGTCTATGGCTGATATGGAAAAATAAAGAGAAAACGGTACACTGTTATTTCATTGAGCATATACGCATGTAGATATATATTCCATGTACATATAATTTGGAAATTAAAATCAGCCGCGCCCTTTCATTACTAGTTTATAAAACGAAACACGTCGTGGGCATGTCAATGTTGACTTATTAGTCCTCTTTGATTATATATCTCTACAGTAGCCGTAAGTTCCAGTGTAGAGTTTCATCGATGTTCGACTATTGAGATGTGCGTCATTAACAGAAGTGATTGAGCGCCCAGTTTACTCACGTAATGAACAGCACAAACAACTTCAAATAATTGAATTATGAGAAACAAATAACAACCACAATTGTATCATGGTGCTTGATTGAAATATTAAGTAGAAGTGCACGCGGTGTTTTTCTTTTCCAACGACCTGTCATGTCACCTTGTTCTACTGCGTTTGACTGCACTTCCAAAACGGATAAAAACAAATATTTAAAAAATGATCTTTGTTGATATAATAAAGCGAAATTACGATAAGGAGAAGAGGATACATTGAAATAGTAACTATAGTTTGCATGAAAGCATTGCAAAAATAGAATGCATTTTATTAGTTGTGCCAATAATTGCGTTCATCGATAGATTGTGATGCAGCGCCATTTAGCTACCCCATGGTATTTTTGTGTGTGGACATAACAGATAATTTAATGATTACGTACATGTCGTAATCTGGTCAATGATTCCGATTAAGCCTAGTATAGGTTGGGTGATGTAATTTAAGTTATAATTCGATTTTCAATTTCCATAAAAGGGGCTTTTAATGGTCAGTCTTAGTTCTTAATTACACGTATTCCCCATGTATGATATTATCAATGTATAATTCATCGGTATAATAGCTTAGGCGAGACATGATATGCAGCTTTCTGGAGATAGCCGTAGTCCTGTGTTGATTTTGGTGTTTTGAAATCGTAATGTCATGAGGGAGAAAGTCTTCCAACTTTTGATTCCAATACATACATTTTACAAATATTAAGCTACGAGGAATTTACATAAATAAATGCGAATCGGCTATCATCGAACCCATATCCCAGTGTGCATCGAGAGAGTGTGAATAATTGGTTGTGAAAAATTCGTGTGTACTGGCCGTGGTAATAAGTGTGATACTTAAAAGACGCAACGGGTATGTCACAATTGTAGTTAGGGGCAGTTTGATGTAGCCAACATTCCACTCTTGTGGTTGCTGAGACAGATTGAATGTCAGACCCTCTGGCTAAACAAAATTTTATTACCACCAATTGTTTGTTACTTTATATGACCATGTGTGACTCCTCCCTGTGGGACCAGCTCTGCCAATATACATGACTCAGAAGACACTAAGATATATCGCGATTTCTCATCACATCGCTGCTATGCAATGATGTGTCAGGAGTAACAAACAAATGTGTTTGTAAAAGAGAAGTTCGCCAGATGGGACTTGCGTCGAACAATAAATCAGGTAAGAGTCGGTTTCAGGTTTTGTGGCTTTAAATTGTCCAGCTAGACTGTGCCGTATTTTGTCCATAAAGTTATCAAATCATCGTTTCTACAGCCAGTACGTTGATTTTTAGATTGAGTTGCACGTACAGTACTTATTCGACAACTAGTCCATAAACCGACTTGGACTACCCTTCGAATTATGGTCGGACAAAAGATGTAGCAGAATTGGTAACCAACTTAGATATTGCATTTTAAGCCCCTCTGTACCTCCCCATTCTGAAATAGTTGTGGACAGTACAGACATTCAACGATCATCAACACGAAATTCAGAAACACGAGACAATAGATAAACACAGGATAAACAATACTGCAAACATCAGAAAAGCAATACAACAGCTAACAAAACTTT
Organism: Siphonodentalium dalli; assembly: GCA_032622095.1. Classification (NCBI taxonomy): domain Eukaryota; kingdom Metazoa; phylum Mollusca; class Scaphopoda; order Gadilida; family Siphonodentaliidae; genus Siphonodentalium; species Siphonodentalium dalli. Next base: position 261,310,851 of record CP136063.1, read on the forward strand.
ATCCTCAAACATCGTGAAGATGTGTTTCTAGCTGAGTGATTGGTGGGTTGGGTCCATTCAACCACCCACCTTGAAGAGATGATGTGGGATCAAAGTGGACCACGAGCTAAGTTGTGCACATAGGTCGATGCCTCGCGTGATTCGGCCGCCACAGTATCAGACCGTACACGACCACACATTGTGGGATGCATACCATGGGAAACCGGGTGCCAGGATGGGGAGTCATGTCCATATAAGTGGTGCGGTGGACCTATTCAGGCTATTCGACCACGAGCCCACACATAAGCTCTACACAAATTAATACGCTCCTTATTAATTAGAGCAAGTATACTGGAATGCCACTAGTTCTCATTCCGATGTCACTTCATTGATGCGAAATAAAGACTAAATATTCACAAGCAAGATATAATCGAAATCTCACAAAGTTACATCTGAATTATCATATTGGCGATTTGCAGCTCCCTGCATGGTCACAAATATTCACTCTTTTCATCGCACATATGTAGCCCCATTGAATTTTGTGAGTTACACATGACATGAGCACTCGCCGTTACTGTGAGCAAATAGAAATGCTCGTTATATCCTGGTTATATCGGGTCATCACTCTGATTTCGTCCCCGAATTACAATTACACTTTCGATGTGAGCAATTCGCTTTTCTTTGCGACGTCACAATTGTTATCAGCATATATACTTTGAGGGTATATGAATGGTTCGGAGAAATTAATAATGCCTCATATGATGTTTCATAAGTTCACAGATATTCATAATAACTGGTTTACATAACTGATTATTTCGACAACGCACAGTAAGTTCAAGAAACATCTTCCAATACGATGGTTCCCGTATCATCCAGTTACAACATCAAAGGAATTTCACCAAAAGCCGATTTATTTATCCAAATTAGATTATTACTAATAAGTAGTCACAACAATACCAATCACGATATCATACATGTATATGCCGAAAAGGTCATATAATAACGCTTTATCTTGGAATTTTGGAGGATGGGAGAGTGTGGTTTACAACTTTCATATATGGTGATTCTTAGTTCAAACTGGAATTACCCAAATGTGTTATCACAAACGTAAACACATAGAATGTCCACGTGTAACCAGCGTGGTTCTGTGTAACATGTATATTTGCATGAATAAAACATGATTACCAATGCGTAAATAAGTATACGACTATACGTCTGTATCCGCACATCAACATACCGTATTCTTGTTGATGAATTAATTGTCTCGTAATTGCGCCGCGAATGTCTGTACTATTCTTGAAGAAGTCATCGGAACTTTTGTCAGACGGCCAAATTTTCCAGGTGGTGATTAATAACATAATTCAAAAATCGAAATCTGATAATTCTGTGCTCTGACGGGTGGGTTCCTCGGCTCATTTCAAATAATTGTTTACCATCGAAGCCGAAGAAATAGCAATTTAGGTGTGTTAAATCAGATTATGGATACTACTGTATGGCCAAATACGTCGACCTACGTCGACCCTTCACCTTCGCTTCATGGCAAAATTTTTTCACAAATGTACGAGTGTACGTAGATTAATTAATCGCTTGATTTCGTGACAATCGACAGTTACTGAGTTAGGCTTCACTGTAAACTGTTACAGACAACAATGATCAAGATTCCAGAATCATTCAATCAACCAAAAAGTTCGAAGTTCAAAGAAAGATAAAAAAAATACGTACGAATTCTGTGTTACGTGTAAATTGTGATACTAAAATTGTAGTATGTTTCCTAGTTACCATCTTCAACTTCAACTTAAGTTCAAGGAATTGATATCTGATGAGGATTCTGGCGGTGTTGTGAACACAACAGCACAATGCGTGCTCCTGGAGGCATTTTTCTCAAAATCCAAGATTTTTTTAAAGCAATAAAGGTAGGTCTGTTTGCTTTAAATTAAAAATTAAATTTTGATTATTATTTCATTTAATAATTTTTCATCATTTGACAATTTGTCGTTGTCATTCGTTGGTCATCAGTGTCACAGTCAGTGTGTTTGTCGTCATTCGTGTTTGGTTGTCGTCTGTCGTTTGTCGTCGTGTTTATTGTTGGTCGTTTGTTTTCATCCTTTGTTCATTTGTCGTCAGTCGTGGTTTTTGTGGCAATGTAGTGCATTTCGGCCGCAGTGGCAATGCTAACTGCACCGTGGTCAAGTGGAAACTTGTTTTGTCCAGCAGGGTACATTATACATGTATCCCGTAGATTTGGACTAGGATTACCAGGCGAAAAAAAAATACATGTACTGTAGGTTACACATAATTTTGAAACCTGCAGGCCTGGGTCGATGTGTTTGTCATCAAGACATTTTTCGTCGTCGATCATTCGACATCGTGTTCATCTTTGGCTGTTTGTTTTTCGTCATCAGTAATTTTTCGTCATCGATTGTTTGACATCGTGTTAGTCGTTGGCCATTTGTTTTTCGTCATCAGTCGGTATTTTACTTCTTTGTTGTTTGTTGCCATTTGCCATCGTCATCCTCGTCATTTATCTGTCATTTGCCACCATTCGTCAGCCGGTGTGTTTTTTCGTTGTTTTTCATCATCGGTCATTTGTTCATCGGTTGTTTTTCGGAAATTCTGTCTGTGTGTGGGACCACTTAACTGCGGTGTGGTTAGCATTGCCACCGCGGCTGAAATGCAACTACACCGCGGCGCCACCGGCTAACTACAGTTGGGTCGTGATGTAATTGCCATTCGGCATGGTGTATTTGCCACAGTGTACTTTCATCAAACTGAAAAAAGACAATACAAACCAGAAATCTAACCACGGTGTACATGCCATTCGACCGTGAGGGTAGTTGCCTTTCGGCCGTAGTGAACTTGCCGTTTGGCCGCAGTGTACTTGCCGTTCGGCTTCGGTGCTCAACTGCAGTTACAAACTCTGACACCGCAGCCGAACAGCAAATACACTGTGGTGCCAATGGATACTTGTTTTGTCCAGCGGGGTACATGTATTGTATGTCTACTTTGCCCCGGAAATGGGCGGGTCCAATTTCATGAGTGACCATGTAGGTATATGCTCATATTCTATAGGCATGTGTCTGGACCTCAACCAATCGATTGGTACATGTACATGTACATTGTATGCACGGTAGGCTTCTTTCATCCTGGAAACAATATGGGAGGTCTAATTTCACATGCGACTGTCCTTGACATTGACCTACCGGTAGCGCACATATACACTCATCGGTTTCTGGACCTCGACTGATCGTTTTTCCACTGACCAGATGCTGTATATTTTGTCCAAACGGAGGCGATCATAGAGAAATCCCTAAATAGCGCGGACGAAGTCAGGTACATCATTTGGTCTATTATGTTATATTTTAGAACTTCTGTCTCTGTGTGTTATAGACTTGAAAACTGCACGACTGATCGGACTTAAATTTGGTATTAATTTACCAAAGGCCTACTTTGATCCCGGGAACTACCGGTATATGGGTGGGTCCAATTTCATATGCGACTGTGTCCTTGACTGCGACCTCGATATATACTCATACATTGTACATGTATACCGGTTGGCAACGTTGTTCCCTAAAGAGCCCGGATGAAGTCAGGCACATCAGCTAAGTGTACCGGTACAGACTTTCATTTTTGAGGCGCGCGATCGCTCTTGCGCACCATCGCACGGCTAAAACTGAAAACCAGCGAGTGATCGATTGCGCACCTAGGCCAAATACAGAGAGCGAACCTGATAACGCTATTATTAGTGTCTACCCAGACGAGGTCACACGGTGTGACGTGTCAAATGTACTATCTGTCTGAGACTGAATGAATCGAAGCTAAAAATACATTTCTATGTACCGGTATGGCTTATGACGTCACATAAATTCCTCGAAAATCAAAGCGAGACCACGTGGCTGGGAGATGTTGATATTTATTCTGTCAGCTTGGAATCTGAGTATTAAATTGATTCCTTATTAATAATTATGAATTACATTTAATATAGGAGCATGTAGAATATAAAACATAGTGTGTAACATTCACTTGTGCTTATGGATAGTGGATTAAGCAGTGTTAAACCATCAAAGAGATTCACTGGACATCGATCGTGAGTAAACAAATTCAATTTACGTGGCATTTATGAATGTATTTCCGCTGTTTATTTTATCTTGATAGAAACCGCGCGCCTGGCCAAAACCCAGCGAGCGGGACTCTGCGCGCCTACATTTTCTAAAAATGAAAGTCTGCCGGTACATGTGTACATGTACATACATGTATGTACATGTAATAAGTAATAATTTAGAAATAACAGTTACCAAATTATGAAAATTTCCTCAAAAATATCCTAATAGTATACCGTACATGTAGAATAATGAAATATATTAAGAATGCGTTATTTTCCGCAAAACACTTTGTGTGAGCGGAGCGTTTGTATATACAGCATGTAAATAGTGAGCGATAAGCAAAACACTGTGGCGATTGATTAGGTTGAGAGTGATTCATGGTGACCCATTCAACACCAAAATCTGAGATTTAGCTTATTAAATGGCTATACCGGTAATGCGGTATGTTGTAAATAAGTTCATGATTCCACTGAATTGTAGGGGCTATGAATCATTGCTGCCTTATCGTAGCGAAAATTTGATATAACCCTTTCTTTACTAAATGGATTCTCCCACCAAGTAAAAAAGAATTTATTTGAATGATATATTATTCATTCAGAGGGTTGTTCAGGAAATGCAAGCAGATGACAACAGATAAGACATACATGTACATGTGTAGAAGGATATCTATTAATTGGTTGGAAATGTTCAGAAAAGTTCAACAAACGACTTTATCTGAACACTTCCCACAACATCTACTTGTCAATAAGCATTTAGTAAAGGAAGGGTTAATATATGATTCTCAATAGAACTAGAGGTGGGCGGTCCCCAAGTCTGAATTTAGTGTGGCTGACATTTGCGGAATGAGGTCCCCAGAGGGCTAACATCACCAAATTCACCCTCTGGGAACCTCATTCAGCTTAGGCCTCTCTGTATGGGAGGCATTGGATCAGATTCCACAGTTAAAGATGGTGATGTTCAGCCATTAATTACTTTGATTATGCGATTTAACTTGGATTAAATTAAATTTTAATTGGAAATACCCATGATCAGTGTGTTGGTGAACTGCTTGGTGAAGTTTCAAGCACCATACATCTATAAAATTTCTTTGTTGATGTCAAATGATCCAATATTCCCAATATTCAATAAATTGTTACCTACAAAACTTGAAAATATAAGGGTACATGTAACATAACTTGCTGAATGCTGATATAAGCCCAAGTTGCCAGGAAATGATATGGGGGCCATTGGTTCATTTCTTTCACCTTTCATATGCTTCAGAACAACCAGACAGCCCCCATTTTCGGTTTACTTAAAAAAGTACCCCCAATAGTCACAAGGGGGTACCCCCCTCACTCAAACCTATCACCTCTGTCCCCCAAATTAGCCTAATCTAAAGGCGTGAAATAACGGTGGCATTTCTAAAAAAAATTCATATACATGTATATGCAGTGGGGGTCTACTCGGTGTTGAGTGTTTTGCTTATCGCATACTCTTTACTTACATGTACATGTACTGTTTGTTTACATAAGATGACGTTTGCTTACATACATGTAACACAAAGTACTAACATAACAACATGCTGAAATTAATGTGATACATGTATTTATGATTGGTATAAGAACAAAGTTTGTTTATAATATTAATTCTGCTTATGGCGGTTTTAACGGATGTGACTGTTTTAACAGCTATACCCAGCGCCAACACTTACCCAATCTTTAAAAAGATCCTCATGGACATATATCATAATTTTCTTCAACATCTGGTGTGACAACCCGCTAAAACCTGTAGGGCTGTAGACCGTGTATCATAACCTAACGGCATGTATCGTAACTCCACCGCAGTGACAGTTTCCATACTGCTGTCATTGCCAATTCATTAAAAGCGACACATCACATATTCATTATTAGCTCAACGACGTCCATGTGTGCGTGTGTGTGTCCGTCAACAATTTTCTTTGGTGCGGGCTACAGGTCGTACCTTTGGTCTGATCTTTATAACATTTGTCATGAATGTTGACATTGACATGTAGATGGGAGCAAGTAATTTTGGGGTCATTGGCCAAAAAACATGGCGGCCGACAGCCATCTTGGATTTCAAAATTAAATCGATTGGCGCGGTCTACATGTCTTACTGTTTATCTGATCATCATGAAATTTGTCATGGATATTAACGAGTCATTTTGGGGCCGTTCCACCAAAAAACATGGCCGCCAGCAGCCATCTTTGATTTTACTCTTTGCATGACTAAATCCTTTGGCGCCGCTACAGGTCGTAGCGGTGGTAGGATCTTCATGAAATTTGTCATGGATGTTAACAATAACATGTAGATTGGAAAGAATCCTTTTGGGGTCATTCAGCCAAAAATCATGGCCGCCAGCAGCCATCTTGGATTTCACTCTTTGTATGACTAAATCCTTTGGCGCAGGCGACAGGTCGTACCTTTGGTCAGATCATTATGAAATTTGTCATGAATGTTGACATTGACATGTAGATGGGAACGAGTCATTTTGGGGTCATTCGGCCAAAAAACATGGCCACTGGCAGCCATCTTGGATTTCAAAATTAAATCGATTCGCGTGGTCTACAGGTCATACTGTTTGTCTGATTATCATGAAATTTGTCATGGATGTTAATAATGACAGGCAGATGGGAACGAGCCATTTTGGGGGTCGTTCGGCCAAAAAACATGGCCGCCAGCAGCCATCTTGGATTTTACTCTTTGCATGACTAAATCCTCTGGCGCGGGCTACAGGTCGTAGCTTTGGTCGGATCTTCATGAAATTTGTCATTGGTGTTAACAATGACATGTAGATGGGAACGAGCTGGTTTGTGGTCATTCGGCCAAATACATCTTGGATTTTACTCTTTGCTTGACTAAATCCTTCAGCACAGGCTCTAGGTTGTACATTTGGTCAGATTATTATGATATTTGTCATGGCTATTGACATTGACATGTAGATGTGAACGAGTAATTTTGGGGTAGTTTGACCAAAAAACATGGCCACCAGCAGCCATCTTGGATTTTACTCTTTGCATGACTAAATCCTTTGGCGCTGGCTACAGGTCGTACCTTTGGTCTGATCTTTATGAAATTTGTCCTGAATGTTGACATTGACATGTAGATGGGAACGAGTCATTTTGGGGTCATTCGGCAAAAAAACATGGCTGCCAGCAGCCATCTTGGATTTCCAAATCCAATCCATTTGCATGGGCTACAGGTCGTACTGCTTGTCTGATCATCATGCAATTTTGCATGATGTTAATATTGACATGTAGATGGGAACGAGTCATTCTGGGGTTGTTATGGCCGCCAGCAGCCATCTTAGATTTTACTCTTTGCATGACTAAATCCTTTGGCGCGGGCTACAGGTCGTGGCTTTGGTCAGATCTTCATGAAATTTGTCATGGATGTTAACAATGACATGTAGATGGGAACAAGTCGTTTTGGCCAAAAAACATTGCCGCCCAGCAGCCAATTTGGATTTTACTCTTTGCATGACTAAATCCTTTGGCACAGGCTACAGGTCCTTACTTTGGTCAGATCATTATGAAATTTGTCATGAATGTTGACATTGACATGTAGATGGGAATGAGTCATTTTGAGGTCATTTGGCCAAAAAACATGGCCGCTGGCAGCCATCTTTGATTTCAAAATTAAATCGATTGGCGCGGTCTACAGGTCGTACTGTTCGTCTGATTATCATGAAATTTGTCATGGATGTTAATAATGACAGGCTGATGGGAACGAGTCATTTTGGGGTAGTTTGGTAAAAAAACATGGCTGTCATGAGCATCTTGGATTTTACTCTTTCCATGACTAAATCCTTTGGCGCGGGCTGCAGGTCGTAGCTTTGGTCGGATTTTCATGAAATTTGTCATGGCTGTTGACCTTGACATGCAAATGGGAATGAGTCCTTTTGGGGTCATTCGGCCAAAAGACATGACCGCCAGCAGCCATCTTGGATTTTACTCTTTGCATAACTAAATCCGTTGGCACAGGCTACAGGTCCTTACTTGGTCAGATCATTATGAAATTTGTCATGAATGTTGACGTTGACATGTGGATGGGAGTGAGACATTTTGGGGTCATTTGGCCAGAAAACATGGCCGCTGGCAGCCATCTTTGTCTCTTTGATTTCAAAATTAAATCGATTGGCGCAGTCTACATGTCGTACTGTTCGTCTGATTATCATGAAATTTGTCATGGATGTTAATAATGACAGGTTGATGGGAATGAGTCATTTTGGGGTAGTTCGACCAAAAAACATGGCCGTCATGAGCATCTTGGATTTTACTCTTTGCATGACTAAATCCTTCGGCACAGGCTCTAGGTCGTACCTTTGGTCAGATCATTATGATATTTGTCATGGCTATTGACATGTACAATGTAGATGGGAACGAGTCATTTTGGGGTCGTTTGACCCAAAAACATGGCCGTCAGCGGTCATCTTGGATTTCAAAATTCAATCATTAGCACGGGCCACAGGTCGTATCTTTTGTCGGATCATTATTAAATTTGTCATGGATGTTAAAATTGACATGTAGATGGGAAATGAGTAAGTTTGGGGTTGTTCGGCCAAAAACATGGCCGCCAGCAGCCATCTTGGATTATACTCTTTGCATGACTAAATTCTTTGTCAAGGGCTATTGTCGAATCTTTGGTCCAATCATCATGAGATTTGTCATGGATGTTAACAATTACATGTAGATGGGAAAAGATTCATTTTGAATTGAACCAAGAAACCTGGTCGCCAGCAGCCATCTTGTATTTTACTCTTTACACGAATAAATCCTTTGACACGGGCTACAGGTCGTATCTTTTGTCGGATCATCATGAAATTTGTGAAGGATGTTAACAATGACATGTAAATAGGAAGGAGTCTTTTTTGGGTCATTTGGCAAAAAACGATGGCTGTCGAGGCCATCTTGGATTTTAATCTTTGCATAACTAGGCCTTTCAACTTTCCACATTCCTAATCGCTCCATTAACTGTAACACATGAAATTATGCCCTTTCCTCGTTGAGCTACAGTGTCATTGACACTTTCATAATTACATTTCAGTCAATTCACATTTTCAGCTGCATATACATGTATACCGGTATGTGAACCAATTTCATCATTACAGAAATTGCAAATTCATCGTTGATTCCATCATCTCAACATTTCATTAAAGTGAGACTTGATGTTCACACATCGATTCATTCAGGCAACATTTTTTTTCCATTTCTACACTGGTCATTGCATTGAACGTCTTCAATGGGGATAATCTATAATTATATATGTATATCATCGTTAACTATTAAAGTGACATTTCTCTTCCTCCCAATCGATATTGCATTAAAATGACGCTTCATATTCATTTAATACACTTCATTCAATAATTTCTGTTTCTTCATCACTTATTGCATTGATTGCCTTCAGGTAAGGTAAGCTATGTCTGACTCAAATATTAAAGTGACGCATCATATTCACTACACTTTATTCAATAATTTCTTTTTCTACATAGTTTACATGTATTGCATTGATTGCCGGCAGCTAAGGTAATCTATGTCCGACTCAAATAATACAAATATTAGAGGCATTCCATTTCCATCCATTAATTATAAGGAAACTTCTGCTGTGATATATATATATATATGTATATATACATACAGGGTACTACATGTGCTACACCACTCGGAGAAATGTCTGTGTCATCACACTAAAATACCATGTTAGAACTTGAATTGATATATTCGTAATCGTATATAGTCACCAATAACCGGGTTACTACCGTAGTACCTGACATTGCCCATCTAGTGAACTATTCAAACCCAACAGGCCTGGTTGATTTCGCTGTGGGATGATGGTTCACTTCCATCCTCAAGCTACGGTACTTATGCCATTTCATGGCATAATTCTGTTCTGACGTGCAGGGGTAGATATGCTTGAGGCCCCACCACAGTTCAATTAGCACCAGGTTCTCAGCTATTATTATCTTATGTTCGAACTTTACTCATATGTTTGGACTGATCATTACCATAATTTTAATGCTGGGTTTTAATAGTTCACTAGATTCACAATGTCCGTTACTACGGTAGTAACCCGGCTATTTGTGACTATATACGATTACGAATATATTAATCCAAGTTCTAGCATGGTATTTGTGTGACGACACAGACATTTCTCCGAGTGGTGTAGCACATGTAGTACCTACCCTGTATGGTACATCCTATAATTATTGTAACATTGAACTTAATGATCAACTTGGTGGTTGCTCCTTTACGTGTCACGTACGATCATATTATATTTACAATACATTAGCTTTACTGAATAGAGATGACAATTACCTTCCATTGAATTGGACGGTCTTGTAATCAAAGGCATAGTTCTGCAGAAGTACGAATCGATACGACAGGCCAGTGAACGGGGAACAACATGTGCACACTAACTCAGTGGTTCACATAAAACTAGTGCTGTACTTATAACTCTTGCATACAGTTTCTCCGTTAAACCTGGGTGCGCAGCCACTTGAGTAAATTAAACACACTACCGAAGCCAAACGTCAATTCTAGCGCGCAGCTTGTGACTGCCGGAAAGAAATTACCCGTTAAAAATAACCAATGAACGACAATGTACCAACATAGAAACATATCCTCGCTCAATTACGCACATAGTCGACCTTTTATGTGAATTAGGCACATAATGTGATTTACTGATTCTGAAATAAGCAGATAATTGGAGTTTGGGATGAAAAAAATAAATAACGGAGTCATATCCAGTCATATCCGTTAGTTAGTTTTATGGCGCGGGCCACAGTGAAAACATATGTTAAAGAGCGTACACCAGAAAAGTCGTTGAGTTGGCTTATTTCTGTCAGTGTCCGCACATAATCTGCTTAGAATAGCCTCATTATGAGTCGATAATGAGATTAAACGCTCTAATTTTCAGCACATTATCGACTCAAAATGGGGCGATTCTAAGCAAATTATCTAGCTAAAACAAGTTCTATTATAAGCAGATAATGTTCGGGTTTTTCGGGAGAACAGGCTGCGTATACATGTAAGGAAGAAAAGTGATTTAAGCTTTATTCTCGAATCTTTAGGAGATAATTACAATGGGAATAAAATGTATAGTATATCTCAGACCAACTATTTAAATAGTTGCACTTTAATATATTTTCTATCAAGCGTATTAATACCAAATGCATATAGTGTGGGTGTACCAGGATATACATGTATGATATACAAAATATAAAGGATATTGAGAGCCAAGTCTCAGGCCAAAAAACCAGCAGGTATTCCGTTACGAAAATAAAGCTTTTTTCACTGGACCGCTTTGGAACACTAGGAAGACATATGCCAATTAGCACGAAAAGACATGGGCGATAACATAAATTATAAAGAATAAATGTAACTTATATTGATAAAATTCCAACCAGACCTTAAACTTAACACAGTCACTCTCCATCTTCCCCAGTCCACTAACAGCGTTGTGGCTATTGCTTCAGAGAAAGGTGGGTGTCACAATTAGAAAACAAACGATACTAAATATAAATGAATCCGGCTGTGCGTGCCCACTTCGTGCACTAAATATAATAATAACCCAGCTGGGCGTGCCCCCTTCGTGCACTAAATATAATAATAACCCAGCTGGGCGTGCCCCCTTCATGCACTAAATATAATAATAAGCTGGCTGTGTGTGCCCCCATTCGTACACTAAATAAAACTCTTTTTATTTTACCACAGCGAGAATCGACTGTAATAGGAAACGCTATTTAAACTTCCATGATATATGGTATTTCTACATTCTGTGACTTGAATAAGTTTTCACATGACACATCAAGTTGATGTGAGAGTATTCCCCCATTACAACATAAGCCTTAGAATTCTAGCTGCATAAACTCAGTTAGATTACAAGACAGTACACTAATATAAGAACTAAAACTTAGGAAGAAAATACTGTCCAAAAAAACCCAACTAATAACTAATACTAACAACAGGCGACTAACAATAATATAAAAATACAGATTAGCGAGCTTGCGCCCTTGGTGGCTCCATATCCTGGGCGTGGCTGAAGGTCCCCCAGGCGGAAAATGTTACGCTAGTCGTATCATTTTTTGTCCGTAGTATAAGTCCTTGAGTAATTATCTCCTCCAAAATTACTAACATAATAAGTCTCAACAACGCATGCAGGCAATTTGATGGAGTCAAACCACAGTTACTGGACATGAAGTCCCCAAAAATAATGTTTTAACAGGGTCTGGGAAAAAATGAAGACACACATGACCGTGTTGTGAACCCACCCCAAAAATCCTAAATCGTTTTTCCGTTTTTCAAATTTTTACGACCTGTTTTTGACACCCTCCCCTATTTGAACTAAACAATACTTTACGATGTTAATATCATTTGATATTAAGGTCAGGACAGCTTAATTCAATAGCAGCATAGATGGTCACTGACAGTATTGTTTTGTCTCCATTGGTTTTGTCACCAAACAAAAACAGCAAGTGTAGCAGAAAGAAAATGTATAGAAATTATGGGAAATTTATCAACATGTCTTTGAATTTTCGTACATCCCATGTGTATATGGCCTAGTCAATATGGTAGTAAAATCATAATTAACTTCTGGATCAGAAGTAATAATCTTGATAATTTATCGTTAAAGAGCGTTTATTATCTGTTTGTGTGCAACTCTTTCACTCCCTCGTAATAATCGGATATAGCATACTTTGTTCAACCCAGATGTCTTAAAATGGCACTAAGATTCATTTGATTATTTTATATATATCACACTATTTATAAACCTGATGTCTTAAATGGGCACTAAGATTTCATTATATAATTTGAATACCAAAAGTGTTTCAATATCACAGCAAAAAAAATGTAATAATTTTACCTCAGAATTGTTAATAAATAGGTCTTATTCACATCATAGTTCTTAAAAGGGCGCTAATAATTTAACTTAAATATGGTTGATAATTTATCGTTAAAGAGCGTTTATTATCTGTGTGCAACTCTTTCACTCCCTCGTAATATATAGGCACCGTTGATATCAAATATATTAGAAGAGACATTAATGATATCCTCCACATCAAAAGATACTAATTATATAATCAATAAATAGCGTACATTTGTTCAGGCATTAACATTGTTGGAAAAAAAAGTTGATCACATAAAATGAAAGGTCCAATAATCGTATTCAATGTGCTAATTAGTTCTATACATATACATATATCGAATTCATAATCAAATTATTATGTCTTAATCATCAAAACGCATAATATTACACTATTCCACACAAAATTTTAGATAGTATATTACAGAATTCAAATTAATACTGTTTCAATCCGAGTGTACGAAAGTGATCTTTAAATACGTAAACTAAAAATAATAATCATAGTTTCAAAAGTTTTTTTTATGTAAACTCTTATTTGTCTACACGTTGTGGCTAAGAATATCTTAACAGTATATTTACATTTATCTAGCAATAAAGTGTAATTTCTACAAATTAACATTCCATTTCAACAATAGTTTAATTTTTTTTAAATACTGCAACAGTTTTGTTTACATACCAACTCGCATAGTTTAATAAATAAATATAACACTTACCTGATTATGGCAAATAATTCTCCCTTAATTATAAAGTACCAACACAAGTTGAAAAAAAAAACATGCTGGTGAATCCGTACGCAAGTTAGCATCAGATGTAAACAATATCGGACAGAAACAATGCCCGGTCGTTCGTTTTTATACTTAGAATTTATCCATGCGTTAAATTGCAACAAGCAGTGAATGGCTATTATATATCTGATTAATTTACATATGTATACAACATAATGCCTGTGTTGGAATCTGCACAAACGCATAAAACTCATTAGTCGGCGCCATATTGAGATTTGAACATTTAGAATCATTATTTTTCTCGCATTTCTGTAGAGTATGACGATGAAGGCGAATATAAAATGCGTGTGTGCACACACGAGCACATGTACTTGCTATGATATGGCTATCAATAGTATGCAATTATCTCGCAGAATCAATCAAACAATAATATTAAACCAATGTTGTTAGTTGCAACATTACATCTGGAATTGCTCATGTCGTTAGACTAGGTTAATGTTTATTTTATATACATGTTCCCGTTCATTATCTGCACATTTTAAATCGGCACGGAAATCTACCTAATAAAAACAATTGAACGCACAATATAATTTGGATAGTTAAATCATACATCTTATCACTGGAAAATATGAATATATGCTCTAAATCTGTTGGCAGGTCTTTCTCAATATACGACATCATATCTATTTAAAGTTTCTAATATATAAATTATATCCCAAATATTCATCACACAAAATATGTTTTCAAGATGGCGTCCAATATGGCTATTCAGAAATGTGAGCTTCAAAATATATCTGATAAAATGTACACATTTGCTGCTATCATATATCAAACAACTGGATGTATTAGCGTTTATAGCGTAATTCTTATGCTATCTCCATTGCAAAAATGACTGCCAATATGGCCATCGTTTACTTCAAGATACAGGGCTAAAAATGTATTGTATGTTTTTCACAAAGGCGCATATGCATCATTTAGGTTTGTAATATGTATAGCATATGACAAATTATCATGCAATTTGTCATCACAAAAAGTATGTTTTCAAGATGGCATGCAATATGGCTATTCAGAAATGTGAGCAAAATGGTCACCGTTTACTCTAAAATACAGAGATTAAAAATATATGCATCATTTACAAAGTTGATTTTGATTAATTATACTACCTGTTTCATCAAAGAGTTGATCTTAATTGTATTTTCGAGAATGATTTAAGTCAATCAGAGTATCTGCGAAATTTATAATATTGCCTTCATCTTATCACAGTTTTAAAACGATCGACAAAAATTTTCATTATGTATCATAAAATGAGTTGTTGGAGAGCTATCTCATTGTAAAACATATACGTAATATATATTTGTTTGTAATATCCAATGGTGTATTTCGTAAGTAAAGTTGTCAAATGCTATAATAGAATATAAACTATTAATATCAAAGTATTAAACAAACTTATTTTGCTAGGTTCGTAGTATTATCATATGGAGCGTAGGTTCGAAACGAAATTAGTAAGAACGCTTTTTTGTAGTGGGAATGTGCCATAACACATAAGGGGAGGGGTAAATTCTGCTATAATTCACTTAATGCTATGTTTTCAAGATGGCGTCAAATATGGTAATTGAGAACTGTAAGCTTCAAAATATATCTGATAAATTTTACGCCTTAGTTAATATGATCACATAATTATGCGCGTTGATAACGTATTACACACGCCGACGCCATTATAAAATGGCCAACATTTACTTCAAAATATATAGCTTCATTGAAATGTTCGGTATTTTACAAAATAAAACCGACTGATATTTTGTCTTTCCTCTCGAAATGTATGAACAAAACTAGAGATTATATACATTACAAACAACTGAAATGTAGTCAGTTGATGACCACCATACAAGGCGTAAAATATATCAGATATTTTTTTAATCTCTGTATTTTAGAGTAAACGGTGACCATTTTGTCAGCCATTTTATAATATGGATAGCATAGGTATTACGCTATAAACGCTAATGCAGCCAGTTGTATGATATATGATCATAGAAAATGTGTACATTTTATCAGATATATTTTGAAGCTCACATTTCTGAATAGCCATATTGCATGCCATCTTGAGAACATACTTTTTTGTGATGACAAATTGCATGATAATTTGTCATATGCTATACATATTACAAACCTAAATGATGCATATGCGCCTTTGTGAAAAAAAATACAATACATTTTTAGCCCTGTATCTTGAAGTAAACGATGGCCATATTGGCAGTCATTTTTGTAATGGAGATAGCATAAGAATTACGCTATAAACGCTAAAACGTCCAGTTTTTGGATATATGATAGCAGCAAATGTGTACATTTTATCAGATATATTTTGAAGCTCACATTTCTGAATAGCCATATTGGACGCCATCTTGAAAACATATTTTGTGTGATGAATATTTGGGATATAATTTATATATTAGAAACTTTAAATAGATATGATGTCGTATATTGAGAAAGACCTGCCAACAGATTTAGAGCATATATTCATATTTTCCAGTGATAAGATGTATGATTTAACTATCCAAATTATATTGTGCGTTCAATTGTTTTTATTAGGTAGATTTCCGTGCCGATTTAAAATGTGCAGATAATGAACGGGAACATGTATATAAAATAAACATTAACCTAGTCTAACGACATGAGCAATTCCAGATGTAATGTTGCAACTAATAACATTGGTTTAATATTATTGTTTGGTTGATTCTGCGAGATAATTGCATACTATTGATAGCCATATCATTGCAAGTACATGTGCTCGTGTGTGCACACAAGCATTTTATATTCGCCTTCATCGTCATACTCTACAGAAATGCGAGAAAAATAATCATTCTAAATGTTCAAATCTCAATATAGCGCCGACTAATGAGTTTTATGCGTGTGTGCAGATTCCAACACAGGCGTTGTGTTGTATACATATGTAAATTAATCAGATATATAATAGCCATTCACTGCTTGTTGCAATTTAACGCCTGGATCAATTCTAAGTATAAAAACGAACGACCGGGCATTGTTTCTGTCCGATATTGTTTACATCTGATGCTAAATTGCGTACGGATTCACCAGCATGTTTTTTTCCAACTCCTGTTGGTATTTTATGATTAAGGGAGAATTATTTGCCATAATCAGGTAAGTGTTATATTTATTTATTAAACTATGCGAGTTGGTATGTAGACAAAACTGTTGCAGTATTTTTTTTAAATTAAACTATTGTTGAAATGGAATGTTAATTTGTAGAAATTACACTTTATTGCTAGATAAATGTAAATATACTGTTAAGATATGCTTAGCCACAACGTGTAGACAAATAAGATTTTACATAAAAAACTTGTGAAACTATGATTATTATTTTTAGTTTACGTATTTAAAGATCACTTTCGTAAACTCGGATTGAAACAATATTAATTTGAATTCTGTAATATACTATCTAAAATTTTGTGTGCAATAGTGTAATATTATGCGTTTTGATGATTAAGACATAATAATTTGATTATGAATTCGATATATGTATATGTATAGAACTAATTAGCACATTGAATACGATTATTGGACCTTTCATTTTATGTGATCAACTTTTTTTTCCAACAATGTTAATGCCTGAACAAATGTACGCTATTTATTGATTATATAATTAGTATCTCTTGATGTGGAGGATATCATTAATGTCTCTTCTAATATATTTGATATCAACGGTGCCTATATATTACGAGGAAGTGAAAGAGTTGCACACAAACAGATAATAAACGCTCTTTAACGATAAATTATCAACCATATTTAAGTTAAATTATTAGCACCCTTTTAAGAACTATGATGTGAATAAGACCTATTTATTAACAATTCTGAGGTAAAATTATTACATTTTTTTTGCTGTGATATTGAAGCACTTTTGGTATTCAAATTATAAAATTAAATCTTAGTGCCCATTTAAGACATCTGGTTTATAAATAGTGTGATATATATAAAATAATCAAATAAATCTTAGCGCCATTTTAAGACATCTGGGTTGAACAAAGTATGCTATATCCGATTATTACGAGGGAGTGAAAGAGTTGCACACAAACAGATAATAAACGCTCTTTAACGATAAATTATCAAACATATTTAAGTTAAATTATTAGCGCCCTTTTAAGAACTATGATGTGAATAAGGCCTATTTATTAACAATTCTGAGGTAAAATTATTACAATTTATTTTTTGCTGTGATATTGAAACACTTTTGGTATTCTAATTATAAAATGAAATCTCAGTGCCCTTTTAAGACAAGTGGGTTAAGCATGCGAGAAATAGTAAAATAAATCTTAGTGCCAATTTAAGACATGTGGGTTGAACATAGTATACTATATGCAAATAAGAAAATAAATCTTAGTGCCATTTTAAGACAACTGCTTCAAACTTCCTCAATATGTTTCGCTACGATAAATATACAAACTTGAGATAAATTATGGTTTTAAATTACACAGAACATATGTTGAACAAGATAGTAAATAATTAAAAGTTATCTGAAATCATAATATAATAAACTTATCTGACGATTGAATCCATGCCTTGATTTCCCATTTTAGCTGGCTTATATAGGCTATATTGGAATGTTTACCGCAACATACCTTTAGCTGCAAATATGCAAATTTGACAGGTGTAGTATAAATTATTCGTTTTGTACGGTCATAAATACGGCTCGTTAACGATATTTTGAAATGTGAGCTACGATGGGGTGGAGATTAATAGATTAATCGCCTTGTACATAGATGTGTGTAAGGCTTGAATGACATTAATGATATGTACCATGCGACGACAATGACATTGAACTTGAGGTAGTATGCGACGAAAACACTTACAATAACAACATGTTTTGTAGCTCTATTGAATGACATCATTTTTTGTGACTATAGATAGATTGAGTAAATTAATGTGTTACTGTATATAAATAGAGCTCGACATGAATTCTCGACGAATGATAGTAGATTATTCAACTTGGTCGAATGACATCATTTTGTTGGTACTAAATATAGAATGAATAAATTAATGTTTTTCTTTATATAAACAGATACATTCGCATAGGTAAAATTGAGACAGTATTATACTTCGATGGATTATCTGTTCTTTAATGGATAAGTAGCTTTTGCTATGCAAAACAGAGGTGGACATGAATTCTCGACGACGACATCGTCATGTTTTGTGACTATAGTGTTATATGTTGGCAGATTATTGACTTAAAGAAAGATGGCCCGAATGACATCATTTGTTGGGACTAAAGATAGAATGAATAAATTAATGTTTTTCTTTATATAAACAGATACATTCGCATAGGTAAAATTGAGACAGAATTATATTTCGATGGATTATCTGTTCTTTAATAGGTAAGTAACTCTTGTTATGTTAAAACAAAACATTTATTTAGCGTTGGTTGTGCGACTTTTGATATGTTTTTGTTTAGTAAAAACATTTGGAATATCAGTTGATTGCGTCAACAGTCAACATTCTTTAAAAAATTTAGCATTAAATTGATTAAAGTTTTATTGAATTTTCATATTATTTTATTGACATATAAAGTTTGTGCTTGAATTTTGTTGACGAAAACATTAGTGTTTTCCTATGATTATAATGTTTTTACATGTTTTGATTAAAGACAAAACATTTATTGTTTTTACGATTATTGTGGCAATAAAAACAAACTTTTGATACTTGCGAGCGAAACGGATAAAGATTTTTTTTTTGGTGCAAAATCTATTGTTAAATTGTTTGCGTTAACATTGAAATTGTTTTAAAAAATTTGGCTTTCAATTGAGATATTTGATTAAGAATTTTCATATTTTGATTGATTTTAAAGCATTATAAACATATAACTTCAATTTTGTTGACGAAAAAGTAACTTAAATTATGTTTTAATTGCTTTATCGTGCTTTTACATTTAATATTTCATTAAAAGGGAGATATATGTTTTTTTTATTTTTCTGAAATATTGAATTTGTGTTGGAATTGAAATACGTTGTCTTGATATGAACCGAAAATAGTTGCTAATTGTTCCAGTTTTCTTCCTAAAATATTATAGATTATGAATTTATAGCTAGATTTATAGGTTGGTGTGATATATAGAACTAATTAATGACAATGTAACATGCTTGATACACATATTTTTATATATTTCAACATAAGTTGGTTGATTTCAATATATTCCCATCATTCATTTTCATTAAAGGAACCGATAATGGTTATACATTTCGATTTCTATCACTATGAAATGGTGTTTTTGAAATGTGTTGCCTACTAATCTACAGAAGAACGTTCCTAAAAAAAAGTTCCATGTGTTTAGACCTGTGGTTTTTACATGCATAGGTTTATTCGCTAGCGAATATATCATTGTATCATTCTTTAACATAAATCAATCGTTTAACATCTAAAATGAACTTAATAAAACAGCTGTTACAATTCACAGGGGAGCTAACTCTTTTCTTTATATTCGAATTATATTTGCAGATTTAGTTTACAACTCTGGTAATTTTGATTAACCTAGAAATAGTTTTCCTGACTATAACCCATAGCCTGGAAGTAATATTTTAAGACCAACCAAGAAATAAGTAGTCTGACTTTAAATATTAATTAATTTTGACACTGTTACAATTCACAGGGGAGCTAACTCTGTTCTTTATATTCCAATTAATATTTGTAGATTTAGTTAGTATATTTTAGGAAATTTTGAATAACCTAGAAATAGTTTGTTTGAGTATAACCTATAGCCTAGAAGTAGTATTTTAAGACCAACCTAGAAATAGTTAGTCTGACTTTAAATATTGATACATTTTTGCCAGAAGATATTTCGACGGGAATCATTTAAGACCAGACTGTCCATATCTTAAGAAAGGATTGATTTGTTAATGATTTATATGTTTATTGATATCGTATACTATTATATATGCTTTTATCATTTATATTCATTACAGGAACTAAGTGTCGGGGTTCCACATTTCGATTTCTACAAGACTCTGTAATATCGAGTTGTATGAGATTGAATCGTGTTTCCTACAAATCTACAGAAAAAAAGAGAAGTTCCGCTAACAAAATTCCATGTGATTAGCCCTGTGGTTTTTACATGCATGGGATTATTCACTAGCGAATAATTCATAACATTTAACACTTTCAAACATCAGCTCGGAAGACAGTATTATTTTACTAACCTATCATAGCTAACCTAATATATAGTTATCCTAACTATGCCTAGAAATAGTTACAAATCATTACATGAATTTAATCGGGCTTACTAATATATAGCTTAACTATGCCTTCAAATAGTTACTAGCTAGCATGACTATAACATCTGCCTAGAAATAGTTTGCATGACTATACCAAGAAATAGATACACATCATTTTCTAACATAATATAGGTCGTATTGAAGTTTGGCTATGCCTTAAAATAGTTACTAGTTAGTCTGACAATAACATCTGCCTAGAAATAGTTTCTAATTTGGCAAATAGTTAGTCTGACTTATTATACTCACATATATATACCTGGATATTCCCTCTACTTTATACTACTAGCGTGTATGTGATTTTTGTTTTGTCTGTGAAACACTGGACAAACATGACAGATAAAACATTGTTTAGTTTTCTATTGCCAGCCATCTCTCCTGGCACAGAGACCCTCTCAGAAGCTCACACTAAGAGTGCAAATTAATCACATAGAGCTGTATGCGAGTGTCGTATCTCCCTATATAGTAACTCTGATAATATACTATGGTGTCGAAGACGTTTGGATGAAATGAATAAACATTATTTAAACTTAAACATTCCACTCAGAGAAAAGTAATAACAAGCAAGCTAACGCTCCATCATGGAATAAATTTAATGCACACCGTAAAATGGGAACGGATTATGTTGGAATAAAACAAATAGATATGGTACAAATAATATTCAAAGGCCGATTCATCAAAGGTTACCATATTCAGCTCAAAATAGATTATACGGACCGGTAACAACAAGAGCTCCATTAGAATCGAATCAACCTTACAATCAGAAACAAACGCAAAAGGCAATACAGCACCAGGACAAGATTAAAACAAATTTGTCAATTCCTGAATATGAAAATACTACGAAGCTTATGCAAGGCATAAATGCACAAGTGTCATCATCCATATTGATTACAATAGGCAAACAACAATATCGTGCCATACTGGACAGTGGCGCAGACACTAGTTAGTGTTCGCTAAAATTTTATAACAATTTAAAATACAAGCCGCAATACAACAAAACCAGTTTAATGCGACGTCTGGAAGTGGCGATGCCTTGACCATAAATGGTTCCATAATGTTGAATTTCCACATTAATAAATTAAAAATATCACATAAGTTCTACGTTTGTTCTAATATGCATCGATCTTTATTAATCGGAAGAGATTTTCTCAGTACCAATGGCGCCAGATTATATTTTGATCGCCAAATAATGAAAATTAATGAGAATATCGTACCACTCGTTCCCGATATTCACATCGCCAGCTTGGTGAGAATACAATCTGCCTACGCGATTCCACACAAAACCACGATATTAACAGCAGCACATATAAATGGGGGTAATAAACTGTTTGCCACGCTTTTTCTACAAGTACAGCCAATAGGTAATGGTTTCATTGGTAGCGAGCCGGGATTAACAGCTAAATATTCCACTGTGAGTACACAGAGCGATTTTATTCCCGTGCTTGTTAGCAATTATACAGATAAGCATTTTAATTTACGACGTGGGTGCATCGTGGCAAAAGTCGACTTTCATTGAACCGTATACTTCTGCTGGTTTACTCATTCACTCGAGGCATTATATAATTGTTTTGCATGCGGTATAAATCAGTGACTTTCATTGAAAAGTATTTTCTGGTTTACTCATTCATGGGAACACTTGAGGCATTATTCAATGAAAATCATGGAAACCTGAATTTTACTGTCTCACAAATCAATGAATTCCATTAAAGAATATAATTAGTCTGGTTTACTCATTCACTTGATGCATAGTATTTTTGGTTTGCTTGAGGTATAAATCAATGACATTAAGTTAATAATGAAGGCTGGTTTACTCATTCAATTGGACAACTCATATATTATTCTAATCGTTTTGCTTCAGGTATAAATCAGTGACTTTCATTGAACAGTATAATTATGCTGGTTTATTCATTCACTTGAGGTATTATATAAATGTTTTGCATGAGGTATAAATCAGTGACGTTCATTGAAAAATAGTTTCTGGTTTACTCATTCATGGTCACACTTAAGGCATTGTTCATTGGAAATCATGGAAAACTGAATTCTAGTTTCTCCTAAAACAATGACTTTCATTGAAGAATATAATTCTGCTGGTTAACCCATTCACTTGATGCATAGTGTAATTGGTTTGCTTGAGGTATAACTCAATGACATTAATTTAATAATGTAGGCTCATTCCATTTGGGTAACTGATGCATATCATCAAGAGACAGGACATATAGTATACAAATTGTTTTGCTTGAGGTATAAATCAGTGGCTTTAATTGAAAAATATATTCTTCGTCTACTTCCTCATATTACTCCGGCTCCTTCGATTTAAAGAAAATATGCGGAGGTCCATGTAGCTACCACCGCCGAGTCACTTTATAACCATGTGGTGGCTCTAGTAGCGTTATTTAACGTGCACATTCCGAGGCGTGTACACAGGTCAGCCATTAATGTCCGCACCCACGACAACTTACATGGACAAATGTTGTAATGGGGGAAGTCGGAATTTTGCATTCGGAATTTCGGATCTTTATTCAATGATCTCGGATGAGACTTTTCAGCTTGACAAACTTGGTTTATTATAAACAACGCGTCTTAGAAAAGTTTTTAATGTTTACTGTGAGCTAGCATGGTTACCCGGCATTACCCATGTTAAACTGATATGAATATCTGAAACCCTGTATACATTTGGTGGGAATAGAGAATACTCTTGCTCAAAGAATTACACATACTCTCATAAATTGTCAAATAGCATCACAAACCATGATTATTACACCTGGAATATACGTAGTGGCTCTATTGTCATTTTTTATCGCGATTAATCGATTCCACTAATAGAGAATTATTTATTTATTTACAACTGCGTATACTTCCGATGTTATATAAAATGAACATCATAAACACATTAGTTCGCAAAAATAAAAGACGACAATTGGGTTTTACATACATATATGTATCTATCAATCTAGTGGGTTGGACTAAGATTTTGAGGACACTTGGCTATCATATATCCATGAAGATACAGATGTTTTAAAGAAATGTCCAGGTGCTCCTCAGTTTAAAAGAAATGTTGAAGTATATCAGCTACAAGTTCCCGACACAGAGCGAGATTTTGAGTTGTTTATGTTAGGCGATGCGTCGGTTCTAAAAAATGAAAAAAATCAGCTGTATCTGGCAGATATGCCCGAGTCAGATATCAGTATTGGAGGATCCTGAAAAGTCATGTGCGTTTTCTTTCATCTCAGAAGAAAACGTATTTGACTACACACTGTGACTGCTATTTTTGAACAGGCCTTCGATACATTTCTATTGTAACTTTTTTGTGGAAACTATATTGAATGGAACAGACTCAATTGTCTTATAATATTTACATGAGCCATTCTAATATGCAATCCTCTGATGGTTCGACCGTTCAAGGTCTCTCATTTTGCAAGAATATGTGTATATCTTAAATAGAATGATAAATATACTTTTAATGCTTTCTTCTATCTATCTGTTTTGCCAGCCCATTATATAAATATCCTCATTCCCATGCCACCCTATAAATAATATGACAGTTGAGAAGATATAATTTTGTTCAAGTGATCTATTCGTGTAACCGTTTGTCGAGATTGTAAAATTTGAACGCCAAAAACTCCTTAAAACGATATGGAGATGGCCTGGGAGGATGACTATATATGGTGGATATCGGCGAATAGCAATCTTATCTATGCTAGTGCATCTCCTCTCGCCATCCATGACCCAAACGACACCAAATGTGATTTAATTCATCGTATCATTAGAGAAGAACGTGTATGAATTGGTGGCAATTAGTGCTAAATAAATTTGTATCAGCTTTGTTGCAACTCCCCTCCTCATACATGACTTTAACGGCGTCACTTTTGACATACTTAAACCACATCCATTAGACTCATGGATGCATGGTATAATGGAGATGATTATATATAAGATTGGTGGTAATCGGCAACTAAACAAATGCTTATCATAGTTAGGATCTCCCATCTGTAACCAAAGCGGCACCAATTTGGCGTCTTTAAATCACACGATTATGTTCCTCGTATCATAGAGAAGAATAATATATCAAGTTGGTGGAAATCAGCGCTAAAAATAGTGTATTAAGTCAATTGTTGATGCCCCCGTGCACCCTGACTCGAATGGCGTCATATCGCGGAGGTGATTATGTATAAGTTTGGTGGTTATCGGTGACAAAACTGTCTCATCATTTTTGTTTTTGATTTTGTTTGTTTTTTGCTGCCCCTCCCCTTTTCTAACCCTGATACCAACAGCGTCACTTTAGTAAATTTTAACCCGTACCATTTTCTTCCTCCTAAAAGTTACCCCTCTTAGACTGCCTTGGTGCTATCTCGATTGTACCCCGTGAATTTATATATACAACACATACAGACAGGCAGATATTCGAAAATATATCTTGGCACCACATTTGGCTTTTAAACACGCACGATTTTATCCCTCGTATCATTTCAGAATAAAGTGTATGAATTTGATGGTAATTGGCACTAAACATATTTTTTATCAGTTTTTGGTGACCCTCCCGTCCCTATTTCGGACTCAAGCGGCGCCACTTTTGTCATCACTAAACCACATACTTATATTCATTATGGAAATGCATATATATACCATTTGTGAAAATTGGCGAGTATACAAATTCGCATCATATTTAGGGCCCCATATCTCTCACCAAAACGGCACCAATTTGGCATATCTAAACCACACGATTAGACTTCTCATATCACGGATAATATGTATCAATCTGGTGGAAATCGGCGCTAAACATATTGTTTATCATTTGTTGTGTCCCTATCACGGCGCCACTTTTGACATATTTAAACAACACCGTTATATTCCTCATATCATGGGGATGATTATATATAAGTTTCGTGGCAATCGGCGACAAAATATTTCTGCCCCTTCCCCTTTTCTGCCCCTGACAACAACGGGGTCACTTTAGAAAATTCTAACCCGCACCATTATGTTTCTAGTAAACAGTTATCCCTAGTAGACCCCTTTGGTGCCATCTAGATGGTCACCTGTGAATTTCTATAGAACACAGACAGACATTCGTAGATATAGATATAGATATATCTTGAAATTATCCCTACATGTGGGAAGCGCTCAGTTACCCCTCCTATTATTGCAGGATTGCTTGATTGTTCGGTTTGAGTGTGATAGGGCTACTGTCAGGTATACAAACCAGAGCTGATACTAAGTGTACATGTCTTAGGACAGAGAGCTAAAGTACAGAGCTACCGTGAAGTAGGGAGCGCTACTAAGTGTAGACGTCGTAGGACAGAGAGCTACAGTACAGAGCTATCTTAAAGTAGGCTTCGAATATTCCCATAATATATACCACTGATCAACCAAGCAATACATATTGGCAGTATCTATTAGACAATAAATAACTACAAGTTAGGACTATGTATCTTGTAGCAATTATAAAATATACTTTTTGGTTTTGGTGGCGCAATTGCCGACAAATGCAGATATTGTACAAGTGCATATGCCGATTATGACCCCACTTCACATACGGCATAGGGCAAATTAGACTTCCGTTGTAACACGGAAGGCAGTGCGTTATGTGGAAGGAGGTGGGATATCTTCAAACCAATATGTATGCTGTTACTGTTTGTATTGTATAAATATCGAGCTAGCAGTTTTCGAGGTGTACGCCAGAATAAGTTCCAACAGACTGCCGGGAATTGCATGAACCTAAATTGCCAAACCTTAAAGTAACGTATGTCATCTGCTACGTGTGTCGCGATAACATGTATTACAGCGTGATGTTTGCATGTGCCTGGTCAGCTAGCAGCTCAAATTTGCACATAGAAGGCTTTCCATAACTTACATGAGTATCTGCGACCACCATAAGTGTATCACGTGATCAGATACCTGATACTTGAACGCGTGCCTGCTCCAAACTCTACTTCAATAACAATCTGACTTATCGCTTTTATAAAAAAAAAACACGCCATTCCTCTCAGATCATTAACCTCACACGATTTAACCAACAGGTTCAATAACCCACATCTTAGAAAAACATGAGCACGTGTTTATCGGATAATTACTATATGTGTTCATCGTGTTGTTGGATTAACTTATCGGTATTTAAACACCAAATTGCATAACATTATCTAGCGCATATTGAGCTAGCCTGTAAATTGATGTGATCAATATTTATCTTCTCGGATGACATATGCCTTGCGTTTACTCATAAACCACATTAATATTTCCTATATATTCATCACAATATCTGCCCTAGTTCTGATATGTTTGTCAGAATACCCTGACTAGTTTTGATCCCCACTCCGCTAGCACGAGAGGCCAATAAGCTAAACTCCCGGCTACACTTCTGGTTTACTCATTCGTGGGCACACATGAGGCATTATTCAAGGCAAATCATGGAAAACTGAATTCTAGGTTCTCATAATCAATGACTTTCATTGAACAATATAATTATGATCGTTTACTCATTCATGGGCACTATTCAATGAACATCATGGAAAACTGAATTATAGCTTCTCATATAACATCATCAAAAGACAGGGCATATAATACGTGCACTAAGTTTTGTTACTACAGGTATAAATCAATGACACTATGACAGGAATATATGCTGGTTTACTCATTCATTATGAAAACTGGGGCTTGATTCAATGAACATTAAGGAAAACTGAATTCTAATTTCTCATATAACACCTTCAAGGAATTTATTTTTGGTTGGTTTGTTTGTTTTTCTTTTTGATATATGCAAATCATAAAAAATTTAATTTTAGTTTCTCATGGATCAATTATTTTCATTGAAGAGTATGTGCTGGTTTACTCATTTATTTGGACAATTAAGGCATTATTCAGTGACAAGCATGAGAAACATATATCCAGTTTCTACTAAATCAGTGACTTTTATTGAAGAATGTGCACTGGTTTACTTATTCATGGGCACAATTCAGGCATTGTTCAATGGCAATCATGCAAAACTAATAGTAGCTTCGCATATAACATCATCAAGAAACATGACACATAGTATACACATTCTTGTGCTTGACTTTAATTGAAGATTACTCATGCATTGGGACAACTGAGGCATTATTCAATGGAAATCACGGAAAACAGAATTCAAGATTCTCATAAATCAATGACTTTCATTGAAGAATATAATTTTGTTGGTTTTCTCGTTTATTTGGGACAACTGATGTATTATTCAATGAAAAACTGAATACCAGTTTCTCATATAACATCTCCAAGAGACGTTACTAATTGTTTTGCTTGAGGTATAAATCAATTCTAGTATATCATAAATCAGTGACTTTTAGTGAAGAAAAGAATACTGATTTACTCATTCATTGGGACAGCTGAGGCACTAGTCAATGCAAATCATGGATAACTGTATTTTAGTTTCTGTAATAACACAACCAAGAGGGTATATGTAATACACATTTTATTTTGATTAATATATATTTCAGTGACTTTCATTGAAGAATATACACTGGTTTACCAGGATATATAACATACTAATTGTTTTGCTTGAGGTATAAATCAATGGCATTAATTGAAGAATATGTGCTGCTTTACTTATTAATTGAGATAACTGAGGCATTATTCAATGAAAATCATGGAAAGCTGAATACTAGGTTCTCATATAACATAATCAAGAGGCATACCGTTCATATAAGTACCATTTCTTTTGCTTGAGGTATACATCATTCATGGGGATCATTGAAACATTATTCGTGGACAATCATGAACAATTGTTTCTGGTTTGTCATAAATCAGCAACTTGTATTGAAGAATACATGGTAAAATCCTCATTGGGGCAACAGCGGCATTATTCAATGAAAATAATGGAACACTGAATTCTAGCTTCTCATAGATCAATTACTTCAATTACAATCATGAAAAACTAAAGTCTGGTTTCTCATATAACAACACCAATAGGCATATAAATAACAAAGTGTTTTGATTGAGGTGTGAATCAGTGACTTTCATTGAAGAATATATTCTGGTTTACTCATTCGATGGGACCATTGATGCACTATTCTATAAACATTATGAAAAATTTAATTTTATTTTCTCATAAATCAATGATATTCCTTGAAAAATAAATGCTGGTATGCTGAATATGGGGACAGGAAATAGTACATATACTACACTAGTTCTTGCTAACTGTATGGATGTAGTTTTCTGATATTTTGATGACAAAATGTTGAGGTTTATAATAACTGATATGTGGAACTCATTTCTAATTATTTCTTCATTATCAGCTTAGGATTATGATCTTTTATATGTGTTAATTTATGTTATGGTCAGACTAATATGTTCATATTCAAGGAAACATTTACACTATGTTATTGTATAAAAGAATCAATGACAGCTATATATATTAGATAGATCCTGTGTTAACGTCCCTCTTGTGATTTCGTCGATGAATCTGAATTAGCAGATCATTGAATGATACACAGTATCACCCCGTGCACGTGGTATCGCCAAACCCGAGGGTATCACCAAATCCGAGAATTGCGGTTTTGATAAATGAGCATATCTTCCCTCAGATGAAGCTATATATCTCCCAGGTAAATGGTGATATCCACTATTGAAAACATAGTTTCGCAAAGTAGAATGTTCCCTCAATGGGATAGCTACCATAGTTTGCTCTCGCCCGATAAATTTAATAGAAATTCCGACTCATTTCCGATTTTATCATAAATAGTAGACACTTTTTGACGTTAGGTAGTTCGTTTGAAACATAATTATCAGTCATTGGTGGTGGATAATGCGTGTGTCAATAGAAAAATATATGTTTAATAAACCATAGAATTGTCTAGGCTGCAGAGCGGTTCTCAAAAATTCTATATTCGTCCAAGTGTGGGTACCCACCAAAATTTCGGGTATCAACGCCGCAGATCGAGATGTCGCCAAACGCAGAGCAGGGATGTCAAAGGTGCGAATGATATCACAATTTAACTGGGATATATATAGCTTCATATGAGGGAAGATATGTTCGTTTATCAAAACCGCAATTCTCGGGTTTGGTGATACCCTCGGGTTTGGCAATACCACGTACACGAGGGTGAGTATGTTTTTTTTGGGTGAGTATGTTGGCGTGGTTCTGTAATGGCGACATCCTATTAATTCGATGATTGTCAATTAGTTGTCTGTGTATGCCAACAATAATTCCCAGTTTCGACGTTACATGTGTGAGCTAATATAACATTTATACTGACACCTTAAGTATTGAGCCTTACCCGGTACCAAACCTCCTGGTTTATGGCATACACAGAAAATGTCTCAACACAAATCTTATAACGTAATAATGTAATTATTAAATGACATACCTTGTGATGGTGATCATTTTTCTCTCACTTAAAACTGCCTCTCCCTGACAATTGTCGATTCAAGAAAGAAACTATCACAGGTTGTGCACATTGACTGCATGTGAGACAATTCCTAGTCATATATGCGACACGAGCGACAATTATTCAATTAACTTACAGGGCGTGGTGGTAGAGTTCGATCCAATTATTAGCTTGTGGTCTTTTGTCCCTATATTCATACCTTGTCATCAGACAAATACGGCATCCCACAATCATCGGAAATATACTTCACGGTCGTGTCCGTAAGTTTTATGTATGCAATGTAGCCAAATTTAACAAGCCGATAGAAATAACAGTTACCGAATTATAACAATTTCATCACGAATATACTAATAGTATAGTTTAATGATACTATGAATGCAATATTATCAAAAAAACACACTTTGTGTGACAGAAAATTCAGTTCGATTATGTTGTTTCGCGTAAAGCACGTTGTTTGTTTATCATCAGAGAGTCACGAAGTTACCTGGGTTTTTAAGATACACCCAACATGTTGCATAGTTCACTCCTTGTTGAGGGTATACCTCACAGGAATGAACTATGCAACCATTGGCATACTATATTATTCGGATCACCGCATCACCACCTTACATTACCATCTCTCGACATTCATATGTGACGACGGCAAATATTTACGATGACTTTATTAAATTTCCATGTTATATCTACCATTGTATTTGTTTACACCATAGTGCTATTTATTATATATTGATTTGTTCGTATATTACATGTGTAATTAGAACAATAATAAAGAATCTTGTAGATTTCTGGAAATCGTGGGCTATTGTCGCGCATATTCCGCTTAAATAATCACCACGTGTTCGCACAACAACGCAACGCAAGTCTTACACAGCCGTCCAGCTGGTTCGGGGACAAACCGCGCTAAATAAGTTTTCACAATCACAGGATTGATAAAAACTCAAAAGGCAATCACAACATCTCGATGAAGACAAGAAAGAAATGATATAATGATAAACAGTCATTTTACTACGTACAGTTGACCATACAATCTAAATATTCATTATTGGGTGTTGTAATTATATATGTCATTTAGAACATCCGCGCGCGCAATTTCTACGGACGAGTTACAATAGTAGTAAATTCCTTATTTGGTGTCACGCATGGGCGTAGCCAGCTAGGGTTCGATGGGTTCGGACGAACCCGCCCTTGAAAACAGGGGTGCCCTCGTTGCCTGACTTCCCGGGTTCGACCGGTCGTTGGCTTGGGCAACTTCGGTGGTTCGTTAAGTTAATGAATGATCCCCCGAAGTTGCCCGAGTGAACGAACCGTCGAACCCTTGAAGTCAGGCGACGCGGGCACAGTCAGAAAAAGCATGATCGGCCTATACTAGATTATTTCACATTAAATTGAGGTCCGTATAATGTTTCAGTGAAATCCACATACACGCAGGTCGACAATTTGATTGTAATGTGAATCAAATCAATAGTCCCATGGCATGTCGGCATATGACGTTGCTAGTCTAAAGTGGACAGCATTGTGTTCAGTTTCATTTAAAGTGACGCTGTATGAATGTGTGCATGTCAAACTTGTCAATCATTGCCAATTATGAACGAACAGACACAGTGTATGCAACACTACATGTACATGTATATATAGGGTGGTCACATGGTATATCGAGGACGATGCTTGCATTGCGAGGGTTCGAACATAGTTTCTTGACATGAAGTCCCCCCCCCCAATACAGGGTTGTAGTTGAAGTCCCACTCCTATCAACCAATAAGGAGCACATTACTGTTGGTGGATGGGATGTTAATTAAAACATTGTTGTGCATGTCGGACTGTATATACCCAGTAACTTTTCGATAGATCCGATATAGCGCCAGGGTGGAAACAGATGGTTCGATTACAGGCCATACAGCGCTAGACCGATCCACTCCCAAAGTTCAATGGTCAAAGGGTTCAGTGGTCCGAGGATTCAATAGTCCGATGGTTCAAGGATACGATACTCCGGTGTGGCTCAGTCCGAGGGTTCAGTACCCCGAGTGTCCATTAGCGGGACGTGGCGATGGGGATTTGTCTCCCCAACATTGATAAAAAAAATTCCAGTTGGCTTGTTATAGGTCGCTGGTTCATGTATATATTATTGGAAAATAAATACGCAGGACATTCCAAGCTTTACATATCATGTTCTACAAGCGTATAGATCTAACGATAATGGGCTATATGCAATGAGTGATTGACTGTCGTTCAATTTCATATATAATATAAACATATTTACTCAAAATATGGGACAACCTGGGTCGTGTGGTCACGCTTCCCGAGAACAACCGAGAACAAACGAGCATAAGGGTACGTTCATACACTCGCAAATTTGCCAGGAATTTCGGTACAGAATGCTATGCAATGTACCAGAAACAGAATGTATAAATGTGTATAAAATGCATCTATACCACAGCTAGTAAGAGAAGTAAAAACTATATAGTTCCAATAGTATCGAAATTTGCCAGTAAATATCATGCACTTATCTCGAAAGAATAAACCATACAGGTATTTTGAAGCAATGTGTTAACAGCACCGTTACATTTGGAACTACCAACATTTTACTCCACATGTCGTTACCTTTGGTAAACATGCTATTTATACGTATGTTGCCGTTCATATTCTGAGAAAATGCATGAAAACAATTCCATGCAAACTTGCCAATGTAATGAACGAAACCTAATTGAGAAGCTCTTTATCGTCCACTGCTTTTGGGAAACGAAATCATGGACGATTTTTATCAGGTACGATCATTGTAATTTTGACTTGCCTGACAAAAGTCAAGAACATGTTAAAACTGCACCTTCATCTGCGTTGAGCTTTGTTCATTATTATAATGGCAGTATAATTACACTGACATTTATTAGAAAATTTGCATTAATAGATTTCACATGCTTGGAGCACTCAGACTAATTAAAAGATGTCGAAGCATGTTCTTTAGAAATATACACACTCAAACGCAAATTAATTCACTAGGTAAAACTATTATATTTATTTTTAACAGAAACTGGGCGGCATGAAGTAATTCCATTAAAAACGTATTATAATTCATTAGTCGTAGTCAAACGAGTAAGTGCAATTTGTCCAATTTCGTACATTTTATCACCGAGATTATCAGATTCGGTGTATAATATATTGGAATTAAACTTATTATATAACGATAGCAGTCTACAGTGCAAATAAAGGTTTTGAATTTTATCTCGAGTTTATGTTGTTGCTTGTGGACACATGCACTAATTCGGTGTTATTATAAACGAGACACTGGTAAGTTCATATACACAAGATCCCATGGATGAGAGGTTTTGATAGCCATATGCCGACTTTCGAAAGATGAAGTTTTAACTCGTTTGGATTTAATTGTCAGCCTGGCAAAAAAAATCAATGATCGCCTCTTATAAAGAGCGTACAATTTTCGCCGACCAAATATGTTAGGTTATAAGAGCGTTCTCAGTTGGATTTTTTTGTACCTATTTTCAGTGTAAAACTAATACCTTAAACGTGCTATTTTTCACGCACTCATCGGTGTGCGAATTTAAAACTGAGCGAAAATAGTACAACTCCTGAGTTTATAGCGAACCACAGGGGAAAGCAGATGTATTATGTTGATGAGTTACATACATTACGGAAGGCTGGACTGAATATATATAGGCAACTAGACCTGTTGTATACGGATATATATTACATGCGGGTGACCAACATAAAAATCATTACTCATAATTATGCAAATCAACAAATTATTGTAACATCGACGGTGTTGAAATACTTGTAAGAAATATACATGTGCTAGGCCGAAGGCGCACGAAAGTACGTCCCCTGTTGTCAACGCTGCATGTATGACACCATGACCAAACAGACTGAATTATTTATGCCAACACAACCCTCAGCCAAGTGTTGCTTTTTCTGAAGCCAACTGACTGGTATGTGTCTGTGGTTTTACTTCTTTAGAGTTTATTCCAATGCTGTCTTTAACTATTTCAATTGAGTATCTCTGATAATAAATCCAAATCTTTCAGGAAAATGTTGTTGTCAGTTTTGAATTCGCGCACCTAGGTGCGCGAATTATTCAAACTGCGCGAATTCAAAACCAAGCGAAATATAGTACCGCGAATTTAAATAGGAGTAAGGTAGATGTTTTTGTTTATCGAGATGCTGTGCCGTGCGAATGGTGGTAGGTGGTGATTGGCTGTTTGCAGGTTTCTTTTCAGTTTTCGTATGGTACAATTCTCGAATAGAAATTGTATGGTATTAAGCAGATAGTATGAAGATAACTAAACATTGGTTTGAAAATAATTATTCGAATTTAGAGAGCGTATATTGTTTAAGAATGTGCCCACTATTTGCAGCTGCACGTTACTAAATAATAAATGCGTAATTTCACAGAAAGTATATATTGAAGGTAGGGGGTTATAGATTACATGTATATATAGAATAAGTCAAATACAGTTTGTTAATGTATATACATGTAGTATAGGAAAATAAATACGCAGAACATTCCATGCTTTACATATCATGTTCTACATGCATATAGATCTAACGATAATGGTGGCAATTAGTGATTGACTATCGTTCAATTCCATATATTATATGGCCCACTTAAGCCAATAACATAACAATTTTGAGTGTAGGCCTTCATAAAATAACTTCATAATATCGCAAAGGGATATAATATGGGGATGGTTGGGTTTTGTCATCGTTCCTTATTACCCGAGTCGATACTACACGCGGTCACGGTCCCATACATGGAGACAACATTAGTACATAAAACTTGATCATGTATGAAGACAAACACAGCTATGTCATATGTTCTCACATAATCGGTATATCAAATCCAAAACAGTATTACCTCTCTAATATACGTGCAGATAGTACACAAATAATCGTCAAATATGCTCCAGATTCGCACTCGATATGTTCAATTTAAAAAAAACATTCCGGGGGAGGCCCCTCGGACCCCCAACTGCGGGAAAGTGCATGACACCCCTCCTGCACATTCACACGCGCCGCGGTCGGAGCTTTTCACCTCGGTCCTGTGCCCCACAAGTTAATATTCGAACCCGCCTTTTAAAAATGCTGGCTACGCCCATGGTGTCACGTAATTATATTTTGTGAGGAGAAAATAAGAACTAAATTAATATAATTGCACAAGGTACACTTCTTTTGCATGACCATTCCTCAATAGCGAGGTAACGTAAATAGCTGGATTTTGAACTGACAACTGGTTGTATGGGTCGATTAAAATGAGACTTGGTGTGATTTGATTGAGACTGCTATGCGTGCCGCCGTGAATATGATTTTTGTCAGACTTAATGTGTCGGACATAATGTGTCTATATTTTAATATGATTCTGTTTACGGTGGTTTTAATGAATGTTAGCAGATATACCCGACGCCATCCGTATCTTTGAAGCAACTCGTGGTTTGAGCTAAACAAATAGAGCTAATAATTTCCCTTATGTTACATTCCGGTTATTGACATAGGTCGATAGATACCTGAAATACCTGTATACGAACATTGCATGTCACACGCAGAAGGCCGTAATGAAGTAATACAAATTATACGAACAGTGCATGTCCCACGCAGAAGGCCGTAATGCAGTACTACAAATTATACGAACATTGCACCACCCATGCATAAGGCCGTAATGAAGTAATACAAATTATACGAACATTGCACGTCCCATGCATAAGGCCGTAATGCGGTAATACAAACTATACGAACACTGCATGTCCCATGCATAAGGGCGTAATGCGGTAATACAAACTATACGAACATTGCACGCCCCATGCATACGTCCGTAATGCGGTAATACAAATTATACGAACATTGCACGTCCCATGCATAAGGCCGTAATGCGGTAAAACAAATTATACGAACATTGCACGCCTCATGCATAAGGCCGTAATGCGGTAATACAAACTATACGAACAGTGCACGCCCCATGCATTAGTCCGTAATGCGGTAATACAAATTATACGAACATTGCACGTCCCATGCATAAGGGCGTAATGAAGAAATACAAATTATACGAACATTGCACGTACCACGCAGAAGGCCGT
Source organism: Siphonodentalium dalli (assembly GCA_032622095.1). NCBI lineage: Eukaryota > Metazoa > Mollusca > Scaphopoda > Gadilida > Siphonodentaliidae > Siphonodentalium > Siphonodentalium dalli. Next base: position 261,347,212 of record CP136063.1, read on the forward strand.
AATGCAGTGATACAAATTATACGAACATTGCACGTTCCATTCATAAGGCCATAATGCGGTAAAACACATTATACGAACATTGTACGTCCCATGCAGAGGGTCGTATTGAAGTAATACAAAAATCTCACTTTAAAGACACAAATCTGGTGACGATTTTTATAACAGACATTGTATCATGTAGTATGTCCGCCGATTACATGATTGTCTGGTTGTCTCTGTAAATTTCCCCCATTGTTGGGCTAAAGCATTCATGAAACTTGTTATGACATGGCTATATCAAAATGGATATACTCGTATCATGACAAGAATGTCCAAATGTTCAGCCGAATACACATTGTTTCATGTCATTTGACATTGATAAGCTCACCCATGAGACTGACATGCTATTCATTGAACACGGGATATACAACGAAATAGATCACATAAATTTGAACAAATAATTCACCATACAATGATGTTTTTATTCATGACTATAGCACACACACGGGTTGAATGTTATGGAGTTGTGATGGCCAGGTTTGTGCCACTTTCGGGCTTTCACAAACGTTGTGGTTGCATTAACCTGGTCGCCTTTAACCTCCATAACATTATATCTCTAATTGTTTTCAGTTTGTATATAGGGTGGGCCTTTCTCTTGATCAGAATTACCAAAATAAATAGTAAGTGAGTTCTATAAGCTGACACCAACCTATGTGTCAATTAATATAAAAAGCATGTTTTTGCACGACGTATAATGTATACTGACAATTGTCTCGGTCGTGGGCCGCGTGACATCCTTCAATGATATATATTTTTTATTTTAAAAGGCAACATTCCTTACTTTAGCATGCCAAAATTGAGATTGTTATTCTGTATTTTCAGACGGAGTCTTTTGTATATAATTTTTATTTTAAAAATATAATCACTTGTTGCATTAACATAATATGCAATGATTATTGTGGCAGCTAAATACACGAAGTTAGGTTGTGATACCAACCCCATCAGCGCTTTCGCGACAAAATTCATCCTGTTTCCTCACAACTCAACATGGCCCCTGAACATGGTGTTATGCATTATATATAAGCGATGTCTTTACGTGGTTATAATCACCTACATTATATGTATTATTATATGCTGAACGTCAGAATTGGGGGACAATGGCTTAAAATCTTCAAACAAACAAATGCTATAGACATGTCATAACACAAACTATTGATGGTATAGACATATCAGAAACTGCTATAGGAATAGTATTTCCTGGTATGACCTACACACTTGCCTAATTGTTTGGATCTGAACTGTAAGTAAAGAGCCGGGAAAGGTGTACATTATACAAATATGATTCACGCCCATCCCGCTAAGTATCACAAGTGTTCCCCATCTGGATAGTTATCCCAACAAATCTTGATATATAAAAAACCTTGACCTTTACTGCCAATTATTCTATATTTTTTCAACAAAAATGACATTCGTCTACACTCAGGTTCAAAGAGGACAGCAATCATGCAATCCTGTTCCAGAAATGGAGAAATGCTGCCAAAATGGCCACAAATCCGAACAAATGTTTAGATGAACGAAAAAGCATGGATAACCGCCTGAGTGTAAACAAATGTGTGAGTAATATGTGTCTGTCCTCATTAAAAGTCTTTAAACTTAGTTTAAAGATGCATACACATTAGGTAAGATCCACCTGGAAGACTTATTGTCCGTTGCAGTCCAAGATAGAGAAAATTATTTTTTACTATAAATTTCTACTTATAATAAATCAGACAGATACCAAATAGTATACGTTGGAGCACGGGACACACTAAGTCATTTATCGCTTTATCTGGCATATAATTAATCGTTGAATATTGCACAGACCGTGTACACCCTTGTTATGTGAATGTTAGTTACACTTTCGCGATTTGCAATATTTACCCGTGCTAACAAACCATACAAATATGTTGCAGTGATAATTTATGTTGGCATGAAAGATACACTAGATACATTATTTAATGTGACGCTAACTTTCTTGATAATTTATGATGCGCAAATCTTACGAACGGCGTGTAATCAGTTTTCTCCATTCACTAAATATTTCCATTTATGGTTGTGGGTAATGGGTGAAATTCAGGAGAAGATGTAAATACGTTGATGCGGTTTTAGAAAATGAAGAACGTTTCTCGATTGTCTGGCCTTAGTGAATACGACCAACTATAATAGCCAATCATATACGCAGTCTCGTTTACTGTATTTTGGTCAAATATTGGAATTATTAAACATCGATTGTGGTACTTTTTGTGATTCTGGAAATTGCGTTAACATGTAGTGCCGTGTATTTCTGTGACAGCAGCGAAAAATTCGTCTGTCATTACTTGATCTGAAACAATTATCCAATAATGTTGTGAGAAATGAATTTGAATTTGTTTATTAGCTCATAATACTAATCATTATATTTAACTATATATAGTTGATTAGATGAGAATGAGAAGTAGACGCGAGTATTATGTGCACCGATAATGATTATTATATGACTTATATAAGGTATGATCAGAAGAAGATATCAAATATTTGTCACATATGAAGTAAACGGCTCAATAAACTTAAATAATTAAATAGCAAAAGCAGATGCATAGAAATGCATTAATTATTGAATATTTTTGCACCGGGTTTCAGTTAAATAGTTATTTAATGAATAAAGGGAATTACAGATTATTGCCGGAACTAAGGACTATATATCATATTGTAATGTAACAGTGTATCTTGAAACTGATGCAATCAGAGTGATCTTCCAGATGGTACAGCACGTGACCAATGCTAAAGCAATTCTGGATAAATACAGGCGACAATATCACTTACTCAAAGCCCCGTGGTAGATTGATACCTGAACGAGGATCGTTTTCGTTCAATACCGGTCCGATTTCCGAGCTAAATAGGTACATAAATACTTTAGACACTATAATGCGTACTGTATATACCATAAACAAGAACTAATCTAAAGGAAATAAAGACATTCGATGATTGACAGTGGATTCGTGCGAAATAGCACAGTCTGTAAATCAACTGTCGCCAACAAGTACATGAACACATAGATTTGCTGTATACTTATTTTCATTATGTATAACTCCAATAATGAGATTTCGCATGTCAATTTTGTATATAAACATTACTGTTACAGTGGGATTACCGATACAAGTCCATTTAGTCGAAGATACCATGGTAAACATTGGCAAAGGTCAAAGCATAAACTAATGTTCTCAAAATCATACTCAGACTAAAATATTTGAACTTATTACATGTTTATCGATATTCGTTGACAAATCACTGTAACTGTTTGTTTGCGTAACAATAGTTTCGAAAAGCTAAATGTCTTTCCTGTAGAACTATCAATAATGAATGTAAGAACACATTTGTATCTTTTTCTCCGTGTTGTTCGTAGCGGTGATGTTCATTGTTAGTGTATGGTTGATATGGAAAAATAAAGATAAAACGGTACACCGTTATTTCATTGAGCATATACGCATGTAGATATATATTCCATGTACATATAATTTGGAAATTAAAATCAGCCGCGCCCTTTCATTACTAGTTTTAAAACGAAACACGTCGTGGGCATGTCAATGTTGACTTATTAGTCCTCTTTGATTATATGTCTCTATAGTTGCCGTAAGTTCCAGTGTAGGGTTTCATCGATGTTCGGCTATTGAGATGTGCGTCATTAATAGAAGTGATTGAGCGCCCAGTTGAGCCACATAATGAACAACACAAACTACTTCAAACAATTGAATTCTGAGAAACAAATAACAACCACAATTATATCGTGGTGCTTGATTGAAATATTAAGTAGAAGTGCACGCGGTAGTTTTCTTTTCCAACGACATGTCATGTCACATTGTTCTACTGCGTTTGACTGCACTTCCAAAACGGATAAAACAAATATTAAAAAAATGATCTCTGTTGATATAATAAAGCGAAGTTATGATAAGGAGAAGAGGATACATTGAAATAGTAACAATAGTTTGCATGAAAGCATTGCAAAAATAGAATGCATTTTATTAGATGTGCCAATAATTGCGTTCATTGATAGATTGTAATGCAGCGCCATTTAGCTACCCCATGGTATTTGTGTGTGTGGACATAACACATAAATTAATGATTACGTACATGTCGTAATCTGGTCAATGATTCCGATTAAGCCTATTATAGGTTGGGTGGTGTAATTTAAGTTATAATTCGATTTTCAATTTGCATAAATGGGGCTTTTAATGGTCAGCCTTAGTTCTTACTTACATGTATTCCCCATGTATGGTGTTATCAATGTATAATTCATCGGTATAATAGCCTAGCCGGAGAGATGCAGCTTTCTGGAGATAGCCGTAGTCCTGTGTTGATTTTGAAGTTTTGAAATCATGATGTCATGAGGGAAAGTCATCCAACTTTTGATTCCGATACATAACAGTTTACAAATATTAAGCTACGACGAATTTACGTAAATAAATGCGAATCGACTACCATCGAACCCATATCCCGGTGTGCATCGAGACAGTTTGAATACTTGGTTGTGAGAAATTCGTGTGTTCGTGATCTGGGTCAGAACACCGTATATATATATGATATCGTTAAACTGGCCATGGTAATAGTTGTGATACCTAACAGACGCAACGGTTATGTAACAAATGTAGTTAGTGGCAGTTTCATGTATCCAACCGTCCACTCTTGTGGCCGTTGAGAAGATTGAATGTCAGACCATTTGTGACTCCCTGTGGGACCAGCTCAGCCAATATACATGACACAGAAGACTAAGATATATCGCGGGTTCTCATCACATTGCTGCTATGTAATGACATGCCAGGAGTAACCAAAAAAGGTGTTTGTGCAATAGAAGTTTGCCAGATTGAACTTGCGTCGAACAATCAATCAGGAAAGAGTCGGTTACTGGTTTCATGGGTTTCAATTGTCCAACTATACTGTGTCGTATTTACTATACTGTGCCGTATTTACTATACTGTGCCGTATTTGCTAATAATCATCGTTTCTACATTCAGTGCGTTAATTGTTAGTTTGAGTTGCACGTACAGTACTTATTCGACAGCTAGTCCATAAGCCGACTTGGACTACCCTTCGAATTAAGGTCGGACCAAAGACGTAGCAGAATTGGCACCAGCTTATTTATTGCATTTGCAGCCCCTCTGTACCTTCCCATTCTGAAATAGTCGTGGACAGTACAGACATTCAACGATCATCAACACGAAATTCAGAAACACGAGACAACAGATAAACACAGGATAAACAAAACTGCAAACATCAGAAAAGCAATACAACAGCTAACAAAACTTTAACCTCAAACATCGTGAATATGTGTTTCTAGCTGATTGATTGATGGGGCGGGTCCATTCAACCAGCCACCTTGATGAGATGATGTAGGATCAAAGTGGACCACGAGCTATGTTGTACCCATAGGTCGATGCTCGCGTGATTCAGCCGCCCCAGTATCACACCGTACACGACCACGCATTGTGGGATGCACATCATGGCAAACAGGGTGCCAGGATGGGGACTCCTGTCCATAGAAGTGGTCGGTGGACCTATTCAGGCTATTCGACCACGAGCCCACACATAGGGTACGTTCACACACCACTGGCAAGTTTGCACGGTATGGTTTGCAGGCATTTTGTCGGAGAAAACGATATGGTGCCATAATATGAACGGAAACCAGCATATAAAGTGCATCTGTGCCACCGCTAACTACGTGCAAAGTAAAATCTCTGTAGTTCCACTAGTAACATTGCTACCGGAATTTGCCTGTAAATATCATGCAATTATCTCGCAAGAATAAATCATACAGGTATTTGAAGGCAAATTCCAATAACACTGTTACAAGTGGAATTAGATAAATGTTACTTCTCATGTCTTTGAGTTTGGTAAAGATGCATGTTATGTGCACGGTTCCGTTCATATTCTGTCACCATGTGGTCTTCTATGACGAAATGGCCGCAAAAACTTACCTGCAAACTTGCCAGCGTATGAACGTAGCCACAACATCTACACAAATTAATACCCTCGTTCTTAATTAGATCAAGTATACTGGAATGCCACTAGTACTCATTCCGATGTCACTTCATTGATGCGAACTAAAGACTAAATAGTCACAAGCAAGATATAATCGAAACCCCACAAAATTACATCTGAATTATCATATTGATGAGTTGTAGCTTCCTGCATGGTCACAGATATTCACTCCTTTCATCGCACATATGTATCCCCATTCAATTTTGTGAGTACTGTTACACATCAATTTGAAATAGCATGAGCCGTTACTGCGAACCAATAGAGATTCTCGTTATATCCTGGTTATATCGGTTCATGATTTCGTCCCCGAATTACAATTACACTTTCGATGTGAGCAATTCGCTTTTCTTTGCGACGTCACAATTGTTATCAGCATATATACTTTTGAGGGTATATGAATGGTTCCGAGAATTTAATAATGCCTCATCCGATTTAAGCCCTTGACGTCTTAAAGCTACCACTGCTACGTTACTATGTATATTAGGTGGCGTTAATAGGTATTTGTGATGATCAGATCTCGATTTTTAAACGTTTTAACAGTGTGTTTTTTGGCATGATCTGGATTATTAAGTTTATATTGACAGCCCAGCAGCGATTTAGATGAGCGAAATTCTGCTCAGTGTCTGGATTTTGACGAATTATCGCATTCGATTTCTTGGCGGAACGCGATATTTCTCGTGCGGGAATGCGTCCCGCACTCGAATTATCGCTCCGCAACAAATCTCGTGCGATAGTTTCGTCAAAATACAGACACTGGTGCTGTTTTATCTATATACCACCAGTATATGTCCAAATGTAGTTTAATGGGATTAACTAATAATTCTTGAACTTTTAGGATTGAGACGAAAAAACATTTGGTGGACAAAACTTATTGTCTGCTCTTCCGACACCCACCCCACATACGTGTTTGGAAAGTTCTCCGATACCCCCCCCCCCGGTTTTAATCGATGTATCACAAAGAGCGAATCGAAAATAACGCACAAAACACGGGGAATAATTATGTCGACTGAAATAAATAGCTTATCTACAACTTGCATCGATTAAATCATTCGAGTCGCTAAATTAACGGAGTTTAAAACATTTTTTCACAAGACTGACTCGTCGCCATCGAAAAATTCTCCATTTTGTTTGGGCAACATCGTAAGGACACCGGTGTTCTGAAAGTACATAAGTACATGTTACTTTCGCTTGGGACTTTCCTCGGGATCCAAATAAATATACGGGTACTCTTATTATATTTTAAGTAAAAATCTCCCCTGTATGCTGCTTATTTTATTTCATTCCAAATGACTGCTTTTGCCAGATAAATAAAAAATAGATTGTTTGTTATATGGTTACTTAAATTTATATTCATTGTTGCTATTCTCCAATAATGGAAATTTGCGAATTGTTCTATAAACAAAATTGTCACAGTGATTTGTTAACAACTATCACAATATATAAATTGTTTTTTCAATGCAGTTCAAATATTATTTTCAAAATATGTTTTGATCTTTTGCGATGCTTACAGTTATGTTTTGAGTAAACGTGCATTGGTGTCTTATTGGAAAATGTTTGTAATACATGTATCTGTAATTCCAATGTAACAGTAATTTTTACATGTGCATACACTTACCGGTAGCAACGGTTTTGAAGTGCAAAAATTCATTCTTGAAGAATAGATTGACTTATTCTTATTTTCGTTATTAATGGATTCCACGCATGAGCTATGTCAGTAGGTTGAAGGTTTAGATGGACCTACACAGAAAACTACTTAACTATTAAGCTAGTATACACCACATGACGGGATATATATACTATTTGAAGACCACACCAAGCGTATTATATAACAATTTTCACAATTTCCCAGCACATATATAAATTAATGTTGAGATTCTTGAAGCAGTATTGAACTATTAATTAAATTACTACTTCAGATCATGTACTATTTATGGCAGTTATTCGTTTTCACTCGATGTGTACATTCATACATGCTGAGAAAGCTCTTCCAAAAATGTTCTTCTAAACTATGATTAAAGTCACCTATTTGACATGTTCATTGTTATATACTATGATTGATGTTGTCTTTATATAGCATATATCCCTTCATGTTGTGTACTAGCTTAACAATTATGTAGTTTTCTGAGTAGGTCAATCTAAACTACCCACCTCCTGATATAGCGCTGACACAAATATATTCCTGATGTCACGGAGATTACTATATATAAGTTTGTTGGATATCGGCGACTGAACACATTATTATCAAATGGATTTCCCCTCCCCACCTCTGGACCAAATGGTACCACTGTGACGTCTTTGAAACACACGATTAGGTTCCTCGTGTCATGGAGAAGAATATGTATCAATTTGGTGCAAATCGACGCTAAATATATTTCGGTGCCATGCCCTCCCCCAACCCTAACGTGAATGGCACCTCTCATGACATCTTTAAACAACACCATTTAACACCCCTATCATGGAAATCGGCGACAAAAATGCCACCTTAAATAGCATATAATCTAGACACGATACAGACAAATATTTGTTAAATTGGTTGGCTTTAACGTTAATATCTTTCCGTGCGCCATATAATAGTTAAAGAGCGTTCTATATTATGTTCGTTTGTACGCATTTTCAACGTTACACATCATTGTCACGGTGGGGATTCACCTGGTTTCGAGGGTGGCTTGTACCACGCACACACACAAAATGGCCGAGGCTGGTGCAAACGCACAAATAACATATTATGTGAGAAAATGACACAATAGCATTTTGACTGTTACGAGCATATGCTAATTTATTTTTGAAACATGTTGATGCCTTATATGTTCGGAACTACTCGTGCGTGCGTGGAATACACCAGTCCATCCTGATGAATCATTCGACTGAGAACCTTGGTCAAAATGTTAGAGCAAACAAATGTGAATTTTGACACAAATGATGTATCAGCTTGTTTAAAACATAGTATAGCATCGGCTCGTATCTGAAAAAAGCTCTGTAATATGTCATATCTTAGTTCATTACATTTTCACTAATTTCTGAACGCATTTTTGATCGCCTGTTACATGTTAAATGCGTGATACTCATCAACTCGAATCCATGTGATTCCCCACCGAACGTGTGTCAATAACAATGATCTGATCTTTTAGGAAAATAGGATGATTTTACAGTTGATGTAAACATTTTATTATTCCAAATAGATAGACATACAAAATATGTAACAATACAATCTAACATAAAAGCAGAACATTTTCTGGCAACGCTATACTGTTGCACATCGCCAATGTGCAAATAACAATGTCCTGAAGTTTTAGGTAAATATACGAAATTTATGAGGAGTCAATTTCACATTCAATGCACACAAGTGCATATTCAATCAAAATGTCCAAAGTCGAAAACATTTTGATTTATCATTATCCTAAGCTACCAGTCACAACTGCAGGTTAAAATTTAATTTGTTTTCCTAAAGTGAATCGCGATATGCATATCGTATCTTGAGCAAAAGCAAAAATCGTAGCAGTGGCAGTCTTGATCTCGTCATATAAATTTACTGTTGTACTTCTCCAATTTGTCAATAGCAATGTCCTGATGATTTAGGTAAATAGGACACAAAATGTAGCAGGAGTTGAATTCACAGTTAAGGCACCAACGTGCATATTCACTCAAAATGTCCAGAAAGGTTCAATAACTCTAAAATTAATAAAAACATTTTCCGCCAACACAATACCCGTTGCACACATTTAAAGTGTCAGTAGAAATGTCATGAAGTTTTAGATAATAGGATACGAGCTGTGCGAGGAGTTGATTTCACAGTTAATGTACCCAATTACGGACGGACTAAAGGACGTCCAGACGAAAGGACGGGCGAAGATCATTTCAAGAGTCCCCCGAACTTGAAAACAATATTTTTTAGGATATCTTCAGATGTGGTAATCAGAATGAGATGATAATTTGGGAAGATAATCGCTTGCATAATTTATAAGTAATGATATAGTGCGTGGCTACATACTTGAATGAACACCAATTGAACTTGAAGAGTCGGCTTTTCCAAAATCACAAAATAACTGATTTCACTATAAGGAAACATAACTATTCATGTGCGCTGGACATTTGGTCATGTTCAAATGCCATAATTATCAGTTAACGACAGGGTGCCATTGCCTTGTTGATTTGTCATCTATTGCACCAAAGGAAGCGAGCAGTCTCACAGGACTGCACATGCCATTAAAAGGTGACATTCCGCATCTACTGTAAGAGGAATTAGCAGCCCTATGGCAATATTGAATCCAGTGTCTACTCGTTACAATGAAGGTTCGGTACATGGCTCCATGTCTTGGCATGGCAAGAGTTTTCAAATTAGTTGTCTGCCATCACAACGGTTATGTGACGTTTGAATTAGACAATATATACCTCAATGCAAATAGTGATCACTCAAGCATGCAATCACGGAACGAGTCGACATTACCCCCACTTCGTCAGTCCTAATATACTGGATATACATGTGACACTTCATGACAATTGACTGCTGTAACAGAACGATGTCTACCAAACCTAAATTCTCTATCATTCGAGATGTAAGCTGGTAGTTTAAAATAGGTGCAATTTAGTTTGCATTTTCTTTAGGAAATATTTCCCAGCTTAAATTGAGAGTACAACAGCATCAGCCAAGTACAGTTGAACTGTGGTGTCGGGATTATGCTGAAGCCACATTCTCATGATCCACGTTTAGAATATTAAAAGGTAGAGGTCATGGATTAAATAAGAATGACAGGAACAGCACCGTTCACTAGGGTACACCTTAGTTTAATACGAATGCTTGACATAATGTACCCTGTTATCTAGTTCGAACTATCCTGCCTGCCAGAATAGATGACTATTGTGACAGGTTTTGTGCCAATTCTGACATAGGATGGTTGGAACTGGTATGTCTAAAAGTTATTATAATGAGGAGACTTATGATTGGTCAGTTAAGTCTCACACCCTTTTTGTATATATGCTCGGTCCAGAGTTTAGACCGGCAGTTCATGTTCGCTACTCCACTTAGTTAGTCTAGTATACTAAGGTGCTGTTCCACTGGCTCGGTGTAACTCTGAAAGAAAACACTAACAGATTATCTCTCGACGAAACGAATAAAAGTTAAATTCAAAACGACTCGACTTCTTTGCGACAAGACCACGACCACCATCGTCACACACACAACGTTAAAAGAAGAAGTCCTCCCGGTTCTGTTACATAGAGGTTGTTTGATGCTCGTGAGCTGGATTCACCTGGAACTCTTGAGATATTGGTAAGTACGTTTTCTTAGTCTATGTCAAATCCTTTTGGTAGTTTTTATAACCCTTTAGCGATAGACACCAGTGGCACGGGACCGATAGTTTGGACTACTGCTTTAATTAGAAGGTGTTATTTTGCTTCAATTCCTACACGTCCTGCAAGTATCTATATGAGTTATTTGCCGGATTGTTTTGATTTGTTGAATTTAACATTGAAAGAATACGTAGATCTCCTTCAACCTCGATTTCATAGGTTAGTCGGTACTCGTTACGGAAACGTGATTGAAGGTAGATTTGCGAAATCCACTTTTGTGCACAGTGATTTTATTCACTTGGTATTTCAAGTCATTTGGACGAACGAAACCAACATCGTGCACCAATCAGAATTTGGAATGTGTGTTAAGAGACCTTTTAAGGACGATTAACATACATAACAAACATCTAAAACTAAAAATTTCTACAGTAAGTTAACTTGAAGTGTTATTTTAGGACATTCAATATATGTCCATAAAGGCAACATCTCAAGAAGAAGGATATAGATTAGGAAAGTTATTTACAAGAGGATCTATAGGTTGCTTAGCACCCAAAATAGAGATAAGTAGACATAATTTTGAAGAATTGTGTAAACCTGTATTAAAAGATATTGGTAGTAACTTAACTCAATTAACGGAAATAGTAGGAACTCACAATAAACCAAACCTAGTTGGAGAAAAATTGGCAGTAATAAAAGTAATAACTTTTCAAACAAATAACTTAGAAATAAAATCAATTATTTATCATTATAAACACTATATAATAGAATCTCCTGTAGAAGAATATAAACCTACACAACCAGTCACACCATTTACAGACACATTTAAACCAACTCAACCAGTGCAATCGTTTGTTATTGAAGAACCCTGGGACGAGTTGTGATCAAACTATACATTTGCTAAACTAAAGAGTAATTGTTTAAATCTTAAACATAAATAATGGAAGAAGGGGACATATTAAGAGCACACCTCATGGCTCAACAGCAGCAGAATATGCACAATGTGCCCCTCCCTGAAGACAATGATAAAATGCAGGCTCAAGCACAGGCACCACCTCCAAATTTCAACCACCAGATAGGAAGGGTTCTCGAGGGGTTAAACCATCAATTTGAGGGATTTAATCAAAATTTAGCCGCACAGGCTCAGGCCATTAGAACACAGACAGCCGCACAAAGTGCATTTTCATTGTCTGGTATGATAGATGTATACGAGGGTGATGGGAATAAATTTAAAGAATTTATAAAACAAGTCGAACGATACTGTCAGGTAATTGGTACGCCTGATAATGAAATATGGTTGGTGGCATTACAGAGAACTCGAGGGCCAGTTGCAGATTATTTGCAACGACTTAAAACTGAACACCCACGAGCAACATGGAATGCAATAAAAGAACAACTCAAAGTCCATTTTGCCAATGTCACTGACCCACAACAGGCATTAACTATGTTAAGGACTGTTAAACAATTTCCATCTGAAAATATACATATATATGTGGAAAGAATCCGTCAAATAGCATCTGACGCATTCCAACCACAAGAGTTAGACATGCACCCTGTGCAGGCGCAGTTAATAGGTTATTTCGTGGACGGGTTGAACGATAGTAGCCTTAAATTAAAAGTTATCCGAGAAAACCCAAATAATCTTGACAATGCAGCAAATGTGGCTATGGGAGAATTTAACATAAAAAAGAGATTCGCCCTTAGATTCCCAAAACAGAAAACAAGATCTTCAGATGATGAATGTGAACCCATGGATGTGGGCCACATTCGTCCAAAAATAATACAATGCACCTTCTGCAAATTAATAGGGCATGACTTCAAATCCTGTCGAAAACGACAAGCACAGATGCAAAACCAATTTAATCCTAAACCAATGCACTCAATCCAAAAATCAAATGAAAATGAGAAACCGTTTACCCTACAATTTTGTAAGTATTGTGGGCGGAACAGAAAACATAGGGAAAACGAATGTTTCTTTAAATCCAAACCAACAAAAAACTTTTAAAGTCTGTTTTGCCACAGGTCTCAAATCAGACTATAAACCATGGAACTAAAAATGGCCTTAACAATAAAATACAAAAATTACAAAAACCAGATATCACTTTAAAGACTGTGGACAAATGGTACAAACCAAAAGTGAAATCAAACATAGAACGAATTAAACGCATAGCTCACCATGCAACTAACAGTGATTCTAAAACGAAAATCCATGTACAAAGTATTAATGGACTGCACCCTGGCAGCATGCCAAGGCACACCGCAGCAGTAGAGAAAACTATTCACGATAAGTCAATAGGTGACTGCATTTTTAAATTGCACTCTCATAAAAGTCAACTACAAAATACTAGGCCAGATAAATCAAGGGGAAATAAAAATAGGCAACACCAAAGCAAGGTTGTGTTCCCTGAAAATAGGTATAATATTTTAAAGGTAACTGATGACTTCAATGCCAATGAGGATCAAGTAAGTAGTCATCAACAGATGAGTGAAGTCATAGATACCCAGAACAACCAGAAATCAAAACCAAACCATGATAGGTTAAAATTAAATAATAAATTCAAAAATAAACATAAACAGGCTGTTAAGGCCCCACTTAGGCAACATGGTACTCATGTCGTTGAAAAAGAAAATTTCACTTTAGTAGAGGCCGATGATAAGTATAAATTACTTAGCAAACCAAATCAGAATAAAATTAAAACATTAAAGGCAAACACTAAGTTTATAAATGGAAAACATTCTACTAAACCCATGGAGAGTTTAAGACAAAAAGAGAAAGCAGAATGGTTAAATAAAATAAAACAAATACATGAAAACAAAAGTTCACAAATAACGGAAGTACATGAACACAAAGTAAAACACATTAACCCTTCCCACCACAGCCAATCAACTGGAAAGAGGATAGAGTCAACAGGCATACCTGTGCCTTCAACTATCATCTTATACATAGGTAAGCAACGTTTGAGAAGCTTAGTGGATACTGGTGCTCAAGTTTCAATAATAAGTCACAGGCTTTATCTAAATTTACCTGATAAGCCTAAATTAAATAAAAAGATAGAAAATTTGTCATCAGTAACTGGAGGTCAATTAAAAGTTTTAGGTCAAGTGGACTTAAACTTTAAAGTGAATGGACTTAAACAAAGTCATTCATTTTATGTAGTTGAAAATATTTCTCGGAATTTAATCTTGGGAACGGATTGGATGATAAGAAATTGTGTCAGGATTTATTTCGATCTTCAATGTCTTCGAATTGGTCATAAGCTAGTACCTATGGTTCCTGACTCACAAATTGCTTGTCTAGTCCGTTTAAAAACCGAGGCAGTTATAAAACCGAGGAGTTGTTTGTTAAGTTCCGTAAATATAGTAGGTGGTTGTTGTGATTTGTTTAGTTCACCTTACCTCAAGGTCACCTCAATAGATAATGGATTTATATCACAGCAACCCGGGCTTACGATAAATGACTCCGTAACTGAAATAGGTAAAAATTCCGAGAAAACCTTACCAGTGTTAATAGTTAATGAAACAGATAAATTCTATAAACTTAAGAGAGGATGTGTAGTTGGACAAGTGGAATCAGTTAATGAAAATGAAATCAATGAAATTCATACCTCATTGGAATTAACCAACTATCAAAACTGTACTGAACAAAATAGTGTTGATAAAATGGAAGATAGAGTTAAATTAAATGAAATAGATGCACCAGATGAAAAGATGGAACTAATCAAACACTTGTTAATTAAAAATGAAGAATTGTTCGCCGCCAATGATGCTCAACTACAGTTTACCGATACAGTTAAAATGTCAATAAATACACAAGAGGAAACCCCAATTAAAATGAAACCATATAGAGTACCTCTTCTAAAACGACAGATTATGGATAAAGCAGTAGATGACATGCTTGATTCCGGGGTCATCAAAAGGTCAAGGTCACCTTGGGCTTTCCCTTGCTTGTTAGTAGGCAAGAAAGATGGTTCACAACGATTTTGTGTTGATTTTCGGAGACTTAATGCAATCACAAAAACAATTAGTTGGCCTCTTCCTGTCATAGATGACCTCTTAAACTCATTAAATGGTTCTAAATTCTTCTCAGCGCTTGATCTTAAGAGTGGCTATTGGCAAATAAAATTAGATGAAGATGCTCAAGAAAAAAGTAGTTTTGTGTGTCACAAAGGTCAATATTCCTTTAAGGTCATGCCTTTTGGACTTGTAAACGCCCCTTCGCTGTTTCAAGAGCTTATGAGCGTAGTCTTAGATGGTATGCAAGACTATGCTTTAGCCTACTTAGACGATATTTTAATATTTAGTAAGAATACGCAAGATCATCTTCAACATATTCAAAATGTATTTGATCGCCTGCGCGACCATAATCTAAAAATGAAATTAAAGAAATGCAGCTTCTTTAAAAAACAAACAAACTATCTTGGCTTTGTGATAAATGAAAATGGAGTTAAACCAGACATGAAGAAAGTTGAAATAATTCGTAATTTAGCTCCGCCTACTACTGTCCGTGGTGTACGTTCATTTATGGGAATGGTAGGTTACTATCGTCGGTTTATACCTTCGTTTAGTTCCATTGCTGTACCACTAATTGCATTAACAAGAAAATATGCTAAATTTAAATGGACTTTAGAGTGTCAAAGCAGCTTTGACGCCCTTAAAATTGGATTAACCACCATTGATGGTTTAGGCTACCCAGACATAAATAAACCATACATTCTATATACAGATGCTAGTCAAAATTGTGTAGGCGCTTGTCTTACTCAGCCATTAGACGAGGATGAACATCTAGTCACTGACTTATACATGGCAGAGGAAAAACCAATTTATTATTTGTCACATAAACTGAGTGATACTCAACAAAGATGGGCGACCATTGAAAAAGAATGTTTTGCAATTCATTATGCCCTTAAGAAGTTTGATCATTATTTAAGTAATGCACATTTCATTATAAAAAACCGACCATAAACCATTAGAATACCTATTAAAAGGCCCCCTTAGTTCAAACAAAAAGTTACAAAAATGGGCATTGGATATAACTGGTTATAATTGTAAAATAGAATATATACCTGGACCATTAAACTTGTGTGCTGATATGCTCTCTCGCATACCACTTAATGATGTCAAGGACACCACTGATACTGAACAGGAAGAACCTGACATCAGTGATAAAGCTTATAAAATAGCAACGTTAAATTCTAACAAATTTAACCCTAAAGACTATGTCGCTTGTGAAATATCTGATAATGAATTACCTACAATGGCTAATCTACAGATACCTGGGTATAACATGATTGTTGAACAGGACAAAGATGATGACATAGTCGAGCTAAAGAAGCAATATAATAGTTCTAAACCACCACCATCTATTTGGGATAAATATATCATAATCCAAGGCATTTTGCATTATATTAGTGATGCCAAGGATGATCCTAAACTTCGAGTGTGCATTCCTCAGCATCTTCAAGCATCAATATTACAACAATATCATAATAACAATGGTCATGTCGGGACAGATAAAATGTTCTCCTCCATTAAATTAAAATATTACTGGAAAAATTTATATAAAGATATTTATCACCACTGTGATACTTGCATTATTTGTAAAAGTAGAAATCTTAAGAAAATCAAACCTCCTTTGCAAGACACGGATATATCTCCGTACCCATTCGCTAAAATAGGATTAGATCTTTCTGGACCCTATACAACTACGCTCTCAGGTAACAAGTACATCGCCACCTTCATTGATTTGTATAGTGGTTGGCCTGAAAGTTTCGCAATTCCAGATAAGACCGCTCAAACAATAGCACAGTTATTAATTGATCAAATCTTTCCACGCTATTCGGCACCTTTAGAGCTCCTATCCGACAATGGATCCGAAAATTGTAATCAAGTCATGCAAGATGTCTTGAAAGAATTAAATATTTCTCACGTCAGAACTTCGTTCTATCACCCACAAGCTAACGCTCGTGTAGAACGGTTTCATAAAACATTACACGATGTTCTTTCTAAACTAATAGAAAATCAATTAGAAGTATGGGATCTCCATCTTAATCAAACTCTAGCCGCAATTCGATTTAATGTGAACGAATCCACTAAATATTCGCCATTTTATCTATTGTATAACCAAGACCCTGTATTACCATTGGATAATTTGTTAAAACCACATAAGAAGTATGTGGGCGACGACTTTCATAAAGTTGCTCTCCAAGAAATGCATCGATCCTTTCGATTGGTCCATCGACATTTTAAGTCAGCTAAGAAGCGTCAAAAACAATATGCTGATAAAAATGCTAAAGATGTTAGTTATGAAGTTGGTGATCCGGTTTATTATAAGGATAATCGAACCAGAAATAAACTAGCTACAAAATGGTTACCGTATTATCGGGTCACTGCTAAAACTTCACCAGTGAGTTATCGTATTCGTAATCAACTCACTGGTCGTGAAACTAAATGTCATGCCGAACACATACGTAGGGCTCCACTTGATTGGCAAGTGCCTACTAAAGAGGATAAAGGTCACGCAGTACGAGCTCAACGCTATGTTGTGCCTCCTAGTTCTTCGGACTCCTCTGATTCCGAAGACGACATGCCTTTAGCTCGTCTCGCTCAGAGATATAAACATAATAATTCCGCAGATGATGAAAATATTCCTTTAATGGATCTAGCTAAAAAGTTGCGGGCTGCTAAATATGTTAAGCCTCAATCTAATTCCGATATGGACGATATAGCAGGTACGAGTTATGATGATAATGAGTCGGTAGGGTCCGATCATGCTCAGTCACTCGATGAATTTGAGGGTTACCTCACTGCTACATCCGACGTGGTGGACGACGTTACTCCAGTAACGGGTAAACAGCCCACACCCATGGAGGTCTAAACACTTTTTATGTACTGTTCTTTCCCATTTTTCCTTACTAATGGACAGGAAACGTAGATTTAAAGTCGATATATACCGACGATTACTGATTTTGACAGTACTCCATTAGTAAGTAGGTTGGCGTTTTTCTATGTCGCCACTCCTTTTTATTCCCTTCTTTTCTATGTAAAGAAGTTTTACATAGGGAGGTATACCTTATGGGGCTCCATACTTTTTGCAAAACACGTATCAATTTTTATTTTTCATTTTTCCTTTCCTTATTGTAGTAACCAAATTTTAACATAACAGTGGTTTTGTAATTGACTTTTCAAAACCTTGTCACCAATTAAACTGGTGGGGTTAAATGTAATGGGGAAAGTTAACATTAAATACATTTATGGAGTATGACCTCGGTCAATTTAAATATCTCCCTTAGTAAGAACCCTGTATATAACGGCTGGCATAAACTATAGTCAAAGAGAAAATATACTAAAGTATAAACAATCTGACCTAAAACCCAACATTAACTATCATAAAATGCATTTCCGTGTGTGGCCACACTTAGGAATAGCATAGTAACTGATTAAAAGATATAACGGTTTGGCAACTGAATAGTTGGAGATCTGATCAATCTCCCAGATGGATTGCTAGCAAACAGTTACACTTGACACTATACATGCACACCAGTATACTTACATAAAACTAATACATAAATATCTTTTACTCTGTTCACAGATAAAAGATGTCAAGATCAAGAATAATCATATGCTTACTACCTTTTCTTGGTCTTATAACGTGCACACTTATAACATCACATAATGTGATGTTTCAGAAAATAAAAGATATAACCTTAACAAATTCAGAATGGACTATGGGATTTGTAATAGACCTTAAGGTCTATCAAAACTATCTAAATTTCATATCAGAACAAATAAAACAAACTCAAGTCCATATTGAAAATGCAATAACTAAATACCCACGTAGAATGTTTTCAAATGGAACAGTTCAAGTAGAATTCCAAATAACCTTTCAAGGATTACAATCGGAATTAAAAGCATTAAAGGCACAGTATTTGGAAATAATAGTTCAATTTACCGAGTATAAAAGTTTACATGGAAAAACTACCAGAAAACGTAGAGCACTTCTTCCATTTATAGGAGAAGGTCTTTCATGGCTCTTCGGTACTGTTAGTACTTCAGATTTGGAAAACATAAATTCCAATATAAATAAACTAGGACAAAACCAAAATAAAATTCAACATGCCTTACAAGAAAGTTTCAGTATAATGGATGCTACTAGGAATTTGCTTAAAGACAACAGACAAAGAATAAATCAATTGGCACAAATTGTCAAAGTCATAAAGAATAAAACTGCACTTGCACTAAACCAACAACATCGAAGAATTCTAAAAATAGAATATTATACTAGCGTACATCATAACTTAGAATTAATTGTAGATGAGGTAAACCAAATGGTAACATCTGCAAGGTTTTACATAGAACACCTGCACCTGCAATTAAGTATGCTAACCTCTAAACAAATATCTCCAAGTGTAATTAGGATAAATACGTTGAGACAAATGATTAGAGATATTAAAAAGAAACTGCCAGATCACCTAAAATTACCTTTTAACCCAACATCAGAAACTTGGCAATATTATCAACATTTAACTTGTAATGCTGTCTTATCAAACAGTCAAATAGTTATAATAGTTAAAATACCACTTCTAAATGTTAAAAACAATTATGAGGTATTTAAAATACACTCTTTACCTTATGCGGTAAGCGAGAAGATGTTGAAAACAGATTTAAATCAAATGATAGCAGAATATCGTTTAGGCACGTCAACTTTAATTATAAACCATAGTAGAACTCAATATGTAAATTTACCAGAAACGTCACGATGTGCTAAGGACAAATTGAAGTATTGTAAATTCAATGGAGTTATTAGAGATGTGGAGGAAATGAAACCTTGCCATGTAGCGTTATTTATAAATGACAGTAAATCAATAGAGAAAAGATGTATAGTAGATGTTAAACCAAATATTGTTTTTCCATACATAACTCAAATAAATAAAGGTCTTTACGTATTAAGTACAAAAGAACAATTAACTTTCTCAATGGATTGTACAAACATAAGAGACCCTTACCAAATAAAAATAAACCCTCCCATCGGACTTTTAGAACTAAAACCTACTTGTTCAGCATCCACACATAGCTTTAGATTTGAAAGTTATTATGAAGGAAATAACACTAACTTAGTGAATGCTTTTAATAGTAAAATTTTACCAACATTTAATACTTCTAGATTCCTCTTATGGAAACCACTCTTGGAGAAATTACCAAACTATTTAAATGTAACTCTTCCAGAACCCCTGAAGTTAGTTGATAAGATACCTCTTAAGCAACTTGTAAATTCGTTAGATAGTCTAGTAGTCCTTACTCCAGCTTCAAATTCATTTTCAAAATTCTTATACTTCCTATTACTTGTTCCACTGGTTATATCGCTATGCTGTATTATCAAATTTAAACATGAGATATGGCATGGGTTATGTAAACGCCGCAATAGGCGAATTCAAAGACATAGACAAGAAAAGGTACTGAGTGATAAAATAAAGGCAAATGTCGAAAACTCCAGTGAAGCCGAATATGAAAATATGGAACTAGGCACACCTCCACCACTAAAGAAACGACACACGTCGCTCCCAGAGACAACTTCAAGAAGAACACGGATTCTTCATCCAGAAAAAGAGATAACCGAGTTGTTTGATAAAAACCTATTCAATGCACCAACACTTCAGCTGATGAACCCTTCAGAAGATCAGAATGCCTATGCCGCCATTAGAAGAGCCACTAAAGCCCGGAACAGTACTGAGAGTGATAATACTGTCGCTCCCGAAGCCGTATCAATCCAAATCAAAGGATAATCATGGGAACGACAGAACCAAACATCACCATAGAAATGATGATAATGGTGATGATAATGAATAAAGAAGAAGAAATAACTTCTCACATAAAACATTCTTAGTAACAAACTAGGAAAAAGAAAGCTGAATATAAACATTTCCAAAAGAAGAAATGATGATAATGATGAAGAAATATAAACATTTCGAATAAAGAAAGGATAACAAATACTTTCTTACCAGGAAGCTGTATATAAACATTTCCAAAAGAAGAAATGATGATAATGATGAAGAAATATAAACATTTCGAATAAAGAAAGGATAACAAATACTTTCTTACCAGGAAGCTGTATATAAACATTTCCAAAATAAGGAAGGATGACTTTGATGATAATGATGATTTCTATATCCTTAAAGAAAATAAGGAATTGATAACTTTATCATGCAGACGTTACAGTGAAAATTCTTAAAGACGAGTCCAGCAGTGATGGTGATAGTGATGTGTTGCAGTTTATGATAAGTGAAAAAAAAAACACTAACATTTAAGAACATATTGTTGAAACTAATTCAAAAATGTATATTAATTATTGTTAACCTATTGTATTATATTATAATTGGATTAAGACCATGGTATCTCTCTCACACATTGTCGTTTGAAGTATAAATATTTAGCGAATAGTGAGAAATATCATGGCCACCCCAATTCCAACGTACGGCTGACATTATAACAGAAATAGTGCTGTTTTTTCGAACTACACCTAAAGTCATCCTTCTGTTATATCCTCTGTCTTGAGAGATTTCTCTAAGGTGAAATCTCTTGGGTATATGAGGATTGTAACAGAACGATGTCTACCAAACCTAAATTCTCTATCATTCGAGATGTAAGCTGGTAGTTTAAAATAGGTGCAATTTAGTTTGCATTTTCTTTAGGAAATATTTCCCAGCTTAAATTGAGAGTACAACAGCATCAGCCAAGTACAGTTGAACTGTGGTGTCGGGATTATGCTGAAGCCACATTCTCATGATCCACGTTTAGAATATTAAAAGGTAGAGGTCATGGATTAAATAAGAATGACAGGAACAGCACCGTTCACTAGGGTACACCTTAGTTTAATACGAATGCTTGACATAATGTACCCTGTTATCTAGTTCGAACTATCCTGCCTGCCAGAATAGATGACTATTGTGACAGGTTTTGTGCCAATTCTGACATAGGATGGTTGGAACTGGTATGTCTAAAAGTTATTATAATGAGGAGACTTATGATTGGTCAGTTAAGTCTCACACCCTTTTTGTATATATGCTCGGTCCAGAGTTTAGACCGGCAGTTCATGTTCGCTACTCCACTTAGTTAGTCTAGTATACTAAGGTGCTGTTCCACTGGCTCGGTGTAACTCTGAAAGAAAACACTAACAGATTATCTCTCGACGAAACGAATAAAAGTTAAATTCAAAACGACTCGACTTCTTTGCGACAAGACCACGACCACCATCGTCACACACACAACGTTAAAAGAAGAAGTCCTCCCGGTTCTGTTACAACTGCACGATTCTTGAGATACTGTGTCATACGCCAGGGGACTTTACTTATTATGAGGGTTTAATAACAAAAATATAAAAGAAACACGCTGAAAGATTTCGAGTTGTACAAAGGTGATAATGGAAAAATGCACGGATGGTAACGCAAAACACAAAATAGGCCACGGATGGGACCCGCAAACAACACTAAATAGGTCACGGATGGTACCCGCAGAAACACAAAATAGGTCACGGATGGGACCCGCAAAAAATCACAAAATAGGTCATGGATGGGACCCGTAAACAACACAAAATAGGTGACGGATGGGACCAGCAAAAACACAAAATACGTCTAGCCGGAAATTAAAACTACCCACATTACATCCCACTAACTGCTATGTTTCATTGTTTTGATATATATATGTGACTTTTGATAACTTGTTATTCATAGTATTCATACACAGGCGAGCAATTACCGATAACCTGTTAACGAATTATATATATTAATGGTTTCATGAAGATCAGATTATAAATGACGAGAGGTGATTATTAGCCCTGAAACTGTTTGACCGGCCAACTTAAATTTTCGTGGGCCATTTTACAAAAAAAACAAATTGGCCAATTTCGCCATGGAGCGATCGACAGCATGAACCCTACCTTCATATACATCTATCATGTAGCAGGTGCACATATGCCCATGTGTCTTTTATATATGTCCAGCGTCTTATGTTTCGACACAATTTATCGGAAATTTAATTAACAGCTTTGGTAAAATTATTGAAGTTACAATAGGGGCGATGAATGGATAGAAAAGGACTCCAACTAAAATAAGCCCAAAATGCTCTCACAAACTCAGATACACAACTTGGTACCCACTGTGGTAAATATAGCCTGCCTATTAAGTATGATATGAATGAATAAATAGCATTGCCCTTACCAGGTCTACGTTAACCTTTACTCAAATATTAATACAACTACCATAGTTGAATATATATATTACTATTTTATAAATTTAATAAACAGACATAACCCAAAATCATATATTGCAGAAATTGTTAACAAATAGTTATAAAGTAAATCTGCACCACATTTGCCTTTTGTAAAATAATCACACGAAAGTGAAAAGATGCCCCGATACCTCTTGTAATATTACATCACAATAAACAATATGTTTAAACAAAAAAGGATACATGCTATTGTTTCATGGTATGCAATCGGTGTATGGTCATTTACTTGATTTGTGAGTTTGTGTGAGCAAATCGCCATGACGACAGTGTTAATACCAATATGAAAGGCACACGCTATCAACATGGTCAAGTGGTCCCGGGATATGATTCTGCTGAATTGATATGATGTTAGAGCAAACTGATGCTGTTAAGAAAAAGTACCGTTATTTTGTATAAAGTTGTCATTTCGGAGGTGTTCAGATAATATGAATATATCCAGGAATAGCCAGTATCCGTATCAAACATTCAAAACCATATATGTTGGACAAATATTTTAATACTGTTATATTAGTTGTTGCAAATCGACTATAATCAAAATGGTTATTCACGTCTATTTACAAACATCAGCGCAGCCATAATTATTTTTTACAAACATATATATGAAAAGATTGTTTTGCCATGAGGGAAATGTTTCTTTTGCCGTGGATGAAAAATATTTTTTGTCGTGGATGAAAAGTGTTTTGCCGTGAATGAACAGTTTGATTGTCGTGAATGAAAAGTATCTTTTGCCGTGAATGAAAAGTATCTTTTATTGCGGATGAAAAGTATATTTTGCCGTGGATGAAAGGTGTATTTTGCCACGAGTGAACAGTTTGTTTTGCCGTGGATAAAATGTTTGTTTGCCGCGGATAAAATGTTTGTTTTGCCGTGAGTGAAAATTTGTTTTGCCGCTAGTGAAAAGATTGTTTTGTCGTGAGTAAAGTTTATTTTTGCATTGGCGCGTATGGGCCACAGTAATAATGCATGCTAAACCTATACAAACATATGGCTGTGTGTGGTCAATGCCATTTTAAGCAGTATCTGTGACTGCGGTCTCTACCATGTCACATTTCAATTCGATGTCGTTGGGTGAAACTGTCTTGGACTGATCGGTTCTGGATGTCGTAGTAGTAGATGACTCGGTCGGCTGTCTTCTCGTGATCTTGTTGTAGAGCGCTGTACGGAACTGCCTGTGTGCGAAAAGGATAAAAGATGTCTAACATTCTTGATAGACTGTTTCGACAGTCATTTTTATAATAATTTGGTTAGCAGATTTGTTCAATCTAAAATTTGGATCGATCGGTCGAAATAGATATAGAAATAAATTGCGCCCCGAAACCAGACGAAAGTTACATATTGGACTTTTAGGTAAATGTTATAAAATGTTATAAAAGTATGTTAAATAAGCAAAATTAAAAATAATATGTAATCACTCACCACTAGGTAAACTTTGTTGTTATATTCATCATTGCTTAGTTCTCCAATAAAGGCATTTCGCGTGTTGAAACAATTGTTATTTAATTATTGTATTATTCATCAACAAACGTCGACAATCCTGCAGTAAGTGCAACTGTTTTAGTCTCAACATTACTTTCAGAATATTGTTCAATGCTTTGATCTTTCCCAGGGATTACCGTCAAGGTTTGATTAAGCTTTAGAATCTTATTGGACTTGTTCACCCTCACAATATGATAATTTTTTTAGGTAGGTCGACAGAGAGTTTGACAGAAAATATAAAAAAACCCACTGCATTATCTAGACTATGAACGCAGTTAGGATATGCGCTCAGTATACAATCTGAAATCATGACTGTCTGCGAGAAAATCAATCAAACATTTTTCATTTCATATTTTATTTGTTTGCCAGCCATTTGCATAACTATTTTGTCATTGTATGAATGACCAAAACAACATAAAACCATATAAATATTATCCAGTAATCTGACAGACTTAAACACTCAATACTTATTCATCTTTTCAGACATTATGTAGTTTATAGTGATTTTTCCTCACAAAAATAGTTCTGATAATGGCTGCCAAAAAAACACTAAAAATGCAATAAAAATATTTGATTTATTTTCAAGCAGACAATGATGGTTTCAGATGGTAGACAGAATGCATATACTTGTTGGGTTCACAGTCTAGACAATAAAGTGGGGTTTTTTTCCAATAGTTTCTTTCAAACACTCTATCGACCTATTTAACAAAAATCTGGGTTTTTTAATTTCTTTTTATACTTTTTTTTACACAGTTGGAAAACATATCTCATATTGTGAGGATAACGGATTGTTCTTATAGTACTACTTGTATACTATATATACATCGGTTATAAGGAATAATGATTTTTTCCTTCAAATTGATTTTTTTTTTGAAGATTCACGAATGGAAAAATGTGCAATGTGCAATCAGTGTGACCTCTGTACATTTCGGGATTTGCAATGTTTATAACTGCAGATCTCAGTCAGGACCAGTAGAAAAATAGAGTATCGAACAAGTTGATAACAACTAAACACATAAAAAGAAAACAAAACATGCATTTAAAAAAATAAAAATAAAATTTGGTTGAACCTTCTACAACTGTGTAAAAACAAAGCTTTGCACGCCATTGGTAACGAAAACATATGTGACACATTGAAGGATATTTGTCACAAATCTTCGAAGAAGAGGGTGATCTCTGAAGGTACACCGGAAAAACATATCGAAAAAAAAATGGGGGCGGTGGGTGTCAAGATATGTAGAAATGAAAAAAAGTTCCCATGTTGCCGGAACTTTTTTCCACCTTCCCCTGCTGTAATCACGTTATCTCCACATCTATATCATATCTATTATATGGACAATCGTGAGACAATCGTGCGTTTAACATGCCATTCTTATAGGATTACAAATAAATAAATACTTAATCTGAGGGGTGCTTTTATATTGTTTAATATCCAATCTCAACTACTAGGGACACCAGTGCAGAATCACTGTATGCACGCAATATATATTAAGATTAACCGAGGATCAATGTTGGCGAGATCACGGATATATTTGAAGAAATATAATTTTCAATGGTGGAAGATATTGAATAAATTGTGAATTAGTGTTTGCACGGATAGAGTTAATGCATTGCAATGTCAGTGAAGGTAAATACGAAATAAGAACGGTAACTCTACCGAGGGGTATATACACGATTGCATGATGGGAGATCTGTCTTTGGATCGGACATCTTGACGCGGTGGTGCTTGCCTCAATTTTCCTTGTATTGCGTGGTAATTTGGCCTGATGGAGAGATCTTGTGAATCTGGTTCTATTTCCAATGCGAGACAAGCTGACGTTAATAAGAAGTTAGATATTATTTTGAATGAGGTGAGCACACAGTAAGATGATTTTAGGCACGAAATGGATTAGCGAATTTCTGCTCTTAGAAATGATTTCCAACTTGGTTTTAGATAAGCAGACAATGAATTCAAATGGCGCCATGATGGGAATGATATACAATATAATTTCCATATCGAAAGTATGGAATGGTCGGCCAATGCAAATGGGCTATTGAGAATAAGAAACTTAACTATGCTATTGAAATGTTGGTTAGTTTGTCTGATTCCATTTCATTGCGAAATAAACACATCAAAATGAGGGGGGTGGGAGACCGTCCGGTATCTATCTCTGTGATGCAGCATCAGACTCGGATAATCAGAGACAAATTCAACGCACAAAATGTCGAACCGATTCATGATTTTCGGAGGGACGTCGCTTCGGAGGGAGGAGATGAGTTTTAGTGTCGGGGAGGTACAAACAAAGTTGTTTTTCCGTCTGTGGATGCTTCTCTCACTGGAGGTCTTCGTGTCCGTTCTTCAGATATTGCACATAATCTGGAATCGGCTTCCATGGACAGAGGAAGTGATGTTTCGAAAGTTGACTAGTTATGCTATGCGCTTAATATGTCTTCAAATATGAAGTACTGGAAGCCTTTAATCACAGATTTTCTTGTGTATGAGAAACGCGATTGTTAGCAGGTTAAAATCGTTTATTAGAACGCTTGCAATTTTGTAAACAATCGGGGCCTCTGATTCTGTTGCTGATGTCATAAGCAATGCCTTCCGCATTCCATTCAATCAAAAGCAACCGCACGTGTATTTTCACAACCACCGTTCTGCTTTAGATGACAAAGAATTTGTTGAGTGGAGATCACTGATCTCTTGCGAAAAGGCCAAGTTGTTAAATGTCGCGAGAAACAGTAGTTAATCCGCATTCGGTGGCCGCTCAGGCGGGCGGCAAGTATCGTCTTATTTTGGACATGAGCTATGTGATTCAATTTGTGGACAGGCTGTCAGTCAGATATGACGATTGGAAGACTGCTTTGGAATAAGTTGAAAAAGATTATTTTGTTGTTGTTCATGATGTACATTTTGCCTATGAAAATAGACATTTGAGGGAGTAATGTTGGATATTGTGGTTTTTCTTGGGATGATCACGGAGGTAAGAAACATTATTTCATGTACACGGTTTTACCGTTTAGCTGTTCTTCGGCTCCATGTGTATAACACTAAAGTAACAAGAGCTTTAATTTCTAAACGGAGAGCTGAGGGATTCAGGACCATGAAGTTTATGGACGACGGCTTGATAGTTATGAATAAATTTTATTCGGATATCGCACATAAAGTGAAAGTCGATTTAATTAGCAGTGGATTTGTTTAAAAAAAACGAAAAATCTCAATGGGCACCGTCCCAAATTAATGAGTATCTTGGTTTCCATTTTATTTCTATAAGAATAGAATTATCTATGCCTCATCGGAAAATAGGAAGACTAAACGATTGTATTTCATTATGTATTATCATTTAAAGGCGCTTGTCAAGTGCGGAAATGAAGCCTATTGGTCTCAATGAAACTTGTAATTGCAATTTTGTGCAATTGATGACCATATTTTTGTACATAGATATAGCCAATGCGCCGTGATTGAATT
Source organism: Siphonodentalium dalli (assembly GCA_032622095.1). NCBI lineage: Eukaryota > Metazoa > Mollusca > Scaphopoda > Gadilida > Siphonodentaliidae > Siphonodentalium > Siphonodentalium dalli. The sequence goes on from CP136063.1 coordinate 261,375,728, forward strand.
CAGTTACATGTTTATCGATAGATTCTGTTCATCAGTTGCATTTTTGGACACAGAATATCATTCACTACAGTATACGGAAAATTGACAAAGAAGATGAATTTAATCATGTTGCTTATCTAATGCAAGTAAGTCTGGTTATACAGGTTATTGTTCACATACTGAACATAGTGTTATTCACGGACTGTAGTCCAGTTCTCAAAGAGAACGTAGCTCCGCTTGGTGGGAGTTGAAAGCAATATACAATATATTTTGCAGAGCTTTCCTACAAAGTTTAACAATGGTAACTATAAAGCAACATGGCGGTTTGCGATCCAAAATACACATAATATCTTTCGCTTTTGAAGTTTTCTCATTATCGGTGGGAGATGGAATTTTCAAGATGAGTGTTGATTCTTTGTGTATATGAATGTCAGCATATAGATTATTCGATAGTCTAAAGTTATTACATTAAACGCGTCAATCCGACGGTTACCCACAATGGTTGTTGTTGTTGTTAATTGGTCATGCAGGTTGGTCATTGTAATGCATTGAAGGTATCGTGCAGAAGTGTTTTTAAAGATTTAAAAATAGATTCCATTGCCGGAACGCTCTTTTCTGTTCCAGGACATGTACATGGCTGTTATTTGTCTGGAACACCATGTTCAATGTTATATTTGTATGACTTATATGGTTCTTTCTGGGACATATAACGCCAACACAAAGGCAATTAAAGTATTTATCGACCTATTTCGATACCTGAAAAAATTCAAAGGCGAATATTTTTAAGTGTATTTTTGGAGCGTAAACCACCATGTATATTTAAGTAATATGGGTGAACCCTATCAAGTTGTGAGAGCATATGCCATATCCAGTCTGATAATACGTACGTTGACATGGCCGTAAACAGAATGGGGTTGATCACACTGTTTGCGTAGGCGATGGTCTCCACGATGAACCTCGTCGTGTGGTATTGCGCTCTGTGGTAAGATGACAACATCCATTTTGGAATGTCGTAGCCCAAATCATAGATGAACCTGCACGTCATGAATGGTCCCCAACAAAGTACAAACGCCACCAGCAGTGTTATCAGCATCCTGACAACCTAAAATATAAGTGCAAGTGTGTGGGATAATGTAATGAATCTATCCTATCAAGTCACACAGCGCTGGGAATAGCCTGGATTCATGTTATTTGTTCCTGTTTGTCTGAACAAAGATCGGGAGATAAGGGGGGCATTGATGTCTCAGCCCCACCTTGCTCAAATTGATCAACAGTTAGAAATTTCATGGCTCAAACAAAGCGTTACAGTTTATATGCGTTAATGCATTTATGTTTTAAATGGGATGCCGTGTTTATTAACTAAGCGTCACGTTTTTTGCTATTAAATGCCAAATATCTTTAGAAAATAAAGCAATTCGTTTAAGAAATAAACACATAACGTTAACATTGCATTAACGAACAAGACATATTGATGTGTTTATTACCTAAACACCACGTTTGTGTCATTAAACGCATTGACTGTTTATAATATAAATACATTTTAGTAACATGGCAATTAGGTTATAAACACAATAATGGGTTTTGTTGATGTGTCGACGTGTTTAGGTTAAAAACACATCCAGTGTTTATGGCATTGTTACACTTTATACACACATGGACATGTTTATAAGACAAACTATGTTTATAAAATGGAATGTGTTTCATTTCAGCATAGTGTGACAACGAACAAAGTGCAATGGCGATAGACATGAAAAATAAACAGAAACATATGAAACTGTGCATTGCGAATCTGCAACAAAGCCCTAAAAGGATGCACTTATGCATTGTTGTCCCATTTGACAAGAATACAAAATTCATCTTTCGGCGGAACAAGAATTAGGTTAACAAGATGGCTTTTAATTTCCAACATGTTATAGTTTAAACTAAGATCCAGAAACAGTCCGATATAATGAGTCTAAAAGAGGAATAAAAAACTATTTTATGCTATATAGTTCCTTCAACGGACCAAGTCCGAGAATTGTTTTCATTTTGACAACAGTACATGTGTGTGACCTCAACTCACTATGTATAGTGTCGTATTATACTCCCCAATTTCACAATCACTCTTGTGAGTACTAAATTCAGATATATTTTGGGGTTAGAGAAATCACGTTTAGTTACTGCATGAAGACATTGAGGAAGCAGCACATGTATTTCCGTCATGCTATCATGCAGTAACGTCCATATGCACATAATGATACCGACACAACGGACACACAGCGAAATACTGTTCCTGATGGATGTAGCATATTAGCTAAACATTTGATTAGTTATTGCTTCCAGTGGCTCCATTACATCTGACAGTTATGCATTTATTAATATCCATGTGTACAGCCTTTGACATTCAGCGTTGTTCGTCACATTTCATCCAAGCACCTGATTATGGGTGATGTTTCTGTAAAATTCCAGATCAACTCCGAGTCATATATACACGAGGGAACGGCGACAACGTGTTTGAATGTTTGCAACATTTCGAAGTGTCTTGTCGATAGTTTTTTATATTCTTTCTGGTTCGATCGAACTTATATCTGGAAAAGAGACATAAGTAATTGTTAATACAATTGATATACTGTGTACGCGTGTATCGATGACCACATGTGTATTACTTCATTACTTTCATAGCCACCCGTGCGGCCGAATTTTTAGGCGAGACTTTTTGCCCGAATTTGTGTACATGATATATTCATGACTGTAACGCAGCTTTTTAGTATATACCTTGAATATTCATAAAAATATAACAAAATTGATTCATATTAATCTTAAATATATATAATTTGGTTACAAATGTGAAAAATGCTGCCACAATTTCCCGCTGAAATACCATTAAATTTGCCCGAAAATTGTCCGAATTTTACCGAAAATATCTCCAATTTGCCCGAAAATTGTTCGAATTTGTAGCGTTCAACACAATGGGGGGCTGCAGCCCTCACACCCCGTGGTCCGTACGGCTATGATTACTTTACTTATATAAAGTACATATTATATATCGGTACATAGTTAATTGAACGGACACAGAGTGCCGCAATTGTACAATTATACAATGTTGAAATTAAATTGTTAACAACAGAACGTACCTCTTATCTGTGTTTGCATCTGTGGTAGTTCTTCATATATCAGTTCCCTTCTGAACGTTCGTCTCCCCAGCTATATATGATTGTGAATTTGTGATAACACCCAGAATAAGCCACATCTGTTAATCATATATAGCCCATGGTTAGATGCCTGGACATATTACATAACGTCTGCACCACTGGTATCATTAGCAACCTATTTCTGTGATCAAATTACAAAAGGTCTGACCCTGTATGTAAAATTCAATTGATATATAATGTAAGCAGGGCTACTTGCTATATATGAGTACATATGCATACGTGTGATATTTTCTAACTGTCGAAGTGTTTGATATATTGTAGCGTTATGTTATACCTATAGACTTTATCCAGCATTGCCATTGATAATAGCGCTATAGTATTACATTATTCTAAATTATCTGAATAGACTTCCTGAAGTAATGGGAAATTCTTAGCTCTTTCACACTTTCCATACAAACTCTGGAATGGTTGAAAATTTACATACTGTAGACTGGCAGGATCGTAGAAGCGAAACGCTTTTTTCTACTGAGACGACAATATCTATCACATTAACAAGACTTCCCGAAGCACACATAGTCTGTATACGTACTTCAACTATTGCATTTATATGTATCGGCATATTTTAATCTATTGAGGCTCGGAATGTGTGTCGCTTTAATTAATATATCATATCCAATGTTGTTACCAAATGAAGCGAATCTACACAAATCCACATATATACCTCGGTTACAACTTGATTTCCTTCTTTTATTTCATTTTTTTTAATTATTATTATAATTTAGGATAATTTCGGATACAATTACATGTGTATTGATCTACTCAGTCATAGCCTGTATAGTAATATACCCCGGTATTCAGCGATATATTCATTAATTTATGGGACGCAAACCTATATTTACAAATTGCGCTGTCAACCGACGCAATGAAGTGGGTTATATTCTGAGTAACACGATGCAGGCTTTGTTGGAACTACAGTATCGCCTTTCGATTTAGATTGCTTAAACGCCAATATGGTTATTTTAATGCCCTTTAAATAGACGCATCGTTTAGGTTTAGGTCTGTAACAGGCGTGATATGCCATCGGTGTGGAACATGATCATACACAGCAGATATATACAACCATTGATGCTAATACCACATATATTTAACACATTTGAAATACCAGATGTAACGCATGCACATATATTGTATGTAGTGTAATGAACTATATCCTACAATATGCAGAACTTAATCCACATGCATGATGTACTGAATTGTGGTTCTAAGTTAGTATTACACATAACCAGCAAGCAATATAATTAGCGATGGAAAAATGCTTGTAAGACGCGTGCAATCAATTGTACTGATTGTATATGTGTATGTTTGTCTTCTAAATTGGGTGGTGAGACAATTGCTACAAACACTTGTGATTGGACATATGGTGCAGTAAGTTAAACACTTCAATTGGTATACACCGGAAAATAAACACGAACCCATAATCCATCGAAATATTAAACAACACGTTTAGGTTGTGAACGTCTTATACACACATGAATGTCTGATAAACGCATGTAACGCCATTTCGTATTTACAGTGATCATAATAATATAATAGTGGTAATATATCAGTTTTTGTATATCTCTTCGATCGTTCTTTTATCGAGTTGATATATGAATCGCCTCAACTGAGCCAGACGAGAGACGATTCTCTTCACTGTATTTAGGGAGATGGTGGGGTCAACGAGAAAGACATATATACGGTTTTGGTTTGGTTAAAACCCACCGAGCTAGTTTTTTTTTTACCAGGTCATTATTTTCGTCAAATCGTTATTCGTAATTTTAGAAAGTTCATCCAGATCCCAATAGCTGCTCTTAATAAAAGATTCATATACATACATTCTCGTGATAGATTCAATATTATAAAGTTATTATACAATGTTGTGTACAGTATGTGTTTTCTTGTACGAGTCCAGGTTGTGGTGAAAAGTCATATTGGACGAGACACGCCAGTTTCGAGTCCAATATGACTTTTCACCACAACCTGGACGAGTACAAGAAAAACTCATACTGTACACAACATTGTACAATGACATTTTTATTATCCATCTGTATGTTTATCCAAATTTTAGGAATAAATCTTTTGTGGTTATATTTGGTTTTTGTCGGCACTTAATTATCTATACAAGCCTGTGTATTGATCATCAGAAAGCATGATTTGGAAAAGTAAACACGGAAGTGAGAAAAAAAAAACTCAACGCGGAAGTGAAACGTCTGCTAAAATCCAACAGTGTTGCGCGCGCAACACAATTTCACCGATTCATTTCGCAATAGAGTTAATTCGTGACGTCACGGAGTCCCAATAAAAACGTTATATTGTACAGTCGGGAGTCCAATATGACTTTCGAGAGTCCAATATGACTTTTTCCAGGACTATCACGTGGCGGCTTTTGCCCAATCGGAAATGGTGTTAGTTAAGGGATGGATAATAATATCTGTTAAATCGTTTATATGAACGAGGAATAAAGTGCCCAGAATATATCCACGAGGCACTTCTGTGGGGAAAACCTCGTAAACTTGCTATAGGTCTGAATGAGTATGCTTAATTATCGGCTTAATTGCAGCGAAATGTAACACTAAATATAAGGCCCATATATTATTATATTATGGGCCTATATTATCAAAGGACGATGTCTAAATTAGAGGTATATATAAGTCTACTCGCATCTAAAAAAGACGATAGCCCGAATAAAACACTCAGGTAAAAGTCAGGTAAACCGTGCTATATCAGGCTCTACTCGGGTGAAATATGGTAGTCAGATGAACAATGATAAACTCTGGTAACAACCACGTAAAGCTCGTGTGAAAATGATATACTCTTCTAAAGGAATGGTGTACATACACGGATAAAACCAATGTAAATCAGAGCATACTCAGGTGAATTATTGATGGAGTTATGGTGTAACAGATTATACGCTGATAACACCCTGGTGAAACGGGATATGATCTGGTACGACCCCTTTAATAAATGTGCACTTTATAATTTCTGAATATATCCGTTATTTAGTTAATATAGATTTGTTCGAGAATTAAAAAACCGCTCTTTAAAAATGCTTTACTTCAAAATAACTGAGTTCTACATGCCCTAACATTAATGTTATTTGTCAGCTAATCTCACACCCTGTGATTTCGAATGGGGTGATGTAATACTATATATACAAACATATATACAAGTAATACGAGTGGAACGATGGTATGAAGCTTAGTCTTATTTCTGGACTAAAGTCTGGCGTGTTGTCATTGGAGCTGTTCAGGCTTGACCTAAGTCTACACTTATACAATGGTTCTAAAAAACGTACTTCGACCATGCAGGGACAACCATTTACGTGGGTTGGGTTGTGTTTATTGCTTTTTGTATATTTAAGTAAAAATTGGAAACAACTCTTCAAGGTGGCGCTCAATCAATCTCAAAATTGCTGGTACATAGGCTCCCATGTTGGTTAATATTTTGTATGTAATAGTAGTACATAAGGCTTTACTAGAGTATATCATTTTTACCTCACTTTACGATATTTTACCGGAGTAGAGCCTGTTAACAGGGCTTTTACTAGAGTGTTTTACAAGGGCATGATCGATACCTCCATTTCGAAATAGTACATTACGCAGCTGATGTGTTTTCTGTCTATTTTGTGAGTAGAAATCACATTTTGTTAGTCAACAGAATGCGACAAGCATATTTTTATAATTAAGTCAAGTAAGTCAAGAACAGCTTATATAATCACACGTGCCATCCATATGGCCTCCAATATGTTGTTTCAATATTTAAGGCTTCTAATAGCGTATCAGTAGTACAGTGGTTAATTACCCTAATATCGAGGTAAAATACCCTGGTAGAATTACGCTAGTAGCACCACCACATATTTACTTACATATACATCCCGGTAAAAATACCACGGTGAAGTACATGGGTGTGTCCCTTTCACTAGAGTAAATACACGTGGGTCTACATGTGTGCATATAATATGGTAACGATCACCATGGTAATGCACGGTGTATTTACCATGGTGTTCTAGAGTGTTTTTAGAAGGTATTAACAACATATTCGCTAGTCCTAAATAAGGTTCATGAATATTTACACGATTCTTCAGAAGGAACTATATAAATATAATATAGAATCTGGTATAATATTTTGTGGAACATGGAACTTATTATGTACATGCACGCACATGTATACTGACCTTTGCATTGCTCGTAGGATCTTTTGGCGCAACGTTTCGTGTATGGTTGGAATCTCTGAAAGGTATACATAATCATATCGTCAGTTTTGGAGTCAGTCCACGTAAGACCAAGATAGAAGGTTCATATATCATAACCATACAGTACAGTAGGTTACAGAATCAATGAAAGATGTAAATGGGTAAACATTGTGTATGATATCCGTGAATGCCAAATGATTAAACAGCCTCTAAACGACCACGATTCATCTTGTGCCATAACGTATATATGGCGCCCACATTACTTTACCATTCTAAAACCCTGGTAAAAGTTCAGAAACGGGCCACGCGCCTTGTGTCGTGTTGTTGATAATACTCATATGAAAAACGTATGATTATTTTGGATTTGATTGCTCTCAATATCATATAATGCACGACGATCTGCTCGAGGTGTTCAAATTTCTCAAAACGGCCATTGTAATCTAAAGCCAGAAAGTCTATTATCTAGAGCAGTGTATGTATCAAAGAGTGGACATTCTATGAAGTTGTAGTTAAATCATAAGCGAAACTAGTATTAAATAATGATGTGGGTGTCCAGGAAATCCACAAAGATGGGATATCTAGAAAGGGACACAAAAAGTATGCCAAACGATGTCGGAGAATTCGCAACGAAGTATTCTCAGATAAATCAAACGAAAACAGAAAAGCAGCTAGTCATTCATGAAAGTTCCCGAGATGTTAGTGAGATTTCTGTTTGATATTCAGATAATTAGAACACGGTACAATATAACGCTTTGTCACAATCTGTTTGTTTTGACACACTTTCTCACTTGTTTCGTCATTGGTTAAACAGAATAATATTATGGGGAATATATATATCGCACTGGTACAGTGACAATCGCTTCAAATTTTAACGAGGCATAGTGTTACAACTGTATTGTTATCGATAAATGATCAATCGTATTTGATCTTACTCGGAGCAGGTGTGGAGAATACCTGATAATAATATAGTCCATGAGCTGGTAGGATCCCTCGTGCACCCACAACTTAACTTCTTTGGTATTTCCGTGTACCCTAATATGAACTGGTCAGGAATAATGATGTTAACAGCAAATATTTTCGATCGTATTGTACTTACTGGGACAAGTATACGTTACTCTAATACCATTTTTGTTCGATTATGATGGGTGGGGGAAACTGATATCCCATGTAAGTGATGTCATTGTAATTTAACAGGCGATGCGACATTTTGTAGGTATTTGATTACTCTATCCACTGGTAGTCAAGTAAGAGCGATGAAATTACAACTATAATAGTCTGGTATCTGATATGGTACCCCTGCACCCCCGACGACAGGAAATAACTTCACACCACTCATTTTCTTCCTTATTATGTCCCTCAACATTTAAGCAATGTTACCACGAAAAACAATGGCCGTGTGCACACGAGACAATATGGCGTCCAGCACGTTTTTAAGACGAGGCACTATGAGTCAGTTTGATGCAAATTATTAAGACATAATGCTACCTTTTTATGGCAAAATTGGAACTCCACGTCAAAGATGGCTACCAAAATGGCCGCTGAAAGTGGAAAATGTAACTATTTTTCACTAATATCATCTAAATTAGTTTCTGCTGCTTGGAACTGGTTGAGAATTGCCACTTTATTTTGGCATTTCTCGTGTTAACTGACCACCGGAGCAATGAAGTATGACATTCTGTGGGTATCAGTCCCTTCCGATCACTCAAAAATGTTATAGAACGTGGTATAAATTTCACCAAAAATCACCATTTGGATTCAAGTCATATCTTAACAAGAAATGAGCAGAATTATGTAATGTAAGTCAGGCACATCATTACCTTATGAATATTCCAACTCAATGGGTCAAAATGGTCACTTTAGCTCAAAATGGCAGCCAAACAATGGAAAATGGTAGATATTGCCCCAGCGTGCCCCTCAATTGGTAACAACATTATTCTCTGCTGGTTGTCCAAGTACCTTATGAGGCATGACAAATTCTTTCTAAATGATGCAGTATAGAATTTTGCCGAAAACTTCTTTTGGGATTCTGGCCATGTTTTTGAAAGAACTGAGAACTTTCAAAAGAAACCGTGAGAGACCTTAATATGTGGCTACTCTGGTCCATTAGCACCAACATTGATCAACTTAATACAGGGTATATATCAATATGGCAGCCATGAAGTGACTGTATGACCAATAGGTACACGGGGAGTTATTATATGATCATGAATGAAGTGAATAGGTATACAATGAGTGATTATATGGTAACGGGTGGGGTGTCCATTGTAAGATGTATCTAGGTATAAAAGGAGTGGCTGAATTGTCATGTGCGAGGTGAATAAGTACACATGGAGTGCGTGCGTGGTTATGTATTGGTGTACATGTATACCCGATGTGGCTATATTATGGTCACGGGTGTGGTGTATGGGTACAGCAAGAGTAGTTACATATCATCTGTGTGTTGTTTATGTATATCTGGGGTGACTGTGGGTCATGTTTAGGATGTACAAGTGTACAATGTGTGGCTGAATTGCATATAGTGTACATATACATATGTGTTGTCTGTATGATAATGGGTGGTGTTTTGGTACATATGGAGTGATTTATTGTTATGGGTAATGTGTATATGTGTGCATATAATGATTGTACGGTCATTGAAGGGTATATGCATACCTGGATGCATACCTGGAGTAAAGCTGGATGGTGATTAATGGGCGTGTGGTAATAGATGGGATGTAGATGTATATATGTCGTGGATGTATGTCATTGATTGGTAAATAGTATACACTCTACGATTATGAATATGGTGTATGAGTACACAGCGAGTAGATGAATTGTCGTGTGTTAGATGTATATGCAATTCTGGAAGGTAGGTATGAATTGATTTGTGAGCGAGGTATTGGTATATTTGTAAGGGCTGTATTGATGTTGATGGGGTGTATGTGACACATGGAGTTACTCTATGGTCGTGGGTGGAGTGTATATGTATATCTTGAGCGGCTATATGACCATGGCGTGGCGATTAGGTATACAGGCAGTGAATATTTGGCCAATGTTGAGGCGAATAGGTATATAAGGACAGACTGTAGGGTCATGAATACGTTGAAGATGTATACAGGGAGTGAATATATGGTCATGGGTAAGGTTTAGCAATATATCGGGTGTACATACATGGTGACTCGTGGATGTATGGTCACTTATGGGGTGTACAGGTATACCCCAGTGTGGGCCGTATGGCCATCTGTGAGGTGACTGTATAAAGCGAGTGTCTATATCCATCCATTGGGGAGGTGCATGTTTATACATGGACTATATGGTCATGGACGGGATGTTTATATATGTCTTGAGTGGCCATATAGCCATGGGTGTGGCGAATATATATAAAGGGAGTGGCCATATGGCCAAGAGTGAGATGAATATGTATACAATTAAAGAGTGACTGCATGATCATGTGTGGAACAGGTATATCGTCTATATCGTCATGTGTCAGGTATTCGAGTATGGCTGTGCCTGCGTGGTGACTCATGGGTGCATGGTCAAATATTGGGTGTACGGGTATACATATGTGTAGCGGTTTGATCATGGGTGAGGTGTGTGTGTACACAACGCGTGTGTTGTTTATGTATATATGGCGTGACTATATGGTCATGTTGGACTGTACATGTATCACTTGGGTGGCTATCGCTTCCCACAATAACTATGAATATGTCAATCGATAGAGAGGTCATTTCAAATGTTCTCAATGCTAATGGGCTAGAGTAGCCACATATTATGATCCATCTCAGTTCCGTTTGAAAGTCTTGCCCATTTCATTTCAAAGGCACAGCCAGAATCCAAAAGGAGTTTTCAGCGAAATACAATACTGCAACCTTTAAAATGAATTTGTCATGCCTCATAAGGTACTGAGACGACCAGAATTTATCATTTAGTTGTCAGTTGATTAAACACGTATAAAAACCAAGCGAGTCACAAATTGCTACCTTTTCGGAACAGCAGAGAATAATGTTCGGGATATATCTGAAAAATATAATTTTACCACATTTGGTTGCCATTTTGCAAGCCGTCTTAAGTAAATTGGTCCGAAACACATCAGTGTGACACATTTAAGACAGATCAAAATCAATAAACACCTTTGCTACCAAAGATAGTTCCATTTTCCTTGAAAACAAATGGTTCAAATTAAAAGTGATTTTTTGCGGATTTTAATGTCAAGTTTATGAGAGAAAATAATCCAATATTACCGGCAATCTCAGTGATTACAATTGTAACAATTAAACAGTGTGCATCATCAATGTTGTATGTAATGTATAGAAGGCATATTAGTTGTTTTTTTATTCACCAACCACACCTTGTAACTGATTACCGGGCACGCTGGGGACAATATCTACCATTTTCCATTAATTGGCTGCCATTTAGCAAACATTTTGAGCTAAAGTGACTATTTTGACTTTTGATTTTGGTCAAATTTATACCGTGTTCTGTCAAATCAAATTTTTGAGGGATCGGAACGGGCAGGTACAAACAGAATGCCATATTTCGTTGCTCCAATGATCAGTTAATAAGGCAAATACAAAATATTCTCAGCCAATTCCAAACAGCAGAAACTAATTTAGAAGATATTGATGAAAAATAGTTACTTTCGGCAGCCATTTTGGTGGCCATCTTGGACGTCGAGTTCCAATTTCATTATGTCTTAGCTTCACAATAATATATACATTTATATACATTTTTTCTGATCAGTACATATTAGGGTTCATGAAAATACCAAAGAAGTTACGTAGTGGGGTGGACGAGGGGTCCACCAGCTCATGGACTAATAACTTAATTACTCACTCCACTTGTGTTAGTTGCCTCCTGGTCTGAATACCTTTGATTAAAACCAAAGCACAACTGCCGTATGTGTATATCATTACTGCCACAGGTACCAGAAAAATGACGATGAAGTAGTAGACATTGTAGGCTATGAGTTCTTTAGTTCTGCTTGCATACTTTGTCTCACACGAATACCTGTTGAGGAAACCAACATATTCGTAGATATCCTGCAACAGAATTACATTGAATTACCTACCACAAATAAATACTATATCGTCCTTATGGTTATTTTTAAATATGTTTTGCACAAAATGAAACTGATGTGATTGATCAGAAGCCTACCTGAACATACACATAATTGATTGGATGTTGACTGCATATATTGCCATATATTATATCTCACATTACTTTCTTGCCTTCTGATTAGCTGTATACTGCTATACTAATTCCGATATATTCCTACTGCCCTACTATTTGATTGATATATCTTGGAATGGAGTAATATAGCTGTTAATACCTATCTGCGATATCACATGTGCCCCATATTACCAGTGCATGTGTACAAAAGAGATGTGAACTGTACACGTGTGTATATATATATATAATTCGTAAATGAGAATAGAGATATATTTTTTATGAATTATTGAATGATCAATTGACTATATACCTACTAACTAATAAGCGGTTTGTTATCAGAAATGGCGAGTTGCAAAGACGCTGTCCACATAGAGCATTGAATCATCACAAATTCACCTGCGGTTTGGGAGAGTGGTGTAATAACATATGGACCTGCGTGCTGTGTGAGACTTCTTTTATGGGGAAAACATTTCATTCGCACTGTTTAGAGCCCGCCACCAAGAGGCATTATACGCTGCTAATAGGTAATTTGAAGCTAGTGTGACCAAATGTAGAAATATTTATGTATATAATTTATATTTTCTCTTTCTATTCTCCATAATTTTTCACTTTGCAGTGCCACATTGTTTGACATTTATCATTTTATCGCACCGACATGTTTCCCTCTAATTTCAGATGAATATCTTACACTTATCTGCCAGTGTTATATTCGATTGGGTGACATGGATTATGTCGTCTATTATAATCGATTAAGCTGATTTTAAAGATGCATATCATTGTAATACGTTAAGTTTCCCGTAAACGGCACGTACATGAGGATATAAATCCACCCAGAAATGTGTTATTTCGAATATAATTTAGATGTAAATTGCATGTATATGTGAAATTTAACGCATCCATAAATGTGTTATTTCGAAAATAAATTATCCGTAGATTGCACGTTTTTTTAAATCGAATGTTCACGTATTGTCCACGTAAATGTAGAAGAATATGTGTCCGTAAATATGTCAAGTGTATGGAAATCTATGACCAGTAAATGCCGTAAATCTATAGGTAACCTTTATCTGAAATTCCAAATTTGGTGCAGTCTGTTATCTCGGATGAATCAATATCTGACTGGTTTACAGTTTACAGTGGAGTACCGCAGAGAACAAACTTACATAAACAAGCAACGTCGGGATGGTGAGGATAATGCTGGTAATCCATATGGCTGCGATTAGTTGCCTTGCCCTCTTTCTGGAGCACCTGTAGCGAGCTTTTAGCGGGTGGCAAATTGCGTAGAACCTGTAATAAAGTGGATATGTAAACATACTTTAAATAAGATTGATATACATCAACCTATAAATAGATGGTATGAATTGTCGTGTCGTCCGTCCCTGTGTGGCGGGGATAGTAGTGATGTTGCCACCTCTCATATTAATGTGTCCAATGTCCACCATGTAGGTGGCTTATTGGGTCTGTATTGGAACACATAATTAGAAATGAGGACAGTTATGTGCAATAAATTGGCGCCTACCTGAAGGAAAGGTGTCGCTTATTGTATTATCAAACGTGGCGGTGAATAGAGCTACTCATGTCTACAAAAAAACTAAATGTATATCTCAACATGTGTTCATGTTCCGAATAATCCTCTATAGGCCCGACTGACCTGGGAATGAAGCTAACCCAGTTTCACTTTAACAGTCGTGTGCGTTTGTGTGACCCTATTACAGAACAACAAGAAAATAAGTAAAGTGAAGCGTGATTGAACCAAACAGTTATCACACAGATGAGTCTTATATGTTTTCGCGAACCCTCTGATAGCATTAGAAAAGAGATTGTTTTCGCTTACCGCTCGAAGCTGATCGTTGTCATCGTCCCTATGGAGCAAACAATTGCAAAATCCCTGAGAAAGGAGGAGAATTTGCACAATCCACGTGCTATTGATGGGTTGTCGATTGTATTCAGGTCAAACTCTTCCACGAACTAGAACAGATAAGTTGGTTCGATAAAAAAACTGGTACAAATCATAAATCACTTAAATTTCATCGCACCATCAGCCCCTCCCTGTTATAAATTCTTCCCAGAAATCGGTAATGGCGGTTTTGGTGAAATCAGGAATATAAATGAGTGCAATAACATTAACATGTTCACACAAGTGTGTTGTTCTATGTTTATTGCACACTCTGGCTAGTGTAGCGTGTAGAATACTGAAATGTTGTTTATTTCATTTTATTACATGATCCTACACTTATTCCATTCAATAAACCCATTCTATAAATTGTATTATTATCCACCCCTTAACTAACACCATTTCCGATTGGGCAAAAGCCGCCACGTGATAGTCCGAGTATACTCTATTTGTATTACACGCAACGCTAACGATGATATACCCCAGCATATAGCATGCTTAAGAATAAGTAGTAGCCCCCTATTTCTCGACCCATGATATATTGTCGAGCACCATAATCAAAACAAAGTCACTCGAGCATTCGCAGTTAGACGGTGAATTAATTTTAGTTTTACACGGTATATATTGATTCTTTATATTTTGGGTATTGGTTATATATAAGCAATTGTCGATGGTAATCGAAAATGTATTAATTTAATATGTTCGCGGGTGGATACTTGTATATATGTGTACATGTGTTCTACATTATGCATGTCATTATATGTTATATATTTTCCTTGTACCATGTCAA
Source organism: Siphonodentalium dalli (assembly GCA_032622095.1). Taxonomy (NCBI): domain Eukaryota; kingdom Metazoa; phylum Mollusca; class Scaphopoda; order Gadilida; family Siphonodentaliidae; genus Siphonodentalium; species Siphonodentalium dalli. The sequence continues at coordinate 261,390,898 of CP136063.1, forward strand.
AATGGCTGGAAATAAACAATCAATTAATCAATCAAAAAGTCATATTGGACTCCCGAATGTCATATTGGACTCCCAAGTGTGCAATATCACTTTTGTATTGGGACTCCGTGACGTCACGAATTAACTATTGCGAAATGAGTCGGTGAAATTGTGATGCGCGCACAACACTGGTTTTATCAAACGTTTCACTTCCGCATTGAGTGTTTTTCCATTTCCGTGTTTACTGTTCCCAATCATGCTTTCTGATGATCAAATACAGGCTTTTATAGAGAATTAAGTGCCGACAAATACCAAAAATAACTACTAAAGTTTTATTCCCAAAATTTGGATAAACATACAGATGGATAATAAAAATGTCATTATACAGTGTTGTGTACAGTATGAGTTATTTTTGTCCAGATTGTGGTGATAAGTCATATTGGACTCGATACTGCGTGTCTCGTCCAATATGACTTTTCACCACAACCCGACAACGCTGGCAAACAACGCATAGTTACGTGAAACTTCATCACATGCCTTATAGAAGCTGATGTTAGGTTCGCGTCCCATTTGTTGATTTAAGTATGCTTTACGGAGGTTTTGGATCATGTAATAAACAAAATCTACAACTCTTCCCCAGTTTATAGCGGAATTTACAAAACTCGTCCAGTAAATTAGGTCTGGACTCGTTTTGTAAATTCAGCTATAAACTGGGGACTCGTTGCAGATCCTTTATGAACAAACATGGGATTTAAGCAAATGGTACCAAATACTTTAATGAAGATATTGTATGTACAGTTGACATCGTTAATGACATAATGGAGTACCAAAATGGAGTACATCGATACGTGCTCTACACAGTGCCCGTCCGTGTACCCTTGAGTACCTGTCAGGTTTTCGGTAGTGCAGTACTCCGGATAGCCAAATAGCCAGGTGCTTTGTGGAGTACCTATCCAGGAACTTGTAATATTTCCGAATTTCGATGTAACCCCACGTTGTATGAAATAATCGGGCAAATATTCCGAATTTGTGTGTAATTAAAGTAAACATAAATCAATTCAACCTTTAAATTGCACAGGCAAGGCTGACAAGTCCCCCAGCCATTCTACCACACTGTCACATGACAAAATATTAATTGGATTCGGAAGACGATCCGATACCGCCATATTGTTTTTCTTTTGCAACATAGGAATGTATAGTGCCCCACGTGGTCGCTGCATCAAATCAGCTTATATCACCAAGTTAGTTATATTCCAAAGTGCCTTTAGAACATAATATATAGTTCATGTAGCCATTATTATATATTCCTGTCGCTTTTGTTATGATGCCATAAAATACTTTTAGTAATATCGGAGATACCACGATTAGCATCCCCTGGATTATAGGCACTCTGTGGTGTCTATATGGCTTGTTATATTTAAGAGTGCATGAGTAAAAATAACCATTATCCTCACTTCCAGTCGCTATTTTTGCAACCATCTTTGGTAAAGTACCAACTGCCCCATCATTATATCATTACAATTTTGACGCTTGAAATTATACATTTTAATATTCCAGTGGTCCTTTTGATTCAAGGCGATTAATTGCATTGATATCAGTCTGACACCGTCGGACACCCATGCCGTTTGCTCAGACTATTACCATATTTTGGTTTAAAAACATGGAAATGTAGGGTGGACCCAAATTCGCGGGAGTATTTGGGTCGCCACTGTCAACATTCGATTTGAAGAATAAACCAACAGTTGAATTACAATCCAACTACAACATATATGTGGAACGCCCTGATTGTTATACTTGCCCTCATTGGCATCGACACGACGACAACGATGATGTCAGTAAACGCAGCGCTGCAGATGAACTCGAACGTCGGTGTCTGTTTCTTGAAAAGCGTCTTTAGACCAACAATGGTAACAACATTGCCTGAAGCAAACACACGACATGTAGTCACTATGTGCACTATCAGAACATGTCACATAGAATGGTAGCCTTATGTGGTATACTCCCATAATGGACTGGGTGTAATATTTTGTTCAATAAACGTATGATGACAAAAATGGACGCAAGATTGAAATTATTCTAATTAATGGGTCTCACAACCATAGAACGCATTTGGATATTTCTGTCTGACCGCAGACACTCGGTCATATAACGCCAATAATCAACCCCTGAATTGTCTATACAATCCACGAAATACCAGGATAATTAAGCAAGCCAAGAACGTGAAATTATTTGAATAACAACAACTAAAATTAGATGACAACACTCACTAGTAGAACTAATATATATAGAGGAGATGACGTGCCATCATGGGACATGCATATACTCTTTTAGAACATGTTGCCAAAATGTCTCATTATCTTGACTACTAATCAACTGAATGTGATGAATGTAACGGCTATATAATATAGAGTGCACGAGCATTGTCGGAATTTTAATTGTTTCATACGCATAAATTAAAACTAAATAGAATTTACTCAATACAACAAATTACAAGTTAAGATATAATGGCGATATTTTACTCTTTATATTAACGCCACAACATGCATTTGGGAATTTCATCTCTCGGTCATGGACAGATCCGTCCACAACCGACCATGCATTGTGGTATAGTTTGTATGTGTTAATGGCCAAGTGCTGTTACTCCTATATAAATATATATTATATGTTGTCTTCTTTCTATCCACGAAAGTCTCGTTCGTAAAGTGATGCGAAACACTCAAGTAGTGTGATCAAATAGAAATGTAGAATAATCATGCTCAAAGTCGTCATTTTTACGAATAGTAATCCAAATTGACAACACACACAGTCATTCTTATATATTAATTAAATTCACTGACTCTCGGTGGCCAAATCAATTGTGTCCGTTTATCGCCGATTGTTGCGTCCCGAATCGAGATGCAAATATTTACAATTGAGCATAGTTCAGATGTTTTCTGTGGAGTGGTATGGTCGATCTCTTTCAACTTTTCGGCGACGACGTTAGTAGAATGCTACATTCCCCAGGTTGGCATAGCGCCGGGGTACTAACTTGTCAGTTTCACGCACCAGAACAAGTCCATAATATGTCTTTAAAAGGTTTCTATTTGATAAATCATTTTATCATTGATATATTCCAATATATAACATTTTCACAGACTGATCTTTTCATTCTTTCCCTTTATTTGTGTTTAACCTAGCCCTATTTCCCAATGGAACTTTCATTTGGTGTCGATGGATTCCATGTGTTTATTTTACCGAGTGACAAGTTAATAATTAATTATTTTATTTTATTTGTTGTTATTCAATGAGTTAATTCAGCCTTTTTAATTTATTAATTTAATTTTTTGTTTTCAATGAGTTAATTCTGCCTTTTTAATCAAGAGAAATGATGGTACCCGTCCCTCGGGCGGAAAAACTGACCCGATGAAATTCTCCCCCTTCCTAAGAACGACATACATAAGAATAACACAACACGCATTTTTTGTTTTTCAATGAGTTAATTCTGCCTTTTTAATCAAGAGAAATTATGGTACCCGTCCCTAAAAGAGGTATGAATCGATGAAAATCTCCCCCGTTCCTAGGAACGACAGACATAAGAATCACACGACACGCATTTGTTGTTTTCCAATGAGCTAATTCTGCCTTTTTAATCAAGATAAATGCATTCCGCCGTTCCGGTGCGTTTTGCATCCGTAGTTTCGTACGTACGTATAGGTGACCGTTTAGCAACGCCGATGGCAATAAAGAGCGATACTCGGTTAACAACGCCAAATTTGGTCAATATAAAGATCGTGACTGCCTTAACCCCCGCAGTGCCGAGGACGGTGATTTTGATGATTGGGAGTGGAGAATGAGTGCTCAGAGCTTCTCCAAAACGGCGCGATGGCCATTCCCGTGGTTTTTACCCTTAGATGGGAAGTTTGAGCCCAATCGGTCCAGCCGTTTTCGAGTCTATAAAGGACAAATATACACATACATATATATACGGAAGTCTCAAAATATATAGTAGACTAGCAGGTTAGCCCGCCACTGGCGTGGTTCGTCTCATGGCTTTGTTCGAAAAAGGAATTGCAACAGCTTCCGAGACACGTATGCTGCACCTAAGTGTAAAATGTCGTAGAAATCCGCCAGTTTTACCCGATTTGACCTTGAATTGATAATTTTCAAGGTCAAGGTCAGTTCGGGGTCACAATTTAACTCGCCCATGACACTTCCCGTAGGTAGCAAGTTTGAGCTCAATCGGTTCGAGTCTATAAACGACACACACATATATATCATTTGTGGGTACCCGTTTCAAGGTGAAGATCACCTAAGGCGGAAAACTGACCCGATCCCCGTTGCTAGAAAGCCCTAAGTACGTAAGAATCACACAACACGCTCGTGTCTGGATACCGACGCTGACGCCCGTGTACAGACATAAGAATCACATTAGAATCACATTACGCACATACGCTCTTTATCAACGACACTGCGGATGGGAACGATCTTTAACTATCAACGCTATTAACTGGAGAGTGGAGAACTGGTGCTCTGAGCTTCTCCAAAACGCAGCGACGACCATTCCCGTGGGTGTTTACCCTTAGATGGGAAGTTTGAGCCCAATCGGTGCAGCCGTTTTCGAATTTATAGAGGACAAATATTCACATATACACCACACATATACGGAAGTCTCAAAATATATAGTAGACTAGCATATTAGCCCGCGACTGGCGGCATTGGTACCATGGCTTTGGTCGATCCATTAATTTTTGTTTTTCAAGGTAACCCAGTGGAGGCATATCATATAACCCGACAAAAATATTCCCCGTCCCGAGTTGACCATACATAACAAATTTCACGCCGATGTCACCGCTGACGACCGAGATATCGTCCAAGATCATTTGTGGGTACCCGTTTCAAGGTCAAGGTCACCTCAGGCGGACAAACTGACCCGACGAAAATCTCCCCCGTCCTTTGGAAGCCGTAAGTACGAAATTAGATAGCCCCAGTTTCCAAAAGCAAAAGATATCAGGTAGACTTTGTCAAATATGGACCCTGGTGCAAACACTCGCAGAGCCCTAAAATTTATTAACATAGGATTTCGCATTCAAATCGATTTATGTCGATAAAACTCTTATTTTTCAAAATTTCAAGCTGAGACTCCGTGTGTCTGCGTGTAATACTTATATGTTCTCAAAATGACACAGTCCAACACGTAATTGTGTTTTTGATCGAAGAAATTTAATTTTTTCGATGCTAAATTTTAACATAGGATTTCCCATTAAAATCGATTTATGTCGATAAAACTCTTATTTTTCAAAACTTTAAGCTGAGACTTGGTGTGTCTGTGTGTAATACTTACATATTCTTAAAATGACAGAGTCCAACACGTAATTATGTTTTTGATGAAAGAAATTAAATTTTTTCGATGATAAATTTCGAGCGTTAACGTTGCGTTGAATTGTATACAAACGCTCATTAAATTATCACGTTACTAACCCCCGCAGAGTGGAGAATGGGTGCTCTGAGCTTCTCCAAAACCCCGCGACGACGATTCCCGTGAAATTTTACCCCTAGACTAGATGGGAAGTTTGAGCCCAATCGGTCCAGCCGTTTTCGAGTGTATAGAGGACAAATATACACATATATTTACACATATATTTACGTTGTTCTCAAACTATATAGGAGATTTGTGGTTATTGTGTATTCAATTGTGTTATATTTATATTTTTATTTTATATTGCCATTACAAAATCAAACCAAATCGACACAATATATACAGGGTTAATCCATCTAGAAGTGAGAATCAACTGATGTATGACAGCAATGTCTGGATCACTCAATGGAAATGTGGTATATATGGTGATGTCTCTAAAAGTATGACACCATGCATGGCCTGAAGATATATATTGACAAAAGACATTGTCTGTGTGGCAAAAGGCTATTCCCAAACTGTCTGAATCCACGCTACCATAAAATAGATTGCATATTTCGTGATGGAATGGGCTTTACATTTTGTTACACACTTCGGGTCTCTTTACAACAGGCGTTTTGTTTGTCTGATGTGCATCGCGGGGTCTCCTATTGTATTTGCCAGCCTGAAAAAAATACACGTTCATCTGAGCGACGGTCGGTACTTACCACATATGCCAACGGCTATCAGTAAGCAATACACAGCTGCTGTTCCAACAATGTGTCTGTAACGTTCTGGCTGCGCACTCGGATCAAAATAAGCCATCAGGTTTTTGCTAGTCCATGGATATAGGAAATTATAACATCGTTTGCATTTGCAAAGAAGTTTTGCGTATTCTCCTGGACCATATCGTTTACTAATCTCTTCCTGGAATGAAGCTTTATATACGCTACAATCGATATCTGTGTCATTTGTAAGTCTTGTTGTATGCACCTTAAGCCACTTGTTTGTAGTCGGTGGACCCATGTAGGGGGTGGTATAACGCCGCGGACGTTGAGTTGATCTCTCGTCTTGTTGGTCCGTGTTATTCTCGGCGATAAGCAAACTTGTATATTGCACTTAAAGAAACACATGTATAAACGCATATTAGTTGGAATGCGTATAATCGGAGTTTCCACCAATAATACATATCGCACCTCATTCTCATATTACCATTTTTAGCACTTAGGTATTTTATATATATATATAGGTAAAAACTAACAATGGATGGTAATTATTTTTTCACATAGAAGGAAAACCTGGGCCCGACATTTCCAAATTATATGCATTTTATAAGTGTTTTTATGGCAAATAAAGCACCTATAAAAGTATTTAATAGACGTATCCTCACACGCATGTGGTGTGATGAACGTGATCACACTGGTTTGTTGTTACACAACGTTGCAACGAGATCCAATTAAAACGTGTGGCAAACAAAAACACGTCCAGCAGAGTTCACTTCTTTCACGATAATGTGTAATTTAGTATTTGTTGCATACATATACCGACATGCAACTTTATTTGGTATCTGACTATTTTGTTCAGAATCGGAATATTTTATTATTTCATGAAAAAGCAATACATAAACAAACATCTGATTTGTGCAAATCTCACAATTCAACATGGCGTCCAAGATGGCCGTCGGTGTCGGATTATGTTGAATTTCTGCTATGGGTGCACCAGTTAGCACCCAATTAGTAATAAATTGAAATATACACACAATGCATATTCGTAACTTATGATCAGAAACACGAACTCACTTTAATGTATCTCACGAGAGAGCAAGCTGAAGTATGGCCTCGTACAACCATTAAATCTGGACTTGTTGGCAACCGGAAGCGGACAAACAACACTGTGTCTGTTTATTTTTCATTAAATTAGATTTGACAGGGATGTATTAACTGTGTGACATTTTATAGAAGCAGAAGTATATATCTATTCATAGCAGTCATATGAATGATAGGATAGGATAATATGATCGCATAATATTTTATTTCACAATACAATATGTTAATACATTATAATGCAGTGAATTGATATTCGTATGGTGTGGAGTGGCGTGGCCTATGACGGTCGTCTACCCGGCACCCCTGACTGACAATACAATCAATAATGGCTTAAATAATTTAAATATTTCACTATAATTTTCAGATTATATGAATATTTAAATTGGATTAGATTCCAGCGATTAAACAAATATGATTTAGATGTATGGATAAAATGGATATTATTAGTTATCTTCGGCAACATCGGGGGTACATGGAGATTTAATACCTGGATGTCGATTTTGAACCCCGAGGCGGAGCCGAAGGGTTCACAAAGAGACATCCAGGTATTAAATCTCCATGTACCCCACGATGTTGCCGGAGATACCTATTTTGTCCCCACAACAATAACCATGTCTCCTTAATTTAAGTGTGTTTTTCATAGGTTATTCGATTAATTCACACCAATAAGAATAATTCAGTAGCTGACCTAAGGATCCGGCGTCAGGTGACGTCAAATTCGGTTATAAAAACAACGTCACGATTGGTGGAAACTGCCAGTTCAAGGGTCATTCATATACCCCCGATGTTTCACGTTCTCATATACCCCCGATGTTTTGGCGCACGTTCTCATATACCCCGCTGTCAAGGGTGGCGGGGGACATGGTGAGTTAAAAGTGGCGTTATAGCCAATCAGATTGCTAGTTACAGCCGGATTTGGGGACAAGAATGAACATGCAATGGTCAATTTTCTCAATAACAAGTTTTGGAGTATGTTTTGAATGCAATTACTAAGGGAATTTAATATGACTTTGCTCACACACTATATGAAGTCTGCTCAACAGTCGTTTAGAATAATAAGTTCTTTAAAAATCGCCAGTGTGTGAACAAACCCCAGCGCGATAACGAGACAAACGAACCAAAGGTTAAATGACAATAATAAAGCACATAGAACACCAGTCACCGGTGATCGTGGTAGTGCTTTGTCTCCCATTGTCAGCGCGAACCAAGGAACTTAGGAACGTAACCATAGATGCCCCACAGAAGGGGTCGGGTGATTGAGGGACGTGGATAGAGGGTCTCAATTCCCCATATTTGACACCCCTTTGGTTGGAAGTTTCCAACTAATGGTGCAACATTTCAAACTGTTGAGGATTTTTCCCAACTGATAGGTATGTTAGTCCACACATTAAACTTAAAGATGGCAATATTAGACTGTTGGTCTAAAGAAACAAAGTTCACACCAAAAACAGGTTGGAAAATCAAACTATCAGATAAAGTCTAACCTATATTTGCTCTTATATTTAAAACTTTGAACAGCTTGGTAAAAAGGGAATGCCATTGATGGTGGTGCACACACTCGATGCCCCTGTCGCCACGCCCACGAGGAATAAAAATAAAAATCTCCGTATTAAAGATAAAACAAATCTCTGGGGACAACCCACCCTATTGCTATATAATACTTCACCAAATCATCTTAACCCCAAATAGACTAGGACATTTAGGTTAGGTAGTGTTCCCACACAACCCTTGTATTCGGTGTGTTCTAAAAAGGTATTTTATACAAAGAAACAATAACGATCATCTGACTAACAAATTTGACACACGAATCACACAAAACGTGCGAAAACACAGACACTCTTGTTTCTGGAATACGTTTGATTAATAAAGTTGACAAATTGGGCACAAACACATCGGATGAAATAAAAAAGGTATGGGTGGCGTCGGAATGAGTTATAGGTTATGTCATCGCGTTTAGTTACACGTTCGCGACAAGTTAGTGATAAAATATTGATTTTTAACTAGGTCAAAGACCTCTGAGCGGACATGGTGATTGACGACCCGATTTCTTGGGTAGATTTCGCTAGTTTAGGATCCGATAACTCGACTTCGCTTCGTTCAATTTCGCCGCGTTATTTGTCAAATGAAAGGGAATTTTATTGCCAATAAGACAAATCTGAGGATATTTTGGTTGCAATTGTCGATTTCTAGAATTTAGTAGAGTTTTGATATTTGTGGTTTTAGTCAAAATTGATCATTGGAACCTTCACACTGGTATAGTCTATATTGGTATTTTAGTAATTTAGTAACGACCCTGGCACCGCTCTGTGAACTTTGACCCACGCCATCAGATTCGTGGGGTTGCTTGCACGATTATCTAACGTTGGTCATAATTGGCGATAAAATGTTTTATCCCGGCATTCTGGAGCACTATTGCACGTTCCAAATCCCTGCCCCATACGACACCACGTTAAGCCGTGTATTCCATTATAGATGTTGATAATATATACGGTTGGTAAAAGTCGGAGAGTACATTATGTTCGTCCAGTTCGGCGCCCCTCCCATCCCCATCACTGACTCGAATAGGGACACATTGGTTGCTTTAAGCCATAGCATTATATATATTGCTTTATTACTTCTGTAATGCCAGCGCTCACATCAGCATCGTGCTATATGACCACGTATATATACCACATGCCTAAAATGTACATGAAAACTATTCGATACGTTCTGCAATGTAAACGCGGATTCGATGCTGCTTCAAAAATTCTTCAGGCAGTACTGATCTGCCATTAAATTTACTACTAATTACCCATCATTAGTAATGTGCATAAGCAACCAGAAAAACCATTAGGACTCGATCCGGCGGTCCATCTAATATTTTCAAAGAAATGAACAACTCGTGTCACAGTATACAGACGAAATGGTTCTGTAACACCTGCTGTCACGGTGGAGTGATCAGTTGGTCACTGCTTGTGCACTCTTCGCTAGCCAATCAAAAGCAACGAATTCACAACAACATTTGATTACTCGATAACTGGATGTTTGACTGACAGCGTTCATGTCAATTATATGACAAATTGTCTTTTTCAATTACATAACAAATGTCATTTTCGTCTGCAATAATCACAAAGTTTTACTTATGATGGTTCTCTTGTGGAATGCCGGATTAATTTATAAGAAATAACTCTTGTTTTGATTAAGGTTATGAGCTATAACCGAAAAGTTTGAAGAAAAATGTTCTGCAACTGAGCTACGCGCGTTATAGAATTTATTTTCAAACTTTTCGGTTATAACTGCATAGCATTAATCGAAACAAGAGTTATTTCTTAAATAACATATATATAACGTTAATGAAAATTGGCGATTTAAACATTCATATCAATGTTAGTGCCACTCCCCTGACCCAAACGGTACCAATTTTTATTATCGGCGACTGAACACATTCTTTTTTAATTTATTGCCGCTCTCCATCTGACTCAAATGGCACCCATTTAGCGTCCACACGATTTGATTCCACGTATCATGGAGAAGAATATGTATCAATTTTGTGGAAATCGACGCTAAAATATTTGTATAAATTTTGGTTCCCTTCCTTCTCTAAACGTGATTTGAATGGCGCCACTTATGACATATTAATCCACACCATTTGACTCTCCTATCATGGATATGATTATGATTGTCATCGATTTTGTTGCACCTCTTTAGAAAATTATAGCTTACGCCATTATCTTTGTCTTAGAAAGATACTCGCGTAATACCCCTGTGTAGCCATATAGATGGTCCCCCGTTGATATATGTATAGAACACAGACACACATTCACAACTATTGATATATCAGATTTACTGGAGACACGGACTCAGTATGAATATTCACAACTATAGATACATCAGATCAGGGTCCGCGCTGGACCGAAATTTACTTTTGCCAAATTATTTGCCAGATGAAAATATTTTTTGCAAAATTCTTTTAGAATTTACCAAGTGTTATTTCTGATAATATCATTTTCTGCAACCTTGATTGGATCTTATGTCCCGACACTCGCGGTTTGATCGACGTTTGATATCGATAGGAAAGCAGTTAGTTGATAATTATACTCTCATCTCTATTGTGGTTTTATAACACGCCAATCATCCCTCGACCAATGGAAGTTATCTAATGAGGTCCGGTGACCGACGTTTATTTACTGTAAAGATCTTTAATTCGTCGCCTATTCTATCAAACGGTCTGTCGTGATTACAACAAGCGGCGCACGCCTTGATTGACCAATTATGCACTCCCGTTCATTCAAACAAGTTATTTTTCCACCGAGGTGAGCATTACTAATACGGGATGTGATACCATATTTAGTCACAACGAGCAGATGCAGGGACGTAGCGATTGGAATACATGGGCGATACACCATGCCAAATATATAAACGTTAATAATTAAATAATCAATTAAAGTAATACCAAGTATACACCATACTAAAATTTCAAATCGAGGGGGGGGGGGGTATTCGGACAAGTTACATGGGTATTTGCTTTGTCGGCAATCGCCTGCAGTTACTATCTTGAATAGTGGCAAATTTAGTACCCCCTCACCAACACAATGAACAAGTGTAATCAACGACAGTCCTTTTGCAGCTCAGACAACAACTAACCGATATTTACAGCAACTAAAGGTCAGTAACCGGACCCCATTGAATAACTCTTACATTTGTCGAAAGTGCTGTTTGTGATATTATAAATCCGGCTTGGAATGTATGGAATAAATAAATCCGATATGTAGGAATAATGCACAACAGAGGAGAGGTGTACTGTGCTCTCTCTACTCAATCAACGATTAACACAAAAGTAAACTGAAATATCATGATTCGGCATCAATGCAATTCGTTGAACAATATGGGTGAAATACCGACCATGGGGTGTTGATTTGTATTCACCGGACCATGTTTGTAAGACTGACGACACATTTAATTTTAATTGGTAACAGAAACTCATCACTTATTGTAAGTTTCTTGGGCTGATTGGGTGTCATAAATATGTTATAAACACGGCGTCCGATTTATAAGTGAAATAAACACCACGCGCACCCTCCGGCGCTTGTGATCTTTATTTCACTTATAAATCGGACGCCGTGCTTATAGCGTAGATATCACACAACAGTAAACAAATCAGCGAACAATGGTAGAAGTGTTGCTTCATCAAAAGTATTAGCTATATAAATACCACCATCACACTAAATAATGGTAATCCCTCACCCAAACCGATACAAATGCTATCAGATTAACTGCATCTTCATGGAGGTATTAACTTTTTTTTTTACTTTTCCGAAACCATATACAACACCACTAATATAATTCTATTGTAGTACTTTCCTAAAATGAATGGCATTAATTGACCGATATTTTTCAACTTTATTTGAGGAATTAATAAGTGACATGCCAAAACTTTTGCCAGATAAAAATATTTGTTGCCGAATGTGAATTATTACCATTGGCAAATTTGCAGCGCGAACCCTGCATCAGATATATGGAGGCGCGGACTCAGTATGAGTGTGCATTAATATTGCTTTAACCCTTTACCCAACAGAAGGGCCCTGTGCCAATGCATTCTCTTATATATGCGAGTCGACCATAGGTCGCCTCGCATATATAAGAGAATGCATTGGCTTAACACATTAAAAATTATAAAATTGTTAAAGAATGTAAGAAAAAATGGTAAAAAGTGTTAAAAAAAGATATTTTGTTAGACCAATGCATTCTCTTATATATGCGAGGCGACCTATGGTCGACTCGCATATATAAGAGAATGCATTGGCACATGGCATAACTGTAACCATCACAATGTGGTCAAGGAGCCGGTTCCAATGATATCCATATTTGTATGGTTCTATTGAGACAGACCGAAGATATTTTAGGCTGTTGAAGCTTTATTTGGCCGGTTTTGGCCGGTTTGTTGGGTAAAGGGTTAAATATACATACTTCGGTGAGCGTGAAGAAGTTTTTATTTCTTATCGAAATGCTCATGTATCGACTAGAATGACATTTGAGATGTTCCTCATCTCAGATAAAAGTCGGTGTTCAAGCCTGCACTAAACTGTACTGTACGCCACACAAGCCTGCACTAAACTGTACTGTACGCCACACAAGCCTGCACTAAACTGTACTGTACGCCACACAAGCCTGCACTAAACTGTACTGTACGCCACACAAGCCTGCACTAAACTGTACTGTACGCCACACAAGCCTGCACTAAACTGTACTGTACGCCACACAAGCCTGCACTAAACTGTACTGTACGCCACACAAGCCTGCACTAAACTGTACTGTACGCCACACAAGCCTGCACTAAACTGTACTGTACGCCACACAAGCCTGCACTAAACTGTATTGTACGCCACACAAGCCTGCACTAAACTGTACTGTACGCCACACAAGCCTGCACTAAACTGTACTGTACGCCACATTCACTGTACTGTACGCCACATTCAATACATATATATCGATAATATATAGAACAATTAATTATTAATTTCAGTCGAAGATGTCTCCTGTAAACATTCGGGTAAACAGGTTATCTTAAAATCAAATTAAAACAATTAATATAAATTCACTTTATGGCTCGAGCCATAAAATATGTTAAGATTTGCCATTTGCAAGCTGTTATCAAATTAATTGACGGATAGTGGTTTCGGCAACGCGTGGCACACATGCAAACATTATGCTGAGACAGGGCGTGAACTCAAGTAGCTGAGACAATACACATAAATTACTCATATTGGACTACTATGCATATAATATAACATTTATTTGATAAATTTGCCTGATAAAATAGGTTGATGTTGAGCGTTTTATTTTTCCATTCCGGCTTATCTGCACTCTAACATTCGTAATCAGCACCGTAAGTCAAATAATGGAACTGTGATTATCTTATTCTACGAAGCAGATAATATAGAAACCAACAACAGTTGAGTACAGTACCCGTTTAAAGATGCCGCACACGATATTGTTACCATAAAACTAACATTCTGAATGCCAGGAAATATTTATATCCTACCCATGGGACGCGACTGTTAAAAAGAGGAAGTTTGATGCAAGCAAAGATTATGATAGTCTTTGATATATAGAGCTTCCATAATTTCGTTTCCCAACTTTAGGCGGCAAACTAAAAAAAAGCTTTTTCAATTGTGAGCTTTGGTACTCGTTTTCAATGTAATTGAATGCTTTTGTTGATTTTCGCGCATTACTATAATGAAGTTGATTACATGTTCTTTTTTCATTTTTTCTTTTGTCATGGTAAGATGAATATTGTCAATATTAATTGGTGTCAAGTCGGACCGGGCATATTTAGCTAGCTTAAATGTTTAGTCCGTGACTTCAATGTGGCATTAATTCACTTATGTTACTAATAGCAACCACCCCAGTGGGTGTTTATACCTAAATGCATGTGAATTATGACGTCATATAATTTTTCTATATTTCTATATAGCCAAGAGCGAAAATAGCGTGTATGCTTTTTTGAAAATTTCACACGTGACTTCCGGGAGGTTATTGCGCAGAATCCAGCAGAAACTGATCGAAGAATTACGTTTTCTTCACTTCAACTTCAACACAATCGACTGTTTGTAACGGTACTGAGTTAGGAGAGCAGCGTGCTCCGAAGACAACCGCGACGGAGGAATTTACATACAAGTACAACAACAACAACGATTGCCGATGATCACTTTTTAATTGTCCTCACTGAGTCATTCAGACACTCAATCAAATAATAGATTAATCGAGGATTAATCACAGCCTTTCTAGTCTGATAACATGGCATTCGGTAAAATATTACCGTGGCACAGTTTGTGATTAGCCATCTCGATTGTAAACAAATCTTCTACTCGAAATTTGTAAATTAAAAAAACAAATCAAATGTGCATGTGCGATAATCAATATCATCCATGACCAACCCGGACACACATACCAAATCGCATTCACATCCACTGAGAAACAACGAAGCAGCGCGACATTACACTTTTATTTAGAGCCGGCATCGGCGTCGACAAACACTTTATATACACCGATTTCTCCACTACAAGGTCAAGGCCCAAATTGCACGAAATTGAAAAATCAACGATTGATCTGTGTTTCATGTAGGCCTAATTTGCAACAATGAATGTTGTTTTGAGGATTTTATGGATTATTGTGTACCACAGATACACGAAGACTAGGCAATTCAATGTTAAGTGTATTCAATTTCATGACATCATGTGTAAACACTGTTTGTGACATGATTATTGCACTTTCACTTTCGACAGGAGCTTGGAGGCATTGTTGAATTTGTTCTCTAATCATCAAAGGTTGCACAGGTATTTGCTTATCATTAATTTAATCATTTGATTTAGGACTGAAAAAGAATTGTTTCTGTTTTCAAATTGAAAAGATCAATCGTACTGCCCTGCTGGACAAAACAAGTGTCCATTGGCACCGCGGTGTGTTTGCCGTTCGGCGGCGGTGTCAGAGTTTGTAACTGCCGTTGAGCACCGCGGCCGAGCAGCAAGTACACCATGGTCGACCGTCAAGTACACATGTACACCATGGCCGAAAAGCAACTACAATGGGGCCGAATGGCATGTACACCGTGGTTAGATTTCTGGTTTATATTGTCTTTTTTCAGTTTAATGAATGCACACAGCGGCAACTACACCATGGTCGAATGGCAAATACACCGCGGCCCAGCTGTAGTTAGCTGGTGGATATGCTGTGTAGTTGCATTTCGGTCGCAGTGGCAATGCTAAGCGCACCGTGGTTAAGTGGACACTTGTTTTGCCCAGCAGGGTAGTACATGTGTATTCAGTTCAAATTCATACAGATATCTTTCAGACTTTCATGTTTACAAAATGTAGGCGCGCATAGTCCCGCTCGCTGGTTTTTGGCCAGCCGCGCAGTTTCTATCAAGATAAAATAAACAGCGGAAATACATTCATAAATGCTGCGTAAATTGAATTAGTTTACTCACGATGGATGTCCATTGAAACTCTTTGATGGTTTAACACTGCTTAATCCACTATCCATAAGCACAAGTGAATGTTACACACTGTGTTTTCATATTGTACATGTACATGCTCCTATATTAATTGTAATTCATAATTATTAATAAGGAATTAATTTAATACTCCGATTCAATGCTGACAAAATAAATACGGTAACATCTCCCGGCCACGTGGTCTCGCTTTGATTTTCCAGGAATTTATGTGACGTCATAAGCCATACATAGAAATCGTTCAAATGTATTTTTAGCTTCGAATCATTCAGTCTCAGACAGATAGTGCATTTGACACTTCACATCGTGTGACCTCAAAAAACTTAAACTGCCAATCATCGTGGCACGAGGGATCACCTTTTGATGAATGCCGACAATGAATGTTGGTTTTGGAGAATTCATTTGATATTTTGCTACAACATTCAAGCTGTTTCTTTATACTTGTACGCTCTCCGTATTTGGCCTAGGCGCGCAATTGATCGCTCACTGGTTTTCAATTTTAGCTGCGCGATGGTGCGCAAGAGCGATCGCGCGCCTCAAAAATTAAAGTCTGATCTTTCTGTTGATTCCAACGTTAACACTATTACTTAATATTTTTACCACTTTAGAGGGCGTTCTTTATTAGATGAACATTATTTTACCCACACGTCAGGATTCCATGATTTTAAGGTGAAGTTGAACAGAAGCGAGCGCTAAGCTTTGTTTTCATTAACGCATGCTCACACCAGGACGGTGTGGTAATAATAGTAATAGCATGATTTTGTCGGGCGCCTTGGTTTCTTTACAGCCCTCCATTTGATTAACTCCGTCTCGGGTCTATAAATAGGCCCTCGGGCTGTTAATCATTCCTGTCGGGTCCAGGTGCTACCACGGCCGAGTACTAGTAACTTTAATGTGCACACACCAAGGCGGAATACAGGAGAAGTCGGCCCCGCTACGAAGTCGGCCCAGAACTCGGCCCGTACGAAGTCGGCCCAGCTATTAACATCAGTTAGTGACATGTTTACTCAATTGAGTAACATACATGTTCATGTATATCAGGTGTCACGGAAACCTTGTTCAACACTACATTGTATATGACTTAGTGTTGATCTTTATCGGCGTTTCGCTGACTGCTTCCATGTGGAAATCGTATCTGGTCTAATACCATGTCTTGTATATATGGCTATTTTTCCGGTACAGATTTAAATTTCCGTTTAACGAACCCTATCGACATATCTGCGTAAAGCCATGACAGTGCGCGATAAGCAAATGGATTGCCAGGAGGTGATATAATCCTCCTTGACACCATGTGACCAAAACATGGTCACATAAAATGGAATGCTACGAGGTGATGTACATGTGATCCCTTATGACACCGTGTGGCGAAATGTCGGTCTCATCTTATTGTGCCACAGGCATTAACAAGCAGTAAAATAATAATGGGGCCGACTTTTCTTGACCAATCTTTAATGTACCCGGGCCGACTTCTCTTGTGGCCGACCTTGTTTTGGGCTGACTTCTCCAGATACCCCCGAGGCATGTACACAGGTCAGCCATTAATGTCCGCACCCCCAATCAGACAGCATACTGCACAACAACAAAATACCTGGATAGATGTTGTAATGGGGGAAGTCGGTATTTTTGCATTCGGATCTTTATTCAGTCATCTCAAATGAGACTTTTCAGCTTTACAAACTTGATATCTGACCGAGTTCTGATTTTTGTCAGAATACCCTGACCAGGTTGCGATCCCCGGCCCGCTAGCACGAGAGACCAGTATACTACAGTACCTCTCGGCTATCGACTTCCCTAGATTTAAGTAATTGACCCCCTCTATAGTGGTGTCACCACATGTAATACTGCTGTATTATATAAGAAATGAACGGCGGGTTCAATGTGGTCATCAGATTTTGACCGCAAGAAAAATTCAGCAAACTGCATGAACCCCGAAGTAGTAAAGCCAAAAAAATATATACCTGTGTTTCCGGTGACCCGCCCACCCCTATTTCGGAGCTCCCGACGGTTTTCATTTTATTCATTTTGCAAAATTCCAACGCATCCCGTTTTATTAGCTCAACTTACTTTGTAAGTTTGAGCTATAGCCATGGGTTGGCGTCTGTCATCCGTGTGTCTGTGTGTCCGTCAACAATTTACTTTGTCGCGGGCTACAGGTTGTGCCTTTAGTCTGATCTCTTTGAAATTTGACATGTACCCTGCTGGACAAAACAAGTGTCCATTGGCACCGCGGTGTATTTGCCATTCGGCCGCAGTGTCAGAGTTTGTAACTGCAGTTGAGCGCCGCGGCCGAGGGGCAAGTACATGTACACCGCGGCCGAACGACAAGTACACATGTACACCATGGCCAAAAAGCAACTACAACGGGGCCGAATGGTATGTACACCGTGGTTAGATTTCTGGTTTGTATTGTCTTTTTTCAGTTTGATGAATGTACATGTACACAGCGGCAACTACACCATGGCCGAATGGCAAATAAACCAATGCCCAACTGTAGTTGGCCAGTGGAGCCGCGGTGTAGTTGCATTTCGGCCGCGGTGGCAATGCTAACCACACCGTGGTTAAGTGGACACTTGTTTTTCCCAGCAGGGTAGATGGGAACGAATCATTTTGGGGTCTTTCGATCGAAAAACATCTTCGCGGCCATCTTGGATTTCAAGGTTGTGCCTTTAGTCTGATCTTCATGAAATTTGTCATGGATGTTAATATTGACATGTAGATGGGAACGAGTAATTTTTGGGTTGTTCGGCCAAAAAAACATGGCCGCCAGCAGCCATCTTGGATGTTACTCTTTGCATGACTGAATCCTTTGGCGCGAGCTACAGATCGTAGCTTTGGTCGGATCTTCATGAATTTTGTCAAGGATGTTAATATTGACATGTAGATGGGAACGAGTAATTTTTGGGTTGTTCGGTCAAAAAAACATGGCCGCCAGCAGCCATCTTGGATGTTACTCTTTGCATGACTAAATCCTTTGGCGCGGGCTACAGGTCGTAGCTTTGGTCGGATCTTCATGAAATTTGTCATGGCTGTTGACCTTGACAAGTAAATGGGAACGAGTCCTTTTCGGGTCATTCGGTCAAAAGACATGGCCGCCAACAGCCATCTTGGATTTTACTCTTTGCATGACTAAATCCTTTGGCACAGGCTACAGGTCCTAACTTTGGTCAGATTATTATGAAATTTGTCATGAATGTTGATATTGACATGTAGATGGGAATGAGTCATTTTGGGGTAATTTGGCCAAAAAACATGGCCGCTGGCAGCCATCTTTGATTTCAAAATTAAATAGATTGGCGCGGTCTACAGGTCGTACTGTTCGTCTGATTATCATGAAATTTGTCATAGATGTTAATATTGACATGTAGATGGGAACGAGTTATTTTGGGGTCGTTAGGCCAAAAAACATGGCCACCAGTAGCCATCTTGGATTTTACTCTTTGCATGACTAAATCCTTTGGCGCGGGCTACAGGTCGTAGCTTTGGTCGGATCTTCATGAAATTTTCATGGCTGTTGACCTTGACATGTAAATGGGAACGAGTCCTTTTCGGGTCATTCGGTCAAAAGACATGGCCGCCAGCAGCCATCTTGGATTTTACTCTTTGCATGACTAAATCCTTTGGCACATGCTACAGGTCCTTACTTTGGTCAGATCATTATGAAATTTGTCATGAATGTTGACATTGACATGTAGATGGGGAATGAGTCATTTTGGGGTCATTTAGCTAAAAAAACATGGCCGCTGGCAGCCATCTTTGATTTCAAAATTAAAAAGATTGGCGCGGTCTACAGGTCGTACTGTTCGTCTGATTATCATGAAATTTGTCATGGATGTTAATAATGACAGGCAGATGGGAACGAGTCATTTTGGGGTAGTTTGGCCAAAAAACATGGCCGTCATGAGCATCTTGGATTTTAATCTTTGCATGACTAAATACTTGGGCGCGGGCTACAGGTCGTAGCTTTGGTCGGATCTTCATGAAATTTGTCATGGCTGTTGACCTTGACATGTAAATGGGAACGAGTCCTTTTGGGGTCATTCGGTCAAAAGATATGGCCGCCAGCAGCCATCTTGGATTTTACTCTTTGCATGACTAAATCCTTTGGCACAGGCTACAGGTCCTAACTTTGGTCAGATTATTATGAAATTTGTCATGAATGTTGACATTGACATGTAGATGGGAATGAGTCATTTTGAAGTAATTTGGCCAAAAAACATGGCCGCTGGCAGCCATCTTTGATTTCAAAATTAAATAGATTGGCGCGGTCTTCATGTCGTACTGTTCGTCTGATTATAATGAAATTTGTCATGGATGTTAATATTGACATGTAGATGGCAACGAGTTATTTTGGGGTCGTTAGGCCAAAAAACATGGCCACCAGTAGCCATCTTGGATTTTACTCTTTGCATGACTAAATCCTTCGGCGCGGGCTACAGGTCGTAGCTTTGGTCGGATCTTCATGAAATTTGTCATGGCTGTTGACCTTGACATGCAAATGGGAACGAGTCCTTTTGGGGTCATTCGGTCAAAAGACATGGCCGCCAGCAGCCATCTTGGATTTTACTCTTTGCATGACTAAATCCTTTGGCACAGGCTACAGGTCCTAACTTTGGTCAGATTATTATGAAATTTGTCATGAATGTTGATATTGACATGTAGATGGGAATGAGTCATTTTGGGGTAATTTGGCCAAAAAACATGGCCGCTGGCAGCCATCTTTGATTTCAAAATTAAATCGATTGGCGCGGTCTTCCATGTCGTACTGTTCGTCTGATTATCATGAAATTTGTCATGGATGTTAATAATGACAAGCTGATGGGAATGAGTCATTTTGGGGTAGTTCGACCAAAAAACATGGCCGTCATGAGCATCTTGGATTTTACTCTTTTCATGACTAAATCCTTCGGCACAGGCTCTAGGTCGTACCTTTGGTCAGATCATTATGATATTTGTCATGGCTATTGACATGTACAATGTAGATGGGAACGAGTCATTTTGGGGTCGTTTGACCAAAAAACATGGCCGTCAGCGGTCATCTTGGATTTCAAAATTCAATCCATTAGCACGGGCTACAGGTCGTATCTTTTGTCGGATCATTATTACATTTGTACATGTACATGTACTTACTTTGTAAGTTTGAGCTATTGCCATGGTTTGGCGTCCGTCGTCCGTGTGTGCGTGTGTCCCTCAACAATTTCCTTTGGCGCGGGCTACAGGTCGTACCTTTGGTCTGATCATGAATGTTGACCTTGACATGTAGATGGGAACGAATGGCCGCTGGTGGCCATCTTTGATTTCAAAATTCAATCCATTGGCGCAGGCTACAGGTCGTGCTGTTCGTCTGATCATCATGAAATTTGTCATGGATGTTAATATTGACATGTAGATGGGAACGAGTGATTTTGGGGTCGTTCAGCCAAAAATCATGGCCGCCAGCAGCCATCTTGGATTTTACTCTTTGCATGACTAAATTCTTTGTCGCGGGCTACATGTTGTAGCTTTGGTCAGAACTTCATGAAATTTGTCATGGATGTTAACAATGACATGTAGATGGGAACGAGTGATTTTGGGGTCGTTCGGCCAAAAAACATGGCCACCAGCAGCCATCTTGGATTTTACTCTTTGCATGACTAAATCCTTTGGCGCGGGCTACAGGTCGTACCTTTGGTCTGATCTTTATTAAATTTGTCATGAATGTTAATATTGACATGTAGATGGGAACGAGTGATTTTGGGGTCGTTCAGCCAAAACACATGGCCGCCAGCAGCCATCTTGGATTTTACTCTTTGCATGACTAAATTCTTTGGCGCGGGCTACAGGTTGTATGGTAGCTTTGGTCAGAACTTCATGAAATTTGTCATGGATATTAACAATGACATGTAGATGGGAACGAGTGATTTTGGGGTCGTTCGGTCAAAAACATGGCCGCCAGCAGCCATCTTGGATTTTACTCTTTGCATGACTAAATCCTTTGGCGCGGGCTACAGGTCGTACCTTTGGTCTGATCTTTATGAAATTTGTTATGAATGTTGATATTGACATGTAGATGGGAACGAGTCATTTTGGGGTCATACAACCAAAAAATATGGCCACTGGCGGCCATCTTGGATTTCAAAATTCAATCCATTGGCACGGGCTACAGGTCGTACTGTTCGTCTGATCATCATGATATTTATCATGGATGTTAATTTTAACATGTAGATGGGAACGAGTGTTTTTGGGGTCGTTTGGCTAAAAAACATGTCCGCCAGCAGCCATATTGGATTTTACTCTTTGCATGACTAAATCCTTTGGTGCGGGCTACAGGTCGTACCTTTGGTCGTAACTTCATGAAATTTGTCATGGATGTTAACAATGACATGTAGATGGGGAAACGAGTTATTTTGGTGTCGTTCAGCCGAAAAACATGGCCGCCAGCAGCCATCTTGGATTTTACTCTTTGCATGACTAAATCCTTTGGCACAGGCTACAGGTCGTACCTTTGATCAGATCATTATGAGATTTGTAAAGGCTGTAGATGGGAACAGGTCATTTTGGGGTAATTCGGAAAAAAACATGGCTGCCATTGGCCATTTTAGAATTTACTCTTTGCATCAATAAATCCTTTGGCACACCATAATCACCACATCCCTGATCCGATCATTATGAAACCTGTCATGCATGTTGATATTGACATGTACATCTAGTCTTACTTAGACATTTCAATTAGCACCTTTCCTATTCCTCCATTTACTGTCAACCATTAAATCATTCCCCTACTAAGTTGAGCTACACTACAGTGTCATTGACACTTTCATTACATTTGTCATGGATGTTAAAATTGACCCGCCCTCGCGGGAAACGCGTCCGAGTTTTCCCACTCTTTAGGCGAAAAGTGGGAACGAATGTAGATGGGAAACGAGTAATTTTGGGGTTGTTCGGCCAAAAACATGGCCGCCAGCAGCCATCTTGGATTATACTCTTTGCATGACTAAATTCTTTGTCAAGGGCTATAAGTCGAATCGTTGGTCCAATCATCATGAGATTTGTCATGGATGTTAACAATTACATGTAGATTGGAAAAGATTCATTTTAAATTCAACCAAAAAACCTGGTCGCCAGCAGCCATCTTGTATTTTACTCTTTACACAACTAAATCCTTTGACATGGGCTACATGTCGTATCTTTTGTCGGATCATCATGAAATTTGTGAGGGATGTTAACAATGACATGTAAATACATTGTAGGAAGGAGTCTTTGTTGGGTCATTTGCCAAAAACATGGCTGTCGCGGCCATCTTTGATTTTAATCTTTGCATAACTAGGCCTTTCAACTTTCCACATTCCTAATCGCTCCATTAACTGTAACACATGAAATTATTCCCTTTCCATGTTAGCTACAATGCCATTGACACTTTCATAATTACATTTCAGTCAATTCACATTTTCAGCTGCATATACATGTACCGGTATATGTAAACCAATTTCATCATTAAAGAAATTGCAAATTCATCGTTGATTCCATCATCTCAATATTTCATTAAAGTGAGACTTTATGTTCACACATTGATTCATTCAGGCAACATTTTCTCCATTTCTACACTGTTCATTGCATTGATTGTCATCAATGGGGATAATCTATAATTCTATATGTATATCATCGTTAACTATTAAAGTGACATTTCTCTTCCACCCAATCGATATTGCATTAAAATGATGCTTCATATTCATTACACTTCATTCAATAATTTCTGATTCTACATCACTTATTGCATTGATTGCCTTCAGGTAAGGTAAGCTATGTCCGACTCAAATATTAAAGTGACGCATCATATTCACTACACTTCATTCAATAATTTCTTTTTCTACATAGTTTACATATATTGCATTGATTGCCTGCAGCTAAGGTAATCTATGTCCGACTCAAATAATACAAATATTAAAGGCATTCCATTTCCATCCATTAATTCTAAGGAAACTTCTGCTGTGATATATATATGTATATATGCATACAGGGTACTACACCACTCGGATAAATGTCTGTGTCATCACACTAAAATACCATGTTATAACTTGAATTGATATATTCGTAATCGTATATAGTCACCAATAGCTGGGTTACTGCCGTAGTACCTGACATTGCCCATCTAGTGAACTATTCAAACCCAACAGGCCTGGTTGATTTCGCTGTGGGATGATGGTTCACTTCCATCCTCAAGCTAATTATGCCATTTCATGGCATAATTTTGTTCTGACGTGCAGGGGTAGATATGCTTGAGGCCCCACCACAGTTCAATTCACACCAGGTTCTCAGCTATTATTATCTTATGTTCGAACTTTACTCATATGTTTGGACTGATCATAACCATGATTTTAATGCTGGGTTTGAATAGTTCACTATATGGGCAATGTCCGTTACTACGGTGGTAACCCGGCTATTGGTGACTATCTACGATTACGAATATATCAATCCAAGTTCTAGCATGTTATTTGTGTGACCACACAGACATTTCTCCGAGTGGTGTAGCACATGAAGTACCCTGTACGGAACATCCTATAATTATTGTAACATTGAACTTAATGATCAACTTGGTGGTTGCTCCATTACGTGTCACGTACGATCATATTAAAGATCCCAAACCTTCAACTTGCGTGATCTTAATACCGAACTTTCCTAGAAATAAACGTATATATGTCGTGGATAGAACTCGTTTACAGAGAATAACTGTTGTAATGGTAGCAAACTTACCTGTACTATTCTGATCTGGTGTAGCTACTACAACGAACGTCACTGCTATGAACAGTCTGTAACATTAAAAGGACATGGTTCATTGGAATCATAATAGCACTGTATATGTAATTTGGTAGTAATTATAAGTCCATAAGTAGTAAATACAAAACATAATTTATTATAAAACGTAGAATTAACAGAGGGTCACGGAGTTTTTTTGGTTGAACGCCGCGCGATCACGTGTCAGAGATTCGAACCTGTGACATTATGGTCAGGGTTGAATGTCTTTATGTCACCTGTGGCAGAACTCCGTACGTTGGAGATACGAAATTATGTCCGTGCTTCACGTTGTGTTTGTATTTTTGGGGTGACGACAACTCATGGAACCGTAAGATCTTTTGTAACTTCTTTTATTCTTTGAACATAGCTTCTCGTTAGAGATCGGCAGATGATGCTAGCATTCTCAGGCTCTTCTGGATCGGTAAGTCATTCCCAGGGCGGTACCCATAGGATGACTCAGTCAACTGAACACTGATGGATAAAATCTCAGTGCTTATATTTGAAATTGGTAACCTACTTTTCAAAATCATGTGACGATGTTACTGGCCAAATTTGACAACGAGTTGTCAACGGCTCGTCACTAAAGTTAGCTTTCGTATAGCTTTCGCATATCATGGCCAGTGCAGTGTACCAAAACAACTAATAACTTTTAGACCTCTGCACTGGTTCGACTGGGAACTTTCCTGAGAATTAGCCAGAATCAGCATCGTGTGATCTCTTAATCATGCTAAGTACGGCTGTCCGACTAACAATCCCACGCCTGTTGTTCGTGCATCGTAATAGTTGGAACTGATGCAATAGTCCATAGGGGTGTGATCAGGTAGGAGCGCACATTGTTATGTTACATACCCACTTAATAATAAGTAGATTCAATGGTGGTCGGTCCAATTTTCTTGTATAATGAACGGCTATATAGGTATAACATAATAGCGGCCTGTATCGTGGGCATTTATTTGGATAAAACTGTTGTAGGGACACTCGTGGGCTTGTCTCGCTCTAGTTAATGGCTCTATACACATAGTGAGGGTCGAGTAGGATTGTACTGCGTGCGGTTGTGGATTCCGATGTAGGAGAAGCCACTCCTATTAAGCCGAGATAATCAGTCAAACATATCCTCGCGGAAGTACGCACATAGTCGACCTATACTGTGAAATAGGTAGATACTCTGATTATTTGATTCTGAAATAAGCAGACAGTGGACTCTTAACCGTTATTTTGATGTATGGCGCGCCACAGTGAAAACACACGTTAACCCTTTACCCAACAAACCGGCCAAAACCGGCCAAATAAAGCTTCAACAGCCTAAAATATCTTCGGTCTGTCTCAATAGAACCATACACATATGGATATCATTGGAACCGGCTCCTTGACCACATTGTGATAGTTACAGTTATGCCCTGTGCCAATGCATTCTCTTATATATGCGAGACGACCATAGGTCGCCTCGCATATATAAGAGAATGCATTGGCCTAAAAAACATCTTTTTTTAACACTTTTTACCATTTTTTCTTACATTCTTTAACAATTTTATAATTTTTAATGTGTTAAGCCAATGCATTCTCTTATATATGCGAGGCGACCTATGGTCGACTCGCATATATAAGAGAATGCATTGGCACAGGGCCCTTCTGTTGGGTAAAGGGTTAACGAGCGTACACCTGAGCAGTCGTGAGTTGGCCCATTTGTGACATTATCCGCACATAATATGGCTAGAATCGCCTCATTATGAGTCGACATTACGACTAAAATGTTCTAATTTTCAGCACATTATCGACTCAAAATCAGGCGATTCTAAGTAGATTATCTACCTAAAACAAGTTATATTATAATCAGATAATGTGCTGGTTTTCGGGAGAACTGTCTGCACAGTCATGACCACTTGGATTGTTGCATGTAAGAACTGAGAATTTTTTTAATGCAGTCATCATGTAAACACCATTTGACGTCCCTGGTATGGATGATGTGAATTCTTTATCTAAGTTGTTCCATATTGTAGGATATGCGTGGAATAGCAGTTGTTGGGAGAAAGATGTTCTTGATCAATGATAGAAAATTCATAGTTTACACGTGTGGGCCATGTGAGATCTCGCATGTGACGCTACGGGCCAACCGAATTCAGAATTTACATTTGCGCCTCATGCTCTGGGTTTGAATGCAATCATATTATAAGTAATATTTGGGGGGGGGGGTTATTATGTAATTATAGAACCATGATTGCCAATTAAATGTCAATAAATGGCAACAACAATTCAGAAATCAGGGCTCACATGTTTAAACACCATCGTGTAATTGCATAGATCAGTTTGAGGATGCAAAATATTTATGGAGTAATCGCAACAATGTGATGGATAGCGTCCTAATTAATTTCATAATGGCCAATTAACAATTAAGTGTCATTATATGTCAACTATAATGCAAAATTCGGTGTTTATGTGTGTGGGTCATAATCAATTCCTGATGTGGCGTCACATGTAACTGAATTGGAATTCAATTATAATTCATAATTTACATTTGCTAAATATGGAAATTCCTAGAAGTGGCTGTTCGCCACGTTGGTGGCAAATAGTCATGTTACATATGAATCGTTATTTGCCACCCGGGTGGCGAATAACGATTATATAATCTCTTTATTTTCCCCAGAAGAGTAAGATGATATCGAGCATCGGGAATATTTATTTTCAGACCGTATCAAAACACTGTCGGTTTTAAAAGGCTGTCTGGACGGGGTGGGTTTCTGAAGTTACTACCAGGTCGCAAACGTACTATTAGTTTTCCGGGATCGAAGGGATGGCGATTGCGATTTTGCTATATAAGGTTTGGATGGCTTTATGCAGTGATTAGTACTACCAGTATATCACGCCATGACATTCGCGATACAGAATCAGGTCAGGTACACCATACAATCAACATTTAAGATACGGAACAAACATCAAGTCCTGGTATAAAATATTAGTTTTTACTGATCGAGGGTGGGGTGGCGAATAACGATTTCGTATATAAGGTATTGTATAATTTATGAAGTGATTATTAGTATATCACGACATGATATTCGTGATATACAGAATCAGGCCATGTATATATCAGTCAGTAATTATTAGTATATCACGACATGATATTCGTGATATATAGAATCAGGCTATGTATATATCAGTCAGTAATTATTAGTATATCACGACATTATATTCGTGATATATAGAATCAGGCCATGTATATCTCAGTCAGATTTTCTGAAATGAAACTAACATCAAGTCCTGGAAATTAAATTATAAGTTCTATGGAATCGGAGAGAGTGGCGAGTATCGATTTTGCTATGTAAGGTGTGGATGGGTCGATGCAGTGATTAGTATTAACGGTATATCACGAAACGGTATTCGTCATTCACAATAAGGTCATGTCTATCTCTAAATCGGAATTTAAAAAACGGAATCAAGTCCTGGAATATAACATATTATATTTCAGTGATCTGGGGGTGCCGAATAGTGATTTCGCTATTTAAGTTTTTTGGTTGATTTATGAAGCGATTGTTAGTATATATCATGACATGATCGTCGTGATACATAATAAGGTGATGCCTTTCATTAAGGGCTCTGTCAACACATTCCCCCCAAAATGTGAATGAGTGAAAATAAAAGATTCTGTTCATGTATATAAGTAATCACAGTAACCAAGCCAAATGATGAACCATTCTAAGAGAAAACTAATTTAAGAAAAAACAAAATGTGAATTTTATAGAGGTTTTAAACATTATATTTTTCTAACACAAATCCAACAAACACAAAGTCCATATCTACGAACAAATATGGGAATATGTACTTAACACTGTGAAGAATGCTGAAAAATAAAATGTATTCATATTTACCAATCATTCTTTGAAAGATTTACTCAGAACCACTTGTTTACAAATGGTAGCGAAGAGGGAGGATTTATGAAGTGATTGTTATTTTCGGTATATCAAGACATGATATTCATGATACAGAATCACGTCATGCCAATCAGTAAGTTAGTATTTTGTGAACGGAACAAACATCAAGACCTGCAAAACAATTATTATCGGTTTGACGGGATGGAGAGGGGTACCGAATAGCGATATCCCGAAAACTAATATGATATTTTCCAGGACGTGATGTTTGTTCTGTTTCTATTGTTCTGGTTGGTGATAGACATAACCTGATACTGTATCACGAATACCATGTCGTGATCTGTCGGTAGTAATAATCACTGCAAAAAGCTATGAGCACCTTATATAGACAAACTGCTATTCGTCAAACCCCCATCCCGAAAACTAATATGTTATTTTCCAGGCCTTCATATTTATTCCGTGTCTTAAATTCTAATTGGACGGTAGACATGACCTGAGTCTGTATCACGAATATCGCTATTTGCAACCCGTCCCATCCCGTGTATCACGAATATCGCTAATTGCAACCCGTCTGATAAGGGTTTTCTATGACTTGATGTTTGTTCCGTTTCTTAAATTCTGATTGGATGATAGACTTGACCTGATTCTGTATCACGAATGTCATGGCGTGATATACTGGTAGTAATCACCAATGCATAAATCCATCCATATCTTAAATAGCGAAATCGCTAGTCCAGATCCAGGAAAACTAGCATTTCTTTTGCGATCTGGTAGTGATGCCCCCAAACCCCATCTCCCGCCCGACATACTTTTAAAACCGACAGTGATTTGGCAATGACTGAAAATATTTATTCCTCATATTCGAGATAATCTTACTGCATATGGAGAAAATAAAGTCTTCATATAATCGCTATTCGCCAACCGAGTGACGAATAACGATTCCTATGTAATATAGTGATAAACTGATAGTACTAATCACTTCATAAATCCACCCAAACCATATACAGTAAAATCGCTATTCGCCACCCCCTCCCCCCGAACCCGGAAAAATGTGTGTTTCTTTTGCGATCTGGTAGTAACCCCCACATCCCCATAGCCTTTTAAAACCGACAGTGATTTGATAAGGACTGAACATAATTATTCCTGATGCTCGAGATAATCTTACTCTTTGTATGTGGAGAAGATAAAGACATATGATAGCTATTCGCCAACCGGGTGTTGAATAGCGATTCGAATATAATATAGTGATAAACTAGTAGTACTAACCACTTCATAAATCCATCCAAACCGTATATAGCAAAATCGCTATTCGCCACCACCCCCTGTACTCGGAAAATTAGTATTACTTATGTGATCTGATAGTAACCCTCACATCCACGCCCAGACATACTTTAAAAACCGACAGTGATTTGGCAATGACTGAAAATATTTATTCCTCATATTCGAGATAATCCTACTGCATATGGAGAAAATAAAGTCTTCATATAATCGCTATTCGCCAACCGAGTGACGAATAACGATTCCTATGTAATATAGTGATAAACTGATAGTACTAATCACTTCATAAATCCACCCAAACCATATACAGTAAAATCGCTATTCGCCATCCCCTCCCCCCGAACCCGGAAAATTTGTGTTTCTTTTGCGATCTGGTAGTAACCCCCACATCCCCATAGCCTTTTAAAACCGACAGTGATTTGATAAGGACTGAACATAATTATTCCTGATGCTCGCGATAATCTTACTCTTCGTATGTGGAGAAGATAAAGACATATGATAGCTATTCGCCAACCGGGTGTTGAATAGCGATTCGAATATAATATAGTGATAAACTAGTAGTACTAACCACTTCATAAATCCATCCAAACCGTATATAGCAAAATCGCTATTCGCCACCACCCCCTGTACTCGGAAAATTAGTATTACTTATGTGATCTGATAGTAACCCTCACATCCACGCCCAGACATACTTTTAAAACCAACTTTGATTTGGTAAGGACTGACATGAGCAATGTTTAATGTCAAGAATATAACATACTCAATACAATAATTGTTTTGCTTGAGGTATAAATGAGTGCCTTTAATTGAAGAATATAATTCTGCTGGTTTACTCATTCACTTCAGGCATTATGTAATTGTTTTTGCATGAGGTATAAATTAGTGACTTTCATTGAAAAATAGTTTATGGTTTACTCATTCATGGGAACACTTGGGGCATTATTCGGTGAAATTCATGGAAAACTGAATTTTACTGTCTCATAAATCAATGACTTTCATTTAACAACATAATTATGCTGGTTTACTCATTCATGGGTACAATTCAGTCATTATTAAATGAAAATCATGGAACACTGAATTCTGGCATCTCATAAATCAATGACTTTCATTGAAGAATATAATTATGCTGGGTTACTCACTCACTTGAGGTATTATATATTGTTTTTGCATGAGGTATAAATCAGTGACTTTCATTGAAAAATAGTTTACTCATTAATGAGAACACATGAGGCGTTATTCAATGAAAATCATGGAAAACTGAATTCCTGTTTCTCATAAATCAATGACTTTCATTGAAGAATATAAATCTGCTGGTTTATTCATTCACTTGATGCATAATTGGTTTGCTTGAGGTATCAATAAATGACATTAATTTAGTAACGAAGGCTGAGTTACTCATTCAATTATGACATCATCAAGAGACAGGACGTAAATATGCTAATTGTTTTGCTTGAGGTATAAATCAGTGGCTTTAATTGAAAAGTATATTCTTCTACTTCTACATAATACTCAGACGCCATCAATTTAAAGGAGATTTTGCGGAGGTCCAGGTAGCTACCACCGCCGAGTCACTTTATAACCTTGTGGTGACTCTAGTAGCGTTATTTAACATGCACACACCGAGGCGTGTACACGGGTCAGCTATTAATGTCCGCACCCACGACTTCTTACATGGACAAATGTTGTAATGGGGGAAGTCGGCATTATGCATTCGGAATTTCGGATCTTTATTCAATGATCTCGAATGAGACTTTTCAGCCAGATAAGTTTCAATTGTTTATTGTGAATATATCTTGAAATTATCCCTACACTTTGGCATTCTGGGAAGCGCTCAGTTGCCCCTACATACATCCAATTATTTCAGGATTGCTTGATTGTTCGGATTGAGTGTGATAGGCCTACTATCAGGTAAACGAACCAGAGCCGCTACTAAGTGTAGATGTCGTAGGATACAGAGCAACAGTACAGAGCTACCGTGAAGTAGGGAGCGTTACTAAGTGTAGATGTCGTAGGACAGAACTATCGCGAAGTAGGCTTCGAATATTCCCATAATATATACCACGGATCAACCAAGCAATACCTATTGGTAGTATATATCAGACAACACATAACTACAAGTTAGGACAATGTGTCACATCATGTGCGACCAGTCTTGTAGTAATTATAAAATAAACTTTTTGGTTTTGGTTTTTGACGACAATAACGCCACATCACATACGGTACAGGTCAAATAAGACTTCCGAAGGCAGGACGTTATGGGGAAGGAGGTGGGATATTTTCAAACCAATATATATGCCTTTAGTGTTTGTATTGTATAAATATCGAGCTAGCAGTTTTCGAAGTGTACACAATAATAAGTTCCATCACACTGCCGGGAATTGCATATACCTAAATTGCCAAACCTTAAAGTAACGTATGTCATCTGCTACGTGTATCAATAACATTTACTACAGCGTGATGTTTGCATGTGCCCGGTCAGCTGGCGGCTCAAATTTCCACATATGAGGCTTTCCATAACTTACAGGAGTATCTGCTACCACCATAAGTGTATCACGTGATCAGATAGATGATACCTGAACGCGTGCCTACTCCAAACGTTGATCAATAACAATGCTGACTTATCGCTTTTATCAAAAACACGCCACTCCTCCCAGATCATTGCCTCACACGATTTAACCAACATGTTCATTACCCCACATCTTAGAACAACATGATCACGTGTTTATTAGATAATTACTATGCTATGTACTCATCGTGTTGTTGGATTATCTTATCGGTATTTAAACACCAAATTGCATAACATTATCTAGCGCATATTGAGCTAGCCTGTAAATTGATGTGATCAATATTTATCTTTTCGGATGACACGTGTCTTGCGTTTACTCATAAACCACATTAATATTTATACATCACAATATCTGACCGAGTTCTGATATTTTTGTCAGAATACCTTGACCTGGTTTTGATCCCCACTCCGCTAGCACGAGAGACCAGTAAGCTAATATATCGGCTACACTTCTTGTGTGCTCATTCCTGTGCACACTTGAGGCATTATTCAAGGCAAATCATGGAAAACTTAATTCTGGGTTCTCATAAATCAATGACTTTCATTGAACAATATAGTTATGCTCGTTTACTCATTCATGGGCATTATTCAATGAAAATCATGGAAAACTGAATTATAACTTCTCATATAATATCAAAAGAGAGGACATATAATACATGCACTAATTGTTTTGCTACAGGTATAAATCAATGACACAAATTGAGGATTATATGATGGTGGTTTACTCATTCATTGTGAAAACTGGGGCATTATTCAATGAGCATCAAGGAAAGCTGAATTCTAATGTCTCATATAACACCTTCAGGGATTTTTTTTTTTTTGGTTGGTTTGTTTGTTTGTTTTTCTTTTTGATGTATGCAAATCATAAAAAACTGAATTTTAGTTTCTAATGGATCAATTATTTTCATTGAAGAGTACGTGCTGGTTCACTCATTTATTTGGACAATTAAGGCATTATTCAGTGACAAGCATGAGAAACTGATATCCGGTTTCTACTAAATCAGTGACTTTCATTGAAGAATATGCACTGGTTTACTTATTCATGGGCACAATTCAGGCATTGTTCAATGGCAATCATGGAAAACTAATTGCAGTTTCGCATATAACATCGTCAAGAACATGACATATAATATACATATTCTTTTGCTCGAG
Source organism: Siphonodentalium dalli (assembly GCA_032622095.1). Lineage (NCBI taxonomy): Eukaryota > Metazoa > Mollusca > Scaphopoda > Gadilida > Siphonodentaliidae > Siphonodentalium > Siphonodentalium dalli. Next base: position 261,424,688 of record CP136063.1, read on the forward strand.
GTTTAAATCAGTGACTTTAATTGAATAATATATTCTGATTTACTCATTTATTGTGACAACTGAGGCATTATTCAATGGAAATCACGGAAAACTGAATTCTAGTTTCTCATAAATCAATGACTTTCATTGAAGAATATAATTATGTTGCTTTTCTCGTTCATTTGGGACAATTGGTGAAAAAATTAATTCTAGTTTCTCATGTAGCATCTCCAAGATACAGGACATATAGCATACTAAGTGTTTTGCTTGAGGTATGAACCAATTCTAGTTTATCATAAATCAGTTACTTTTAGTGAAGCATGTATACTTATTTACTCATTCATTTGGGACAACTGAGGCATTATTCAATGAGCATCATGGATAACTGAATTTTAGTTTCTGCAATAACATAACCAAGAGAGTATATGTAATATATATTTTATATTGCTTAAGATATACATCAGTGACTTTCATTGAAGAATATACGCTGGTATATAACATACTAATTGTTTTGCTTGAGGTAGAATTCAATGACATTAATTGAAGAATATATGCTGGTTTACTTATTATTTGGGACAACTGAGGCATTATTCAATTAAAAGCATGGAAACTGATTACTAGTTTGGTTATCATATATTTACATACTAAGTGTTGTCATCACTAAATCCAGCATTCTGATTGGTCAGCGCACACGTGGCTAGTTGCAGTTATTTCTCGGTGAATGCGCAACGCCTCATAACACCAAGCTAATAATACCATCGATACGTCATTGGGTTTGGAAAGACGAACACGTAATGTTTTGGTCGCATTTGGACTCTCGCAGGATTGACTTAATACATCATCGGGTTTCAATATGAAGATAAATTGTTCGTATTAACTTTTGTCAAGGGTGCTATTGTGTATTTTGGGCTGTTTTTGTCACGATACACTTTTCGATTTAAATACATTTACAAAAGTGGCTTTTTCGCTAAATGTATATAAATATAAGGATTAACTGTCATGTGGACTATTTTTATGGAGATGTAACCGTGAGGTAAGTGGTCATAACTTGTATGTAAAACCCTTCGGGTTTTACACAAGTTATGTCCACTTGCCTCACGGTTACATCTCCATAAAAACAGTCCACATGACAGTTAATCCTTATATAACATAATTACGAGACATGCATTACCTATACGTTCCATTCTTTTGCTTTGTGTATAAATCAGTGTGTTTCAGTTTACTCTTTCGTGGGGACCATTGAAACATTATTCGTGGATAATCATGAACAACTTATTTCTGAAGGCATTGATCAATGAAAATCATGGAACACCGAATTCTAGCTTCTCATAGATCATTTACTTCAATGACAATCATGAAAAACTAAATTCTGTTGTTTCATATAACACCAACATGCAGTACATATAATTAACAATGTGCTTTTGCTTGAGGTGTGAATCGGTGACTTTTAGTGAATATATTCTGGTTTACTCATTCGTTGGGACCATTAATGAAGTATTCTATAAAAATCATGAAAAACTAGATTTCAGCTTGTCGAACGAACAAACGAACGGATGTTTTATTATAGTGACATGTGTGTATAGTGTATAAAAAACATATCACATACAGGTGATAACAATGTCAAATAACAAAATAAGAACACACCCGGCCAATGAGGCATATAAGTCACTTTAAACAAAATAATAAAGATCAATTAATTTCCTTGAAAGATATGTGCTGTTTTACTTAATATTGGGGACAAGAAATAGTACATATACTACGCTAGTTTTTGCTCATTGTATGGATGTAGTTTGTGATATTGTGATATTATTTATTATAACTGATATGTGGAACTCATTAGTAATTATTTCTTCATTATCAGCTTAGGATCATGCTGTTTTATATATGATAATTTATGTCGTGATCAGACTAATATGTTCATATTCAAAGAAATATTTACACTATGGTATTGTATCAAAAATCACTGACAGTTATATATGAGATACAGATCATGTGTTATCATCCATCTTGTGATTTCGTATGTGAATCTGAATTAGCAGACCATTGAATGATACATAGTATGTGATGTGGTTATGTAATGACGCCATCATATTAATTCGATTATTGCCAATTAGTTGTCTGTATATGCCAACAATAATTCCAATTTCAAAGTTACACGTGTGAGCCAATATAAGAGATTAATACTGACATCTAAAGTATCGAGCCTTACCCACTATCAAACCACCTGGTTTATGACATAAACAGACAATGTCTCAATACAAATCTTTGAAAGTAATACTGTAATCATTAATTGACATACCTTGTGATAGTGATCATTTTTCTCCAAATTGAAACTGCGTCTCCCTGATAATTGTCGATTCAAACAAGAAACTATCAGCAGATCTAGTTATAATTGTACAACTATTGTGCACATTGACTGCGTGTGAGAATTCCTGGTCATATATGCGACAATAGCGACAATTATTCAATTAACTTACAGGGTGTGGTGGTAGAGTTCGATCCAGTTATTAGCTTGTGGTCTTTTGTCCCTATATTCGTACCGTTTCATCAGACAAATAAGTCATCAGACAAATGCTCATCATCGGAAATATACTTCACGGTCGTTTCCGTCAGTTTGCGGTAAGCATGGAGCCAACTTTAACAAGCCGTTAGTCCTGCTTACACAATTTAAAACCTCGGGTGACGTTGGTTTGTAGGTTATAATTTAGAAATAACTGTTACCGAAATATGACAATAACATCAAGTATATAATATAATTATACTATGAATGCAATCTTATCCACATAACACACTTTGTGTGACAGAAAATGCAGTTCGATTATGTTTTTTTTATCGCGAAAAGCACGTTGATTGCTTATCATCAGAGAGTCACGAAGATACCTGTAGATTTCTGGAAATCGTCGGCTATTTGTTTCGAATCTTCCGCGGAAACAATAACCACAAAGCAAGTTCTATACCCTTTCAAGTTGGTTCGGAGACAAACTGCGCTAACTAAGATTTCAAAGTCACAGAATTTATCATAACCTCAAAAGGCTATCACAACATCGCGACGAAAATGTATAAGAAGTAAACAAGAAAGAAGTGATATAATGATAAATAGGCATTTTATTACGTACAATTGGCCATACAATCGAGATATTCATTATTGGGCGTGTGACGTTATTATATGTCATTTAGAACATCCGCGCGCAATTTACTACGGACGAGTTACAATAGTAGTAAATTCCTTATTTCCTTATTTGGTGTGTGACGTAATTATATTTTGTCAGGATTAAATAAGAACTAAATTAATACAATGTAATATATGTGCACCAACAAGTACATTAGGTACACGTGTTGTGTATGACCATTTCCCGACCACGAGGTAACGTATATTAGATGGATATTGATTAGATAACGGGTAGTATGGGTCGATTAAAGTTAGACTTGATGTGATTTGAATGAGACTGCTGTGAATGCCGCCGTGAATATAATTTTTTTCGGCTTGTTGACTTCGGCTGGTTCCCACCGTTTATTTATATACAACTTTCTGTGACATAATTTGGTATTTGTGTACATAACACAGCGTTCGGTCTTTACAATAACATACTATATACGCGATATCTATGATTATAATAATAACATAATGTGTCTATATTTTAATATGATTTCTGTTTACGGTGGTTTTAATGAATTTGACTATGTTAACAGATATACCCGCCGCTAACACCACCCGTATCTGTGAAGCAACTGATTGTTTGAGCTAGGCAGATACACATAATAATTGTGTTTATTTTACGTTCCCGTTATTGGCATAGGTCGATAAATACACGAAATACCTTTATACGAACATTGAAGGCCCCATGGAGAAGACGGTAGTGATCTGAAATACCTTTATACGAACATTGAATGTCCCATGGAATAGGCCGTAAACTGTATGTAAAGACTCGGGAAAGGTGTCCATTATAGAAATAGGATACACGCCCATCCAGCTAGGTATCACAAGAGTGTCCCTTCTTGATAGTTATCACAACACATTTTGATACCTTGACTTTTACTGTACATTATTCTATGTTTTTTCAACAAAAACAAAATTCGTCTACACTCAGGTTCAAAGAGGACAGCAATCATGCAATCTTGTTCCAGAAATGGAGAAATGATGCCAAAATGGCCGCAAATCCAAACAAATGTTTAGATGAACGAAACAGCATGGATAACCGCCTGAGTGTAAACAAATGTGTGAGTAATATGTGTCTGTCCTCAGTCAAAGTCTTTAAGCTTAGTTTAAAGATACGTACACATTAGGTAAGATCCACACGGAAGACTTATTGGCCATTGCAGTCCAAAATAGAGCAAATTGTTTTTAGTTTTAAATTTCTACTTTGAATAAATCAGACAGATACCAAATAGTACACTTTGGAGCGCGGGACACACTAAGTCATTTATTGCTACATAGTGCGAGGTAATCGTTGAATATTGCACAAAAACTAGCGTGTACACCCTTGTTATGTGAATGTTAGTTAGACTTTCGCGATTTGCAATATTTTTTCCGGGCTGACAAACCATACAGATATGTTGCAGTGATAATTTATGTCGGCATGAAATATACACTATATACATTATTTAATGTGACGCTAACTTTCGTGATAATTTATGATGCGCAAATCTTACGAACGGCGTGTATTCAGTATTTCCCATTACTAAATATTTCCATGTATGGTTGTGGGTAATGAGTGACATTCAGAAGATGTAAATACGTTGATGCGGTTTTAGAAAACGAAGAACGTTTCTCGGATGTCTGGCCTTAGTGAATATGACCAACTATAATAACCAATTATATACGTCTCGTTTACTGACTGTTGTGTATTTTGGTCAGTTATTGGAATTATTAAACATCGATTGTGGTACTTTTTGTGTCGGGAAATTGCGTTAACATGTAGTGCCATGTATATCTGTGCCAGAAGCGAAAACTTTGTCTGTCATCACTTGATCTGAAATAATTATCCAATAATGTTGTAAGAAATGAATTGGAATTTGTCTATTAGCTCATAATATTAATCATTATGTTTAGTTCTATATAGTTGATTATATGATACTGAGAAGCAGACAAGACTGACAGTGATGGGTTAAATATTTTTATAAAAGTTTGGAAAGGATAAAAATTTGTAGCCTATTAATAGCGTATTGTGTGCACCGATAATGATTATTATATGACTTATATAAGGTGTAAATATTTGTCACATATGGAGTAAACGGCTCAGTGAACTAAAATAATTAAATAGCAAAAAGCAGATGCATAGAAATGCATCAATGCTTGAATATTTTTGCACCGGGTTTCAGTTAAATAGTTATTTAATGAATAAAGGGAATTACAGATTATTGCCGGAACTATAGGACTATATATCAACATTCTATTTTGAAATGGCCAATATTAATATTCAGCAACTGATGCCATCACAGTGGTCTTACAGAGAGTACTACGTGTGGCCAATATTAATGTGAGTCTGGATATGTACAGGTGATACTATCATCTACAAAGCCCCGTGGTATATTGATTCCTGGAATGAGGGTCGTTTTCGTTCAACCCCTGTACGATTTCCGAGCTAAATGGGTGCATATTTTAGACACCATTATGGGTACTGTATATAACATAAACAAGATCTAATCTAAAAGGCACAAAGGCGTTCGAGGCTTCGCATTGGGTTCGTGAGAAATAGCATAGTTTGTAAATTAATGTCGCCAACAAGTATATGAAAACATTGATTTACTGTATACTTATTTTCATTATGTATAACTCCAATAATGAGATTTCGCATGTCAATTTTGTATATAAACATTACTGTTACAGTGGGATTACCGATACTAGTCCATTTTGTCGAAAATACCATGGTAAGCATTGGCAAAGGTCAAAGCATAAACTAATGTTCTGAAAATCATACTCAGACTAAAATATTTGAACTTATTACATGTTTATCGATATTCGTTGACAAATCACTGTAACTGTTTGTTTGCGTAACAATAGTTTCGAAAAGCTAAATATCTTTCCTGTAGGGCTATAAATAATGAATATAAGAACACATTTGTATATTTTCTCCGTGTTGTTCGTAGCGGTGATGTTCATTATTAGTCTATGGCTGATATGGAAAAATAAAGAGAAAACGGTACACTGTTATTTCATTGAGCATATACGCATGTAGATATATATTCCATGTACATATAATTTGGAAATTAAAATCAGCTGCGCCCTTTCATTACTAGTTTATAAAACGAAACACGTCGTGGGCATGTCAATGTTGACTTATTAGTCCTCTTTGATTTTATGTCTCTACAGTAGCCGTAAGTTCCAGTGTAGGGTTTCATCGATGTTCGGCTATTGAGATGTGCGTCATTAATAGAAGTGATTGAGCGCCCAGTTGACCAACATAACGAACAACACAAACTACTTCAAACAATTGAATTCTGAGAAACAAATAACAACCACAATTATATCGAGGTGCTTGATTGAAATATTAAGTAGAAGTGCACGCGGTAGTTTTCTTTTCCAACGAGATGTCATGTCACATTGTTCTACTGCGTTTGACTGCACTTCCAAAACGGATAAAACAAATATTTAAAAAATGATCTTTGTTGATATAATAAAGCGAAGTTACGATAAGGAGAAGAGGATACATTGAAATAGTAACTATAGTTTGCATGAAAGCATTGCAAAAATAGAATGCATTTTATTAGATGTGCCAATAATTGCGTTCATCGATAGATTGTAGTGCAGCGCCATTTAGCTACCCCATGGTATTTGTGTGTGTGGACATAACACATAAATTAATGATTACGTACATGTCGTAATCTGGTCAATGATTCCGATTAAGCCTATTATAGGTTGGGTGGTGTAATTTAAGTTATAATTCGATTTTCAATTTGCATAAATGGGGCTTTTAATGGTCAGCCTTAGTTCTTACTTACATGTATTCCCCATGTATGGTGTTATCAATGTATAATTCATCGGTATAATAGCCTGGCCGGAGAGATGCAGCTTTCTAGAGATAGCCGTAGTCCTGTGTTGATTTTGAAGTTTTGAAATCATGATGTCATGAGGGAAAGTCATCCAACTTTTGATTCCGATACATAACAGTTTACAAATATTAAGCTACGACGACTTTACGTAAATAAATGCGAATCGACTACCATCGAACCCATATCCCGGTGTGCATCGAGACAGTTTGAATACTTGGTTGTGAGAAATTCGTGTGTTCGTGATCTGGGTCAGAACACCGTGTATATATATGATATCGTTATACTGGCCATGGTAATAATTGTGATACCTAAAAGACGCAACGGTTATGTAACAAATGTAGTTAGTGGCAGTTTCATGTATCCAACCGTCCACTCTTGTGGCCGTTGAGATGATTGAATGTCAGACCATTTGTGACTCCCTGTGGGACCAGCTCAGCCAATATACATGACTCAGGAGACTAAGATATATCGCGGGTTCTCATTACATCGCTGCTATGTAATGACATGCCAGGAGTAACCAAAAAAGGTGTTTGTGCAATAGAAGTTTGCCAGATTGAACTTGCGTCGAACAATCAATCAGGAAAGAGTCGGTTACTGGTTTCATGGGTTTCAATTGTCCAACTATACTGTGCCGTATTTACTATACTGTGTCGTATTTACTATACTGTGCCGTATTTACTATACTGTGCCGTATTTTGCTAATAAAGTTAGCAAATCATCGTTTCTACATTCAGTGCGTTGATTTTTAGTTTGAGTTGCACGTACAGTACTTATTCGACAGCTAGTCCATAAGCCGACTTGGACTACCCTTCGAATGATGGTCGGACCAAAGACGTAGCAGAATTGGTCAGTCCATCGGTACCTCCCCATGCTGAAATAGTCGTGGACAGTACAGACATTCAAAGATCATCAACATGAAATTCGCCGAAACATGAGACAACAGATAAACACATGGATAAACAAAATAAAACCTGAATAACCAGAAAATCAATACAACAGCTAACAAAACTTTAACCTCAAACATCGTGAAGATGTGTTTCTAGCTGATTGTTTGATGGGGCGGGTCCATTCAGCTAAGCTGTACTCAACCCATAGGTCGATGCCTCGCGTGATTCGGCCGCCCCAGTACACGAACACACATTGTGGGATGCACACCATGGCAAACGACGGGGAGTCCTGCCCATAGAAGTGGGGCTGTGGACCTATTCAGGCTATTCGACCACGAGCCCACACATAGCGTACGTTCATGCACTGGCAAGTTTGCACGGCATGGTTTGCAGGCATTTTGTTGTAGAAAACGATATGGTGCCATAATATGAACGGAAACAAGCATATAAAGTGCATCTGTGCCCCAGCTAACTACGTGCGAAGTAAAATCTCTGTAGTTCCACTAGTACCATTGCTACCGGAATTTGCCTGTAAATATCATGCAACTATCTCACAAGAATATATCATACAGGTATTTGAAGGCAAATTCCAATAACATTGTTACAAGTGGAATTAGATAAATGTTACTTCTCATGTCTTTCAGTTTGGTAAAGATGCATGTTATGTGCACGGTTCCGTTCATATGCTGTCACTATGTGGTCTTCTATGACGAAATGGCCGCAAAAACATACCGTGCAAACTTGCCAGCGTAGGAACGTAGCCATAAGATCTACACAAATTAATACTCTCTTTCTTAATTAGATAAAGTATACTGGAATGCCACTAGTACTCATTCCGATGTCACTTCATTGATGCAAACTAAAGACTAAATAGTCACAAGCAAGATATAATCGAAATCTCACAAAATTACAGCTGAATTATCATATTTGTGAGTTGCAGCTCCCTGCGTGGTCACAGATATTCACTCGTTTCATCGCACATATGTAGCCCCATTCAATTTTGTGAGTACTGTTACACATCAATTTGAAATGGCATGAGCCAATTTAGAAATGCTCGTTATATCCTGGTGATATTGGTTCATCACTCGATTTCGTCCCGAATTACAATTAGCTATTCTTTGTGACTTCACAACTGTTATCAGCAAGTAACCTCAAAGTATACGAATGGTTCCGAGAATTTAATAATGCCCTTGATGTCACTGCTACATTACTCTGTATATTAGATGACACAATGGGGTTAATAGGTATTTGTGATGATTATATCTCGATTTTTAAACGTTTTAACTGTGTTTTTGGCATGATCTGGATTATTAAGTTTATATTGACAGCCCAGCAGCGATTTAGATGAGCGAAATTCTGCTCACTCACGTAGTCGCGAAACCCCACTACAAACTCTACTTGCGTCTGACCAAGGTTCCTCTTATATTCACATTCACGTAAAATATTGATGGACATTGTTAGTTATATAGGTGGGAACGTTATAATATTTGTCTGTCGCAAATTCTCGGTCGACAGATTATATTGATTACCATCCAAATGACTTGCACATAAATGTGTCGTCTAAACAATTCACCAATCTAGCAAAACAACTCGATAGATTATATTATGGACTGGGTCCTTCATCAGGATAAGTGAAAATCATACTTTTACGGATATTTTCTGTTTAGAATGAGGATAAGAGTGCAATCAACATTCAGAACAGTTCTCAGTATGTCTGGCAACTAATGCGGCAAACGACCTTAAAATATGGAGGCGCCCCATTCGTGAATTTCAAAAATTATTAATTTAAAATTATCAATTTGAAGGAGAAAATTATTATCCTCTACATCCAATGTATGATATAGTACTATAACAACACATATTCAACCTCCCAATATGAGACATACGTTCTAATTATGTAAACACGTGGTTTAACCCTTTCAGTGCCAGGGGCCGATCTCATCGGCCCTAATTTACGGTCTGTAAAATTGGCCCTAAATTGTTTTTTTTAAATGTGTTTTTTGTTTTTTTTAGATGTTTTTGGGTTGAATTTTTCTTGGGTATGCTTAAGGATGCTATATCGAATTTAAAAACAAACTGGATAAAACCTTAGGGGCATGTTATAACTCAAAACTATCACCAAGTATTCATAGTAATAAGTTTGATGCCCATGAAAAACGTAAGATTCCCTGGCACTAAACCTACAAAATAAGTCTGTTAAAGAATATAAGAAAAAATTATTAAAATTGTAAAACATTGTAAAAAATAATAACAAATGACGAAATATTGTTAGGCCAATGCATTCTCTTATATATGCGAAGCGACCTATGGTCGACTCGCATATATAAGAGAATGTATTGGCACAGGGTATATGGGTTGATACAAAAATCGGACTTGGCACTGAAAGGGTTAAATCATTAATGCCTGCGAGACAATAAATAAAACATTTTTTATTGCATATCTTAGTTTTGTTGGTGGCCATTTGCGGAACTATCGTTTTTTGTGTTGTGAAGGACCAAAACAACATAAAACAATATCAATATTATTCAACGACGTTTTGAATAATCGGACAGACATAAACAATCAATACTGATTCATCTGTTCAGACATTATTTTGTTTTAGGGTGACTTTTTCGCCAAAAACAATTGTTCTGCAAATGGCAACCGGGAAGGCATATGAAACGCAGTGTAACTACTCGAAATTAACGATAAGTGGTAAAACGTAGTACATATTTAGTTATGTTTGCTTGGTTATTTTCACGTTTTAACCAAGTATCCTTCCAAATATTATTTCCCAGTTAGATCAATTTAGGGAGTGAACCGACTCGATAGAGAGCGAACCAACACAAACATCACAATTCGCGATTTTAGTCGTTGTTATGACTCGCTCAATGTTATGACTCGCGCAATGCGTTCTTTGTGACGACAGGGTATGTGTGGAATGGGAAAATGTATCGAATTATCACCTAGGGCAAAACAATGTCAGAAACTCCAGATTTGTTTTTAATCAGAAGGAATCGTAAAACATTATTCCCATCACAAACCGACAATGGAATGACTTCCGATGTAACATTTCCTATACACAGAGCTAAAGCCACTATATTCCAAATTCGTTTCCCTAAAATACATATCTAAAATCAGCATAATATATATGTAAGTTGCATTTCTTTTATAAAGTGAAACTCATTTTTGAAACTTTTATCCATTTTATCTGAATGGACAATGTTTGAAAGTTTAATATCCAAGCGATTTAAGCAGTTGATAATTGTTTTGTGAAGCGCAATTAATCCTCCAAATATATTGTCTGTGTAAGATATTGCTCTATATAATCTATCTTTAAAAAGTCGGTACGTTCCCATTCAAATGTGCCAATATTCCTGTTGTCGTCGATGACAGATTATAAAGATCCTCGGTAAACTTTGACACCAAATTAGTCAAACTTTCGAAGGTAGTTTGCAGCTTTTTTCGAAAGAAGAAACACCCCAGCCAACTGTATTGGTATCACACAGGCATCGTAAAACTCCAGGAAACCGTGCATAAGTTTCACGATGAAAACAAATACAAACCATCATAATTTAGAATGCTCTTTAATTATTATCTACCACGTTTTCTGGAAACGAAAGCATGACACACAATTGTGAGACGAATGGCTGCATGCGATGTATAATAATTCGTCAACAGCGTACCAAAAAGGATCTTTGAAACGCAATATATAATTCTAACCACCTTGTCGGTTCCTCGGTATCTGCCTAGTTGAACTTTAGCAATACTCAAAACATAGCAGGATTATACCGGAAATTATGTGGAACTATTCAGCCAATGCGTGTGTATATAGCCCATATACTGGAAACATATAAAACCATATCGGTTACTTTAAACCGGTCCACGCTAAGTAACCATTCTTGATGTGTCATAAGTTCACAGATATTCATAATAACTGGTTTACATAACTGATTATTTCAACAACGCAGAGTATGTTCAAGAAACATCTTCCAATACGATGGTTCCCGTATCATCCAGCTACGTCAACAACGGAATGCTCGTTAGTTATTATCTACAACTTTGGGAAACGACAGCATGGCACACGAATGAGACGCATAGCTGCATGCGATGTAGCATAATTCGCAACATCGTACCAAACAAAAAGGATATTTGAAACGCAATGTATAATTCTGACCGCCTTGTCGGTTCTTTGGTATCTGCCTGGTTAACCTTTAGCAACAGTTAAAACATAGCAGGATTATCAGAAATTATCGGACCGAGTTTGGTAGATCAGGCAGGTCCGGGTGGAACTATTTAGCCAATGTTTGTGTATATGGCCCATACACTGAGAACAAATAAAACCGTTTTGGTTACTTTAAACCGGTCCACGGTGAGTAACCATACTTTGTTTCATAAGTTCACAGATATTCAGAATAACTTAGTGGTTTACATAACTGATTATTTCGACAACGCACGTACTGTGTTCAAGATACAGCTTCCGACACGACGGTCCCCGTATCAACCAATTACAACAAAGGAATTTCACCAAAAGCCGATTTAGTTATCCAAATTAGTTTATTACCAATAAGTACTCACAAAAATACCAATCACGATATCATACATGTATTGCCGAAAAGGTCCTATAATAACGCTTTATCTTGGAATTTTGGAGGATGGGTGAGAGTGGTTTACAACTTTCATATATGGTGATTCTTAGTTCAAATTGGAATTCCCGAATGTGTATTATAACAAACGTAAATAGTATTTCCACGTGCAACCAGCGTGGTTCTGTATAACATGACTATTTGCAAGAATAAAACATGATTACCTATGCGTAAATAAGTATAGGAATATGTGACCCGCCATATCAAATCCAGTCGTAAGTCGGGATTTTTTACCCTGTGCCAATGCATTCTCTTATATATGCGAGTCGACCATAGGTCGCCTCGCATATAGTCCAGGAGATATTGGTCGACCTCTGCACCCCCCCCCCAGGACTTAACTTCACCCCACTAATTTTCTTTCTTAATGTCTCCTCTAATTTTTTTCACTTGTTAACAAGAAAAAAAAGTGGCCGCAGAGACTCCAGACAAGATGGCGTCCATCATGGCGGCCATTTTTTTTTATATGCACTAGGTCTCTTTGATCGCCATTATAGTAAAGGTGATAGCACATGCGGTCTTGTTTTCCGCTCGATACGTTATGCCAATATACAACCCTTACAAATTAGCCAAAAATCCCACACCAGAATCCAATATGGCGGCCAAGATGGCCGCCGAAATGTAAAAATATTCTATTTTTCTGACATGTTACCACCTTTCGTTTGTCTCTGTGGGAAAATATTGGCATCTATGCGTCATATTATACATTTATCGTATAGAAGAGTCATTGGCGAATATGGGGACCATAATATACATTCATTGTTGGATATTTTTGTCCGATATCACGTTTTCCCAAATGCCGGTATAATAGGTCAAAGCCGAATCTACGTTAATAACGCGATGTAATGTTTCGAATCAATGAATGTTATTGCTATTATAACAACACCCATGCATATATATGTGCAGGAGATACTCGAGCTAGGATTCGTCTTCTACCTGAGTTGAGGAATATTTACCCAAATCCAAGATGGCTGCCAAAATGGCCACCAGAAATAGAAAAATCGCCGAAAATCGCTGTTTTTAAAATCAGTGAGCATTATTATCATGGCAACTCCACACCTGCTTACTATTGTAAGTTGTGAACATTTAGGCGAAGAACTTTCCTTGTACCATTTCCAAATAAAAGTCCCCCAAATCTAAAATGGCGCCCACAATGGCGGACAGATTTTGAAAAATCACCGAAATTCCCTCATATTTACATCATTGGGCATTATTGTCGAGACAACTCCATCCATGCTTACAGTTGAGTTGGGAATACTGAGGTGAAGTAACTACCTTACATCTCATGCAAGAAATGGTTTTCCAAATTGAAGATGGCGGCCAAAATGGCGACCGAAATTTGAAAACACACTTTCATTCCTTTACTTTCTTAGGATGGGCGTTATTGTTTCGCGATTTCTACCCACCATTACATGTTGATATGTATGAATTGTTCATTAGGGCTTGGCAAGTGATACTCACAGTCAATATGGCGGCCAAACTGGCGGCCAGAAATTGAAAAGAAGCCGATATTATCACATACTAATTTCAACTTTTTGTCATAATATCGATTTGTATAGACGAAACGGTACATACTATAAGCCATCTATTAGTTCCAACGTAAGTCGTAGCCTTTTGGAAGGATGAAAACCCACAATCGCTCATACTGGCCTTAACCGTGTATAGGTGCGCCGAATAGTCATATTATGACTTCCAAAAATCAAAACAACAGTACCTGACCTTATTCTGAATTGCCACATTCAGCATTATCTAGACCCGTTTCCGTCTCTTCGTCATATTAATCTATCTCGCTCACAACAACAGTTTACTACACTTATTTGTAGAAGTGTCCCACTAATCGGAATGTTTCAAACAATGCATATGTCGGTGTCCAGCTCACGTGTTTGTTTCGAAAGCTTGGAAATCTTAGCGAGCTTCATTCGTGGTATATCTTATGGTATAATTCAGATGCTACCAATGGGGTATAGGCGTAATCTTGTGCGATACACTAGAAAGGTATTCGGTCGATGTGTTCTAGCTTTCAGAAGGACCTATCTATCTGCGTATTGTCAGCTTTGGTGACCTAATGGGGATAACAACGTGTACACCTGGTGATCTTCCCAAATAGCCACTTCTCAATATATGGTTCATCAATTCACATACTCATCTAATGCACTGACGTACCCGGACAACTTCTGTATATGGCTTCGAATGTTGAAAGCCCGACATTTGACGGATGCATTTCTGCTAAAGTGTAGAAGACCATAATGCATAATATACCCAAACTCCTTGAACATGATCATAAGAACAAGCTTGTTGGCGTCCAGCAATCGTCTCACCGAACAGCTCCAAGCAGATGATAACAATACACACGGTGCTAGTTTGTGGGTATGGGTGATGATAGTGGAAATGAAATTGGTCCATGACTGCACCGCCCCTTATTTTGTTATGTTTTCGATTCAGACAGGATTTCAAGTGTGGCTTTGCTTTCTTGTATGCTAAAATGTTATGTTCCCATCCGTTTGGAAGCCGTTCTTAAACAACTGGACCAGGCCTGTGCCATTGGCTACTGTCGTATAAGCCCCACCAAGACTGGGGTGTAGTCTTAAAGGCGATACCTTTGATAGTTGGTTGATATGTCATACTCACGCTGGGTGGTATGGTTCAAGAAAGTACAAATGCCATCAACAAAAGGGTGAAATGTTCAACGCGAAAAACATCCAGAGGAATGTTTCGTTGATGAGCTCTTGCATTCAGTTCAACAAACGTTGGTACACCAAGTGATTTGTTGGTAACATCACCATTGCGACCATTTTCCTGCATGAGACATTAACTACTATATTCTAAAGTTATTTATATAAAGCTATATGATCATAAAGGTCGCGTTCCCCAACGTCCACAGCCATTGCCATCGAGACTGTAAATGTTTTTTAAATACATAGTGAAATAAATGCACCACAGTTCCTGACATTTTCTTGAATAATACTGCCCACATACTGACACTAACACTGAGAGAGGATAACAAAAAACGCATACATTCATGCTATAAAGACATTATCCTTCAGTCCATCCTACTGTTTTGAGGGAGGCTAGCATAGTATTATCCAGACAAAAATGTACGTAGTTGAATCAGAAAGGCTTTGAAACTGATGTGATCTTACCACACCAAAAAAAAACCGACACGCATGACATACACCAGGTGTAGGGTGGTGTTTACCGTAGCCATTTCATTCCCACTATCATGGCGCATGTCCACAAACTAGCACTGCGAGCATTGTTCTTCTCTGCTGGGAGATATTCGACGAGACAACTTCGGGGCGTCACGCAGTTTGATTCGGATCATGGTCAAGAAGTGTGGGTAGTCTGTACACTATGGTCTTCTCCTTAGCAGATAGACATCTGTCCAAGGGAATGAGACAGCTAGCAACTTTCGAAACACTGTCGAAGTTGTCCACATATGCCAATGCGTTCGCTGAGTTTGTGAGTTGACGAACCATCTACTGAGAAGTGACTAGCTGACTGGTTCGCCATGTGTACATGCCGTTATCCCCATGGGGTATGAGACATATACATAGAGATGACCTTCTGTAAGCTTGTATACTCATCGGTCATATGCCTTCCTAGTTCAAGATGACGCACTAATATCATATTCAGCAAATATTTAAAATCGTAAGCTAGACACCGGAAAATGAATTGTTTGAAACGTTATGATTAGAGGGACCCTACTCCCAGGAAGTGGTGAATACTTTGTCGGTGTGAGCGACCTAGATTTATCAGACAAAGCAATGGAAGCTGGTCCAGATAATTATGGACGTGACGTGGCAAATCTGAATCTGTTATCAGGTAATTGTTCTGAAATAACCATTCGGCGCACCTACGCTTACGGCCAGTATCGGCGCTAAGGGCAGAATGGATTTCGAAATGCCACATCGCGATTTTTCATCTTTCCAGAAGGATACGAGCTATGTTATGCGTTTTGATACCTTTAAGTTGAACTAGTAGATGGTTATGTACCGTTTCGTCCATACATACCGATATTATGACAAAAAGTTGAAATTAATATGTGAAAATATCGATTTCTTTTCAATTTCTAGCCGCCAATTTAGCAGCGATCTTGGCTGTGAGTATCAATTGCCAAACCCTAATGACTACTTCATGTCACCATTCCATATCAACATGTAATGGTGGATAGAAATCGCGAAACAATAACGCCCATCGTAAGAAAGTAAAGGAATGTAGACTTGTTTTCAAATTTCGGTAGCCATTTTGGCCGCCATCTTCGATTTGGAAAACAATTTCTTGCACGAGATGTAATGTAATTACCTCACTTCAGTATTTCCAACTCAACTGTAAGCATGGGTGGAGTTCTCTCGACAATAATGCTCAATGATGTGAATATGAGGGAATTTCGGTGATTTTTCAAAATCTGTCCGCCATTGTGGGCGCCATTTTGGATTTGGGGGACTTTTATTTGGTTATGGTACAAGGCAAGTTCTTCGCCTAAGTGTTCCCACTCACAATAGTAAGCAGATGTGGAGTTTTCATGACAACAATGCTCACTGATGTTAAAATCAGCGATTTTCGGCGATTTTTCTATTTCTGGTGGCCATTTTGGCCGCCATCTTGGATTTGGGTAAATATTCCTCAACTCAGGTATAAGAGGAACCGTAGCTCGAGTATCTCCTGCACATATATATGCATGGGTGTTGTTATAATAGCAATAACATTCATTGATTCGAAACATTACATCGCGTTATTAACGTAGATTCGGCTTTGACCTATTATACCGGCATTTGGGAAAACGTGATATCGGACAAAAATATCCAACAATGAATGTATATTATGGTCACCATGTTCGCCAATGACTCCTCTATACGATAAATGTATAATATGACGCAAAGATGCCAAATTTTTCCCACAGAGACAAACGAAAGGTGGTAACATGTCAGAAAAATAGCATATTTTCACATTTCGGCGGCCATCTTGGCCGCTATATTGGATTCTGGTGTGGGATTTTTGGCTAATTTGTAATGGTTGTATATTACTATAATGATTCGAGCGGAAAACAAGACCGCATATGATATCATCTTTACTATAACGGCGATCAAAGAGACCTAGTGCATTTTTTTTAAATGGCCGCCATGATGGACGCCATCTTGTCTGGAGTCACTGCGGCCACTTTTTTTTCTTGTTAACAAGTGAAAAAAATTAGAGGAGACATTAAGAAAGAAAATTAGTGGGGTGAAGTTAAGTCCTGGTGGGTGCAGAGGTCGACCAATATCTCTTGGACTAATATATAAGAGAATGCATTGGCCTAACAATTTTTTATCATTTTTTTAAAATAAATGTTTCTTACAATTTTTAGGACATAAAATAAAAAAACATCCATTACCCTGTAGGGAGCCCCACACATATACGGAAGCATATAGAAGAGTGTCGTCTGCTCATGTTTGTCTGGGGCTCTGTATGGGTGAAATTATAAAATTGTTAAAGAATACAAGAAGAAATTATTAAAATTGTAAAAAATTGTTAGGCCAATGAATTATCTTATATATGCGAGGCGACCTATGGTCGACTCGCATATATAAGAGAATGCATTGGCACAGGGTAAAAAAATCCCGACTTACGACTGGATTTGATATGGCGGGTCACATATACGTATGTATCCGCGCATCAACTATCACAACATACCGTATTCTTGTTGATGGCGATACTTTTCATCGTCTTTTAATTCTGAATTAATTTGCTACCGCCACCGATGCACTGATTGTACATCGAACAGTGATATTGCGTAATATCTCGTAAATGCGACGCACATGTCTGTACTATTCTGGAAGAACTCGGCGGAAATTTTGTTCATGCCGCCAAATTTTCCAGGTGGTGAAAAATAACAGAATAAAAAAAATCGAAATCTGATAATTCTGCGTTCTGATGGATGGATTTGTTGACCACCGAAGCCGAAGAAATAGCAATTTACGGGTTATAAATCAGATTATGTATCTTTAATATATTTATAAATTAGCTTTACTGAATGGAGATGACAATTACCTTCCATTCAATTGCATGGTGTTGTACTCGGAGGCAACGTTGTGCAGAAGTGCGAATCGATACGACAGGCCATTGAACGGGGAACAACATGTGCACATGAACTCAATGGTTCACATACAACTAGTGCTGTACTTATAACTCTTGTCTACCGTTTTTCCGTTAAAACTGGGTGCGCAGCCACTTGTGTAAATTAAACACACCACCAAAGCCAAACGTCAATTCTAGCGGGAAGTTTGTGACTGCCGAAATGAAATTAGCCGTTAAAGTTAACAAATAAACTAATATTAGCCGGTATCGTGATCAACATAGAAACATAACCTCGCGCAAATATGAATATAATCGACCTTTTATGTGAAATACATAATGTGATTTACTGATTCTGAAATAAGCAGATAATTGGAGTTTGGGATAGAAAAAAATAAAGGAGTCATATCCGTTATTTAGTTTTATGGCGCGGGCCACAATGAAAACATATATTAAAGAGCGTACACATGAAAAGTCGTTAAGTTGGCTTATTTTTGTCAATGTCCGCACATAATCTGCTTAGAATCGCCTTATTATGAGTCGATAATGTGACGAAAACGCTCTCATTTTCAGCACATTAAGACTCAAATTGAGGCTATTCTAAGCAGATTATCTACCTAACCTAAAACGAAAATCTATTACAAGCAGACAATGTGCGGGTTTTCGAGAGAACAGGCTGCGTATACATCTAAGGAAGAAAAGTGACACGGATTACTGAATTACAACGATTGCTTTATTCTCGCATCTATGTGACATTTGAGAGTTAATTACAACGGGAATACAATGTACAATATATCTCAGACCAACAGTTTAGATAGCTTCACTTTAATATGTTTTCTATAAAGCATATAAGAACGATGCATATAATGTGGTTGTACCAGGATATACATGTATGATAAACAGCAGTCCCTGAACCACCACTGTGTAGACTGTCCAAAATATAAAGGCTATTTAAAGCCAACTGTCATGGCAAAAACATCAAGCTTTTTCCACTGGACCACTTGGGAAAACTAGGAAGACATATGACGATTAGCACGAAACGACACAGGCGATAATATAAATATTTAAATACAAGGTAAATCATACAACCATTAAACAGATAAAATATCAAAAGCAAGAATAAATGTAACTTCTATTGAAACAATTCTAACGAGACATTAAACTTAACAATCACTCTCCCTCCTCCCCGGTCCACTAACAGCGTTTTTGGGCATGGCTCAGAAAAGGGCGGGATGGAGGTCATTATTTGAATGTATTGATCATTTTGTGCCAAAATACAAAAACTACTATTATCTCTGTCACATTTACTACGAAGATAAAACAAATGATACTAAATATAATAACAATAATAATAATAATAATAATAAGACGGCTCTGCGTGCCCCCTTCGCGCACTAAATAAAACGCTCTTTGTTTTACCACATCGGGAACCTACTATAATAGTGATATATTTTCTTTCATATTCTGCGACTTGAATAAGTCTTCACATGGCACACCAAGTCGATGTGAGAGTATTTCGCGTACATTTCATAATAATAATTGATCGACCGTTGTTTGGTCATTAGACAAGACCGTGAAAATGCTGTCAAAATTCTGGCCTCGAACTTCGCTTTACACTTTAAAATGAACAATTAAAAGGCGATATCCACTATATTTAAATATTAGCAACAGTGTTATCATTTGAGACAGGTGCAATGCCAAGGGTGGGATATGCCCCCGACGCTCAGTTTAGAGAGAGGGCGATGGATAGACTTTTTTGTTATCTAAATCCATGAAGTGGGTATCCTTCCCCCTTAAACTGGGCTATCAATACACCACATCCGACTATCCATGTCCAAGGTACAAGCTGAAATTTTAATTCAGAAACATTTAAGAAATTCCCATGTCAAACGAGCTATAACTCTGGTAAAAATGAATGGACGAAACATGTAGTAAGTTGGTACTTGGCATCCTTTCCCCGAGCTGTGCTATCAATATGCCAAAGTACAACTGAATAAGAAGATCGTTGTCCAAGTTACAAACTGAACTGTTATTTCGGAAACAAAATTCACCAATTTCCAAGTCAAGCAAGGGTCATAACTCTGGTAAAATAATGGACGAAACACCGTAGTATGCGGACACCATTTTCCCCAACATGTGCTATCACCATACCAAACGACACTGAAATCCAATAATAAAGTCATCCACAGCATAATGTTTGTTAAGAACGCTTTGACGCGTTTTACCCTAAGTCCAACAAAGGTCCATAACGGGAACAAAGTGCGGACGAAGCCTGCGCTATATGGAGATTATTTCCACAATGCTGGTATACCGGCATACCACATGATATCCAAACTGGACTATCGATACGTGAGCTGTGTTGTGAAATGTTTGTTAAGGTACGATGGACAGACGGACGGACGAGACCAAAACTCTGGTAAAAATGAATGGACGAAACCCTTAAGCCATCTACACAAACAGCTAAGAACTAAACCTAACATTTCTATAAATTTTGCCGCCATTTTGAGCCGCCATCATATATCATATTAACCACTTCAGGCCCTATTGAATTGACTTAACTCTGTCAGTTCTGGTTTAACTTTTTACATTAACATATGGCCAGAAACCAAAAGTATTTTTCGGTGAAACTCCACACCACTGTGAAAGTTTTCAGGGATTGAAAGTTGCTGTGACCAGACGAATAATAAATATCGCCACGCAAATGATCAGGTAACATGAATAACAAGGAAACAATCCATAAGTTGCCACCTGTTCCAAACAATAGAAAAAGATCTATGCGATTTGTCTATTTTTCAATTGCTGGTGCCATTTTGGCAGCCATCTTGCTAATGTGGCATCAAATGATTATAACATGATATTCTAGCATTCAAATAGTATATACATTTCTATACAGTTAATGAAATATTCTCTACAGATAAATGGATTAATTGGCATAATCCATAAGAGTGAAAACCTCACACCCACCGAGAAATATATGCATACATTACCCAGAATCGGAATGCACAGAGAGAGAAACTTTAACAGAGAACGTTTACGTCACCCATTTTGCTCACGGGCTTATGTACTCAGAGGTTATTGGCTGATACAAATTGTGACGTCACCAAACTAAGCAAACTGTTTACATCGAACATACAAATGACATTTGGATGAAGAAACCAGGGTGATAATCCAATATAGCGAGAATTTCGATATGGAATTGAGGTAATGGCGAGTGTTCATGCCATTTAAAATAGATGAGTAACAGTAAGCAATTATTTCATGTGTCTTTTGGGAACAGTCAAAATTGTTGTCCCGAGGTATGATAGAATTACTATCGAACTGTTGCCCAAGGCCTTCGGCCTTGGGCAACAGTTCGATAGTCATTCCTGATACCGAGGGACAACAATTTTGACTGTTGCCAAAAGACACATGAAATAATTGCTTTGTTACCCAATACATTTACTTGTATATAATCATTCATTCAAAATAATTGTGTTGTTTTTCGAGCGTGACAGTGACAATGCTGAAATCCGGTATAATTAAAAAACGAAACCGGAAATAGCCGAAACGTCACGGAAATTGCAAACCATGTAACTGTTCGTTCGGGCCAGTCAACAGTTCCATCGGAGCCAGTCAATAGTTCGCTCGGGTCGGGCAACAGTTCACTCGTGACGTCACGAAAGCTGACCGTGATTGCAAACCGGGCAAAAGTTCATTCAGGGTGGGCAACAGTTCGTTGTGGCTTTACGAATGCGAATTTGGGGTTAACCAGTTAATTATAAATCCCAATGATTTACGAAGTAAAACTCTACTATTGGGTAACAATAATTAATTTGAATGGGTTTACATATGTACGATGAAAAGAGTGAAATTTAGCTGATGTTTCCAACTTCGTCCGGGCTAATTAGGGATTTCTTTGTGATCGCCTCCGGCCGAGCAGAATATTCAGCGTCTAGACAAAACTATTGTTCGATTGGTCCAGAAACATGCCTATATGAGCATATATGAGCGAGGTCAAGGACAATGACGCGGTAGCAAGTGACATTGGATCCGCCCATATTGTTTCCAGGGATCTAAGTAAGCTTACATACCAAATTTGAGTCGGCTCGATTAGGAGAAAAACAACTATTGTTCGATCGGTCCATAAACATGCCTATATGAGCGTATATGAGGGAGGTCAAGGACCCGTCCATATTTTTCCCGGGAACAAAGTAGGCCAACATACCAAACTCGAGTCGGATGGGTTTTCTAGAAATATGCCTATATTAGCGTATATGAGCGAGGTCAAGGTCAAACTATTGTTCGATCAGTCCAGAAACATGTCCACATGGGCGCATATGAGCGCAGTCAAGGACAAGGACATGGTCGCACGTGTATTGGACCAGCTCAAATTGTTGCCGGGATCAAAGTAGGCCTACATACCAAATTTGAGTCTATAAAACATACATACAGACTCATAGAAGTTTCAAAATATATAATAGATATATGACCATGCAGGAAGCTACAACTGATCAATACGCTAATTCAGATGTAATTTTGTGGGATTTCGATTATATTCTGCTTGTGTCTATTTAGTGGTGACTTCGCATCAATGAAGTGACATCGTAATGAGTAGTAGTGCCATTGCAGTATACTTGATCTAATAAATAATGAGGTAATTACATGGTTTCATGTAGTTAATCTGTGTGGGCGCACGGTAGAATATGTACATCGCCCCACTGCGAGGGGCAGGAATCCCCCAAATGTTGCATCCCGTTCGCCATGGTGTGCATCCCGTGATATGTGATTGTTTATGGTGTGGTACGACGGTCACCGTATCATGTGCGACAACGAATGTGTATACAACTTAGCTCGATTTAAAACTAACAAACAAATTGAAATGACTATCTTTGTCGAACTCATATAATTATTATATACAAACATAGGAATGGTAAAAGATTATGATGATGGTTATGATGGTAATAATGATGTTCATGATGTTGGTGATGTTGGTGGTGGTATTAATGATGATGATGATGATGATGATGATGATGATGATGATGACGATGATGGTTTTGCGGTGATGGTGGTGGTGGATGATTGATTGAAGAGTGATGATTGATGGATAATTATGTTGATGATGATGATTATGACGATGACGATGACGACGACGATGACGATGATTATGATGATGATGAAGATTATCTCCATTTCCACAAAGCTACATCTCATCTTTCTCGATTAAATTACACCACCCAAACTATTAGAGGATTAAACGAAATCCTTGACAACAGACTACGCTATCTCCACAAAGCTACATCTAATCTTTCTCGGCTTTACTATATTACAGGTATAAGTCCGTCAAATGGGCTGTGTTTTATTGTACATTGATACAATAAGTAAGAGCTAAGACTGGCCATTAAAATCCCTATTTATGCAAATTGAAAATCTAAAAATAACTTAAATTACACCACCCAACCTATTAGAGGATTAATCGACATTAATACGACATGTACGTCACAGTGTACTTTGTCCTGATCATTAAATTAATTATATTTTCAGTCCTCAAAACAATTACCATGGGGTAACTAAATAGTGGTGAATCAAAAAGCTATCGATGAATGCAATTATATACACCTCAAATAAGATGCATTCCATTTTTGCAACGATTTTATGCAAACTGTAGTTTGATACTGATGATGATAGTCGAGGACGTTGACGGTAGCGGCGACGACGATGGTGATGATGATGGCGATGGTTACTGCATGATAGTGATGATGGTTGCGATTATAATGCTGGACGGTGACGTAAACACATTCTGATGGCGGGTTCTGACGAAGATGTTATAAGAATTCTAATGGTGACGGTGGTGATGACGACGAAGACGATGATGTTGATGATGATGATGATGTTGATGATGATGATGATTATGATTATGATGATTATGATGATGATGTTGAGGATTATGATAATGGATGATGATGATGATGATGATGACGACGACAATTAGCATAATACAGATGACAATTATAGTGTTGATGAAGTTGACGATGATGATGGTGATGATGATGACGACGATTATGATGATGATGATGATGAGGAGGAGGACAACTTGAAGATGCCGATGACTATGTTGTTAATAGTGTATATATGTTTCCTATCCATTCCTCTCTACTTTCATGTTAATTCATGATTGAGTTAATAAAGCATATATATTATTTCAATGTATCATGTTATACTTGCCATAACACAGCTTTATTATATCAACACAATCATTTCGATTCTTTGAATTTTTGTATTCTTTTCGGAAGTGCAGTCAAACGCAGTAGAACAAAGTCGTTGGAAATACCGCGTGCACTTCTACTTAATATTTCAATCAAGTGCCATTACATATGTTTCTTGTTTGTTCCTTTGAATTCGATTGTTTGAATTAGTTTGTGCTGTTCATTAAGTGGGTCAATTGGGCGTTCAGCCACTTCTGTTAATGACGCACATCTCAATGGCCAAATATCGATGGAACCATATAATTCAGTTCGCGGCTACTGTAGAGATACATAATCATAGATGACGACTAAGAAGTCAACAATGGCATCCCCATGGTGTGTGTTTCGTTTTAGTAGGCCCGAAATCGGACCGGTGTTGAACGAAAACGATCCTCATTCTAGGTATCAATCAACCACGGGGCTTTGAGTAGGTGATATTGTCAGCTGTTCTTCTCCAGAATCGAATAAGTATTGGTCACGGGTAGTACCCTTTGGAAAACCACCGTGACTATCAGTTACTGAATATATTGAACATTTCAAAACACACTTTTACATAACAACTATAATTACATTGAGTGACTTGTAATACTTTAAGTTTAAATTTATTATATTTATATAAATTTATGTAATGTATATTCCGGAGTTTTATATCCGATTCGAATTGTATATTCATAGGAGGACCTCGCGGTTCATTTTGTCATTTTTTGTGAGTGCTCTGGCTTTTTGACGACTCTTCCAATTCCCTCAGTTCTTCCTCGCTCAAGGTATGAAACCGTGATGGCTGCTGTGCAGTGGTATTGCTAGTGGTACATGTAGTTGTACTACTGGTAGTTGTAGGACTACTGTTGTGAGTACTGAGACTAGCATCACCTGTTAAATTAAACAGTGCAGTCTCACTACATTGGAAACACACCACCACATGTTAATTGGTTTAATTAAATTTATGCTAACCTTTAAATTCTATATTTCTTACATTTTTTTAATTATATTTATATCCAAATAATCATTATAAATTGCATTTGAAAATGACATGAGTGTGATGAGACTCTGGTATGTGTATTCCTATTAGTTTTAGGCACACATGAGTCATGATGTTTAGCCTATTTTTAGGGCATATATATCATTATTATTATTATTATTATTATTATTATATTATTATTATTATATTGTTGTTGGACAATAGATCTTATTTGTGTTCACATTCTGGGACAGTCACGATGTCATTCGTAGTATAATTAATACTGGGCCTACTGCAAACTTACTGATAGAAATACTCGATTGAGACATCCTCTCATTGGCGGCTGTTGGACTTGGCCCTCGTATATCTATCGCCATCATTAATTCGTCGTCTTCTTCGTCGATGGGTTCTGTTGTTGTTGGTTCTTCTGCATATTCCACTTGCAAAAATAATTTCTCTAAATCTGCCTACGTTAAACCATCCAAATAGTAATCGTACCGTATAAGCGACGCCATTGTTTATTCTTTATGTAGAAACCAGGTAACGGCAAACCAGCTGGTAAAAATGACGTGTAGGAATATCGAACGTTGGAGCGCGTGCCGGCGCATTTGAACTGGACTGCACATTGCGACAGGTTATCGACTATTAACCCCCCACAAATATGTGATGCATCCGAGGTATATTGGCTTAAGTGCATTAAAATTTACGTTAACTCGTGATTTGGGGAATGATCATACAAAATGTGTACCTAATACAATTGTTTTTGCAAAGATATTAAATTGTGATAATTTAGTTCTTATTTTCTCCTAACAAAATAAGAAACTTACTACTGTTGTAACTCGTCCGTAGTGAAATTCGCGCACATGTCTTACAAAGGAGATAACGAACTAGTTTGTCATCTCAATGGCATACGCAGAAAGGATAGCTTAAAATTGTTTATCATTATATCATTTCTTTCTTGTTTTCATATATTTTCTTCGCTACGTTGTGATTGCCTTTTGAGTTTATGATAAATCCTGTGATTGTGGAATCTTATATAGCGCTGTTTGTCCCCGAACCAGCTTGACGGTGGTTTAAGACTAATGTTGTTTTGTGCGAACACGTGGTTGTTTACGCGGAAGATTCGCGATAATAGCCGACGATTTCCAGAAATATACAGGTAACTTCGTGACTCTCTGGTGATAAACACAAAGTATATTTGGATGCTATTGCATTCATAATATCATTATACTATTATTAGTATATTCTTTACGAAATTTTCATAATTCGGTAGCTGTTATTTCTAAATTTTAACCTACAACTAACACCACCCACAGGCCCCTGGGGAAAATGACTAAAATACCAATATAGACTATATACCACGACAACAATCAAAACCCTACCACTTCTAGAAATCGATAATAGCAGCCAAAATATGCCCCGATGTGTCTTATTGGCAACAAAATTACCTTTCATTTGACATATAACTCGGCGAAATCGAACGAAGCGAAGTCGAGATACGATATCGGAATCTATCGAATTCTACCAAACAGATCGGCTCGTCATTCTCCCTGTCCGCCGAGAGCCCTTTGACCCCGCTATAATCTCAATATTTTGGAGCAATAAATTGTCGCGAACGTGTCCCTAAACGCGATGTCATACCTATAAATGCTCATATATTCTACAAGTCATTCCGAAGCCACCAGTCCTCTTTTGAGCATTGTAATCTTTACACTGGTATAGTTGTATTTTAGTAATTTTCCCCAGGGGCCTGTGACACCACCCGGGTTTTTAAATTGTGGAAGTAGGATTACTTTTGGCTACTTTGCATACCGAAAAATAACGAAAAATGAGGTACACTACCATGAAGTATATTTCCGATGATCCGTATCTGTCTGAAGACACGGTATGAATATCGGGACAAAAGATACCAAGTTAATAATTGATCGAACTCTACTACCACGCCCTGTAAGTTAATTGAATAATTGTCGTTCGTCGCATATATGCCTAGGAATTGTCTCACCCGCAGTCAATGTGCGCAACCGTTTTACAGTTATAACTAGAACTGCTGATAGCTTCTTGTTTGAATCGACAATTGTCAGGGAGGCGCAGTTTCAATTGAGAGAAAATATGATCATCACAAGGTAGGGTTATAGTTTCGATTGGGGAGAAAATTACGTCATTTAACTATTACAATATTACTGTTTAAGATGTGTTTAGACATAGTCTGTTTATGTCATTAATCAGGTGGGTCGATACTGGGTAAAGCTCAATAATTTAGGTGTCAGTATTAATCTCATATATTGGCTCACACATGTAACGTTGAAATTAGAATTATTGTTGTCATATGCAGACAACCAATTGTCAATCATCGAATTAATATGACGGCGTCATCGCCGAACCACACCCACATAATGTGTATCAATGAACGGTCTGCTAATTCAGATCCACCTACCAAATCACAAGAGTGATGTTAACAAATGTAATCCAAATTTCTGAATAATTGTTGATTTGTAATGACATTTATTTGGCAAGAGTGGTGGTATAATTACACACTTACCCCCGTCTCCAAATTGTGTCTATCTAATATTTACCTTTATAGCATTAAGAGAGTAGTTTCTTATGACCACATTGCAATTATTTCTGAATTGTCTATCAGCTAATTGCCGTTGAATTGAAATTCAACTGTGAAGTCAACTGGGTGATTTTTATTCATGGACAACACATATATATTCTGAATTTCATGCCAATTCAGAGTTAGCTGTGAAGTCACATGATGATCTCTCAAACACTGGATTTTAAAGTACTCTTAACATATAATGACCCTTAATTTCTAAATTGAAATCTTAGAATTAGTTTAAACATATTTTATTAGCAAAGAATAGCTAATTGGGTTGGGGCAAAAGTTATTGCTAACTTATTGACGCCCCTTTCCAACAAACAATTGACAATTAACAAAAAGTGTTAGGCTTCCTGCCTGCAATACATATAATACAAAGGTATACAAACAACACTTGTATGATTAAAGTATGATAGTAAAGTGGGGATACACGTTAAGATGTCAAAGTGTACTGTTTGCGTCAGAATGAGGGTATGATTGTGGGCCTTCGATCGATGATGTGATATTTTGTTTCCTAATTTATATATTACTATTTCCATTCGCTAGGTTTGATACACTATTAATCTTTAAATCGTTGTGTTTCTGTGATATACTTTTGAGCAAAAATTAATAACTTGCAATTTATTTGCTCAGTCTCATGGGTGGAGCCGCAAAGTATATTTCCAATGGTCAAGTGTAGTACGCCCAGTTTAGATATACTATCAAACAGTTTTAATCTTTCATGAATAAATTAAGGACATTCGAAGAAAAAGTGATATGCTGTTTCCTCTGGTGCACCGCAACAGCATTATGATATGTTTATCAAAATTAAGATTACTACAGTTATTTCGCAATTTAGCGTGTAGTATGTTCCTTTCTCGGCTTCCAACTAGGTAGAAGGGAGGCGGTTTCAATACAATAAACATAGCAGCTATTTTTTTCTCTATATTATCTTTATTTATTTACTTCTTATTGCCTTTATCGTCACTCTTGGTGAGGTCATCTAGGAATTAATAAGGTGGAGTCTTTGCATACCCCCCCCCCCACAAATATGTTGTACCATTAAAATTCCTTTCAATATGAACTATGAAATCACAACTGGGATGTTTAACATATGAGCCCTGATTTCTAAATTATATTGTTGCTATGTAATGGCATTTAATTGGCAACCATGCGACTGTACTTACATAATGACCTCATCCAAAGAAATTGTCTGGTTGACTTCAAATTCAGAATTTCACATCACAAAAGATTTTTTCATGACTAACAGTAATTATTATTTTTGAATTGTCGGTCAGCTATTTGCATTTGAATTGAGATTCAACTGTTAAGTCACCTGATGGATTTAACATGGACAACACATGCAATCTAAACTGTCTATCAGAATTAACTGAAGTCACATGATGGATTTTCAAATACTGGATTTTGAATAATTAATATTGCTTCTTGAAAGTTGCAATCTTATATTTAATAAGGTTGCTTCTTTAGAAACACCCAATTATGATGGACTGCTGTCTGTCAATGTGGAACTATGATATCACAAGTGGGGTGTTAAAACATATGAGCCCTGAATTCTAAATTATATTGTAGCTATGTAATGACATTTAATTGGCATCTCTGTATCATTCAATGGTCTGCTAATTGAGATTCGTCTCCGAAATCACAAGAGGGATGTTAACATGTGATCCAGATGTCTGAATTGTTGTTGCTGTGACATGACATTTATGGTATTATTATATACCTATCCTTTTCCCAAATACGAGCATTTGACTAATTGTTCAACAGGAAAATGTAACACCACAAACAATTCAATTAACTTTTGATTGAATGGTAATTGATAGGTAATCGTCGTATAGAATGTGGCTCAATTTTGTGTGCCCTGGGGTGTGAACCGTTTTATAAATATGTCATAAACCGTTTGGGTATCTGTGCAAGAAATACAGACCGCGGCCGATTCGCGGCATTGGTCTATATTTCTTGTACATATAACCAAAGCGGGTTATAACCTATACGAATATACGAGCATATCTGTAACTATCACAATGTGGTCAATGGACCATATTTGTATGGTGTTATTGAGACAGACCGAAGATATTTTAGACAGTTGAAGCTTTATTTGGGCGTTTTGGCCGTTTTGTTGGGTAAAGGGTTAACTGTGAAGTAACACGATGATCTGCAAGCACTGGATTTTCAATTGCTGTTGGCATATACTGACACGTAATTACTTTCTTGTAACGTTGTAATTAATAAGGTGGCTTCTTTGCATACCCCCCACAAATTTGGTGTGTACAATTAAATTATCTGTCAATTAATATTCAACTTAGAACTCACACGAAGGTGTTTAACACGTCAGACGGGAATTGAAGATTATTTTAATGTAAAGATGATGATTTATTCTCATTATTCGCATGAACATGACATTTAATAGGCAACCATTATGCTAACATTACATCACCACCTCCCTATTGTCTACCATCATTAATTATTTCTGAATTGTCAATCACCTAATTGCCTTTGAATTGAGATTGAACTGTGAAGTGGGCATAGCTTTCATCAACAACACGTATACATTCTTAATGTCTACCTTTCAATTGCCTTACAATTCATAATTAACTGTGAAGTCGATGATACGATGTGTCGCGCACAAATTGTTTTCGCAAATGTTGAAAGTCAAGGTCACAGAACAAGGTCGTTCTCTCGATTACGGCACCAGCTACCCTTGTGTCCGCGCTATAACTGTGTGTGTACATCGTATGTCTTCAACAAAACAAGACTTGATGGTTAACCTAATGGTGACGGTGTGTCGCGATATGCGAGCATTGTTTGTAAAAGGTCAAGGTTACAGGGTGCTTTCAAACTTATATTTCATTTGCACCTGTCATATTTTCTTGCACCCTTCGTGTCCGCTCCATATCATCGCGATGCTTTATTGGATTCTGTTGAAACTTGGCATAGTTGTTCCTAATAAGGAGACGATGTGTCGCGCTCAACAGTTGTTTACAAGTTCTCTCATTTAAGTCACCAGACACTACCCTTCGCGTCCGCTCCACAACGTTTGTGTACAACACATGATTTCTACGAAACCAGGCGTGATGGTGTTAACCTAAGAATGACGATGTGTCGTGATATGTGTACAATATCCCAGGCAAGGTAGATACCATCACTTGATGGATATTTTACTTAAATAATCTGAAAATTACCGTAAAGCCATATTTTATACATCCATGTCGAGCCAAATGAAAGTCAAATATGCATATTTTATTGTTATTCTTATGAGCGACATACAGTCTGCTAAGCTATAGCATTTAACATGTTATAAACATGCAATGTGTGCCTCCATCGGGCTTGCTTTTATCATTTACAAAGTCAAATCTGATCAATTGCCCTTAGTTTAAAATCTGTAAAATAAATGCCCCCGATGTCTCAACCCCCAAATTTTAATATTTCTTATCAGATAGACTTTGGCATGGTCATTGCATGCATTGTAATGGACAAGGTTAGATAGATTACATCACTTGGTGAATATTTTACTTCGAATAATCTGTGAAAATTACATTAAAGCTATCCATGTCTAGTACATTGTAATTCACAAGGCAAGGTAAACTAGATCACTTGATGTATAATCTGGATAAAATAATCTGTGAAAAATAGCTTAAAGAAATAGTTTACGCATCCATATCTATCCAAATGAAATTGAACTATGCATATGTTATTGTCGTTATCATCAGACAATCTATTCCACTATAAGATATAATCTTTTACGTGTTATAACCATGCAATATGTGGCTTCATTGGGCTTTCTTCTATCAATTGAATACCTTTGCCAATAAATTGAACATTTATCATGGTCATTGCTTACATTGTAATGCACAAGGGTAGGTAGATTAGATCACTGTATGTATATTTTACTGAAAATAATCTGAAAATTACATTAAGGCCATATGTTATGCATCCATGTCAAGTACATTGTAATTCATTGTAATGCACAAGGCAAGGTAGACTAGATCACTTGATGTATATTATACTTAACATAATCTGTGAAAAATAGCTTAACGAAATAATTTATGCATTCATATCTAGCCAAATTCAATTCAACTATGGACATTTTATTGTTTTTCTTATCAGACACGAATTCGGCTAATATATACCTATTTACGTGTTATAAACATGCAATATGTGGCATTGTTGGCCTTTCTTTCATCGTTTAGGTAGTCACATCTAAAGAACTTCCATTAATTTGACATTTTTAGCAACCATGTCCCCTGAATTGATGTGTCAACCCTCCAATTTTAGTATTTCTTATCAGGCGGATTTTTCGAGCAATAAATTGAGCATTTGCCATGGTCATTGCATACATTGTAATGCTCAAGGCACGGTTGATTACTTCACTTTATTGATATTTTACTTGAAATAATCTGAAAAATACCTTAATGCAATATGTTATGCATCCGTGTCAAGCCAAATGAATTCAACTATGGATATTATATTATTATTCTTATCACAGACGTGTAATCTGCTAAGATGTAGCCTTTTACGTGTTATAAACATGCACAATGTAGCTTCATTTGGCTTGCCTGAAGAAATGGCCTTCGTTTGAAATTTGTAGCATCCCTGGAGCCCTGAATGTATATCAATCCTGGTAACGAGCCATAGTATGTAATCAAGTTTACAATGTAAATGTATATATGGAACAGTCCACCACTATGGTATGTAGATCATTGGCTTGTTAGCATAGGTACATTCCTATTAATTTAACAGCTGATCTATTTATCGTTCCAAATAGCATATTTCATTTTGCATTTAATATATATTTGGTGCACCACGTAAACCGATTTATGACACGAATTCTATTTTCAGAACGAGTTGCGAATATTAAGTCGATCTGATAATGCGAGTAATCGTTCAGTGGCGTTATAAGATCAACGATCCGATAAAATATTGACACCAAATAATCCAGGATTGTGTTATCAAGCAGGAAATATTGTTTTAACATACCGTGTACCATAAAAGTACTGCGGTGCTTGTGCATTCATCATTATCATCATTCGTGTACACAAATTATATATAATCCATACAAGTATAGGCAATATACTAGATGTGGTACCCATCATTGCTCGGATAAAGCATGCGTAGTGTATTCACCTAATGTAAACATCACTTATTGCATGCAACTGTAATATCTATATTTTAAGTTGATAATAAATGTTAATTATTAGTGCCTTTTTAAGTTATCTTATGTCAACGGCATCTGTCCCAAGACACTTTAATTAATACATTTTAATTAAGATATAAGAGCAACATGTAACAACTTGTTTCACATAACGTACAAAACATGATACAATATCATACGATATTATATATAAAAACTAATAACGTAATGTGGCTTCATGGTGTCTAAACGGATTAATCAATCTATAAATAATCGCAGAAATGTTCTTTCGCCCTCGAGAAATACTTATACTCATATTTTAGAAATATAAGACGATATGTACATTCATATTGCTCACTCTATAAATATACAAGTATAGGCAATATACTAGCTGTGGTACCCATCATTGCTCGGATAAAGCATGCGTAGTGTATTCACCTAAGGTGTCTAAACTCTATAAATATTTTATTAACAGAAATAAGTTCTAGTTATAGGAATATTCCACCCAATTTCTCAGTGTGGTAGTTTTCCCAAGAACAAATATTCGAGGTATATGACATATTTCTTAAAAACAATAAAATGCGTCTTGTTCATGTGTTTGATATCCAAGAAAACTATTGTGGATAGGCCACTTCCAAGTATCTCAACTGGTCTGGGAACTTTCCAGTGCGACAAACCTTATCCGATTTGAAATTTAATGACAAATTGCAAGGCAGAGTTTGGTTGGTTTAACCACTGCCACAACGTTTACAGCACGTACGATAATCTTGGATTTTGTATTCAACTTCACACGTTTACAAGCCATGTTGCATTATTCTAAGAAATTGAACTAGCCATATGCATTTGGAAATTGGCCGGATCAAATAAAAAAGTGAATTGTAACAGACAAAAGTGTTCAATAAAAATTAAAATATTTCCTTACATTCTGCATACGTGATGGCAGTGTTCAGATTTGCGTAGCGAGAACCATTAACTCTGCCTTGCAGTCTGTTTCAAATATGCGGTATTGTCTATAAAATTAGTGTCAGATGAGTCAGATGTGTCACAGAGTCAGATGTTTTATCATTCTTAGTAACGTTCATTTGCTTATTTTGTTCTATTTGCAGGTTCCTATATACCGTGTTTATCATCATGGTCGTGCACAACAAACAGAGTTCGCCAATAAGTAAGTTATGGACAAAATTTAGGGCGGTCGGCACCTCCGCGAACATGTTGTATTTGAACGGCATGATTTGCTTATACACTTGACATGTTTTCTTAAAAAGTTGAAAATTATGTTAACGTCATTTGAGAGTAAAAGCAGAAAACCGGGTGATTTAATATAATTGTCGTATGCTGAACACACGAAACTCTATGCCATGCCGATTGCCATGTCCACGAAACAAAATGGTCGCCAAAGGAACCCAAATTATAACACGTGTTCACGCAATTCCTAGCTTAAACTGCATGCATGTGACATTGAGTTATCTGTGCAGTAACGCTTGGTACTCACCATCTAAGAATATGTTTTTAAATGGCCACCGCAAGTGAACTAACATACTCTTTTCACTCATATGTTTCCGATCAAGGTATGGTAATGATTTATTGTCAAATCACCTACACGAAGACACTTTGCTAATACAGTGTGCCCAAAACGTGTGATAATACAATATATAAAATCAAAATTACGTAATATGCAAAGATGCACAAGGAGGCTCGGGATCATGGATCACATTAGCGGTTACCTGTCTGTTGTTTGCTCAGCACGAACACTGAAGAAGCGACGGATCAGTTTACATATTGTTCGCCTTAGAGTGGGACTGTCATTTTGTCAATACAATAATATACTGACCGTTGGCGTTAATGCTTCGAAAATTCGGATTAT
Source organism: Siphonodentalium dalli (assembly GCA_032622095.1). Lineage (NCBI taxonomy): Eukaryota > Metazoa > Mollusca > Scaphopoda > Gadilida > Siphonodentaliidae > Siphonodentalium > Siphonodentalium dalli. The sequence goes on from CP136063.1 coordinate 261,459,987, forward strand.
GGTTAATCGTTTATTTGAAAAGTTCGCTTCATAGTTGTGAATACGCAGTGCATTTCATAAGGAAATGTGTTTATTAATCTTCTACGGCATCATCACGGCAAAACAAATACTTTCTATTATCTAATGTTGTTGGGGGTTGCAAATGACACCGCTCTATATCAAGTGCATGGTTACTGATTCTAAATCTTATGAAAGTTATTCTGTCGTCCAATGATTTCGTGTTGAGAAGATAGCAGATAATGTCAAACTCTCATTTATTGTAATGCCTGTAAACCCACCACTGGAGCAACATAACGACTTGTGTTGGATACCATGATTACCACACACCTTCGATTCTTCGAACATCTCATTTCCCATTGCATTTCTAACGATTGTTAAGAGGATATGAGCACAACAGATGAATGCATCAGATCAGCCATGAATTATTTTACAAAGAAGTAGGTTTAGATTTCTGCAAGCAGAAGTTTGATACTTCCATAAAATAATTGTGTCTATATTCTCCTGAATATTACATTTTGAGCGGGGGGGGGTACAAAAACATATCCTGGATACAAGGTACGGGTGAGTTGGGGGATTTTTTCCAATGCCATTTTTTTTCAAAATCCATGTTTAAAGATAAATTATGGCTACTAAAATTATTTTTAATGTCCAGGCCTTTAAACTGGACCAATACAGGGCATTAATCAATAGAACGGGGTTCTTACGAGGAAAACATTGAACTGATTTAACAAAAGATGTGCCATCTGTTCTCATTGTTGTTTTGACTCTCAATTATAGCTGCTATCCCAACATCAGCTCATTAATTATTCTGGTGATTTAAATCATAAGAATATTGAAAGACAATCATATTTCATATATTATGATGTTCAGCATTGGGTAGATGGGACGTACCGATATAATGCAAAGCTATTATGTGCTCCATACACGCGTATAGCCAGCCTACAGTGTCCATATGTTCCAATGCGTTATTCTAATTCCAGACATCCATCTTCATTTACTATGTGTATAAAGCAGTATTTATTAGTTTTATTATGTTGAGATTGTGATCTCATCAATGGTTTGTAGCACAATTGGTATTATCTTATTGTGACATGTCTCATGTGCATGGTCTATTTGTACGTAAGAAATACATATATGTGTCATGTGTATGGTATGTCCGTGTATGTGTGGTCTTTACTATTGGTCATATGCCTCACGCATAAGGTCTTCCACATTCATATGCAACAACTAACGTGACTGTATTGTACATGAACTGAAAATGCATAAACGTCCGACTGTCGTTACTTGTTTTTCAGGTTAAAGCAATTATAATAATATGCTTGACAAGACTTGCGGTTCATTAATCCGGGTCCCTCACAAAAAGGAGAACGGAATGAAGAATAGCAATATGCGTTGATGGCCGTTTAACGGCATAGACGTGAAGTTTGGTTCGATGATGAGTGATCTCATAATTCTCATGAACACAGAGAAGTACATAGAAAGAAGTATTTACAAAATAATATAAGTATATATACATGATATACATGTATCCGGTGCTATGGGGATATCTATATCCTAATATGTGAATATAATAATGTATGATGTTATCGTGTTTCATTTGGCTCTGTGGTATGAATTTGTCCTGTTCGAAAGTGTTAGTAATTTGACAGAGTCCTTCTGATTACAGATATAGTCACATAGTGTGTTTGACATAACTAAGTAGGAATTTAGGATTGACAATATTAAGATAATTTTACAAATTCAGATATTTAATTGATTGATGAGTTCGTATCAGGACTGTGGCACAGTGTGGGTGTTGCATGGCATGAATGTATGACTGCATGTGTTGTTTATACGTGGTTCAAAACTTTTGGTTAACCCTTTACCCAACAATCCGGCCAAACCCGGCCAAATAAAGCTTCAACAGCCTAAAATATTTTCGGTCTGTCTCAATAGAACCATACAAATATGGATATCATTGGAACCGGCTCCTTGGCCACATTGTGATAGTTACAGTTATGGCCGGTGCCAATGCATTCTCTTATATATGCGAGTCGATCATAGTCAAATCTTTTTTTTAACACTTTTTACCATTTTTTCTTACATTCTTTAACAATTTTATAATTTTTAATGTGTTAAGCCAATGCATTCTCTTATATATGCGAGGCGACCTATGGTCGACTCGCATATATAAGAGAATGCATTGGCATAGGGCCGTTCTGTTGGGTAAAGGGTTAAACCCTTATACATCACACATCAATTGAAGTGTTGACGAAGTATATTATTTTCTTAACAGATCAAACGGGATTTGAATATTTGGATTCAACATCAAGCAGCGCAAAGGGATACCCGAAGAACGTTACCACAGGAATTTTTAATTCAACAACTGTAACAAATGGGACAACTAGCCTCACTCAGAGTTCGCGTACGATCAAAACACCATACACTGGACCTCCAACCGTTCATCCGTTCTTCAAGTTACATACAAGGATATACACCAACGATACCGACGCGCAATGCTATGAGATTGAAATTTACTCTGAAGAGGAACTTTCGAAGCGTTATGGTAGCGAAACGTTTGGTAAACTAATGTGCAAATGCTTCAATTATTGTTCTGCTATTCAGAAAATATATGACTTTGCAACTATAGAAAGACTTTTCGACCCAATCTATCAATATAAGTCTTACAGGAAGCTCATTGGCACCGGGACGTTCTACGGACTACTTATTCTGATAGGTATAACTGGTGAGTAGCAAGATTGAGTCAATTAGATTCCAATCATTATCCATTTAGGCAGCATCGTCGTCAGTTTATCAAACTACACCATTGTCACCATCACCATCATCACAAACATCTTCATCACAATCACATACATCTTCATCAACGTCATTCATCTAGATTTGTTTGGTGTGGGCAGTGTGTCGTTTTTTTACAAACGCGTAGTACGAGGTGTATGGTGGTCCATCGCCCGCAAGAAACGTTTTACTCATCAGATAATGTTCCCGCATGCTTTTACGTCAACATAAGTTTTCAATTGACCCGTAAATAAATAGAAAGAATAACTTTTCATGGAGACTTTATATTTGAAGTTCGGTGATGATCAGACAAAACCACAATTCGGTCCCCTTTTATTGGAATGTCGACAGTATTCTATATTGACATTTATCACATGATTCTACCCTTATTCCATTCAATAAACCCATTCTATAAATTGTGATATTAAACGTTCGTTTAATAACAGGAAATAGTGCCATGTGACATTTGACTTCCGGTTTGTCGTCTGTTTACATTCCGTACGCTACGTCTCAAAAATACTATGGCTTCCAATATTGTTTCCAAGAAACAAAATCAATGAAGAGTTTGGAAAGTCAATGTTAGTTTCACGTCCCATTTGTATATTTAAGATGTTTTGTCGAGATTTGGATCATATAATAAATAGAATCTACAACTCGTCCCCAGTTTATAGCGGAATTTACAAAACTCGTCCAGTAAATTAGGCCTGGACCTCGCCAAAGGCTCGGTCCAGACCTAATTTACTTGACTCGTTTTGTAAATTCTGCTATAAACTGGGGACTCGTTGTAGATACTCTATTTCTATGTTCACGTGGTACGTTCTGGTGTGACCCCACCCATGCCTCGACATTAGGTGATTGGGTAGAACAGTCGCAATATCTCGGGCAATGTTCGAGATATCGCGCTATATTAAACAAATATCAAGTCTCAATCCTTTAAATTTTCTGAGGAATAAGGGGTATGAAAGGCATTAAATATAATAAATAACAATGGAGAAAACAATTTTACAAAATTAATATCAATATACTTCCATGGTAAAACCATCGAATTATAATTAGGATAAGGAAATCTCGCGGAATTTATAGGAATGTCGGAAGTATGGTATATTTCCATTTATGTGATCAGTTGGTGTTTCTTTTACACATGTATCTTCGGAACTGCTAAAAACTGGAAATGTCTTCAGATTCAAAACTTTTGCAACATTTTGTTTTCATCTGTTTTGAATTTTCGCAGCTTGTTGTGGGAATTCAAAGTGCACGAATTCAAAACAGAGCGACAAATTAGTTCTGTAAGAATTTAAATACGAGTAAAGTATGCTTAATTGTAAATATTTTCTTCTCGATTGAGATGCAACTATAGGCAATACAATAACGAAAACAATTTCACTTTCGACATACACTTCATTTAATTAATACATTAGAATGTTGGTGTGTGTTGTCAGTTTGGATACAATATTTGTAAAAACTACTTTAGAGATTGTTCTCCATTTCTATCTTATCACCGTACCAGAGTGTTTCACATGACTTTAACACGCTCACATTAACTATATACAGGGCTTCGGCTTCGGTTAGGAGGTGTCGTGGGTATATTCGCTTTCACAACACAGTTCTTTGGGCTATAACTTGAAGATTTCTCAACTGATTTACAAAATGAATGCTTAAGTCGGCAACAAGAAAAACAATGACAAATCCCCCCTCCCCCAGGCCAACCACTTGTGATAGGACATTCATGAAAATTTCCTCGATTCATCCACTTTCGATATGTAACCCGCTTACATTAACCAAATCCAACTGCTAGGTTTGGCGTATAATAATATCTGGCAACTAACATTTTCGACAAGGAAATTTGAAAGAGGCCTATCTCTGCAGGCAAGTTATGGTAACAATCAATATGGTCCATTTAGTTGTAACTTAGCATGCTGTACATATCTACCAATTTTCAAGTCTCAAGCATGTAAACTGTCTGAAGGATAAAGGTTACAAAACGTATTAAATATAACAATAAACAATATTGGAAAGAAATAATACAAATTGATAACAATGTACTTCCATGGTAAAACCATAGAAGTATAATTAAGATAATGACATCGAGCGGAATTTATTGGAATGTCCACAGTATGCTATATTGGCATGCCTGTGTTCAGTTTTGACGTTCTGGTGCTACTCCATGACGTCATTGTGCTCGGTTTTGATGCCAATTTAGGATGGAACATACTTCAATTAAATACACGGAATTTTAGGATAGCTCTGTATTTTAGAGATTCACATTGGCTCACACGGAGCACTATTTATTTTTAACGCTTAGCAGAATGTGACGTTCTCCAGTGTGTTACGTTTTAAATGAGATACAGCGGAAAGCAGATTGCCCCATAATACTATTTTTGAGGGCTCACAACTCTGGTATTCCTACTCAGATTTCAAAAATCATGTTTGATATATGGACGAGCTTTACTAAGTGAATCCATATACCTGAATAGACGAGTTTTGACGCGAACAAAATTAGAAAATTCCATCAGTTATTTGAATTACATGTGTCGATCTATGGGTTGTACCTCCACAGGGAAGGAGCGTACACACGTTTTGATGTCCGTAGCCAGTAGGGCACATTGAGGTAAATATACAGTCCAATTGTCGAGGCTCTACTCGTTATAATTTCCGAGATTTTAAAATAACTTTTTTTCTATTAAAGAAGACAATATTTGTTAGGCGACGATGGCACACAACTCATTTGGGCCAACATAAGAACATACTTTTAGTATGATAATAGTGGTTACACAATTGTAAGGTATAATAATAACAAAAACGGAAACCGAGCAAATCAATATCGATATCCAGAATAGACATACATAAACTACGAGACGTGACTGATTAATATAGATGAACTCTACAAAAGCTCGAGTGTCATGAATCAATAAAAAAAAGAATAGGATTTTCAGAAAATACATGTTAGAGACTGCAGATAATGTTTCTGAAGTCAGGGAGCAACTTAAACAGAGGATTCATGCAAACGCTCAACCGAAAAGACGATATATGAACAAATTCAAGCAGTATAGACAAAATGTTCAAAAGTGAACCTAAGACATTTTACAGAGAAATATGGAGAACTCAGATAGAAGTAAATAAAACACCAACAAGAGACGAAGTAGAAGAATTAAATAACGCCACGAGAAAGACTAACAAATGGAAATCCCCAGATCAAATCCAAAATTATTGGCTAAAATATCTCCAACCCGTGTATAAACGCGAGGGTATCACCAAACCAGACGATACGGTTTTGATAAATGAACATATCTTCCCTCGGATGAATCTATATATCTCCCAGTTAAATGGTTATATCCACTATTCATAACATAATTTCGCAAAGCGGAATGTTCCCTCAGTGGGATATCGTCCATAGCTTTCTCTCACCCCGATAAATTTAGTAGCAATTCCGGCTCATTTTCGATTTTATCATAAATAGTACACACGTTTTGACGTTAGGTAGTTCGTTCGAAATATAACTATCAGCCATAGGTGGCGGATAATGCGTTTATTAATGAAGTACTATCTGCATCCAAATGTGGATACCCACCATAATTTCTGGTATCAAAACCGCAGATTGAGATGTCGCCAAAACAGATACCGGATGTCAAAGATGCGAATGATATACTTCACATTTTGACCGTTTCTGCTTGAAAATATCCAAATTATCATTCGGACAGTGGATCATCTTTAGGATGGGGATGCATTTGCAAGGGTGAAAACGTTTATGTTTGTGTTTGTGTTAAGTTCTAAAGTCATTAATAGTATAGGCTATTCTGTGTTATTCGACAGTATATGCACGAAACTGTACAACGAATGGAAATATTATATCAGTGTCAGCATCATGAGGCTATAGGGTCCATGTTGGTGGATGTTCACATAGTTTCTAAATGCACCCCCTTCCAGTAATTTCTATTTGCACCCCTTGTTAGGTTCGAGTTTTCATCGAGTTTACAACGGGTTCTTCAAATATTTGGATATTACAACCCCCAAAGTTTAATCTTTTTCATCTGGTGACCTTTTCAGTTCACAAATATGGCCGAAATTATTTTAATTATCTAATTATGCGGGTTTTAGTCTGAAAACAATTTACACACTAAATACTACAAAAATGTGAACCAAGTTTTGGAATGAAATGTCCGGTAATACATTTCGAAACGTTGAAAGTGTTGACCGACGTATGTGGGAGATGTTATGTTAACTTATCTCTGTGAACAAAGCAAAAACAGCCAATCCGCATGAAAACTCCGGGGCGGAAGACTTAGTTATATTATAATTAACCCATTAGTTTAGTATTTAGTATTTTAGTATTTAGTATGTAAATTTGTTCAGACAAAAACCGGCATATTTAGATAATTTAAATAATTTCGGCCAAACTGAAATGGTCAACAGATGAAAACAAATCTAAACTTATGCGTTTTCATATCCAACAGTTGGAAGAAAGTAAAAAAAAACTCGAACCTAACATGGGGGTGCAAACAAAAGTCACTGGAAGGGGATGCATTAAGAAACTATAGGTGAACCCCCCCCCCCCCCCCCAACAGGGACCCTCTAGCCACGTACGTGCTAACTCATGATTTACACTGATTAAATGTTTCCACTCGTTGTACAGTTCCGGTTAAATAAACATATTTGTTCTACTGACACACGCATTATCCGCCATATATGGCTTATGTTTCAAACAAACTACCGAACATCAAAAAGATAAAATGATAAAATCGTAAATGAGCCGGAATTCTATTAAATTTATCGGAGTGAGAGCAAGCTATGGTCGCTATCCCATTGAGCGACCATTCAGCTTTGCGAAATGATGTTTTGAGTACTGGATATCACCATTTAACTGGGAGATATATAGATTTATCTGAGGGAAGATATATATCAAAACCGCATCGTCTGGTTTGGTGATACCCTCGTCGGTGATCTCGTCGCATTGCACTCAGACGTTCCAACATAATTCAATAATATACTTGAGAGCCCAGATAGTAAGCCAGAATGGCTGACCGCCAGTATAACGTATGTGATTCTTAAGTCCATGCAAACAAACAACTCGAAAAAAATGCCGTCCGATAACATGCTTGCCAACCATATACAAACTACTGACATCCACCATTACAGAATGCAAAATTTCCGACAGCTTCTCCTTTTTGAACAGAAGGGCTGTAGTAGAGATTCATATAGTTGCAAAGACCAGCTACTTATCAACATGATGATCTCAGAATACTGCCACAATTGAAAACGAAATTTAAGCACTGCATGTGTCGACTGCCAAAATTCGAGTGTAGCATGCATGGATTCTCAAGAGCATGGCTCTACTAGGTATATCACCAGTCATCACACATTTTATGAAGACAAATATGGCCAAATGGCGAACATCTATGATGTTATATATTTCTCCAGGGGCATTATTCAGATAGGCGCAATAAATATATCTACAAGTATTTTCCAGGGTTATTCCTCTCGCTGCTCATGTTTTGTATGTCATTGGCGCAACTTGGTCTATAAATCCATAAACCATCTGCTTTGGGGTGGTTGGGATGGCTTTCATTCCAAAATCCCTGTACATTCGGACATTTCCAAAACTCATATGTCCTCTTATAAGTATCTTGGTCACATACTCAATGTTGATTTTTCTGATAATGATGACATTTATGCGCCAGTATCGCTCTATCTGCACACGTTCAAATATACTCATAAGAAAGTTTTACATATGTTCACTTGATGTTAAGAAATATTTATTCCAAATGTATGTATCACCATTATATTGTGCTCATCTTTGGATTAACTATAAAGAGAAAATGTTTTAAAAACTCACTGTTTGTTTCAACAATGCTTACAGAAAGTTATTGGGTATGAAATGTCATGTAGTTCGAGTGGGATGTTTGCAAGAGTTAGAATGTTTTTCTTAGCAATGTTGATACGAAATGGTGTGTATGCATTTCGAGAGAGAGTTTGTACATCTGGTAACGAGTTGCTAAATGCTATATGTCAATAAGATATTATTCACAAGTCTGATATATTCCTTCATTGGAACCAAATTATATATATGTAATTGCATGTTTGATTTCCATATATGGGCATACCTTGCCTGAAATGAACAATAATAATAATAATAATTTATATGGATGATCTGAAGCTATATAGCAACAATAAAGAGAACTTGGAACTAATCCTGAAACAGATACTTGAATTCAGCGGGGATATAGGTATGGAATTCGGTCTAGATAAATGTCCCAGAGCAACGTTTCTGAGAAGGAAACTCACATAGACATCTAATGGTAAGTTAAAAGAAAATATAACAATACGTGAACTCGATTCTGACAGTGGTTACAAATATATTGGGAGCAGATGAAGAAAGGGACATTAAGCATGCTACAATGAAAACAAAAATACGACAAGAATACTTCAAAAGGTTAAGATCAATAATTAATCGCAAACTTAATGGTGGAAACATAATAGAAGCAATCAGCCTTGCAATACCATTTGTATCCTACAGATACAATATTTGTATCTTATGGATAAAATATTATCAACTGGACACTCGCTGAACTGGAAAAAACTTACACTGAAACTAGGGAATTGCTCACACTTAATGGCCTGCATCACCAACATGCCGACGAACATAGGTTGTATGTACCAAGGTGGTAAGGTGGTAGGCGTTTGATTGAGGTCGAGGAGTCTTTCAAAGTTTCCATGATCGGAATATTAATATGTATTTGCGCGAGACTAACGACGTACTAATGCAAACGGTGTACACACATGAGAAAATCAAGAAACTGTATTCGGTGCAGAAACAAGCCGGAAGATTTGGACTAGACATAGACGAAACACCACAAGCAAGTGAAAAGAGTTAACAATGAAGGTGAAGGAATACAGAAAGAAATCAAAAGACGACCTACTGAAAATAAGAGAACCTACATGGGAAATATAAACCACAAACTCAGAGCTAACAACACTGACATTGACAAAACCATGGCATACTCCTGACTGAAGTGCAGATAGCTGATAGGCTAAACTGAAGGCTTGATATTGCCAGCACAAGGTGGTACAAACACAGAATATGTGGGGACGTAATTCCGAAATATCGATTCTGTGGGTCATATGACGAAACAGTTGATCACATTCTAACTGGTTGTTCCGTCCAAGCTCCTACAGAATACCTCTCTAGACACAACGAAATTGCAAAGTATGTTCACTGGGAAATGTGTAGGGCATATGACATCCCAACACTGATATTTTAATGATCCAAAAGCAATGTATGAAAATAATAACGTGACCATTCTTGGGATTTTTCACACACACAGACATGATCATCAGGGCCAAAAAAGCCCTTATGATCACACATAAGCCATTATGGCGCAACCACAACAATGAGCACATATACAGAAGAACTTAATTGGGAACACTCTTTATTATCCACGCTGTTGGCTAACGGGAGCACGAACACTGCTGTGTAAGAGACCATGATTCATAATTTTGCTACGCTAACAAAAATGGCAAACCTGTTAAAACGTGTTCAAACATTCCCTTTTGATGATATCGACATATGGCTATAAAAACCACTGTTTATTGAAACATACATTTTTAGGTTATATCCATATCTTTATTTTAATTATTTATTTATAATTAAAGATGACTATTGTGATATTGAATTTGTGGTTGCTGTATTATGCCATACGTACTATTATATTATTCCATATACTGTGTTTGTTTATCCATATAGTACATTTCGTCATTTTGCCTGAACTATAAACCTTGCCATGTGGGCTGCCAGACTCTCATCTAACATTCCACCAAATACGATGGTTTTACTCTATGTCGAGTCGGTCCCTGTGTCCTGTATTCCAGCAGTACATAAATGATTGTGTAACTTTTGTTTATTTAGTGGCCATTTATTTATGTATAGGTATAGGCTAGGCTATAGCCAAATGTATGCTTAACCCTTTACCCAACAAACCGGCCAATAACGGCCAAATAAAGCTGCAACAGCCTAAATTATCTTGGGTCTGTCTCAATAAACCCATACAAATATGGATATCATTGGAACCGGCTCATTGACCACATTGTGATGGTTACAGTTATGCCCTGTGCCAATACATTCTTTTATATATGCGAGTCGACCATAGGTCGCCTCGCATTAATAAGAGAATGCATTGGCCTAAAAAAAATCTTTTTACCATTTTTTCTTACATTTTTTAACAATTTTATAATTTTTATATATATTCTTATATATGCGAGGCGACCTATGGTCAACGCGCATATATAAGAGAATGCATTGGCACAGGGCCGTTCTGTTGGGTAAAGGGTTAAATACTGATAAGTGTAGCCTTTCAATCAAGGCAGGCACATTTAATGTTCACCAACTTTGACGACAGTGAAAGAAAGCAGAGATTTATTCACTGAGCCGTGTCACATACCTCAAAGTAAATCTACCAATTGCGAAAACTGTATCATAAAATGTTCCACAGTGCGAGTATCTGCTATGGAGTATCAGATGGTAGATCCAATAATCGTGATGCCATAAAACCAAGTAACCAATATAAGGCTGGCAGGCCATGTAGGCATCCCAGTGACTCGCTGTCAATCTGAAGATAATTCATTGTGGCAAGATTCTCTATTTCTGTTTTAGCAAATCTAACAACAATAATTGGGATAAAAACATTCTTCAAAAAACAGACTCCAACATTTGAATTTGTCAGCAGTGCGTCTTGCTCCGATTTGTTCGTAATCTGCATCTCGTTGCCAATAACGGTAAGTGCACATTAGTGTATCATGAGATTAAAATCAAGCTTGTACACTTTTAGATATGGTTATGGTGGTTATTATGTGGTCACAGTCATATGGACATATGCCCACATATCCCAATATCATCACAAATGCGATGCTGATGATTCTTGAAACAATGATTTAAGATATTTTGAAATTGTGATCTGAGACAAGAAATGGTCTTTGCATTTATATAAACCTCAATGTATATTCTGTTTGCCTATTCAAATACATGAAGAAATTTCCGCAAGGGATTATGGTCTGTATTGATGACGAATTTTGTACCATTTTGTAAATATTGGTTCAATTTATGCAAAGAATAATGGATTGCATAAATTTAGAATTTTTGACCAGATGCTAACGAGCATGGGTGTCACTCAGTTTATGCGACATAAAAGTATGGGTCTCTCACTTTAATGTACTGCTTTCTGTGATGAGGCTTCCCCCAACACAGCTATCGATAGCACAGTTGAAGGGTCTGGATAAACTAATATGAGGCAGTTAATTTCTTTCTGATGTAACCAAACGCACTATTACAAGCCATGTCCCATTTGAACTTGGCATACTTCTTACTAATTGTTCTCTTCTGGGAATATTTGCAGAGACCTCTGACCTTTGACTTCATGAAAAACGCGTGAATTAATGAGCAGACGGCCTTTATTTCCCCCAGGTCAGGGCGAACACCATTACTATCTATTATGAATTCGAGTTAAGTTGTGTCTGCGCTCATGACACTTATTTAGTTTTAGATTGTGCTGTCCGAGCCTTGAAACACGATTTGAAGATGGTTCAATGTTTGAGAGGACATCGGGATGAATTTGGAGCGCAACCGACATAACATTAAATTCCAAAAGGAATTAGTGACATTCAATAACCGATTGTGTTTATACTCACTAGCGTCACGGTATTGACAGTATCCTGATTTCAGATCCAGCGCTGAATTTTGCTTGCACCAACATATTTAGGATGTCATTAACGACGGGAAGGGATATAACAAACATTTAGTTACTTGATTGATGGGAAAATCATACCAAAAGCGACCGATATAGGCGCAGACTGGGCCTTGTTATCCAAGGTCGGCGCATATCATCAACCGCAGAATCAACACAATTTGCGTTTGTTTATGGGCGTACAATAAGGCGTATTTCATTGGAATGGTCACTTGTATCACTGTTTGGTTCCGATTCAGCGTTTTCGTGATCAACACATTACAATTCTAAGTCAAGGCGTTGATTTATATCCCAGAATTTCCCTTTGCCTAAAGTGTAGGCGGCTTGAGGTTTTAGAGTTAGTTTTCCATTGACCCGCAAAACGCAAACAACCCAGATCATAGTAATACGTATTCCTTTCTAGTCAGCCAGTCTCTGCCAAGAATCATCCCACAGTTCATCTGGTTTATATCATATAAATCATGACAAGTGTTCCGATTACTCCCATAGGGGTTTCCATCTGAAGACTGGACATTTATCACCTTAATAAGGTTGTTTTTATCTCCCTGGTAATTGGCCATGCCTGGGTTAGCCATTAGTTGACCTCTGTTTAAATTTCAAGAGTGGTAGGAAGATTGAGTCCTCTGTGATGGGCATTCACAATGGGGATAGCGTGGAGAAATCAGTGTGTGCAATGAAGGTGGGCTTTGAATTGGCTAACCTCTTGTTCAGCTCTATGAGAGGGGTGATGTTCGCCCATGCGATGTGATAATTTCGCAGGGAGGCATGTTTGATAGTGATCGATTTCCACGTGGGTTCCATGATTTCCGTACAAAATGATGGTTGCATTCTATTCCGATAGCGAAACTAACATCGGCTTCTATATGGCATGATATGACGTTTCACGTAACTATTCGTTGTTTTCCCGCGTAAAAAAATAGTCCCAGATAAATCAAGACTCTTTGGCGTATTTAGTTGCGTATGTTTAATGACAACTTTCAAACTCTTCATTTATCATAGGTTGTTGGAATCATATTGGAAGCCATATTTTAAGACGTAGCATGCGGAATGTTAACAGACGACGAACCGGAAGTCAAAGGTCACCTGGCACTATTTCCTGTTATTAAACGAGCGTTTAATATCAAAATTTATAGAAAGGGTTTATTGAATGGAATAAGGATAGGATCATGTAATAAAATGTTATGTAATATAATATTTTCAGTTTCTTGATGATCTCCAGTTAGTATCGGGCGGCCGTGTATCTGGACTGATTCTGTGCTTGCTGTCATCGTATTCAAGAGATTATGCAGTTGTATGTTCCGTGCTCACGATGACAGTTATCAGCTTTGAGCGGTGAGCGCATAGATATAATGTCCGATATCCGATGTCAGGACTCAATACCTCAAGCCAATCTGGTCCTCCGAACCGGAAATGTTACCCTTACTATTTCTGGGATGTATGTAGCACACACACAGGCGCAAATAATGAAACAAGAATTGATGGCATTGAAACTAAAGTAAAAAGGACTACCTGCATTATCCTGAAATCTCTGTGATGAATTATATTATGGATATTAAGATTTAAATAATCGCACATACCCCACGAGTATATGATTTTTCGACTGGCCCATTCCGAATTGAATTTTGAGATACATACCCGATCCTTAAAACATTGGACAAGGTTCCGGGAATTACAATTTAACATACTCACGGCTGACCAGCTGTTATTGGAAAGTGTAACTTACATAACTCTTATCACCTTCAAGACTTCTTTCTTAAGACCAAAACTTGATGATTTCGTCGAAGGTATACAAACTCTTCCATTTGAATCACCATGAATACACACACAAGTTCAAACATGCAAATGTCACAAATACATTTGGGTCCAAACTTTAGTCTTGGGGCAAATGTGTCGATTTCAGCAGGGTTGAATGTTGATCCGAAAAGTTCCATCGGTGGGACGACGGTAGTGCCTCTCCCTGTCTCCTCTCGCTTCGTATGCCCAGGTAATTATCTGAATATCGCTTTGCCTGTACGAAAGTTGATTGAAATTCAAACTTGACTTTTATTTTAGCAATGCTGACTCACATTTGGCAAGGGTTAATTTTAAAGTCAAGGAAAGATTGTACACTTGGTAGTGGTCGTTGAACTATATTTACAATTGCCTCCAGAGTCTGACTTTATATAATGAGATTCTGGAGAATATCCATGACAGCTACTTGTAAATTCATCAAGCTGTTTCTGTAACACCCACATAATCCGATTTCTGGAACTGTCAAATCACCGTTTTAGTTTATGGGCATATCCTTTACAACCAGTCCAAGGGTTCCATCCTGGCATCGGTATTCTTGACCCGACAATGTCACTGGATTTTGCATACTGCAAGTCAAGACAGCACCAACTCGAGGCTATAGCACTTCCAGGTGGAAGAACATGATTCTAAAAATGGGGACAAGTAGCTATACTGAACATTAATAGTTTGATATGGCGCTTACTTTTTTTTATCATATATATAATTTGGAAAAAGACGATTTATCTTTCAAGTGGGTATAAAATGCCCCTTGATAATTTTGTGACGTCATCCGTCCACATCATGAGAAAGTTGTTAATCAAAGCTTTATCTAAGCTACTTATCAGAGTCGGTGTAAGATTGATTTTCCAACGCCCATGTAAATAGAGTTTGAGTCAGTGTATTTTTATAAAGGTCAATAAGTTTGAACTGTTTGCCGAATGTACTCATTTTATAAAAAGAGTATACAATTTCGTAGCTATTATCTCTTGGTTAGTACTAGCAACTAATTTGGACCAAAATGATGCGCTTTTTAATCTCGATATCTAGAGGCCATCGTCCAAGTTCACCATCTATGTAATTTGGAGTGCTTGATTCCATACGTGTTAATAATTTGTAAAATTTCAAATATAGTCTTGGTGTTTTCAAATTCCCAGACTTCACATCCGTATAATAATATCGGTTGAATCAAGTATTCAATCAGTTTTAAAGAAAGATCAATAGGTATGTGTAGGGTTCTGATGTTAGACAGAATACCGAACACGACCTTTGTTTGTTTGTTCGTCACGATAAACAAAACTTTCATGTTAAGCGCAAAACTTGCTTACTATGAACCGTGATTGCGTCATTTCCATCACCAGTGCTTATACGTCGTGAACTGTAACTTTCTTCTTGTGTACTTCAATGTTGTCTTATCTGTCACCCGACGAAGATTGTAAAACCGAAAGCACGTGGAATTACACACTTGATAGGCCTTAAATGTGTTGTTATTATATATAGATATGTCCGCTGTTATAATTACGCTGGCGTAATAGTTTAATGTCAATAAATGTTGATATTTTGCATACAATTATCAACAATGGAATTCGCAACATATAAATAAAGCACATATAAATGGTATCCATAATTATGCAAATACGTTATGATTTAGTATAACTTTATTTTCTCAGGTTCTATGCTATCTGTTACCCTCTGAAAGCAAAGTACCGGTGTACAATTAAGAGGGCAAGACTGATAATTTGCGCAATCTGGGTCGGCAGTGCAGTATTGACTTCACCAACGGCATTTGTATATGTGAGTCTACGATATACATGCAATAACATATCGTTGTAAATTCAAAATGGCGCTCACAGTGGATTCAACAATCAGTATGTCCCCTGTATCCAACTGATACTTGTGTTATAGCCACAAAAATACGTGTAATGACAAATAATATCATTTAATATTCAAAATAATACAGAAAGACCAATGTTATTGAATAAAAGCACGGGACCCATAAATTGTGTTATTTTTTGTATCTAATCATCCGATATTTTTTACACTATGAATTTGACGCGATTTATGTACTTGATAAATGTTATATATTTGCTATTCTACTATAGCCAACACTATTACCTTTGATACATTCGATATACAATCAATTCGGGAAAAAACATTTGAGCTGTAATGATAGCGGATATTAACCGTATGTCTTTCAATGTCGCGGTCACATTCCCGCAAAGATACGATTTCCTTGTACAGTAATGAATGTTGCAGTTTCTTCTCATTTCAGGATTCGCTCCCGTATTACGGTTATGCAAATAGATTCTTGTGCGAGACAAAATTCCCCAAAGGCTCAAAACAGTTGATTGCTTACAACGTCTACTACCTATTCGTTATATTTGTGATACCAGTTGCAGTGATGACTTATACATACGGACGAAGCTGTTTAACTCTGCTGGAAAGTGCTCGCGCTTACAAAGAACTAACCCAGAGCAGGTGAGTAATTATAAAGTACACTAAGATAAACAGCTCCAAATTTCTCCAGAGAACCAAATAACCAAACAGTTTGGTCCCACACTGCTTTGGTTCCTCAAAGAACCTACCGATTCCACTGTTTGTATGAACACGGCCTAGCTTAAATGACCTAGTTTAAAATTTAGCAATATGTCCACGCGGTTTGGGGATAATATTTTATGAGGAAGAGTAAATCAACCGGGTTTCCTTTGAAATACCAATGTACACATATGTATTGACTCTGATCATTGTATTGCTGACCAGGGGAGGTAATTATATTTATCATATCACATATAGGGTGGGACGTATGGAAAAATAACTTTATTAATATATTGCGATATCTCCTTCAGGTATTGAAATATCTTCCGATCATCGTGTAACCAACATCATATGATATCAATTTTAAACGGAATAACGTGTTTATCAAGTAATAGAACATACATAAACAAAGACACATCATACGAGCAATGTGCATTAGAACAAATGTAACAAAAATGTAACTTTGAAGCATTGATCATTGGAGTTCAATGATTTATCTGGGTTCCAGCTCGCCAGTGACAACTTAAATTAAAGAATATGTATCAAAGTAAAGTATATTTGTATTGTAAAATGGCACTCCGCCGTTATTTAATTCACTGGAGTGTAGATCAAAATAATTAACCTGGAACCTTGACTGACATTTATAGCAATATGTTCAGTATCGCGGAAGGGCTCGTTATGACTATATCTCGGTGGATTGAACACCAATTTTAACCCTGTCACACAATTTTCACAGAAATGTGGCATCCGATAAGTTTCAAATCAAAATTCTTTGTTGATATATGCTTGATCGTAGTTTAGTATGAGTTTTAAAACTTGAAGTCATGTCATTTATCAACCTTGGTTCCCAAGACTCTGACCACAATTATGGGTAACCAAAATGCGACGATAATGGCCTCGTACTGTTGTGTTCGTCTACGTAAATGTAATGGCAACGCCCCCTCGCTATATACATGTTACCATAGGGAGACTCAACTAATAAATGCATATCATTGCCATTGACAGTCAAATCAACCAGGACGGCGGCGTGGATTCAAGAGACTCCAGAAAAAAACTGAAGGTAGGATATTTTAACATTTGATGCAATTAGTTAATTTTCAAGTAAGGGTTTTCATCGCTGTCTGCACACTCCTAAATATGATATTCTTGTTTTTAGAACAACCCGATATATTTGTTTGGGAAGTACACTTGACAAATCATGGGTGGGTGTTATTGTGGGAGACGGCACTGTGGTCGATGGGGCATGTTTTCTAAGCCGCGACGCGGTTCACACTAAATGGCCCCAACGACCACAGAACCCTATCCCACAATAACACACATCCACTACATTAGTGTCTTATATTTAATCTTTTTTTTCATGATTTATTTCCAGAAATAAAAGCTGAAAGTATTCTTATCTATTTGCATCTAATCTGCCGAGAATATGAGACCAGCCCACGCAGAACTGTATAAGTCAGCCCAATATTAGATTGAGATTTACCTCTGAACTGTCGATCGATTTCCGAGTTTTAACTTTGTGGGGAAACGTAACAATGGCGATTTTTTTTGTGTGTGATGTGCAATACGAAAATAAATATGCCGCACATTTGGGTCATCTGTGAAGTTCATAACAGCAGATATGTTTTAATATCTTCTAATATATATTTTGGGACTTCTGTCTGTTTGTCTGTTAGCTATGGCCGGGAAAACGGCTGGACCGATTGAGCTCAAACTTCCAACCTAAGGTTAACAATCCACGGGCAGTGTTTATCGCCGATTTGGAGAAGATCCGAGCACCCCTTCTCCACCCTCAGTAACCAAAATTACCGTCCTTGGCACTGTGGGGTTAATCGCGTTGATAGTTAAAGAGCGCTCGTATCCGCAGTGCCGTTGATAAAGAGCGTATGAGTGTGATTATTATGTCTGGGGCCAGACGTGAGTGTGTCTGTATCCAGACATGAGCGTGTTGTGTGATTCTTATGTCTGTCTTCGTACATAGGGGTTCCAAGGAACGGGGGAGATTTTCATCGGGTAAGTTTTTCCGCCCGATGTGATCTTCACCTGAAACGGGTACCCACAAACGTACCTCTTTTATGGACGGGTACCATCACGGGAAGGGTACCATCATTTCTCTTGATTAAAAAGGCAGAATTAACTCAAATTAAATTAAAAAATTAACGGATTTCGACGAAATTTGATACCTAGGGACACTTTTGTCGGGAGAGTGTTTTGGACGGGTCACATCGTTACCCCGACCTGACATTGACCTTCAAAATGATCAATTCAAGGTCAAAGCCCGGACGAAGTCGGGTCACCTGCTAGTATTATATATTTTGCTCCAACTGACGGTAACCGACGTTCAATTTGATGCAAAGTGAGCGATGATATTGATAAGATCTGCACAAGATTCACGTTATCAATATAAATGGCTTCCGATGCACTTTTACAAGCACGCCCACTTATTCTGATAACGGCTTTTAGTGATCAGGTCAACAATTTGTTACACTGTGTTCGTGTTATACTGTTCGTGTTATTGATGTATAAAACTGGTGACCCAATTGGCAGTTGACCAATCACCAAACAGGAATTCGTGTAACACAGGCGCGCTATGTGAATATTTACGAATAAATTGAACAAATTTGATATTCTATTTTTATTTTTATGCTTTGTGCATTCCAATAAATTATTCAGCGAGAAAACAGAAAGGCGTTATAAATGCCATGCAATTACCAATGTCGGATATTGATTGGGCAGTCGTGGTTTTATTATGAAGGTTGATTATGATGAAGGTTTATTATTCAGAAGGGTTATTATAACGACCATATTACAAGGGCATTACAACTAAATTACACACATTTAAATAATATGGCGCACATTTTTAATAATAATATGTATTAATGTGGATAGAAATTTCTAATTTTCCACAATACAGTGAGGAATTGCGCTGATATTGGGTCAACAGTTTAAAATAATTTTAAGCTACAGGGTAGGGTCGTAAATGGGACCCGCAAAGTTAGTTACCACGATCCGCATGTAGCTGTATGCGTCACTCGTCCAATACATTAAGCTATTGGTGTGGACATGCGTTTCAGGTATTGTCGGAAAATGCCCCTACCACAGTAGGCGAAATTTCCTATGTTCGGGAAGTTCGAGGCACCGGTTTGTGACATTCGAACACACGATGAGGGTGGTGCAAATTAAATGGACTTGGGACTTTGGTTCTCGTCCAATTGGGCATAGTTTGAAATTCCAAGATTACAACCTATAGGGTGATGTGAAAACAGAATCTGCCACACTTGGAAAATTCGGCCTTGTTCATGTGTGTGCTGCGTATGAAAATTTCTTAGACAAGGACATTCTGGTCTGCTTCGGTGGGGACGGAGTCAAATTGCATTCCCAGTGAAACGTCGCCTGGTAAAATATCCGTTTACGTTTTTACCGTTTTGACTTATCCTGCGTCTTTTAAGAGCGCCGGTCATACTGAGAAGATCAGGGGAATCTAAGTGATATAGTTGGGCCATCTTAACTAATGATCGCCTTTTGCCACGTGAAACGTTGTTCATGTTCATTGCTAACTATCTATTGGTCCTTTGGGTAAATTCCGGATTGTTGTTTTTGACCATACAGGTTGAAAAGGTTTAATCTCATTTTGTCAATTGTTATGTCCGTATTAATTACCGTTTGGGTCTTTGATGTAGTGATGAATTGAATATTCAAAATTGATATTGAAAAGAATTGCATCTCCTCTTTTTTGTGAAGAAATCATGATATCACAGTTTTGAATCCCCATTCAGCTTCAATGTATATTTCCATATTTCTTTGTAAAATGGGTGTCCATGGCATACGCTGACAACCAAATGTTCTCCGAGCATAGTAACTAGAAAACCATTTCCTATCGCGACGTCAATGCAAACATACATACATAGGGCAATAACAACAATACGAACACAGGGAAACAAGATCCAGTGATATAGCGGCGTCACGATATTGCAAGACCGCCGGGTCCCAGACTTGTTTCAAGATATTTGTTCTACCCAAGAATATTCTTTTGCCAGTGTGGTTGGTTCGACGATTGCACTCAAATGTCGTCTGCCCATACTTGTCTTCTTGTAATGTAATCGCAAATACGGTAGAAGCAAAACAGCAGGTAACAGAAAGAACATAAATTCAAGTAACGCAGTTCAACATATTCATAATTCGTATTAGTAGTATTTTTTATGGTTTATGCCATTATGGCAAAGGGGATGTCAGACCTAGTAACCTGAAACTGGTGGATAGCACCACACCGACCCACCGGACTAGCAGGAAAATACTAGTATGAAGGATCGACAGGTAACCGAGAGTGACCCCTCGGCTATCTACAAGTCCACAAAGGATATAGGATAGTAAAATGGCCGATCATTCTGTCGCCATATATGTAAATCAGAAAGAACATAAAGTGACGCAGTTCACCATATTCATAATTCTAAAGTTACCCTCACACTATAGCGATCACCAGTTGCGTATGGTTGCGAATAAAAAGTAGTGGTCATAAGTTCCGAACGCAACTCACACGCAACTAATAAGTTTTATAGGTTTGAAGTACGCAACAAGCACGCAGTTGATCGGAGACACACGCAGGGTAAGTTTGGAAATTTGGAACATGTTCAATAATTCTCTGCGAATGCCTGCGATCAATTTATACGCAACAGGGACACAAGAGGTACGCTACGCACGCAACACGATCACAACAGGTACGCAACTCATAAGTTATGAACGCAGGTGATCGCAGGTCCAAATTTGAGGTATCTAGCCAGGTTTTGGTACCGTGCATGTTGACTATTCGATGACCAAATCAGTACTGAAGAAAATAATGAATCGGCTCAGCTTTTATAGGTTTTTATCACGTGACAGATATTCGCAAATACCACGCAACTAGCACGCAGGTCAAACGCCGGTGATCGCAGATATTGGGGGATCATAAGTTCAGTTCGCAACCCACACGCAACCCATACGTCGAAAGGGTTACAAATTGACAAAATTGTTGATTTCGCTTGTGTTTGGTGCGTATACAAATATTTTTTACACGCAACTCATAGGTTTCAGCATACGCTATGGTGTGAGGGTAACTTTATTAATAGTAGTTCATTATGCGAAAACTCTCAAATATTTCGTAATAACGAAATATGATTTAGATAACACTACATAATTATGTCAATATCATGAAATACTATTTTGTTACACATGTATAACGAAATAACATTTAAAACAGATCTTTTTTAAGATGGGATAATTATTGCGATATTGCGAAATATTTTACGATATATACATGTCAATAGTTATCACTTCTCATCTCCAGTGCTTCGTGGATACGAGTACACGCGTACGTCATTGGAATTGATGTGATGCTTAATTTTAATTGCAGGTGGTTCGAATGCTCGTTGTGATGATGGTGGCATTTTGTGTTTGCTGGGCACCATTTATGATTTGCCGATTCCTCTATGATGTCGGTGTCGATATTCCGGACTGGATACTAGGGTTATGGTATCGGAGAGAAGAGTTCGCGATTAGTCACATCCTACAGACAGTGGCATACGCCAACAGTGTTCTTAATCCGATGCTCTTTATCTGCATGTCGACGTGAGTTATTCTATTGATAATACTCAACGCACACTCCTAATTTGAATGATTATAAACTCACTGTCAAAAAAGATTTGCTAATTCTAAGAAATAGTTTTAGGGAGTGAAATGTGTTCTTAATTGAGAAAACACTATTTTCTTGGTGAAGAAACAATAAGAAAAACATTGTCTTATTTAAGAAAACATTTCTTTAGTAAGAAGTTAGTTCTCAAAACAAGCAATATAACTGTAGGTTCAGCATAAATTGAAATTCATAGTTAACAGAAGAGACCAAGAAAGAAAAGACAAAAGACAGAACCAGTTGCAATAGATGCCGTCAAGGTTCTACTAAACTGGTTTCTAACAATGTCAAAAATTGCTTTAATAACAGTGACTTTTGTTCTAAATCATCCAACAGGTATCTGGATGGTCATATGTCAACGTGCGATTTATTTAATGTGTCATAAACTGCATGGTGTGGTTCCCTGAGTAATAAAAACAACGTTAGTGATTAAGTCTGCAAATAATTACTTTTGAAACTCGCTTCTCAATTGTCTTGTAGTGAATTTGCACTGGCTGATTGTCAGAGCATGGTTTTATTTTAACAAATAAAGACACTGGACACTCTGTTTTCAAATGATGCATTCAAGTTATAGAGTTATCTATCGCAAAAGGATTTTCTTATCTTGAGAAAAATAAACTTTAAATAAGAAATATTTTCTTGGGAGTACACAAAAAATATTTCAGGATTTTTTGAAAGTTGTTCTTAGTTCAGGAAAACAATGTTATTACTTAAGACTTAATAAAATCTTTCTCGTAGGAAAAAAATTCTACGTAAATGTGACTGAGAAATATCCATGTTAGTTATTTCTGTTGTTTACATGAACAGATGGTTGGGTCAGGTTGGGTGATACAATGTTTGTATTTGTTTGTTAGATTACATTGATGGCATGCATTTCTTATACACTGCCAGGATATCCTTATTTTGATAACAATAAACTTACAGGGGAATGTACACTAAATCCATGGGCCATCTCCTATTGTACTCAACAATATACATACAACAAATGAATGTATTTGAGCAGGAATGGGTGCAAAATACAATAAGGTGTTCAATGAACGATGCAATCAACATGGTAATTATAGTGAAATTTAAATTATTTTTCTTCACTAAGAAAATACGATTTATTGACTTAGATAATATTTTCTTAGTAAAGAAAACAATATTTTCTTAATCAAGTAAACATTACGACAAACATTTTCTTATTAAAAAAAACATTTCTTTGCTAAGATTTGTTTTTCTTAAAAGAAAAAATAAATTTTCTATGAAGTGACATAAGAAAGTGAGAAATTATACCTTAAAATAAGAAAACACGTTTTCTTACACAAGAGAAGCGTTATTTCTTACATTAGAAATAAAACAATTCTTACTTAAGAAAGCAATTTTGTGTTATCTTCTTAAAATAAGAAATTATGGTTTCTTAACATACCAGTAAATTTTGTAGGTGTTTGTTTTCTTATTTAAGAAACCATGTATTTCAGTGACGGTCGCATTATGGTGCATGTACATGCTGGTAGTGCGAGAACCATTTTGCCAGTAGGCGGCCCGCAATGCATGGTCGCCACAGACAACATATAAATGGAAAATTAATGGCACGGGTTGCATAGCTTATACCGGCTAATCGTAGACAAGAGGACAAGCTGACACAAATATTATGCCATTATAAAACAAATGTTATTCCACATCCATTGGCGTGAGTCACATGAATTTATTTAACTAAATCCCTGTCATTGAATACATAGTGTTGTATATCACTAGTGGAAAACAAGCCGGAACTACATTTGTTGCCGCTGTTGGCAAGAAAGATGACGTACATTACGTCAGCGATCCGCTTCTGATGATGCCCCGATCACTACTGGTTATTTGTCAAGTAAAGGTATAGATATAGTATCAATGAATGTCACACCGTTCTCGCGAAATATATCCTTGGTCCACCCGTGACTCATTCGAAAAAGATTCTCGATCAAGATGCGCGTTGCATGTATTATGTCTATATCACATGATAAATCACAATGCACGAGGCAACGTTTTTGGCATATTTTGACATTATGTCCTTCGCCAGTCTTGAGTACCTTATACTCGTATTTAAATTCGTGCAGAACTATTTTTCGTGTGTGAATGAGTTTAAAACTGAGCGGGAAATAGTACGACTCCCTGACGCTACAGTCTGTCAAGAATGTTAGACGTCTTTTGTCGTTTTCTCACACAGGCAGTTCCGTACAGCTCTCTACAACAAGATCAGAAGAAGACAGCCGCCCGGGTCATCTGCTAGTACAACGTCCAGAACCGATCAGTCCAAGACCGTTTCAACGATCGACATCGAACTCAAATGTGCTGCACCCAGAACCGATCAGCCTAAGACAGTTTCAATCATCGACATCGAATTAAAATGTGCTGCGACGCAGACCGCAATCACAGATACTACTTAACAATGGATAACACAGAGAAAGATAGCTGTACGTTTATTACATTAATACGGTGGCCTGTAAGTGCCACGGAAATACGATATTTTGATCGACGGCAAAAACATACTTTTCTCTGACGGCTAAACAAACTTTAAGCTCATTATTTTCCGGCGAAACAAACGTTTTATTCACGGCAAAACAAATACGTGCCCGTATAAATGCCACGGCAAAAACACTGTTGATCCAGGGCAAAACAATCTCTTCACTCACGGCAAAACAGACTTTTCACTCACGGCGAAACAAATTTTTTATCCACGGCAAAACATCCTTTTCACTTACGGCAAAACATTGTTTTCACCCACGGCAAAACAGACCTTTCACTCACGGCAAAACAAACTTTTCACTCACGACAAAACAAACCTTTCATCCAAGGCAAAACAAACTTTTCACTCACGGCAAAATATACGTGGAAGAACATGCACCATGTATACTGCAGCTGGGAGAAAACGTCCAACTTTTTTCGACCAAGCTGGAGGTGTAATTACAAGTGCACTTTAACGTGACACACGCTGTCAATGTAATGGATACCGAATGTAACGGAGAAAGTGTTATTAGAGATAATTTATATAGAGGATATAATATAGTTATGTTGAGATGCAACATTACTGACAAAATAATTTAACATTAACATCACCAAACTAACAATTTTGTGGTGTCTAAAATTATACTGACTGAGACGAAGATTTGTGAACTACATGTATAACCCAAGGCTGTGTACAGGGAAGTACACCTGTCCGGGGCCTAAGTCTGCATGACACGTATATGGTTATGCTAAACTGAAGCCGTATGGGTTTCCACTACACCGGTATATTGATATAGTTTTATCGAAAAGTATTGTGGATGCGACTGATGCGATCTAATAAGAATCCCAGCGCGGTCGCAATGTGCTGTCTTGAAGCTTTTGGAACGTGCGGAGTATTTTGACTAATTAGAAACATATGTCAACTGCATCGCACCCGTTCAACCAGAACAATAGTATTAACTAAGTCCGATGATTTCAATTGTCGCCGCCACATGCGTTGTATCAGAAAGTCAATAGCATGCACCGTAGCATTATACATTTAGAAACATACTGCCAACTGCACCCCATCCCCTCAACATGACCCAAATTCCATCTGCCCTCTCCCCCATGCCGCTGCGTTGTATCGCAATTAGTTGATTCCCGGTCTTATCTTTGTTGTCATAGGCATATACGTGGTAGCGTTTCCGGATCACCGATACTGTAGGGAAGTGGGCAGTGTCACCGTTTGTGACTCGAGCTTGGTACTTTCTATATCTGAATATTAGCATACTAAAACTCAACGTCGAGAAATTTCTCAAATGATAGCTTGAATTTCAATCTAGGCACTGATTTTTCGGCAATTCGGACGTTTCAGTACCTGGTAATTTTCGGACCGACGATAATAAAAGCAAACACAGGACAAGCGGTGAACATATACATATAACGAGTCAAACACAGTGGGATACAAACATATATGTGCGGTCCCAAGTTGCCCATTAAGCGATGATCAGAATAATAATTAATTGGATGAATCGCCTGATATATTTTGCTGGTTTATGTCTGTTTAAACTGACATGCTCATTCGATCTTCCAAATTAATTATAAGTTTGGGGTGGGTGGTCAGCTGATCCGTCCGTCACAGTATTTATTCCTTTTGTATCGGCAGTATACAGCATGTACTAGTAAACCTGACCACCCGACACTTCTTCAAATATAATAATCGCTATGTAATAGTGTATTTCTTTATTTCGCTGTATTTCCTATTTCTATATTTCGCTATACTTCGCTGCATTTCCCATTACGCTAGTTTGTTGTATTTCCTTTTTCGTTGTCTATTATATATTTTGGAACTTCTGTTTGCCTGGCTGTCTATCTGTGTGTATGTGTGTTATAGACTCGAAAACTGCTCGACCGATCCGACTCGAATTTGGTATGTAGACATATTTTGATCCCAGGAACAATATGGGCGGGTCCAATTTCACGTGCGACCGTGCCATTGACCTTGACCTCGACCTCGCTTATATACGCTCATATAGGCATGTTTCTGGCCAGACGGAGGCGATAACACAGAAATCCCGAAATAGCCCGGACGAAGTCGAGCATATCAGCTAGTCTCATATATATTTTGAAGACCTCTGTCTGTATGTTTGTCTGTCTGTATGTTTGTCATTAATACAAATCTACGATTCTCGACCGATCGGGACGAAACTTGGTGCGTGTGTGTAGTTTGACCAGGCGGTGGACGTTGTCGTATTGGCGAGCCCGTGCGGCGCCCGCTTCGCGCATGCGCAGACGAGATCTCGGAAACGGGTGCAGCTATCGACTTGAAATTTGCTATGTGAATGTATCTTGCCCCGGATGCGAATTTTATCGGGTCGCCGAGCCCGTGCGACGCCAGCTTCGCGCATGCGCAGACGAGATCTCGGAAACGGGTGGATCTATCGACTTGAAATTTGGTTTTTGAATAGCCCGGACAACGTCGGGCTCATCGGCTAGTCTATTATATATTTTGGAACGTACGTATGTCTGCGTATGTGGGGTGTGTGTGTATATATGTATGCGTGTTATAGACTGCTTGACCGATCCGACTCGAATTTGGTATGTGTTGCCTACTTTGATCTGGGAAACAATATGGTGGGTCCAATTTCACGTGCGACCTTGACCATGACCTCGCTCATATATGCTCATATAGGCATGTTTCTGGCCCTCGACCGATCCGACTCGAATTTCGTATGTATGCCTACTTTGATCCCGAGAACAATATGGGTGTGTCCAATTTCAACTGCTACCATGTCCTTGACCTCGCTCATATACACCTCGACCGATCCGACTCAAATTTGGTATGTAGGCCTACTTTGATCCCGGGAACAATATGGGCCGGTTCAATTTCACGTGCGACCGTGTCCTTGATATTGACCTAGCTCATATACGCTCATATAGGCATTATAAGACCGATTAATTGCGCACATGTCAGATCACACACATGGGTTTACATCAATGTCTGCGCTCCACTGTAGATTACTGTAGTTTACTGTAGTTGTGGACCGATAAAACTTGATCAAACGCGGAGCCTATAGTAGTTTAGTGTATGATTGGTATATGTTGAAGATCAAGCGATTACTTCTCCGTCAGGTTGGAATTCTGTATTTTTATATCAGGAGATAGACAGATATATCGAAAGAATTTCAAGTGAAAGAGCTATTGAAAAAGTTGGAGACTGAAAATATTGAGCGCTTTGGTGGTGCTATGTTCGGTGACGAAAAATCAGCGTTGAGTTTTACTAGATTAAGGGTGAACAATCGTAGACTTGAAATAGCGAGAAGAAGGCACAAACAGCCTCCATTGGTAGTAAAATGTCGAATTTCTACGCGGTGCTGAACGAAAAATGTTGGACATTAATATAATCTTGTTATGAAATTTGCTGCTGGCCAAGATTTACGCGAAAAATATTTTACACAGTTAGCCAATGAGTTATAGCCAATGAGTTTTTAGATCTTTCAGATTTCTTATAAATTTGTATTCACAATGAGTAATGTGAAAAAGGAAAACTATCAGTATAATATGTGACATGGTCCGAGCCTTCTTCTCCAAAAGAGAAACATAGTTAGAATTAGAAGAGGCGCTCAGGTTTATGTGCGATAATACTGCACATATGTACCGTGAATTATATATATATATGTTTATTACTAATAATGTACACTCAAACTGAGTCTGTGCCTACATAACTCTGATATGTATATTATTGTAATTTATATTCATGTAATTTATTCATCATTAGTATCATTGTGCTACTACCCATTGATGTGTATTGCATTAAACATCTTCTACCATGTATCTTGTCAATAGCCAGGTTCAGCCATACATATAGTGTTAACTTGTAACGTGTGTTGTCATTGTCAACGACAGTCGTCTGACTCACATGATCATTCCGCGCACACGTACACGGTCAATCCGTTCATAAATGTCGTATCAAACGTGTAACATTATGAAACGTGTAGCAAAGATGACTCATTCAATCGGCGAATGAGCAATCAGCCTCTGCAGACATGCACTGTGTCCAATCGGAAAGATACTATTTTGAATGACGCCAATTTAGCATGTCTGCGGCGGTCACATTGCGGACAGGTCATTTCTCCCACCCCTACACACTTTAGCACAGTCAGTCAGTGTGAGATAGCTGGTGAGATTTCCCTGTCTCACATAACACGTGACCATCTATCTCACACCACCCACGTGACTGCTTTACCTATTTAATTAAGAGCCGGAACTAATTTAACAATCCGTCATCATGTTTTGTGTGAACAAAAACAGATCAAAACAATGGCGACCAACCTGCTACGCTTCACGTTTCAAGTAAATAAATACGGACTAATTCGTGGACGCTAATACAAATGGAGATAAGGGTCAACTGTTAATCACGAAAAACCTTCAACATAACCTCACTTGCAGACACAGAGTTGCATATATAAAATGAAATATAAACGACTAATTTGCGAACATATTCCATCAAACGGAAGACCCCAAGCGGAATTGTTACCCTCCTTCCTATTTTCCACCCTTCTGATTGGCCCATTTGCTGTCACGTGCCGGGCGACAAATCTCACTGTCGCCCGCTGAGCCGGGAGACATTGTTTTTGTCGCCCGCCTGATGTTATAATGCAAGAATATCTCCAAACACACAATGCAGTAACTCATCTATTTCACATCACTATAATGTGCTAAAAATCATAGATCTTATATACCCCACGGATTCGCAAAACACACCAGTTGTGGTGTTTGCTAATTTGCATATATTTGGTGAACACTAATATTCGAACTTTTAAGTTGATACTTTTATCGGACAAGCGTTATTATGTACTTTTTACATCGAAACATCTCGGTGATTCAATATGTACATGTCGACATATGGTGTAAGATTGAAAGAGTGGATTTCTTCAGGTTGGTTGGTTATACATGTTTGCTGGTAGACAACGTAATGCATACCTTTGTCGCAAATGAATGGTACTGTAAGCTTATCCATGATATAAGACCGCTCCGCGATGTCTGAAATGTGATCATATAAGTATTTTGTGTGAGGATCGCCATGTACTTGGGAGCACTGACACATATGAATGTACATTAATGAAATCGACAACTTGCCAATAGCTTTCGGAGAAGACCCTTATGAAAGGAACATCGCGAGTAAATTCCGCGCGCAAGGCGACATTGAATATTACACATTGCAGAAGGTGATAACATACCTATATGGCTTATTGGTTTACACTGCATGGACCGATATTGACGATTTAACCAGCAAAATGATCGTAAATAAACGCTGACTATCAAACGCTTAATGGCTTGACTATCGTTTATGGAACAGAACGATAAGTAGTTACTGAAAATATACATAATCCGGAAAGAAAGCACTCGTGACTCAGTGCAACATCGTGCGTGTGGATGGCAAGGATATTTTTCTCTTGTATAATCGGATAACAAAACAGTTGTTGTCCTTCTTCTCGGGAGACATTGAGATTTGTCACCCGCTCGAGAACGGAATGTCTCCCTCGGAGCTGTGCTCCTCGGGAGACATTCCGTTCTCGAGCGGGTGACAAATCTCAATGTCTCCCTCGACATCGGGCAACAACTGTATACTGGCACATTTCGTAACAGGTAAACAATAGCCGCTTCACAACGAAATAATTGCATATTCGACCAGTTGCCATGGTTGCAATAAATCGTCGAACGCGTCTAACTAACATTTGTCTGTCATATATTCACATGTTTCCTTTTCCAATGGTACCGATATGGTCATTTCCGATGACAAACACGATTAATCCAGTTGTATATACTTCATATCAATACGCGCGTTTCTCGGAATTTATGCAGGTGCAACGATGTGACGTATCCATGTCGTTTTCACAAGACCGTGTCGATTTCACTCTAACTCTGCGTGCACGGGTAACGCACTTTGATTTTACAGTATATATATATCGCATCAGATTTCTCCCCAGATATACCGTTACGAAGCTACTGGAATGTGCCAAAGATTGGTATAAAAATAAAATCGGAATGAGGCTCTTGGGTTGGGAGAAAAATGATCCATCATGACCTGGGGTGTGGGATGGAAAAATCTCACCCTCGGGGCCAGATATTTGGTCCGGACACTCGGCAAGCCTCGTGTCCGGCCCAAATATCTGGCCCCTCGGGTGAGATTTTTCCATCCCACACCCCAGGTCATGATTGGATAATATTAATCTACCACCGGTTATTGTTTACACGTTCTATACTGCCAGTCGGTCCGATATCTCAATTTTAAACGTGTATCCTGGGCGCCGCCGTAAATCACATGACTTTTCTCGACAAGTGAATATCATAGTTACCATAGTAACACACGTTACATATTACACGTACGTGTTGCTGATCCTGGTTAATGACGACAAAGAGTTGTCATTCACACAACAAAGTAACTAAAACATACACCTATTTCTAGTAATCTCATGTATGTTGTGAATTTTGTTACATATATAATACTATACATTTCGAATCTATGTCCTTATTATATCACCACAACCAAGTTGTGGCTGCATACATGTAACATAGCATAAGATTGTCCGATCTCAGCTGATCAGCCTGTTCTCCAGAAAATAAGCACGTTACCGGCTTATAATAGGCGTAGAATCGCCTCCTTTTGAGTTTATAACCGACTGAAATGAAAGTGTTTTAGTCCATGATCGACTAATAACAATTTATTATAAGTTGATTATGGGTGGAAAATAACCTTACTAGACTAACTCACGACATAGTAGTCGGATTCGTCATCTCTGGTTTAAACCTCCGAGTTTAAACCTGGTTTACACCTACATTGGCGATCCAGCCAAACCGGGTCTAAGGGGAGCGTTTTTGTCGTTGGTTGGCAGCTAATTGACAACTCGATTCGGCTATATGAGCATGCAAAACTACCCTCTTACCAATCGGACCAAAAGACAGGCAGATATAATGGTTATTGACACGTAATAAATTATCTTGAACGCGGCACGCTCAATAGATTTGTTCATTGAGAAACAAGTATCGCTCATGGGCCATTAATCCGATCTCATTCTGGGTTTAAATCAATCTGACAAAGGGCATGTCTCTCAGCACGAGTTTCACGCCTGTTCATCACTTTGTTTGTGATAGATTTTCTACAAGATGCTTTACCCGCAAATATAACATTTGGTGTATTTCCATATAGAGCTGTACATGTATATATTAAATGGTATAGGAGCTGTCTATCTGTATGTCCGTTTATCTGTTCCCAACTTATCTCCAATTCCCCTGGACCGATTTCAATCAAGTTAGGTGTGGTGACTCCGATGGTATAACGTCGTTAGGTTCTAACATTTTTGTCTTAATAATAAGTACAATTTAATTTTAAATAAATGGAAAAATTGTGTTGTTAAATTGAGTAAGGAGTTGAATCTGACAAGAAACAAAATTTTAAATTTAAATTAATATTCGTTTTAAATTTAAATAATTTGTTTTTTAAATTAAAATGTTCAAATGATCAATGTGTGCGCAGAGGTGTCGCAGGCCCCTCTGAAGCTGAATAAAGGCTCCTTAATTGAGTCAATCCTGGACCAAGAGGTCAGTCAAGTACAGGCAATTTGCTTATGTGTGCAACATGTATTGGGTTGACGGAAAATGTTTGTTTTATTTTAGAGTTAATGACCCTTTCTCGACTAAAAACATTTTGAGTGAATATGCACGTGGGTCAGGGGGGGGGTGAAAAAAAAAATTGGTCAAAGCCACCAACAAGCAATTTTTTCCGCAACTAAAAAAAAATTTCCTGCTTGTTTTTTAGTGTTTTGGCAATGAGTTGGGCTTCAAAACCACTTTGAATGAGAGAAATAGTGTAATTCTAACTGTAAACTGACTGCAGGCAGTTATCGTGTTGTATTTTGTTGCACATTTTGAAATCCAAGATGGCCGCTGGCAGCCATGTTTATTTTGGCCGAATGACCTCAAAATGACTCATTCCTATTTACATGTCCATGTTAACATCCATGATAAATAGTATGCACAGAAATTCATATACAGCTGTTTACAGTGAATTTCCCCCCGCAAATCTCTGTTTTAGTGTTAAAAGGGGGGGGTGGGTGTCAAAAAATGGTCGGAAAAAACTGCCGAAAACGGAAACAAATTTGGCGGTGGGGGTGGGTGGGTACAAAAAATGATCGAAAGGTAAAAAATGCCATACGTGCCTGAAATGTTTTCCGACCCCCCCCCCCCCCCTGCGTGGGTGCCTTAACTGTGAAATCAACTCCCCCTACAGTTTGCATCCTATTTACCTAAAACGTCAGGATGTTGCTACTGACACATTGAGGATGTGAAACAGGTATCGTCTGGATGGAAAATGTTTTATTTTATTCTAGAGTTATTGACCCTTTCTCGACTTCGAACATTTTGAGTGAAAATGAATTTAGAACATTTTTAGTGAATAGGCAGTTTGTATCAAATTGGTGTAAAGTTATAAACTGTCGGTTGGTAGATTGATCTGGAACTATTGCACAATCAGTTGAAATAAACGATGGGTATTCTTTTTTTAAAAGTAGTGCTTCGGCTGTTTACAGGTGAGATCTCGCCAAATCTCGCTGGCTGAAAAACTTGTAACGCGAAATACGAAATAAATTAGCGAGTCGTAATTGTAGGTGACGTAGAAGATATAAAACCCTTGGAACTTACAGATCCAATGGTAATTTATATCCCCAACATCAAGGAAAGGACTAAGAAAGACTGGGTGTTGCGATATGGACTACCTATATTCTATATAAAAATATATAACTATAAAATCTGAACAAATATTATAGGTAGCCGAACAAGAACGTATATACAGTGGGTCCGAAAACGCAACGAGAAGAGGGCAAAGGAAATTTGCCCGAGACTCGCCCACTTGAGGGCACAAATCAAAAGTAGCCCGTGGTAGAGGGTGGAGGTTAAATACCATGTGATGTCCAGAAATTTAATTTTGCCGCCGAGGAGCTGCAAAGGGGCGATGCACCCAAGCCACAGAGGCTATACCATAATTGACGGCATCACGGATACTGTGCATGCACAGCAATTGTGAATACCCCTTGATGTGTACACCGTCCCACGCGAAGTGCAGGGGCTCATCAATAAAGCGCTTGTGGGGCCACGACTCCCACTTGGCACAAGACTGAGTTAAACCAAAGTCAATAGAATCGTTTAGCTCATCTACGTGGCCGTTGTACAGGTCAATATGCTTTGGCCCCCGCACCGATAGCCGATGAAACGCCTGGCTAACCAGGACTTTCTGTACGCAATGGATGGACCGCAGAACGGTGCAAAACCCACTATATCCTCAGCCACCACCACCGGATCCCTCCAGCAAAGATCATTGCTCCCAGCCTGTGTGATCACAACATGGGGGTAAAAAGACCTGAGATTTGACTGGATGGATAAAAGGTCCCAGACTTTGGCGCCCCCTCTATAAAAAAAAGTGTACAACAACAAGGACGCCCGCATAATCCCCAACTTGAAACTCCTTGGCGAAATTATGGCCGCCGAAAAAACCGGTTCGGTCCATAAAACCAAAACTGGAACCAATTCGGCGGACGAACGAATATCCGACCACCGCCACCCGAATTTTGGTGGCCGGAATTGCAAAAGACATGTTTTTGAAAGAAAAATACGGCTCCAAATAAATTGATGTAAATTAGGCCAATAACCCGAGCTTGTCGATGGGCACTTACCTTCACCAAAGGATAAATAAAGGAAAAAGTTGTGAGAGAGAGTAAAATATGCTTCTGCGCCTTGTGAGAAAAATATATGGAATGAATTACTTACTGCGTAGTTTCGTGTTCGTGCGCATCAAAAAATATAGATCCGTAGAAAAAAGGAGATCGTCTTGCGAACGGCATTATTAAATAAAAGACGTAGGGAGGACAACATTTACGGATGTGTATCAGATTGAATTTAGTTATAAACTGTCGGTTGGTAGATTGATCTGGAACTATTGCACAATCAGTTGAAATAAACAATGCGTATTCTTTTTTTTTAAGTAGTGCTTCGGCTGTTTACAGGTGATATCTCGCCAGATCTCGCTGGCTGAGAGACTTGTATCGAGAGGTAGCGCGAAATACGAAATAGATTAGCGAGTCGTAATTGTAGGTGATGTAGAAGATATAAAACCCTTGGAACTTACAGATCCAATGGTGATATGCGAGGCGACCTATGGCCGACTCGCATACATAAGATAATATATTGGCAGTGTCCTGTCATGAAAGGGATAACATATGGTAAGATTTATACACGGGATACAATAGATAGAGGCGGATAGAGATTCAGACTGAATCGTTCTGCGGAATGGGTGTTGATGATAACATTATTGGGCGGTTGGATACTTCCCGTTTCCTTATTCTCAAGACTGTGGACGTTAGGGCTATCATATATGTACCCTCCCCAATAAAGCCTTGTAGTGGTCTCAATCTAATCCAACAACGGTAGTTCGGTGTAATATATACATGTGGAAGTATACTCTAAAGCTGTCTCCATAAATCACAATGGTAGACTCTACACTTAATTAATCAGGCACACTAGTTTTCAATACATTAATATAACTTCTAATCTGCGTGCCAAACATATGTCTACCGGTTCCACAGTGTCATTCTGTACCCATTCAGATTATGTATGGAGCGAACTGAACTATCCACATATAGCAACATTGATCTACATAACATAATACTTTAATTAATATCTTAAATATACTCGGTTGTTGGTCTTGTCTAAAACCAGCCAATACGCCAAGGATTATATGGCAAACAATATGTAATCGGGGTTCACGATTAGATGGCTATTGGCATATAATCGCGACCAGAGGTGGCATGATGTTCGATTCAATATCAGAATATAGGATATCATATAATCCCATATCCCATAATATGTCAATTATTATTATTAACAAATAACGGAGATATTTGAAGAAGTGTTTTAACGAAATAACGGAAATATTTGAAGAAGTGTTTGAAAGAGCGTAACCAAAACCTCCCACAGTCACACCCACCCAATTGAAGAATTTGACTAATATTTCACCAGAGTTTATCAATTGTGGTGTTGCCATTTCTCACACAAATCGCTTTTATTTTGTCAAAGTACATTGTTTATAGAGTTATCGCGCTGTCATTAAATATGATACTAAATCGAAAC
Source organism: Siphonodentalium dalli (assembly GCA_032622095.1). Lineage (NCBI taxonomy): Eukaryota > Metazoa > Mollusca > Scaphopoda > Gadilida > Siphonodentaliidae > Siphonodentalium > Siphonodentalium dalli. The sequence continues at coordinate 261,496,080 of CP136063.1, forward strand.
CACGCGTGCCTCCTGTGGTCGCGATTATATTACAATCACCGTGTAATCGTGAACCCCGATTAACTATCTTACTTGTAGTCAAACGTGTGCGTATCAGGTGATCAAATGCTGTACATAATTGAAATGAACCAAACATGTATACTTATTCATGCGAAGGAAATCTGTACTTGTGGCCAATACATGATAGCTGTCAAATCCATTTGATTGGATACTCCTATATGGCCTCGATATCAATCCAATCAACGACCAGATATTGATTAGCATTGAGACTAGTCCGAATAAACTGTATGACCTATACATACATGTACACAGAGTTGATGAATACGAGCCATGTGTTCAACCCCGTGTACGTGGTATCGCCAAAACCGAGGGTATCGCCAAAACCGAGAATATTGGAAAGTCATTTTCACGTATATGATATGGGGATATGTTTGTTTCTCATCGTAATACAGACAACGAGCATCGTATGTGTATGTCCACACGAAGTAGGAATATGTATCCACTAGTTGTCATTTAGTTTTCCCAGATCAGACCATTAATGGTTTTTTGGCGAATTTTTTCATTGGTGGTTTTGCTTTTGCTCACTCAAATTTTCGAGAACATCCATTCACCAGTATAGTTCCTGGACTTCCACGCTTCCAAAACAAATGCCGGTATATAGTTGAATCTGTCAATGAAGCATAGGATTTGACAGAATTTAAAAAATCCGTGAGGTTCTCAATATCCGCGCGATATGAAGGGACCACTGTCGGTCCAGAAAGATGCGAACGGCACAGATGAAGATGCGACCAAACGCCGAGTTTCTGTGCAGTAAATATGCGTATTACTTAAGGAGTTCTGATGAGTTTTCGAGCGTTTTTATGTGTATCTGAGACTGATCAATTGGACTGCGAATGTCATCTGAAATATGAATCCATAACATATTCGAAATATTGTGTGCATATATATTATGAATGTGTTTCAATTGAAATTAATTGAACATCCATCTCATCATTCAGATTTGCGATCTCAAGAACGTGAATGAAGGATAACGGGATGCCTTGATCACACGCACGTGAATGCTGCCTTTCGCATGCATGCAGCTAATCGGTTATTCGTTTAGTATTAACATGCTTGGAGTTTGTATGTAGACCACACATGCCGGACGACACGCTACGGCGTATCAACGATTTGGTAGAATCGTGTTTATTTTACAGACTTTATGACTCGTTCCCACTCGAGTAGACCGTTACGAGACAATGAAACCGAATCATTTTATGGATTATACATACATCGTATTGCTCAAAATTATGCAATTTTTTAAGAGTCATCAGATAAAATTGTAACGATTCTATGTTAACACACTAAACATCCGAACATATATGTACACACACACACAACAAAGTTACTGCTATTTATAATAAACAATTCACTGTGGAACATGTGTATACTGCCATGATTGTCATGTGCACATGTAAATTGCACTATAGTTTACAACTTTTATAATTTAGCCCTAGGACCAAATATATAGTGGGCATAATATTTACACCAGACTTCATTATGTTATCGTATAGGTTGCATATACTGTAATTGATATGTATGTTTAACCGAAATGAATCTTATCTTATCAGGGTCTCCGTCCTGAGTTTGGTTTATGGTTCTAACCAAAATTGTTATGGATGTTCAGCGCCAAGTCGCATCTGACTTTCCCTAACGCTTCGTCTATGGGCACAATTTCCAATGGCGCATCTGATTCAGACATGGTGTTTCATAATACTAAATTCGAGATGCCACAAAATATCCGCGCAACACAAAAGGGATCGGATGAATTGACTGATTAAGGGATTAATTATAATTTAATTAAGCCTTCCGCGCCCGGTGATTTTATGCGGACTGGCTGTTTTTGCTTTGTTCACAGACAGAGAAAATTGTTGCGATTATAGCTCCACTCGTGCAAACATTCACGAGACCCGATGATGAGTATAACGTGTCATGCATCATAAATGTATTTGTCTTCAAGGAGAGTATTTGTTTTGTTGGGGGGGTCTTAACCTCTGTCAAACCATTCAACCGAGAAAATGGATACCAAGGCACATGGTGGCGGTCAAGCGAGCAATTTCCAATCATAATTCTTATACAAAACATCACAGGAAAAAAGATAAATATGTATACGTGCTCTATCCGCGAACATACTAGGCTACATCCGAAGATAACATGTTCTGTCTTTTAGTCGGCTAATTCATCCACTCGGTTATAGGGATGTGACAGTGGTGTGTTGGTGCAACATAACACTTCCCCAGATATATATATATATATATATATATATATATATATATCTTCATATCTGAGGAAGATACGTTATTGATCAAAACCGCATGGTCTGGTTTGATTTTGTTTAAACATGGTTTTGTACATAGACACAATACAGAGGTCCATCGACATCCGGATAAGAAGGCACACACGTGTGCCATACATTGCACATTGTGATGATATATGTACGGATGTTTAAGGTTAACATAGAATCGTTACAATATTATCTGATGACTCTTAAAAAGCCAGAATTGCATAATTTGGAGCAATACGAGATATGTATATTCGACAAGATGATTCGGTTTCATTGTCGCGCAACGGTCTACTCGAGTGGGAACGAGTCATAAAGTCTGCAAAATAAACATGATTATAACAAATCGTTGATACGCCGCATATGGCAAGAAACGTGGCCAACAGAAAATACATCGGCATTTTTGTCCCAGTCATAAGTCCCGGGACAAGCCGAGACAGGCGAGACAGAAAACAATAAAGTATATAGTCTGTCTCGCTCCTTTCCCAGCAGCATAGACAGGTCTGGGACAGACCGAGACAGAATAATTTTGGAGAGGATCTTATTTGGGAACCATGGGACAAACTGATTTGACTGGTACAGACCGAGACAAACACATTCCTAATGTTTTCATATTAAATATAGTATTTACTTTTGACATTTCCTGTCCCAATAGAAAGGTCTGGGACAGACCGAGACAGAATAATTTTGAAGAGGATCTTATTTGGGAACCATGTGACAAACTGATTTGACTGGTGCAGACCGAGACAAACACATTTCTAATTTGTTCATATTAAATATATTATTTACCTTTGATATTTCCTGTCCCAATAGAAAGGTCTGGGACAGACCGAGACAGAATTATTTTGAAGAGGATCTTATTTGGGAACCATGGGACAAACTGATTTGACTGGTACAGACCGAGACAAACACATTCCTAATGTTTTCATATTAAATATATTATTTACCTTTGATATTTCCTGTCCCAATAGAAAGGCCTGGGACAGACCGAGACAGAATTATTTTGAAGAGGATCTTTTTTGGGAACCATGGGACAAACTGATTTGACTGGTACAGACCGAGACAAACACATTCCTAATGTTTTCATATTAAATATATTATTTACCTTTGATATGTCCTGTCCTAATAGAAAGGTCTGGTTCCCAAATAAGATCCTCTTCAAAATAATTATGTCTCGGTCTGTCCCAGGCCTTTCTATTGGGACAGGAAATATCAAAGGTAAATAATATATTTAATATGAACAAATTAGAAATGTGTTTGTCTCGGTCTGCACCAGTCAAATCAGTTTGTCCCATGGTTCCCAAATAAGATCCTCTTCAAAATTATTCTGTCTCGGTCTGTCCCAGACCTTTCTATTGGGACAGGAAATATCAAAGGTAAATAATATATTTAATATGAAAACATTAGGAATGTGTTTGTCTCGGTCTGTACCAGTCAAATCAGTTTGTCCCACGGTTCTCAAATGAGATCCTCTTCAAAATAATTATGTCTCGGTCTGTCCCAGGCCTTTCTACTGGGACAGGAAATATCAAAGGTAAATAATATATTTAATATGAAAACATTAGGAATGTGTTTGTCTCGGTCTGTACCAGTTAAAAAACGGATTGAAAATTAATCTGTCGCAGTCAGAAAAAAACAGAGGGTAGTTTTATTCAGAGAACAGGAACCAAACTGATTCTACTGGGACAGGAGCGAGACAAATAAAAACAGCGGGTAGTTTTACTCAGAGAACAGGGACCAAACTGATTCTACTGGGACGGGAGCGAGACAAAAAATAACAGCGGGCAGTTTTACTCAGAGAACAGGGACCAAACTGATTCTGCTGGGACAGGAGGGAGACCAAAAAAAACAGCGGGTAGTTTTACTCACAGAATAGGGACCAAGCTGATTCTGCTGGGACAGGAGCGAGACACAAAAAAACAGCGGGTAGTTTTACTCAGAGAACAGGGACCAAACTGATTCTACTGGGACAGGAGCGAGACAGACAATATACTTTATTTTATCCTGTCTCGCCTGTCTCGGCTTGTCGCAGGACTTATGACTGGGACAAACATGCCGATGTATTTTCTGTTGGCCACGTTTCTTGTGGTCTATATACAAACTCCAAGCATGTTAATACTAAACGAATATCCGATTAGCTGCATGCATGCAAACGGCAGCATTCACGTGCGTGTGATCAAGACATCGCGTTATCATTCATTCACGTTCTTGAGATCGCAAATCTGAATGCTGAGATGGATGTTCAATTAATTTCAATTGAAACACTTTCATAATATATATGCACACAATGTTTCGAATATGTTATGGATTCATATTTAAGATGACACTCGCAGTCCAATTGATCAGTCTCATATACACATAAAACACTCGAAAACTCATCAGAACTCCTTAAGTAATACGCATATTTACTGCACAGAAACTCGGCGTTTGGCGCATCTTCATCTGTGCCGTTCGCATCTTTCCGGATCGACAGTGGTCCCTTCATATCGCGCGGATATTGAGAACCACAAGGATTTATTAAATTCTGTCAAATCCTATGCTTCATTGACAGATTCAACTATATACCGGCATTTGTTTTGGAAGCGTGGAAGTCCAGGAACTATACTAGTGAATGGTTGTTCTCGAAAATTTGAGTGAGCAAAAGCAAAAACACCATTGAAACAATTCGCCAAAAAACAATTAATGGTCTGATCTGGGAAAACTGATTGACAACTGGTGGATAAATACTCATGCTTCGTGTGGACATACACATACGATGCTCGATGTCTGTATTACGGTGAGAAACAAACATATCCCCATATCATATACGTGAAAATGACTTTCCCATATTCTCGGTTTTGGCGATACCCTCGGTGTTGGCGATACCACGTACACGGGGGTGGTGTTTAAAACCCAAATGTTACATGAATATGATCATGTTGTTTTAATTGTATTTCATTGTTATGCATATTGATATGTTAAATTAAATGTTGTGTCATTCTCTGAGTTTGTGCAATTTTTTTTTGGTTGGAACTGACTGGGACTTTACAATATAATAAATAACTTGGAATACCTGTTTCCAAAACTTGCAACGGCTAATCACCATTGCATGAGTTTACGTCAGAATCCACCTAATATAGATTAAAGGCCCACATGGATCTTAATTGTCTGACTATAGCTATAGACCCACATATACATATAGTAACTGTTGTGAATTGTATTACCTGCCGTAGGGATTATATTTCATATCCTCGAAAAACTTTTCAAAAGAAAGAGGTGATGCCAATGTAGGACATGTGGTGGTAATTGGTCCTAATCGAAAACTGTGGCACGCTTTATAATATACATGATCTGATGATGAAATCGTTCCCCGCGAGGTTTGAGTCAAGAAGCACAACACATTAGTGTGATCTGGCATGATCTGGATTATTATTAACCCTTTACCCAACAGAACGACCCTGTATGATAAAATTGTCAAAAAATGTAGATAAATATTATAAAAATTGTTAAAAAATGTAAGAAAAAATTATAAAATTGTTAAAGAATGTGAGAAAAAATGGTAAAAAGTGTTAAAAAAAGATTTTTTCTAGGCCAATGCATTCTCTTATATATGCGAGGCGACCTATGGTCGACTCGCATATATAAGATAATGCATTGGCACACTCAGGGCATAACTGTAACCATCACAATGTGGTCAATGAACCGGTTCCAATGATATCCATATTTGTATGGTGTTATTGAGACAGACCGAAGATAGTTTAGGCTGTTGAAGCTTTATTTGGGCGTTTTTGGCCGCTTTGTTGGGCAAAGGGTTAAGTTTATGTTGACAGTTCAGCATCGATTTAGTTTGACAATTTTCTGTTTAGGCCTATCTCGCCAGTCAACAAATTCTAATTGCGTCTGTAATGGTACCTATATCATGTCAATCATATAATAACTAATGGTACCTATATCATGTCAATCATATCATAACTGTAATGGTACCTATATCATGTCAATCATATCATAACTAATGGTACCTATACCATGTCAATCATATCATAACTGTAATGGCACCTATATCATGTCAATCATATCATAACTAATGGCACCTATATCATGTCAATCATATCATAACTAATGGTACCTATACCATGTCAATCATATCATAACTGTAATGGCACCTATATCATGTCAATCATATCATAACTGTAATGGTACCTATATCATGTCAATCATATCATAACTGTAATGGTACCTATATCATGTCAATCATATCATAACTAATGGTACCTATACCATGTCAATCATATCATAACTGTAATGGCACCTATATCATGTCAATCATATCATAACTAATGGCACCTATATCATGTCAATCATATCATAACTAATGGTACCTATACCATGTCAATCATATCATAACTGTAATGGCACCTATATAATGTCAATCATATCATAACTGTAATGGTACCTATATCATGTCAATCATATCATAACTGTAATGGCACCTATATCATGTCAATCATATCATAACTGTAATGGTACCTATATCATGTCAATCATATCATAAATGTAATGGCGCCTATACCATGTCAATCATATCATAACTGTAATGGTACCTATATCATGTCAATCATATAATAACTGTAATGGCACCTATATCATGTCAATCATATCATAACTGTAATGGCACCTATATCATGTCAATCATATCATAACTGTAATGGCACCTATACAATGTCAATCATATCATAACTAATGGTACCTATACCATGTCAATCATATAATAACTAATGGTACCTATATCATGTCAATCATATCATAACTGTAAGGGTAGAACAGGCCAACCGCCCCACTGCGAGGGGTAAAAATCTCCTAATGTTGCACCCTGTTTGCCATGGGGTGCATCTCGTGATGTGTGGCGTGTGAGTCCTGGAGGTACGAGGGCGGTCGTATCACGGGTGGCATCGACCTGCGGATACGACTTAGCTCATGGTCCTCTTTGACTTTGGTCATTCATATATTGGCGGATAGTGTTAGGTCTATAGGTGGGAACGTTATATATTTTGTTGTCGTAAATTCTCGATCGACAGATTATGTTGATTACCACCCAAATGTCATAGTCTGAATATTTCACCAATATAGCCAAATAACTCGATAGATTAAATTGTTATGAACTGAGTCCATCATGAGGATAAGTGGAAATCACACATTTACGGACATTTTCTGTTTAGATTGATAAGAGTGCAATAAACATTCAGAAAAGTTATGGAAACGAAGCTCTCTCAATTTGTCTAGAAACTAACCTTAAGGAGGTGCCCCATTCATGAATTGTCAAAACATCCCTATTTCAAACTATCAATTTGAAGGAGAAAGCAGTATCCTCTTTATAACCAATGTATGCTATATTACTATAACAACACCCATTCACCATCACTTATGAGAGATACGTTCTAATTTGTAAATTTGGTTTAAACAAAATAAAACAACAATTTTCAAGGCTGGTTGGAGAGTTTGATATGAAATATTTGCAACAAACGCACTGGATTATCTAGATTAAGAAGCCAAATAGGATGTCCGCTCAGTTGATAAATCTGAAATCAGGAACGTATGCGAGACCGGGGGTCAGAAAATAATTTACGAACACTATTCGCAATTATATTATTCCGGCCTCTGGGTACCCACCACCCCCTAATCTTGTTTTCCGATTTTGGGAGAGGGACACACCAACTTCAAACTGTATCAAATGACAATTTTACTCAGTTTTCCTGGTCTCGTCCGATGTGTGTTCTTTTTATTTACCAACAAGGCTGTAAAGATTAAAAACAATTGTCCAATAAATATGGGCCGCAGGGTGTGCTAACGGTTTCACATTTGAAATACAATATGGCTCCTGGTGGCCATGTTTTTTAAAAGAATTTCGGGAAATAAGGGAGGTTCCAATCTAGAGGGGTCACCCCGAAGATCCATATGAAGTTTGGTGACGATTGGATGAGAAATGTTACCTGTAATGTGTGCTAAGGCATTCAGTCATACAAAGAGTAAAATCCAAGATGGCCGATGGCAGCCATGTTTTAACATAATTCGGGGAAATGGTAAGCACCCATCTATAGGTCACACCAAGGATCCATGTGAAGTTTGGTGATGATCGGATGAGGGATATGCTCTGTAGGGTGTACAAAATGATTTAGTGATGCAAAGATTAAAATCCAAGATGGTTGCCGACGGCCATGTATTTCATTGAAAATCATTCAAATTTGACAAAATCGGTAAAATTTTGTTTTAACATCTTTAAGTTTGTTTTATTTTGTTATTGTTTTTCACCCACTGAGCGACGCTGTGTCCAGTGAGTGTACTACAATCTTAGGAAACATGCGTTTCTGCTGAATTGAACTGACCATGCGTTTCTGCTGAACTGCACTGACGTCTGATCGCAAAATAAAATTATAATCATTATCAAAGCAAACGCCTGGATAACACCGTCATATACAGTTTCATATTATGATGTTGATCAGATATCGTCAATAAAATTAGAGCTCTAATTAATAAAACTAAGTAGGTCTGCTAAGGTATTTCTGCCAATTAGGTAACTACATTCAGGGTTGGAGCCGAAACTTGAGAAAATTTCAATTTCAACCAATTGAAACGCCGTTGGAACGCAAACGGGTTGAGTTGGGGTCAATGCACCCGCAAAATGACGCCATCGTAAACAAGACGCCTCTTCAAGTTCAAATCTTACATGTCTCGCTTGAAGATGTATTCGGCTCGGAAGCGTTGTACTTTGTGATGGAATTAATAGTCCGATCTTAGTTACTTGTATGCATCTATTGCTTTGTTTGCACGTGAGCTTCTATGAAGACTTGCAGGATTTTCCGGACGTTCAAGCGAGGACAGGCATTCTCGACTTGCGCTTAAAGGTACTCAATCCGATAAAACTCCTCTCAATTACTATTTCAATGGCTTCGGGGGTCAAAAATATTTGATTCGAGTCGAAGAAGTCACCCATCAAAGCTCAGATTTGTTAGATATCGATTTTATAAATCTATTATTTTTCATTATCGGGAATACTATCTGGCCCAGAACTCAGTCAAAATTGCGTTATTATTACCACTTGATTTTAGAGTTATCCATCCTTGTCTGTTTGAATAGATTTTGGTGTACACATCCAGAGCAGATTACGGCAGTTGAAGGCAATTATTAGTACTCATCTCGAGTGAATAACAAATTTCAAAAATCAATATCTAACAACTCTGAGCTTTGTTTGATGGGTTCTTCGACTCGAATCAAATATTTTGTACCTCCAAAGCCAAAGAAATAGTAATATAGGACCCTCTGATCGGATTGTTGTTGTTGGGATCTGTTGAGATGGGTACCCTCTGTTCGGATTGAGTACCTTTAAGCACAATAGGGATTCCTTCTTGCGCTTAAGTGCAATTAGCTATTCCTTATTTCGCTTAAGCGCAAATAAATATTTCCTTATTGTACTTAAGCGCAATTAGAGACTCAATCACCACTAAGAACAACATGGAGAAGTATATACAAATGTGTTCTTATATTCCTTATTGATAGTTCTACTGGAATGACATTTCGCATGTCGAAACCATTTTTATGCAAACCAACAGTTACAGTGTTTGTGAACAAACGTCGCTAAACATGTAGTAAATTCAAATATTTTAGTCTGATTATGATTTTCAGAATACGTGTCAATGCTTTGACCTTTTCCAATGTTTACCATGGTATCTTATATTCGATGTTTATCATGGTATCTTATTCGACTCAATGGACTTGTATCGGCAATCGCACTGTAACAGTAATGTTGACATAAATATTTGAAATGCGACATCTCGTTATTGGAGAGTTATACATAATGAAAATAAGTACACAGTAAATCGATGTTTTAATGTAATTGTTGGCGACAGTTGATTTACCGACTATGCTATACCGCATGAACCCACTGCGAAGCCTCGAATGTCTTTATTTCCTTTAGATTAGTTCTTGTTTATGGTATATACAGTACGCATCATGGTGTCTAAAATATTTATGTACCTATTTAGCTCCGAAATCGGACCGCTGTTGAACGAAAACGATCCTCATTCCAGGCATCAATCAACCACAGGGCTTTGAGTAGGTGATGCTGTCACATATACTTCTGCAGAATCGCATTAGCATTGGTCATTGGCAGTGCCATTTGGAAAACCACCGTGATTGTATCAGTTGCTGAATATAATACTGAACATTTCTAAATACACTGTTACATAACAGTATGATATATAGTCCTATAGTTCCGGAAATAATCTGTAATTCCCTTCATTCATTTCTTATAACATTATTGGTTAATTGTTTCAGATCAAGCGATGACAGACGAAGTTTTCACGTTTGTCACAGAAATGCATGTCACTACATGTTAACGCATTTCTCGAAACACAAAAAGTACCGCAATCGATTTAATAATACCAATAATTGACCATAATTACCCATACACAACAGTCAGTTGCGTATATAATTGGCTATTGTAGTTGGTCATATTCACTAATGCCAGACATTCGCGAAGCGTTCTTCGTTTTCTAAAACCGCATCAATGTCTTTACAACGTCATTCATTTGTATGTACCCACAACGCACGGTGAAAATAACCTGTCGAAAATAAAGAAACTCAATTTTGGCACAATAAATTAAGGCATTTGGCTTTTAAAATAAAAAAAAAAATCTCATTGACGGACGCCACGCGAGCACGGAGCAGCCTTATAAGCTCTCACTACTTTCAGAACACCACGACTGAGACAATTAATTAATTATCGTCAGTATACATTAGAAGTCGTGCAAAATAATGCTGTTTTTGTTAATTAACAAATAGGTTGGTGTCTAATTAGAACTTACTTACTATTTATTACTTTATGTGCTATTGACCACCGGCGATTTTGTTGATTCTGATCAATAAGTGAGATTTTTGTATTACTTCATTACGGCCTTCTGCATGGGACATTCAGTGTTCATATAAACGTAGTTCAGTACACTAGGACCTTCTGCATGGGACATGCAATGTTCATATACAGGTATTTCAGGCGTTTATAGACCAGTCAATATCCGGAAAGTAACATAAACGAAAATTATTAGCTGTATTTTTTTTTAGCTCAAACCACCAGTTGCTTCAAAGAAACGGATGGCGTTCGCGGCGGGTAAATCTGTTAACATAGTCAAAATCATTAAATCCACCGTAAAAAGAAATTATATTAAAACATAGACTCATTTTATTATTATACCAATCATAAATATCGCGTACACAGTGTGTTATTGTCAAGATCGAACGCTGTGTTATGTAAACAAAGGCCAAATTATGTCATCTAACAAACAAACAATACAAACTAACATCATTTTAACATTATAACACGGGCCCCTTTCCTCTTTTCAGCGCACCACACGACTCGCTCAGCAACAACAAAAACAATAAACGGACACATCGGGACCCCCATTCCCGTATTAAAGCTCGTGTGCTCTCCCATAACAACGCTCAATTCAAATCAATTCAATTCAATATATAACATTTAATTCAATTAAATTCAACTTTTGCCGTGTCCAGACATGACGTTTTTTCTGTGTACAATACCTTCAAAACAGCAAACCGTGGATCACTCGATCTTTTCGAACAAATCGGGCGCTACTATACCCTTACCACTCCGACGAAGTTCACATTCACGGCGCATGCACAGCAGTCTCAGTCAAATCACACCAAGTATAATGTCAATCGACATACTGCTCGTTGTCAGTTCAAAATCAAGCTAATTTACATACAACTAATATAATTAAGGAATTTACTACTATTGTGCATTTAACCCATCCGTAGTAAATTTTCTGGCGGATATTCTAAATGACACATAATTACGTAACACACACAATAATGAATATTTCGATTGTATCGTCAACTGAACGTAGTAAAATGCGCGCGCTTGTCTTATTAAGGAGATAACGAAATAGTGTGTCACCTCAATAGCATACGCATAAAGGATAGCTTGTTGATCATTATATCATTTCTTTCTTGTTTATTATACATTTTCGTCACTACGTTTTGATGCCGTTTGAGTGTAAAATCTTATATAGCGCTATTTGTCCTCGAAACCGGTCCTACTAAAACCCGACCGCACCCGACCGCACCCGACCGGACCCGACCGCACCCGACCGGACCGCCCCAGGGGTCCGAGCGAGATGGGGTTTGCACTATCGTGTAGAATGGACCCGAATGTACCAAAGTTCCAATCTCCAAGTCGAGAGCTCGAGCGGACACGGCACTGTTAACCCTGACTGGCGGCCGTTTCCGCCAGGTAGGGAAATTCAAAAAGGCGCCGACCGCACCTCCCCTGACTACCTGACCACGGAAATGGACATTATATCATGAAGTACATACCCATATGCATCCATGGGCGATCGGACAAGTCGCTCGCTGCAGCGGAAGTGAATAAATTAACCCATACGCTGCTGCCAAATTCGCTATAAATGCACGCAAAAACGCCGAAATTAACACCCGCCGACCGGACCGCCCCTAGTGGTCCGAGCGAGATGGGGTTTGCACTATCGTGTAGAATGGACCCGAATGTACCAAAGTTCCAATCTCCAAGTCGATAGCTCGAGCGGACACGGCACTGTTAACCCCTGACTGGCGGCCGTTTCCGCCAGGTACGGGAAATCCAAAAAGGCGCCGACCGCACCTCCCCTGACTGCCTGACCACGGAAATGGACATTCTATCATGAGGTGAATACCCATATGCATCCATGGGCGATCGGACAAGTCGCTAGCTGCAGCGGAAGTGAATAAATTAACCCATACGCTGCTGCCAAATTCGCTATAAATGTACGCAAAAACGCCGAAATTAATACCCGCCGACCGGACCGCCCCTAGGGGTCCGAGCGAGATGGGGTTTACACTATCGTGTAGAATGGACCCGAATGTACCAAAGTTCCAATCTCCAAGTCGATAGCTCGAGCGGACACAGCACTGTTAACCCCTGCCTGGCGGCCGTTTCGACAGGTACGGGAAATCCAAAAAGGCGCCGACCGCACCTCCCCTGACTGCCTGACCACGGAAATGGACATTCTATCATGAGACGAATACCCATATGCATCCATGGGCGATCGGACAAGTCGCTAGCTGCAGCGGAAGTGAATTAATTAACCCATACGCTGCTGCCAAATTCGCTATAAATGTACGCAAAAACGCCGAAATTAATACCCGCCGACCGGACCGCCCCTAGGGGTCCGAGCGAGATGGGGTTTACACTATCGTGTAGAATGGACCCGAATGTACCAAAGTTCCAATCCCCAAGTCGATAGCTCGAGCGGACACGGCACTGTTAACCCCTGACTGGCGGCCGTTTCCGCCAGGTACGGGAAATCCAAAAAGGCGCCGACCGCACCTCCCCTGACTGCCTGACCACGGAAATGGACATTATATCATGAAGTGAATACCAATATGCATCCATGGGCGATCGGACAAGTCGCTAGCTGCAGCGGAAGTGAATAAATTAACCCATACGCTGCTGCCAAATTCGCAATAAATCTACGCAAAAACGCCGAAATTAACACCCGCCGACCGGACCGCCCCTAGGGGTGCGAGCGAGATGGGGTTTGCACTATCGTGTAGAATGGACCCGAATGTGTCCGCTCGAGCTATCGACTTGGAGATTGAAACTTTGGTACATTCGGATCCATTCTACACGATAGTGCAAACCCCATCTCGCTAGGACCACTAGGGGCGGTGCGGTCGGCGGGTGTTAATTTCGGCGTTTTTGCGTACATTTATAGCGAATTTGGCAGCAGCGTATGGGTTAATTTATTCACTTTCGCTGCAGCTAGCGACTTGACCGATCGCCCATGGATGCATATGGAAACGGCCGCCAGTCAGGGGTTAACAGTGTCCGCTCGAGCTATCGACTTGGGGATTGGAACTTTGGTACATTCTGGTTCATTCTACACGATAGTGCAAACGCCATCTCGTTCGGACCCCTAGGGGCGGTCCGTTCGGCGGGTGTTAATTTCGGCGTTTTTGCGTACATTTATAACGAATTCGGCAGCAGCGTATGTGTCAGGGGTTAACAGTGCCGTGTCCGCTCGAGCTATCGACTTGGGGATTGGAACCTTGGTACATTCCGGTCCATTCTACACGATAGTACAAACCCCATCTCGCTCTGTCCCCTCGGGGCGGTCCGGTCTGGTGCGGTCGGGTGCGGTCGGGTGCGGTCGGTGCGGTCGAGTTTTAGTAGGACCCTCGAAACAGCTTGGCGGCAGTTTGAGGTTTGCGTTGTTTTGTGCGAACACGTGGTTATTGTTTACGCGGAAGATCCTCGACAATAGCCGACGATTTACGGAAATCTACACGTAACTTCGTGACTATCCGATGATAAACAGTCAATGTGCTTTTCGCGAAAACATAACATAATCTAACTGTATTTTCTGTCACACAAAGTGTTTTGTGGATAATATTGAATTCATAATATCATTATATTATACTATTAGTATATTCTTGAGGAAATTTTCATATTTCGGTAACTGTTATTTCTAAATTATAACCTACAACCAACGCCACCCGAGGTTTTAAATTGTGTACGCAGGATTAACGGCTTCTTAAATTGGCTACAATGCATACCGAAAAATGACGGAAACGGCCGTCAAGTATATTTCCGATGATCCGTATTTGTCTGATGACGCGGTATGAATATAGGGACAAAATACCCCAATCAAATAACTGGATCGAACTCCACCACCACGCCCTGTGAGTTAATTGAATAAGTGTCGCTTGTGTCGCATATATGACCAGGAATTGCGTCACATGCAGTCAATGTGCACAACCGTCGTACACTTATTGATAGAGCTGCTGATTGTGTCAGGGAGAGTCTGGGAGACGCAGTTTCAGTTAAGAGAAAATGATCACCATCACAAGGTAGGGTTATAGATTCGATTGTGGAACAAATTATGCCATTTAATGATTGCAATATTACTTTTTAACATTTGTGTTGAAACATTGTCTGTCTGTCAGGTGGGTTGATACTGGGTAATGCTCAATCATTTAGGTGTCAGTATTAATCTCTTATATTTGCTCACGCATGTAACATTATTGTTGGCATATACAGACAACTAATTGGCAATCATCGAATTAATAGGAAGGCATCATCGCAAAACCACACCCACATAATGTGTATCATTCAACGGTCTGCTAACTAAAATTCATTTACGAAATCACAAGAGGGATGTAAACACATGTAATTCTAATTTCTGAATTATTGTTGCTATGTAAGTACATTTATTTGGCAACCCCGGTGGTATAAATGCATAATTGTCCCCTTCTCCAAATATTGTCTATCATCTAGTTGACTTCAAATTAATACTTACTTTTTCAAATTAAGAGAGGAATTTCTCATGACCCATATTTGCAATTTTTTCTGAATTGTCTATCAGCTAATTGCCTTTGATTTTAAATTTAACTGTGAAGTCACCTGTGTGATTTCTGTGGGCAACACATATATATTCTGAATTACATGCCAATTCAGAATCAACGGTGAAGTCACATGATGCTCTCAAACACTGGATTTTAAATTACTATTAACATATAATGACACTTAATTGCTAAGTTGCAATCTTATAACTAATAAGGCGGCTTCTTTGCATACCACACCCCATATATTGTATAGGTTGTACCATTAAAATTTATGTCAATATGAACTATGAAATAAAGATGCCATGTTTAGTCTTATGAGCCCTGATTTCTAAATTATAGTGTTGCTATGTGATGACATTTAATTGGCAACCCGATAGTCCGAGAGCCCATAAGGTTTTATTGTCGTCACTCTGACCAAAAGACCCACTCTGCTCATTTTGTGGCAAATTATATGTAGTTTACGGAAACCAATTTCTTGCGAGTGGGAAACGCGGCGTTTGGGAGATATTTAACATAGAATGATGCCTGGTGAGAGCGAAAAATGTTACTTAAGTGTTGGGGGAGGGTTAGTAATTACGAATGTATGCAACATGTGTAATGTCAGCTAACACGTTATATATACTATTTTGTCGGCAATAAGTCATTCTATCTAATGAATAAACACAGAATTAGAATTTCAGCCACTGACCTCGAGTACGAGAGGTCAAATGTCAAATATATTTTGAAACGCGTTTTTTTTTTAAATGTCAAATTGGAAAGTTAGCTTAAGAAATTTTATAATCATCTGTTGGAATCCGTTCTAGTATATTTTTGAACTTTACTGTATACCAGATTCGGATATGTGGAAAGAAAATTAACACAGCCGTAATTGCAACCATTCAAGTTGTCAGCCAAAATGTGTGCCGAAATAGCCAAAAACAGCAAAAATTCATAAGGTCTCTTTGATCGCTGTTATTGTAAAGATGATGTCACATGCGGTCATGTTGTCCGTTCGATACGTTATGGTAATATACAACCCTTACAAATTAGCCAAAAATCCAACACAAAACTCCAATATGGCGGACAAGATGGCCACCGAAATGTGAAAATTTGCTATTTTTCGGACATTTCACCACCTTTCGTTTGTCTCTGTTGGAAAATATTGGCTTTTTGACGCGATTTTATACATTAATCGTATAGAACAATCATTGGCGAACACATGGGGATAATAATATACATTCTTTGCTGGAAAGTTTTGTCCGATATCACGTTTTCCCAAATGCCGTATAATCCGGTCAAAGCCAAAACGACGCTAATAACGCAATGACTGTTTCGAATCAATGAATGTTATTGCTATCACAACAAAACCCACGCGTAATATGTGCAGGAGATACTCGAGCTAGGATTCCTCTTATACCCGAGTAGAGAAATATTCACCCAAATCCAAGATGGCGGCTAAAATGGCCACCAGAAATAGAAATATTGCCGAATATCGCTGATTTTAACACCAGTGACAGTACTGTTATTGTCACGACAACTCCACAGCTGCTTACTATGAATGAATATTTTATTTGTGCAATAAATCATGTTAATATACAAATAATCACAAATAACATAAATTATTATTGCACAGGGGGCGACATGGCCAATATAGGCCGTCTTCCTGTTGTCCCCTGAGTTCATAGATGAATATATTGTATTGTATATAGCGGTTATCCTTATTGGTTCACGCACCTCGGTTGGTGCCACCTATTAATTCGCTTGTCTAGTGCAATCGTGTTATCATCGAAGCAAGAATTAAGCTGGAGAAAGGTGGAAAACACACATGTATGAGGGTGTGTCCGAGTATGTATATAGTAATGTATTTGTGAGTTTGGTTTACTGGTCGCTCTATAAGCGTTGATCAAATTATGTTTTGTATATCTCATATCTGATTTTAACATCAGTGACAGTACTGTTATTGTCACGACAACTCTACAGCTGCTTACTATTGTGAGTAGGGTACACTGAGTCGAAGAATTGTGCTTATATTTCATCCAAATAAAAGTTGCCCAAATTCAAAATGGCGCCCACAATGATGGACATATTTAGAAAATCACCGAAAATATATCATATTCACATCATTGGGCATTATTGTCGAGACAACTCTACCCATGCTTACAGCCGAGTTGGAAATACTATGATAAAAAGTAATTATCTTGGATTTGATGAAGGATTTTTTTTCCCAAATCGAAGATGGCGGCCAAAATGGCGTCTGAGATTTGAAAACAAGCTTACATTCCTTTACTGTCATACTATGTGCGTCATTGTTGTGAGAATTCTACACACACTTAAACATTCATATGGAAAATTGATATGAAGTATCTATTTGAGTTTGGCCAACTCTCGCAATCAAGATTGCTGCCAAACTGGTGGCCAGAAATTGAAGAAAGTCGAAATTATCACACACAAATTTCATCTTTTCGTCATAATATCAATATGTATGGATTGAACGAAACGGTACATAAGCCAACTATTAGTTCCAACATAGGTCGTCGCCTTCTGGAAGGATGAAAACCCACAATACATATGCCGGTGTCAAGCTCACGCGTTTGTTTCGAAAGATGGGAATTCTTATCCTTATTCTTGACGAGCTTCATTCGTGGTAGCTTATGGTATAATTCAGACACTACATATGGGGTCTGATCGTCATATTGTGTGATAAACTAGAAAGTTATGCGGTGGATGCGTATAATAGCTTTCAGAAGGACGTCTCTATCCGCGTATTCAGATTCAGATTTGGTAACTTAATGTGGATAACAAAATGGTGATCTACCCATCCAGCCACTTCTCAATATATGGTTCATCAATTCACATATTCTAATACTGACGTAGCCGGATATCTTCTGTATATGGCTTCGAATTTCTGAAAGCCTAACATTTGACGGGTGCCTTTCTGCTAAGGCGTAGAAGACCATAATGCATAATATACTTTCACTTCTTGACCGTGATCATAAGAACAGTCCTTGTGGCTTCCAGCAATCGTCTCATCGTACAGACCCAAGCAGATAATAACAATACACAGTCATGGTGGCGTCCAGCAATCGTCTCACCGTACATATCCAAGCAGATAATAACAATACACACGGTGCTAGTTTGTGGGCAAGTGCCATGATAGTGGAAATGAAATTGGACCATGACTGCACTGCCCCTTCTTTGGGTATGTTTTAGATTTAGACATGATCTCATGTAGCTTTGCTTCCCTTATATGCTAAGATTGTATCTTCCAATCCGTTTGGAAGCCGTTCTTGATCAATTAGACCAGGCTTGTACCATTGGCTACTACTATATATATAAGCACCACCCAGAATGGGATGTAGTCTTGAGGACGATGCATTTGGTAGTTGATGTCATACTCACGATGTGTGATGGTCGGTGTGGTTCAAGAAAGTGCAATGCCATCACCACAATGGTGAAACTTTTAACTCGAAAAACATCTAGGGGATTGTTGAGACATTGCATTAAGTTTAACCTACGTTGGATACACCAATTTATTTCTTGGTAACATCGCCATTCAAAGCCATTGTCCTGCATGAGACATATTAACTACTATATTCTAAAGTTATATACTATAAAGCTATATGACCATAAAGGTCAAGTTCACCAATGTCGTCATCCATTCCCATCGATCTATAAATTGTTCTCACAAATGCATCACAGTTCCTTGGAAAATACCGCCCATATACTGACACTAGTCTTGAGAGAGGATAACAACAACGCATACCCTAATTCCATAAAGACATCATTTAGCCCATCCGAGTCTTCTGGGGAGGATAGGATAGTATTATCCAGACAAAAGTGCATGTCTGGTCAAGTTGTTTAAGAACGGCCTTGAAACGGATGTGGAAACACAAATCTTACCACACCAAAAGCACCAACACACATGACATTCTATATCTGAAACATGCACCTGATGTGGGGGTGTATGCCGTGGCCCATTTCATTCCCACTGTCATGGCGCTTGTCTACAAACTTACAAACTAGCACCGCAAGTATTGTTCTTCTCTGCTAACGAGACGAATGCGGGACGTTACAAAGTTGCTTAGGATCATGATCAAGAAGTGTGGGTAGTCGGTACATTATGGTCGTCTCTGTAGCAGATATGAATGTGTCCAAGGGAATGAGACAGCTAGCTACCATTTGAAACACTGCCGAAGTTCTCCACGTATGCCAATACGTTCGCTAAGTTTGTGAGTTGAACCATTCATTGAGAAATGACTAGTTAGCTGGGAAGTTCGCCAGGTGTACATGTGGTTATCCACATGGGATATGAGAAATACATACATGGAGATGACCTGTAAGCTTGTATACTTATAGACCATATGCCTTTCTAGTTCAAGATGACGACCAAATTCTCACAACAATGACGCACATAGTATGAAAGTAAAGGAATGTAAACTTGTTTTCAAATCTCGCACGCCATTTTGGCCGCCATCTTCGATTTGGAAATAAAATCCTTCATCAAATCCAAGATAATTACTTTATCACAGTATTTCCAACTCGGCTGTAAGCATGGGTAGAGTTGTCTTGACAATAATGCCCAATGAGTGAATATGATAGATTTTCGGTGATTTTCTAAATCTGTCCACCATTGTGGGCGCCATTTTGTATTTGGGCGACTTTTATTTGGATGCAATATAAGCGCAGTTCTTCGACTCAGTCTTCCCAACTCACAATATGTGTGGAGTTGTCGTGACAATAGCTGTCACTGATGTTCAAATCAGCGATTTTCGGCAATTTTTCTATTTCTAGTGGCCATTTTGGCCGCCATCTATGATTTGGGTGAATATTTCTCAACTCAGGTATAAGAGGAAGCCTAGCTCGAGTATCTCCGGCACATATATACGCGTGGGTTTTGTTGTGATAGCAATAACATTCATTGATGATTCGAAACAGCCATTGCGTTATTAGCGTCGTTTTGACTTTGACCGAATTATACCGGCATTTGGGAAAACGTGATATCGGACAAAAATTTCCAGCAAGGAATGTATATTATTATCCCCATGTGTTCGCCAATGATTCTTCTATACGATAAATGTATAAAATCGCGTCAAGGAGCCAATATTTTCCAACAGAGACAAACGAAAAGTGGTGAAATGTCCGAAAAATAGCAAATTTTCACATTTCGGTGGCCATCTTGGCCGCCATATTGAATTTTTGTGTCGGATTTTTGGCTAATGTGTAAGGGTTGTATATTACCATAACGTATCGAACGGACAACATGACCGCATGTAACATCATCTTTACTAAAACGGCGATCAGAGAGACCTTATGAATTTTTACTATTTTTGGCTATTTCGGCACACATTTTGGCTGACAACTTGAATGGTTGCAATTACGGCTGTGTTAATTTTCTTTCCACATATCCGAATCTGGTATACAGTAAAGTTCAAAATTATACTAGAACGGATTCCAACAGATGATTATAAAATTTCTTAAGCCAACTTTCCAATTTGACATTTAAAAAAAATGGCGTTTCAAAATATATTTGACATTTGACCTCTCGGACTCGAGGTCAGTGGCTGAAATTCTGATTCTGTGTTTATTCACTAGATAGAATGACTTATTGCCGACAAAATGGTATATATAACGTGTTAGCTGACATTACATATTCGAAATTACTAACCCTCCCCCAACACTTAAGTAACATTTTTCGCTCTCACCAGGCATCATTCTATGTTAAATATCTCCCAAACGCCGCGTTTCCCACTCGTAAGAAATTGGTTTCCGTAAACTACATATAATTTGCCACAAAATGAGCAGAGTGGGTCTTTTGGTCAGAGTGACGACAATAAAACCTTATGGGCTCTCGGACTACGAGGTTATACTTACATAATCACAACATCCCCAAATAGTGTCTATCATCTGGTTGACTTCAAATTCACACCCCGAGTGGGCCCGGGGTAGATTAGACCAACCGCCCCACTGCGAGGGGTAAAAATATCCTAATGTGGCACCCTGTTTGCCATGGTATGCATCTCGTGAGGTGTGGCGTTTGAGTCCTGGGGGTACGAGGGCGGTCGTATCACGCGTGGCATCGACCTGAGGATACGACTTAGCTCATGGTCCTCTTTGACTTTGGTCATACATCTCTTCCAGGCGGGTGGTGGAGTTGACCCGGCGTAATCAATCGGCTAGTCACGCCTCTCGCCAGTGTTTCAGATTCAATTTTTGTTATATATTGTATTTCTCGTCTCATCTGTAAGGGTTTTTTTTTCTGTTTTTCACGTATGATGTTTCTGTTCTCTCTTGTCTCTTTTGTGTTCGTCCTGCTGATTGTTGAATCATATATTGTTCGCGCCTACCTCACCACAAAGAGGTACCAGGAGGCTGCTATATGCATTGGCTAAACGGGTCACCAGCCTTTAGCCAGAATTCCAAGGGTAGTCCACGGCGGCTACTGGGCTAGTTGTCGATTTTGTGCTTTTCGTATGGCAACTCAAAACAACAAACAACGTATTGCTCGTAAGAATGATGACTCACCAGGTTCCAATGATGCCATGGTATTCCCTCAGTACTTGGTGTTTGGCTTTGACCCATATGTGAAACGACCCTCTATCTTTGTCACTGATAAAACGCTAAAAAGCATTGCTGGATAATTGAAATATGTTAAAACAGCAGGACTGGGCCAATAAGTGGCTCTCTCCTGATTGAATGCTCAAAGAAAGTTCAATCTGATCCTCTGCTATAGTTAACAACTAGTGCACAAACGCCAGTATTGGTCACTCCTCACAAGGCATTAACCCTTTACCCAACAAACCGGCCAAAACCGGCCAAATAAAGCTTCAACAGCCTAAAATATCTTCGGTCTGTCTCAATAGAACCATACACATATGGATATCATTGGAACCGACTCCTTGACCACATTATGATAGTTACAGTTATGCCCTGTGCCAATGCATTCTCCTATATATGGGAGTCGACCATAGGTCGCCTCGCATATATAAGAACATGCATTGGCCTAAACAAATTCTTTTTTTACCATTTTTTCTTACATTCTTTAACAATTTTATAATTTTTAATGTGTTAAGCCAATGCATTCTCTTATATATGCGAGGCGACCTATGGTCGACTCGCATATATAAGAGAATGCATTGGCACAGGGCCCTTCTGTTGGGTAAAGGGTTAAATAGTAGCAGATCTGTGTTGCGAACCGGAGATATAGCCGATTCTTCGGAATCAGAAATATGGGCGGAGTTGGCTCCGATTTACAAAAACTATTAATGGTATACGAGTTCCTCTGAATAGTTACCTTCTGACCTTCAATCGGTGCGAACATACACCGACATTGAAGGTTGGATACATGAGAGTAGATATAAACATCACTCACATTATTCCTACTCGGTTCCACTCACACATGTTATTCATAGTATTCGTTCATTATATCGACCAAGTAGGTGCCCATACATATGAAACACTTTTCGTACCATCGCCCTAACAACGCCTATATATTAAAAACACAGTGTGCACACGATAAACGTAACCTAAAAACAATCAAATTAATTCGGCCATCTTCATCATATAATCTGTCACCACATCCAGGGGTGATAGGAAGACAGTCAGACATGACTATATCACCCCTAGCAATATACATGTATAGTCTATTAATATTATATTAATTTGTAATTGTACTTTCCATGTGTGTGTATTGTAAATAAAATTATCCTATCCTATACGATCCTAAATTCTTCTGTTCCAAATCCACTACGATGTTTTAATTGCCAGGGCTATGGCCATTGCCAGGAGCATTATACAAGTAAAGAAACCATTTGTGCACGCTGTTCCGTTTCTGGCCGTGATAATAAGGATTGTACAAATCCTAAAAAAATTACGAATTGTCAAGGTTCACGTGCTGCAATGGATCATTCATATCACATTTGGGACTATGCATTTAGAGATACAAAGATGTAAGGCGGAAAAACATTTATCGTATATAGATGATAAGAAAATAGGTGCCAGACCATCAATTCCTCAAGTGACCTACTCAGCTGCCGTTTGTAGAAAAAAGTATGTTGATGCCGGCACTCAGACAGAAAGTCAAACAGAACTTGTAAGTATATCGCTAGCAACACAAGTTCTCAAGGGAATGATATTATTCCTGTTCCAAAACCTGTGTCACAGGCAATTGATACAGCTACTGCAGTTTTTACATTTGATCCGAAACCAACTAAGGAAGTTGATTCCAATGTTCCAAAACATAAATCTCCAAAATCTGTAAAAGGTTTGAACAGGCTGAACTTTGAGTATTCAAAGTTCGCTACGATGTGTAACGACAACTGTCCGCTTGGAAGCAGTGGGGCACATTGTATAGTGAGTGGAGGTGGCTGGCACGTGTGCGCAGGCTAGCCGAACAAGTCTACCACTGAATTACCTATCATTGAATTACCTGCCACTTCAGAATAAACTGTGAAGTAACATGGTGGATCTTCACACACTGGATTTTGAATTAATGTATCCATATAATGACACTTAATTACTAAATTACAATCTGAAAATTAATAAGATGGCTTTTTGAAAGTTTCAATCTTATATTTAATAAGGTGGCTTCGTTACAAACATCCAATTATGTTGTACCATTAAATTGTCTATCAATATGAACTATGCAATCACAAGTGGGATGTTAAAACACATGAGCCCTGATTTCTTAATTTATATTGTTGCTATGTAATGACATTTAATTGGCAACCATGAGGCTATATTTGGCAACTATCATTCAATGGTCTGCTAATTGAGATTCACCTACGAAATCACAAGAGGGATGTTGACACATGTGATCCATATTTCTGAATTATTGTTTCTATGACGACATTTATGGTATAATGGTGGTATAATTACATACATTCCCCTCCGCAAAAATTATCAACCATCTAGTTGACTTCATATTAGTATTTACCTTTATGCAATTATGGGAGAAATTTATCATGACCCACATTTGTAATTATTTGTGAATTTTCTATCAGCTGATTGCCTTTTAATTGAGATTTAGGTGAGAAGTCAAATGTGGGAATTTTGTTCATGGACTTGTATAATCTGAATTCTATATCATTCAATTTCCTTCCAATTTAGAATTAACTCAGTCGCATGACGAATCTATCAAACACTAGACTTTGAATAACTGTTGCCATATAATTACACTTAAATACTAAGTTACAATATTTTATCCAATAGTCTGGTTTCTTGAAATACCATCACCCCCCCCCCAATATGTTATACAATTGAACTGTCTACCAATACTCAACTACGAAATCACAAGAGGGATGCTTAAACATGTAAACTATAAGTCTGTAATTACTTCTGCAAAGTAATAGTAATTATTTTGCAACCATGATTCAGTAACAAAAGAAGTACCCCTCCCCTCAAACATTGGTTACCATCTAGTTAACTTGAAAATCAGATATACCTTTGGAATTAACCCTTTACCCAACAAAACGGCCAAAACCGGCCAAATAAAGCTTCAACAGCCTAAAATATCTTCGGTCTGTCTCAATAGAACCATACAAATATGGATATCATTGGAACCGGCTCCTTGACCACATTGTGATACTTACAGTTATGCCCTGTGCCAACGCATGGTCTTATATATGCGAGTCGACCATAGGTCGCCTCGCATATATAAGAGAATGCATTGGCCTAAAAAAAATCTTTTTTTAACATTTTTCTTACATTCTTTAACAATTTTATAATTTTTAATGTGTTAAGCCAATGCATTCTCTTATTTTTGCGAGGCGACCTATGGTCGACTCGCATATATAAGAGAATGCATTGGCACAGGGCCGTTCTGTTGGGTAAAGGGTTAAGAGAGTAATTATTTCTGAATTGTATATCAGCTAACTGTCTGTGAATTGATATTCAGTTCTGAAGTCATCTTATGTAATTATTTTCACGAAGAATACAGGTTTATTCTGAATTGTCGATCCTTGGATTGTTTCTAATTCATCATTAACTGTAACGTAGCACGATGATCTTCAAACACTTGATTTTTAATTGCTGTTGTTATATGCTGATACTTATTTGCTATGTTGTCACGATATAATTAATACGGTGGGTTTGTATATCCCACCCCCGAAATATGGTGTGTTCCATTAAATTGCCTGACAATTCATATTCAACTTTGAACTCACACGAGGGATGTTTAAGCATATAAGCTCGGATTTCTAAATTATTGTAGCTGATGACATTAAATTGGCAACCATTATGCTATAATTACATTACCACCTCCCTAATATGGTCTATCATCACGTCGACTTTAAAGCTAGATCTTTGCTATTAAGAGAGGAATTTCTCATGCCCCACATCGGTAAGTATTTCTGAATTGTCAATCCGCTAACTGCCTTTGAATTGAGATTCAACTGTGAAGCGGGCATACCTTTCACCAACAACACATTCTTAATGGTCTACCATTCAATTGCCTTACAATTCATACTTAACTGTTAAGTCGCATGCTAATCTTCCAAACACTGACTGTTGAATTACTGTTGCAAATATAATGAAAAAATTGTTAATTGGCAATAATAGAATTAATACCCTCTTCCCAGACCCATTAAATTGTCTGCCAAGTCATATTCAATGATGAAATCATAACAGGGATGTTTAACATATAAGCGCCATATATATATGAATATGATATATGAATTTTTTTGTTTGTATACAATTTTATATATAATATGTACATGCAGTATGCCATGCGGATGGAACCAAAGTAGTGTGGAACCAAACTGATGCTCTATATTGGTATTTGGTTCCACGGGGAACCAATTTGGGAGCTGTTTTCTTAGAGTGTATGTACCGAATAACGTCGCATCAATTCGAGACCAAGTGCGCTTTATTTACATGTTGACAGTTAACAGCGCGTAAGGAATTGGATGGAAATCGTGAACTGATGGGATATTATTATAAAGTTTAATATAGTTTATACCACGATGGCCAGAATTAGATACAATGATACAAGTTCCTGCATTATGAAGTTACTGCAATTACCAAGATGGCCACGATTACATATTTCTCCCACCCCTACACATTTTAGCACAGGCAGCCCGTATGGGATATCTGGGTGAGATTACCATTTTTAATTAAGATCCGGAACTATTTTAACACTCCGTCATCATGTTTTGTAGCAACTAAAACAATGGCGACCAACCTGTTACGCTTTGAATGTTTGAATGTTTATTTGCACGCTTCACGTTTCAAGTAAAAATAATACGGACGAATTCGTGGTCGCTAATAAAAATGGAGATATGCCTCCAGCATGTTAAACACGGGGAACCTTCAACATAAGCTCACTTGCAAACGCAGAGTTGCATAACGTAAACTTTAATCTACTAATTGTGTGAACACACTCCATCAAACCATGCAAACGGAAGGCATCAAAGCGAAACTGGCATTAATTGCACATTTCGTAACACGTAAAAAATAGCCCCTTCACAAATGACGAACAAAATAGTTCCACATTCGAACAATTGTCATCGTTACATTAAATCGTCGAACACGTCAAAGTAGCATGTCAAATTAACATTTCTCTGTCTCTACCAATATGGACATTTCCTATGACAAACACGATTAGTCAAGTTGTATATATTTTATATCAATAGCGCGTTTCTGGGAATCTGCATGTGCAATGATGTGACGTATTCATTTCGCTTTTACAAGCCCATGTCGATTTCATTCAAACGTATTAACCCTTAGCGCACGGGTAACGCGCTTTGTTTTTTACAGTATATACGCCGAACGCATCCAAGATAATCACGAACATCGCATCAGTTTTCTCTCCAGGTGTACCTTTAAGAAGCTAGTGGAATGTGCCAACGATTGGTATAAATAAAATCGGAATGAGGCTCCTGGGTTGGGAGAAAAATGGTCCATAATGACCTGGGATGTGGGCATGGAAAATGTTCACCATCGGGTGAGATTTTTCCATCCCACTCCCGAGATCATGATGGAAATATTAATCTTGGCTGGTCAAGTATAAATATTGGGGATTCTATGAGTATGATTCCCCTAGTACATGTTCCATCCTACATCCCGAATACCCCATGGGAAATAGTAACAACACCATATAGGTTAGCGCGTTGCGTTGCCGCGCGGAATACATTTAATCCGTTCACAACACATTCCATTCAAATGCTACACATTTCATCCAATTACACGCATATACTAATTCAATATATCCAACTCACATATCTGCATCTGAACAGATGTCGGAACATTACTTTTTTAGTTCGATCGACACAATGGAATAGACCCCGGAACATAACTAAATATTCCCAGAACATAACTGAATGTTCGAATTAACATCAAAGTATTCAATTCTCTGCAATACACATTCAGATCACTCAACACTTTTTTTAAATAAATACATTTTCATCCAAAAGTTAGATTTATGTATATATTATATGTCTCATACGTATGAATATATTATCCTTTCACCATCTCCACATAAACTATAATGTTACTATGGCACGTGGCCGGCCAGGAAAACCCATAGATAAAAACCCGTAGGATAAAAATTCTATGGAAACCTGTGACACCGAGCCGATTGCCCTTCTCTCTCATACTGATACGCCAGATAAGTATCGTACCTCAGTGTCGGCTGATCACTGGTAACATTATTTCCAACAAACCAATTATACTTTCCCAATTAATCTGTATATGCTTTTGTTGATCAAACTATAACGGCAACCTATATAAGTATAGACATCAATTAATCCAGTTCAAATCCTCTTGTACCCATAAAACAATGTATCAAAATGCCATTACAAGAATATCTTTAAAATTTAGGCTTCCGCACAGTTCGGTGGCTATAACGCAGATGATCAATTTACCCATATCCCTCCGCTTAAACAAATAGCGCCCCCTTCGGTATTCCGTCGATCGCCGCTAGGGGAAAGTACTTTAACTCTAATTCCCGTTAGTCAACCGAGTTAAAGAATATTTCCCCTAGTGCATGTCCTACATCCCGAATACGCCATGGGAAATAGTAACAACAACATATAGGTTAGCGCGTTCCGTTGCCGCGCGGAATACAGATTGACAAAGCAAGACAGTGTAAATTAATTAAATTTAAAGCATATTTCACATAACCATCTTTGGCACATTCAGATCTCCAACGACCATGGCGCTTAATCATGCGATCAGGTATTCCAGAATTTGCACAAGCAGTAGCACCACCCACTCTGAGACTATGAAGTCCAAAGTTTGATATATCGGGTACGATAGGTCGAAATCTTTCAGTAAAGAGTTTTCTTAACCGGGAATAAGAAAGCGGTTTGCTTCCGATCGAAGAAAGTAATCATGCTTGCGTTTAGTCAAATCTCTGAACAGAAATTTTTAAGAATTTGACTCGATTCTGCCCAAAGAAAAATACAGTTCTACATTTTTAACTGGACACAAAACTGTGCCAGTTCTGGCTATGACAGACCAGTTCCCATCTCGGTAAACATCGGTTTTACTGGTTTCCAGAAAAATTTCCATGTGAGTGTCATAAATTACAACATCGCTACGTCGAATCTTAAGAAGTTCAGCAATACGAAAAAAACCAGCATAACATAACACAAATGCACTGATCGATCTTTGTCTATACAAATTGCCATTTTCGAATAGAGAATTATACATTTTTGTTATCATTTCTGGAGCTATAGGCACCTTCTTAACATCTGGTCGAGCTTATGTCCCTTTTCACGCTTCCAAAATGTTTCTACATAAAACAGAGTCAGTAGGAGAAGGCTTACTAGCATGTGAGTGAGCCCACGTTGCAGAATAAAACGCACTGAGCATAGGGCTATCAGAATTATTGTTCTGAACTAAACTGGTGAGATAAATACCAAACGTCAAAGGTTGTGCAGGTAAAATGTCAACCCCATGTTGCAGGGTCCACCTTTGCCAGCGAAGAAATCCATACTGGTAGCTCCTGGTAGTCGAATCGGCTCTCATTGAAGCCAGAAATTCTGGAATATCTGACACGCATGTCTTCAGTCAGTCAGGTAACGTTGAGATATCATCTTCATATGCCTGAAAAAACACATTTGTAAACACACATTATTCACCATACACTGTCAATACTGAAACACGAACATCTATTTTTAATGCCAACATGCAGAAATTAAATTCACATTGCCAAACATACTGCATTGTGAACAATTGCTTTGATAAAATGACATATTCTTTGGTAAAATCATTGAATCACAAACAAAATTATTGAAAAGTTTGCCATCTGAACACAATAAAGGACAGAAAACAGTAGATTTCCAAAAAGGAACAATAAGCACACCACAATGCATTGCACTGAGCCATATAGCGAATGACTCGTGGAATAAGACATATAGGCGGTACAAACCATCCATTCTGTCCACCCCAAATATATCGTAAATGCATCCATGCCAGATGACTGAGGATCAGCTTTTTTCATTTTAAGCGCGACGGATCCATTCAACAAAAAGTGATATATCATTCCCTTGTACAATGTATTGTGTTATGTATTGAAATTGCAATATATTGGAATTGTTGTTTCATGCTACTTTTAGCTACAATAGATACGACACTAAAGTTATCGGTAAACCACTTCACCCTGCGATCTTTCAAATCTTTTAATGATTTCAGAACCCTTTCGACTGCAGTTAACTTCCACCATGCAAAACTTTTCACTGTTTCAAAACTAAGCCATCTACCAATAACTACGCGATCACCGTGATGAATCTCAAACCCACCAAAAATGGAATCGCTAGCATCAGTATATACTATCTTCTCACGTTCGGCTTTTAAAATAAGAAACCGAATATTCAATGTTCTAAGATGCTTCTCCCAATAATCGAAATGTTCTAAACTACATTCAGAAATAGAAATATTTTCATTCCAAGAAACTGCTTTTGCTGCATCTATCGAAATACTACGCGTCATTAACTGTGTAGTATGACCTAGAACGAGACCCATTGAAATGATTTGACCTACAAATCGGGCAACGAGTCGCACGTGAACCGCACCGAGTCGCGACCAATCACGGCAAATGTGTTTTGTCAAGCTGTCGTCCGTGATCTGCAGAGAATAATTGACAGTGGTTATTGAATAACCACGCCATGTCATAATACGTACATGTGTCCATATAGATTTATCGTTATGCAATATAAATTCACTGTCAATCAATCTGCACGAACTGCCTGGATAAAGCCAATGCCTACTCATAATCAGTACTAATCCCTTACTAATCCCAAACCCATCATCCAAATACATGACAATTGAATGACCATCACCTCGCCACTTTTTAATTAGTGGCCGAGTAACCTTTGTAAACAAATAAGGAGCCGTTGTCAGACCAACTGCAACGACTTCGAATTTAAAGTACATAATACGCACATTTTCAAAGGTTCAGGAGAATCAAAAAACATCGGTATGATTTTCACATAAAGACAAATGATGGCATGCAGAACGAAGGTCAAATTTAAACATCCAGGAATCTTTATGTAAATAAAACAAAGACACTTTCATATCCTCAAACTTTACTCACCGTTTCTGAACTGAAACGTTAACATGTCCAAGATCCAAAATCAATCGTTTTTACCCGAATTTGGAACTGAATCAGTTAAAGGATTGACCGCTTACGGCGGATGTTCACATTTTGTGACCAGCCCTTCTCTAAAAAAAAATTTGTCATTGCTTCTTATACAAATTCTGCATGCTTATTTGCCGAGTTATTATTCCGCATGAAGATTGACTCTGGTTCAAAATGAAATGGCAATTTGTATCCATTTTTAATCACATCTAACACAAATTCAGATGTACCATTGTTTCCCCAAAATTGTACATGCATGTTCAACCTGTTTTTAAAAGAAAACAATTGTTTTGGTCAACCTCAAATTCAAATGCATCGGACATTTCAAAAGAACCAACAATTTGGTCTTCAACAAGATTATACTTATCTTCTATCACTGTACTATCGACTTTCTGCTCCCGCAACTGGTTTGCTCAGTCCGTTCCGGATGACTGGACATTTGCTGATGAAGTGAGAGAAATCCCCGCACCCATAACAGGCACCTTTGCCACGAAAAGGCCGCTTGTCGGAGAAGCAGAAAACCATCATCGTTGTCAGAAGCGCGCACATTGCCGTGCGGCACACTAGGAACTTCCAATACTGGCTTAAAACGACGTTTGCTCGGCTGCTTATTTTTCCTAACACGAACCACACTTTTCTCAGGTTTTTTTAATCTTTGCTTCTTCATCCGAACCATCCGCAACTGGGTTAGAAGAATAATGCTTAACCGTCTCCCACCCGTAAGGAGATGAATCGGCAATCTTGACCAGCTTATTGCGATGCTTGATTGATTCATCGCAATCATCCACAACAGAACGAGCACCCCCCCCCCCCCCCCAATATCACCGGCTTCAATAGCTCGCTTGGCGCGTGCCAGGTTATCTCGTATGGAAGAATTAAATTAATATTGTATTTTGTGCCCCGGCCGCTTCCAGTTGAACTCTACATCGGATCTAATTTTCGGCAATTCTGACGAAACGGCAATAGTTGTTGAGACAAAATCTTATTAAAGTTCTGAAATTTTATCTTGCACTTTTTGGTAATTAACCGCTGCTAAAACATCTTGCAAAGTCGGTTCTGAATCTTGTTGTTCATGCATGTTCAAGATGGCGGCCACAGTAAAAAAAATTAGGCGTCCGCACAGTTCGGCGGCTGCAACGCTGATGACCAATTTACCCATATCCCTCCGCTAAACAAATAGCGCCCCCTTCGGTATTCCGTCGATCACCGCTAGGAGAAAGTACTTTAACTCAATTCCCGTTAGTCAACCGAGTTAAAGAATATTTCCCCTAGTACATGTCCTACATCTCGAATACCCCATGGGAAATAGTAACAACACCATATAGGTTAGCGCGCTCCGTTGCCGCGCGGAATACAGATTGACAAAGAAAGACAGCGTAAATTAATTAAATTCCCAAATTTAATGAAACTGACAGTCTTGAATTTAAAGCATCTTTCACATAACCATCTTTGCCACATTCAGATCTCCAACGACCATGACACTTAAACATGCGATCAGGTATTTTCACTAAGAGAATAACCACCGCCCACTCTGAGACTAGGAAGTCCAATTTTTGATATATCGGGTACGATAGGTCGGAAGCTTTCAGTAAAGAGTTTTCTTAACCGGGAATAAGAAAGCGGGTTGTCTTCCGATCGAAGAATGTAATCAAGCTTGCGTTTAGTAAAATCTCTGAACAGAAATGTTTAAGAATCTGACTCCCAAAGAAAAATACAGTTCTACATTTTTAACTGGACACAAAACTGTGCCATTTCTGGCTATGGCAGACCAGTTCCCATCATGGTAAACATCGGTTTTACTGGTTTCCAGAAAAATCGCCATATGTGTGTCATAAATTACAACATCGCTACGTCGAATCTTTAGAAGTTTAGCACTACGAAAAAAACCCAGCATAACATACCAAAAATGCGCTGATCGATCTTTCCGTTGGACAACATAATTACACACTTTCAGTGCTTATGTAACTAATACTAGAACTGAATTAGACAATATAATTGCCGGCTTATTTTTTAATTCGCCGATTAAAAATTAATTTCCTATCCATTTTTCCTAATTTAGACAATTTTTGTTCGGCCACATTTTAAATTTTGACAACTTAACCTTACGAACAAGCTTCGTACATACACATGGTCACATAATTCACAATACAAAATCGTATGATGATCTGTAAGATATATCTGACAATCCCCGTAGATAAATAGATAAGCGATGAAGTAAACACTAGTATTACTGAGACATCGATATGGAATGTACGGACTGAGAATGTACGGACTGAGAATGCGATATTTGATTTGAACAAATGGCTACCGGGAGTATTCCCCGGGGGAAAGCGAGAAATCATTGAAAAGCGTGCGTTTTGATTTGTCGACGGAAAAATCTTAGGGAAAAAACGGATATTATGATGGGTTTACGGTGTTGTCCGTCAATGGACATTTCAATATATGGAAAAATCCAACCATGAACAAAACATTCTGAAGTCATATTTTACCCAAACAGTTCACGTTTGAACACATTCAGGCATACACCGTTGTGGAGTTAACCCCATAAAACGGAATGACCTCATAATGTAGGAATGGACATGCAAATTACTTCGTAATGTAGCTAATGTAAGAACGGACGGATGGACACACGGAAATTACTATGTCAAACAAGGGTGATAACGCTGGTAATAATGAATGGACGAAACCCGTAGTCAAATAGCGGTTTTTTCGAGAGACCGAAACACAGACAATCACTTATATCGACATGGACAGGTGATCATCATATTTATTACAATAAACGGTCCACAGCCATGTAATGTGATATTAGTGCTAACAGATTCACGCTTCCGTGCATCGGACGCTTCAGTGCATCTCCGTTAATTTCTATGTCTGAGAAAAACGCTACACAAAATGCCTGGGTATGGTTTCTGAGCATTGTCTCCACCGAAAGCAGACTGATTATAACACAATGATAACAATAATTCCTGAACGTATCCATATGGCCAAACAAGCCACTAATAGTCGAGAAAACGGCGGTCTAAAGGGACCACCAGTGTTACGCCGAGTTATGTAGTAACTGACGAGTTTTGTGGTAGCTCACGAGTTATGTCGTAACAATCGACGAGTTATGTAGTAATTTCAGGTTACGAGTTTTGTAGTAAAATATATACGAGTTTTGTAGTAAAAAACAAGCTAACGAGTTTTGTAGTAATACTCGTCGAGTTTTGTAGCAACAATATTTAGTCAGTTTCAAAGGCGGGTTTGGACTTAATAAAATCGTATATAGTAAATGCAATGTTTTTTTGTGTAATTGTTTGTGTGGTGGACGTTAATGACACTGTAGCTCAACTTGATATTGATCCCTCGTCACTGGACGAGATCGGGACGAAACTTGATATATATACGTATTGTGGCCATGTTATTTATGTGCACCTGTTCCCGATTACCTCAGTCGCGTTCTGACAATAATGACGTTGTAGCTCAACTTGATATTGGTCCCTCGTCACTGCTGTGCCGTTTTTTCGGCAGATATGAGCGAAACTTCGTAACTAGAAGTACTATGGCCATATTATTAACTTGGTCCTAGTCCCCATTACATCAGATGTCGCATTCTGACGTTAATGACGTTATAGCTCAACTCGATGATGGTCCCTCGTCACTCCTCCGCAGTTTATCGGCAGATCAGTTGGAAAATTGGTACATAGACGTATTGTGGCCATGTTATTTATGTGGACCTGGTCCCAATTACCACATACGTCGCATTATGACGTTAATGACGTTGTAGCTCAACTTGATATTGGTCCCTCGTCACTGCTGTGCCGTTTTTCGGCAGATATGAGCAAAACTTCGTACCTAGAAGTACTATGGCCATGCTATTAACTTGAACCTGGCCCCCCCATTACGTCAAACGTCGCGTCCTGACGTTAATGACATTGTAGCTCAATCTGATGGTGGTCCATCGTCATTCATCCGCTGTTTATCGGAAGATCGGGACGAAACTTGGTACATAGACGTATTGTGGCCATGTTATTGATGTGGACCAGGTCCCGATTACGTTAGCCGTCGCGTCCTGGTGGCAATAACGTTGTAGCTCAACCTGATGGTGATCCATCGTCACTCATCCGCTGTTTCTCCTAGTCCCCATTACGTCAGATGTCGCGTTCTGACGTTAATGACGTTGTAGCTCAACTCGATGATGGTCCCTCGTCACTCCTCCGCAGTTTATCGACAGATCAGTTCGAAACTTGGTACATATACGTATTGTGGCCATGTTATTTATGTGGACCTGGTCCCGATTACCTCAGCCGTCGCGTTCTGACGTTAATGACGTTGTAGCTCAACTTGATATTGGTCCCTCGTCACTGTTGTACCGTTTTTTCGGCAGATATGAACGTATTGTGGCCACGTTATTTATGTACACCTGGTCCCCATTACGTCAAAACGTCGCGTCCTGACGTTAATGGCGTTGTAGCTCAGTCCGTTTCTCGACATATCGGGGCGAAACTTCGGACCTAGAGGAATTATGACTATGTTATTAACTTGGACCTGGTCGCGATTACCTCGGACGTCGCGTTGTGAAGTAATGACGTTGTAACTCAACTTGACGTTGACTTGACGAGTTTTGTGGTTAAATTGACGAGTTTTGTAATAAAAATCGACGAGTTTTGTAGTAACATCAACGAGTTTTGTAGTAACAATTGACGAGTTTTGTAGTAACATCGACGAGTTTTGTAGTAAAATCGACGACATTTGTGGTAAAAATGACGAGTTTTGTGGGTGACAATTGACGAAACTTGTAGTAAAATCGACGTGATTTGTTGTAAAATTGACGAGTTTTGTAGTAAAATCGACGAGTTTTGTAGTAACAATTGACGAGTTTTGTAGTAACAATTGACGAGTTTCGTAGTGACAATTGACGAGTTTTGTGGTAAAATTGAAGAGTTTTATAGTAACAATCGACGAGTTTTGTAGAAACAATTGACGAGTTTTGTAGTAACATCGACGAATTTTGTAGTAACAATTGACGAGTTTTGTGGTAAAATTGACGAGCTTTGTAGTAACAATTGACGAGTTTTGTAGCAACATCGACGAGTTTTGTAGTAAAATCGACGAGATTTGTGGTAAAATTGACGAGTTTTGTGGTGAGAATTGACGAGTTTTGTAGTAACAATTGACGAGTTTTGTGGTAAAATTGACAATTTTTGTAGTAACAATCGACGAGTTTTTTTAGTAACATCGACGAGTTTTGTAGTAAAATCGACGAGATTTGTGGTAAAATTGACGAGTTTTGTGGTGAAAATTGACGAGTTTTGTAGTAAAATTGTTATGGGCGATCGCCATGGCGTATTCATTTGTTTGACCAAGTTAGTTACCCCTTCTAATAATCTGAAATATCCACTTTTGTAAGAAAAACCATAAGCTCCCACTTTTCAAAACAATATTCGCCCACCTTTGAAAGAACCCGGATTATTACCAAAAAACTGGCTTTTTATTACAAAAGTTGTGAGCTAGTAATGAAGTGTTTGCGAACGTGTTAAGATCCCACTTGTGAAGAAACAAGTTTCTCCTTCTACATAAACCCCTCGTGCCGATTATTCACCGTTAAGGCACTGGACACATCAAACACAACTTTCGTATGCGAAGGGGCGATTTCCTGTGTGAATAGCTATGCTTCGAGATATGACCCAAATAAAGGAATATGTCCATGTTTAATTCCCACTTGTATGGGTGCTTTCTTGATGCGAATGGGTACATTTCTCTATCTTGACATATTATATACTAAATAAATGAACATTTATCACATCGAATGTGAATCATACGTTAATAACAACCGACACCTACAGACACCATTCATGTATACTTCGTATGGATTTCAATATTTGTTATCGCCGTTAAGGGCACAGTTTATTAAAGTATATGTCACGCGCGAATGGGCGATATTCTTAGTAGTCAGCTAAGTGGCTTTCTTATATTATCTCAATGAAGGAATATTGGGCATATAACTCACAATCGTATGGGCGGGTCGAAAATATTTTCTTCATGTGAGGTCTTAGAGGCACTCGGTATATTAAATCACGTCAAACATACCATCGCGCCGCGAATGGGCGATGGAATGTTCTATGTGACTTATTGTGCAGAAATAAGATCCCAATCAAGCCGAAACAAAGTGACAATATATATATACAAATCCCATGGGTGCGAATGCCTCGTGTGGATTTAGTTATTACCTGTTACCGTGTTACGTATTACGAGCACATGGTATTTTAAACCGCGGTAAAAATATATCGCAAGCGGATGAGCGATATCTTTTATTATTAACGAATTTGTAGTAGACTGAGTAGTTCGTGCTCGGGAGGGTCCAAAGCGTCGGGAGACCATCTCCTCCACCCATTAACGATTATGATCCGAACCATAATCATGTATTAGTAGCGAATATGACAGGAATCCAAAAACAAAATTCATTATGTATGGATGTCTCACGTGGACTGTTGTATTACCCGTTAAGTGCGCATGGTCTTAAATCGCGGTAGAATATGCCTACATGGGCCCAACAACTGAATAATTTCGTATCTAACCTTAACTTGTCTGGACGCTTTGCGTTTACATAAATATTTGGCCATGTATGGCAAATCGACAGTCGCGTCAAGAATGCAATTATACCACACATTAATGGCCGGGGTTTGAAAATTTACATGCGTTGAAAATAGTACAACTAATGTGGCACTGTCCGCTCGTCGACAATTTAAAGGCAATTTTCGTTGCCATAAATGGATCCAACGGGCTGACAATTATTGTTGTGATATTTCCCTCTGCAGATGTTAGCCCGGGTTCCCTCCGGCTGGCAGGAACTCGGGCTACGCCGATATTAACGTGCATGCACAAGAGAACCTGGTTAGGCCCGTTCCAAACGACGGATTTTTGTCGACTCGAATCTAATTGTAATAAATCCGTCAGTGACGCGACTGCGGTAAATTTAGTTTCAGACGGACCCATCTTCGTCGCGTCGAATCTAATACATCGGTAAATTTATTTAAAGGTGCAGCCCGGTTACCGTCACAAAACGGTGACGCGTAAATATAAAGGCCTATATAACCGGTATATTATACATATATACTAAAATACAGTACAACTTATGTATATGTATGTGCGTAATTGCAGTGCGACTATATTTGTACATGTATATGATGATGTATATAGTATATATATGTATATAATATACTATAATAGGCGCTACAAATCAATGTTATATGTGCAACCAATTGTCATGTATGCGTATACCATGCATGTAAATACCGGTATACATGCATTATTATAAATCAGAGATTACCACCCCTACCCCTTATAATAAGGAATGCAGGTATATATGAATTACTACAAATCAGAGGCAATACCAACCCTACCACTTATCATAATTAATGCATATATGAATTATTAAAAATCAGTGGTAGCACCCCAACCCCTTATATAGTACTTACTATAAACCAGAGACTATCACCCCTAGCTATCCATTACAAAAAGAATTATCGGTTTATATGAATTATTATAAATCAGAGACTACCGCCCTACCCATAAAAATAAGGAATACCGTTATATATGAATTACTATAAATCTACAAATCACAGGCTACAACCATCTATCCCTTATAATAAGGAATACTGGTATATATGAATTACTATAAATCAGAGGCTATACCACCCCTATCCCTTATCATAGGTAATGCCGGTATATATGAATTATTATAAATCAGTGGTAGTACCCCTACCCCTTCTAATACGTAATGGCCGGTATACATGAATTACTATAAATCAGAGACTAACATCCCTAACTATTCCTTACAATAAGAAATACCGGTTTATATGATTTATTATAAATCAGTTGCTACCACCCCTATCCCTTATACCGGTATATATGAATTACTAGCAGGGTTACCCGGCGTTGCCCAGGTTAAAGTGATGTGAAACCCTCTGTGGATATTTGGTGGGAATAGAGAATACTCGTGCTCTCAAAGTGTTACACGTATTCTCATAAATTGTATATCAAAATGGCATCACAAAACATGATTCTTACACTTGGAATATACGTAGGGCCCACCTTGTCAGGTCGGAGCGATTATAATTTTGTTTATCGCGTTTATTCCCTCCCACAATATAGAAGTATTTATTTATTTACAACAGCGTATAATTCAGACGTTATAGCATGAAACATGAACACCATAAACACATTAGTTCGAAACAATAAAAGACGACAATTGTGTTTTACATAGAGATGTATCAATCAATCAATCTAGTTTATCACATCTTCATGAAGATACAGATGTCTTAAAGATATGTCCAGGTGCTCCTCTGTTCTGGTGCTATATATATATATATATACTGGCTAATCATTTTCAGTTTAAAAGAAATGATGTTATGCATGTATATAGCAGCTACATGTGTCCGACACAGCGATATTTTGAATTGTTTATGTTAGGCGATGCGTCTGTTCTAAAATATGAAAGAAATCCTCTGTATCGGGCAGATATACACTTGTCAGAGGATCCTGAAAAGTCATGTGCTACGGACTGCGTTTTCCTTTATCTCAGAAGTAACCATATTTGACTGCAAACTGCGACCACTATTTTTGAACAGGCCTGCACTACATTTCCATAGCTCTTGTCAATTGTAACTGTTTTTGTGGAAACTATGTTGAATGAGACAGACTCAATCGTGTTATAATATTTACATGAGCCATTCTAATATGCAATCCTCTGACGATTCAAGGTCCCTCGGTTTGAATGAATATATGTAGCTCTTAAATATATTGATATAAATATACTTGTAATGCTTTCTTCTATGTATCTGTGTTGCTAGATCATTATAGGAATGCCCTGATTTCCATCCCCATATAAATATGACAGTTGAGAAGATATAATTGTTCAAGTGACTTAATTCGGTCACACTTTGTCGAGATTGTGAAATTGGAATGCCAACCACTCCTTATAACGACATGGAGATGGCCTGGGAGATGACTATATATAACTTTGTTGGATATCGGCGAATTGGACACTCTTATATATGCTAGTGAATCTCCTCTCCCCATCCAATACCCAAACGGCACCAAATGTGATATAATTAATCATGTCATTAGAGACGAACGTGCATGGATTTGGTGGAATCAGTGCTATTAATATATTTGTATAGACTTTGTCGCAACTCCCCTCATGCATGACTTGAATCGCACCACTTGTGCCATATATAAACCACGTCTATTAGACTCATGCGTGCATTGTATAATGGAGATGATTATATATAAGTTTGGTGGTATTCGGCAACTGAACACATTCTTATCATATGTATTACCCCCCCCCCCCCATCTCTCACACAAACGGCACGAATTTCGCGTCTTTAAATCACACGTTTATATTCCTCGTATCAATAACGTCACTTTAGAAAAGATTAACCCTGACCATTCATTATCTTACTCGTAAAAAGTTACCACTGTCAGACCGCCTTGGTGCCATCTCGATTGTACCCTTAAAGTTATTTGTATACATATGGCAATAATTGTTCTCATTATAATTGAATAATTTCTCAACCAGGCTCTCTTTTGACTAAGGTCGGCCATGTTGGGCGCCATCTTGGATCCTGGATTGTCCCCAAAGCGGATTTTGAATATGTTGTACCAGAGATTATCCCGCGTTGAATGACACCAAGATCGCTTCTTTAACAATTTTTCTGGGTCAACCCCATTTTTGCGTACAACGACCATACTATATTGGTAAGAAAAATTGTCTATTGTCCGACCAAAATATATCTTCAATTTACAGAAGAGACAAGAAACCTCCTAAGTTCGAATCAGCTGGATGTTACTCTGGCACTCCCGGCGTTTTAAAATATTAATGGTGTAACCCGAATAACCTCGGTTCTCGAATTGGAGAAAACAGCGGGCGTTCAGAACATTTCACAGTAACCTATTGGCATGCATCGACCAAGACCCTACTTGCACATACGATGAAGGGGTTCGATTTTATATTGTGCAAGGGAAATGACAACATGGGGTACATTTAGTATGTTCGACGCCTACAGCGCTATGCCCTTCAATAAAACACACTCAAATAATTGTTCAAGTGACTTAATGCGTTCACCATTTGTCGAGATTGTGAAATTAGAATGCCAACAACTCCTCATAACGACATGGAGATGGCCTGGGAGATGACTATATATAACTTTGTTGGATATCGGCGAATTGAACACTCTTATAAATGCTAGTGAATCTCCTCTCGCCATCCGTGAACCAAACGGCCCCAAATGTGATATAATTAATCATATCATTAGATACGAACGTGCATGAATTTGGTGGAATCAGTGCTATTAATATATTTGTATCGACTTTGGTGCAACTCCCCTCATGCACGACTTGAATCGCGCCACTTTTATCATATATAAACCAGGTATATTAGACTCATGCATGCATTATATAATTGAGATGATTATATATAAGTTTGGTGGTATTCGGCAAATAAACAAATTCTTCTTATCATATTTATTACCCCCCCCCCCCCCATCTCGCACACAAACGGCACCAATTTCGCGTCTTAAATCACACGTTTATATCCCTCGCATCAACAACGTAACTTTAGAAAAGTTTAACCCTGACCATTATCATACTCGTAAAAAGTTACCCCTGTCAGACCGCCTTGGTGCCATCTCGATTGTACCCTTACAGTTATATATAGAACACAGAAAGCTAGATATTCGCAAATATTTGATTCATTGTATCATTTGAGAAGAACGTGTATGTGTTTGATGGTAATTGGCACTAAACATATCTTTTATAAGTTTTTGGTTGGACTCTTTATATCATGGATATTATTATTTGTTTGTTTGGTGCTAATCCGCGACTAAACAATTTTTTAACAAATTTAGTGCTCACCCCATCCCACCACATCTCTCACCAAAGCAGCACCAATATGACGTCACGCGATTAGATACCTCATATCATGGATAAGAATGTGTATCAATTTGGTGGCAATTGGCGCTAAAGATAATGTGTATCAATGTTGGTGCCCCTCTCCGTTTCAGGGCACCCTGACTCGAATGACGCCACGTCTGACAGCTTTAAGCCACGCCATTAGACACCTCATATCATGGGATGAATTTGTATAAGTTTCGTGGCAATCGGCGACTAAACCAATTCTTATCAGATTTAGTACCCACCTACCGCCCCCCAAATCTCTAATCCAAACGACACCAATTTGGCGTCTTTAAATCACGCAATAAGATTCCTTGTATCATGGAGAAGATCTCAGAAGAATGTGCATAAATTTGGTGGAATTCGGCGCTAAAATTATTTTTGATCCATTTTGGTGCCCCTCTCCCTTCCGGGCATCCCTGGCGCTAACGGCGCGACTTTTGACATATTTAAACCACACCATTAGATTCCTCATATTATGGGGATGATTATATATAAGTTTGGTGGCAATCGGCAACAATAATTGTTCTGCCCCTCCCCCTGTTCTGCCCCTGACAACAACGGCGTCACTTTATAAAATTCTAACCCTCGCCATTATCTTTCTCGTAAAAAGTTACCCCTATTAGACCTAGACCCCTTTTTGTCATCTAGGTGGTC
Organism: Siphonodentalium dalli; assembly: GCA_032622095.1. Classification (NCBI taxonomy): domain Eukaryota; kingdom Metazoa; phylum Mollusca; class Scaphopoda; order Gadilida; family Siphonodentaliidae; genus Siphonodentalium; species Siphonodentalium dalli. The sequence continues at coordinate 261,538,928 of CP136063.1, forward strand.
CCCTGTGAATTTCTATAGAACACAGACAGACAGACAGACAGACAGACAGACAGACAGACAGACAGACATTCGCAAATGTTACCATACCCATTATAAGATGTGAGTCAGTGACTGCCCTGTTGGTTGAGAAATCAAAATACCAGAATACCTAAGCATGCAATGCTTAGATATAGCATATATATAATCTCTCACTGTTTATAAAGAGAGCGTGTTACAAATGACGTCATGTGGGTATTTCCGCAGATAATGGGAACTCCCTCATTATTATATCATTATCGTATTATTATCATATCATTTGCATTCGATACTTCGGCAGCTTTCGGCTTTTTGGTAACATGTATTAGATGGAGTCGTCAAAAATCCGTCGTTTGAAACCAAGACGGATTTCAGACGCATCACCGACGAAGATTCGTCTGAATTGGACGGAGATTCCTCTGTGGTGCGTCTGACACGGATCTAATTGTTTCAAACGTCGCATATTTGACGCATTTAATACAAGTGTGGGTCTGGTATTAGATTCGTGTCGACAAAAATCCGTCGTTTAGAACGGACCTTACCGAAAAGATCGACCCACTTTTGTCACCCGGAAGTCACATTTTAACCTAACTTGTGTCACATTACGCTTACGAACACTGAAAATGACACACAACTAACCAGTAAGCGTTTTTTATACGAAATTTTAAACGAGACTTTTTTCAAAAAGACGGGTCACATTTTCGGCTTATTCGTCGCACGACATCTCGCAAACCTCTATAGGAACGGAACCACAAAAATGGTTCCAGAGTTTCTCAACCTGAATCAATAGCTAGCAACGAAAGTGATATATATATATTTAGAAACGAGTCGACAATGCCACTTTAATATTTGCGATCAGTCAACATTTCCTTTTCATGAAACTCGGACGACGGTCAGCCTGGTCGGGGGGGGGGGTAGAATTTCATGCACGTGTGATGATTTTTCCTTTCGGCCATTTTTTTGGGACCCCACCCCAGCCCCACGGCCATTTTTTCGCGTTTTCAGCACTTTATTCCAACCAATTTTTGACACCCCCCCCCCTGTAACCACTCAAATAAAAATTTGCAGGGGAGAAATTCAATGTAGACAGCTGTAAAAGAATGTGAGAATACTAGTATGAAAATGGAATTAGTCTCCAATGGAATATGCTCTTTTTTTTGGAGTGTCGGAAAATTTGCTGTTTTGTCCAACCTAACACCCATCCCGTCATACGTGCCGAAAAACAACTTTCGAATTTACCTTGGACCCATTTACAACAAAATACAACAGGATAACTCTCTTCTGCTGCCAGTATATCAGTTAGAATTACATTATTTCTCTTTATTCTAAGGTGTTCTGAAGACAAACACTAAAAAAAAACATGCAGAAATAGTTTTTGAGTGGCGGGAACAATTGATGTTTTGTCCCACTGACCAGACCCACCACCCCGTCTTACGCCCGCCACCCCCCCCCCCCCCCCCTGCGACGGTAAGTATTTCTGTACCCGATTTAACTACACACACCCTGAGTCGGGAATGGCGAATATAAATTAATAAATCTGCTTGTGTAAAATTGAAAACGAGCGCCAAAGATAGCAAAATATTCAATGTGTGTCTAGCAAAAGTAGCTGCAACCAGGTATCTGTAACTGGGAAGGAGGGATCTGTAACTGGGAAGCACTGTATTGACGAATTATATATATTCGTGGAAGAGAGTTTTCTCAAGGGAGATAATTTTCCGTCGCGCAATGATTGCCTAGCACAAGTAGCTGCTCTCAAGTATCTCTAACCGGGAATTACTATTGATTAAATAAATCTTTTCACGGAAGAGAGTTTCCAAGGGAGATAATTTCTGAGTCTGGCAATGTTTGTCCCAGCAAACACTAACTGGGAGGCATATAGACATTAAACATAATCTATCGCTACCATATATTAAATATATCTTGATACTATGTCTATGATGAATAATAAAGACCTGTGTTTATGCCAAACGTCAAAATACGGTTATTAATTAGGATGTGTTTACCACTGTCAGACGACTGTCTGACGTGGCAATGGGGTGTGATGGTTACACTGGTGTAAATATTTCCCATATGCTTCAATTTTAACGTTTGTTGATCTGCATCAGAGGTCAAATGGAAACTGTTCAAACTGCCTTCGGATTATGTGAGCTTGACTTCTGTGGAAACTTTCCCAATAAAAAAATCAACACCGTCAGGCAGGAAATCCACTTCAAATTTTCGTTTTTTCATAATATAACTAGGGTCAGTTCTGCACTAAAAAAATATTGTTATTTTTTCAATCACACATAAAATTTCTAAAAAGCCACAACAGACTTCATCTTTAATGAACGGGCCTCTTGTCAAATAAAGTTTGTGGGAGAATGATTCCTTGAATTTTTGTCAACAGTTTACTTTTAATTCATGCAACAAATCACAGCCCAGACTCGCCCAGAGTGTTTTAAAATGTGTTGATCGGAATGGTACATCGATATGTCCCTCAAACCAAATCAAGCTGGTTAAATTGCCTGACATCTAGATATATATGCCAAATATGTATGTACACAAGTGCTACACCTATCACTAGTGTCACTTAGTCTAGTTCTTTCCAAAGACAAATAGGTAACCTAGGCATGCATGGCCATGGCGACATGGGTGTACTCCCAACTTTGGTAACAATATTTTGGGGTGATGGGTTGGGCCACAATTTCAAACACAATACGCTCCAATGGGTCGATTTCTAACGTATTGGAATGCGAAGTATCCGTGTGGCGTGTGTGACAGGGACGTTTGTCGGGGAGGATGCGTATAGGCCTATACGTACTGCGTGGTATTTACGTTACATGCCAAGTAAGGCATTCGTTGCAATCTCACATGTTAGGTTAAAATGTTATATGCCTATATAGCCACCGGCCCTAGACAGGCATTCATTGCAATCTCGCATTTGGGCGGATATTGGAGGCCAAATTCACATTTATTAATAATTGTGCTTAAGCGCAATTAAATAGCGCTTCAATGCAATTCAATTGCGCTTCAGTGTAAATCTATTGCGCAACAGTGTAAATCTATTGCACTTCAGTGCAATTCAATTGTGCATAGGCCTATGTGGCTACCCCCCCCCCCCCCCCAGTTAATTAAAGAATAAATCCATTAGAAAATTAATTGCGCTGAAGCGCAATTATTTTACCATATATATGGTCACCCCAGTTAATTAATGAATACATCCAATAGAAAATAATCTATTCAGGGGTGTAAGCTTGTAACAATAATTGCTTCAGCGCAATTGATATGAATCAAGCTGGATTGCCCTGAAGCGCAATTATTTATAAATGTGAATTTTGCCTTTCATAGGCGGGGGCATATTTTCATTTATCTATGTGTTATTGAGGGGCGTGGACTGGCAATGGAAGTGCGAATCTTACAAGAAGGTTCTTAGATTTGAAGCAATGTGCAGAGTCAATCTTTAGAAAAGACTAGGTTGCCCTGAAAATGGCCGTTTTTTTTGTTTGTTTTTTTTTGGTGACCACTGCTGGTCGGTGGTCCTTGTGGCGTCACATCTGAGACACGCCATCGTCCTCCAACATTTCCGCCAGCCACCCATTTCACCCAGCCTTTTTTTTTAAGTTTTGGTAAACAATTTGAAGTAAAATGAAATTCAGCGAATCCATCATTGAATCATGTAGTACTAGTACTATTTGCATGTATTGTACAATTATATAACTTTCAACACACATCTCAAAGTGATATAAAAACCTTGAAATAGATGGTTATTAGTACTTATACTTGAAAAAAAACTTTAATTTAAGACAGACAATATTCAAAAGCAGTCGTAGTCACTACTAATAGAAAAGCAAAGGTCATCACCGATTCGCCTTGGTGCGCTGTTAGCGACGAACTCCTTATTGGCATTACCGATTACCGGTTAATTTTGCTAGACAAACATTGCTAGCCAAGCCAAATAACGAACTTTTATCTGGTCACATATGTCAACATCCGTTATAGGACGATTAAGCTGGATGTCGTCTTTCTCCGAATCAAAATGGCGGAAGCCTCATGAGGAGACCCCATAAGTTTTCCCATATGGTTCAGTGCGGCCACACTACTTACGAAAGCTGATTGTTCAAACTTAATAGTCGGCATAATAAATGATTATTTGAGCTTTCATATATATACTCCACGCGAATCGCGACAATTCAGATTGACTCGTTCTTTTGTTATAGAGGGATTCACCATGTTGGAATAGGTTACACACCAGTAAATATTTTACATATACATGTATGTGTAGCCAAACGAACTCGGCCTCACTGGGCGTCATCTTATTATTATTTTAAGTGCGGCTGCTATATAAGAGTGTACATTCGGATGTAATAAAAAGTGACTGCACATTTTTGATTTTTGTCAAAGTGGCAGTGTCAGTTTGACAATTTAAGGAAACCTTTGCGACAATGTTTATGATTTTTTTCCCGGAGAGGTTAACGAGATACCGTGCACAGAAGAAGCCGAAGATCGAAAAAGTCGACCAACTATAATTCTCATTGGTCTTACACGCACGAAAAAAGAGACACGCAGTCAAGCTGTGTGCGTTTTAAGACCAAAATGTGACTGTAAAAAACACGGGACACCTTTTTCGCACGATATTTCATTAATCGCTGCAGTAATGAAACCACAAAAACGCCCACCGGGCCCGGGTTTCCCGACATGCTGAATTCATTACCTGCAATGAAATGACACATATATTTTCGAAAGCATGTAGACAATGCCACTTTAAACAAGCCGTTAATTTGTTTTTGTTATGATACGTACCTGATTTGAAAACCATGATCGCTCTCCAGATTATCCATAAACCATAATGATTGTCGAGGTTCGCGGAAAACCAAAACGTCTACGAAGCCGCCTCATTGAAATAAAGCATGTTTCGGCAAAACTTGAAAGCGAAATCAACACGTTGTAACTGATTTTTATCGGGACGAATCGCGCCATCTTTCTATTTCCAATTTGAGACGCAAAATACCCCTCGGTTATGTCCCGATTTATAGATGGAGTGCAGATGAACAACATAGTTCAGCTACAAAGCCATTAACGTCAGAGCCCGACGTGTGGGGCAATCGCTACCAAGACCATCCAATTAACCTGACCGAAGTACCCTTAGATACAAGACGGTGGAACAACACCAAGTTGAGCTACAATGTTATTAACCTCAGAACGAGACGTCCGACGTAATCGCGACTAGGTCCGTGTTACTAACGTGACCATGCTACTTCTAGATACGACGTTTCTCCCCGGTCTGTCAAGTTGATGCGCAATGTCATTAACGTCAGAACGCGACATCCGATATTATCGCGACCAGGCCAAAGTTACTAACATGGCCACAGCACTTATATGTGCCAAGTCTCGCTCATATCTACCGAAACACAGCAGTGACGAGGGACCAATATCAAGTTGAGCTACAACGTCATTAACGTCAGAACGCGACGTCTGAGGTAAACGGGACCAGGTCCAAGTTAATAACATGGCCAGAATACGTCTATGTACCAAGTTTCGAACTGATCTGCCGATAAACTGCGGAGGAGTGACGAGGGACCATCATCGAGTTGAGCTACAACGTCATTAACATCAGAACGCGACGACTGGTGTAATGGGGACCAGGTCCAAGTTAATAACATGGCCGTAGTACTTCTAGGTACGAAGTTTCGCCTCTATCTGCCGAGAAACAGCGGATGAGTGACGATGGATCACCATCCGTTGAGCTACAAAGTCATTGCGCCAGGACGCGACGGCTAACGTAATCTGGACCTGGTCCACACCAATAACATGGCCACAATACGTATATGTACCAAGTTTCGTCCCGCCGATCTGTCGATAAACAGCGGATGAGTGACGATGGACCACCATCTGGTAAAGCTACAACGTTATTAACGTCAGAACGCGACATCTGACGTAATGGGGACCAGGTCCGAGTTAATAACATGGCCATAGTACTTCTAGGGGAGAAGTTTCGCTCATATCTGCCGAAAAACGGCACAGCAGTGACGAGGGACCAATATCAAGTTGAGCTACAACGTCATTAATGTCAGAACGCGACGTCTGAGGTACTCGGGACCAGGTCCACATAAATAACATGGCCACAATACGTCTATGTACCATGTTTCGAACTGATCTGCCGATAAACTGCGAAGGAGTGATGAGGGACCATCGTCGAGTAGTACTTCCTGGTACGAAGTTTAGCTCAGATCTGCCGATAAACAGCGGATGAGTGACGATGGATCACCATCAGGTCGAGCTACAACATCATTGCCGCCAGGACGCGACGGCTAACGTAATCGGGACCTGGTCCACATCAATAACATGGCCACAATACGTCTATGTACCACGTTTCGTCCAGATCTGTCGATAAACAGCGGATGAGTGACGATGGACTACCATCAGGTTGAGCTACAACTTCATTAACGTCAGAACGCGACATCTGACGTAATGGGAACCAGGTCCAAGTTAATAACATGGCCATAGTACTTCTATGTACGAAGTTTCGCTCATATCTGCCGAAAAACGGCACAGCAGTGACGAGGGACCAATATCAAGTTGAGCTACAACGTCATTAAGGTCAGAACGCGACGTCTGATGTAATCGGGATCAGGTCCACATTAATAACATTGCCTAAATACGTCTATGTATCAAGTTTCGTCCCGATCTGCCAATAAACAGCGGATGAATGACGATGGACCACCATCTGATTGAGCTACAATGTCATTAACATCAGGACGCGATGTTTGACGTAATGGGGGTCAGGTTCAAGTTAATAACATGGCGATAGTACTTCTAGGTACGAAGTTTGGCTCAGATCTGATGAGAAACGGCGCAGCAGTGACGAGGGACCAACATCAAGTTGAGCTACAACGCCATTAACGTCCACCACACAAACACTTACACAAACAAACATTGCATTTACTATATACGATTTTATTAAGTCCAAACCCGCCTCATGAAACTGACTAAAAAGTGTTGCTACAAAACTCGACGAGTATTACTACAAAACTCGTTAGCTTGTTTTTTACTACAAAACTCGTCGATATTTTACTACAAAACTCGTAACCCAAATTACTACATAACTCGTCGATTTTACTACAAAACTCGTGAGCTACCACAAAACTCGTCGATTGTTACTACATAACTCGTGAGCTACCACAAAACTCGTCAGTTACTACATAACTCGGCGTAACACCAGTCACACAAAAATGCATAAAATTTCAAACGCCGCCGCGAAGTAAATGAGAGGAATGGTTTATTGCTCGACATGAATTAACATGTTACATTCAAAACATATATACATTATTACATATCTATATACAAAAATATCAATCCATTCTGCATTGTGCCCGCCCCGCTATACTGTATCTATATAGCTATTTAATTATCGCGGCAGGAGAAAGCAGAGAGGCTAGGATAAACCTCTCTGTATTAGACAAATAGGATGTGGTTGAAATTGGTGCTGATAGGTGTATATCAACCCAGGTATCGGTTGACATATCTAGGCCTTTTTTGTGTATTCCCTCAAAGCTAGTTTCAAATATATGGCTAGTCGTTTCATCACCTCTGCATTTTCTATACATAGCTTTTTCTTAAATGTGTAGTGGTTAGGATGCTTCCATTAGTAATATGCGGTATGTTTCTCCCTAATTTGTGAAAAATTGTTTCAGGTTAACACAAGATGATATGCATCTCCTATACCATTCTTACATAATGCGCAGTACCTCTCGTCCCTTACCATTGTCTTCCATCGTCCGCTTCCAATAGCCAGTTTGTGATTCGAGGTTCTAATCTTCATTACATATTCGGATATATGGTGTGGGAGCTTAGTCAAATAGTTTCTCAGTTTCGGAAAAGGTGTGATCTCTCTGTATAAAAAGCCCCTCGATGTATTGATACGCTTTAGTCCGGGAGCTAATAGGGGTACCATTGCACCCCCCTGGGACTTAACTTCACCCCACTCATTTTGTTCCTTATTATGTCCTTCAACTTTTAAGCAATGTTAACAAGAAAAAAATGTGGCCGTGTAGACTCCAGACAAGATGGCGTCCATCATGGCCGCCGTTTTTCAGACCAGACCCTAAGTCAGTTTTATGCAAATTATAGCGGGAAGATCTTGTAAAATGTATACAAATGTATATATTTTCGTGAAGCTGAGACATAATGACACTTTTTTGGGCCAAAATTGAAACTCACCATCCAAGATGGCCGACAAAATGGCCACCGGAAGTTGAAAATATAACATTTTTTCACAAATATCTTCTAGATCAATTCATGCTGTTTGGAACTGGTTGAGTAATGCAACTTTATTTTGTGTTTTGTATATTAACTGATCATTGAAGCAACGAAATATAGAATTATTGGGGTCCTCACCCCTTCCGATCCCTCAAAAATTCGATTTTACAGAATGCGGTATAAAATTTCACAAAAAATCACAATTGGGATTCAAGTCATATTTCAACAAGAAATGAACATAACTTTGTAATGTAAGTGAGGCATATCATTAACTATTAATATTCCAAATCACTGGAACCAAAATTCTTACTTTGGCTCAAAATGGCTGCCAATATGGCCGCCAAAATATGGAAAATGGTAAATATTACACCAGCGTGTCCTGCAATCGCTTACAAGTTGTGGTTGGTGTATAAAATTGGCTATTCTGCATTCTATACATTGAATACTAACATGTCTGATGCACCATGGTTAATTCGTACTATTGTCACCCCTGACATCGTCAAACATATTGGACTTTTTCTCTCAAAAACTTGACATAAATATTGGCAAAAAATCACTTTTCAGGTTTGGACCATTTTTTCAGGTAAAATATAACTATCTTTGGATTGAAAGGTGTTTATTGTTTTGGTCTATCTTAAATGTGTCTCACTGCGGTGTTTTTTTTATTTTTTTTTTTTTTTTTTATTTTCTTCAATATCAAGAGGAAAAATAAAAATTCGCACGTACATTGTATAACCTTCACACTTTATGTGACAATTCCGTGTCATGCGATTGTGGGTATATACATGTGGATAGAAACATTCTAGTACATATATAGACGCACCTATATCTTCTACACATTTAGTGAATTTCATCAAAGATATGTAGACACAATGTGCGTTACGGCTGGATCTGACCCGTAGGCGTAAAGGTATTAACCATTTAGCTTGATTAACTGGAATTTCAAGGTTGTCATCTCACTGCGGTGTTTATAGACTAAATTGCTCAAGATGGCTTCCAAAATGGCAACCAAATTTGTAGAATGTTAATTTTTTACATATATCCCGAACATTCTCTGCATTATCCGAAAAGGTAGCATATTGTGACTCACTTGGTTATTATACATGTTAGTTAATTAACTGGCAACTACATATTCTATTCTGGTTGTCTCAGTTCCGTATGGGGCATGACAAATTCATTTTAAAGCATGCAATTTTGCCTAGAACCTCTTTTGTGATTTTGGCCACATTTATTGAAAGGAAATGGGCAGAACTTTGATACAGAACTGAGATGGACCATAATCTTTGGCTATTCTGGTCCATTATTATAAAATGTCAACAGGATACAGTGTGGATGCAAATATCATAGCCAGGGAGTTACTCTATGATCATATGTGAGGTGAATAGGTATACAGGGAGTTATTGTATGTCATGACTGATGTGAGTAGGTATACAATGAGTGACTATATGGTTATGAGTGGGTTGTCCATGGTAAGTTGCATATATGTATACAGGGAGAGGTCATGGTCAGGTGTGAGGTCAATCGGTATGCATGGAGTGACTCTATGGTGTATGGTTGTGTATATTCAGTACGGGTGCAACCGGTGTACCTGTATGATCATTGGTGTGGTGTATAGATATAGCTACATGGTCATCTATGTGTTGATTATGTATATATGGAGTGACTGTAAGGTCATGGATGGTATGTGCATGTGTTGTCTGTGTGATCATGGATGGGGTGTGTGGGTAAATAGGGAGTGATTTTATGGTTACGGGTAATGTGTACAGGTATACATGGAATGACTGTACGGTCATGATTGAATGTGAATACCTGGAGTAAGCTGTGTGGACATATCGATGGTGTGGGTATATATGGAGTGTCCGTGTGGTAATGGTGGGATGTATATTTATATATCTCGTGGATGTATTATCATTTGTGGGTGTATAAGGCTTAGCTGTATTATCATGGATGGCGTGTATGATTATGCAGTGAATTGCTGAATTGTCATGTGTGAGGTGTATATGCAAGTATGGAGTGTTTGAGTGGTCGTGTGTGCGGTTTGTTTGTATATCTGGAAGGGATGAATGGCCATTAGTGAGGTTTACATGTATACCTGGAGTGAATCTATAGTCTAGGGTGGGCTGATTATGTATATCGAGTGGTTATATGACTATGTGTGTCGAATAGGTATACAAGTAGTGACTATTGTTAATAATGAGATGAGTACATGTAGGTATACAAGTAGTGACTGTATGGTCACAAATGTAATGAACATATATACAGGGGGTGACTAAATGGTCATGTGTCAGGCGTATACCTGGTGTTCCTGTTTGGTGACTCGTGTCGGTATGGCCATGTGTAGGTTATACCAGCATACACACGTGTTGCTTTATTGTCATGGGCGAGGGATATGAGTATATAGCGAGTGGCTATATGCCCATGGATGAGGTGCATATGCATACATGGAGTGACTATACTGACATGGATGGGTGTATTAGTATATCTTGAGTGGCTATTCGGCTATGTTGTGACAACTAGGGATACAGGGAGTGACATGGCCAATGTTGAGGTGAATATGTATACAAGGATTGGCCATGATCATGTATGAATGTTTTGAATATGTACACACGGGGTGACTATATGGCCATAGGTCAGGTGAATGAGTATACCAGGTGACACGGGTGAGGGTATGTGTATGAAGCGTGTGGCTATATGGCCATTGGTGAGGTGCATATGTATACCGGAATGACTTTATGGTGTTGATGTAGATATTGATTGTATTTGACCATGCGTTTGGAGAATAGGTATACAGGGGGTGACCTTATGGCAAATGGTGAGATGAATGGGTATACAAGGAGTGACTATATGGTTATGGGTCATGTTTAGGAGTATACCCGGTGTGCCTGCATTGTGACGCATGGCTGTATGGTCACCCGTGGTCGTGGGTCAGGTGTTCATGTATACATGTATACAGCTTCACGGCCCCATCTACATAAACATCATCAAGATGGAGAACTCTCTGACATGACCGCTCTATTGATTAACATACCTTGAGTTATTGTGGAAAGCGATAGCCACCCAAGATACACATGTATAACCCACCCATTACCCAAGTCACTCCATATGTACATAAACACCACACAAATGCCAACATAGTAACCCACTTTATACACGTACACCTGATCATGCAACCATACTTGGTTATACCCGTACATACCACAAAGGACGATACAGCCACGAGTCACCATGCATGAACACCAGGTATACACCTACACCCGACACATGACCAAAAAGTCACTCTATGTATACATATTCACTACATTCACGTCCATACAGTCACTCATTTTATACATATTCACCTCACCATGGACAATACAGCCACTACATGCATACCTATTCGCCATACACATGACCATAGAGTCAATCCAGGTATACATATGCACAATACCAATGGTGAGCCCTTCCAGATATACCAATACCCGCACATACGACCACTCATAAGTTCCATACTTGCCACTCATAAGTTATATACACGCCATCCATGATCATACATCTACTCTCCATACACCGCCAATGATAACACATCCACAACATATATAAATATATGTCCCACCGTCACCAACAGGGGACTCCCTATATACCCACACATCATTCATGACCATACAATAACTCCCTGTATACCTATTATCCTCATCTATGACCATAGAGTAACTCCGTGGCTGCCATATTGGCTTCCACCCTGTATCCAGTTGATAAATTTGTATCATAGTGGGCCTGAATACCCACATATCATGATGGTTCATCTCAGTTCCGTCTCAAAGTTCTGCCCATTTCCTTTCAATAATATGGCCAGAATCACAAAAGAGGTTCTCCGCAAAATTCCATACTGCAACTTTAAAATGAATTTGTCATGCCCCATACGGAACTGGGACAAATATAATAGAACGTATTTGTCAGTTAATTAACTAATACGTAAAATAACCAAGTGAGTCACAATTTGCTATCTTTTTCGGATAACGCAGAGAATAATGTTCGGGATATGTTAACTTTTAACTTTTTACAAATTTGGTTGCCATTTTGTAAGCCATCTTGAGCATTTTAGTCTTTAAACACCACCGTGTGACACACTTAAGATAGACCAAAACAATAAACACCTTTGATACCAAAGATAGTTGCATTTTACTTGAACAAATGGTCGAACCCTGAAAAGTTAATTTTTGCCGATATTTATGTCAAGTTTGTGAGAGAAAAATCCCATATTTCTGGTGATGTCAGTGGTGACAATAGTATAAATGATCCATTGTGCATCAGAGATGTTAGTATGCAATGTATAGAATACAGATTAGCCAATTGTATACATCACCCACAACTTGTAAGCGATTGCAGGACACCCTGGGGCAATATTTACCATTTTCCATATTTTGGCGGCCATTTTCGCAGCCATTTTGAGTCAAGGTAAGATTTTTGGTTCCAGAGAGTTGGAATATTCATAGGTAATGATATGCCTCACTTACATTACAATGTTCTTTTCATTTCTTTTTGAAATATGACTAGAATCCCAATTGTGATTTTTTGTAAAATTTTGTACCGCGTTCTGTAAAATCGAATTTTTGAGGGATCAGAAGGGGCTAGGACCCCATTAGTTGCACATTTAATTGCTCCAATTATCAGTTAATATACACAACACTAAATAAAGTCACATTACTCAACCAGTTCCAAACAGCATGAATTGATCTAGAAGATATTTGTGAAAAAATGTCATATTTTCAACTTCCGGCGGCCATTTTAGCGGCCATCTTGGATGGTGAGTTTCAATTTTGGCCCAAAAAAGTGTCATTATGTCTTAGCTTCACGAAAATATATACATTTGTATACATTTTACAAGATTTTCCCGCTATAATTTGCATAAAACTGACTTAGGGTCTGGTCTGAAAAACGGCGGCCATGATGGACGCCATCTTGTCTGGAGTCTACACGGCCACTTTTTGTTCTTGTTAACATTGCTTAAAAGTTGAAGGACATAATAAGGAACAAAATAAATGGGGTGAAGTTAAGTCCCAGGGGGGGTGGGGTGCAAGGGTACCCCTATTAGCTCCCGGACTTATCCACCGCAGTTTGTTTTCGAAAAATGGATTTCTATCGTGTAGAATCCAAGTCAAACGATATATGTTTTTTGCTATTTCTGAGCCCTCGTTTCCTGATAATCTTGACCAATACGAAATATCTCGACATTTAATATCTATTGACATGGGGTGTCTTCCCAACTTTCCATACCATGTAGTTGGGTGTTCATGTTTTCATAATATCAGTTTGCAGAACTTTAGGTGGACGCTCTCGATTACTTTCAGGGATTCGTCACCCCATATCTCACTTCCGTATTGCAAAATGAGTGCGACCATCGCATAAAATAGGTGTAGCATTATATCAACAATAAGTTATAAGTTCCGTACTCTATTGACCAGCGCATACATAGCTTTGTTGGCTAACTTACATGTTCTTTTGATAGATCTACATAATCTACAATTGTAGAAAAACTCAGTGCCTAGATATACAAATTATTTCAGTTTCTATTTCTATGTTCTTATAGATCAATTTGGGCAATACTTTAGGTTGTTTTTTGCAAAAAAGTTTCGTTTTTGTCTTACTCGTATTTACTTCCATCCCCCATGCGTCAGCATAATCTTCGAAAGCCGAACTGGCTCGGTGCATAATCAATTCAATGTCGGTTAGGAGTACAGTGTCGTCGGCGTATAGTGAGCATAATATTCCAACAAGACATTTCAAATTATCATAAAACAATTCATCAAGATATACTATATTTTCTATATCACAATCATTCATGAAACTTTGAACATCGTGTATGTACAAAGAAAACAAAGACAGGGACATGATGTCCCCTTGAAAAAGACCAATTTTGCTGCCAAAAATCTCTGATTTTTCCATTCCATTTTTCACACACGTTTTTATTTGGCTGTACATGTTTCTGATCACTGTGAATATTTCACCATTTATACCATTTTGTAACATTTTAAAGAAAAGCGCATCTCTCCAAACAGTGTCATATGCTTTTCTGAAGTTCACAAACGTGCAGAAAATTTTCCTGCCTCCTGTTAAGTAAATATTGATTATATTACTCAAAATGTTATCGGTTGTTGAATAATTCTTTCGTTTGGTTATCTGTGATTAGTTTCGTTTCCTCTGAAAACTTAGACAACCTTGAATTCAGTATAGATGTAAATATTTTTGTGAAGCAGCTCAATAGTGTTATCCCCCTATATGAATCAGGGTCGCATCGATCTCCCCTTTTCATGTAAATGGGTTGTATGGCTCCCGTGGCCCAATCTTTGGTGAAATATCCAGTATCTAGTATCAAGTTGAATAAGTTATAATACATGTCATTCATATCCACGGAGTGTTTAAAATATTCGTTAAGGAGGTCGTCCAAACCGGATGACTTATTATTTCTTAACTTTGATATCACTTCGTGGATTTCTGACGTGTTATTTCATTGTTCAGTTCACTTAGGTCAGCCTCGCTAAAAGTTCTTCAATATGAGCATCTAAATTCGCGCTATCATCTAAGCCTTCATTAATTCTCTTAAAATGTTCAAGAAACGCATTGATGCTCACTTTATTATTTGACCGATTGAAGTTTTGGCCCTCAGCATCAACAAGTTCATTAAATATCTGCCAAAATTCAGTGCTGGTTACGGCGCGTATATTACATAGTTTGGCTATGTTATACGTGCGTTCCTCTCTATCATCTTGCGGTCCATGCAGTAATTATTACTAGCCTCTCGCAATGTCTCTTTATTGTGTTTATTCCGGGTACAGTCATATTGCTTTTTGATCCTATGAAATTCTTCGCGTTGTTTCCTACAGTCTTCACGAATTTTTATTTTGTTGCTTTCTTGTATTACTTGTGCGCTTTTTATTTGATGCTCCACACGTTTTACTGGCATATATCATGTACATCCTCTCGTGTTATATTCGATTCACATTCTCGGAGGTTATCTAGTTTAGTGTTTAGTCCCCCCCCCCACAACTTCTATGTCTATATTGTGCATAAATACACATGGGTGTGTACAGTTCCAACGATTTGGTCTCGTGCGCGTGCATGTATCCGAAGATTGTGTTTCCGTGGAAACCACATTTCGCGTAGCTTCCCCATGTGTGTTATCTCTATTAAAACCGAGTTCTATGTGAATACTGTTGTGAATATCAGAAAATAGAGCAGAGAAATCTAGAGTTCACTAGTTCTTTAAATGACGCTGCATTCCCAATCGCATAATCGATAACACTTTTATCTCGACATATAAGTTTGCCGACTCCTTTGTCGCCTCCGCATCTTCCATTCATTATTCTGAATTTACAGTTTACATATACATCGATAAGTTTGTATCCATAGCCATTTACATTTCCAGTATCTTCACTACATCTTTCGGGAATTGTAAACGCACTCGCTGAATTTTCGTCAGAAATATTGCACAAATAATCTAGCAATACATCAGAACAGGTCGAATGTCATACATATCGCTCACTTACATTCAGTATGTCATTTAGACATTTTGGTTCGCGCATTGAAGTCTCCGGTTAGTAAAATGTGGTCTGTTTTCTCGCGGAAATTAACTAGTTCAGGCAATTTTTTTACAGTCCAATCATCGTCAGCATATCGAGTAGCTGCCGGGGTATATAGACGAGCAGCGGTGCTGTACGGGCGACTACTCTAAACCAAGCTACATTATTACATTGTGATTCCAGTGGTTTATTTCGTGCGTAATGACAACGATGATTTGGTGTACCTAGTTATAAAATTATATGAGACCATTCTGAATTGTTATGTTGTTTCAGTGCTGATGCAATTTTCTGCTAGCGTGTTTACATTGTGGTGCCTAAGTAAGAGAGATGTGACAATTTCTAAACAATTCTACCTGTGTATGGCCGCTAGGCCATATCGCGACCAAGAACAGATTCAGGTACAAAAAAGGATCATAGCGAAGCAATTTTGCAGAGATAAGGTAGTTATAATATTTGCTGAATCACTCGTGAACCTTTACCAATGTTTCAAGGTGATGATCGGGTTGGTGAGACAGAATGTCATCCTTCACTCAACCTCGCCCCAAAAATACTGTTTCTTGCCTTTGAGAGTTAACCGTTTCTCTTCAAATCATTAGGTCAAATTTTGAAAGCTCAAAGATGTACCGCTCTTTCTGAGTGTCGAAACGTTTGAGTGACTTTGGCGATCTGTGTTTCGAAGCAACATGCGATATTTCTTTTGGAACAATAGGATCAACTTGCATAGATTGTTTCGGATGAAATGTCTCATCGACAGAAGCTGTATCCATAACCTGCCCTTCAGGTTCTGAAACAGGAATACAGATTAGATTAGATTAGATTTTATTTGTACAATAACAATAAATATAATTTTACAAATGACATAATAACAGTTATTGCACAGGATCAGCATGGCCACAGTTGGTCGTCTTCCCGCTGCCCCTAGTATAACACTTACTAATACAAAAGATGACGGATGGATTTACGAATATGAGCGAATGAAGTATAAATTCTGTTCCAGACTTGAGTAATAGGCGGATGTTGATAAGAATGTTCAGTTATCTATAATTATATATAATTGGTGATGAGGGAAATGTGTTATGTATGCAGGTGTTTCCGTCGCAATATAATTCCTGTTACGAAGAAATATTACTAAACAAACAAAGCGACTAAGGCGAGGTATTCAGGAAGAATTTATACATTCAGATTATACATGCAGTTCAGGAGCTTCGTATACTATCTATGTATTTAAATTGTGGTGTTGTTGCATCTATAACATGTTTTTAGTGCAATTAACGCTATCTGAATAACTTGATAATATATAATTAGTTAGACTTAATGCTTTCCAAATTTCTGGAATGCGATGTTTTGGGAGTGCTGAAGAAAAACTGGTTCTTGGTATTTGCATTCGTATGATATTAGCCCGCTGTGTACGGGTATATCCTGTCTACCCGGCAGGCAGAGATTAACGACTTGGCCGGCGGAGATTATAGTCCATATCAAAACACCTGCGGTCCAGTGTTGTCACAGTCCATAACTGTTGGTGGTGAATAACGTTTAATAGCGTGAGCCACATTCAGTTTATTTATTTTACACGTTTTATTATTTGTTTGTAAAGATGTATTATGAATTATTATCAGTGTTTTAAGTAGAGTTCACTACTGAATATATATACTGTTAGATTCCCTAGATTATCCTCATCGTCCGGCCGCTCATCGCCGTCGAAATTAGCCATCGCCACCAATTCCCAGTAACAATTATGATAAAAACTATAGTCGGCAGCTCTATGATGTTGAGGATTATCACACCTGCCCCAACACCTACCCGAAACAATAGCCGCCGGGTGAACAGGACGACCCCCTGTGTACTAACATGGTTGAGATAATCGTATGATATTAGCCCGCTGTGTACTAACATGGTTGAGATAATCGTATGATATTAGCCCGCTGTGTACTAACATGGTTGAGATAATCGTATGATATTAGCCCGCTGTGTACTAACATGGTTGAGATAATCGTATGATATTAGCCCGCTGTGTACTAACATGGTTGAGATAATCGTATGATATTAGCCCGCTGTGTACTAACATGGTTGAGATAATCGTATGATATTAGCCCGCTGTGTACTAACATGGTTGAGATAATCGTATGATATTAGCCCGCTGTGTACTAACATGGTTGAGATAATCGTATGATATTAGCCCGCTGTGTACTAACATGGTTGAGATAATCGTATGATATTAGCCCGCTGTGTACTAACATGGTTGAGATAATCGTATGATATTAGCCCGCTGTGTACTAACATGGTTGAGATAATCGTATGATATTAGCCCGCTGTGTACTAACATGGTTGAGATAATCGTATGATATTAGCCCGCTGTGTACTAACATGGTTGAGATAATCGTATGATATTAGCCCGCTGTGTACTAACATGGTTGAGATAATCGTATGATATTAGCCCGCTGTGTACTAACATGGTTGAGATAATCGTATGATATTAGCCCGCTGTGTACTATCATGGTTGAGATAATCGTATGATATTAGCCCGCTGTGTACTAACATGGTTGAGATAATCGTATGATATTAGCCCGCTGTGTACTAACATGGTTGAGATAATCGTATGATATTAGCCCGCTGTGTACTAACATGGTTGAGATAATCGTATGATATTAGCCCGCTGTGTACTAACATGGTTGAGATAATCGTATGATATTAGCCCGCTGTGTACTAACATGGTTGAGATAATCGTATGATATTAGCCCGCTGTGTACTAACATGGTTGAGATAATCGTATGATATTAGCCCGCTGTGTACTAACATGGTTGAGATAATCGTATGATATTAGCCCGCTGTGTACTAACATGGTTGAGATAATCGTATGATATTAGCCCGCTGTGTACTAACATGGTTGAGATAATCGTATGATATTAGCCCGCTGTGTACTAACATGGTTGAGATAATCGTATGATATTAGCCCGCTGTGTACTAACATGGTTGAGATAATCGTATGATATTAGCCCGCTGTGTACTAACATGGTTGAGATAATCGTATGATATTAGCCCGCTGTGTACTAACATGGTTGAGATAATCGTATGAACTAGTAAACGATCTTGGCAGATCATTACGCGTCCAATCATGCATAGAAATAACACATTTATAGTGTGTAGGTCATGAATGGCTTCTGTATGGCTTCTGAATTTAGCATTACATAATATACGGACTGCTCATTTCTGGAGGGTAAAAATCGGCTAATTTGGTTGGCTTTCCCCATATATGTATGCAATATAATAAGTGGCTAATTACAAAGGAATGGTAAATTATTTTCTCGACTTTTGACGTTTGACTTTGTTCAGTAGATAGATAGTGCGGTTGATCTTATTGTGAATCGATGAAACATGATATTTGAAGGTTAGAATTTCGTCAATTGTGATGCCAAGAAATTTAACATTTAACAACTCCAATTAGACCGTTGCCGTTCAATTTTAATCTGAAATTTCTCCACTTATGGTCATTATTTTTAGGGTGGATCAATATGTATTTGCTCTTAGAATGGTTTATTGACAGTCTGTTGCAACATCACCACTTAAAACATTTTCTCATCTAAGCATTTGATAATTGTCGCAAGCTATCGCATTCATCAGCATATGTCTAAATGGTCGTATCATCTGCGAACGATAGTAATCGCAAGGATGTGGACTGCGGCATGTCGTTGACGTGAATAAGAAAAATTGTTGGCCTGAGGAATTGATCCCTTGGGGACCCCACACGTTTAGTTCTTTGTTTCAGACTTTGATCCTAGTAATTGTTGCCTTCCCGCTATGTAACTCCTGAACCACTCGTTTGATAACCCTCTGATTCCGTAATGTTCCATTTGTTTCAATAATATATTGTGATTAATGGTATCGAGTGCTTTGGAGATGTCCAGGAATAAAGCTAATGTTGAGTCCTTAGATTTTTATCGTTATTTTCGGCCACATAGTTTAGCAGATGTAATAATGGATGAAATGTTGAAGGTTTTTTGCGAAAACCATATTGATTGTCATGTGGGATGTCATGTTTCGAGAGAAATGAAAATAATCGTTTATTGCATCAGCTTTTCTAGAAGCTTCGAATAATATCACTCGCCTCAACTTGTGTTGCGAGTAATATACATGTTTGTTTGATTCTATGTCTGAGTGCTAGCATCAACACACTTTTTGTAGACAATATTTCTGGGTATGTGACATGTGGAATGGATTGTCGAGGACCAACTATTTTCTTAGCATCTATATATGACAGATTCTTCTCAGCATTACATCGTTGAATATTGAATTAATAATCCCAAATGGGACATGAACGATCCATTGCAGCATGTAAACCTTGACAGTTTGAACATTTGTTAACATTCGTACGTACAATCATTATGCTCATGACCACAAATAGAACATCGTGCACATATGGTTCTTTACATTTACAATGTTCTTGGCCATGGTCATACCCCTAACATTTAAAACATCGCAATGGGTTTGGAACAAATGCACTTATATCCATCTTCATATACACACTATTCATTATAGGTGGATGTTCGCACCGATTGAAAGTCAGAAGATCACTGTTCACCTGAACTTTTTGACCATCAACTGTTCGTAAATGGAAAACTTCCGGTTATGTCGCGCCGAATGAGGACGTAATTTTGACCTCGGAGTAATCAAATAGGGGTAGAATACAAGTTTTATAAATACTTTAACCCTTTACCCAACAGAGGGGCCCTGTGCCAATGCATTCTCTTATATATGCGAGTCGACCATAGGTCGCCTCGCATATATAAGAGAATGCATTGGCTTAACACATTAAAAATTATAAAATTGTTAAAGAATGTAAGAAAAAATGGTAAAAAGTGTTAAAAAAAGATTTGTTTTAAGCCAATGCATTCTCTTATATATGCGAGGCGACCTATGGTCGACTCGCATATATAAGAGAATGCATTGGCACAGGGCCCCTCTGTTGGGTAAAGGGTTAAAGTATTTATAAAACTTGTATTCTACCCCTATTTGATTACTCCGATTGCAACTGTTCGTAAATGGAAAACTTCCGGTTATGTCGCGCCGAATGAGGACGTAATTTTGACCTCGGAGTAATCAAATAGGGGTAGAATACAAGTTTTATAAATACTTTAACCCTTTACCCAACAGAGGGGCCCTGTGCCAATGCATTATCTTATATATGCGAGTCGACCATAGGTCGCCTCGCATATATAAGAGAATGCATTGGCTTAACACATTAAAAATTATAAAATTGTTAAAGAATGTAAGAAAAAATGGTAAAAAGTGTTAAAAAAAGATTTTTTTTAAGCCAATGCATTCTCTTATATATGCGAGGCGACCTATGGTCGACTCGCATATATAAGAGAATGCATTGGCACAGGGCCCCTCTGTTGGGTAAAGGGTTAAAGTATTTATAAAACTTGTATTCTACCCCTATTTGATTACTCCGATTGCAACTGTTCGTAAATGGAAAACTTCCGGTTATGTCGCGCCGAATGAGGACGTAATAATTTTTTCCTGTCTACAACCATCGTCCATATGTTGATTTCTATGACGCATAACTTCATGTTGGAGCTTGGCATGTATTATTGATGTGACAAACGACCGGTGAGTGGGAAAAATTGACATTTGCGGTGAATCTTCGCCCACAATTTGTGATAATTAGCGTTAACTTTCCTGTTTTCGACGTACCGGTGCACTTGACCTCGTGTCTTGACACACAGTTAATTGGACTAATCTATAGCGGCATTCGGTGTGTACGCCCGGCTGGCTTGTCAACTTGGCATAACGGTACGTTTCCTTTCAATCGTCACGACAGCTGCGCAGTGCTGTAATCTTCTCAGTGAGTGACAATTATCTCGGCATTCATCTGACTGACACACATAATGGCTGATCAGTTCAAAGGCGCTTTGGACGGGGTGATTGATAAACCATCAGGAGACAAGAAGCCACCAGAAAAAAGGCAGCGGCCTGCATCTGATGCTGGAGATAACCCAGATTACACCCTGGCAGAAATCATGAGAAAGTTGTCTGAATTGCCGACTAGAGATAAAATGAAAGCACTCATTGGTGATAACATTGAAGCTCAGATGACCAGACTTAAAGCGGACATGACAAAAGATGTAACAGAAACAACGGAATTTTATAAAAAGGACATCGACAATAAGTTTGAAAAATATGAGGAAGAACAAAGCCTTGTGAAAGAAGAGATTGAACATTACAGAACTGAAAACATTAAGATGAAAGAAGAGATAATTAGGCTAACATCTCGAGTGAATAATAGTGAGCAGTATTCAAGAAAGGTAAACATCAGAATTGTGGATCTCGAAGAAACAGATGATGAGAATCTCACTGAAACAATCTGTGAAAGTGTAAACAGTAGCCAGAAAGAATTTGTTTTTTCTCCAGGTGACATTGTGGCTGCACATAGGCTGCCATCTATGAAAAAACTCACCAAAGCCATGCATCGTAAAGTTTGCAAGGGGAGACGTGAGAGATAAAGTTTATGAACAAAGGAAAAAATGTTCATACATATCAAAAGATAAAACCAAAAAGTCTCTTATAATCAGAGATGACGTCACGAGGCAAAATCTTCAACTCATGAACAGGTTGTTCGATCACAGCAAGGTGAAATTTGCTTACCATAAAAATGGATTCATTTGGGCAAAGTTAAATACAAGAGAGCGTGTGAAGTTTGACAGTATGGAGGACATTGACACAACTATTAGGAAGTTTTTTGTCAACTTTCGTAAGAATGACAAGAAATGACTCATGGAATTCTCACAAAACCAATTATATGAGCAGACTCTAATTGATGCTTTGGTTACATAATTTTGCCTAACATTCTTATATATGTATACATGTAGTGACGTGGCTTTTGTTGGTTCACAGTGGTGAGACACCCCATAGCGACCTCCCTGCTACGTCCATGTCTACATGTGGTAAACACGGTCCACGGGTCCCCAGAGCAGGAGTTGGCCCCACCCCCCCCCAATAGTGCTTAATCATATAAGGGTTAAGTTCGGTTGGGGTAGATTTTTGTTCTGGGGACCTGTGACACTGTTATGTCATATCGCGAGATGCTGTTTCCAATTCAAGAGGAACAACTCTAATTAAACTGGGTTATGAATTATAATATATTACAAACTTTATTACAATTGCAATAATAGTGGTGTGTGAAAATTGTTTACCTTAGATTGAATGCCAGCATTCACATACACATAATACTTATCAATAGAGACATACCTGGTGTCATCTTAGACACTAAACCGTGTAAACGTTGATCTTGTTGGATAGATAGCAGTCTAACTTCATTTATATGTACATTCGGATAAATTGCTCCTTTTATTTTAGTTAGTGGATATGGAAACGAGTCTGGTTTTCCTCTAGGTAGATGCCACGGCATATGTTGCATGTTTACTGTGAGTGCTGTATGGGGTGGCAGATGACCGGTGGGGCTCGGCACGGGTCGGTGTCATTCTGTATTTCTTAATTGTATGCACGTGTTATATGGTGTAATTTTATGGACAGATGATTTATACATGTGTGTTATCACGATTGTGATCGGAAGGTTATTTCAGTGTATATCCCCCACCCCACCCTGGGCCTTTCGCATACATGTGTTTTTTTTTTAAATATCTGTTGTTTTTGTTGTATTCTATGTCGGTATTGGTAAGATACTTATAGTTCTTGTCAAAATATGGTTAGTATCATGTCCATGGACTGCAGGGGCCTTGGTGACTCGAGGAAGCGCAGGGACGTATTCAACTATATTCGGGGAAAAAACTATGGGCTAGTATGTTTACAAGATGTTCATTTCAAAAAAGAAATGGAAGATAGCATTAGAGCAGAATGGGGATATGAGGTTGCCTTCAATTCGTTTACCAGCCTATCAAGAGGGGTCGCAATACTAATAAAAATTAACTTCAGCTTTAAGTTATTAGAAACACAATCTGACCAGGCAGGTAATCTCATCATCATTCGTGCAGAAGTTGAAAATCGACTAATGACGTTAGTAAATATATATGGTCTTAATAATGATGAACCACTTTTCTATAAAGATATTAGGGAAACTCTTGAAAAAATATCCGACGGTAGATTGTGATATGTGGAGATTTCAACCTGGTTATAGACCCTGATCTCGATCTTTTAAACTACGTTGCTGTTAATAACCAGAATGCGCGAGAAGAAGTTTTTAAAATGATAGATAAATTAGACTTAGTTGATGTGTGGAGATTAAATAATCCAAATATTCGGAGATATACATGGCGCCAAAGCAATCCAACTAAACACGCACGTTTGGATTTAATTCTTGTTTCTTAGGATCTAATATCTGCAGTGGAAAATTGTGATATTCACCCCGGGTATAAAACTGATCACTCACTAATATCGCTACAATTAAAAATTCATAAATTTGAAAAGGGGAAAGGGTTTTTGGAAATTTAATAATTCATTATTAAAAAATAAAGATTATATAAATCTAGTTAAAACAACGATTGAAAGGGTCACAAAACAATACTCAAAATTTGTAACAAACGAAAAACTATATCCGAATACAATCGAATTTAACATAAATGATCAATTGTTTTTAGAAACACTTCTAATGGAAATAAGGGGCGCTTCTATACCCTTTTGTTCTCATTTATCAAAAATGCGAAGAAGCAAAGAAAATAATTTACATATAAAAATAACAATTTTAGAAAATATTTCAAATCCAACCGAAAACGAAACCGTCGAAATTGAAATATTAAAACGAGAGCTGGAAGTACTGAGGGAAGATAAATTAAAAGGAATCTTCGTTAGATCTCGTGCCAGATGGATTGGTGAGGGCGAAAAACCGTCAAAATATTTTTGAAATTTAGAAAATCGAAATTTCACATCGAAAATTTTACAAAAGATTCAGCGCGATAACGGGGAAGTAATATACGATCAGCCTGAAATATTAGAAGAGACAACCAGATTTTATGAAAATCTCTACAAAAACAAAGACTTGAGTAATAAATCAATAAATATTGATGGTATCATCAAAGAAGCTTGCAATATAAATGGCATTGATATAAATAAACGTACATTAAAGACAAGTAAACGTTTAGATGGTGAAATCTCAAATATAGAAGCTCTCAATTATTTAAAAAAAATGAAAAACAACAAGTGCCCGGGAAATGACGGATTTTCAGTCGAATTTTTCTGGCGCGATGTAGGAACCTACCTGGTCAGATGGCTAAATTATGGTTTAAGAACAAATAAGTTATCAACCACTCAAATACAGATCAATTTCCCTACTAAATGTAACTTACAAAATTCTTACTGGAGTTTTATCAGAAAGAATAAAACAAGTTCTTCCTTACCTAATACACTCAGATCAAACTGGCTTTATATCCGGAAGGTATATTGGTGAAAACATAAGACTAATGATGGATATGATGCTATTTACAAAGAAAAACAAAATACCAGGTCTCTTGTTGATGATAGATTTTGAGAAAGCAGTTGACTCGATATCATGGAAATTCTTATTTGCTGCTATGAAATATTTTAACTTTAGCGAAACCTTTATTAATTATATAAGAACTATATACATCGAATCCTCGTCGTGTATAAACATTAATGGGCCGATATCCAAATTCTTCAAAACTAGAAAGGGGCTGTATGCAAGGCGACCCAATATCCCCTTATATATTTTTTTAATATGTGCCGAAATCCTCTGGATTATGGTGAGACACTCGAAACATATTAACGGGATTGACGTGGGAAATAAAAATGTAAGATTGTCCCAGTATGCTGATGATACCTCGCTGTTTGTTGACGGGTCACCGGGGTCCCTAGAAGCAGCAATGCGTGTGCGTGAACAATTCAGGCACGTGTCGGGTCTTAAGATAAATTATAATAAAACTCAGGCAGTGTGGATTGGCACCAAAGCAGATTGTACAGAAACTATATGTGACAGGTGGAAACTAAACTGGAATCCGGAGACATTTAAAATGCTCGACATAGAATTTCACAATGACACTGAACGTATGATTGATATTAACTTCTCAAAAGGTCTGAGCCAATTAAAAAAAACTCTTGTGGCGTGGAATAAACGCAATCTTACTGTGTTGGGCAGATTAACAGTACTAAAATCACTTGCTATTTCAAAACTAGTGCACCTTTTTTAGCGCTACCAAATCCCCCGGACCAATTTATTAAAGATTTGAATAAAACAATGTTTGGTTTTATTTGGAATAATGGACCTGATAGAATAAGTAGAAAACAACTCACCCAAGATTATTCCGCGGGCGGATGCAAGATGGTTGAAATGAAATCCTTTATAAATTCTTTGAAAATATCATGGGTTAAACGAGCGATAACACAACAGTTTACGTGGGTTTCTGTATTGGAAAATTCTGCACCTATATTTCAAAAGTGTTGGTACCTTATGGCACCTTCCATCCTGAAAACACAATCCAAATCAATTGATAATCAATTCTGGAAGGATGTGATAAAAGCTTGGATGTTATACTGCGACAAAATAAGGATCCAAAAACCAGTGTGACTTTAAGTCTCTATCTCTAATTAGCTTGGTAGACACTGTCAAATTTGTAGAACCTCGCTTGAAAGTATTCATGAAGGACAAAGGACAATATCACGTACATATCTGACTTCCAGGACTCGTCCGGAAATTTCTGAACACACGACGACTTTATTTCATTACAAGGAATAAAACTTGATTTTTTTACGTATAATGGAATAATAAAATCTATAAAAATGCGCGAAAAAGCCCTAAGTAAAAGCGATAATATAATGTATCCTTTAGTTCCGTTTCAACTGAAATTAATACTTACACCAACTTGTACTAAATTGGCATATAAACTACTGCTGCCTACAGGACTACCATATAAACAAATTCGTAAATGGCAAGGCAAATTGAACAAAACCCATACTACAGAATGGTGGACTGATGTTTTTCGCTGTCCGTTTTATCATGCCAATGATATTAAGCTTAAATGGTTTCAGTATAGAATTAACACACGCATAATTTATACGAATAAATTATTAAAAACAATAAAAATTAACAATTACGATTCGTGCTCTTTCTGCAAATACATTACTGAATCGATATCGCATATCTTCTGGGAATGCCCCATCATTCAAGCTTTCTGGAAAAACGTGGAGATGTGGGTATATAATATCACAAGTTACAGAATGCATTTGACCGTAGAAATGGCAATATTTAGCGCTTCGCCCGATAATGAGCTTACACCATGGGTACGTTTCTTCTTATTGTTTGTCAGATATCATATTTATAGATCAAAGTGGAACAACAATAAACCAAATATTAATAGCTTAAAAAGAGAATTGAACGCATACTTTCAGGCAGAACGTGTATCTTACTGCAATCAATGTAGATACAATAAATTCATACAACAATGGTCCATTTTGGGACAGTTAATCAAATAGCCTCTCGTTATGATATGCATTTCTTATATTGCTGCTCTGGGACATACCACACTGCATGTGCATGGTTATAGAACAACAAGATAACTTTACTATGATATATATAAGCATCCCGATATAGTTTCTACAATAAAATAGACAAACAACCCATTATTATTTTAAATGACCATTGAAATATAATACATTTGTGTATTTATGTAATGACCTTCCCTTCCCAACCCACCCTCCCCACAAATATATAAAAAACAGACAATGGCGACAAAACAGTAGATAAGTAATATGTTTAATTTGTATAACATTTATGTGTATCTGTTTTCTTCTCTTATCTTGAAATTATCTTGTCTGAATAAAAAACAAAACACTGTTCGTAAATGCTTGTTTTGCTAACTCAGCCAATATCTCTGACTCAGAAAAATCAGCTATATCGCGAGTTCTCAACACAGCTATGCTACAGTGACTGTTCAATACCTTATGAGGAGTAACGAACACTTATGTCTGTGCAATAGTTGTTAACTGCAGCAGAGCATCAGATTGAACTTTCTTTGAACACTCAACCCAGAGAGAGCCACGGTGAGACAGGCGTGAACAATACAGGATTCAACACTCAACAGTCACCAGAATGAACACAACAGAGACAGGAGAGAACAGAAACATCATACGTGAAGAACAGAAAACAATACTTCAAACATCAGACGAGCATTGCAACACATAACACAAATTGAATCTGAAACACTGTGGAGAGTCGTGACTAGCCGATTGATTGAGCCGGGTCTATTCAACCACCCGTCTTGAAGAGATGTAGGTCCAAAGAGGCCCATGCGCTAAGCCGTATCCACAGGTCGATTCCTCACGTGATACGATCGCCCTAGTACCTCCAGGACTCATACACAACACCTCACGGGATTCACACCACGGCAAACAGGATGCCACATTGGGGGATTCTTACCCACGCAGTGGGGTGATAGACATATTCTACCCGGGGCCACACGGGGATGTCAGTGTTCAGACCTGCGTAGCGAGGACAATGAACTATACCTTGCAGTATGTTTCAATTATGCCGTGTTATCTATATAATTGTTGTCATAACAGAGTCAGATGTTTTATCATTCTTGGTAACGTTCATTTTCTTATTTTTTCTATTTGCAGGTTCATATTTACCTTGTTTATCACAATGGTCGTGCAGAACAAGCAGATTACGTCAATAAGTAAGTTATGGACAATATTTGGGGCGCTCGGCATGTTGTGTTAAACGACATGATTTACTTATACAATTGTCATGTTTTCTCAAAATGTGTTCGGAAAATTATGTTAACTGCATTTGAGAGTAAAAGCAGACAACCGGGTGATTTAATATATGTGTTGTATGCTGAACATATGAAACTATATGCCATGCCGATTGCCATGTCCACGAAACAAAATGGTCGCCAAAGGAATCAAAATGTCACAAGTGTTTACACAATTCCAATACATGTGACATTGTGTTATCTGTGCAGTAACGCCTCGTACTAACCATCTAAGAATATTTTTTAAATGGCCACCGCAAGTGAAATAACACTGTTTTCACTCATCCTGGTCAGCATACGATGATTATTGGCAAAAACATCCACACGAGGACACTTTGCTAATACAGTTGATAACAGTATATACAAACCGTGTGATAATAAAATATACAGGAACAAAATTACGTAATATGCAAAGTTTCACAAGGAGGCTCGGGATCATGTATCATATTTATGGTTGCCTAACTGTTGTTTGCTCAGCACGAGCACTGAAGATTTAAGACAATAGTTTAATCAGCCGAATGCGAATGACGACGGATTAATTTATGGCTCATTGATTTCAGCAGTAATAGAAGGCGAAATCTATTATATATTTTGGGACTTCTGTCTGTTTGTCTGTTAGCTATGGCCGGGAAAACGGCTGGACCGATTGAGCTCAAACTTCCAATCTAAGGTTAGAATGCCACGGGCGGTGTTTACCGTCGTTTTGGAGAAGCTCCGAGCACCCCTTCTCCACACCTAGTCACCATAATGATCGTCCTTGGTACTGTGGAGTTAATCGCGTTGATAGTTAAAGAACGTTCGTATCCGCAGTGTCGTTGATAAAGAGCGTATGCGTGTAGTGTGATTCTTATATCTGGGGCCAGACGAGAGTGTGTCTGTATCCAGACATGAGCGTGTTGTGTGATTCTTATGTCTGTCTTCGTACTTAGGGGTTCCAAGGAACGGAGGAGATTTTCATCGGGTAAGTTTTTCCGCCCGATGTGATCTTCAGCTTGAAACGGGTACGCAGTGATTGCGTTTGGCTAACGAAAACGACCTTCTCATATATATATATATATATATATATATATATATATATATATATATTTTGGGACGTTTGTTTGTTTGTCTGTTTGTTTGTTTGTTAGCTATGGCCGGGAAAACCGACAGACGGATTTCGACGAAATTTGATACCTAGGGATAATTTTGTCCGGGGAGTGTTTTGGGCGGTCAAATCGTGACCCCGACCTGACCATGACCTTCAAAATGGTCAATTCAATGCCAAATCGGGTAAAACTGACGGATTTCGCTTGGTGTACTTTTGTCCGGGGGAGTGTTTTGGACGGGTCAAATCGTGACTACGACCTTACCTTGACCTTCAAAATGGTCAATTCACGGTCATAGCCCGGACGAAGTCGGGTCACCTGCTAGTAATATGTATGATTGATGACTGTGTAGGCAGTTGTCGCTTAGAAATTTATTGCTATTTTTTTATATTCATTAATATCACTAACTTGCTTTTCAAGTAGCTCATTTTACCTGTGTATGTTGTTAGTTTTGACAGTATATAACAAAGATACAAACACGATAATTTCCCAAATTATACGTGCAATTAAATTTGGCAAATAGTTTTTTAATTTGGCAAAAAATAATTTCATTTGGCAAAAATGTTGGCAAGAGAACATTCTCGTCCAGCGCCAACCCTGCTGAAGAAGCTGTGCATCGGTTTATAGTGGGACTGTTTATATAGCGAACTCAGATATGTGGACGGAGATATAACGAATCCAACGCGAAATAAGTGGTTAAATGTAAGTTATCAAATTGCTGGAAGCCTTAATATTTGGCATGTGTTTTAAGCCGTTACCATGGCAACCGGGCAACTTTGTGTGATGTCTACCCAATTATTTTTTGAAATCATATCCATCACTTATAGAAATGTACATAAATGTATAGTCATTTCTCTATATTATAATGTCGTTTGTGATGTCAGTTTGACATCCTATACTATCCTGTCATTCAGTTACCCCATCTACCACCACCATATGTAGTGGTATTCGATCGATGATAACGGAGCTATATATGTCCATTCATCTTGTGGCTTGAACAGTTATATATATGCAATCAACGTCGTTTTCGGTGCATCTGTTGGCGTATAGAAGTGTCAGATGCCAAATTATATACTGTTTAATTTCGCATGTTCTACATGTACTAAGTAGTAGTACCGCACCAGACATTTATATACGCCGACTGATGCATCAGAAACGACGTTGATTGTTTGTGATTACGACAATCCGCATAAATTAGTTGGTTATTAAACTAGTTTTATGAAGAAACTATATTAAAACAAAAAATAGTAAAACTAACCATGTGATACTTATGTCTGGACTTCATCTGGTCTTTTAGCGGAAATGGGTCGAGGATAAATTGGACGACTGACAGGAAGTTTATAAAATAAACACAATCCTATGTCGGTCTCCAACGATATATTACACAAAAGCAAGACACCACATCCATAAGCTATTAAAAATGTACTTGCTTTTTGAATATGCACTTATTTAAAACGATTCTTGAACATCCATTGTTACCAATACACTGGGAGCCGATATAAATTCCGAAGCGGTGTTCCCAAACTTCCCACCGAATTTGCCTACGTCTCAGATAACAAACTTGAATTGTAAATAAACGCTATAATTGTCACATTTCAGGCTCTCATGATCACTGTCGTGTATTTATTATGTCAGCTCTTACGATTAGCCAAACAGCGTCGATAAAAAGTGGCGGTAAATGACCCCATATGAAATCAAAATTAGGTGCTTATCCACCATCTTGTTTTCCAGAAAATTATGTCGCCTCGGGGATACTTTTGGTGTAATTTAGCGCCAATAAAGGTGATATATGTCATAAATCATTTTCTGTACCAAAACATGCATGCGATATATTGGAGGAATTCTAAAGACTCATAAATTAACTATCAAACTCAACAAGTTGTCCAACTTCTGGTGATAAGCCATTGACTCAATGCGTTGACGTCCAACGCCCATGGCGCGTCACTGTTACATAAGTTAATGGCCATAGACGAAACATTTAACTTACCAAATTAAAATAAATTATAGCGACATAATAAATACGTTACAGGACGCTTGGTGGTCGGATATGGTGTCATGTGAGGCGAAATGAGATCAATATTAGGCGAGGCGTCCCGTAACTTATAATATTGGCACGAAACTGGAGAAATTGTATTACTAATAGTGGAATAGTTATGTAACTCATTCCGTTATCCCCGACAATTTAAGTATCGCATTTCACAGTTTCACTGATCATCCGTATTCATTCATTTTGTTTTACCGGTATGGTAACAATATAACTATGCATGGACGCGTTTACGAAATGACTTCATTGTGTGGGGCGATCGTCGGAGTCGCCAAATTTCTTAAAGTATCGTTGCGCGTTGTGATGTGGGAAACGACATTGCCATCGGCTGATAGAGATTGTCGCTACCAAGCGTATCTAATGGCCTTGTCCAATCAAATGCACGCATTGAAGCGAAAGCAAAGTCGTTGTAGCAAATTATATGTACACGCAGTTTTAATGAATCAAACAAATTAAAGTTGTCAGAAACCTCAATATTTGCCAATTATTTGTAAGCCGTTGCCATGGCAACTGAGCAACTTTCTGTGTTGTCTACCAAATTTTCGTTGAAATCATATAACGTAAGTTCTCGAAATGATAATCCTACGGGGGTATAATTATGGTGGGCCGAGTACTAATATGCTTCACAAGACTAGCAGTTCATTAGTTCGGGTCCCGCACGAAAAAAGGAGAATGGAATGAAGAATAACGATGCGTTGATGGTCGTTTAAAGGCATCCACGTGAAGTTTTGTCAAACACTTATACATCGCATTTCAATCGAAGAATTTACGAATTATATTATTCTCTTCGCAGATCAAACGGAATTTGGATATTTGGAGTTAACATCAGGCAGCGCAGAAGAATACCCGCGGGACGTTACCACAGGATTTTTTAATTCAACAACTGTAACAGAACGAACAACTAGCCTCACTCGGAGTTCGCGTAATATCAATACAGCATACACTGGACCTCCAACCCTACATCCGGTCTTCAAGTTATACTCAAAGAGGTACACAAACGATACCGACGCACAATGCAATGAGCTTAAACTTTATTCTGAAGAAGAACTTTCGAAGCGTTATGGTGGCGATACTTATGGTAAACTGATTTGCAAATGCTCACATTATTGTTCTGTTCTTCAGAAAATATATGACTTTGCAACTTTCGAAACACTTTTCGATCCCATATATCAGTATAGGGCATACAGGAAGCTCATTGGCACCGGGACGTTCTACCTACTACTTATTCTGATTGGTATAACTGGTGAGTAGCAAGATTGAGTCAATCAGATTCCAATAAATATCAATTTAGGCAGCATCATCGTCAGTATATCACACTGCATCATCGTCACCATCACCATCGTCATCAGTTTCATCACAATCATCATCACCATCAACGTCATTCATCTAGATTTGTTTGTTTGGTGTGGGCAGTGTGTAATTTTATACAAACGTGTAGGGCGAGGTGAATGGTGGTCCATCGCCCACAAAGCACGCATCTACACAGATAACGTTCCCGCAAGCTTTTACGATTGTTTGAGGGCTCACAACTCTGGTATTTCTTGATATATGGATGAGCTTTACACAGTGAATACATACGCCTAAATAGACGAGTTTCGTCGCAAAAACAATTAGGAAAATTCAACCACCACCTCAATGTAAAATATTTGATCGACCCTGTCCAGTTTTCGGTTTTCGCACTGATCCGACAACGACAAACAAGGCTGTCTTAACTAACTTCAGTTATTTGGAATGATACGGGATAAAAACTGAATGCAATCTGAAGGTGTGTCTATCTACCTATGGGTTGTAACTCCGCATGGAAAGAGCGGACACAAGTGTTGATGCCCATAGCCAGTACCCGGCCCAGTAGGGCACATTGAGGTGAACAATTGTCGATGCCCTGCTCATTATAATTTCCGAGATATTCAAATTAAATTTGTTCTATTACAGAAGCCAATTCCAGGGGGAAAACACGAACACTATTCGTTAGGCGACGATGGCACATAACTCATTGGGACAACATAAGAACATACTTTTAGTATGAAAATCCTCTTACTTCGGCAATATAGTGGTTACACAATTGTAGCACAACAACAATAAAACGGAAACCGAGCAAACCAGGATGGATAACCAGAATAGACAGACATAGAAACTATGAGAAGTGACCTATCTAAGATAGATGAACTCTACAAAAGGTCGAGTATCATGAATCAATCAAAAAAGAATAGGCTTTTCAGAAAAACACAAGTTAGAGACTGCAAATAATGTTTCTGAAGTCAGGGAGCAACTTACAAATCCAAACAGTATAGACAGAATGTGATGCTCAAAGTGAACCTAAGAAATTTTAGAGAGAAATAGGGAGACTCAAATAGAAGTAATGAAAATGCAGCATGGTTACCTGAAGCAGGGGGGGTTTCCGGGTACGAATGCCGGGTGTGTGTGTGGTCGGTGGGACCAATACAAAAATATTTCCACAACTTAAAATTGTTTTTCCTGCAAGTATTTTTGACTGTTTTTGCAATGAGAATGTCAATATTAACATGAATGAAAATTTTCATTACGACCAGACAAACAGTATAGCCTGTAGCCCATTCTAATGGATTGAATTTTGAAATCCAAGATGGCCGCTGGCAGCCATGTTTTTTTTGGCCAAAGACCCCAAAATGACTCGTTTCTTTTTACATGTCAATGTTAACATCCATGATAAATAGTATGCACAGAAATTCATATACAGCTGTTTACAGTGAATTTTTACCCGCAAATCTCTGTTTTAGTGTTAAAAGGTTGGTGGGTGTCCAAAAATGGTCGAAAATGGAAAACATTTTGGACGCGGGGGTGAGTGGGTCCCAACAAGGGTCCAACAGAACAAATCAGCATACGTGCCTGATAATGTTTTCCGACCCCCCCCCCCCCTGAAGTGGAAAATAGTTACTCCGAAGTTGAACAACAACATTGGTGGCCCATATCATCAGAAGAATTAAATAAAACAGCGAGAAAGACTAACAATTGGAAAACCCCTGGTCCAGATCATATCCAAAATTATTAGCTGAAATATCTCGTCGCACAACACTCAAACATTCCAACAGAAATCAATCAATAATATACTTGAGATAGTACGCCAGAATGACTGACCTCGGATATAACGTATCTGATCCCTAAGTCCACACAAATACACAACCCGAGAATCTATCGTCCAATAACATGCTTGCCAACCATATAAAAACTACTGACATCCAGCATTACAGAACACACATTTTCACAGCCTACTGATATTCCAATTGAATTCATCCATTTATTTGGGAAATTCAATGGGTACCATGCTCTGATATTCCTGTAAGACACATAGGGCATACTAATATCATATGGTATTGTGCTCTGTCTTGGTGATGAAACACACAGCAACTAGAAGATTCAAATCTTCACGTGATTACGCACGATAAACAGTATCAAAACTAATTGTACATGTTAATGTACTGTGACATTATTGTCTCGATGAATAATTCTTCATTCACAAACCTGAAAATTCATACTCAAATTGCCTGTAAAATTGGTCTATTCTAGCTATGAAATGGCTAACATTACCAACTAGCAATGCGTGTGCACACGGGGGCCTACTGATATTCAAATGGAATTCATCCATTCATTTTGGGTAATTCAATAAGTACCATGCTCTGATATTCATGTAAGACACATATGGCCTACTAATATCATATGATATTATGCTCTGTCTTGGTGAATATACACACATGCGAGCCAACTAGCATGCACCATTATGTCAACCCATATATCTGAGAAGAGAGGTGTGTACTATGCTCTATCACGCTATCATGAAATGAACATGTGTCACCAGATGCCAACAAATATGGCGTACTATACACAAATTTATCTAACATTATTCACTATATATACAACTAGCCGATGAGCCGACGTTGTCCGGGCTATTCAAAATCAAATTTCAAGTCGATAGCTCCACCCGTTTCCGAGATCTGGTCTGCGCATGCGCGAAGCTGGCGTCGCACGGGCTCGGCGACCCGATAAATTTCGTATCCGGGGCAAGATACATTCACATAGCAAATTTCAAGTCGATAGCTCCACCTGTTTCCGACTTCACGTCTCGCATGCGCGAAGCGGGCGCCGCACGGGCTCGCCAATACGACAACGTCCACCGCCTGGACAAACTACATACACGTACCAAGTTTCGTCCCGATCGGTCGAGAATCGTAGATTTGTATTAATGACAGACATACAAACATACAAACATACAGAGGTCTTCAAAATATATATGAGATGTATATGATCGATGTGTCAAAACATCTAAAAACCACTATATAGTGGAAAAGTGAATCGAACCATATGCTCAATTTAAATTATGACTATTCGAGCGATGTAGGAACATAGAACATGGACCACTGGTCTGGTGCTAGATTGTTGTGTATATTCCACAACCAAAAATTTCAAACTAGTACTCGGTATCTCCGAAACTCTAATAATGAAGATTAACCAATAGAGGTTACAGCAAAAAAAGAAATAAATCAATACTCGAATTCTGTCATATTTGCGAAACGCAATGAACTCCTGAAATGCAATGCTGATAATAAAAAGGAGAAAAACATCAAACCTACAATGTGTACTGTATACCGCATAGGTGCAAAAAGAATTGACAAAATCATAAAGAATAATTGGGGCATTCTCGATAAAGAAACCTCGATGAAAGAAGTATTCAATGAATCACCACTACTCGTCTTTAAGCATACCCAAAAATTGGATGAAATTTTGTCTAAAAAACGCTCGACATACAAACAAAATAATTGCTAGAACTCGGAGTCTAGCCAGTACCCTGTGCGGAACCATATGTGTAACACTATTCAGCCATAAAAATTCCACGCATCTCTCACAAAGTAGAGGCACCATAACATATTGCGTAATGTAACTGAATGGTACCCAAAGGAAAAAGATTCCGCCTTACTCATGCAGGAATTTGAAATTCCATAATCGCAACATTGGCAGGCGTTAAATTAAAACATACGTTACAAACGCTATACTGACACAAAACAGTTATACCATAAAGAGATCACACCATTGAAGCAAATCACGAATAATGATTAAGTACCGGCTCCGACAGAAGCAATGGTATCAAATCTCGCAAAATCAAAGATACAGACGACAACATGTCGCGCACATGTGTGAATCGATCATTAACTAAAACCGGAAAATCTTGTTGTTACCAGATTGGTCGTACTCAATGGATATATAGAGTTCACATTACATGTGTCTACCTTAGAAGGCGCTGTCCCAAGACAGGTCATGCCAACCGCATATAATATGCATGTATAAAACTAATACCGCATTTGGAATGCACGAAATAGGCATATACTATGCTGTTTTAAACTATGACTATTAAATCACTAACTCAAAGTGCAAAAACCTGGGCGTGATATCATTGCTCTAATAAATTAGCAGCACAAGTCATTGATCTAAATTGATGGAATCTATAAATTCCGCGCTCAGAATACTCAGTAAAGTGACATAAAATATCCCTAATTATAAAATTGGCACATATCGTGCTCAACCATGAAAATGGTGCTATTGGCCTCGATAAATCAGGCCATTCAAAATTAAAATAGGCCTATATTATGCCAATCTACATATCACGCCTTTCCCTGATGAAATTCCGCGTTATCACTATAATACTATAGTGGAAAAGTGAATCGAAACATATGCTCAATTTAAATTATGACTATCCGAGCGATGTAGGAACACGGAACACGGACCACTAATCTGTTGTTTGATTGTTGTGTATATTTCACAATAAAAAAATTCAAGCTTCTTCCTTTTGAACAGAAGGACTATTAGAGGTTCATATGGTTGCAAAGACCATCTACTTATCAACAGGATGATCTCAGAAAACTGCCACAATTGAAAACGAAATTTAAGCACCGCATGTGTCGACAACCAAAAGGTATTCGACTCAGTGTCACATGCATGGATTCTCAAGAGCATGGCTCTACTGGGTTTATCACCAGTCATCACACATTTTATGAAGACAAATATGGCCAACTTGCGAACATCTATGATATTATATATTATTCCGGGGGGGGGGGGTATTCAAACAGACACGATAAATATATTTACAAGTATTTTCCAGGGAGATTCCTTCTCGCAGCTCATGTTTCGTATGTCTTTTGCATAATATAGATGCTAGCTATGAAGTTTATGATAGTCCATAAACATCTGCTTTACATAGATCACATGAAACTATATAGCATCAATGACGAGAACTTGGAACTACTGCTGAAACAGTTTCGTGAATTCAGCGAGGATATAGGTATGAAATTCGGTTTTGATAAATGCTACAGAGCGACGTTTCTGAGCGGGAAACTCATAAACATCTAATGTTAATTTAAATGAAAATATAACAATACATGAACTCGATCCTGAATGTGGCTACACATGTCTTGGAGTAGATGACGGAGAAGGCATTAAGCATTCTACAATGAAAACAAAAATACGACAAGAATACATCAAAAGGGTAAAACCAATTCTTAAGAGCGGACTTAATGGTGGAAACATAATGGAAGCAATCAACACCCTTGCAATACCATTTGTATCTTACGGATACAATATTATCAACCGGACACTCGCCGAACTGAAAACGATTGACAATAAAACTAAGAAATTTTGCTCACACTTAATGGCCTGCATCACCCATATGCCAATGTACGTCGGTTGTATGTACCCAGGTGGTCAGGTGGTATGTGTTTTATTGAGGTCGAGGAGTCTTTCAAAGTCTCCACGATCGGAATATTAATATGTATTTGCGCGAGTCTAACGACATACTAATGCAAACGGTGTACACACATGAGAAAATCAAGAAACTGTATTCGGTGCAGAAACAAGCCGAAAGGTTTGGGCTAGACATAGACGAAACAACACAAGAAAGTGAAAAAGAGTTAACAGTGAAGGTGAATGAATGCAGAAAGAAACCAAAAGACGACCTACTGAAAATAAGAGAACAAACATATGAGAATGAAGCAATGCCCGGAAAACACAAACTCAGAGTTAACAACACTGACATGACAAAACCTTGACATACTCCTGGCTGAAGGGCAGATCGTTGATAGGCTAAACAGAAGGCTTGTTATTAGCATGCAAGATTAGCGTCTGCCGACCAGGTGGTACACACACAGAATAGGTGGGGACGTAAGTCCGAAATGTCGATTCTGTGGGTTATATGACGAAACAGTTGATCACATTCTAACTGGTTGTTCCATCCTAGCCCCTACATAATACCTCTCCAGACACAATGAAGTGGCAAAGTATGTTCACTGGGAAATATGTAGGGCATATGTGACCCGCCATATGAAATCCAGTCGTAAGTCGGGATTTGTTTCACCCTGTGCCAATGCATTCTCTTATATATGCGAGTCGACCATAGGTCGCCTCGCATATATAAGAGAATGCATTGGCCTAACAATTTTTTTTTTTAAATAAATGTTTCTTACATTTTTAGGACATAAAATATAAAACATCCATTACCCTGCAGGGAGCCCCGCACATATATAGAAGCATATAGAAGAGTGTCGTCTGCTCATGTTTGTCTGGGGCTCTGTATGGGTGAAATTATAAAATTGTTAAAGAATACAAGAACAAATTATTAAAATTGTAAAAAATTGTTAGGCCAATGCATTCTCTTATATATGCGAGGCGATCTATGGTCGACTCGCATATATAAGAGAATGCATTGTCACAGGGTAAAAAAAATCCCGACTTACGACTTGATTTGATATGGCGGGTCACATATGACATCCCAACCCTGGTATGATCATATTCCAAAAGCAGTGTATGGAAATAATAACGTGACCATTCCTGGGATTTTTCCACACATACAGGACCATCAGGACCAACAAGCCCTTGTTATCACACATAGGACGTGATGGCGCAACCACAGCAATGGGCACATATACAGAAGAACCTAATTGGGAACACTCTTTATTATCCATGCTGTTGGCCTACAGGAACGCGAACGCTGCTGTGTAAGAGACGATCATTCAATATTTTGGCTACGCTAACAAAAAAATGACAAAACCTGTAAGGTGTTAAAACAT
Organism: Siphonodentalium dalli; assembly: GCA_032622095.1. Lineage (NCBI taxonomy): Eukaryota > Metazoa > Mollusca > Scaphopoda > Gadilida > Siphonodentaliidae > Siphonodentalium > Siphonodentalium dalli. The sequence goes on from CP136063.1 coordinate 261,578,666, forward strand.
CCTCTTTTGAGGATGTCGACATGTGGCTATCAAAACCACTGTTTTTTTTAAACCTAAATTTTTAGATTATATCAATAACTTTATTTTAATTATTTATTTATAATTAAAGATGACTATTGTCATACTGAATTTGTGGTTGCTGCATTACGCCATACGTAAGATTATATTATTCCATATACTGTGTCTGTTTATCCGCTTTATAGTACATTTCATCATATTGTGAATAGTCATGCAGTGTTGTCCCCCTTACCGCGTGGGCTGCCAGACTCTCATCTAACATTCACCAAATACGATGGTTTTACTCTATATCGAGTCGGTCCATGTGTCCTGGATTCCAACATTACACAAATATTTGTGTAACTTTTGTTTATATAGTGGTCATTTACTTATGTATAACCATAGGTATGCTTAAAGGACTCCTAAGTGTAGTCTTTCAACCAAGGCAGTCACATTTAATGTTCACCAATTTGAACGACAGTGAAAGAAAGAAGAGATTTATTCCACTGAGCGTTGTCACATACATCAAGGTATATCTACCAATTGCGACAAATGTATCATAAAATGTTCCACAGTGCGACTAATCTGCTATGGAGTATCAGTTGGTAGATCCAATAATGGTGATGTCATAAAACCAGGTAACCTATCTAAGGCAGCCAGACCATGTAGGCCGCCCAGTGACCCACTGTCAATCAGAAAGCGGTAACTTATAAATTGGATAATTCCTTGTGACACGATTCTCTATATTTTTTTTCCAGCAAATCTAATCACACTAATAGGGATAAAAACATTCTTCAAAAAACAGACTCCAACATTTGAATTTATCTGCAGTGCGGCTTGCTCCGATTTGTTCGTACTCCTCATATCGTTGCCAATAACGGTAAGTGCACATTAGTGAAGCATGAGATTAAAATCAAGCTTGTACACTTTTAGACATGGTTATGGTGGTTATTCTGTGGTTACAATGATATGGACATATGCGCACATGTACATGCATGCATTATAATATCCCAAAAGCATCACACATGTGATGCTGTTGATTCTTGAAACTCAAGCAACAAAGATTCAAGATATTTTGAAATTGCAATTGTGACAACGAAATGGTCTTTGTATTTATATAAACCTCAATGTATGTTCTTTTTGCCTATTCAAATAAATGAAGACATTTCCGCAAAGGAATATGGTCTGTCTTCAAGACTAATTTGGTATCATGTAAATAGTTGTTCAATTTATGCAAAGAATAATGGATTGCATACATTTTTTACCAGATGCTAACGAGTATTGGTGTCACTCAGTTTATGCGACAGAAAATGTATGGGTCTCTCACTTTAATTTACTGCTTTCTGTGTTGAGGCTATCGATAGCACAGTTGAACAGTGTTTCGAATGGTCTGGATGAACTAATATGGGGGCAGTTAATTTCTTTTTGATGTAACCAAACATATTATTACAAGCCATGTCCCATTTGAACTTGGCATATTTCTTACTATTTGTTCTTTTCTGGAATAATTACAGAGTCCTATGACATTTTTGACTTTGACTTTACTTTTCCCAGTTCTGGACGAACCCCAGTATCATCTATTATGAATCCGAGTTAAGTTATGTTAAGAATTTTGCTTGCACCACCATATTTAGGATGTCATCAATGACGGGAAGGGATAGGACAAACGTTTAGTTACTTGATTGATGTTGGGAAAATCATATAAAAAGCTACCGATATAGGCACACACCAGCTGGATGAACTGGTCCTTATTATCCAAGTTCGGCGCATATCATCAACAACAGAATCAACACAATTTTCGTTTGTTTATGGGCGTACTATAAGTCGTACTCATTGGAATTGTCATTTGTATCACTGCTGGGTTCCGAGTCAGCATTTCCTTGATCAGCACATTACAATTCCAACAGGGCTTAGTCAAGGAGTGGATATATATCCCTCACTTTCCCATTGCCTAAAGTGTAGGCTTGAGGTTTTAGAGTTAGTTTTCCTTTGACCCGAATCAGGGAGGCTATGCATCATTATCGAAAGGCACATCTCTGTTATTTACACGCAAACAACCCAGATCATAGTAATTACGTATTCCTTTCTAGCCAACCAGTCTCTGCCAAGAATCATCCCATGGTTCATCTGGTTTGTATCATATAAATCATGACAAGCGTTCCAATTACTCCCAGAGGGCTCCCATCTGAAGACTTTATATGTATCACCTTAATAAGTTTGTTCTGATCTTCCTGGCAATTGGCCATGCCTGGATTAGCCATATTTTGACCGCTGTTTAAATTTCAAGATTGGTGGGAAGATTTAGTCATTTGGGATGGGCATTCGCAATGGGGATGGCGTGGGGAAGAGCAGTCGGTGCAATGAGGGTGGGCTTTGTATTGGTTAACCTCTTGTCCAGCCCTAGGAGAGGAGTAATGTTCACGCGTGCAGTGCGAGAATTTCGCAGGGGAGGCATGTTCATTAGTGATCGATTTTCATGGGGTTCCATGACTTCCATACAAATAATGGTTGCGTCCTATTCCCATAGCGAACCCACTGGACGAAATTTGAATTTTGCAGATATGGCAATGTCACGTATTTTCCATGTAATGAATATATGTGATACTTCACTTAACTCACTTTTATTTTTAAATAGTAAAATCTTTAAATTTCATGTTTAAAAATCAAGTAAATCTCATATAAACGTGTACATTTGCCATCCCGATAGGAAATAAATTTGTAACAATTTGAGTGTATGTTGGCCGCAAAAAATTGACAACAGCAGGGAATATATAACTCATGGCTCTGTAGCCGATCGATGTGGATATTAATACTATAATTTCTATTTTCTATTTCTATTTTTCCATTTTTGAATTTATCATACCAACTTTATATATTTCCCTCTATTTTCAGATAAATATCTTACATTAACCACTACGATTGTGCGATGGGTGACATGGATAATGCTGTCTTATATCGATCATACTGATTTAAAGATATCACTTGAATATATTAAGTTCTCGAAAAGGACACGTATATGTGGATATATATGTATCCACAAAAGTTATATTTCAAATAAATATTAGGCGTACATTTCACAAATATTTGAAATTTAAATCATGCATAAATGTGTTATTTCGAATATACATATATATAATGAATAACTGACATTTGCCGAAAACAGTTATTTATTTTTGTTCTGGGGGATTTTGATCAATTACACTAACTTCGAGGTGGAATAAATCAAAAATAAATGGCGGCCGTCGTCAACAATAGAATATTGAACCATAAATAAATTATGTCTATTTTTAGTTTGGGCTGAAAAGGTTGTTTAGTTTTTCTCATATTCGCATACGTATGTACAAGTGGCTTCGCTTCTATGGAGCGGGCGCTATTGAGTAGGTAATGTATGGCTTGTAGTTGACTATGCAAAATTAGTGGTCCATGAGGACAAATAGTCCATGAGCCGCAGGACAAGTTTTGCAAAGTCATTGACAAGTCATGCATTATTTATTATAGAAAATAGAACAATCTTTATCACTTTATAAAGACATAAACATAATAATGCTGTCGATATAATAGACAGCATTATCCATGTCACCCATCGCACAATCTTATTGGTTAATGTAAGATATTGATCTTTATCTTTACATGGTTATAAAATAATAAATTTGAATTGAAGACCTATGTCCGAAAACGCTTCTATCAATTAGTATTCATTTTATTCCGAATATTTTATTATAAAATGACATGATTATGTGTGACCGTTTATTGTTCTATTTTGAGAACAGATAATTCAGGCGATAGGATATAGCGATATTGATCATTAGCCATTATGGTGTTCACATCGCTATGATCCGAACGTCAAAATCCCAGATTGATTGTTTGTATTGTTTTATTACATAGTTATAAGCGATACTGGGTCTAATGAAGGTTTATTTATGACAAAATTACAGAACAGAAATTCTGGTCTGTTAGCAGTAACCACTATTTGTTAACTAAACAACACACGTTTCAATGCCAGCAAATAGTCGAAATATAATTAATATTAATCGATAGAAGCATTTTCGGATAGGAGTCTTCCATTCATATATAATATGTTATACCCTGGTAACTATATAGCACGTGTTAACAAAGAGATAGACAATCTTTAATCAATAGTCAAAAGTAGAACAGTTCATACCTGAAACAAACAACAACAGCAATTTTAGACTGCCACAGTGAAATAAGTTGAAATTGTTCTGAAACATAAAAAACACCTACAATTTAATATAAATAAATTTGATGTTATATACTCTACAGGATTTTCGAAAGTATTACGATTGTCATTATAGTGCCACCTAATGACGAAAAATGGCACCCGCAGTAACAGCTGTCCAGTAATGGGTATGTAATGGCTGCTGACATGTTTGCTGTAATAAATGTAAAATATCCCAGAATAGTTTTATAGTAATATAATATTATATAATATAATATTTTCAGTTTATTGATGATCTCAAGTTAGTATCGGGCAGCCGCATATCTGGACTGATTATGTGCTTGCTGTCGTCGTATTCAAGAGATTATGCAGTTGTATGTTCCGTGCTGACGATGACAGTGATCAGCTTTGAGCGGTGAGCACCTAGATACAATTTCGATATCCGATGATGGGCAATTTGTACGGTCCTCGAGAAAGAATCACTGGTTACTTTGTTTTACAATTTATTTACATATACATGTGTATTCACGGCGCATCGTCAATGTCAAATAAAGTGACCAACTTCCAAGCCAACCGGCCAAGCCGTTTTTTGTGATGCATGCCAATCAAAGTCCCAATTCTCTATCTCTATCTGTCTCGGAGGAATCTGCATCATAACAGTTTTGACATAAATTCCCACCGCCCTTCCACTAAAACCGGAAGTGCAATCCAGAACTGTCATATAATGTTAAATAGCGTTTGAAGTTCAAACTTGACCTTTATTTTGGCGATTTTGTAAGGGTTAATCCTGATTTATCCAGCATTGGCTCAAGACAGGGGTGCGATCCTGCCTATCTGCATGAGTTCTTTGGAAATGTTCCAACATCGCTTTGCCTCTGTACGAAAAGTTATTGAAGTTCAAAATTGACCTTTAATTTGGCAATGCTGACTCACATTTGGCAAGTGTTAATTTTAAAGTCAAGGAATGATTGTCCACTTTCGAAGACCTTGTGGTGGACAGAACCGGCCCTTGAACTATAATTACAGTTGCCTCCAGAGTCTGCCTTTATATAACATCTTCATGTTGTGAAATTCTGGAGAATATCCATGAAAGCTGCTTGTAAATTCATCAAGTTATTTCTGTAACACCACATAATATGTTTCCTGGGACTGTCAAATCACCTTTTTAGTTTATGGGCATATTCTTGACAACCAGTCCAATGGTTCCATCCTGGCATCAGTATTCTTGACCGGGCGATTTCACTGGATTTTGCATACTGCAAGTTCCGACGGCACCAACTCTAGTATATAGCACTCCCAGGTGGAAGAGCTCTTTCTAAAAATGGGGACAAGTAACTATACTGAAAATGTGGTGATGGGTGATGGGGTGATGGCGAATGTCACACCACGTCAAGACAAACTGATAATGCACAATTTCATTAGTCATTGTCCCCAGTTCGAATAATATTATCATGCATGCCGCATTGCGCTATAGAACAATGAGTAAGAGTGATTCAATCAATTTAGGTAGCAATACACAACTTCTGGCCATTTTCACCATTTTGAGGGGGTACTATACTACAACCTTCTGCTGCACCATGGTAATTGATAAACAGCACATGAGTGCTTGGTTACAAGATACCGAAATGGTCAGAGCATAATCCGTCTGTCTTTTGGCATGAATTGCCTCATCACAAGTTGAATTATCCCCCTTAGACTGACTTAGAAAAATCTTCATTTTAACCATTTTTTGACTTCGGTCACATAGCTAAGCCAGTCGCAAATTGAATATAAACATCAACGATACATGAATCGAAAAAAGAAATGTAATCGTGAAATAAAAACATAAATATCTCAATTTGGGGAGAAAAAATATTCTATTTTTACCATGGATTGAATGCTCACTCACCGTATCAAAGATTATAAAGTTGGCAAAGTGTATCGCTGCTTTTTGTTGTCATTTATAAAGTTTATCAGAGATTTATAAATGTATCTTGCCTGCCGATATAACCATAACATGCACGAACGATAACCTCTATGACCATCACACGCCATATCGTAGAGGCAGTCTCTGCGGTCTTTATTTATTTTGACCGACTCCAGCGATATATGAGTTGGATTGACACAGTCCTTGTTGTGGCATAGATGAGACGCTTGCTGCTTTGATGGTGTCAATGGCACTCGGTGATGAACAAAGTAGGCGAGTCGATGTGCTGCAACAGACTGTACTTTGTCATCCCATCTCACACTCTTCCCATATCCACCTCGCACGTGTGCGGGTAAAACATGGTAACCAGGTGAACTTCTTCGGCTGTTACGAGTAATTGACTGCTGTAATGAGGCCTGCTTTCTCTCGCTGGGGACATATTTAAAAATCTGTGACATTACCTGTAACAAGAGAGAATAAACACATTCATTCTTTTGCATCATCAAAAACATTAAATTTGTGTATGGTTGATTCTATGGATGTTAATTTTATGAAGTCTCTCGATTAAAAAAAGACAACAAGCGATGCTAAGCAGACGCCCCCCTCTTGTCCCCTGTATGCCTAGGCTATATAATACATAATGACTGCACCCCCCATTCACTCTCCTGTGATAGCTTATCATTAATTTAAATCACATAATTCAGGCCATCAATAATATCTTGCATATACTAGTATTTTGATGGTAACAATGGCTAGTGTCCCCTGTTATACGTACTTGCGGTGTGCTGGCACACAATCTTCAATGTTCAAAATCATAACAGATTTTTGCAGGTGGAATAGTGCGCTATATTTAGTAACATACACCTGTTTACACGTGCTTTGGCTTAAAATTTGATTTTTGGAAATGAATGTGATGTCTGAGAAAGGGAAAAGGTATTTTTAAAGAACATACAATGCATCCAATGTTGACACGAAGACAGGGAAGATGAATTGACCAAAACTAGATAATTTGACATGCTTCTTTAATGTAGCAATACACGATTTCTGGCCATTTTCACCGTTTTGAGGGGGTACTGTACTACAACCTTCTGCTGCGCCATGGTCATTGATAAACAGCACATGAGTGCTTGGTTACAAGATACAGAAATGGTCAGAGCATAATCCGTCTGTCTTTTGGCATGAATTGCCTCATCACAAGTTGAATTATCTCCCTTAGACTGACTTGGAAAATTCTTCATTTTAACTATTTTTTGTCTTTGGTCGCATAGCTAACCATGAAAGAGCGAATGTCAGTCAATAATCGCCTTATGAGCTGATAGAGCCTAGATATATGTCAGATATATTTTTAAAAATTAAAAAAGTTATCGTATCAATTTTGAAATTTGTTCTACCAAGTGCAGACGACTGTTTTCAAGGGCGAGAAATCAGCTCTTCCGGTGGAGTACCACACAGAGCTGGCCGACATCAGATTCCAAAAACATACTTCATATTCAAACATCATCCCATTTTGTATACATGTATTATGGTACCTTTATAAAATATTAAACCATCAAACCATTACTCCCAGGTATAACAGAGGCCAAACTGAGTTATAGCCCTTATATGCTTAAAATCATATTTTTCAGCCCTCCTACAAGCCATGAAATCGTGTATTGCTACCTTACAATTGAAATACAATCTCCTTTTGGAGATTTTAATAAGGAGAGATAATGGTTCCTGGAGCTACAAAATAAATTACACTTAACATACTCATGATTGACCAGCTGTCATTTGTCTATCAGATCCCTAATAGTAGAGTTAGTATTTGTTTAAAATTGCCACCACATATGCGCATTTCTCTGACGTATTTGCCATGGCACAGTTGTCCTGGTGTTCTTAATTAAAATCAGATACAATTTATTTTAAAAAATATTACTCATTCTTCTGAAATGTTAACAATGTGATTTGCTTTGTGTGCTATGCCGTTGGCAAAACATCAAATAAGTTTCGCGGGAAATGTGTGTGCCAATATGGCATCGCTTTGGATATAAAATATTACGTCACCTGACAGTTTACTTGAACTTGCCTTTGCTAATTTACTAAACTAAATAAAAGGTTATTTATTGATATGACAAACATGTAAATTTACATTTACGACATGAAGCATGTTGTATTGGCGATGTGGCTAACGAAAATATGCAGTTTTGCGTATTTTCAGAATGTCATAGCAACATCTATGATTTAAGTAATGATTATTGTCTAAGGTATAAACCATGTAATGCAATGAATACTCTCATGTTGGCTACTTGAAAAGTAAAATTTTGTAGATTAAATTTAATTAGAATGACGTTTCCAAGATGGCGCCAACTCAAACACAAGACGGCGGCGCCCATGCTTAAAAGGGAACATGGGATAAGGATGACCAGCGCATGCGTTGCAATGCTGACCGTCCTTAAAAACAGTCCAAACTCGATATCTCAAGTCATTCTGGTGGAGATATGCGAACACATATAAAACTGATAAAGAGAGTTATATGCTAAGGTGAAGGTCGGACCAAATCCCCGATATGTGCATACTCTGCGCATGCTCAATGGCTATATATGGATTACATCATGAATATCATATAAAGTGCAATATAGGCTAAGGTCAAGGTCGGACGAAATCCGCAATAAGCCATTTTAATAAAAAATTCCCAAAGTGCTATATGTGTACCCAAAATCAGGTTAATTGGCCCAGCCATTCCTCCTAAATTAGGGTGTTATTGGAATAATAGTAATACAAAAATAATTAAGAATTACAATATACCTCAATTTAAAACATTGAAGTATAATTCAATATACTTCAATGTTAAAACATTGAGGTATAACAAGAGGCTCGATTCCATGTAATCAGATGTACTTCCATGGTATTGGCATCTCATGTTTGTGTTGTGTCTATAGGTTTTCCTCTTCGTGCAAACGTATACTGGTGCTTCGTGATGTTAGACTTGAATTGACAGTTCGACATAGGATACTTTGCATGGTTTTTATCTCATATGGTTCAAACCAATGTGTATGGTTTATATTCTAATGAATGCATCATGTTCTCAGACAACTGAGCCACCGTTGACCCCCAGCCAAACGTTCAGTTCAATTCGGGTTGGATACATTTTAGGGCTAATTGTCATCCCTCATCATGGTGCACCAATACTGTTAAACGGTCTCGACATTTGACGTGTCTAATTATATCATACTCTAGAACAAAATGGTATAAAGGATATTAAGGAACCATAACTCTGTTATTTCGCAATCTTCTTGAAAATTCTTTCATTTTCGGATTCAGTGACTTTTAGTAGACTCACTGGTGGAGGAAAGAGCGCATATTTTATTAATTAATGTATTTCAGTACACCATCGCTACACAGTCGTTAGCGTCTCTGTAAAAGAGACCTAACTCTAATAGAGAAATAACTATCACAATCAATAACGCTAGCTGAGTGTATACCCGTCTGCTCTAAAACTTGGATAATCGCACTAATGTTACCAGTAGATACTACTAAATACAGGTAATGTAGCAAACTACATGCAATATAGCTTCTCTGGGCATTTAATTTTGATCTGGTTTGTCGGGTGGACAGTTCACAACAAGCTTGTATATATAGTATATCGTTATTATCGTTACCGAATGTTATATAACAATTGTTTTTCAATGATAGCTTCCAGGCGGTGGTTCTGGTGTGATGCATACGCTTCATTTAGCTTTAGTGGCTATGTCTTCATTCTGTTCTTATTTTCATTTGTGTAACTGTCATGTTATTCCATGTTATTGCTCGGGAGCAGGCATGAGTTTAGCACTCCCTATGCACGTCTCCCATTGAGTTGCTGTTGACTGAATAGCAGGGTTAACAGGGTCACGCTATAGTATACTATATGTGGGGTTAACCATATTTCTTTATGCAAACAATTGTGGCCCGAACTTTGCTCTCTAGTGGAGACAGCACGATATCATATGTTTTGTGCATTTATTTTGTCTGTGTCCTTATGCCAACTCGGTTACGTTTCCTGCTGTCAGAATAGGCCAGTTTCGGGCACGTTTGTTTGTTATTCTCCATAATGCACATCTCCCACTGAGTGTCCGCTCTCTGCTTTGCATGGTAACAGACCACTATTTATTGCAGTTTTCGGTGCGGGGTTAACCATATATGCATGTTTGTGCTTCAAATTTTGGCCTGATTGTGTTGTATCGGAGACTACACTATCATGCCGTGCTGTGCTGTCATTGGCAGTGAATGTAGCCGGTATATTAGTTGAACTCTTTTACTCGCTGGAAGTTTTTGTTTCTAGACAAATGCCAACACTGCCGACGCCTAAACGAATGTATCGAGATCCAAACCACAGTTCGTTCGTTCGTTCGTTCGGAGACTTCGTCAATCAAGGACGAGCATAATGACGTCCAATCATTCACGATGACGTGATAAAGACTTTGTATATTGGGCTGACATATTTGTCTGATTTACAACAATAACAATTTCGCTGAGTGTGGTCGGGCAAAACGCAGAGGGACAGGAAGTAGGCCGACAACAAAGAGTTGTTGAGTTGCACCGTCCGTGACACTGCAATTCAGGAGATATTGACAGGAAAACAAACCGTCGGCAATTCACATTAAGATCCCGGATCGGTGTGTGGTGTAATATCGACACGCAGCATGGTGAGTGACGGGTGTGCAGATACTATACCGGTGATGGCATTTGAACGCTTGCTGGCGCTATTTGGGAAATGCATTGAGCACTCCTGGTACATTGTTAGAAAATACTGTCGGTTTAACAATGTCAGACCGTCGAAATCAGACGGTCCCATACCGTTTCATCAGTTGTTCGGTGAATCACCGTTGTTTTATGTTTTATGAAAATGGTCTAAGTTAAAAATTTCGTGATTCAAAGTTGATGCCGTCAAAATTCAATAGCATATTTATCTGCGACCAAATTATATACGCCAATGACTCCATACAGTATGACTGAATCTGACTCTGCTGATATTTAATGTGTATTATTAATTGCTGATATTTAATATGATATTATAATTGTTGGTATTCAATACAGTGATCCGGCATTCATTCTGTGTTATGCGGGTCCGTCTTACCTTGAGTACGTAATTACGTTATTCTCAAGGCGCTGTAAAAAACATATTTTTTGGGGGGGGGGAAATGTTACCTTTTCAGTTGTGAACTAATTTTTCAGTTGTGGATTAATGTTAAGACGGTCTGACTTCGGTTCCTTTGCTAACCGGACAAGTTTCAATTCTGTGAAAATTGGCTTAATCATCTGGGCCGTATTCGAGAGTCGAGATTCATGGCATGATCTAAGGTCGACTGTGACCTGACTTAATTCGACTCAGTGCTGATGTTGAAATTGACAGTGCTGTGACTATCAAAACACTGGCACATTTACTGACACCCGAGGCTACTGGTAAAATAACACGCGCTTCGATGTCAAACACTAGAGACAATAATAACAACAACGAGCAGCTATTATAATGTTGACAGTGTTGTTTTTACCTTGACCTGTTCAATCCAGTTGACAATGTTCTTATTGTTTCAAAGCACATTCATGTACATTTACATGAGATGATATACTGTTCGCACCAGAGTAATTCAAAAGAGCTTCAATGCAACAACAACACCATAAACAATGAACTGACATCGCGCAGTGATGGATGATCACATATATACAATTCCAACTTACACGTACAACTATTAGTATTACAATTACATGGACCGATTGATCCCATGTTCATCAGTATTCATTGAAACACGTGGATATGAGACATTGTCGTCATACGCCATGTTATGGAGTCCATTACTGGTTGGATGTTATTATAAAATTATATTTGGCTGACTCACTGATATGGATACTAAGTGTCGTGATACACAGTTGGATGCATCATGCCGTCAAATTTCATCGAAAAATGTGCGACTATAGGAGAACATTGTCGCCAAGTCATCGCGCATAGTTGTTGCGGGATCTGCTGTTATCTTAACGGTTTCAATCTCAACTAGCTGATATACTGATACATTGTCATGATGTACTTATTCACCCGTTAAAACAAAAACTGTGTTTACAAGTGACTGGCCAATGTCACGCCTTACATGTTACCAAAAAGTATGCCATTAAGATGCTTTACATTTACATCTACATAAATTTGAGTTTTAACTGTGATACATGTAGCTTTGTTCAATTAGGTCTTTAAATGGCATGCCAATTCATATGTTTTAGAATGGTCGAAATTAGTATTACTCGAAACTGAATACTGATGCGTTGGCTTTTTGGCTATTACTATAGCCCTATGTCTATTATATTCCCAGCTAGCAGTCTACATATAGACTATAAGACTTATGGCAATATATTTCACTTTACTCTTGAAAGTTGCAGGTGGGCTGGTTGGGGTGCAGAATAAGAAAAGTTATATACATTACAATGTTCTCTTCTCTCTCAAAATAACATACATCACGATATAATACATCGATGATGATGAATCACATTGCGACATGTAATATAGGATAACGTCTATGGATCCGAAGAATATCATGTTGAATAACCTACATGTGAAGTCTGGAAACTAGACCCAATTCGGAATGATTTGAGTCCGGATGAATATCTATATCCTTTATGAAATGACTTTAAGAAGTTTTTACATTGTTTATATATATTAAGTATTTATTGATTTAAGTTTAAGTTGGAGATAACCCAACCGCTCATATGTTTATATGAGAAAACTAACTATAGCAATGGCGGCAAACGTGAGTGAGAAGTACTCACGGTGGGATTGGGCTAAAGTTAAAAGAGGTAAGGCAGCAGATAGAAATTAAGTGGAAGAGGGGCGCAAAGATTTGCGTGCAGCGTAGATTAACAAATGATGGTTTAGTAATTATTGTTAAAAAGGTTGTTAATAATAAATATTCCTAATAATTCTGATCAAATAAAATATTGATAATATTACATATTTTACCACCGCCACATTCTCCCCCCTCTTGAGGAAAAATTTACATCATTCTAAATTCATCAATATTAGCACTGGGGTACACCATCATCTGAAATGACTGTTGTAAAAATAAAACCGTACCTGTATTTGACTGTCGAGTCGAATAACCTAACTCCGTAATACTCAAATGGGATGATTATATCCTGAAATGTACTAGCGCCCATAGCAATAATAATTTCACCGAGCCCAATCATCAGCCGCTGTGATAGTTAATACTGCTACAATAAAGTTAATAAACTAACATCCTTTCCCAGAATCTGAGGATATATGAAATTTATCTCTGAAAATATCAAAACACATGTACACAGAGAAAATTTATTCTCTTTTCAGCAAAATACCACTCCATATTGTATAACCTGAAAAAGGTTACATATAATTATCGCCATGGAATAACCACTATGGCTAACTCCATCAACAGCAAAACAAATATTTGCTACTCAATCCAGTGTTTCTGAAATAGAAACAAAATTAGTACATGGAGTCAAAAAGTAATCGATTACATTTACTAAAGTAATTGTAATCGTAATCGATTACATTAAAAAACATGTAATCAGTAATCGTAATCATAATCATGTAAATCAAAAGTAATTGTAATCGTAATCGATTACATTGGAATGTAATCGCCCCAATGTCATGGACCAGAAGTCAGACCAATAACCTGATAAAGGAAATATATCTGAAATATGTATTAAAGAAACAAAATTAACATGTTGATTAGATATGAATTACAGTAATATCTGGGAGGTAAACATTCTGTAAACATGCAGGAAAACTGCTACAAGCTGGCACATCGGGGTTAACATTTAACGGCACCGGGTCTTCAGCTGAAAAATTATTATTATACAGAAGTTTCCTTAATAATAGATATACTGTAACACAAAGATTATTACTAACCATATGCAAAATAAAATTTTATATACAAGTATATGATATCACATTACTGAAATGACACACAAAATGTGTACATGAGACTACATGAGACTGGAAAAACAATGTCCTGAAATTGATCAATTAAATACAGAAGAAAATAACTCATGAAGAGCATCTGGAGACATGCTGGCTAATAAATTTCTGTTTGTCAACTTTCTCATTAGATCTGTCTTGCTAACAAAATCATTTTCAGGCTGCAAAGACTGCACGTAATCACCGGATGCTTTCCACGGTGGGGCTTTCTTCTCTCGAACTGAACGTCTCGGCACTATAACTGGTCTTTCTGGTTGAACATTTTCAGATAGACATTAAACTTCTCCTGCCTGGATCACCTGAAACATCGGAATCATTTACCATTTCTTCACCCTGTCTGCTACCATCATCATTCCTGACAGTAGTTATATCGACAGTTTCGGTATCATCAATCTCAGCTTGGACTAGATTCTCTGAAAAAAAAGGTTCAATTTTATTCCCTGAATCTACAATATCATCTGACATTACTAAATCTTCCGGATGCGCATCGTGTTATCCCTGTTGCTCCTGTACTGGAGTGGAATGGTCGTCACCATTTGGAGAAACTACATTTGTGTCCACCTTCTTACCGTAGATACAACTGTTTTCTGTGGAACAAACACAACAAATTCACTCTCCGACTCATCATCAGGCGATAACACCTCAGATTTCTTTTCAGGGTTATCTGAAACAGAAATATCATTCTCAGGCACTGCCTCGTCATCTGCTGGACCATCAGCATCATCATTCTGTGTCTCTGCACCAATCTCTAATGGTAGGGAACCTAAGGGAAGAAGGTGCTTTCTGTGAAGAGTTCTCTCTCTTCCGCTCTCACTGATTACAACATAAACATGAATATCCTTGTTAGGTTTAGCTGTAACAGTATAAACATCCTGATCAAATTTATCTGCTATCTTATGACGACCTTCAAACGCAAGCATTTTTACCAAAACCAAATCTGCTACCAACACAGTCGCTGCTGTGGCTTTTCTGTCAAAATTCTTTTTCTGTTTCTCCCTTGCTTTCTGTGCAGCTTTAGAAGCTAAATCATAAGAATAAGATAATTTGTCTTTCAAATCTGAAACATAGTCACCATAAGTCACTTTCTTCTCTTCCTCACCATCCTTCTCATATACAATCTGATCAAAACCACAAAGCAAATCTATAGGCAACCTTGGATCCCTACCAAACATAATTTTGAAGGGTGCAAATCCAGTGCTTTCGTGGCGAGTGCTGTTATAGGCATGAACAAGAGGTGATATATAATTCTCCAATCTTTCTTCTCATCCTGTTCTAGTGTGCCTAACATATTCAACAAAGTCCTATTGTATCTTTCGCATTGACCATTTCCCATGGGATGATATGGAGTTGTTCTGCTTTTCTGAATTTTACATAAGCTACAAAGTTCACGAATCAACTCCGACTCAAAGTTAGCTCCCTGGTCGCTGTGGATCCTGGAAGGAAATCCAAAATACATGAAGAATTTGTTGAATAAAGTATCAGCAGTCGTTTTCGCAGTCATGTTCTTACATGGATATGCCTGCGCAAACCTGCTGAAGTGATCAGTACACACTAAAATATACTGATAACCTCCTTTGCAAACTTCAACTGTAAGGAAGTCAATACAAATAAGCTCTAAAGGGTAAGTTGTGGTAATAGACACAAGTCTGGCTCTGGCATCCATCGGAGATTTACGTCTTAAGCATCTGGGACACTCTGAAATAAATTTGTCCACCGTTCCATCAATGCCAGGCCAGTAAAACCGTTCTTTTATCAATGTAATTGTCCTTTCTCTACCAGGGTGGCCTATATCTGAGTGTAGTGACTTCAAAACAGTGTTCTGAAATGATGAAGGAACAACAAGTTGCATATGAGAATTACCATTGAATTTAGTTTCTCTATGTAAGACACCGCTCTGAAACTTCAAAGAATCAAAGTGACGTAGATAGGCAGAATGATCCCTAGAAACTGGAAGAGAATTTCTAAATGGTTTTACCCCTCGTCGAACTGCACTCATCCATATGGATAAAACTGGATCACGTTCCTGCATGCGTCTCCAATCTCCTGGATTCATTATGTCAACATCTGTACTAACAGCATCATCTAAAACCTCAACAGCATTTGCGGACATACATAAAGAATTCACAAATGGTTGAGGGAACTGCAAACTATTGCAAACTGCTAAAATAGTACTTTTATCAATCTTCTTAAGCTCATCGTCATACTGCATTCTGGATAATATATCCGCATCTGTGTTTAACTTCCCAGGCCTGTAGAAAATCTCAAAATCAAAGATACTGATTGCTGCAAGCCACCTGTCTGTGAGAAGTTGCATCTAATTTGGCACTACTTAAGACATAAGTCAGTGGATTAGAATCTGTGAGTACAGTAAATTTATGGTTATATAAATAGTCATACAATTGTTCTGTAATAGCCCATTTCATCGCTAAAAATTCCAGTTTATGGGCTGGATAAGACTGTTCTGCTGCTGTCGTCCCTCGACTGGCATACGCAATCACTCTGAGGACACCGTCATGTCGCTGGTAAAGCACACTTTCCAATCCTGTTCTGCATGCATCAGTATGACGCTCAAATGGAAGAGAATAGTCTGGAAAGGCTAAAATGGGATGGGAGGTGATGCATTCTTTGAGTTGTTCGAATGATTTCTGTTCGTCATCATCCCACTGCCATTTGCCTTTATAAGTTGACTTTCTTTTAATCTTCTGCTTACCCTGATTAGTTGGAGGAAATAGATCAGTTAGCGGTTTCGCTATCTTGCTGAAATTTCTTACAAATTTCCTGTAATATGAACAGAACGAAACAAAGGAACTGACTTCATCAGGATTTTTGGGAACGGGCCACTTCACAATCTTTTCAATATTGTCACTACATGTAGAGATACCATCAGCACTCACTAAAAATCCTTGGTATTTAATTTTCTTGCTAAAAAATTAACACTTGGATGGTGATAATTTTAGTTTGCATTCCCTCAGTCGCTGAAATACAAGATTAATTCGTTCCAGCATCTGTGCAACACTATTCGCTGCTATATAATTATCGTCAAGATAAATATAACAAATGTTATTGACAAGCCCATCCAAGCAGTGCTCCATCATGTGTTGGAAACTGGCTGGCGACCCTTTCATTCCTTGCGGAACACGCTCGAACTCATAAAAACCTAAATTGCCAGCTGTAATAGCAGTGTACTTTTTGTGTTCTTCCAATACCTCTTGCTGAAAATAACTACATCTGAGATCCAAAGAACAAAATAGATCACAATTGGATAAATTATCTAAAATATATTCTATTTTGGGAAGACAATAAGCATCGGCAATGTTTTTTTGTATTAATATCCCTGTAGTCATTACACAGCCTTAGTTTCCCACTGGACCGCCTACAAATTACAACATTGGAGCAATATGGACTCCGAGAGCGTCTTATTACACCAGCCGCCAACAACTGTTGAAGATAATCTCGCACCTCTTCCACCAGACCTGGTACCAGACGCCTCGGAACCTGTCTAACAGGTTTCTCATCTGTTAAATGTCAAAATCAGACCTAGAAAAAATGTCGGAATAACTTGTCATGAGATCATTTGCTGTTTTTAATTCATCAGTGGTCAAGGAATCTGGGTTAAGATTCAACTGCTGTAAAAGTGGTAAATCAGAATCATTATATTTGTTCTCAACATCACCTTCCACTTTAACTGCCTGCAATGAACAGATAACAGAATTTGGTGGAATATTTATTGTCCTTGTAGATAGATTGCTTAACTGAACTGGTAGTAATTCATTAGCATTGCAATCATATCTAAAAACAAAAGGTGAAATCTCTAATCCATCAAATCTGGCATCATCGGAAAGGTTGATATATGTCACATGTAGCATTGTATTGTAATTTATTATCAACATAACCTGAAATCATCTTAGAAGTATTAGGGTGGAAATAATATTATTATCAGCAGCATTCTTTACAGTATCTAACTTATAATCATTCTTTCGAAGTTCTCGATCCCGCAGTGATATGCATCTAAAAGTCAGATACCATGAAGTGTTTAAATCAGCTTTCTGTAAACATTTATTTCCGCAACGCTCTTCAACCTTATTTAGAAATACTCTGAGTATGTTTGTACCTAAAAGGACTGGAACCTGTAAATTAAATTTACTATCAGGTACTATGAGAAACATACAACTTTGTGGTTCAATGTTAGTAAACCTAGGAATGGAAATTTCTGTTTGCATGAATCCTAAATGAGGGAGAAGTTTGCCATCAGCACATTCAATCTTCAACACCGAATCTAAAGATTCCAAAGGAATATGACTCAAGTGATTCATATAAAATGAATTTCCAATTGTACTGCATGTACTACCTGTGTCCAGAAGGGACCTACAATTTATCCCTGAAATCTTAACTGAAGATTCATTGATTTCGCCGTGTATCTCGGCTTGGGTCTTATTTTCTACCATTTGGTTAATTCCATCTACGTTCAACCCGTCATCGTAGTTGGACCCCAGTTTAAACCCTTTCTGTGACCTCTCGAACTGGGTTTCCTACAAAATGGAGGAAAATGATTCAAATTGCAGCTGAAACACAAAGGAACACCCCCTGAAACTCTAGAATCAGCCGAGTCTGGATTACGATCACGAAATCTGTTTGGATTTCCACCTCGGTTGGAATATCCACCTCTGGGTTCCTGAAAAGAATTTTTTCTGGGACATTATCATCAAACTTCTTTGAACCGCCACCTCGGTGATTGTCAAATCCTCTACTTCGTCCGCCGCGATGGCCTCTATAACCCCTGTAACTGCAATCCTGAAAATCACTGCGATTCTGAACATCCAACGCATTGGTAGCTCTTTGCTGCTGTTTAAGTGTATTCACTTCTGATTTAAGGTCTGAAATCTGTTTCAAAATCAAATCTAACTTATCGTCATCCATGGAAATCTGTGATTTGCATGCACCAACATTGGAAGATTTACCAGTTTTATGCTGCTGCTCAATCAGTCTCAAAGCTGAAAGTAAATTATTGTATGTTCTGCATTCTCGCACTTTGTAACCTGAAATATCTTTCAATTCCTGTCTCAATCCATCATAAAATCTGTTCTTAATCAATTCATCCTCAGTCGACGGCACCATTTGTTTAAGCATAGTTGTTCTGGAAAATAAATCCTCAAGCCGTGTACCCCATTCTACAACAGATTCATTTGGACCTTGCTTTGAGCTGAAAAAATTGCCTATAATATTCTCTTGTGACTGGATATCTCCGTATAAATTCTGAAATTTATCAAGAATTTTATTAACTTTCGCAAACATCCCAAGTCGCATCACCACTTTCGCTGCTTCCCCTTTCAGCGACTTCCTGATTGCATAAAGAATGTCTGGTTCTGAAATATTGGAAGTAACCATACAATCAACATCATAACGCCACATAGTGTACGACATGTCTGACTTCTGGTCCCCACTAAAATTTGGAAGATGAGGGGGTTTATGTATAACAACTTGCTTTTCCCGCCTATCTCGAACAAGATCAGCATCATCGGCTTCAGACTTGGTCAGAAACTGCATAGCCTGAAACCATTTCTCCGGCGTCTCTGCTTTAGGGTCCAAACCCATTTTCCGGAAACCTTGCATCAAATTATCCAACTTATCCTCGGCCGATGCCATATTTGAAAATTGGCAAAGCTGAAAAGTATACAAATGCTAAATTGCGAAAATATTTTTGACTTACCAAAATATAAAGTCTGTCGTCAACCTGTGTATGAACTCGTAGCTGAAAAACGACCTCGCAAATGTACTAAGTCGTATTTACTACACGTACATGTTATGTTAATTGAACAAAACAATAGTTAGTGTAAATACAACAAGTGCTGGGGACTGTTAAAGAAAACAAGGCAGAAATTAGCACCAGAAGCATGATTAAGAAATTTATGAAGTTGAAGACTTGGCAGAAAAAGGGTTAAGTTTATGGCCAAAGTTCAAATTTGAGTATTATATCAAATTTTATGGATTTAAATTTACTATTTTATGGTTTAAATCCTATTTATGTATGTATGATTATATCCGGACTATACTAGTACTTAGTTAATCCTATTTAGTAATAAATTTGTGAAGAGCTAGCTTTACCCAAAAATTGGCAAATAAATTTCCACAATCACAACAACAGCTGATAAATCTACTTCCGGAAATCCGGTCGTGACGTCACGAAAGTACACATTCCAAAAATAGATTCAAACTTCGAAGACATTTTTTATGCAATTGCAACAAAATACGAAGTTAAATCACAGTTCCTTCGAATAAGTTCCTCAAATTGTTCACAATCACACCGTTCGCAATGCACTAAGCGATCCTAGAAGCCTAGAAGTAGTCCTAGGAATTTACGTAGTTTTTGTAAACACGATTGTTCACAAAATAAACTGAGTCAAGATTTCGCTCCGTTTCATTCGAAATAGTCACACTTTCAACAACTCCACGGCATTCGGCATAGTTTTAGATAATAAAGTTATGTACCACTAATGTTCCACCTTACCAAAGTACTCCTGACAAACCATTGATCTCCGTATATTTTCGATTTCTTCGTAGAATATTTTCGTAAATATCAACAAACACGGCGGAAGTAACGTGGTAGCAGGTCAATCGAAATTCCTTTGGGCTGGAGTTCGATTGTTACGAATCACTGGGCTGAAATTCGATTCTCACTTAAAGAGTCACTGCGAATTCCAACAATATCCTCACAGAATGCAAATTTCATCACAGAATTGTCAGAACAACGAGGTTCTTTCGTTGGGCGCCAAGTATAGCCCTATGTCTATTATATTCCCAGCTAGCAGTCTACATATATACTATAAGACTTAAGGCCATATATTTCACTTTACTCTTGAAAGTTGCAGGTGGGCTGGTTGGGGTGCAGAATAGGAAAAGTTATATACATTACAATGTTCTCTTCTCTCTCCAAATAACATACAGCACGATATAATACATTGATGATGATGAATCACATTGCGACATGTAATATAGGATAACGTCTATGGATCCGAATAATATCATGTTGAATAACCTACATGTGAAGTCTGGAAACTAGACCCAATTCGGAATGATTTGAGTCCGGATGAATATTTATATCCTTTATGAAATGACTTTAAGAAGCTTTTACATTGTTTATATATATTAAGTATTTATTGATTTAAGTTTAAGTTGGAGATAACCCAACCGCTCCATTGTGTTTATATGATAACACTAACTATAGCAATGGCGGCAAACGTGAGTGAGAAGTACTTACGGTGGGATTGGGCTAAAGTTAAAAGAGGTAAGGCAGCAGATATAAATTAAGTGGAAGAGGGGCGCAAAGATTTGCGTGCAGTGTAGATTAACAAATGATGGTTTAGTAATTATTGTTAAAAAGGTTGTTAATAATAAATATTCCTAATAATTCTGATCTAATAAAATATTGATAATATTACATATTTTACTACCGCCACATTACTAGTATCGTTGGTCTTTTATTTACAACCGTATTTATTCAGTAGTCAGTGAAAGGTGAACACATCACGCGTGCGCAGCCTCTTTCTGGATTAAATTCCACGAGGCAGATAACAAGTTTGATCCTCTGCAAACTGCAAAGTTTCAAAAGTATTGTCTATCACTTTATGCATTGAGGATTTACGTTTCTTAAAAACTATGATCATAATAGAGATGTATTTTTTTCAGATACGAAAAATACTAGTTTCGACCATTCTTAAACATATGAATCGTAATGCCTACCGGAAAATCATATTGTCACCATGGGAACTTGGTTAAATCGACGGTAAATTAGCAAATTAAGAGCCAACAATTGGTGTTGACTCGTGAAAAAAACCATTGGTCTGACCTTTATTAGTTACGGTCTTGATTTTAATTAAACGGTGTTGAACAGTACAAAATACAACGGACTGGTTACAGTCTGCCAGTTACTTAAACGGTGTTGTACCATGCCACCATCTGACCGTATGTTTAACGGCCCAAGGTTGGCAGTGATGTTGCGCGGTATGACACCGTTAACGTGACGGGCTTTTTTCTAACAGTGTACTTACTGCCAATTCGGTTCTAAGGAAACTTGATGTGAATTCTATTCAAATGACTATTGTTATTTACTTCATACATGACGATCCTTCCAGATTCATTCTCAATTCAAATGAATTTACAATAGAGTTAACACAAGAAATTACAGGTTCTTCCTAAATTTCTACAAGGAATTTTGCTGTTAATTGAGAAGGACAAAAAACCATAATCGTGCGAAGAAGGTAATTCATGCGATCGCCAGTAATGCGAGGTCGTTTGATCCCCCTTATAGTTACATGGTCCAATGTTTACATATTATTTCAATTACCATATAGCTTGTCATTTTGTTAATTAATATAGGGCACTACATTAGTATGTAATTATAACGAGGCAGTGTAGGCCTGGTGTACGCTCACTCAGCTGGAAAAAACGGCTAGGAAAACTCCCATGACATTCTTAATATATGGCTAGCTATTCCACACTTTCAAGTGCAATTCTGTATGACAGAATATTTATTCAATCGTTTTATTGATTATTCTGACGGTGAAATGTCATGTTTTATTGCAAATTCTTGCAATATAGTTGAAAGCTGATTTCCGGTATATGCCAGTTGTTTAAAATTAAAAAGCAAATCTCACTGTGTATACAGTAATACTAGTAACAATTAGTTTGATATGGCGCTTACTCCACTAAACGGGCTTGATCAGACGCTTCATGCACATATTCAAGCATATACATGCATAATTATTTTTATTAATATGCCATTTTAAAAATAACTTATGAAATTCTATGGATATCACAGCGTGTATAAAGTCCACAGTGACATGGGTGTATTAATTAAAAGTGTCCTTCGTATCTTGGCACACTAAAGCACTCTATCTACGATGAATTGTCTGTCAAAATTGCCAACAGGACTTGCCGGTGTGTGAGCGTACACTGGTATTGAATTCTGCATGCTGGAATAACTACTGGCTTCTTGCTTCTGACTTTATCTACTATATAATTTGAGACTTCCGTATATATATATATATATATATATATATTTATATATATATATATATAGCTATATATATATATATATATATAATAGCAGGTTAGCCCGCCACTGGCGGCATTCGTCTCATGGCTTTGTTTCAGAAACATGACATTTTTAAAATTTAACCAAATTTCAAGTCGATAGCTCCACCCGTTTCCGAGATCTGGTCTGCGCATGCACGAAGCTTGCATCGCACGGGCTCGGCGACCCGATAAAATCGTATCCGGGGCAAGATACATTCACATAGCAAATTTCAAGTCGATAGTTTCACCCGTTTCCGAGATCTCGTCTGCGCACGCGCTGCACGGGCGTCGCACGGGCTCGGCGACCCGATAAAATTCGTACCCGGGGCAAGATACATTCACATACCAAATTTCAAGTCGATAGCTCCACCCGTTTCCGAGATCTCGTCTGCGCATGTGCGAAGCTGGCGTCGCACGGGCTCGGCGACCCGATAAAATTTGTATCCGGGGCAAGATACATTCACATAGCAAATTTCAAGTCGATAGCTTCACCCGTTTCCGAGATCTCGTCTGCGCACGCGCTGCATGGGCGTCGCACGGGCTCGGCGACCCGATAAAATTCGTACCCGGGGCAAGATACATTCACATACCAAATTTCAAGTCGATAGCTCCACCCGTTTCCGAGATCTCGTCTGCGCATGTGCGAAGCTGGCGTCGCACGGACTCGGCGATCCGATAAAATTTGTATCCGGGGCAAGATACATTCACATAGCAAATTTCAAGTCGATAGCTCCACCCGTTTCCGAGATAACGCATTCTTTGTTTTTTCAATGAGATAATTCATGGTACCCGTCCTCCCCGTCCTAAACTTCAGAGCAGACAGTCAATTAATCCCGTCGTGAAAGTCGAGATAATTGCATTTCGTCCGCATCCGTATTTCGGACGCATGGAGTCAGTCGTTTAGCCACGTCCATTGGAATCCGCATCCGTATTTCGGACGCATGGGGTCAGTCGTTTAGCCACGTCCATTGCAATAAAGAGCGTTAATTGTTAACACCTCCGTATAAGGTCAATATAAAGATCGTTGATGTCTAAACCACCGCAGTGCCGTTTTTTGTGACTGAGATTGGAGAACGGGTGCTCTGAGCTTCTCCAAAACGCGACCACGCGGTGTCGGTGGGATTTTACACTTACATAGGAAGTTTGAGCTCAATCTGTACACGCGTTTTCGATTCTATGAAGTACCCACATACACATACACACATATATAGATACGTAGTTCTCAAATTATATAGTAGATGTATGTGTGTACATATGTGGGTACATCATAGAATCGAAAACGCGTGTACAGATCGAGCTAAAATTTCGTATATAAGTGTAAAATCCCACGGACACCGTCGTGTTCGCGTTTTGGAGAAGCTCAGAGCACCTCTTCTCCCTTCCCAATCATCAAAATCACCGCGAACGGCACGGCGGTGGTTAATCAAGTGATAATTTAATGAGCGTTTGTTTTTGACGCATCGCTATAAAGAGCGTTTGTTTACAATTCAACGCAACGCTATCGCTGGAAATATTATGCTGGAAATATTATGCAGAGAGATTAATTGACTGTCCGCTCTTTTCGGGGAGACGGGTACCATGAATTATCTCATTGAAAAATAAACAATGCGTTGTCTGTCGTTCCTAGGAAGGGGGCATTTCATCGGGTCAATTTTTCCGCCAGAAACAAAAAATTAATTAAAAAAATTAATTAAAACAATTTAAAATTAAAAACAATTAAAAATAATTAATTAAATTTAAAAAAACATTAAATTAATATTAAAAAATAATAAAAATAAATAAATAAATAAAAACAAAATAATTACAAACATGTCATGTTTCTGACCAACCACGCCAGTGGCGGGCTAACCTGCTAGTCTAATATTTAGCTAGGGCCGGGAAAACTGTCGGACGGATTGAGCCAAAACTTCCTATCTAAGGGTAAAATCACATATGGAATGTCATCGCACCGCCTCTGAGAATGTCAGAGCACTCATTCTCCAATCCCCCGCCACCGCAATGGGTAGTTCATGGGTTAATCGCGTGATAGTTAAAGGGAGTTCGTATCCGCAGTGTCGTTGATAAAGAGCGTTTAGACACTGTTAAATCGTTACAAAGGAAATATGCATGCATTTACATTGCATAGAACTCGCTTCTACGAATCTTCCCAAGGCAGGCAAAATTGTTAATAAATGCGTTTATGTCTCTTCGATAATTGCCTAATACAATTAAAGCGTGGAGAAATCGAATTCTACGACCACCGGGTTCGAGATATGTTATTATTTCCGACATCATTTTTGTCACTCGAAATCACTTCGGCGTCGATTCATCCCTTGCGAGGCCTTCTAAAATTATGTCTTCACTTCCCAGTTATGCCCCAGGGTGTGGACTATGAGGAGAGATTTATTGCAAGTCATAAGATATTTTTTATTGCCCGGGAACAATACTTATTAGTGGATTCCATCGATCGTCTTATGTTTCCGTTTTATGTTTCGCGTAAATAATGTATTTGCACTAAATCGTACCTCTTGACTCATCGACGAGAGGCTTTATCTGTATGACATCATAAGGGTGCTGCTTTGTTTTGGACGGGTCAAACCCGTCAAATCGTTACCCCGACCTGACCTTTACCTTCAAAATGGTCAATTCAAGGTCAAATCGGGTAAAACGCACGGATTTCGACGAAATTTTATACCTAGGGATACTTTTTTACGGGGACCGTTTTCGACGTGTCAATTCGTGATCCCGACCAGACCTTGACCTTCAAAATGGTCAATTCAAGGTCAAATCTGGTAACACGGACGGATTTCGACGAAATTTTATACCTAGGGCTACTTTTGTCCGGGGAGTGTTTTGGACGGGTCAAATCGTTACCCCGACCTGACCTTGACCTTCAAAATGGTCAATTCAAGATCAAATCCCGGACGAAGTCGGGTCACTTGCTAGTAGTATATATACCTATATATATATTTTCCAATTTAGTCTCTTGTGGCCTTTTCAAACCCACAATCCGTATCCTTCTATGGCATTGCCTGTGACATCATTCACATGTGTCAACAAGAGGCGAAAATAATTCGTCGGCTCAGAATAATGGACGTTGTTTCATGCGAAATATGGCTGTAATGGGGCTCAAACCCGAGGCAATACATAAAGACTTTTAAGCGGTACTCGGTGGTCCGAATCAGTCTTCCCATTCGGAAAGAACAATAAAAGTATCATAGCAGTTATAAACAGAAACAAAACAAAAAATCTGGTATTTCTACTGATTTCAAAAATCATTCTTCGTATATGATAATCAATTTATCCGGGAATATATACACCTAATACTGAGGTGTGCATACTGTCCAATTTTCGATGCTCTGCTCATCACAATTTCCGAGATAGTAAAATTATTTTTTATTTTTCAGATAAAGAGAGATAACTCCGGGGGACGCGGACAATATTCTTTATATGACGTTGGTCTGAAACTTTATTAAAAGACTTAGTGTCCAGTATAATAAAAATAATAACTAGATTTCAAATTACCGGCGGGAAATTTTTATACTTCCATATTTCAGATGTTCACGCAACTTTCCAACCTTGTCGTACTCCGATATGTGGGAATTGCTCCCTCATCTCCAATAAGACACTTACAACCAACGATGCATGCCACGCCTTTAAATTCGAGTGGGCTTACATATGCCGTCACGTGTGCTAAATGCTCACATGCACATTACATAGGGAACACTGGAAACAAATTACGCTTGAGGTTAAATGACCATCGACAAAATATTAAAAATAAGGACAATTTGCCTGTGGCTACCACTTTAATCTTGATTTGCACTCAAAACGAGACATCCGTGTTCGCGTGATCCGTCATGGATTGCCATACTTACATAGGAGACAGGCTGTGAAGCAGAAGTAAATAGCGAGGCTCAAAAGTTTACATGCTGGTATCAGTCATGATGCAGGTTTCATTTTTGCATGGTTATAACATGTGTTCGTCACGATAAACACAACTTTCAAGTTCAGCGCAAAACCTGTTTACTGGGAACCAACGTGATTGCGTCATTTCCAACACCAGTGATTACGTCGTGAACAGTAACTTTATTCTTGTGCACTTGTGTCTCATCTACCACCAGAGGATGGTCGTAAAACCGAAACCGAAAGCGCGTGGAATTTCACACTTGATAGGCCTTAAAAGGTGTCATTATATATATATATATATATATATATATAGATCTTATTTGGTGATAGGTAGCCGCGACCCGCGACCACCGCGACCCGTTACCTACGTTACTGATATACGTTACTGGCTGATTTGAACGGTGATACGCTTGAAATGGATCCAAATTTCAAATATTCATTCTCCAGACAATATACAGATGCTCTTCGTCCAGAAATATTAACAATATGTTAACAAGGTTAACCCCTTATATGCCGCTTCCATCGTAATAGGTAACCATATTCATCGCTACATGTGGGCGTAGGGTACCCGAGTCTCGCACAGAGATGCGCACAATCGGAAGAAATCAGGTCACCCCTCACGTTCTATATTGAAACAACATAGACTATGTTATCGCAATCTAACTGCAATAAGACTCAATTTTTGCCTATACGGCTATCTAAATTTAACCACTTGCTTGCTAATGTCGCTATATGCGACCAAATGGTACACAGAAATGCGCACAAACTAAAAGACAAGGGCATCTACCATCGCCTGGTATGATACAGAATATTCTACTCTAGTCTGATCTAACTGCAAATAGGCTGCCCTTTACAGTATAAGGCAATAACTTAACAAGTATTCGTTAACAAGCTATGTAACCACATTTATCGCTGATTGCGGGAAAAGGGCACCCGATTGCCACACATAAATGCGCACATAGTACAGAAAAAGGGCACTTATCATGACCTATTCTGATACATAATACATTATGCTATCATGATCTAACTGCAAATAGGCTACCCTTTTCCGTATAAGACCATACAAACTTAACAATTGTTAGTTAATAAGTAACCGCATTTATCGCTATATGAGGGAAAGGG
Source organism: Siphonodentalium dalli (assembly GCA_032622095.1). Lineage (NCBI taxonomy): Eukaryota > Metazoa > Mollusca > Scaphopoda > Gadilida > Siphonodentaliidae > Siphonodentalium > Siphonodentalium dalli. The sequence continues at coordinate 261,606,782 of CP136063.1, forward strand.
TGCCCGATTTTCACAATTACACGCGCACAATGTTAAGCACCCTGGGTACCAATAACGACATATTCCAATACATAATGCACCACACTATCATCATCTAACTGCAAATAGGCTGTCTTTTACCGTACAAGGCCATAACAACTTAACAATTGTTTGTTAATAAGTACCCGCATTTATAGCTATACGCGGGAAAAGGGTACACGATTGCCACACAAAAATGCGCATATACTAAAGTAACAGGGCCACTGGTCATGACTTATTCCAATACATAATGCTTTACGCTATCACGATCTAACTGCAATTAGGCTGCCCTTTGCCGTATAAGGCCATACAAAGTTAACAATTGTTTGTTAATAAGTACCCGCATTTATCGCTATATTAGGGAAAGGGGGGCCCGATTTTCACAAATAAATGCGCACAAAGTAAACCACCCTGGGTACCAATCACGCATATTCCAATACATAATGTACTACACTATCATCCTCTAACTGCAAATAGGCTGTCGTTTACCGTACAAGGCCATAACAAATTAACAATTGTGTGTTAATAAGTACCCGCATTTATAGCTATACGCGGGAAAAGGGTACACGATTGCCACACAAAAATGCGCATATACTAAAGTAACAGGGCCACTGGTCATGACCTATTCCAATACATAATGCTTTACGCTATCACGATCTAACTGCAATTAGGCTGCCCTTTGCCGTATAAGGCCATACAAACTTAACAATTGTTAGTTAATAAGTAACCGCATTTATCGCTATATGAGGGAAAGGGTGCCCGATTTTCACAAATAAACGCGCACAATGTTAAGCACCCTGGGTACCAATAACGACATATTCCAATACATAATGCACCACACTATCATCATCTAACTGCAAATAGGCTGTCTTTTACCGTACAAGGCCATAACAACTTAACAATTGTTTGTTAATAAGTACCCGCATTTATAGCTATACGCGGGAAAAGGGTACACGATTGCCACACAAAAATGCGCATATACTAAAGTAACAGGGCCACTGGTCATGACTTATTCCAATACATAATGCTTTACGCTATCACGATCTAACTGCAATTAGGCTGCCCTTTGCCGTATAAGGCCATACAAAGTTAACAATTGTTTGTTAATAAGTAACCGCATTTATCGCTATATTAGGGAAAGGGGGCCCGATTTTCACAAATAAATGAGCACAAAGTAAAGCACCCTGGGTACCAATCACGCATATTCCAATACATAATGTACTACACTATCATCCTCTAACTGCAAATAGGCTGTCGTTTACCGTACAAGGCCATAACAACTTAACAATTGTGTGTTAATAAGTACCCGCATTTATAGCTATACGCGGGAAAAGGGTACACGATTGCCACACAAAAATGCGCATATACTAAAGTAACAGGGCCACTGGTCATGACCTATTCCAATACATAATGCTTTACGCTATCACGATCTAACTGCAATTAGGCTGCCCTTTGCCGTATAAGGCCATACAAACTTAACAAAGTAAACACATTTATAGCTGTATGCGGGAAAAGGGCAACCGATTCCCACACAAAAATGTGCACAACGTAAGGCCCCATGTGTACCTATCACGACCTCTTCTAATACCTAATGCACTACTATATCGTGATTTAACAGCAAATAGGCTGTCTTTTACCGTATGAGGCGATAATAACTTTACAATTGTTTGTTAATACGTAACCGCATTTATAGCTATATACGAGAAAAGGGCATTTGATTGCTACACAAAAATGCGCACATACTAAAGAAACAGGGCCACTTATCATGACATATTCTCATACATAATACTTTACGCTATCACGATCTAACTGCAATTAGGTTGCCCTTTGTCGTATAAGGCCATACAAACTTAACAAATTAACCGCATTTATCGCTAATTGTGGGAAAAGGGCACCCGATTCCCACACAAAAATGCGCACACACTAAAGCAACAGGGTCACTTATCGTGAACTATTCTGATACATAATACATTATGCTATCATGATCTAACTGCAATTAGGCGCCCTTTGTCGTATAAGGCCATACAAACTTAACAATTGTTAGTTAATAAGTAACCACATTTGTCGCTATATGAGGGAAAGGGCACCCGATTGCCACACACACATGCGCACATACTAAAGCAACAGGGTCACTTATCTTGACCTGTTCTGATACATAATATATTATGCTATCATCATTTAACTGCAAATATGATGCCCTTTTCCGTATAAGGCCATACAAACTTAACAATTGTTTGTTAATAAGTACCCGCTTTTATAGCTATATGCGAGAAAATGGCACCCGATTGCTACACAAAAATGCGCACACACTAAAGCAACAGGGTCACTTATCGTGACCTCTTCTGATACATAATACATTATGCTATCATCATCAAACTGCAATTAGGCTGCCCTTAGCCGTATAAGGCCATACAAACTTAACAATTGATAGTTAATAAGTAACCGCATTTGTCGCTATATGAGGGAAATGTCACCCGATTACCACACACACATGCGCTCATACTAAAGCAACAGGGTCACTTATCATGACATGCTCTGATACATAATACATTATGCTATCATGATTTAACTGCAAATAGGATGCCATTTTCCGTATAAGGCCATACAAACTTAACAATTGTTTGTTAATAAGTACCCGCATTTATAGCTATATGCGAGAAAATGGCACACGATTGCCACACATAAATGCGCACATACTATAGCAACAGGGCCACTGGTCATGACCTATTCTGATACATAATACTTTACACTGTCACGATCTAACTGCAATTATACTGCCCTTTGCCGTATAAGGCCATACAAACTTAACAAAGTAACCATATATATAGCTGTATGCGGGAAAAGGTCAACCGATTTCCACACAAAAATGCGCACATGCTAAACAAACAGGGCCACTTATCATGACCTATTCTGGTACATAATACATTATGCTAGCATGATCTAACTGCAAATAGGCTGCCTATTTCCGTATAAGGCCATACAAACTTAACAATTGTTTGTTAATAAGTACCCGCATTTATCGCTATATTAGGGAAAGGGGGCCCGATTTTCACAAATAAATGCGCACAAAGTAAAGCACCCTGGGTACCAATCACGCATATTCCAATACATAATGTACTACACTATCATCCTCTAACTGCAAATAGGATGTCGTTTACCGTACAAGGCCATAACAACTTAACAATTGTTTGTTAATAAGTACCCGCATTTATAGCTATACGCGCATTTATAGCTATACGCGGGAAAAGGGTACCCGATTGCCACACAAAAATGCGCATATACTAAAGTAACAGGGCCACTGGTCATGGCCTATTCCAATACAGAATACTTTACGTTATCACGACCTAACTGCAATTAGGCTGCCCTTTGCCGTATAAGGCCATACAAACTGAACAAAGTAAACACATTTATAGCTGTATGCGGGAAAAGAGCAACCGATTCCCACACAAAAATGTGCACAACGTAAGGCCCCCTGGGTACCTATCACGACCTCTTCTAATACCTAATGCAATACTATATCGTGATTTAACAGCAAATAGGCTGTCTTTTACCGTATGAGGCGATAATAACTTTACAATTGTTTGTTAATACGTAACCGCATTTATAGCTATATGCGGGAAAAGGGCATTTGAATGTATATCAGTTTCCTGACGCGTTTGTATATGTAATGTTACTTTGAATAAAATATTCAGTAACCTTTGCATCATTTTTCTGACAGTGTGTCCATGTTTGTGCTATACTGACAATAATTTGCTATATGTCACTGTGTGGGGGCTGTTACATCCGAATTCATTCTATATGCCCTGTCATTAACTCGCGGTCATATTGGATCAACAATGTCCGCTTCCGTTGTTTAACTTAGCTTTCGATGTATGGAAGTCACGAATAATTCTAAATCTCCATATATGAAATGCTTGTATGGCCTTATACGGAAAAGAGCAGCCTATTTGCAGTTAGACCATGATAGCATAATGTATTATGTATCAGAATAGGTCATGATAAGTGACCCTGTTGCTTTAGTATGTGCGCATTTGTGTGAGGCAATCGGGTGCCATTTCCCTCATATAGCGATAAATGCGGTTACTTATTAACTAAAAATTGTTAAGTTTGTATGGCCTTATACGACAAAGGGCAGCCTAAATGCAGTCAGATCGTGATAGCATAATGTATTATGTATCAGAATAGGTCATGATAAGTGACCCTGTTGCTTTAGTATGTGCGCATTTTTGTGTGGCAATCGGGTGCCCTTTTCCCGCAATTGGCGATAAATGCGGTTACTTTGTTAAGTTTGTATGGCCTTATACGACAAATGGCAGCCTAATTGCAGTTTGCGCGTGATAGCGTAACGTATTATGTATCAGAATAGGTCACGACCAGTGGCCCTGTTGCTTTAGTATGTGCGCATTTTTGTGTGGCAATCGGGTGCCCTTTTCCTACATATAGCTATAAATTCGGGTACTTATTAACAAACAATTGTTAAGTTTGTATGGCCTTATACGGAAAAGGGCAGCCTATTTGCAGTTAGATCATGATAGTATATGTATTATGTATCAGAAAAGGTCATGATAAGTGATCCTGTTGCTTTAGTATGTGCGCATTTGTGTGTGGCAATCGGGTGCCCTTTTTTACCGGAAATAGCGATAAATGCGGTTACTTTGTTAAGTTTGTATTGCCTTATACGGAAAAAGCAGCCTATTTGCAGTTAGATCGTGATAGCGTAAAGTATTATGTATCAGAATAGGTCATGACCAGTGGCCCAGTTGCTTTAGTATGTGCTCATTTTGTGTGGCAATCAGGTGCCCTGTTCCCGCATATAGCTATCAATGCGGATACTTATTAACGAACAATTGTTAAGTTGTTATGGCCTTGTACGATAAAAGACAGCCTATTTGCAGTTAGATGATGATAGTGTAGTGCATTATGTATTGGAATAGGTCGTGATTGGTACGCAGGGTGCATTACTTTGTGCGCATTTATTTGTTAAAATCGGTCATGATAAGTGTCCCCGTTTATATAGTATGTGCGCATTTTTGTATCGGAGTCGGTTGCCCTTTTCCCGCATACAGCTATAAATGTGGTTACTTTGTTAAGTTTTTGTGGCCTTATACGGAAAATGGCAGCCTATTTGCAGTTAGATCGTGATAGTGTAGAGTATTATGTATCAGAATAGGTCATGATAAGTGATCCTGTTGCTTTAGTATGTGCGCATTTGTGTGTGGCAATCGGATGCCCTTTTTACTTCAATTAGCGATAAATGCGGTTACTTTGTTAAGTTTTTGTGGCCTAATACGGAAAATGGCAGCCTATTTGCAGTTAGATCATGATAGCATGATGTATTATGTATCAGAATAGGTCATGATAAGTGATCCTGTTGCTTTAGTATGTGCGCATTTGTGTGTGGCAATCGGATGCCCTTTTTTACTTCAATTAGCGATAAATGCGGTTACTTTGTTAAGTTTGTATGGCCTTATACGGAAAAAAACAGCTCGTGATAGCGTATGGTTTTATGTATCAGAATGGTTCATTAACAGTAGTTGCTTTAGTATTTGCGCATTTTTGTGAGGAAATCGGGTGCCCTTTTCACTCACATAGCTATAAAGGTGGATACGTATTAACGAACAATTGTTAAGTTGTTATGGCCTTGTACGGTACAAGAGAGCCTATTTGCAGTTAGATGATGATAGTGTAGTGCATTATGTATTGGAATAGGTCGTGATTGGTACCCAGGGTGGTTTACTTTGTGCGCATTTATTTGTGAAAATCGGGCCCCCTTTCCCTAATATAGCGATAAATGCGGTTACTTATTAACAAACAATTGTTAAGTTTGTATGGCCTTATACGGAAATAGGCAGCCTATTTGCAGTTAGATCATGCTAGCATAATGTATTATGTATCAGAATAGGTCATGATAAGTGGCCCTGTTTGTTTAGCTTGTGCGCATTTTTGTGTGGAAATCGGTTGACCTTTTCCGCATGCAGCTATAAGTATGGTTACTTTGTTAAGTTTGTATGGTCTTATACGGCAAAGGGCAGTCTAATTGCAGTTAGATCGTGATAGCGTAAAGTATTATGTATCAGAATAGGTCATGACCAGTGGCCCTGTTGCTTTATTATGTGCGCATTTATGTGTGGCAATCGGGTGCCATTTTCTCGCATATAGCTATAAATGCGGGTACTTATTAACAAACAATTGTTAAGTTTGTGTGGCCTTATACGGAAAAGGGCATCCTATTTGCAGTTAAATCATGATAACATAATGTATTATGTATCAGAACAGGTCATGATAAGTGACCCTGTTGCTTTAGTATAAGCGCATTTGTGTGTGGTAATCTGGTGACCTTTCCCTCATATAGCGACAAATGCGGTTACTTATTAACTAACAGTTGTTAAGTTTGTATGGCCTTATACGGATAAGGACAGCCTAATTGCAATTTGATCATGATAGCATAATGTATTATGTATCAGAAGACCTCTTCTAATACCTAATGCACTACTATATCGTGATTTAACAGCAAATAGGCTGTCTTTTACCGTATGAGGCGATAATAACTTTACAATTGTTTGTTAATACGTAACCGCATTTATAGCTATATGCGGGAAAAGGGCATTTGATTGTCACACTAAAATGCGCACACACTAAAGAAACAGGGCCACTTATCATGACATATTCTCATACATAATCTCATACATAATCACGATCTAACTGCAATTAGGTTGCCCTTTGTCGTATAAGGCCATACAAACTTAACAAATTAACCGCATTTATCGCTAATTGTGGGAAAAGGGCACCCGATTCCCACACAAAAATGCGCACACACTAAAGCAACAGGGTCACTTATCGTGACCAATTCTGATACATAATACATTATGCTATCATGATCTAACTGCAATTAGGGGGCCTTACGTTGTGCACAATTTTGTGTGGGAATCTGTTGCCCTTTCCCGCATACAGCTATAAATGTGTTTACTTTGTTAAGTTTCTATGGCCTTATAAAGTATTATGTATTGGAATAGGTTATGAACAGTGGCCCTGTTACTTTAGTATATGCGCATTTTTGTGTGGCAATCGTGTACCCTTTTCCCGCGTATAGCTATAAATGCGGGTACTTATTAACAAACAATTGTTAAGTTGTTATGGCCTTGTACGGTAAAAGACAGCCTATTTGCAGTTAGATGATGATAGTGTGGTGCATTATGTATTGGAATATGTCGTTATTGGTACCCAGGGTGCTTAACATTGTGCGCGTTTATTTGTGAAAATCGGGCACCCTTTCCCTCATATAGCGATAAATGCGGTTACTTATTAACTAACAATTGTTAAGTTTGTATGGCCTTATACGGAAAAGTGTAGCCTATTTGCAGTTAGATCATGATAGCATAATGTATTATGTATCAGAATAGGTCATGATAAGTGGCCCTTTTTCTGTACTATGTGCGCATTTATGTGTGGCAATCGGGTGCCCTTTTCCCGCAATCAGCGATAAATGTGGTTACATAGCTTGTTAACGAATACTTGTTAAGTTATTGCCTTATACTGTAAAGGGCTGCCTATTTGCAGTTATATCAGACTAGAGTAGAATATTCTGTATCATACCAGGCGCTGGTAGATGCCCTTGTCTTTTAGTTTGTGCGCATTTCTGTGTACCATTTGGTCGCATATAGCGACATTAGCCAGCAAGTGGTTAAATTTAGATAGCCGTATAGGCAAAAATTGAGTCTTATTGCAGTTAGATTGCGATAAAATAGTCTATGTTGTTTCAATATAGAACGTGAGGGGTGACCTGATTTCTTGTGCGCATCTCTGTGTGAGACTCGGGTACCCTACGCCCACATGTAGCGATGAATATGGTTACCTATTACGATGGAAGCGGCATAAAAGGGGTTAACCTTGTGAACATATTGTTAATATTTCTGGACGAAGAGCATCTGTATATTGTCTGGAGAATGAATATTTGAAATTTGGATCCATTTCAAGCGCATCACCGTTCAAATCGGCCAGTAACGTATATCAGTAACGTAGGTAACGGGTCGCGGTGGTCGCGGGTCGCGGCTACCTATCACCTATATACCTATATATATATATACAACAATTACACCCATGATATACAGATTTTGTTTTCCGTTATAATATGCTAGCGTAATAGTTTAATGTCAATTAATAAAGGTTGATTTTTTGCATACATTTATCAACAAAGTTATTCGAAACCTGAGTTTAATATTGTTATAAGCGTATACATAAAGCACATATAAATGGTATCCATAATTATGCAAGTAGGTTATGGTCATATAAATGTTTATTACAATTTAATTTTTTCAGGTTCTATGCTATCTGTTACCCTTTGAAAGCACAGTACCGATGCACAGTGAAGAGGGCAAGACATATCATTTGCGCAATCTGGGTATGCAGTGCAGTACTAACTGCACCAACGGCATTTGTATATGTGAGTCTACGATATACATACAATAACTTCCATCGTTGTAAATTCAAAATGGCACTCACAGTGGATTCCACAATCAGTGTTTCCCCTGTATCCAACTGATACAAAAAATACGTGTAATGACGAATAATATCATTTAATATTCAAAGTAATGCAGTAACACCTATCTTATTGAATAAAAGCACAAGACCCAAAAATTGTGTCAATTTTTATATTTGCTATTCTATACTGATAGCTTTGATACATTCGATTTACAATCAATTCGGCCAAGACCGCAACATTTGAATGGCTGTAATCCTAGCGGACATCAATCATATGTATTATAATGTTGCGGTCACATTCCCGCTGAGGTACGATGTACGTGTCAGTTATGAATGTTGCAGTTTCTTCTTGTTTCAGGATTCATTCCCGTATTATGGTTATGCAAATAGATTCTTGTGCGAGACCAAATTCGCCAAAGGCTCAACACAGTTGATTGCTTACAACGTCTACTACCTGTTCATTATATTTGGGATACCAGTTGCAGTGATGACTTATACGTACGGACGAAGCTGTTTAACTCTGTTGGAAAGTGCTCGCGCCAGCAAAGAACTAACACAGAGCAGGTGAGTAATTATAAAGTACACTCTAAGAAAAACAACTCCAAATTTCCCTGGAGAACCAAATAGCAACATATAACCACACTGCTTTGGCTCCTGAAAGAACCCACCGAATCAACGGTTTGTGGGCACACGGCCTAGCTTAACCCTTTACCCAACAGAAGGGCCCTGTGCCAATGCATTCTCTTATATATGCGAGTCGACCATAGGTCGCCTCGCATATATAAGAGAATGCATTGGCTTAACACATTAAAAAAAAATTTAGGCCAATACATTCTCTTATATATGCGAGGCGACCTATGGTCGACTCGCATATATAAGAGAATGCATTGGCACAGGGCATAACTGTAACCATCACAATGTGGTCAATGAACCGGTTCCAATGATATCCATATTTGTATGGTTCTATTGAGACAGACCGAAGATAATTCAGGCTGTTGCAGCTTTATTTGGCCGGTTTTGGCCCGTTTGTTGGGTAAAGGGTTAAATGACCTAGTCTAAAATTTAGCAATATGTCCACGCGTTTTGTGGTTAATATGTTATGAGGAAGAGTAAATCAAGCGGGAAATCCTTAGAAATACCAATGCACACATGCCTATAGACTGATTCGAGTCATATATATAGACCCTGCTCATGTTATTGCTGACCGGGGGGGGGGTAATTATATTGATCATATCACATATAGGGTGGGAAGTATGGAACAACAACTTTATTAATATATTGCGATATCTCCTTCAGATATTAAAATATCTTCCGATCATCGGGGTCTTTTCGGTGAACCAACATCGTGTTATATCAATTTAAACGGTATAACGTATTTACCAAGTAAATAGAACATACATAAACAAAGACGCATCAAACGTGCAATGTGCATTAGAACAAATGTAATAAAAAATGTAACTTTGTACCATTGATCATTTGTGCTCAAGGATTTATCTGGGTTCCAGCTGGCCAGTGACAACTTAAATTAAAGAATATATATCAAATATGCGCCCAGTAAAGTATATTTGTATTGTAAAATGGCACTCCGCATCTCAAACAAGGTATTTACTTCACTGGAGTGTACATCAAAATAATTAATCTGGAACTTTGAATGACATGTATAGCAGTATGATCAGTATCACAGAAGGGCTCGTGAAAACTATATCTCGGTGGTTTGGACACCAATTTTAACCCTGTCAAACAATTTTCATAGAAATCTGGCATCCGATAATATGACGAACGGAAAACAAGTTTCAAATCAACATTCTTTGTTGATATATGCTTGTTCGTAATTTAGTGAGTCATAAAATTTGAAGTGATGTCATTTGTCAAACTTGGTTCCGAAGACTCCAATTTACAATTATGGGTAACCAAAATGCGACGATAATGGCCTTGTATTGTTGTGTTCGTCTACGTAAATGCAATGGCAAAGCCCCCTCACCCTACACATGTTACCAGAGGCAGATCGAACTAATATTGTATATCATTGTCATTGGCAGTCAAATCAACCAGGATGGCGGCGTGGATTCAAAAGACTCCAGAAAAAGACTGAAGGTATGATATTTTAAACACTTGATGCAATCAGTTAATTTTCAGGTAAGGGTTTCCATCGTTGTCTGCACGCTGCCAACTATGATATTCTTGTTTTAAGAACAACCCGACATATTTTTCTGGGGAGTTCACTGCACAAATCACAAATTAATATACAATGTGTTATTCTTTCATGTATGCATATATCAATGGACATGAATGTATGGTATTGCGTAAACAAAAATACGAGCATATAGTTAACATTTTGGAACAAAAACTTATTGCTATCGTATTATATTTGTCGCACTGTTTCATGGCGAATGATAATTTCTTGAAAAAAAATGGGTGTATGAAATTATTGTCCTGTTAATTCATATTAATCTTCTTATTCAATAAACATATATAACAAATTATGCAAATGACTGGATATTGCTCTAAATTAGCCTTCAAACATATGTCAAAAAACAGCCATGAATGTATTACACAGCTCTAATATTTAAGCACATAACCTGCAATTCCAAAATTTAAAACCCAAACTTTGAAATAGATAGCCATGACAGTATATGGAATTTCATGACAATTTACCAGACGATTTTGTCACCTGTATGAAATGTAGTTTAACACAGTCAGACGGACGCAATGACAAATAAAACAATGCGAGGGGTTAAGGGAAATATGTGGTAATGATTATGTATCCATATGAAACATGTTTTAAGTCCATGATAACAACGGAATTACGGAAAGCCGTTTAAATTTGTCCCCATTATCTCATTATCTGATAGAATATTAATAAAAGTATATTTCTTTTGTACGTTCGGTATGTGTGGTACTATATGCAGTGGGTGTGTGTTATTACGGATACGGCGCTGTGGTCGTTGAGGCATATTTTCAAAGCTGCGAAGCGGTTTACGCTAAGTGGCCCCAACGACCACATCGCTGTTTTCCCTAACAACACATACCTACTACACTAGTTTCTTATATTTATATAGATTTTCATTATTTATTCCCAATAAAAAGCCTTTGTGACGCCGTGTTCGTGTTACACTGTTCGTGTTATTGATATATAAAACGGGTGACCCAATTGGCAGTTGACGATTACCAAACAGGAATCAGTGTAACACAGGCGGGCTATGTGAATATTTACGAATAAAATGAACAAATTTGATATTCTATTTTTATGTTTCTGCTCTATGGATTCCAATAAATTATTCAGTGAGAAAACACAAAGGAGTTATAAATGCCATACAATTATCAATTTCGGATATTGATTGGGCAGTCGTGGTTTTATTATATTTACATACTAAGTGTTGTCATCACTAAATCCAGCATTCTTATTGGTCGGCGCCCACGTGGCTAGTTGCAGTTATTTCTCGGTGAATGCGCAACGGCTCATAACACCAAGCTCATAACACCATCGATACGTCATTGGGTTTGGAAAGACGAACGCGTAATATTTTGGGCGCATTTGGACTCCCACAGGATTGACTTAATACATCATCGGGTTTCAATATGAAGAGAAATTGTTCCTATTAACTTTTGCCAAGGATGCTATTGGGTATTTTGGGCTGTTTTTGTCACGATACACTTTTCGATTTAAATACATTCACAAAAGTGGCTTTTTCGCTAAATGTATATAAATATAAGGATTAACTGTCATGTGGACTATTTTTATGGAGATGTAACCGTGATGTAAGTGGTCATAACTTGTATGTAAAACCCTTTTACACAAGTTATGTCCACTTACCTCACGGTTACATCTCCATAAAAACAGTCCACATGACAGTTAATCCTTATATGAAGGTTCATTATGATGAAGGTTTATTATTCGGTAGTGTTATTTTAACGAACATATTAGAAGATCAATACAACTAAATTACACACATTTAAATAATATGGCGTACACTTTTGATAATCGTATTAATTAATGTAGATAGGAGTAATAAGCTATTGGTGTGGACATGCGTTCCATGTATTCAATAAAATTTTACCCAAAATGTTAAATATAGTTGTAAATTCCATACCTGACATAACATTAACTGCAAATTTTAGACTAAAAATAAATTGAAAATATTGTGATAGTTTATTTTTCAGCAACCAATATTTTGGGTGATTTTTTTTTTAAACTGTATATAATCCCACATTCGGTTAAATTTTCATATTTAAATTACAATCAGTCGGAAATGCCCAGCCATAGGAGGCGACATGTTGGAAATTTCCAATATTTGGGAAGTTCGAGGTACCAGTTTGTGACATTCCAACCCACGATGAGGGTGGTGCAAATTGAATGGACTTGGGAATTTGGTTCTGTTTGAAATCCATGCCGGAGAATTACAAACTATAGGGTGGGGTGAAAATGGAATCTGCCACAATTGGAAAATTCGGTCTGGTTCAGGGGTGTGCTGCATACAAAAATATCTTAGACTGCGGAATTCTGGTCTGCTTTGGTGGCTACGTGGTCAGATTGCAATTCCCAGTTAAACATCGCCCGGAATAGTTGCCTTCTGTAATATGTCACTGATATAACACAGGGATTGGGTGAGGTAAGGTGGGTGTGGGTGTTATATAAAAATTAAACAGTTGGAAATTCAGTTGGAATTTAAGATTAAAATTATATTTAATTTGTGCTGGTAGTTTGATTTTTCCAAGCAGTATTTAATGTGAAGTTTGTTGTTTTTAGGCCAAAAGTCGTATGTTTGCTACTGTTAAACATTATGTTATGTTATACCAGTTGATATATCCAACCTAATGGGATGTCAAGTTAGTAAGTTATAAAGCTGGGATGCCAGTTTAAAAAGACGGGAGCATAATCTTCGTTTTGTATCGGGACATAATTACTGTTCGGTTCGTGATCAAGAAACCCTCACTGGTTGTTACGAGCAGTTATTGTGGTAAGCTATAAATACCCCGAATTGAATTGATTGTGTCAACAATATCCCCGTGACAACATAAGAGCGCATTGTGATTGGACTGGAGACCACAGGCGCACCCAACCTTAAACGGGTCCATGTACCATTTAAGTTCGAATTCATAGTCACATTTATTAGTTTAATAAAACACACTATTGAACGTATTGACACCGTAATAAAACGCATTATGTTTGCAAGTGATTATATCATAGTAAGCATTAGTAGTTCGTCAACCACCATCGACGAAAGATATGGAAGCCCTCAGATGAGAAAGAAGCAATTTAATTCAGTCGTGGTTGTAATGTCTTTCGACCTCAAAATCGCCGCGATGCCAGGTGGAATCAGACCATAACACAGTGAGTAGACTGCAAATCTGTCAGCATGCGGCAAACTTGACTGGGGATTAACTCCATATCCAGCCATGCCGGACAAAACAAAATCGATGGTCACTCAAAGGATTGGGTATTGAGCTTCATAAAAAGAGATTGTCACTGTCAAGCAGAAGTTTACTCTGTGGTAACCATTATGCAGATTCTAGTATAAATCGTCATATTTATGTCAATTTCATTGATATATTGAAAAGTTGGGTATCCTCCATTTTCAATCCACCCTTTTCATGGTCTTTGGCATAACTGTCAGCATTTATTTCGGTCACTCTTATATTGCCATATAAACTTTTAAAGTAGAGCATTTAGATTCTGACTGAAAGTGACTGGTGGGTTTGGAAGTGTTAAGAACAGATGGGTCAATTTTGGAAGTATAAGTCTTTTATGACCGTTATTCTACCAATAGGAGTCAACTATCTGTGTTTCCATGTACTAATTACTTTTTCGATTTCTCCTAATTTGTATTCATAATTTTAAATACTTTTTTTCCAAACATGTGTTGAAGCGAATTCCCAGGAAAGTAAAAGATTGTGAACACGATATATTCAGCTCCGTGCAGATGATCTTGTTACACGATTCAATGGTGCCAATCCAGGACGCCTGAAATTTATCTGGGTTGATACGCAATCCCGACAACTGAGCGAAATCATCCAGCATTGTATATGCCTCACTGAAGCTCCATTCAGAACCATCTAAATAAGAGTTTTGTCAGCTGCGTACTATGTGATTTTACATTAAGAATTTTCAATGGTTATGCCTTTAATATTCACGATATTTCGAACTAGAATCGGTAGTATCTCTGAAAATAAGAGGAAAATATAATGGAACCCACCTGTCGACAGCCTCTTTCTAGATATAGACTCCCAGATGTATGTCTATTTGTGCGGACAGAAGAGCTTGTTTTATTGTAGAAAAATATATCCATGTTTTTATTGTTATTATTGTCCAAATTAAAGTATGTGAGGCATGTATTCGAGAGTCGAATGGGTTTTAAAAGTCAATTAGCAAAAGAAGACCTTTTTTGTCCTTATTAGTTTCGTGGATCACATCGCATATCAGTTTTTTATTATCGCCTATGTATCGACCTTTTAAAAAACCGCCGTATCACTGTTTATAATACTGGGCAATACCCTGCTCAACTTTTCTGCAATGCAAGATGAGGCAAGGTTTATTAAATATTCAGCGGAGTGATTGGCCTCCAGTCTTTAAGAAGTTGTCTATCTTCATCTCGTTTTCAGTTATAGTTATTATTCCTTTTTTCTGAGTAATGGATAATACTCCATTTGAAATATATTCGTTCAGTGCATCTACGAGATATGTGCCTAGACCTGGTCAGAAAAACGTTAAAAACTCCGAGCTGTAACCGTCCGGATCAGGAGATTGCCATTTTTGGTTCGTTTATAAGATTGTAAAAGTTCATTTGGTGTTATCGGGCCTTCAATACCGGTGACATGTTTATCGTCCAGTGTCGGGTAAGAAGAACGTTTAAACAATGAGTTCATGTCAGGTCAACTGTTACTAGTTTTAATCGATTATAGTTTTTTTTATAAAATGTACGAGCTTCGTTTATTGTATCATTCTATTCTGTCAGGATTTTTCCACATGAATCTGTCAGTGAGATCAGGGTTTTGGCGACATGATTGCGTTTTTTTTTTTAGATTTAGAACATATTTTGTTGCTTAGTCACCGTCTTCAATCTCGTCTTCAATCTCGAACTTATAATGCGCCATGCACTGACGATTTTCTGAGTTCATTAATGTTAGAGTCAATATTTTCTATACGTTTCAGTAAGATTTCTTTCTGTGTGATTTTTTTCAGGAGGACCATTTTATTCGTAATATTTGATTTTTCATTTATTAGTTGAGTATCACGTTGTATATTTTCCCGTTTTCGCTTTGCGCAGAATCGGATGGTAGCACATCTTACATCTAACACAATTACTTCAGAGTATATATGTCGACTTATGGTAAAATATCCGTTTCAATTTTGGGATTTGAGTACCATATCTTAGCTTATTTTCTAGAGTTATAGTTTTTACCGTTTTGACGTATTCTGCGTCTTTTAAGAGTGGGTTATTGAATTTCCAAAATCACCGGCCTCATTCGACTGTGTTTATCTTGTTAATGGAAGATTTATGATGGAGAGTTCAGAGCCAATTCGGTCTGGCGCCGGTCATACTGAGAAGATGTGGGGGAATGAGACAATAATCTGGATGAGCCATCTTAACTGCTGATCGCCTAAGCCATATGAAACGGTGTTCATGTTCACGGTTAACTCTCCATGGGTCCTTACGGTAAATTCCGGATTGTCTTCGGAATCTCATTTTGTCAATTGTAATGTCCTGTAATAACTATTTGGGTCTTTGATGGAGTGGTGAACTGAATATTCACAATTGATGTTAATAATAATTTCAACTCCTCTAGATTGTGAAGAAAATCATGCCATCACCGCTTTGAATCCCCATTCAGCTTCAATGTATATTTCCATATTTCCAGTAATATAGTGGCGTCATGATTTTGCAAGAACGCCGAGTCTCAGACTTGTTTCAAGATATTTGTTCTATCGAAGAACATGATTTCCCCAGTGTGGTTGGTTCGACGAATTCACTCATAGTTTTAGCGCCAATGCATGTCTTGTAACTGTAATAGTAACTTGGGGTAGAAGCAAAAACAGCAGGTAATAGAAAGAACATAAAGTGATGCAGTACATCATATTCATTAATCTTATTAGTAGTAGTGCATTATGCGAAAACTCTCAAACATTTCGTAATAATGAAATAGGATTTCGATACCACTAAATAATTATGTCAATATCACGAAATAATATTTTGTTACATATGTATCACGAAATATCTTCTTCTTTTTTAATTTCGTTAAGACGGAAGAATTATTATGCGAAATATTTAACGATATATACATGTAAACAGTTTTCACTTCTCATCTCCAGTACTTCGTAGATACGTATACACACGTGCATCATTGAAATGGTGTGATACTTAGTTTTAATTGCAGGTGGTGCGAATGCTCGTCGTGATGATGGTGGCATTTTGTGTTTGCTGGTCACCCTTTATGATTTGCCGATTCCTTTTTGATGTCGGTATCGATATCCCGGACTGGGTGCTAACGTTATGGTTTCGGAGACGTAGGTTCACGATTAGCTACATCCTACAGACAGTGGCATACGCCAACAGCGCTCTTAACCCGATTCTCTTCATCTGCATGTCGACGTGAGTTATTCTAATGATAATCCTCAATGTACACTCATAATTTGAAATTGTCACTGTCAAAAACGATTTTCTTATTTTAAGAAATATGAACTTAAAATAAGAAATATGTTTTAGGAGTGACATAAGACAATCTTTCTTGATGAATTTTGAAAGATTTACTTATACAAGAAAAAAAAATTCTTAATTCAGAAAAACGGTGTTATTAGTTGATAAAACACAATTTTCGTAGTGAATAAGAAAAACATTTTCTTATTTAAAGGGACGGGCGGCCTCAGTTGTAGGTTATAATTTAGAAATAACGTTATCCTTATTAAGATAATTATCTCAAGAACGTCGGTAACTCGTATATCCCATTTAAGTCAAAGCCATGGCCTGGTCCCGGCTGAGCTTGTGTGCAAAGCCACTAGAATAATCATGGTTAAGTCGAAGGTGGATAAGTCGAAATTCCATTTAAGTCGAAACGAAATTTGGTCCCACCAGCCAGCTTATAACACTAATTACTATGGTTAAGTCGAAGCGCCGTCGGCGATGCATCGCCATGTGATTATAACTCAGTGTGCTTCTATTCAATTGCCTAAAAATATGTGAAGTTTCCTGGAGTCTTTATTTGTCCTAATGCATTGTTTCTTTAACATATTAACGAGGTGCGTGGATCAATTTCCCCGTGTGAGGATTAGAAGTGTTGACAGACGAAATGAATATCATATTTAAATCGACTGATATGGAGAATAATTGCATTCATTCATGCTTTCCCAAAACGAAAACAATGTTCCGAACGAAGAAATACGCCATCCATCTGATGAAGGAAAGAAAAACATGGACGTTAAAAGCATCGAAGAACGGCTTTTTTGCAGCGACTACAGCGACTGGCGGTGACTTAATGAAGATACTGGGCATCAGCGATAAACTAAAGAGAGATTCAACAACTGTTTTTTTTGCAGAAACCACAGTCCTTGATAACCAGTCACTTCCATACCTGAATCCCAATTTATGTAAATACTATTGTAACCACTTCCGGGTCAAATGTACTTTTGTTATTTCTACCGCGAATTTGTTGATGTTTTCTTGATCATATTCTGTGTTTTTATTATATTACTAGCAGGGTTACCCGGCGTTGCCCAGGTTAAAGTGATGTGAAACCCTCTGTGGATATTTGGTGGGAATAGAGAATACCCTTGCTCTCAAAGTGTTACACGTATTCTCATAAATGGTATATCCAAATGGCATCACAAAACATGATTATTATAAGTAGTTGCTCACCTTGTCAGGTCGGAACAATTATCATTTTGTTTATCGCGTTTAATCCGTCCCACCAATAAAGAAATATTTATTTATTTACAACTGCGTATACTTCAGACGTTGTAGCATGAAACATGAACATCTTAAACATATTAGTTCGAAAAAATAAAAGACGACAATTGTGTTTTACATAGAGATGTATCGATCAATCAATCTAGTTTATCATATCTTCATGAAGATACAGATGTTTTAAAGATATGTCCAGGTGCTCCTCTGTTCTGGTGCTATATACTGGCTAATCATTTTCAGTTTAAAAGAATTGATGTTATGCATAGCAGTATATATAGTATAGTATAGCAGCTATATGTGCCCGACACAGCGAGATTTTGAGTTGTTTATGTTAGGCGATGAGTCTGTTATAAAAACAAATGAAAGATATCCTCTGTATTGGGCATATATACCCTTGTCAGATGTCAATATTGGATGATTCCGTAAATGTCATGTGCTACGGACTGCGTTTTCCTTTATCTCATAAGTAACCACATTTTACTGCACACTGTGACCACTATTTTTAACAGGCCTGCTCTACATTTCCATATCTCTTGGCAATTGTAACTTTTTTTGTGTAAACTATATTGAATTGGACATACTCAATCGTGTTATAATATATACATGAGTCATTCTAATATGCAATCCTCTGACGATTCAAGGTCCCTCAGTTTAAATGAATATAATTATGTATCTCTTAAATATATTGATATAAATATACTTTTAATGCTTTCTTCTATGTATCTGTGTTGCTAGAACATTATCGGAATGCCCTGATTTCCATCCACATATAAACATGACAGTTGAGAAGATTTATAATTGTTCAAGTGACTTAATTCGGTCACCATTTGTCGAGATTTGTGAAATTGGAATGCCAAAAACTCCTTAGAACGACATGGAGATGGCCTGGGGATGACTATATATAACTTTGTTGGAAATCGGCGAATTGAACAATCTTATAAATGCTAGTGAATCTCCTCTCCATATCCATGACCCAAAACGACCCAAAATGTGATTTAATTCATCATATCATTAGAGAAGAACGTGCATGAATTTGGTAAAATCAGTGCTAATTATATTTGTATCAACTTTGGTGCATCTCGATTGTACCCTTAAAGTTGTATAAAGAAAACAGACATATTTCGCAAATATTTGATTCATTGTATCATTTGAGAAGAACGTGTATGAGTTTGATGGTAATTGACACTAAACATATTTTTATAAGTTTTTGGTGACCCTCCCGTCCCTATTTCGGACTCAAGCGGTGCCAATTTTGACATAATTAAACCACACACTTAGACTCATTATAGAGATGAATATATATATACAATTTATGAAAATTGGCGAGTATACAAATTCGTATCAATTTTAGGGCCACCATTGCATATCTCTCACCCAAAAAGCACCAATTTGGCGCATTTAACCCACACTATTAGATTATTCGTATCACGGAGAAGAATATGTATCAATCAGGTGGAAATCGGCGCTAAACATATTGTTTATCAATGCGTGTGTCCCTCTCATCCTCTAGGCACCCCTGACTAGAATTGCCCCACTTTTGACATCTTTAAACCACACAATTAGACTCCTGATATCATGGAGATTATTGTTTGTAAGTTTGGTGCTAATCCGCGACTATGCAATTTTTTATCGAATGTAATGCCCACCACACCCCACCCACATCTCTCACCAAAGCAGCACCAATATGACGTCTTAAAAATCACACGATCATGGATAAGAATGTGTATCAACTTGGTGGAAATTGGCGCTAAAAATATTGTGTACCAATTTTGGTGCCCCTCTCCCTTCCATTGCACCCCTGACTCGAATGACGCCACTTTTGACAAATTTTAACCACGCCATTAGACACCTCATACCATTGGGATGAATTTGTTTCGTGGCAATCGGCGACTAAATAAATTCTTGTCAGATTTAGTACCCACCCACCGCGCCCACCTCAAATCTCTCATCCCAACGACACCAATTTGGCGTCTTTAAATCACACAATAAGATTCCTTGTATCATGGAGAAGATCTCAGAAGAATGTGCATCAATTTGGTGGAATTCGGCGCTAAAATTATTTTAAAACAATTTTGGTACCCCCTCTCCCCTTCCGGGCATCCCTGACGCGAACGGCGCGACTTTTGACATAATTAAGCCACACCATTAGATTCCTCATGTTATGAGGATGGTTATATATAAGTTTGGTGGCAATCGGCGACAATTTTTTTTTCGAAATCAATTCTCGCCAGATTTAGTACCCACCCACCGCGCCCACCTCAAATATATCAACCCAACGACACCAATTTGGCGTCTTTAAATCACACAATAAGATTCCTTGTATCATGGAGAAGATCTCAGAAGAATGTGCATCAATTTGGTGGAATTCGGCGCTAAAATTATTTTAAAACAATTTTGGTACCCCCTCTCCCCTTCCGGGCATCCCTGACGCGAACAGCGCGACTTTTGACATAATTAAGCCACACCATTAGATTCCTCATGTTATGGGGATGGTTATATATAAGTTTGGTGGCAATCGGCGACAATTTTTTTTTCGAAATCAATTCTCGTCAGATTTAGTACCCACCCACCGCGCCCACCTCAAATATATCATCCCAACGACACCAATTTGGCGTCTTCAAATCACACAATAAGATTCCTTGTATCATGGAGAAGATCTCAGAAGAATGTGCATCAATTTGGTGGAATTCGGCGCTAAAATTATTTTAAAACAATTTTGGTACCCCCTCTCCCCTTCCGGGCATCCCTGACGCGAACGGCGCGACTTTTTACATAATTAAGCCACACCATTAGATTCCTCATCATGGTTATATATAAGTTTGGTGGCAATCGGCGACAATTTTATTTTCGAAATCAATTCTCGTCAGATTTAGTACCCACCCACCGCGCCCACCTCAAATATATCATCCCAACGACACCAATTTGGCGTCTTTAAATCACACAATAAGATTCCTTGTATCATGGAGAAGATCTCAGAAGAATGTATCAATTTGGTGGAATTCGGCGCTAAAATTATTTTAAAACAATTTTGGTACCCCTTTCCCCTTCTGGGCATCCCTGACGCGACTTTTAATTAAGCCATACCATTAGATTCCTCATGTTATGGGGATGATTATATATAAGTTTGGTGGCAATCGGCGACAATTTTTTTTCAGCCCCTCCGCCTTTTATGCCCCTGACAACAACGGCGTCACTTTAGAAAATTCTAACCCTCGCCATTATCTTTCTCGTAAAAAGTTACCCCTATTAGACCCCTTTTGTGCCATATATGTGGTCCCCTGTGAATTTCTATAGAACACAGACAGACAGACATTCGCAAATATAGATATAGATTCAATAAATAATCAGAACAAATATCATCTCGTCTGTTGTACGTGATCAGCATAGTCACTGACTATTGATTTAGCGTGGGTATATAGCTTGCACAAGGTTGAACACAATTATTATCGGATCGAAATGAATTCGACTAGTTGGAATTTGTGGTCACCAAATGGTCGAAATGGTTAAGTCGAACACACGGATAACTCGAAGTAAACCAACGGTCCCTTGCGATTCGACTTAACGAAGTTTAACTGTAATAATATAGCATAATGATGATATTAATGGGATATTATTTACAAAACACGTTTTGTGTCCGAGAAAATACAGGTCGACTGTTGTACCAAGGGTACAAACATGACAGTAATATGCAATCTACGCGATAGTTGTGATTTGTATAAGAACATCTGTCTATTATATAATATTCTTTCTGTTTATGGCGGTTTTAGTGGATGTGACTATTTGAAAACCTATATCCACAGGGAACGCCGCCCGTATCTTTAAGAAAACATTTCATTAGTAAGAATTTTTTTCTCAAACCAAGCAATGTAAATGATGGCCCTGCATAAATTGCAAACATAGTGATCAGAAGAGACCAATAAAGAAAAGACCAAATACAGAACCAGTTGAAATATATACCGTCAAGGTTCTACAGAAACTGGTTTCCAACAATGTCAAAAAGTGATATAATAACAGTAACGTTTGTTCTAAATCTTCCAACAGGTATCTGGAGGGTCATATGTCAACATCATAGTTATTCAGTGTGTCATAAACTGATGTGCTTCCCTGAGTAATAAAAACAACATAAGTGATTAAGTCAGTTTTCCAATGATGCATTTAAGTAATATATCTGTCGCAAAAGGAATTTCTTATCTAAAGAAAATAAACTTAAATTAAGAAATATTTTCTTGAGAGCGACACAAGAAAATATTTCTTGATGATTTTTGAAATCCAGAAAGCATGTTTCAATGTTAAGAAAAACTATTTTCGTATTTAACGAAGAAAAATCATTCTCGTAGAAAAAACTTTGTACGTATATATCACTGAAAATGTGAATCGTTGACTGGGGAATCAATTGGGATTTTGTTAGTTATTCCTGATGGCTACATGAACAGATGGTTGGGTCAGGTTGGTTGATAAAATAATGTTTGTATCTGTTTGTTAGATTTCATTGATGGCATGCATTTCTTATACACTGTCAGGGTATTCTTATTGTGATTAAAAAAATAAACTGAAAGGGGGAATGCACACTAAATACATACAGTTATTGGCCATCTCCTATTATACTCAACAGAATATATTCAACAGAAAAGTATGTATTTGCGTCAGGAATGGGTGCAAATTGCAATAATGTGGTAAATGAATGATGCCATCAATATGTTAATTTTTGTGAAATTTATATTATTTTTCTTCACTAAGAAAATACGATTTATTGACTGAGATATTACTTTCACAGTGAAGAAAACAATATTTTCTTAATGAAGAAAACATTATGAAAAACATGTTCTTATTTAAAAAGACATTTCTTCACTATGATTTGTTTTTCTTAAAACAATTTTTTTTTAATTTTATATGGAGTAACATAAGAAAGTGAGAAATTATATCTTAAAATAAGAAAACACGTTTTGTTATCAAGAGATGCATTATTTCTTACAAAAGCTATTTTTCTTTCTCTTTCTTCATTGTCTTAAAATAAGAAATTATGGTTTCTTAACATACCAGCAAATTTTGTTTTCTTATTTAAGAAACCATGTATTGCATTGAATTAAGATATAACGCATGTGTGCAGTGTTTAGAATGGGGGTTGCCGGCAAGAAAATCGTTTTATTGTTGAACATTACACGGCATTTTAGATCATGGTATACTATCAAATAAAATGTGATGTATTATTGAACAAATGCACATACATGTATGTTGTATTCTTTCCCCAAAGCTGGATTATCAACCCACCCAAGTACAACCAACCCACGTTACAAGGTGAAATGTCTGAATGAACACACATTCACAAGTCTAAGATGGCTCGTAACTGTAAACGTAGTATATGCTATACTTTCATCCAAGCTGGGCTATCAGCACATCAATGCACAATCAAATCGAGTATGCACACCCACGTAATAAGGTGATATGTTCGATAGAGACAGGACATTCATACATTTCTAATCACAACAACGGCCATAACACTGG
The DNA here is from genome assembly GCA_032622095.1 of Siphonodentalium dalli. Classification (NCBI taxonomy): domain Eukaryota; kingdom Metazoa; phylum Mollusca; class Scaphopoda; order Gadilida; family Siphonodentaliidae; genus Siphonodentalium; species Siphonodentalium dalli. The sequence goes on from CP136063.1 coordinate 261,630,676, forward strand.
TAAGAATGAATTGATGAAACCCCAGCTGGACTTTCTCAAAACAAAGGAAAACGAAAACGAAATGTGAGAACTAACACCCGAGTGACATGGTGATGAGTTCGTATACTCGTATACAGAGCCTTCGACTTTTTACCACGAACCTTATTCGGGGCTCAGGTGCATAATAAAATTGTTTGTTGAATGATTGCGATTGAAGACTGATACAAGATAGATTCTGTTTTGCTGTTCTTTTTACTAGTTATTCAAATACCAATGCGCATGTCCAGTGACGGTCGCATTATGGTACATGTACATGCCGGTAGTACGCGCACCATTTTGCCAGTAGACGGCCCGCAATGCATGGTCGCCACAGACAACATATAAATGCAAACATTAATTGCATAGCTTATACCAGCTAATCGTAGACAAGAGGACAAGCTGACACAAACATTAAGGCATTATAAAACAAATGTTAATCCACACCCATTGGCGCGGGTCACATGGATGTATTTAACTAAATCACAGCCATTGAATACATAGATTGTATATCACTAGTGGAAAACAAGCCGGAACTACATTTGTTGCCGTTGTTGGCAAGAAAGATGACGTACATTACGTCAACGATCCGCTTCTGGTGATGCCCCGATCACTACTGGTTATTCGTCAGACTGAAATCACAATAACGGTATGGATATAGTATCAATGAATGTCACACCAGTTCTCGCGAAATATATCCTTGATCCATCCGCAACTCATTTGAAAAAGATTCTCGTTAAAGATGCACGTTGCATGTATTCTGTCTATATCACATGATAAATCGCTATGCACGAGGCAACGTTTTTGGCATATTTTGACATTATGTCCTGAGTAACTTATACTCGTATTTAAATTAGTGCAGAACTATTTTTCGCGCGTGAATGAGTTTAAAACTGAGCGGGAAATAGTACGACTCCCTGACGCTACAGTCTGTCAAGAATGTTAGACGTCTTTTTTCGTTTTCTCACACAGGCAGTTCCGTACAGCTCTCTGCAACAAGATCAGAAGAAGACACCCGTCCGGGTCATCTGCTAGTACAACGTCCAGAACCGATCAGTCCAAGACCGTTTCAACCATCGACATCGAATTAAATACAACGTCCAGAACCGATCAGTCCGAGACAGTTTCAACCATCGACATCGAATTAAAATGTGATGCGGCGGAGAACGTAGTCACAGATACTGCTTAACAATGGACCACACAGAGAAAGATAGTTGTATGTTTATTACATTAATACGGTGGCCTGTAAGTACCACGGAAAAACGATATTTTGATCGACGGCAAAAACAAAGTTTTCTCTGACGGCAAAACAAACTTTTAACTCATGGCAAAACAAAGAAAACAAACATTTCACTCACGGCAAAACAAATACGTGCCTCTATCAAATGCCACGGCAAAACAAACTTTTGATCCACGGCAAAACATTTGTTTCACTCACGGCGAAACAAGCTTTTCATCCACGGCAAAACATGTTTTTCACTGACGGCAAAACAAACTTTTCGCTCACGGCAAAACAAAATTATCACTCACAACAATCTCGTGCCGTGAGGTTCCGACTGTTTCACTGCGCTGTGTACAGAGACTGTCGGGTAATGTGACTTAATCTAAAATTTGAGTATAATTCAAATGAGACATTACTCATTATGCCGTTGTTCACGGAAGAACATGCACCATGTATACTGCAGCAATATTCGGCTGGGAGAAAACGTCCAACTGTATTAAATTCACTTTTTTTGACCAAGCTGGATGTGTAATTACGAGTGCACTTTAACGTAACACACACTGTTAATGTCATGTATACCGAATGGAATAAAGGAAGTGTTATTAGAGATATGTTCTGTATAGTTATGTTGGGATCGTGGCATTACTGACAACACACTTTAACGATGGCATCACCAAAACGAACCATTTTGTGGTGTCTAAAATTAATTATGCGCCTGATATATTTTGCTGATGCATGTCTTTTATTAAAATGACATGGATCATTCGATCTTCCAAATTTTGTCTACATTATTTGGAAGGAGGTATGAGATCGATTGATAAATACACGAAATATTGACATACGGTCCTCATAATTATGCTCTCTAAAATATTTCCCCAAGGACACATAACAGCAATTTTCCAGTTGTTATCAATTATGCACACATTGTGAATGAAAAGCTCTTTATTTTGACCATCCCAGAAATAGACTCACAACAGACGATCTTCGTTGTTTCTTTCAGATTCTGATAACTTACATCAGCCCTCACAATCATTTGGTCCTTCAAACCACCAAATGCCTTTAATTACGATTAATTATATATACATTGTGCGTATTCCGAGCCTATTTGTGAAACTATATTGTATGTGAGGTATGCTGTACATATAGCATAGAATATATTTTCGTAGCATGTAGCCGTATCATATGTCAGATTCGATCTAGGTTGCCTTCTCCGTTATACAATGGAAGGACAGAATACATGCATACATCTAAAACATGCTAGCAATGTAAAAACTAAAAAATAAATCATGTGCCGAACGTCTTCGATGAAGTGCCGAAGCGCCCAACTACTTGACCCGAAACAACCAAGTGCCAAAAAACCAGGTGCCGAAACGTCCGGAAAACCAGGCGCCGAAATATGCATGTGCCGAAACGTCCTGCACCCATCAGTATAGAAGGATCAATTGACCAGGGTGATCCATTATTTATAACGTCCTGCACCCATCAGTATAGAAGGATCAATTGACCATGGTGATCCATTATTTATAACGTCCTGCACCCATCAGTATAGAAGGATCAATTGACCATGGTGATCCATTATTTATGAAGAAATAATATGCTTGTTGTCTTTTTGCTGATTGGAACCTTGAATATCATGTACACTTTTGTTGTTAATTATATTGTACAGTGTATACCTACTATAATCCATGTTGAATTTGTCTCCTTATGATTAATTGATGTATAGCAAAGTCACATATAACATTAAAACAAGATTATATACATGCCTATGAAGTTTGAGGTGGCTGGTCAGTTTATCCGTCCGTCACAGTATTTATGCCTTTTGTTTCGGCAGTATACAGCATATACTAGTAAACCTGACCGAGACACTTTTTCAAATACAATAAAACATGAACATGAATATAATTTTGTTACGAAATTTGCTGGTCGCCAAAATTTAAGCGAAAAATATTTTACAATTAGCCAATGCTTTTCCTGAGTTTTTATATCTTTCAGATTTTTTATAAATTTGTATTCATAATGAGTAATGTGAAAAACGAAACTATTAAATATGCAATATGAGATCCTTCTTCTCCACTGCACATATGTATACCGTGAATGGTATATATGTTGACTACTCCGTGCCTACATGACTGATATGTATATTATTGTAATGTATTCATCATTATTATCATTGTGCAACTGCCCATTGATGTGTATTGCAGTGAACATCTTGTATCTTTTCAATAGCCAGGTTCAGCCACCCGTAACCTGTAACGTGTGTTGTCATTTTCAACGATAGCCGTCTGACTCACGTGATCATTCCGCGCACACGTACACTGTCAAACCGTTCATAAATGTCGTATCAAACGTGTAACATTGTAAAACGTGTAGCAAATATGAATCATTCAATGCGGCGGTCACATTGCGGACGGGTTATATCTACCACCGGTTATTGTTTACACGTTTTATACTGCCAGTCGGTCCGATATCTCAAAACGTGTAGCTTGGTCGCCGCCGTAAAATCACATGACATTTCCCGACAAGTGAATATCATAGTTACCATATTAACACACGTTACATATTACATGTACGTGTTGCTGAACCTGGTTAATGACGACAAAGAGTTGTCATTCAGAAAACAAAGTAATTAAAACATACACGTATTTCTAGTAATCTCATGTATGTTGTGAATTTTGTTCAAAGTTCGTGCGTAGCATTCCAAATATGGAATTCAAGAATTTTCAAAACCTTCATATGTGGAATGTTACTCTAGAACTTTGACCTGCAGCACTTAAAACGGATGGATGTATCCAATATATAGACGCCACTCAGTGACAAGTCATATTCAAAAGTCTCAAAACCGTTATGAGGGTAGATAACTCATTTAAAGACTCATTCGACGAACAGCTTATATCCGCACGAAACCTCATGCCGTGACAAGAACTGGGGGCATACACCGAGCCCTCCTTGTAATGAGTAGACACTGGATTCCATACTGCCATGAGGCTGCCAACTCCTTTTTTGTTGTTGCAATATATGAGGAATGTCATATATCACATGTAACCCATGTTATATAATAAGAAGTCATATTTGCTTATGTTTCACAAGTTACATATCACTTGGATAGCGCCAAAAAAATTACCGTTCGTCTTTACATTGATTCAGGCGGATAAATAATATTTCGAAAAACCACGCATGACACCAACACCAGACAATGCAAACTGATTGCTTTGTTTATTCAAGTTAAACAATTGTCGAACTTCGTTGCACTAACGAAAATAGAAACAAAAACTGCGGGACTATATTTTCCGTCGCCAGCCCCAGAGCGCGCAGTACTGTCGTATACGGTTGTGACGCGTCTCAGCCAACGCATTTTTCATCTTCTTTTTAAGGATTTTGATTTACTAAAAAGGCATAAAGCTCTAGTTTTGTTTCATGTCTACGACTCGTTGTGAATCAAATTTATCAACTCGTTTCATAAAATCTTATATCCCAATATAACGAGTTGGAGATCCTTTCCTATATCTTTTAGTGTCATTATATCCATTCTTTGGTGGACTGCTCGCTTCTTTTTGAGATAGATGACAAGTCAACAAGTCTATGTCCACTTGCCGTTAACTGATAATTCTGACATTTGAACATGACCAAATGTCCAGCACACTTGAATTATTATATTTCCTTTCAGTGAACCCAGTGATTTTGTGATATTGATAAAGTCAACTCTTCAAATTGAATTGGTGTTCATTCGAGTATGTAGTCACGCGCTGTATCATTAGTTGTATATTATGTAAGAGATTATCTTCCCAAATTATCATCGCATTCTGATCACTACATCTGAAGTTATCTGAAAACAAAATCAGGAGGGACTTACCTTTTTGTGCGGCGACTTTTTCAAAGTTCGGGGGACTATAGAAATAATATGCGTCCGTCCTTCCGTCCTTTGTCCTTCCACCAGTGCCTCCTTCAGTCCGTCCGGGTTTGGACACCTTAATTGTGAAGTCAACTCCGCCTGCATACGTATCCCATTTACCTAAAACTTCAGGAAATTATTACTGACACATTGAAGGTGTGCAAGTTGTATTGTGTTGACGGAAAATGTTTTGTTTTTATTTTAGAGTTATTGACCCTTTCTCGACAGAACCTTTCGCTCTCCCGATCATCAGAAGTAACGAACTTTGCTCGAATTGAATCGACTTTGTTGACGAAAAAGTCTGCAAATTCATTTGCGAATACTACTGGAGAAGAATGTTCCGGGAGAACAACATGTTTCTATATGTTCGGAGTTGACTTCACAATTAAGGTGTCCAAACCCGGACGGACTGAAGGAGTGACTGGTGGAAGGACGGAAGGACGGACGCACTTGGGTGCCTTAGCTGTGAAATCGACTTCTCCTACAGTTCGTGTCCTATTTACCTAAAACTTCAGGAAATTGTTACTGACATTGAAGATGTGCAACAGGTATCGTCTTGAAGGAATTTTGTTTATTTCATATCAGAGTTATTGACCCTTTATCGACCTTCTCGATAATTTTGAGTGAAAATGTACTTAGGTGCCTTAACTGTGAAATCAACTTCTCCTGTAATGTATAATATGTACCTCAAACTGCATGGCATTGTTACTGACACATTGTTAGCCATTCTGGTGTTCGAGTGGCCGGACTGTCCATCGGCAAATGTTCACTGATCAGCGCAACAAAGTTAACCGTTTGTGCGAAATCTCCAAGCGCGAATATTACTCTTCAAAGGTGACCGAAATTAAATCCGACACACGAGCGCTCTATGCGGTTATTAATAAGTTGTTGAACAGAGAGAAACATGTTGTTCTCCCGGAACATTCTTCTCCAGTAGTACTCGCAAATGAATTTGCAGACTTTTTCGTCAACAAAGTCGATTCAATTCGAGCAAAGTTCGTTACTTCTGATGATCGGGAGAGCGAGTGCGTCAAATTTAAAAACTATCTATCGTCCTTTAAGCCAACAGACTCCGAACAGCTTGTAAAATAAATTCCTACAAAGTCTTGTCATCTTGATCCTTTACCCACATGGCTTCTTACGAACTGCTTAGATGTTCTTGCTCAGTGGCTGACTGACATTGTCAATAAATCGTTGTCAACAGGAGTGATGCCAATGTCTTTTAAACATGCTGTTACAACACCTCTGATTAAGAAACCAACTCTAGACCATGACGTCTTAAAGAATTACAGGCCAGTTTCTAATTTAACCTACGTCTCAACATTGATAGAACGGACTGTCGTCAGGCAAATCAATGAACAACGAGGGCTTGAGAGAAACATATCAATCGGCGTATACGTCGCACACGAGCACAGAGACTGCGATGGTCAGAGTACAGAACGACATCCTTACGGCCATGGACTCACAACGCTGTGCAATTCTCATTCTCTTAGATCTGTCCGCTGCATTTGATACCCTTGACCACGAGATCCTTTTACATCGCCTTGATCGCCGACTTGGTATAACCGACAAAGCTCTCAAATGGTTAAAATCATATCTCGATCAAAGAACCCAGTCAGTGAAAATAGGACCATGTCAGTCACGACAGGTTCCCCTCACATGTGGTGTCTCAAAACGATAGTCGCTTGGGCCTGTTCTTTTTCTGTGTTTTATGTTGCCACTCGGTGATAGCATCCGCCGCCATGGCCTCATGTTTCACCTATACGCAGATGACTGTCAGTTATATGTTTCATTCTCGGCTGGCAGTGAATAGTCTGGTTGATGCTGTGGCTACAGTGGAACAGTGCGTCTTGGAAGTTAAAGAATGGATGTTTCTTAACAAACTGAAGCTAAATGACGACAAGTCTGAAATGGTAGTCATAGGAACCACGAAACAGCTAAATAAAAATAAACTCTCCTCTTGTTATAAAAATCAATTATAATTCAATTTCTGCGAGTGAATGTATTCGCAACCTTGGAGCCATCTTCGATGCCAATATGACCATGGAGTCGCATGTTAATAGTGTCTATCGGACTTGCAACTACCACTTGAGAAACATAGGAATAAGGAAATACTTGACTCTATCGGCGACAAAATTAATTGTCCAATCCTTGGTCAGCAGTAAGCTGGACTTCATGAATGCATGCTTATTTTGCATCTCTGGCACTCTAATGACGAAGTTACAGAAAGTTCAGAAGACTGCTGCCAGGATTGTGGCCCGGGTGCCCAGGAGGACTGATATGAGTCCAGTGCTGCGGGATCTTCACTGGCTTCCTGTGCCGTACAGGATTGAATTTAAAATTTTGTTGTTAACATTTCGAGCGGTCGAAGGAACGGCACCATATTATATAAAGGAGCTAGTTAATCTGAGTCAACCATCCGGATCGACGCAGAAGAGATAAAACGGTAAACGACTTCTTATACTTCCTAAGTCCAGTCATCGCACGTTAGGGGATAGAGCTTTCTGTATTGCCGCACCTACATTGTGGAACAATCTTCCCGACGATCTCAGACTTATTAGTTATGTTTTGGAATTCCGAAAACTTTTAAAAACTCACTTTTTAATATCGCATATGGAGTCAACTGACTTCATCTTACCGTTAATGGATGTTTATGATTTTTGTTTCTCAAACTGACTTTTAACTACAGATGTATTTTGAGCATCTTTTCAGGATTCGCGTATCTCTTTGATTCTGTCATTTTAACCCTCGCGTATTTCTTATCCAATCTGTTTTTATTGCATATATACTTTTATCGACTCTTTTATGTAACAGCGCCTGCGAACACTATTCTGTTGTGGGTTAGGCGCTATACAAATGTTAATAATAATAATAATCATAATAATAATAATTGAGGATGTGCAAGATATTTAGTGAATAGGTACTTTGTATCATATTGGTGTTATAAACTCCTCTCTGCCATCTTGGTCAGCGACCTTTTAATTGTTAGCTATTCGGTTAAGGTTTTATCAGAATTTCGCCCATTCGCCCGTTTGCAACACATATCAGTTCACTTGTCCATCTTTTGAATAAGATCAAAAGTTTAATAACCGGCTCCCACTGTCGATATAATCTGACTCACACTGATATACATGATTAATGCATGTTATACCTCGGAAGGGACTTCCAGAGCCATGAGGTGACGAGTTATTATGACTGACAATTGATTGACGGACGCCGGTCTTCTTGTGGGAGACGGACACATAGTGGACATTTTTCTGATATAGCGGGTGTTGATGCGGGCCATTGCCCCACATTTTTACAAACAATTTGTACAATTTTGTTCCAGAAATACTTCTTAACATGTTGGTCACTAGTTTTGAAATTATAGCATGTATTAACAACATTTGCATCCTTGAGTTGAAGATTGATCAACTGTCATATCTTTTGTTTCTTCAATTGTGACTATTTTGTCATTTGTTTTGAAACTTGTTTAAAATATTTAACGCCATAATAACCTATATATATCGGCAATTGTGAGGTTGGGCAACATTGTTTTAGCAGTTATGTACCTGTGTACGAATACGTAGATGTTCAATACGGCTGGTAGCGGCTGAACACACATGGTACCTTCGATATTGCTTTTACGACACACATGGTTCCTTCGATATTGCTTTTACGACACACATGGTACCTTCGATATTGCTTTTACGACACACATGGTACCTTCGATATTGCTTTTACGACACACATGGTACCTTCGATATTGCTTTAACGACACACATGGTACTTTCGATATTGCTTTTACGACACACATGGTACCTTCGATATTGCTTTTACGACACACATGGTACCTTCGATATTGCTTTTACGACACACATGGTACCTTCGATATTGCTTTTACGACACACATGGTTCCTTCGATATTGCTTTTACGACACACATGGTACTTTCGATATTGCTTTTACGACACATGGTACCTTCGATATTGCTTTTATGACACACATGGTACCTTCGATATTGCTTTAACGACACACATGGTACCTTCGATATTGCGTTTACGACACACATGGAACCTTCGATATTGCTTTTACGACACACACTATTATCGATATGATTAATCAGATATTTCATATTCGTCATTTGTCGATCGACAGCGCATCAAGACTAAATCGCGAACACTCACGGGATAAAATCCGCAATATACAGAAATGCTCTAATTAATCGACCCTTAACCACAGCAGAATTATGGGTAACTTTTCAGGATTTAGTCTGAAATATGGCTTGTTGCCATTCATTGGAAAGCTCCCCCGAGAGCTTTCCGACGAATGGCAACAAGCCATATTTCCGACTAAATTCTGAAAAGTTACCCATAATTCTGCTGTGGTTAAGGGGTCGATTACTTAGGGTATTACTGTAGGAAGAGACTCAGACGGAATCTTTATGCGGAATATTCTTTGACAATTTCATAAATTTTATATAATTTTTTTTCTTACATTCTTTAACAATGTTATCATTTTTTTTACATTTTTTTTTATATTCTTTATAAAAAAAATTATAATTTGTTCTTACATTCTTTAACAATTGTTTATCATAGTTTCATTTTTTTTCTTACATTTTTTAAAAATTAGAAAAAATAATATAAAATTTGTTAGGCCAATGCATGTTTTTATATATGCGAGGCGACCTATGGTCGACACGCATATATAAGAGAATGCATTGGCACAGGGTTTTCGCAAAAATTATGAAAGCTCCCGTCATGAAAGGGATAACATTTGGTAAGCTTTATATACCGGATACAATAGAGACGGATAGAGACTCAGACTGAATCGTTCTGCGGATGATAACATTATTGGGCGGTTGGATACTTCTGGTTTCTTTATTCGCAGGAATGTGGACGTTAGGGCTATGGTATATGTATCCTTCTCCCCAATAAAGCCTTATATAGGGCTCAATCTAATCAAGCAATTAGTTCGGTAGAAGGATACTCTAAAGTTTGCTCTATACAACATTGTGGTAGACTCTACAATTAATTAATCGTTTTCAATACTTTAATGTAACTTCTAATCTGTCTACCGGTTACGCAGTGTCACTCTATGCCCATTCAGATAACATGTGTCGAGCGAACTGAACTATCTCCATATAGCAAAATTAATGTACATAACAATACTTTAGCAAATATCTTAAACATACTCGGTCGGTATAGTCGGTGGTCTTGTCGCTGCACATAATTGAAATGAACCAAACATGTTTACTTCTAAATGCGAAGGAAATCTGCACTTGTAACCAATGCATGATAGACGTCAAACCCCTTTGATTTTATAATCCTATACCGCCTCGATGTCAATCCGATTAACGACTAGAGATAGGTTCGCATTGAGACTCGACAAGAATAAACTATATGGACCATATATTATCCCAGTTGGTGAATACGAGCCCTGCATTTAACCCAAATGTTACATGAATACAATCATGATGTTTGTACTGTATTTCAATGTTATGCATATTGATATGTTAAATTAAATATAGTATCACTCTCTGAGTTTGTGTAATTTGTTTGTTTGTTGGAACTGGCTAGGAATTTACAAATAAATAACTTGGACGTACCTGTTTCCAAACATTTGAAACAGCTAATCATAAATTCATGTGTTTACGTCAGAATCCACCTGATATAGATTAAAGGCCCACATGGATCTTAATTGTCTTACTATTTTTTTTATTTTTGAGAGTGAACCAGTCTCTGAAACTGTTTTGAGCCGCATATATAGCAACTGTTGTGGACCTGATTTCCTGCCGTAGAAATTCTATTTCATATCAGGGGGGGGGGGGGGGTAGTAAACAATTTTCAGGAACGTATGCCGGGTGGTGGTTGGCCCAAGGAGTAAAACACGCGTTTTTTACAACATCATGCAAATTTTTTACTGAAGACCTTTTGTACCCTTATTTGACATTTGTAACAGTTTAAAACATATTATAAGAATTTATAACTGCAACAACACCATATTTATTATACTGGAACCTCATATGGGCCTTAGTGGATATGACATTAAGCTATGGCATGTTGCATATGGGGCGGGTGAGTGAAACATTTCTTTCCCGACACCCTTCAGAAAGAAGCTTCGGGGAATGTAAAACTGAAATAAACGTGTCTTGATGTAACTAACGCCTAGATCATTGTGTGCCTGGAAAAAGAACGAGCAACTGTCTCAAACATTAATGTGACTATCAATGGCTAGAATATAACTGTCATCACACTGTTCATCGGTGCATCAAGCCAATCAGTGAAATATTTGCATGTCTATCAACTCATGATCGGTTACTCTCACAACACCTAAAATATCCTAGTCTGGCATAGTGACTGGTTGACAGACTAATCGGTAAATTGTTAGAAATTATGGAATTGTGTGTATCCTGTACAATGACAATGCATATATAAGTAAACTTGTCCTGATGTAACTAATACCTAGATCATTGTGTGCACGGAAAAAGAGTAAGATCTGTCCAGATTTCTCTCTCAGACCCCTGGACCGAGTTCAACCAAATGTGGTGTGGTGACTCAGTGTACCCTGGTGGATATTATAATGGTATTAGTTTCTAAAATAAATTTATTTTTAAAAAAAATAAAAAAATTGGTATTGTTAAATTGAGCAAGGAATCCACTCTTAAACAAAAATATAAAAACAATATATATAAATCAAAATGTTTCAATGACCAAATGTGCTTGAAGTGCACAAAGGGGCCACCGCTAAATGAAGGCTCTGTCTAAGATCAAAATGTGTGCGAAGTCCCACAGGTATCTCCGACGCTGAATATAGGCTCACAAAGGGAGCCTGTTTCAGCTAGTTTAGTATAATAGAAGTAAGTTGCTCAAGTAGACTAACATAAGTAGTATGGCATATGTTAGATAATGGGCTGGTTGACAGACTAATCAGGAAATAGTTAAAAATTATGAAAAAATTTGCATTCTGCACAATGACCTAGGTTTACAGATGATCAGCAATTTATAAAAAAAAAATTCAATTAAAACAGCAAGTTCTGAAACAGGTTAAACTGTTATTTGAACTAATTAAGATAATTCTCACTCATATGAGTGATATCAGTAGAGTTTTATGCGATTTCATACCAATTTTAGTGAAATTTGGGGGGTTGGTGTCAAAAAATTGGGACTAAAAAAATATTTGTTTTGCAGGTTTGGGGGTGGTGGGTCCACGCAAACGGCATATGTTCCTGCAAATGTTTTACTACCCCCCCCCCCCCCCCCCCCCCCTGTTCATATCATCGAACAACTGTTCAAAAAAGAAAAAGATGCCAATGTAGAGCATGCGCTGGTAATGTGTCCAAAGCGAAGACTGTGGCACGCTTTATAATGTACATGATCCGATGATGAAGACTGTGGCACGCTTTATAATGTACATGATCCGATGATGAAGACTGTGGCACGCGTTATAATGTACATGATCCGATGATGAAGACTGTGGCACGCTTTATAATGTACATGATCCGATGATGAAGACTGTGGCACGCTTTATAATGTACATGGTCCGATGATGAAGACTGTGGCACGTTTTATAATGTACATGATCCGATGATGAAGACTGTGGCACGCTTTATAATGTACATGATCCGATGATGAAGACTGTGGCACGCGTTATAATGTACATGATCCGATGATGAAGACTGTGGCACGTTTTATAATGTACATGATCCGATGATGAAGACTGTGGCACGCTTTATAATGTACATGATCCGATGATGAAGACTGTGGCACGCTTTATAATGTACATGATCCGATGATGAAGACTGTGGCACGTTTTATAATGTACATGATCCGATGATGAAGACTGTGGCACGTTTTATAATGTACATGATCCGATGATGAAGACTGTGGCACGCTTTATAATGTACATGATCCGATGATGAAGACTGTGGCACGCTTTATAATGTACATGATCCGATGATGAAGACTGTGGCACGTTTTATAATGTACATGATCCGATGATGAAGACTGTGGCACGTTTTATAATGTACATGATCCGATGATGAAAATCGCGAGATTCGAATCAAGAAGCACAAAATATCAGTGTGTTCTGGCATGATCGGGATTATTAAGTTTTTATTGACAACTCAACGGCGATTTAGATCGACAATATCCTGCTTAGGCATGTCTCGCGAGTCAATACTACAAATTCAACTTGCGTCTGACCACAGTTCCTCTAATCTTCACATATTGGCGGTTAGTGTTAGGTCTATAGGTGGGAACGTTATATATTTTGTTAGTCGTAAATTCTCGATCGACAGATTATGTTGATTACCACCCAAATATCATGGTCTAAATAGTTCACCAATCTAGCCAAATAACTCGATAGATTAAATTGTTATGAACTGGGTCCATCATGAGGATAAGTGAAAATCACACATTTACGGACATTTTCTGTTTAGATAGATAAGAGTGCAACAAACATTCAGAAAAGTTATGGAAACGAAGCTCTCTCAATGTGTCTAGAAACTAACCTTAAGCAGGTGCCCCATTCGTGAATTTTCAAAACACCCTCTTTCAGGCTAACAGTTTGAAGGGGAAATTATTATCCTTTATAACCAACGTATTCTATAGTAATATAACAACACCTGTTCACACTCACAATATGGGAAATACGTTCTAATTGTGTAAAATTGGTTTAAACAAAATAAATAAACAATGTCCAATACTGGTCAATAGAGAGTTTGACGGGAATCACTTGCAACAAACGCACTGCATTATCTAGCGTATGAACCCAACTGGGGTATGCGCTCAGTTTACAATCTGAAATCATGAATGTCTGCGAGACCAGGGGGTCTGGAAATAATTTACGAACACCATTCGCAATTTGTTTTACCACAGCGTGAACAGACTACAATAGGGAACGCTATTTAAAGTTCCACGATATATTTTCTTTCTACATTCTGTGACTTGAATAAGTCTTCACATGACACATCAAGTCGATGTGAGAGACATATTACAATACAAAATTATATCATAATAATAATGTATCGACCTTTGTTTGGTCATTAGACCAGATCGAGATGTGGAAATGCTGTCATAAACTCTGGCTTCGAACTTCGCTTTACACTTTATAAATGTCAAATTAACAGGCGTTGTCCACTATAATTAAATATAAGCAACAGTGTTCACTATTTAAGACAGGTGCAACGCCAAGGGTGTGATATGCCCCCGACGCTCAGTTTAGAGAGAGGGCGATGGTTAGATTTGTTTTTAATTATCTAAATCCAAGAAGTTGGTATCCTTTCCCCTTAAATTGGGCTAACAATACACCAAAGCACAATGTACAAGCTGAAATTTCAATACAGAGAAACAATTAATTCCCAAGTCAAACAAGGGCTGTAACTCTGGTAAAAATGAATGGACGAAACATGTAGTAGGTTGGTATCCTTTCTGCCAAAGCACAGCTGAATCAGAAGATCCTTGTCCAAGTTACGGGTAGGGTTCTCTATTCCGAAGGTTCATTATTCCGAAGATTCGCTTTTTTTCCAAATGTTCATTATTCCGAGGGTTCCCTATGCCGAAGGTTCATTATTCCGAAGGTTCGCTATTCTGGGCGTATTCAACCAGAAATGAATCAAAAACCACACGAGAAATGAAAAACACTATTATGCTAGTATTGACATATAGTATATTTAAACACCCCATTCTAATTCCCAAATTACCGACGTGTTTTTGTGCTGAAGTTTCATCTGGTTTTTTGCGCAAAGTATTATTTTCAATGGAGGGGGGAAAGCTCTATATTTTTAAGATATAGTTATCCCTCTTCCATTGAAAAAACACTTTTCGTTTGAATTTTGTTGCATTCTGGGAGCCATAACGGGGGAATTTTTATGATTTCAGCTGTTTTCTATTTCTCTATGGGCATCTTCTGAGACAGGCGTTTCAAAGGGAGACGCATTAGAGTATTTAATAATATAAGGAGATTGACTGTTATAGACAATAATACCTTTTGCTTAAATCTGTCAGTTCTGTTTTTACATTTTACACATGAATATGGTCGACTATTTTTCGGTGAAATTTCTCACCACGTCCAAAGGGATTGAAAAGTTGCTGAGACCAGACGAATAATAAATATCGAAACATAAATAATCCAGTAAATAAAACAGTCCATGTTATCCAAACAATAGAAACAGATATATGAGATATGGGTGACATCTATTACATATTTTGGAACTTCTGTCTGTATGTATGTATGTATGTATGTAGACTCTAAACCTGCTCGACCAATACCGGGAACAATATGGACCGGTCTAATTTCACGTGCGACCGTGTCCTTGACTTTGACCTTGACATGGCTCATATACGCTCATATAGGCATGTGTCTATCTATTTGTCTGGACCGATAGAACAATAGTTTGTCCAGACGCTGTATATTCTGCCCAGACGGAGGCGATCACAAAGAAATCCATAACTAGCCCGGACGAAGTCGGGCACATCAGCTGTCATTCACTATTCATCAGCTATGTGCCAAATTGCTAATGGAGCATCAAATGGTATCACGACGATAACATAATATCCTAGCATTCAAACAGTACATACACTTCTCTATACATTTAATGAAATATTCTCTCCAGATAAGTGGATTAATTGGCATAATCCATAATCTGTAACCAGGCGGCCATGTTGGACGCCATCTTGGATTCTAGGAATTACTCAAGTATGAGAACCTCACACCCACCGACAAATGTATGCACACATTACCCAGAATCTCTATCCACAGAGCAAAAAAAAAGAGAATGTTTACTTCACACCCATTGCTCCTGGGCTAATTACACTGAGATGTTATTGGCTGATTCACCAAGCGAAGCGAAGCGAAGTATGGGCGAGTGCTCGTGCTATTTCAAATTGATATGTAACAGTACTCACTAATTCGAATGAGAAGAGTGAATACATGTGACATTTCATGTAGATACAACTGATCAATACGCTAATTCAGATGTAATTTTGTGGTTTTTCGATTATATTCTGCTTGTGTCTATTTAGTCTTGATTTCGCATCAATTAAGTGACATCGCAATGAGTAGTAGTGGCATTGCAGTATACTTGATCTAATTAATAACGAGGTTAGTACTTGGTTTCACGTGGTTCGCGTGGACGCGCGGTAGAATATGTACACCGCCCACTGCGAGGGGCAGGAATCCTTCAAAGTTTCACCCCATATGCCATGGTGTGCATGATATGGGGTGTGGTGGTGTAGGGTGTGGTACGACGGTAGTCATATCATGCGAGACATCGATCTGTTTATACAGCTTAGCTCATGGCCCAATTCGATCGTATATCTCTTTATGGCGGTTGGTTGAGAGGCCCGCCTCGTCCATCAATCGGTTAGAAACACCTCTTCTCTATGTTTGATGTTAACGTTTTGTTAGTTGTTGTGTCGATTTTCTGACCGTTGAATGTTTGAATCTGGAACTGTCCACGACTGTTTCAGCATAGGGAGGTACCGAGGGGCTGACAAATGCAATATCTAAACGAGTTGCCGATTCACCTACTCATTTGGCCCGACGATAACTCGAAGTCTAGTCCAAGGTAGCTGCTGGACTAGTTGTCGATTACTTACTGTTCATGTGGCAACTCAAGCTAAAAAACCAACGTAATCGACTCCAAATAATGCTGAAGTAGAGCATCAGTCCTTAATAATTAACATTGACCCGGATATCAAGGTACCTTCTGTATTTGTTATTGACAAAATACGGCACAGTATAGCTGGACAATCGAAACTCATGAAACCAATAAACGACTTTTCTGATTTGAATGTTCGACGAAAGTTCAATCTGACAAACTTCTTCTCGTGGACAAAAAACTTTGTTGTTTACTCCTCACAAGGCATCGAATAGTAGCAGCGATGTGATGAGAACCGAGAAATATCTTATCCTTCTGAGTCTGATATATATTGGCTGAGCTGGCTCCGCATGGAGTGACAAATGGACATATAATGTCAAAAACAATTGGTGGTTGGTTATAAAATATTATTAAACAGCTAGGGTCTGACCTTCAATCGGTCTCCACAGCCCCAATAGTGGAAGCTTGTGTGCATGAAACTGACACCAACTACATTTGTTACATACCATTTGCGTCTTTTAAGGATAGACAATCCGATTTGTTGGCCACGTATCATCAGATTCAAACAACAAGATTTATTCAAAATAAGCTTTAGTTATCAGAATCGATTAATTACCAAAAAAATAATGCTAACCACTGTCAACTCTAACATAAAAGTTTCCAAAACGTGTTGTATATCCACATTTCTTCATCGCAATTTAGTATCGTGAGTATGTCAGTCGGCTCGCCAAATATTTGGTAGACCGCCAAATATTCCAGGTGGTGAAAAATAACAGATTTCAGAAATCGATATCTGATAACTCTGAGCTTTGGTTGGTGGGTTCAAAAACGTTCTACCCCCGAAGCCAACTAAACAGTAATATAAGAGCGTTAATTCGGATTATGTATCTTTAAGTATAAAAATTATGACCATGGTCAAGATAGTTGCAAGAGCAACGAGATCAAATGCGCACGATATTCTGTTCACATTCAAGTGTTCAAACTGTCTGGGTGCACACTACGATATGAATACGATGATAGCTGACTTACTTATTTGTGTACGTTTACATTCGTAAACTATACGTATGGATGCAAAATGATGACTTTAAAACATCCAAATCTGCAAAGGACTACGGCTATCTCAAGAAAACTGCATCTCATCCTTCTCAGCTAGGCTGTTATATATATATCGATGAACGCAATTATAGGCACACCTAATAAGATGCACTCTATTTTTTGCAGTGCTTTCGTGCAAACTTTAGTTATTAATTCAATTTATTACACACTTGTTCCCAGAAGCACAGTGTTATTGCTGTTCCATATTTACAAATACGTATCTCGTTGACGTAAAATGGCGCACATGACGTTCGCCTCAACCATGAAACCGGAACTATAAAATAAAAGCATCATCACACATGACAAAACACGCCCTCTATGTGCCTAAATAAACCTTCTAGGCATGTAGTTTTAATGCCCGGATTCTAGGACGCGAAGCGTGTAATAAACACAGAACGACACGATGTGTAAATGGTTTTGTCGATACGGCACTCGTGCTGTCGCGGAAGTATATAACTCGTACCGTATCGACAAACCCATTTACACATCGTGTCGTTCTGTGTATTTATCCACTGCTCATTATCTCTATTGCCTACATATAACCTGCCTAATATACGTTACGTGTATTACGTCAATTTAGCCTTATTAGGTCAACGTAGCTTTATTAGGTTAGCACTACTTTCATGATGTAATTGTGTAAGCAAATTGCGCAGGTAACTATAGGGATGTCAACCGACCTAAATGATGTCAATATGATTTTAGAGCGTTTTTATCGTCCATAAATTCAACGCAAAATTGATACCAAATTCTTATAATAACTATAAAATACCCAACGAACCATTTCGCTATAAGCTGCACTCCGCTTTTCCCATATCATGAATGCTAATTAGTTTTCTTGACCCAATATATGTAAGGGCGTCATCGAAGTAACGAATGTAAAACTGGGGAAAATGACAGATTTACCTCACAAAAGACAAGTTTTGTGCTTAAACTGTTATGTCCGCTCCGAGGATGTGGCATCTATTGGACTTGGAAGAGCCCCGTGTTAAGCTTGCCAAAATATAGCTTTAATATATCAACAAACAACAATTTTATGTTTTGATTTTTGTATCCTTTTCGGAAGTGCAGTCAAACGCAGTAGAACAATGTGACTTGACATGTCGTTGGAAAAGAAAACTACCGCGTGCACTTCTACTTAATATTTCAATCGAGTACCATGACATATGTTTGTTATTTGTTTCTCAGAAGTCGATTGTGTTTGAATTAGTTTGTGTTGTTCATTATGTGGGTTCAGCCACTTCTGTTAATGACGCACATCTCAATAGCCGAATATCGATGGAACCCTACAGTGGAATTTACGGCTAATGTAAAGATAAATAATCAGAGGACTAATAAGTCAACATTCAGCATGCCCACGACGTGCTTCGTTTTATAAATTAGTAATAAAAGGGCGCGGCTTATTTCAATTTCCAAATTATATATACCTGGAATATCTATCTACATGCGTTATGTGCTCTATAACATTGCCGTGTACTGGTTGCTCTTTATAATGAACGTCCTTTAAATGTTCAGTGCTGGAGAAAAAATCGTGACTCGTCATTTCTAAAATGTATTACTTGAAAAGGACCCAAGTCAATCGCAGTGGATATATGTGCATAAATAAATAAATAAATCTGTAAAAACATCACCACTATTAAAGGGAACCGAGGCACTCACTCGCAGTGGGTAAATGTGTAAATAAATAAATACGTTTTTAAAAACATCACCACTATTAAAGGGACCCGAGGCACTCGCAGTGTGTAAATGTGCAAAACATATATATATCTGTAACAACATCGCCGCTAAGAACAACATGGAGAAGTAGATAAAAGTTTGTTCTTATATCATTATTGATAGCTCTACAGCAACCAAATGTCGTGTGTTGAAACCATTGTCACGCAAACAAACAGTTAATGTGATTTGTCAACAAACGTCGCTAAACATGGAGTAAGTTCAAATATTTTAGTTTGAGTATGATTTTCAGAATATTTGTCAATGCTTTGACCTTTTCAAACGTTGAGGTGATACTAACCTGGTCGCCTATAACATCCATAACGACATTCTAACTTTAAGTGTTTTCAGTTTGTATGTTGGGTCGGCATTTTTCGTTGATCAGAATCGCCAAAATCTCCGGTGGTCTATAGCACATAAAATGATAAATAGTAAGTAAGTTCTAAGCTGACACCAACCTATTTGTTAATTAGCACAAACAGCTTGTTTTTGCACATCATCTAATGTATATTGACGATATGTTATTGTCTCCGTCGTGGTGTACTCAAAGAATAAGTGATACCGTATAAGGCTGCGTCGTGCGTGACATCCGTCAACGATTTGTTTTTTATTTTAAAAGGCAAAATGCCTTAAAGCCACATGGCGGTTTGCGCTCCAAAATACACATACTATTATTCGCTTTTGAATTTTTCTCAGTATCGAAATAGGTCGGTAAATATCTGAACTACCATCATACGAGCATCATGTAACCCAAAAAGACGCATTGAAGTAATGGAAAATACAACTGTGAATACGGTGTTTGGGTCCCAAACACAAAACAGCCATTTGCGCGACAAGGAACAGAAAAGAGCGTTCCGTGGTAGTCTATTCCTGATATGGTAGCGATAAAGAGCGAAAAGTTGAAAACGGCTGAAAAAAGGCGGTGACTTTGGTAAGTGTTTTTCAGAGTATATGAAGCCTATATATCACTAGTTCGTTTATGTATCGACCTATCGTACCCGTCGCTCCAAATTACGTAGAAAAAAAATTGGAGGTTCGAATGAGCCATGTCCGTTTAATATATTATGCCAACATTGAGTTTTTTATTCTTTATTTATAAATAAAATATCTGTTTGCATTAACACATCCGCGCTTTCGCGACCAAATTCCTCCTGTTTCCTCACAACTCCCGAAAAGCCAGTTCTCCCGAAAGCCAGCACATTACCTGCTGATAATAGAACTTGTTTTAGTAGATAATCTTTTTTTTCTTTTTTTTTTTTTCTTTTTTTTTAATTCTTTATTGACAATATATACATGGACATATTCATATATTTAAAATACAGCATAATGACAATAACAAAAATAATGTCCTGGTATTTTCGGGAGGGGGGACTTTCGCTCGCAACTCACACACGCCTTACACACGTTCAAATTCGAAGACACCTCATGCGTGTTTTTGATTACACAGACTATGTTTATGACTGTAATGTCATCAGAAATCGTTTTGTATGCTTTTAAATATCCATGTAATTTATAGTCTCCGATATGATAAAACAAAAATGCCTCTATCCGTGCCCGGTATTTATATAGCGTTAATTCGACCAACCATCAACAAGTGAAAAAACGAACATAATCACAAATAGTTATTTGTCCTCAAAGTACTTGACAGGGCAAGGTATATCTCACACCATTCAAATTCGAAGTCGTTGAGGATATCTCTCTTTAGTGCTATATATTTCTCTAACAGGTATCTCTCATCAAGTTCACGTAGAAATGATTTCAGGGATAAGGTATCGGGGTCAAATTTGGTTTTGTATATGTAATATTTAAGCAATGTCAGAAATAAATTTTTGACACTGAAATTTTGCTGGCGGGGAGGGCCGAACATTATGTTGCTACGAGTGATAGAGATGTCCAGCTTGTGTTCATCCAGCCATTTTTGTGTGTCATTTATGAATAATTTTACGGCAGAGCATTCATAGAATATGTGGGTAATGTTCTCAGGTAAATTACACCGGTTACAGTAATCGTCTACAGATATTTTCATAAGAAATAGCAACCTTTTGGTTCCCAAAATACGTGTATTTATCCGATATTGAAACCATTGTAATCTAGAATCTCGCAGACAATTGAATGGCGATGATAATATATGAGACCATGAACTTGTGGTTGTATTAGGTCCCATATCTCTTTTCCATTTTGATACACACAGTGGGAATTGACCATTGTCTGAGATAAGGAGGTTGTAAAATTCCTTACATCCATGTTTACTTTTTGTTAGCAGGTGAATATTGTTTGGAATAAAGGGGGTCTCAGTGCTAGTGAGATCTTTTTTCGTCTGTTTTGATAAAATGCGGAGCTGCGTGTTGACACTTTGCAATGTCAAGAAAGTGGTGGGTATGTCAAATTTGGCGGTGAAACTTTCAAGTGGTGCAGTTTATTTCCTGGTGTGATAAGATCGTTTATAAATAAGATGCCATTTTCCTTCCACTCGCTACTATTTATTGCGTCTTTATTCATTCGGAGTTCATCGTGGTTCCAAACAGTCTGAGTCGCTAGGGGTGAGTTATCGTTTGGCATATTTTTCAAGCAACTCTTCCAAGCCATAAGAACGTCGCGCCAGAAAGGGTTCCCAGTTTTTGATAGAACAGTGTTGATGTATTTTGAGCCATAAGTCGCTAGTAAGGGATCTGAAATTTATCGGGGTGTTATGTTCAACCATGGGGGTGACTTCGTGATACATCTGCGCATCCAGGTTATTTTGAGAGCATCGTTGAAATGTTTTATATTAATCATTTTTAGTCCGCCATATTCATAACCCCTGCAAAGTTGTGTACGACTGACCCTGTCGCGTTTATTGTTCCATACAAATTTGAATAGAATTCTATTGATTTCGTCAAGGATATCTTGCTTTGGATTTGGGAGGGATTGGAGAAGGTGTACAATATTTGGAATGAGAATAGACTTGATAATTGTTATTCTACCGATGGGTGAGATATGTCTATATTTCCATTTGTCTATTATCTTTTTCATGTTGTCGATCTTGTCTCTGAAATTAATTTCTGGTATTTCGGACATATTGGTGCTGTATTTAATTCCGAGGGCTGTGAATGTATTCGAAACTTTAATTTTGAATTCTGAAGGAACTGATGTGTTCATTTTCTGAGAGCCCAACCAGACTATTTGGCATTTGTCTATATTAGCCTTCAGGCCCGACATAGTAGCAAATGATTCAAGCACGGATAGAGATTCTCTGAGGCTGGCTTCGCTCCCATCTAGTACAAGTGTAGTGTCATCTGCATATTGGTTTATTTTGTACTCTGTCTCGTCGAGGGTAACACCTATTATTTTCTTATTTGCTCTTATCATTTCAGCGAATATCTCGGCGCATAAGAGAAAAATATACGGTGATAACGGGTCGCCTTGCCTACAGCCTCTGGCTGGCTTGAAAAATGAAGACAAATTGCCATTAACTAAGACGGCTGATTGAATATCGTTGTAAAATGTTTTGATCCACCTTTTGATCGTTTCTCCATAATTAAATTGTTCTAAGCATTGTTCGATGAAAGACCAGGAGACCGTATCAAATGCTTTCTCGAAATCAATAAGTAAAAGCATACCAGACATGTTCCGTTTGTCCGTTTCATATAACATATCATATATTATGCGTGTACTGTCACCGATGAAACGGCCCGGGATAAATCCTGACTGATCTACGTTTACAATGAAAGGGAGTGTTTTCTTCATGCGGTTAGCAATACAAGCGGATGCCAGTTTGTAGGAAACATTCAGTAGTGTAATTGGGCGCCAGTTCTTTAGGTATTTCCTGTCTTTGTCTTTTTTGG
Source organism: Siphonodentalium dalli (assembly GCA_032622095.1). NCBI lineage: Eukaryota > Metazoa > Mollusca > Scaphopoda > Gadilida > Siphonodentaliidae > Siphonodentalium > Siphonodentalium dalli. The sequence goes on from CP136063.1 coordinate 261,654,011, forward strand.
GGATCATGGTTATAACTCCTTGTTTTTGCATTATGGACAGTTCGCCTTTTTGAAAACAATGATTCAATGATTCTAATACGTATGGACCTATTTCTGGCCAAAATAGTTTATAAAATTCGACCGTAAACCCATCGGGACCAGGTGATTTTCCGTTTTTCATGTTTCTAAGAGCTTCTGTTAGTTCTGAGAGAGATAATTCTCCTTCAATAGACGATGTTTGGTTTGGGGTAAGCGGGGTAACTCTAATGTTATGTGGAATTTTTTTTGTATCATGATTGGCCGACAAAGGCTTTTCGGTGTACAACTCTGTGTAAAAGTTTTTGGTACATTCAATAATGCCGGTGGGTTCGGAAATGTGTTGACCGCTATTGTCTATAACTTCTTTGATTGTTTTTGAAATGAAATTTCGTTTTTCCATGTTAAGGAAATATTTTGTTGGTTTCTCCCCCTCCTCCATATATTTAATTCTCGTTCGGACAAGGAGGCCGTTCATTTTATCTTTCCGAATTTTTTCCAGTTCTGTGTCGATATCTCTAATTTTCCCCAATATATCGGTCGGATCTGTGCTATCTGAATCGCGCAGTTGTTTTTCGGTTTCTGTTTTATTTAGAATCAGCCGTTTTTCATTACTTATTTGGTCCTTCTTAACGCGGGTGGAAAACTGAATGCTTTTGCCTCTGATATCTAACAACAATGCATCGAGAAACAAAGATGGTGACACAGTAAGTGAGCCTTCTGTGTTATTCTTACTGTACCGTTCCACATTTTCTTTAATTGTTTGTTTGACTATTTCCTGATATTCCTTTTTCAAAAGAAGCGAATTATTAAATTTCCACAACCCACGACCATGTTTGATTTTATTAAATTGGAGATTCAGTTTGATGATTGAGTGGTCGGTACGATAGCCAGGAAGAATATCAGGATTATCTGATATAAGACTCATAAGATCGGACGATATAAGGAAGTAATCAAGTCGAGCCATCTTAAGAGGAGAGGTTCTTCGCCATGTGTACCGTCTGGTGGAGGGGTGGGTCAATCGCCATGGATCTACTAAATCGTGTCTACTCTTTAAATTTTCAATTTCGGCTTTCGCTTTAGGATTGTTGACGTTAACGTAATTTTTTGTATCGATCGAGTTGTCCGGGACTAAATTCCAGTCACCACATATTCAAATTTGAGTATTGCCAATCTCGAATATTTTGTCGTTTAGATCTTTGTAAAATTTTGGTTCATCTTTATTGGGTCCATATATAACAACCAATGTGAGCCGAAAATCCTCAATTGTAATGTCAAGTATTAAAAAATTACCATTTTTATCCGAAAACGTCTCATTTATCTTGAACTGGAAATTATTTCGGAACAGAACCGCCACACCTCTAGATTGTGAATTATAACTGGCAAATCGACATTCGAACCCCCATTCAGATCTGACAATATTTTGGAGATCTGTGGTAAAGTGAGTATCTTGAATACAGTAAATTGAAGCATCTAAGGATTTTAGATAGTTGAGGACGTCGCGTCGCTTCTTATTTTCGTTTACCCCTCGACAGTTGACAGAGATAATATTAAGAGTTGACATTAAAATAGTCGACACTAACTCGTCCTAGACAAGGCGAAGCCACCACAATTTCCATATATGCATGCATGTGAGACTGAAAAAGATATATCAGCGACATGGTTTCACGATAGAAATAAACATGAACATAAACATAAGTGCAACACATAAGACGATTGAGTATATTGAGGATTGACAAATACAAATTTAACAATTTACATCCATACATCTCGCACACCATTCGCACATCTGTGGGGGAATCTGAAAATTTAAAAGCTATTTTACACCTGCTTTCCGGTTTAGTCGTCCTGTCGTTCCGAGTTTCCCGTTTGCGTGGCCGCCATTCTTTGAATTTAGGGTGGGGGGTTGTGGGTAGGCCTATCTTCAAATAAGTAACAGATCTGCTTAATACAGATTAATAATGATGTCGTTTCTGGCTGAGAGCATCATTTTATGGTGACAAACATGGATTTAATGGGTAATTATTATGTATCAACTGTATGATCTACTGCTTAATTTCGAATGTCGTATATTTCTATAGCGGAATATCTACAATGAATAATGGTAATTTCAAATTGGGGTAGTATAAAGTATATAAATGAGTGGCTAAGAGCGTATTAATATGATGATAAAAAAATATATATTTACGAGTTTTATGATTGTTTTAATGTCGCATCTGTATGGCCTTGCTCTTAAATTCTACTTTCATATATTTTTATAGCGGGATATAATCAATGTATCGAAATGATTAATGTTGATGTCAGGTTATAACATAAGTTGAAGAAACAAGAAAAATAGTAATACAGGGCGAATGGATGAGTGGCTTGATTTCAAATCATGGTGAAAGTATGAACATTATATCCATATCCAATCATATAGCAATATTTAAAATAAATGGTTCATATCTCACATACAAATGGACTGTCGGTTAACTTCAAGCAGGTTCTCACTGACGGTAACGTATATTAAATACACACAAATATAGATGGTATTCATGCAACCTGTTGTTTCCAATGTTATATTAATTATAATGTGTGTGCATGTACATGTGAAGATAAGAATATAGATTGCATTTGATACAAGGTTCCATGTCGCATGCATGCGAGCTGAGATATTGTTATGGTCCATTCAAAAATGTTGGGTCAACAATAACATTATCGCCGCCCTTAATAAAGGGTTCATATCTCACATACAAAAGGTCTGTCAGTTCATTTCATGTATGCATATGAGTCTGGACTGTGCTACGAAGCTCTATGTCACATGCATGTGAGCTGATATATTACTATGGTCATTCAAAGTCGAAGAGTCGAGAATATAGTTATCGCCTATCAATGATTTTGTCTAATATTGTGATAGGAGATTCCATGTCACATGCGTATGCTTATGATAAATTTTAATTGTTCAATCGAGATTAATTCTGAATGCATGTGAGCTGGGTTATTGTTATGGTTCATTGAGATTCGATGTTCAGATATAAATTCGTCACTGACTGAGATTATAGTCGACAATATAGTCGACAAAATTACATGCATTATAAGTATAATACATACAGGCAATACCCTCTACAATATAGTGACAATTGGTTGTTCAGAGCATGTGTGAGTATAGATATATATATATAAGTCAAAGCCAAATTTCGTACTGTTATCTTCTAATTGTCTAATTTCCTTTTGGCCCAATAAAGAGTAAGCACATTGTCTCGCCTTCGTGAACATTAAACGTACTTATGTATTATTCTTATTGCGACGAGCACTCACTTTATTGCTGACTGGAGTGGTCGATTTGGCAAAGTGCAGAAATAGGCTGTGCTATTATATTGAATAGAAATCGAGTTCACCTGCGTTGGGATATTAATAAATTAGTGAAATCCTGTTAACAGCTTGACGCGTTACACTGGGTCACCTAATTAGGAAATTATATCATTGCATGGATAACAGTGTCATTTGCTTTGGCTTACATTTCTTATTCTAGTAATGCAAAATCAACACACAACAATCAACAGGTCTGATTACACACACTATTGTTTTGTGTAGGACTTATCGTCGGTGAATATGTGGTGGATGTTCGTTGGCCCTCAACAGGTTTGAGTGGTACGCAACAATGTCATCCAGCTGTTCTTCTGTTCGGAATTTGATTATTTCCCCAGTGAATGCTCTCACTAAAAGTTTCGAATTAGAGATCCATGATGAGGTGATTCCTTGTAAGTTGTAGGCTTTATTTAACAAGTATTTGTTGAACTGCGTTATATCTTCGGTTATAATAGTTTTCACACCTGTTGATTTCAGTTTATCCTTATTTATTTTTTTCCGACTGAGGACCTCTAATTTAGCATTTCGTGTGGCGAATTTCACAATAAGTGTCCACGGATTAGGTCGTTTCGGAGATGGTACGGGTCCAGTTTTTGTTTCTGTGTGACTCTTCTTCTGTTCTGGTCCCATGTCCTCTGGTTTACCTAGACGGTGGGCAATTGAGATATCGTCTGTTGAAAGGTTTGTGTTCAGAATCGCATTCAGCTCACTCACGACTCTTTTGGCTGATTCTACGTGCGTTTCGTTTGGTGATTCCGGAATTCCTCTTAGTCTTATACTGTCTTTTCGTGTATATTGCTCTAGGTCGTTGTGATCGTACCAAAGGCGACACAGATCGAACTCAAGTTTCGAGTTTCTTTCGAATAATTCATTGTTTTTTATTTCTAGAGCAGCCTTCGAATTTTCCAGTTCCACAATCCGATTCTCTAGCGATGTTACACGGGAGTTTAATTTATCTGTGATGCCCTTTTCAAGCTCGGAGAATTTCTCAGAGAAAACTTGTCCCTGTATTTCTGAAATTTTATCAGTGGTGCTTACTGTGTTGGATAGTTTTTCTGATAATTCTTTATTAAGATCCTTCATTTTTTCATTTAGCCTTTCTTCTTGCGTTTTGTACATTTTTTCAAAGTTTTCTTTTGTTTCCCGTGAAAGCGAGTCCAGCTTATGTATAACAGTTTGTATTTGTTCTTGGACACGCAATTGCGCTGTTAACGGTGTTGATGATTCAGGACCATTTGAACCGACAAATCTATCCATTGTTTTCTGTTTTTTTGGGGATCTATGTTGGCTTTCGTCTGTTTCGTTGTATGTTGAGTCCTGATTTGCTGAATCATCTGAATTATCTAAGTTTAGCTTTTTGGCGGCTTTAGATTTCTTTCTTTTATTTCCTGGCATTATGCTGGTGAATATTTTGTGTCGTTTACCTTGAAATTGTGTTAAGTCCGAAATTTTAATCCAGTAATCCAAGGAATTCAATATGGCGGCCACGCACTCGGGAACTTTCGAAGTAGAATTAACTTTCTAATTCCATCGAATTTCCAATATGCTCACAAAATCGTATCTCATTCTTGTTAATACATGCTGCTTTTTCTTTATTTTGCTCCGAAATTGTTCATTTAGCCCGAATATCGTTGATTATAGGATTTTTTCATTGAGCACCAATTGAGTGCGTCCGTTCGCGGCAAAACGTAAACCGGAAGTCCTTAGTAGATAATCTGCTTAGATTTGCCTCATTTTGAGTCGATAATTTGCTGAAAATGAGAAGATTTTAGTCACTATCGACTCATGAGGCGATTTTGAGCAGTTTATGTGCGGACACTGACATAAATTTTCAGGTGTATCCTCTTTAACATTTGGCCCGCGCCATAAAACTAAATAACTGTAAGGGTACATATAATCACATTATGTACACATTTCACATCATAGGTCGATTATGGGCGTATTTCCGTGAGGATATGTTGCACAACTCTACGTGATGTTATGCATTATCTATAGTGTGTAGCCTTGGCATGGTTAGATAGATAGATAGATCTTTATTGCACGACCACAAACAAATACAGTCGGGTATGGCAATATACATGAACATGTACACATACAGAAAATAAAGAAAACAGACATATAACATTGTATGGAAATCAATGGGTAATATACAAGCATATTAAAGTTGAGAAATATAAAGTTGGCGTCCAGAATTGGCCCGTTATTGTCAGATTACTCGCGTCTTATATATGAAGCTGTCTGAATAAAATTACTGAGGGCCCTATTACAAAGTCGATCATCGACAGAAAAAAGAATTTGTAGTTTGGCGTTAGCGTCAAGTTCCTTGAAATTTGTTGTAATTTGTTCCATTGTTTCATATAGTAATATCCGTTGGATATTATATCGAGGACAGCGTATTATAAAATGTTCCTCGTCCTCAATGACGCCTGTATGACACTGTTTACATACACGGTCCGGCCTGAGGGTAATAGGCTTAGTGTATCGGCCGCGTTCAATTTCTAGATTATGACAGCTGGTCACTAATTTAGAAATCACTTTACGGCCACATCGCGGTAAATTTCTGAGGTAATTTGATAGCTCGTATGTATCGGCCGTTTTTAATTTGGATATGAATTTTACCTTACTATTCTCAGTGGGTTTTCCATAAATATCACTAAAAAGCTTTCCATGTACTGGCATAGTTATCTTTCATGGTTTGGAGAAAATTGTTGGAAAATGATTGTCGGTCTATGTTACGCGGGTTTTCATATACGTTTTGAAAGCCATGTGTAAACATGATTTTCCGGACACAGTTAAGCCATGCGCAATTAGTCCATTTTTTCTTTTCTGCCAGGCATTTGGCCGGCAGTCTATTGGTGTCCATATTTTCTAGACGGAGCCAAAATTTTACCATATCTCTCAGGATATCTAGTCTTATTGGGAATCTCCCCAACTCCGCAAGTGCGGCTACATTTGTTGCAGTTTTACTGATACCGAGGAGATTTTTTGCATAGTTTAGGTGAAATTTCTCTATTTCATTTGACTGTCTATTAACTGCCTCTTCACCCCATGTCTCGGATGCGTAGGTGAGGATCGGTTTAACACATGTGTCAAATAGTTTTGTTGATACTTCGACATGCAAATCGTGATCAAGGCTTGAGCGCAATTTGAAAAGTGCTCTTGATGCTCTGTTTTTTAGATCCAATATAGCATGGGTCATTTTGCCGGAAGCAAAGAATTTAATACCAAGATATGTATATGACTGTGTCGATTCAAGACTTTGGTTGCCGAAGGTAAATGTTGGTTTTGAGATATGTTGACCCCCAGCATGAAAAACAAGAGTTTTTGTTTTAGAACTGTTCAGGGTAATTTGCCATTCCCGACAGTATTTATGTAATGAATTTAGCATTGTCTGGAGGCCACCGGGGCTTTCTGAAATCAAAACAAGATCGTCGTCATACATTAAGTAAGGAACTTCTTTGCCGAAAACATTTGGGGCGTCTGGTTTGCTTTCGAGTAGGATCGAATCAATTTCATCTATGAATATATTGAAAAGTAAAGGGCTTAAATTATTTCCCTGCATCAATCCCACTATTCCCTGGAATTTGTCTGTTAGACTATTTATCCCAGTTTGGACACCAGTTGTATATTCGGTTATTATCTTTTTAACTGTGGTATATACTGTACCACCCACACCCAATTTGATTAGTTGATACAGCAAACCTTCACGCCATACTCTATCGAAAGCCTTATTGATGTCTACGAAACACGTATACAACTTTTTCCGTTTCATTATAGATTTATGTATTAGTGTTCTTAAAACAAGCGTGTTATCGGATGTCGTGTGATCTTTGCGAAAACCTGTTTGAAATTTCGAAGGTATACCCTTCTGTTGAAAAAAAACGCAATATATCGGCCTATATTTTACCCAATACACTGGTAATGGTGATCACGCAAAGGTCGTTTGGTGTAGTTGGGTGTTTACATTTTGGTATAGGAATTATGAAACCATCAAGCCATTCTTCAGGGAAATCTCCATTTGTAAGTAGTCGTTTGAACAATTTTTTTAAATAGGTATGATCGGGTCTTTAACGCTTTTTATCATATCTGGTTTAATAGAATCAATGCCTTCAACCGTTCCATTAGCTAGTCTCGTGATCGCGTGTCTGATTTCTAATTCGGAAATTTCATAGTCAAGGTCAGTTATACCTCGCGCCCGTTCTTCTAATAGTGGAAGGTATGTGAGAATGGTCTGTTTGAATAACTGGTCGGTGTCTGCAGTAAAACTGCCTAGATTTTTAAAATGATCATAAAGTTCTTTTTGTTGAAAATTTGTACCAATGTAATTCATCAATAATAGCCCAATATCGTGAAGGCGATTTATTTTGCATCCCCACAAGAGTATGATATTTATCGAGCCTAAATGATTTTCGTTCGGATTTTAAAAGCTTCCGATACTGCTTCTTCAAATTAAAATAACGCCCACGGATGATGGGGTCTTGTTGGTTGTCATTTCTGGGTTTAGCAGAGCGAATCAACTGACGTTTCAGTTCATGTATGATCGTACCAGGGTTTACTGGCATGTATATTGTGTATTCGTCTGTGTTGTGTCGATTGTCGTTTGAGGGACCTAGAAGCAATAATATGCAGTGTAGCATTGAGTTTGGAGACAAGCACGTTTGAAGAGCTTTCTTCATCTTCAAGTATTTTTCGCAAATTGACCTGAACATCTGGTGTGTTAAACTCTTCCCTGTTCGTCCCATTTAAATCGCAGTGGTTTCGCGTGCAGAGGAAAGGTCTCATGTTGTTCAGAGTCATTAATTGAAGCGCCAATGTTTAAGATAAACCAGCATTGACAATGGTCCGATAAAATAGTCAATGGGTTCATATGAAAGAACGGTATTCGATCAAAGAGAGCTTGGTTACTTATTACATAATCTACTACGCTACACACTGCGGGTTGATAAGAGGTGAAGTTACCAAGAAAGTCTCCCGCAGTGCGGCCATTCACCAGCCTCATGTTGGAGTCCATGTAAAGTTTTATGAGGTCTCTGCCTCGCGTGTTAATCTTATCGCTACTCCGCCTACATGGCAATTGACTATCTGGGGTATAATCGAGGGGGAGGGGCATTTGTATGGTTGTATTGTCGTGCGATATCGAGTCCCTGATTGAATCTGTCCTCGCGTTTAAATCGCCCTGTATAATAATGGTCCCCCTAGCGGCATATTTGGAAATCTCTCCCGTTATAAGTTTAAGAGTATCTTCCCCACCAGCCTTATGGGCTGAAGAATTGTCTGGTGCACAATATGCTGTACATATATATCATTCGGTATTCTGAACCACTGTTTAGAAAGCTTGAGCCATATAATATTTGTGCTTTTGGTATCAATCACGTTTATTCCTTGCATAAGACTGCTGCGGATATATATAACTATCCCGCCCCTCTTTTTATTTTCTTTATGTTTTGTGACCATTTGGTATCCCGGAATGGAAACATGCGATTCGTCATTATAGACCCAGGTTTCCATAAAAGATATCGTATTTTCTAATAAAATTTTCTACAAAGGTTTCATCGCGCACTTTGTTTTGACCAAGCGAGTCGCGAATTCCGTGAATATTCCAGAAAGAAAACTTAAGATGACGTCTTGTGAAATTGCAATTGATTTTTTGGTCGAATGTGTTAGATGTCATGTTAGAGATTTGCGTTACGGAACGGAGAAGCTGGGGTGATGGAAATGTTTGCTAAAATTAGGAGATTATCATTAGAATTGAAAGGTTTCAAGCAAAATAGGATGGTGAGAATTGCTTGAGATACGCCACACAGAAATCAGTCATGTCAAAATTATTATTATTATGAGTTCCAGTATTCGCAGTATTCTGATACTGGCTGGCTGATTGCCCGTTCTGATACTGGCTGGCTGATTGTCCATTCTGATACTGGCTGGCTGATTGTCCATGATACCTCTGTGTGGCACAGAACGTGGTGTTGAATATTGTTTATGCATATAGTCTCTTCGCTGATAATTTCTTTGTTGGTTGTTCCAATATCTTCTTTGTTTGTGTTGGAGATTGGCTTGCTTCTTATAAGAATAATCCACGTAGCCACGGGGAATGTTAGGCTTATATTGTCTTCCCTCCCGCGTGCTGTGTTCTCTCTGCGCAATGTTCAACAAATGCCTGAATTGTATGCACAGGACACCCACACCCTTGTAATTTAGGTGGATACTATCGCGATATAACATGCGGTTAGTAGTAACATGTTCATCCAAGAAGGCAGGCCCCACGTCGATGAATGTAAGGTGTTGATGATTTGAACAAACATCCTCAAGGTTGGCATTCAGCTCCAAGATTTTTTTATCTACAGCCGAAGCTTCCGCTCGAGGAAGAATAGCCATCACAATAACACGGGCGTTTGGAAATTTCTCATGGCTCATATTTTGAATCAGCTCGAACATTTGTTGCACATTTTCCACATTTTCTGACTCAATATCATTATAGCCAGTGACAATAACTAATTGCTTCGTCCTTGAATTTACAGGTGACATTTCCAGGACATTATGTAATCCTTCCATCGCGTTGGGAATATGGTGTACCCAAGTATTTGTAGAAGGGTCCAGGCGAGTCCCTCTTATTTGTTTGGCTATTGAGTTTGTGAGAATCACCTTTTCATAATCCAGTCGTGGTATCATGATTGTTGATTGTCGACTTTTCTTTCGGTTTGGGGATGGCATATTAACTGACTGGTAAATTTCGTCCTCCTCCATCACAATTCTGTCATTCGACAGAGTCATAAAGCCATTTGCTGTTGATATACCGTAATATACCTCCGGCTCGGATTCGTTCCTATCATCAGATTCGCCGCGGGGATCCTTGTCAGTCTGTGTTGCCGCCGACTTGACGCATGCCGACGACTCGACACGTGTCATATTTGTTTTGTTTTGTCCATGGTAACGTGGGGAGAAACCTTGTGGAAAACTGACTGCAGAGTATTTATTTATTTTTCTATTGAGGTCAGGGAGTTGCGTAATGGCGTTAGGGCCGATGTCATGAATTCCTGTAGCTTTCCGAGAATTAGGTCGCCCAGCTGGTTTAGTTCCAAATGTTCTGCCACCATGCTTGGCTTTATATGTATGTTTACATGCTGTTCAGTATCTGGTTGCATTACGTCACCGGCTTTTGCAGTAACGTATTTGCTTCTGTCGTCTGCTGCTCCACTCGCCCGAGTACTGATCTGAATTCGTCGAATGAACTATTTTGTAGAACGACTTTCGAGATTGATTCCTCGACAGCTAAGAATAATTCTTCAGTTTTTGTGCTAGCTGTTTCAATTTCTGGCTCATCAACTTCTGTTGGTGTATTCGATTCGAACATTTCTCCAGTGATATCCTTATATATATCTGTGAAGTATTTATCCTTCTATTCGACACAATTGTTTAAGCCTTGAACCAGTACAGTTCCATTGTTATATATATTTATAGATACATATTTAATGTTTCGGGCTTTGACAAAAAGATTTATTTGGACTTTCATATCCTTTTGTAACTTACGTTCTATTGAATAAGCTTCCCCACAAATATCCGAAATTTTATCCACAATAACGTCCAGCTGATTTTTTTTCGACGCACAGCTCCACATCACAAGGTATTTCACACCATTTTCCATTTTCCTCCACACGCTATGTATGTGTCCTTATTTCCCCATTTGGTTTTAGTTTTTTTAAGTTTTTTGTTGCTTTCTTTACAGTTTTCGTATTTCGGTCAGATGCACGATTGACGAGCTTTGATAAATCCGACACTGTTTCTATCTTTGTCAGCTCAGCAATTCTCTGAGCGTCTTTGGATTCACTGAGGCTTGTTGTAGAGCGTGTCCGCCTCATCGCAGATGGTAATTCGACACCATTCTCATTGGAAGCGGCCATCCTTTGTTCACTTCCACTGGTTTTGTTTTCAGAATAAAAGTTTAATCCATTAAGTAAGTCCGATATTATGAATAGAAACAGATAGCGGAACTTCTAATTAACAATATTGTTGAATTCTATCATATCCCAGCTTCCCGTAGCGTTAGTACTTTTAGAAAAACATCTCCGCGATTTATTCCGTGTTGTGTCCAGAGTCACGTGACCACATTATGATTATGATCACCTACATTCATTGTATTAGTACATACTAGTACTGAAAGTCAAAATTGGGGGAAAACTGGCTGAAAATCTTTAAACGAAAAAATTCTATAGATATGCCATAATAAAAACTATTGATGATATAGACATATAAACTGCTATAGGAATATCATTATTTCCTATTATTTGTTGTTGTGATATCCAGAGTGTATGTAAATAGCCGGGAAAGGTGTCCATTATATAAATTGGATACACGCCCATCCAGCCAAGTATCACAAGAGTGCCCCATCTGGATAGCTATCACAATAAATCTTCATATATAAAATAACTTGACTTTTACTGTCAATTATTGCTATATTTTTCAATAGAGATAATCGATATACATATTAACAAATGATCGTCCCATCATATGGCGTTAACGTGACACCAGTGCCCTGTTTCCTTCAGACTAATTGGTAACCAGCCAGGAACAGTCGCCGTCCCACTGCTATATATATAGACATATCCATCGCTATTGACATATCCGACGCTATAGACAATGATAATGAGACGATTCTAAGCAATAAGCCTACTCACGACTTTCCATGTGTACGCTCTTTAACATGTGTTTTCATAGTGGCCCGCGCCATAAAACAAAATAACTGATATGATCCATTAAGCGCGCCGCACACGATGCGATATATATCGTACGACAAATATCGGGCACCGGTTACGGGTCAAATCGTAGCGTGTGCGGTGGAAACTCGCAGGACATTTTGTCGTACGATCGGCCCCGCAAGGAATCTAATAATTCTGATTTTCTACGATCGAGTCGTACGATTTATTCGAAGTAGCCAATCAGATTCTACTATTAATATGATCACGCGGCGATCACATGTTTTATTTCACAACATCATGGCGTCCATGCAGTGTCCTTCAAAGTCAAGAGTAGCGGGATATCTTGGACGGCGGAATACATTCATGCCTCTACAATACAACTACAATTGAAACATGTGGACTGGACACCACCAAATTCGTTTCAAAATAATATCTGATTGTGAATTTGTGTGGAGAATTAAATCAGATATATGGCCTACTCGTCTATAGAATTACAGACACTTGTAATATTAAATTAAAATTTATTGGAAATTCCTATTTAATATCTGCGATAAATACAAATATAGACCTATTCATATAGCCTATATACCACGTTAATAATATGGTAACCCATTGCATTGACGAGAAAGTAAACAACCAGATCGTACGATCAGATCGCATCGTGTGCGGTGGTCTTTCGGAAGTGATAAAAACAGAAGTTGCACGACTAAAATCGTACCGTGTGCGCACACAGATCTTACGTAACAAGGATCTGCGACAAATATCGCATCGTGTGCGGGGCGCTTATTATCTGTTTATTTTAGAATCAAATAATCACGTTGTGTACATTTCACATTATGGGTTGATTATGTGCGTATTTGTGGGAGAATATGTTGCGGTGTTAACGGGGGGGGGGGGGTAAAAGAAAATGCAGGAATGTTTGCCGGGGTGGGTGGGTTATAAGAGAGCAAAACAAACGCATTTTTACAACCTCGTGCAATAATTTTACCCAAGACTTTTTGTGCCCATATTTTACATCTGCAACAGTTTAAAACCTATTATAGCTGTAACAAAAACACCTTCACTATGTTACTGGGACCGTATATGGTGGAGGTGATATTTAACTGATGTTGCATATGGGAGGGTGAGGAGAAAAATTTCCTTCCCGACACCCAAATGAAGCTTTGAGAAATTTACAGCTGAAATAAACTTGTCCTCCAGCCCGTTCTCCCAAAAAACAGCACATTATCTGCTTATAATATAACTTGCTTTAGGTGGATAGTCTGATTATAATTGGCTCATTTTGAGTCCATTATGTGTTGAAAATGATAGCGTTTTAGTCACATTATAGACTCATAATTGGGCGATTGTGAACAAATTATGAGCGGATAATGACACATATAAGCCAACTCACGACTTTTCAGGTGTACACTCTTTAACATGTATTTTAAATGTGGCGCGAAATAACATATGATCCATTATCTGCTTATTTCAGAATCAAATAATATCCTCGTGTACCTGTTCACATTATAGGTCGATTATGTGCGTATTTTCGCGAGGATATGTTGTGTCCTCATGTAACTAAGACCTTTAAGTCTAGATCATTGTCTGAATGGAATAAGAGTGAGCAGCTGTCTCAACATTAATGTAATGTGACTATCATTGGTTAGAAAATAACCCATCAGTGCATCAAGCAAATCAATGAACTATTTGCATGCTTATCAACTGAGATAATCTGTTGCTATCACAACACCTAAATTATCCAAGTCTGGCATAGTGACTGCTTGTCAATAAGTATAAACGAAGTTGCTCCAGTAGAATAACAAAAGTGGTATGGAATAATGCTAGATAATGGGCTGGTTGACAAGACTAATCAGGAAGAAATATTTAGAAATTATAGAATTGTGTGTTACTGCACAATGACCAAGTTCAGCAATTTATCAAATAATATTTCAGCCTGTTCTCCCAAAATAACAAAAACGCACATTATTTGCTCACAATAGAAATCTGCTGAGAATCGCCTCATTTTGAGTCGATAATGTGCTGACAATGAGAGCTTTTTAGTCACATTATCGACTCGTAATGAGGCGATTTTAGGCAGATTATATGCACACAATGACACATATAAGCCAATTCACGACTTTCAGGTGTACGCGCTTTAACATGTATTTTCACAGTACCGCGCATAAAAAGAAATAACGGACATGACTCCATTATCTGCTTATTTCAGAATCATATAATCATATGATGTACCTATTTCACTTTATAGGTCGAATATGTGCGTATTTACGCGAAGATTTGTTGAATATTTCCAATTGCAACCTGGAAAATATCCTCTCTTGATATGTAATTATTTTTAAATTATGTCAACTCTAGTTGAATTGAAACATAACAACTGATATTTCATGGATATGTCTACAAAATGTCAACAGTGACACGAATGTCAAAACACATTTTCTGTTCATGTGATAGCTTGCAGGGGGAATGATATACGCATCATTTGTTTTTGTAAAATTGGATGCATATACCTTACAACATCGTTTGATGTGCACCATCAGCTTCTGGTGGGTTACTGTATTTGTCCACTGTATCGATGCATTAGAATTTCCATTTAGCAGTATGAAATTGACCACCCAGGAAGACCTATTAGCACACTTTCATCACACACTGACCTGGAAACTCCATTGCGTGTACATGTATGTGGTAGACAAATGCTTATCAGCCATTATCAGCCAGTATTTGAAAACAATCTTCATATTTACCTGTATTAAAAAAAATTGTTCTATTAAAACAGCTTCTGAAACACGCTAAACTGTCATTTCAACTAAATGAGACACTTTTCCAGTCATATGAGTGATAGCAGTAGGATTTTATGCGGTGTTAGACGAAAATTAGTGAAACTTGGGGTGGGTATACAAAAATTGAGAGTAAAATAAAAAAAAATTGCAGGTTTTGTGGTGTTGGGTACCCGAAAATGCCAGATGCAAACAAAAAAAAACGGCGAACCTTCCTTCAAATTTGTTAATACCCACCATGTTAATACCCACCATGTTAATACCCACCCTGTTCACTTCGAAAAAGACTACACGTTGGAGAAAGCGGTGTTCATTTAACAAAAACTTACCTTAAAACCACCTGCCTTAAAACCACTGTTATAGACATGTCCACTGATATAGACATTTCCGGATTCAGGGTTGGTTCAACTCTACCAAATTTCTATTCAAAAACTGAGACATGTCTGTTTGAACTTGCCCGCGGTCTTTTCGCTTCCATTGTTGGGCGGTGTTAACCCTAAGGCATCTCTACACAATTCAACAGCCGAGTCAAACGAAAGTGTTATGTATTAAAATTGATCATGTATGTGTGTCTCGCGGTCGCTCCCGAACATTGGAGTTGACGATTAACATTCCGCACCGAGAGTAGTCATTTTCGGCACATATACATGCTGCAGTTTATTTCCAATACAGCTGTACGACTTTTGTATATTTGATGTTAAATATCCGAAACCTCAAATTATACAAACGTAATTTGGTGATAGGGATTTCAAAACAAACCTACGCAGAATATTTCGAGTCAGTTCGCGGATATATAGCGATGACAAACGTGTTTTGTTTCGTATATTATTCCGTAAATTTGATATCGTTCGGGTTGTACATGTGCCGATTGTAATTCTAGAATAAGCTAACCTTCCCCAATGGTGCCCGACAGCCTCCGCGGGATTTTGGAAATAGATATGTAAACAAAAGCCATATTCTGTCACAGAAAGTTGTATATAAACAAACGCTCGGAACCAGCCGAAGTCTGACAAAGATCAAATTCACGGCGGCATGCACAGCAGTCTTAATAAAATCACACCAAGTATAATATTAATCGACCGATACTACCCGTTGTCAGTCCACAATCCAGCTAATTTACGTTATCTTGTGATTTGGGAAATGATCATACAAAAACGTGTACCGAATATAACTGTACAAAGAGATTAAATTGTATTAATTTAGTTCTTACTTTTTCCTACCAAAATATAAAGACGTCACACACCAAATAAGGAATTTACTACTATTGTAACTCGTCCGTAGTAAATTGCGCGCGGGTGTTCTAAATGACATATCTAATTACGTCATACACCCAGTAATGGATATCTCGATTGCATGGGCAACTGTACGTAGTCTTATTAAGTAAATAGCATATGCAGATAGGATAGCTTGTTTATCATTATATCATTTTCGTCGCTATGTTGTGATTGCCTTTTGAGTTTATGATAAATCCTGTGATTGTGAAATCCCATAACCAACTTGACGGCCGTCGAGTATATTTCCGATTATCCGCATATGTCTGATGACGCGGTATGAATATAGGGACAAAAGACACCAAGTTAATAATTGATCGAACTCTATCACCACGCCCTGTGAGTTAATTGAATAATTGTCGCTCGTGTCGCATATATCACTAGGTATTGTCTCACACGTTGTCAATGTGCACAGTCGTCATACAGTTAGAACTAGAGCTGCTGATAATTTCTTGCTTGAATCGCCAATTGTCAGGGAGAAGAAGTTTCAATTGAGAGAAAAATGATCACCATCACAAGGTATGGTTATAATTTCGATTGGGGAGAAAATTATGCCTTTTATGACTTTCTAAGATTTGTGTTGAGACATTGTATGTCTATATCATAAACCAGGTGGGTTGATACTGGATAAGGCTCAATACTTTATGTGGCAGTATTAATCTCTTATATTGGCACACACATGTAACGTTTAAATTGGAATTATTGTTGGCATATACAGACAACTAATTGGCAATTATCGAAGTAATAGGATGGCGTCATCACAGAACCACACCCACATGCTTTTTTGTATCAACCCATATACCCTGTGCCAATGCATTCTCTTATATATTCTTATATTCTTTAACAGACTTATTTTGTATGTTTAGGGCCGATGAGATCGGCCCCTGGCACTCAAAGGGTTAAGAACCACCAACCCATTAGAAATTATAGTGACCCAACTTACTATACTTTTATGACATGAAATATAAGGAGGATCTTCAACTCGCTATGTTCAATCTTTCAATGGTCTGCGAATTCAGATTCACCTACGAAATCACAAGAGGGGTGTTAACACACGTAATCCAAATTCCGTGTTGCTTCGTAATGCCATTTTTGTATTGACAACCGTGACGGTATAATTACATAAATACTTTAAATCTAGATCTTTAATTTTAAGAGAGGAATTTCTCATGCCCTACATCAGTAATTATTTCTGAATTGTCAATCAGCTAATTGCCTTTGAATTGAGATTCAACTGTGAAGTGGTCATATCTTTCATCAACAACACATATACATTGTTAATTGTCTACCTTTCAATTGCCCGACAATTCGTGATTAACTGTGAAGTCGTATGAGACGATGTGTCGCGCACAAATTGTTTTCCCAAATGTTGAAGGTCAAGGTCACAGAACAAGGTCGTTCTCTCGATTACGACACCAAACACTACCCTTCGTGTCCGCTCCATAACTTTTGTAAATTCAACGAAACAAGGCGTGATGGTTAACCTTAGGGTGGCGTGTGTCGCGATATTTTCGCAATATACAAGTCAAGGTTGATAACATCACTTGATGGATATTTTACTTAAAATAATCTTTAAAAATTACATTAAAGCAATATTGTATGCATCCATGTCAAGCCAAATGAAATTCAACTATGCATAGTTTATTGTCATTCTTATCCGTGATATACATTTTACTAAGTCATAGCCTTTAACATGTTATAAACATGCAATAGGTGGCTGAATTGGGCGTGCTTTAATCTTTTACAAAATCAAATCTGATCAAATGCCCTTAGTTTAAATTTTGTAAAATCCCTGCCACCCCCCCCCCCCCTGAATTGATGTCTCAAACCTCAAATTTTAATCAGATGGACACCTCTGCCAATAAAGTGAATATTTGCCAACGTCATTGCATGCATTGTACTGCACAATGAAATTCAGCAATGGATATTGTATTGTTTTTCTTATCAGATATATGTATTCTGCTAAGATATAGCCTTTTACATGTCAAAAAAATCCAATAGGTGTATTTACTGTGCTTGATTTCATCATTTAGATGGTCTAATCTGAGCAGCTGTCTTAGTTTAAAATATGTAGAATCCCTGCCCCCCCCCCCCCCACCCCGAATTGATGTCTCAAACCTTTTTTCTTTTCAACGACATGCATGCTGCTCAGATGTAGCCTTTCACATGTTATAAATATGCAATATGTGGCTTCATTGTGCTTGCTTTCATCAGTTTGAGAGTCCAATCTAAAGAAATTCCCTTAGAATAACATTTGTGGCATCCCTCCCCCCCCCCCGAATTGATGTCTCAAACCTCAAATGTTAGTATTTCTTATCAGATGGACACCTCTGCCAATAAATTGAACATTTAGAATGGTCATTGCTTAAATTGTGATGCACAAGGGTAGGTAGGCTAGATCACTTGCTGTATGTGTTACTTAAACTACTCTGAGACAATCACCTTAAAGCCATACGTTATGCATCCATGTCTAGTACATTACAAAGCACAAGGCAAGGTAGACTAGACATTGCCTCTTACATGCTATAGACATGTAACATGTGGCATCATTGGGCTTGTTTTCATCATCAATATAGTCACATCTAAAGAAATTACATTAGTTTTACATTGGTAGCAACCCTGCCACTTGAACTGATTTGTCAACCCTCCAACTTTAGTATTTTTCATGGTAATTGCATGAATTATAATGCTCGATGCAAGGTACATTACATCACTTGTAGTCCAGGCACATTAGACGTTAAAGGGGAAAATTAAGGAAATAAATCGGGGAAAGCTGATTTTTATATATTATTTAGGCCATATCATCGCGGACGCGACACGAAAAGTCCCCTAAAATCCGAGTTGAGCTTTCTGAGTTAAACCATTTTTTTCCATATAAAAAACAAACTTTTTAAGAAATACTAATTCAACGGGGGGATTTGAATCAATTTCGCAGATATGGATTTAAAATAACATAAGGACCCCAAACAAAAGACGATTTTTTCAGACAAACTGTCGTATTCGATGTCAAATTTCTCGGGCTACTCATTACATAGGCGCGAGCAATTTGTTCTTAAAACTGCACATATATCACTCCTACAATACCATATGCGGAATTAGCGACTATGCCTATGATAAGTGGCTGCTACTTGTAAAAACACAACCCTACCCCTTAAACTGGCTCTCGTCACATTTTGATCTTCCGCTAGTCCAAGCGCTTGTTGTAGAAAACACCACAACTGTGAAAAAGGTGATAAAAGCATGAAACTTGGCACATATGTTCCTTATACGCTACTGCTTATTTTCACTTGTGGCGACATTCGCGACAGGCTCTTCTTAGCAACGGTTGCTAGGCAATGCATTAATGCATATGACTGATATCATGTGAGTTCTAGCAAACTAAACTACATCGTGTAGCATTTTTATGGTGAAAATAATTGTCAGGTTTTACCTCACTGACAAATTACCATATTGCTTACTTACATGGGACTGACGGTTGCTGTGGACACAACCAACATATAAAAATGCACATATGACTGATATTATGGTAGCTGTAAGAACTGAACTACACAAAATAACACTTTTATGTTGAAAACAATTATAATAGTTGTTGTTAGTGTTGATACCCGAAATACAAAAATTCACATATGACTGATATTATTTTAGTTTTAACTAAACTCGTTTTTATGGTGAAAACAATTACAAATGGTGATAGTGTGAGCCTAACCAGAATGTTTAGTTTAGTTTTTAGTTTAGAATTTAGTTTCCATATGGGTACAATTATCCGCTATACTCCATCAGTTCAGATATCGGGAATTCAAAGTGAGAGTAGAAAAGTTGTTGCTTATATTTAATATGAGGCATGACCATAAATGTTATATAAGCCATAGACCCACACCGCTAGATGTCACGGACCCAATCTACTAAATATGAAGAACATAGGGCCAGCCACCAATATGTTAGCCATGGACCTAGCCTACAATAGGTTAGGACACAGGCACATATATATAATACATTGTACCCATGTCCATACATATACACTATGGACAAAGGATGTGTATAGTCCACGAACCAGACCGCTTCATATAAGCCCTTATATATTGGCCTTGGATCCAGCCATCTACAGACTAGACACACAACATTTAACTACGATGTTAGACGGGTTATACCTAGTCACCGAGGCCGCAATGGAGCGATGCCGTATGGTGTATGGTATCTAAGCTGCATGGTCAAGGACCATGACACTGTTACTTGGTGCAAACACCCAAGTGCCCACATGTAGACCATGTACTCAGATACAATAGACCAAGTCCGATGCACAATACATTAGTACACCATGGATTCAGGACCCTATATATGGTATGAACATATGGGACAGTTTTTTGACAGACCGACCTATATATAGATATTGGACCGAGGCCACATATATGAATGTTAAGGACACATGCGCATACATGTAGACCATGGATCAAGGCCGATATATAGCATTGTATCCATGCACAAGCAGGTATCTATAAGTAGGATATGGACCCACCCCTTATACGTGATATATCTACACCAAAGACACAGGCACGTTTGAGTAGTGCTAATACCAGTTGACTATACTTATGTATGCATTGGATACAGGTGCATATATGTAGGACACATATTCACATATATGCTGATAGGCAATGGACTGATCCACGTATATAGGAGACACATGGACCCCATGCCCTTCTGGTAAGTCATGGACCAAAAATGCATGTGTATGGGTCCACGTCTCTATATGTATACCATATACGTACGCCCGTTTTCAGCCATTCGACCAACGCCCTGTAGGATGGAGGTCCCTATAGATGGGCCGTGTGTACCACTATAGCTTGGCTATGGACCCAGGCTCATATATGTTGGGAATTGAGATGGGCCACTATAGACAGCCCATGCATCCAGGCTGATTTAGTTATGACCTTATCCAACAGTTATGACCTTATTACCAGGAATTTATATGTAAGACGTGAACCCATCCCATGAATGTATATGTTACATGACTATCCAGGTTATAATCACAGCCACGTATGCGCCATAGACCCATGTGAACACCACGTGTAGTGCAATTACACAGGTACACATAGTTATGAACTCATGACATGTACCCAGGTCTTTAAGCAAATCCATAGTACCAGCCTTTAATAGTATATCATCGGTCCACGCCCCTTTCTATGATATGGGCACAGTAGTTAACCCTTTACCCAACAGAACGGCCCTGTGCCAATGCATTCTATTATATATGCGAGTCGACCATAGGTCGCCTCGCATATATAAGAGAATGTGTTGGCTGAAAACATTAAAAAATATATAATTGTTAAAGAATGTAAGAAAAAATGGTAAAAAGTGTTAAAAAAAGATTTTTTTTAGGCCAATGCATTCTCTTATATATGCGAGGCGACCTATGGTCGACTCGCATATATAAGAGAATGCATTGGCATAGGGCATAACTGTAACTATCACAATGTGGTCAAGGAGCCGGTTCCAATGACATCCATATTTGTATGGTTCTATTGAGACAGACCGAAGATATTTTAGGCTGTTGAATCTTTATTTGGCCGGTTTTGGCCGGTTTGTTGGGTAAGGGTTAAGACACGTCATTGGATGCGGTTCCATATAGGTAGGTCACGAACCATGGTAACTATGGGTTGGCAATGTGCCCATGGTTGTCCATGTAAATAGGAGATGGGCACAGGTTCCTAAAGGTAGTTCATGATAGCTCAGTCTGAAATATATAGGTCATGCTCATGTACGAGGTGCTGTAGACTTGTAAATGACCCATGCCTTTGTCTTGACATATATGTAGTTATGGCATGGATTGGAAGGACACACAGTTAGTTCATATCGTAAAGCAACTAGTATGTGGATGCTACCAAACCGTGATAGAGTGTTCTGCACTGGTGAACTGAATCGTCTGTCAGTTTTAAGTAGATTTGTCAATGGTAGGTGGTTACCTAGCAACATTGAAACATCAACAACTTCAACAACCTTTAGTGATGCATTATTGTCAATATAAACATAATATGGCATATTTTGAAAACAAATGATCATGTAAATTGCCCAAAACTCATATCATATTATGAAACAGTTATATCAGTTAAATTACCAGAACTCATACATATGGTATGTTTTCAAATGTGGATATGTGCATAGCAACCACCACACCACCCGTTAGGCTACGAATGTGGCAACTTTACTGTCATATTCACACTAACATCAATTATAATAACTGTTTTCAATATCAAAATGTTACATGACGTAGTTTAGTTTGTTAAAACTACCATAATATCAGTCATGTTCTTTTTTTTTATTTCGGGTATGTCCATAGCAACCGTTACCAGAAAAACTATAGTAATGTTTTAAGTCGAACCCACTCTCACAACAACTATTACAATTGTTTCACCATAAAATGATGATGACGTAGTTTATACTTGTTTGTGAAAAATACCATAATATCATTCAGCTCGGCATGTTTCTATTTCGTGTGTGTCCCTAGCAACCGTTACCACCCCTGTAAGTAAGAAATATGGTTATTTCCCGACCAGATCCACTCTAACAACAACTAATATTATTTTCATCTTAAAAATGCTGCATGGCGTAGTTTAGATTGTTAAAACTGCCATAATATTAGTCATATTTGTATTTCTTCAATGCCGGATAGTTGCCTAGCAACCGTTGCTAAGGAAGGACCTGCCGCGATGTCTACACATCTGTAAATGATTAACAGTTTGTAAGGAACCTATGTGCCAAGTTTCATAGTGTTATCACCATTTACACAATTGTTACGCCAAACGCCACGACTATTGTGTGATATATTTTGCCTTTCAGACACTCGAAGCCATGGCGTGCGTTTTAGGGGGTAGTGTTAAGTTTCCGGCTATAAAATATTAAGAATGGTGATGGTTCGATATATCTTATCGCTTTCCTTTTCTGAATTAACCACTGTTCTAGTATAATTGTTCATATTTTAGCTCATTGTCGTCTTAATATCTTTACTCGCGCCCTCTTTTTTTAGGAACATGTTGAATCATCATGCGATTGATTTGCTCTCTTCGGCAATAAATGTCATCACAGTTATGGAATATCGACTGTTAGTAAGCTCTGGCATCAATTACACATACCTAACGACACCTACTCCACGATGGACGGGTATGTGTGAAGATTGATTCCGTATATTAGCCTACATATGACTGCATTCGAGTATGATCTGATGGATTTTCGTCAGAATTTGCACCATTACGAAAAATCATGATATCTCAAAAAGCTCAACTCGGATTCTATGGGACTTTTGCCGTATTGTCCATAAACCTCTTATTAGTAATCCGTGAACAAAATCAGCTTTCCCCGATGTTTTGCCCTAGTGAATCCTAATGTGCCTGGACTATTGGATGATATTTTACTTAAAATAATCTCTGGAAATTGCCTTAATGCAATATTTTATGCATTCATGTCAAGCCAAGTGAAATTCAACTATGGATATTATATTGTTATTCTTATCAGAGACATGCACTCTGCTAAGATATAGCCTTGTATGTGTTATACACATACAATATGTGGCTTCGTTGGGCTTGCTTTCATCATTTAGAGAGTCAAGTCTGAAGAAACGTCCTTAGTTTGAAATGTGTAGCATCTCTGCCACCCGGAATATTTGTATCAAACCTGGTAATGGGCCAAATTAAGCAATCAAGTTTACAATGCACCAGTTGATATAGAGCAGCCCACTACATGGGTATGTAGATCCTTTGCGTGTTAGCATAGGTAAATGCATGTGTTAATTAACAGGGCTGATATATTTATCATTTCAAATAACATATTTCAGTTTTGCATTTAATATAGTATTTGGTGCACCACGTAAACTGATTTATGACACAAATTCGATTTTCAGAACGAGTTGACAATATACGTCGATCTGATAACGCGAGTAGTCATTCAGTGGAGTTATAAGATCCACGGTCAGATAAAATGTTCACACCAAATAATACAGATTTTGTTTCTGAGCAAGAGAATAATTTTAACACACCGTATACCATGAAAATACCGCGGTGCTTCAAATAATTATTAGGAATATATGTGCATTCATCATTATCATCAATCGTATACAATCGTGTATATAATCCATACGGGTATAGGCAATATACTAGCTATGGTACCCGGCTCGGATAAAGAATGCGTATAGTATTCACCTGGGGTCAACATAACCTATTGCATGCTACTATAATCTATCTTTCAAGTTGATAATAAATGTTAATTATTAGTGCCTTTCCAAATTATGTCAACGAAACCTGTCCCAAGGCACTCTAATTACTACATTTGAATTAATATATAAGAGCAACAGGTAACAACTTGTTTCACATAACATACACAACATGATACAATATTATACGATGTTTTATATTAACTAATAACATAATGTGGCTTCGTGGTGTCTAAACGGATTATTCAGTCTAAAAATAATTGTACTAATCGTTATTGTTTAATATATACGCTTTCTGTATTTAAGAAATAAATTCCTGCGTAAGAACTTTTTTTTTTCACCCGCGAAAGATACTTATACTCACATTTAGAAATATGTTTATATACTCCAGAAAATATACACATAAGTATTGTTCACTCTCGAAATATTTTCTTAATCAATAAAAATAATTTCTAGTTATTAGAATATGCCAACCAATTTCTGTGGTAGTGTTCCCAAGAAAAATATTCTAGGCATAGAATATAGTTCTGAAAACCAATAAAATGTGTCTTGTTCCTGTGTTTGATATCCAAGAAAACTATTGTTGGCAGTGCATCGACCAATTTGGATAGGCCACTTCCAAGTAACACAACTGGTCTGGGAACTTTCTGCTGTGCGACACACCTTATCCGATTTGAAATTCATTGACACACTCAAGGCAGTGTTTGGTCGGGTTGACCACTGCCACCACGAATAAAGCACGTACGATAATCTTAAATTTTGTATTCAACTTCAGACGGTTACAAGCCATGCTGAATAATTCTGAGAAATTGACCTAGCAATATGTGTTTGGAAATTGGCCGGATAAAATGAAATAGTGAATTGTAATAGACAAAAGTGTCCAAAAAATATATATATATTTCCTTACATTCTGCATACGTGACGGCAGTGCTGATATTTGCGTAGCGAGAACAATGCACTCTGCCTTGCAGTCTGTTTCAAATATGCGGTATTGTCTATATAATTAGTGTCATCACAGAGTCAGAGATGTTTTATCATTATTGGTAACGTTTATTTGCTTATTATTTTCTTATTTGCAGGTTCCTGTTTACCGTGTTTATCATCATGGTCGTGCACAACAAGCAGACTGCACCAATAAGTAAGTTATGGACTATATTTAGAGCGCTCGATACCTCCGCGAACATGTTGTATTTAAACGACATGATTTACTTATACACTTGACATGTTTTCTTAAAAAGTGTTAGGAAAATTATGTTAACGGCATTTGAGAGTAAAATCAGACAACCGGGTGATTTAATATAATTGGGGTATCCTCTATGCCATGCCGATTTCCATGTCCACGAAACAAAACGGTCGCCAATGGAATGTCACATGTGTTCACTAAATCTCGAAATTCATACATGTGACATTGTGTTATCGGCCGCCAAAAGTGAACTAACAGACTGTTTTCACTCATATGCTCCCGGTCAGCAAAAACATCCAAACGAGGACACTTTAACATCCAAACGAGGACACTTTAACGTCTAAACGAGTACACTTTAACGTCCAAACGAGGACACTTTAACATCCAAACGAGGACACTTTAACATCCAAACGAGGACACTTTATCATCCAAACGAGGACACTTTAACATCCAAACGAGGACACTTTAACATCCAAACGAGGACACTTTAAAATCCAAACGAGGACACTTTAACATCCAAACGAGGACACTTTAACATCCAAACGAGGACACTTTAACATCCAAACGAGGACACTTTAACATCCAAACGAGGACACTTTAACATCCAAACGAGGACACTTTAACATCCAAACGAGGACACTTTAACATCAAAACGAGGACACTTTACCATCCAAACGAGGACACTTTACCATCCAAACGAGGACACTTTAACATCCAAACGAGGACACTTTAACATCCAAACGAGGACACTTTAACATCCAAACGAGGACACTTTAACATCCAAACGAGGACACTTTAACATCCAAACGAGAACACTTTAACATCCAAACGAGGACACTTTAACATCCAAACGAGGACACTTTAACATCCAAACGAGAACACTTTAACATCCAAACGAGGACACTTTAACATCCAAACGAGGACACTTTAACATCCAAACGAGGACACTTTAACATCCAAACGAGGACACTTTAACATCCAAAAGAGGACACTTTAACATCCAAACGAGGACACTTTAACATCCAAACGAGGACACTTTAACATCCAAACGAGGACACTTTAACATCCACCCGATGACACAGCTAATACAATGGATAACAGTATATACAAAACATCCACACGATGACACAGCTAATACAATGGATAACAGTATATACAAAACATCCACACGATGACACAGCTAATACAAAGAATAACAGTATATACAAAACATCCACACGATGACACAGCTAATACAATGGATAACAGTATATACAAAACATCCACACGATGACACAGCTAATACAATTAATAACAGTATATACAAAACATCCACACGATGACACAGCTAATACAATGGATAACAGTATATACAAAACATCCACACGATGACACAGCTAATACAATGAATAACAGTATATACAAAACATCCACACGATGACACCGCTAATACAATGGATAACAGTAGATACAAAACATGTGATAATAAAATATACAAGAACACAATTACGTACTATATGCTAAGAAGAACAAGTAAATTACATAACTGTTGTTTGCTGAGCCCGACCACTGAAGAAGTGACGGATCAGTTGACATATTGTTCGGTTTAGAGTGGGACTATCATTTGTCAATATAGTAATAAATTGATTCTTGGTGTTAATGAGTCGCAAATTCGGATTATGGTTAATCATTGATACGAAAAGTTCACTTTGTAGTTGTGAATATGGAGTGCATTCCATAAGGAAATGTGTTTCGTCTTCTATGATATCATCACCGCAAAACACATATTTTTTTATCTTCTAATGTTACTTGGGCTGTAAATGACGCCCTTTCTCTGTAGCAATTGCATAGTTACTGATTCTGAATCTGGTGAAAGCTATTCTGTCTTCCAATGATTTCGTGTTGAGAAGATAGGGCTCAAGCCTATATTTTTTCTTGTAAAGTCGATATGTTCTTAATTTGTTGATGCCGGATTTCGAGCAGTTGTCAATCAAGCTATCTTGGAAGTACTCGTTATAGCTATTTTGTGGAGATGTTTGGACATTTTTCGTTACCATGCCAGTTGCGTGATCAGACTCTTGTAAAGTTAAACCTAGAGATTCAATTGTTTTGAAAATTGATTTTGTACTAGTAGATAATACCGTCCATTGTTCTTTAATCGCATTTCGTAGAAGTTAGTCAGAACGAGATGTGACACTGATACATGTAGCATAATTCGACATTCTGCAAGGCAGCAGCTATATACAGTGGATATCTTACTAGTTGTATACAGTGGATAGCTTACTAGTTATATACAGTGGATAGCTTACTAGTTATATAAAGTGGATAGCTTACTAACTGTATACAGTGGATAGCTTGCTTACTAGTTATACACAGTGGCAGCTTACTAGTTATGCACGGGCAGCATTATTTGATGCATATTTTCCAGCACCTAATAATCGTTTGCAAAATTTAATATGAACTGATTCACACGCGTATTTTGTATTGAGATAATGTCAAATTCTGAATTATATTATCTATTATAATGCAAACGAACTCACCATTGGAGCAATATAATGACTTGTGTTGGATATCTTGTTTACCATAAACCCTTCGATTCATCGAAAATCTCATTTTTCAATTCTAGCGATTGTTAAGAGGATATGAGCATAATCAAAGAAAATGAGGAACGAATCTCGCTCACGAACACTCATTCGTCTGGTTATACTTGGTCGCTTTGGTCATAAATGGGTGCACAAAATAATGTTCATTCAAAATGTTAGACGTTCCCTTCTGATGCCAGTCGCTCTTGTACATGTTGTATTTGATGCTCGAAATTCACCAGGATGACTTACAAATTCACCACCGGAATTGGAAACTATTCCTATATTATTTGTATATACCCAGTATTATTCACAGTTGTGTGAAGCAACGTTAGCCTGCCAATCATGTTACTTACAATATCAATCAAATGAACATGTTATCATTTGAGCATTGGTCCCATTTGTTTACCAACACATAATAAACGACATATTATAATTGTCCATAACAATGTCCTATTCTCGCCATATTTTTGTATTTGTCTTTAACCAAGTTAAAATTGCTAATTTATGGCGATATCCCACGACTCGTTAATTACAATGATATCATAACTGATGGTGTGCATTCAACGTAGCCGACAACATAGTGAACAAGAACAACACAAGTATGCATGCATCAGATCACCCATGAATTATTTTACAATGTAGTAGACTTATATTCCTGCAAGTAGAAGTTTGATACTTCTATGAATAATTGTTGTCTATATTCTTCTGGACATTCCATTTTGAAGGGGGGGGGGTAGGACAAATCTCCTGGAAACAAGGTCCGAATGGGTGGGGGATTTATGAGCGCCCATAACAGATTTTTCCAACGCCATGTATTTTTCTTTTCAAAATCCATGTTTAAAGATCAATTATGGCTTCAAAAAATATTTTGAATGTCCATGCCAATAAACTGGACCAATACAGAGCATTTATCAATAGAAGGGTGCTCTTCTATTGATATTTACCCAACATATGTTCTTTTATAACGCGATAGCATGGGGTGGGTCACGCTTCTTAGGAGGAAAACATTGAACTGAATAAACAAAAGACTTTTGCATCTGCTCTCATTGTTGTTTTTGACATTCAATTATAGCTGCGATCCCAGCATCAGCTCATTTAATTATTCTGATGCTTTAAATGATAAGAATATTGAAAGATAATCATATTTCCTGTATTATATTATGATGTTCATCATTGGGTAGATGGGACCTTGGATTACTTGCCTACCGATATAATGCAAAGCTGCGTAATTGAACATAACATGCTAATTATTACGCAACAAGCATTCATCTTTGAGATGATAACATTTTATTCGGATTACTGTTTCTGCCAATACGCTTGTAATGCGCTGCCCACTTCCATTCCAAAACAAGCACTGCCGTCCATATATACGTGCCTGCTCTATATCATGTATAATACAGTGAGGTAAAGCAGGAACATATACACTGTTAGGTACGGTGCATAAGGTCTGTGTGGGGAGGGGGTAAATATACCGTATAGTTACCGCGTATAATGGCATTGCGCATGCAAGTCCCTGTGTTTCTAGTGCGGCGGCGAAACGTCAAACGTGGCATGGTACCACTACACACGGTAGAGAAAGTTGAAACCAATTTTGTTAAAGGACAAAACATATTCGTATAGGTGCGACGTATTTTACCCCAAAGGGTTAACCAGATGCGTGAATTTAAACCAAAATTGTGTACAAACGCAAACATGTTTGGTATCGAGATCTTTCACTGGCATAGATCACTACACCATGACGGATGACATGTCAGATAAGTAAGCTATACACTGATGTTGCGAAGTACTTAGACGAAATTAAAACATAATTATAAAGTGCATATATTTTGGCAGTAATGCTATTTAGTTTGCGAATTGGAATAATTCGCAGAGCAGAATCGTTGGAAGTATATTTTTGTCGGAAGGGATTCGCGAAGCGGTTGTGTTAACTTTCTTTCCAATAAATTGATCGGCGAAGACAGTCCTTATTTTGAAAAACCCCCCTCCCTCCCAGTTTTTATTTTTGTTTTGTTTTTGGAATACACATTCGATTAATGTCTGCCCCCTTTTGGCCTACATCTATATGCGGTTATTGTGCCTAAAAAAAAGTCACCCACACGTTTGTGTTTGTTACTAGTAAATTTATTGTATCGGCTTCCAGTAAATAATTATGTTTTTATAAACAGGTAGCTATTAACGCATTCCAGTTGCTGTCTTTCACTCTAACTCTGTGGGATAAATATATATTGTTCACGACACTGATAGCGAAAAATAACGGAATTGGCGATGGCTATTGTCAAATCGACGATGAACGATACACACCGGTAACTTTTTCCAGAAATTAACGATTTTGTTCAGGAGAACCCTGTAGCGAAGATCTAACTTCTTTTCCAACGTTATTGCTATGAAAAAAGTGTTGGTTAATTTGGATTTTCCTACCATTTGGAGCCGAAACATTTATAATTTGCTGAAAAAACATTCTTTTTCACAGATATATTTGTTTTCAAACATTATCATTCAAAGGGTATTGCGATAATGCCAAAACATGTAATCCATATGGTGTAGTGGTTATCTGACAAAAATGTAGAAAAAAGTTAACGTAAAGTTTGAACGGTTTCCAAGTTTACATATTTTTTATAACGACTTTACAACATTTTCTAATTGATCTTAATGGGACCCAGTATAAATCGTGTACTGAAAGGTTGGTCCAGAGATGCCGTTTAATTGATTACAAAGTTCGGGCTTCCAGACCCCCAGTTAAAACATCATATTTTATTGATAACAGGTAATTCTGCATACATTATCATCGATCCTTTGGCGAGGTCCAGACCTAATTTACTGGACTCGTTTTGTATGTAACTGCCGCTATAATCTGGGGACGATTTGTAGATTATATTTATTACATGATCCAAAACCTCGACAAAACACACATAAATCAATAAATGGGACACGAAACTAACATCGGCTTCTATAAGGCATGCGACGACGTCAGCTTCTATAAGGCATGCGACGACGTTTCACGTAACTATGCGTCGTCTGCCCGCATAAAGAAATAGTCTCAGATAAATAAAGACTCTTTGGCGTATTTAGTGGCGTATATTTAATGACATAACTTTTCAAAAATATTGGAATTAATATAATACCCTGTATGTTTATTTAACGATATTCATCAGTGCAACCTTTTGCATGTGCTGCGATGTTTCACCGCTTAAATTCTCGTTCCATATTCTGACTACAACAAAGCAATTAGCTTGTGACAACATCGTTCATGTACTGTAGTTTAGCCTACGTTTTAGTCACCACTCCTCGGTTTTATACTCATTACAAGCTTTGGCCTATTTGTAATGTTGTGTAGAGCATTATGTTCTGTTTCCCACTTCCCTATTGTTAACTTTATGCTAATTATAACTATTCACGCACATGGGTTACACTGGTGTAAATGTTTTCCATAGGTATCAATCCAAACGTTTTAGTGTCTGTTTACTATATAATTCACAGGTCCAAATTTGTTTTAAAATCTGAAAACTTCACATTTGCGGAAACTTATGCCAAAAATCATATATGTCTAGCAAGGAAATCGCATTTAAATCACGTGTAACTAGTGTCAGAACCGCACTAAACAAACTAATGTCATATTTTAGACCGCCCCACTAAATTCAAACATCACTACAAAGGGTTAATTCCTGTCCAATGGCTATTTTTACCCATGGAAAATTATAGGGAAGATGTGTGGTGTATTTTTATGCTAAAACGCACAAGGCTACTGACCAATCAGGGCCCAATATCTATTTTATTCTCCTATAATTTCCTTACGCGATGCCACTCCGAACCATATTTACACTAGTGTAACCTAGAGCGATAGCGTGCTTTTTCGCGGAATAATTGTAACTCCTACATTTCTTCAGAATTACCCCTCAATGGAATAAATGTATTCAAAAACTGAATCACTTGTATGGTTCTTTATTCATTAGACATAATTTAATCCAACATCTTTAACACACTATTCATACAAAAAAGCATAATTTTCCACCACAAGTCATGTTCAGCCCCCATTTTCACACAGTTTTTGGGGTCTGGTTTTGCAACCTTGTAGCAGCTATGGAAGACTACAGGATTGTTTCCATGAGATAGCTTCTGGTGATACGATGTCATTGCGTCTAGATATGATCAGCTGACCATAAACCAGTAAAACTAAAACTAAAGTATGACTGGATGTGACTGTATATTGAGTTAGTTTAACAAAGATATGCTATCATCAAAGTGTTTTTTTTAATATGTCCAAGTTTTAGTGCTATTAACCTTCAAATGGTCATACCCACCACTGGACGTGATACGTTCATGATATATACCTGTACAACTATGGCTATAAAATCCATAATACTTCTTATTTTAGCTTCTTATAACAACTGCCATATGTGTCTTTAATCTGTTCGTGTTATATGTCATTTTCATCATCATGTGACTCTTACCACCTTGAACAGTTGTGAAAATACATTTTTTTGGCTGATGTAAATGAAAGACATCAGCAGCAAGAATAGCCACATCATGCATAAGAGATTCAGTGGACTAAAAGATTGTCAAACTGACTCAGAGCACTTTAAAGTGACTCCCAGGTAACAAAATGCGAAAACAAATCCCATTTTGCCTCTTTAGATTACAACGGAGTGAATGTTTTCCATGGGTCTCAGTGCAACTGTTTGAGTGTATAGTGTTTACAATATAATTCACAGGTCCAAACTTTGATTTAAATCTGAAAGATTTACATTAATGGAAACTTTCTATGCAGGGAATTCGCCTTTAAATCTTGTGTGTTCGTAACTAGTATCAGAACCGCAATAAACAAATGCCATATTTTAGACCACACCACACAATTCAGACTTCACTACGAAGGGTTAATTCCTGCCCAATGGCTATTGTAGCCATGGGATGGGAGATCACCGGGAAGAGGTGCAGTGAATTTTTATTCTAACAACACACAAGGCTATTGGCCAATTAGGGTCCAGTGTATAATTCCCCCCCCCCTGCATCCGCTAGATGCCACTCCGAACCATATTTACACCAGTGTAACCTAGAGTATTCGAATGGTTGTTGCAAGCTCAGGTGGTACTATTCCGGTATATCTCACGTGACTTTCTCGCATTCTGATTGGCTGCAAACTACTATACTATATTATAAATATTGCACGGCTTGTCGGTGACTATGCCAAAATAGTGGTCCGAGGACCACTATTTTGGCATAGTCACCGACAAGCCGTGCAATATTTATTATATTTTATCGAACGTTTTTCATTCTATCCCAGGACCCATAATTTCAAACAATTCACAATCTATATTCCCATGTATTCCCTTTTCACTTTTCATTGCAGAACGATTTCAATATTTTCAATGCAAAGTTTTGTTGTTTCTTTTGTTTTGTTTTTTTTTGCTTGTCAAATTTTCTTCAATAAATTGCCCGGCTTCTAATTGGGCAAATCTAAAATTTTCTTCCTCGGGAATTATTAACAATAGAAAGCAGACATCGTTGTTGTTGATGTTGTTGTTAAACAATGACATCAGTTTAAAACAGTATTTTTTAACCGAAAACAAACTGAAGATTCGTTCACAAAATTTAGTAGAGCGAACTAAGGAATAGACCAAAATATCGAAGCGATATTGTGATCAGCGGAGAAAGGAACATGATAAATCGCCACATCAAACATGGGTAAAACATCACAAATAACATAAAGAAATTGCTTACGATCATTTATTATGCTCTAGTTGGTGATTACAAAGACATTTCGGATAAAAAGATGTTGAACTTTTGCAGCGAGGCGGAGATGACTTTCAAATTACCTCCCCGGAATAGTGGGCATGCTAAAAATAGATTTCTGGATTTTCCAAGCGATAGTGGGTGTGTTAAAATTAGGAGGCCCACTATGGCTTCGCGGACGACACTATCGATAATAGTGAATGTCAATCAACCAATCACAAGCGTGGTTAAGGCTTAGATAGTCACGTGAGATAAAATATTTTACGATAGTACCCCAGTAGGATTCCTACATGCCTACTATTCTTTTTCTATTTATAGTAACAAACTCGTTTCGCGAAATCGGGTTGCCGTCTGAAGATACGGCCAATCTTAAACTATACCTTGTGCGATATTTGTTGCAATATTTTGGTGAATTGCAATGATCTTACAAATGTCCGATCATATCTAGCCAATGTATTTAACAGTTTGTCCGTTTAGTTGCCAAGCGGCCAGTCCTAATTTTGTAAAGCCAGTGAAGGTTATTTATAATTTCCTTTTCCGTTTTAATCGAAGATAATCAAGTTAACTTCTAAAATTTCGCCAAAATGTCTTTGCTAATGACGTATTTATAGAAATGAATCATGAAGAGATGCTGTTAGATTTAACTAATAACATAATTATGCTCCCCTGCCATCGTCATAAGATTGCCGTAAATTGTAAAATCTGAAACCGATTTCCTAAATTTAAGGTAAATAAAAATGTGACAAAATCAGACTCAGAAATTGTGTGATAATTGGCACAAATGTTTTGATATAATATAATAAATAATGAATGCCTTGTCGTTGACTATGCCAAAATAGTGGTCATTGGGGAGGAATGGTCTGCGGCTCGTGGACTATTCCTCCTCTCGGACCACTATTTTGGCATAGTCAACTCCAAGCCATTCATTATCTATATAATATTGCCTATCTGTGACGACCAGAATTTATGTGCTGCCCAGAGAGTAGTAACCCCGCCAATGCGTATGTTTCAGCTAGTACTGGTGTTGACACACAATTACGCCCATATATATGCTAGCTGGCTGATTGGCTTTGAGACAAGGTGTTGCCTCACGCATTATGCTTCACGCATAATGTCTTCCAAATTCATATGCAACAACTATAGTGTATGTATTGGACATGAACAGTAAATGCTCAAATGCCTGACTCATTTGTTTTTCAGCTTGAAGCAATTTTAGTAATATGCTTTACAAGACTAGTGGTGATTAATCCGGGTCCTTCGCGAACAAGGAGAATGGAATGAAGAATAACTATATGCTTTGATAGCCGTTTATCGGCATAGACGTGAAGTTTTGTAAGTTTTGTGAAGTTTTTATACATCGCATAGCAATTGAAGTATTTGCGAATTATATTATTTTCTTTGCAGATCAAACGGAATTTGGATATTTGGAGTTAACATCAAGCAGCGCAATGGGATACCCGCGGGACGTTACCACAGGATTTTTTAATTCAACAGCTGTAACAAATGGAACAACTCGCCTCACTCGGAGTTCGCGTAAGATAAATACGCCATACGCCGGACCTCCAACCGTACATCCGTTTTACAAGGTACACACAACGCGATACACCAACGATACCGACGCACAATGCAATGAGATGCAACTTTATTCTGAAGAAGAAATTTTGAAGCGTCATGGTGCCGATACTTATGGGAAACTATGGTGCAAATGCTTCAAATTCTGTTACGCTCCGCTGAAGATATATGACATTGGAAAAGTGAAAATTCTGTTCGACCCCGACATGCATCCTAAGTCTTACATGAAGCTCATTGGCACAGGGACGTTCTACCTGCTACTAATTCTGATTGGTATAACTGGTGAGTAGCAAAATTGAATCAATCAAATTCCAATCATCAATTTAAGCAGCATTATCATCGTCAGTATTTCAAACTGCATCGTCGTCACCATCGCCGTCATCATCATTTTCATCACAATCAGAATCATCACCATCAACGTCAGTTTATCGAACTGCATCGTCGTCACCATTACCCTCATCATCATTGCCATCACAATCAGAACATCACCATCACATCATCACCATCAACGTCAGTTTATCGAACTGATAAACTGCAGTTCGATAACCATCACCCTCAAATTCATTTCCATCACAATCAGAACATCACCATCGCATCATCACCATCAACGTCAGTTTATCGAACTGCATCGTCGTCACCATCACCCTCATCATCATTTCCATCACAATCAGAACATCACCATCACATCATCACCATCACCATCACATTCAGAACATCACCATTAACGTCATGTATCTAGATTCGTGTGTTTGGTGTGGACAGTGTGTCATTCTTTACAAACACGTAGGGCGTGATGTTTATCTAGATTCGTTTGTTTGGTGTGGGCAGTGTGTCATTCTTTACAAACACGTAGGGCGTGATGTTTATCTAGATTCGTTTGTTTGGTGTGGGCAGTGTGTCATTCTTTACAAACACGTAGGGCGTGATGTTTTGTGGTCCAACGGCCGTAAAACACGCTCTTTACTCAGATTATGTTCCCTCAAGCTTTTACGTCAACATAAGTTTCCAATTGACCCGTAAATAAATAGAAAGGATATCACATGGAGACCATATATTTCAACTTTGGTGACGTTCGGAAAAAACTCAATTTTGCCCCGTTTTGACCCCTCTCTGATCCCGTCGCGCGGAATTTATTGGAATGTCGAAAGTATGCTATATTGACATTTCTGTGTTCACTTCGCACGTTCGGTTGTGACCCACACCCCTGCCTCGAAATTATGTATCTCGGTCAATTTTCGAGATATCGCGCTATACTAACCAAATCTAACTTCTATATTTGGCATAGTGGTATATCTGGCAACTAACTTTCTCTACACGGAAACGAGGCATAACTATGCAAGGCAAGGTGGGACAAAAACCAGGATGGTCCATTAAGTTGTAACTTGACATGCTGTACATACCTAACAAAGATCAAGTCTCAATCATTTAAATTTTCCGAGGAATAATAGTTACAAAAGGTATTAAGCATAATAAATAATATTGGAAAAATATCAATATGGCTGAAGTTTCGTATAAATGTCATTCCCGTGTGACACAGCAAACACTTATCATGTTGGTATTTGTGTTCAATTTTCCTTTATCACACCCAAATGCGCGTGACATACATTACCAGTTGCAAGCAAGTAATGAAGCCATATTTTCATAGTAATACCATTCGCATGTGAGATAGGAGTTGGGAAAATGTGGGATTCAATATCTTATATAGGATATGGCTGATGTTTTGTAGAAGTGCCATTCACATGTGAGATAGCGAAACTGTTTCGTAAAAATGCCATTCGCATGTGAAATTTCATTTTACGATAATGACATTAATATAATTCGTGTATTGGGAACATAGGGCTTTCAACACCCAATTTATGATATGGCCGAGGTTTCATATACATGTCATTCCTGTGCTGGCAAAATTTGACCCTCATACAACTGTTTTCGCGGTGAAATATTTCCATGATCCCAGTATCTGGTGCTCAATATCACTTCTCTTATTTCTCTACCACATGACAGAAGGTTTTTGTTGTGTGGGAAAATAGAAAATTGACCAGAGGTAATCAAGGCAACGAGAGTATAAAAACTCTTTATGTTATCGACGAACGCTCTTTATATTACATTAACTTTTAAAAGTTTAAATATTGCCATGTAAAAGTAGAGGTGTAGTGTATGTGTCAAATCGCATGGGTGTCTCCAAAGATAAATTAATTTTGTCTATGTATATCCAATATAGGTTATGTATAAATTCACCCCCCCCCCCTCATCTTTTACAAAATATTTTTAACAGACATGGCTCATTTGAATATTGAATAGTAGGCCTATATAATTGGTTTATGTACTAACTGGGTACTCCCACCATTACACCAAACAATTAACTAAACCCTCACACAAATAGAAGATAGATAAATGATCAGAGATAACCAAGGCAACGAGAGTATAAACGCTCTTCATGTTGGGAACATGACTGTGGGTTTCAATATCCCATGTATGGTAGTGATGAAATTTCCTGGGAATGCCATTCGCATGTAAGATAGCAAAACACGTTTCTTGTGGCTGACAGTCGCGTGTGACACAACAAAACAATTATCGTGTATATATTTGTGTTCAATTTTGCGTTATCAAAATCTTCCGTTTATTAAATGGCTGATGTTTCATAGAAGAGACATTCTTATGTGGAATAGGAACAATAAACAATACTTTGATAGTAACAGAGTGTTCGCGTTTGAGATAGTTTGGGAACAATAAACAATACTTTGATAGTAACAGACTGTTCGCGTTTGAGATAGTTTGGGAACAATAAACAATACTTTGATAGTAACAGACTGTTCGCGTTTGAGATAGTTTGGGAACAATAAACAATACTTTGATAGTAACAGACTGTTCGCGTTTGAGATAATTTGGGAACAATAAACAATACTTTGATAGTAACAAACTGTTCGCGTTTGAGATAGTTTGGGAACAATAAACAATACTTTGATAGTAACAGACTGTTCGCGTTAGAGATAGTGTGGGAACAATAAACAATACTTTGATAGTAACAGACTGTTCGCGTTTGAGATAGTTTGGGAACAATAAACAATACTTTGATAGTAACAGACTGTTCGCGTTAGAGATAGTGTGGGAACAATAAACAATACTTTGATAGTAACATACTGTTCGCGTTAGAGATAGTTTGGGAACAATAAACAATACTTTGATAGTAACAGACTGTTCGCGTTTGAGATAGTTTGGGAACAATAAACAATACTTTGATAGTAACAGACTGTTCGCGTTTGGGATAGTTTGGGAACAATAAATAATACTTTGATAGTAACAGACTGTTCGCGTTTGGGATAGTTTGGGAACAATAAACAATACTTTGATAGTAACAGACTGTTCGCGTTTGAGATATTTTGGGAACAATAAACAATACTTTGATAGTAACAGACTCTTCGCGTTTGAGATAGTTTGGGAACAATAAACAATACTTTGATAGTAACATACTGTTCGCGTTTGAGATAGTTTGGGAACAATAAACAATACTTTGATAGTAACATACTGTTCGCGTTTGAGATAGTTTGGGAACAATAAACAATACTTTGATAGTAACATACTGTTCGCGTTTGAGATAGTTTGGGAACAATAAACAATACTTTGATAGTAACAGACTGTTCGCGTTTGAGATAGTTTGGGAACAATAAACAATACTTTGATAGTAACATACTGATCGCGTTTGAGATAGTTTGGGAACAATAAACAATACTTTGATAGTAACAGACTGTTCGCGTTAGAGATAGTTTGGGAACAATAAACAATACTTTGGTAGTAACAGAATGTTAGCGTTTGAGATAGTTTGGGAACAATAAACAATACTTTGATAGTAACAGACTGTTCGCGTTTGGGATCGTTTGGGAACAATAAACAATACTTTGATAGTAACAGACTGTTCGCGTTTGGGATCGTTTGGGAACAATAAACAATACTTTGATAGTAACAGACTGTTCGCGTTTGGGATCGTTTGGGAACAATAAACAATACTTTGGTAGTAACAGACTGTTCGCGTTTGAGATAGTTTGGGAACAATAAACAATACTTTGATAGTAACAGACTGTTCGCGTTTGGGATCGTTTGGGAACAATAAACAATACTTTGATAGTAACATACTGTTCGCGTTTGAGATAGTTTGGGAACAATAAACAATACTTTGATAGTAACATACTGTTCGCGTTTGAGATAGTTTGGGAACAATAAACAATACTTTGATAGTAACAGACTGTTCGCGTTTGAGATAGTTTGGGAACAATAAACAATACTTTGATAGTAAC
Organism: Siphonodentalium dalli; assembly: GCA_032622095.1. Taxonomy (NCBI): domain Eukaryota; kingdom Metazoa; phylum Mollusca; class Scaphopoda; order Gadilida; family Siphonodentaliidae; genus Siphonodentalium; species Siphonodentalium dalli. The sequence goes on from CP136063.1 coordinate 261,693,644, forward strand.
ATACTGTTCGCGTTTGAGATAGTTTGGGAACAATAAACAATACTTTGATAGTAACATACTGTTCGCGTTTGAGATAGTTTGGGAACAATAAACAATACTTTGATAGTAACATACTGTTCGCGTTTGGGATCGTTTGGGAACAATAAACAATACTTTGATAGTAACAGACTGTTCGCGTTTGGGATCGTTTGGGAGCAATAAACAATACTTTGGTAGTAACAGACTGTTCGCGTTTGAGATAGTTTGGGAACAATAAACAATACTTTGATAGTAACAGACTGTTCGCGTTTGGGATCGTTTGGGAACAATAAACAATACTTTGATAGTAACAGACTGTTCGCGTTTGGGATCGTTTGGGAACAATAAACAATACTTTGATAGTAACAGACTGTTCGCGTTTGGGATCGTTTGGGAACAATAAACAATACTTTGGTAGTAACAGACTGTTCGCGTTTGAGATAGTTTGGGAACAATAAACAATACTTTGATAGTAACAGACTGTTCGCGTTTGGGATCGTTTGGGAACAATAAACAATACTTTGATAGTAACATACTGTTCGCGTTTGAGATAGTTTGGGAACAATAAACAATACTTTGATAGTAACATACTGTTCGCGTTTGAGATAGTTTGGGAACAATAAACAATACTTTGATAGTAACATACTGTTCGCGTTTGAGATAGTTTGGGAACAATAAACAATACTTTGATAGTAACATACTGTTCGCGTTTGGGATCGTTTGGGAACAATAAACAATACTTTGATAGTAACAGACTGTTCGCGTTTGAGATAGTTTGGGAACAATAAACAATACTTTGATAGTAACAGACTGTTCGCGTTTGGGATCGTTTGGGAACAATAAACAATACTTTGATAGTAACAGACTGTTCGCGTTTGGGATAGTTTGGGAACAATAAACAATACTTTGGTAGTAACAGACTGTTCGCGTTTGAGATAGTTTGGGAACAATAAACAATACTTTGATAGTAACAGACTGTTCGCGTTTGAGATAGTTTGGGAACAATAAACAATACTTTGATAGTAACATACTGTTCGCGTTTGGGATCGTTTGGGAACAATAAACAATACTTTGATAGTAACAGACTGTTCGCGTTTGGGATAGTTTGGGAACAATAAACAATACTTTGATAGTAACAGACTGTTCGCGTTTGAGATAGTTTGGGAACAATAAACAATACTTTGATAGTAACAGACTGTTCGCGTTTGGGATCGTTTGGGAACAATAAACAATACTTTGATAGTAACAGACTGTTCGCGTTTGGGATAGTTTGGGAACAATAAACAATACTTTGGTAGTAACAGACTGTTCGCGTTTGAGATAGTTTGGGAACAATAAACAATACTTTGATAGTAACAGACTGTTCGCGTTTGGGATCGTTTGGGAACAATAAACAATACTTTGATAGTAACAGACTGTTCGCGTTTGGGATAGTTTGGGAACAATAAACAATACTTTGATAGTAACAGACTGTTCGCGTTTGGGATCGTTTGGGAACAATAAACAATACTTTGATAGTAACAGACTGTTCGCGTTTGGGATCGTTTGGGAACAATAAACAATACTTTGATAGTAACAGACTGTTCGCGTTTGGGATCGTTTGGGAACAATAAACAATACTTTGGTAGTAACAGACTGTTCGCGTTTGAGATAGCTTGGGAACAATAAACAATACTTTGATAGTAACAGACTGTTCGCGTTTGGGATAGTTTGGGAACAATAAACAATACTTTGATAGTAACAGACTGTTCGCGTTTGGGATCGTTTGGGAACAATAAACAATACTTTGGTAGTAACAGACTGTTCGCGTTTGAGATAGTTTGGGAACAATAAACAATACTTTGATAGTAACAGACTGTTCGCGTTTGGGATCGTTTGGGAACAATAAACAATACTTTGGTAGTAACAGACTGTTCGCGTTTGAGATAGTTTGGGAACAATAAACAATACTTTGATAGTAACATACTGTTCGCGTTTGGGATCGTTTGGGAACAATAAACAATACTTTGATAGTAACAGACTGTTCGCGTTTGGGATAGTTTGGGAACAATAAACAATACTTTGATAGTAACAGACTGTTCGCGTTTGGGATCGTTTGGGAACAATAAACAATACTTTGATAGTAACAGACTGTTCGCGTTTGGGATCGTTTGGGAACAATAAACAATACTTTGATAGTAACAGACTGTTCGCGTTTGGGATAGTTTGGGAACAATAAACAATACTTTGATAGTAACATACTGTTCGCGTTTGGGATAGTTTGGGAACAATAAACAATACTTTGATAGTAACAGACTGTACGCGTTTGAGATAGTTTGGGAACAATAAACAATACTTTGATAGTAACAGACTGTTCGCGTTAGAGATAGTTTGGGAACAATAAACAATACTTTGGTAGTAACAGACTGTTCGCGTTAGAGATAGTTTGGGAACAATAAACAATACTTTGATTGTAACAGACTGTTCGCGTTAGAGATAGTTTGGGAACAATAAACAATACTTTGATAGTAACATACTGTTCGCGTTTGGGATAGTTTGGGAACAATAAACAATACTTTGATAGTAACAGACTGTACGCGTTTGAGATAGTTTGGGAACAATAAACAATACTTTGATAGTAACAGACTGTTCGCGTTAGAGATAGTTTGGGAACAATAAACAATACTTTGGTAGTAACAGACTGTTCGCGTTAGAGATAGTTTGGGAACAATAAACAATACTTTGGTAGTAACATACTGTTCGCGTTTGAGATAGTTTGGGAACAATAAACAATACTTTGATAGTAACAGACTGTTCGCGTTAGAGATAGTTTGGGAACAATAAACAATACTTTGGTAGTAACAGACTGTTCGCGTTAGAGATAGTTTGGGAACAATAAACAATACTTTGGTAGTAACATACTGTTCGCGTTAGAGATAGTTTGGGAACAATAAACAATACTTTGATAGTAACAGACTGTTCGCGTTTGAGATAGTTTGGGAACAATAAACAATACTTTGGTAGTAACATACTGTTCGCGTTTGAGATAGTTTGGGAACAATAAACAATACTTTGGTAGTAACATACTGTTCGCGTTTGAGATAGTTTGGGAACAATAAACAATACTTTGATAGTAACATACTGTTCGCGTTAGAGATAGTTTGGGAACAATAAACAATACTTTGGTAGTAACATACTGTTCGCGTTTGAGATAGTTTGGGAACAATAAACAATACTTTGGTAGTAACATACTGTTCGCGTTTGAGATAGTTTGGGAACAATAAACAATACTTTGATTGTAACAGACTGTTCGCGTTTGAGATAGTTTGGGAACAATAGACATTACTTTGGTAGTAACATACTGTTCGCGTTTGAGATAGTTTGGGAACAATAAACAATACTTTGATAGTAACATACTGTTCGCGTTAGAGATAGTTTGGGAACAATAAACAATACTTTGGTAGTAACATACTGTTCGCGTTTGAGATAGTTTGGGAACAATAAACAATACTTTGATAGTAACAGACTGTTCGCGTTTGAGATAGTTTGGGAACAATAAACAATACTTTGATAGTAACATACTGTTCGCGTTTGCGATAGTTTGGGAACAATAAACAATACTTTGATAGTAACATACTGTTCGCGTTTGAGATAGTTTGGGAACAATAAACAATACTTTGATAGTAACATACTGTTCGCGTTTGGGATCGTTTGGGAACAATAAACAATACTTTGGTAGTAACAGACTGTTCGCGTTTGAGATAGTTTGGGAACAATAAACAATACTTTGATAGTAACATACTGTTCGCGTTTGAGATAGTTTGGGAACAATAAACAATACTTTGATAGTAACAGACTGTTCGCGTTTGAGATAGTTTGGGAACAATAAACAATACTTTGATAGTAACAGACTGTTCGCGTTTGAGATAGTTTGGGAACAATAAACAATACTTTGATAGTAACATACTGTTCGCGTTTGAGATAGTTTGGGAACAATAAACAATACTTTGATAGTAACAGACTGTTCGCGTTTGAGATAGTTTGGGAACAATAAACAATACTTTGATAGTAACATACTGTTCGCGTTTGAGATAGTTTGGGAACAATAAACAATACTTTGGTAGTAACATACTGTTCGCGTTTGAGATAGTTTGGGAACAATAAACAATACTTTGATAGTAACATACTGTTCGCGTTTGAGATAGTTTGGGAACAATAAACAATACTTTGATAGTAACAGACTGTTTGCGTTAGAGATAGTTTGGGAACAATAAACAATACTTTGATAGTAACATACTGTTCGCGTTTGAGATAGTTTGGGAACAATAAACAATACTTTGGTAGTAACAGACTGTTCGCGTTAGAGATAGTTTGGGAACAATAAACAATACTTTGGTAGTAACATACTGTTCGCGTTTGAGATAGTTTGGGAACAATAAACAATACTTTGATAGTAACAGACTGTTCGCGTTAGAGATAGTTTGGGAACAATAAACAATACTTTGGTAGTAACATCATGTTCGCGTTTGAGATAGTTTGGGAACAATAAACAATACTTTGATAGTAACATACTGTTCGCGTTAGAGATAGTTTGGGAACAATAAACAATACTTTGGTAGTAACATACTGTTCGCGTTTGAGATAGTTTGGGAACAATAAACAATACTTTGGTAGTAACAGACTGTTCGCGTTAGAGATAGTTTGGGAACAATAAACAATACTTTGGTAGTAACATACTGTTCGCGTTTGAGATAGTTTGGGAACAATAAACAATACTTTGATAGTAACAGACTGTTCGCGTTAGAGATAGTTTGGGAACAATAAACAATACTTTGATAGTAACATACTGTTCGCGTTTGAGATAGTTTGGGAACAATAAACAATACTTTGGTAGTAACAGACTGTTCGCGTTAGAGATAGTTTGGGAACAATAAACAATACTTTGGTAGTAACAGACTGTTCGCGTTAGAGATAGTTTGGGAACAATAAACAATACTTTGATAGTAACAGACTGTTCGCGTTTGAGATAGTTTGGGAACAATAAACAATACTTTGATAGTAACAGACTGTTCGCGTTTGAGATAGTTTGGGAACAATAAACAATACTTTGATAGTAACATACTGTTCGCGTTTGGGATAGTTTGGGAACAATAAACAATACTTTGATAGTAACAGACTGTTCGCGTTTGAGATAGTTTGGGAACAATAAACAATACTTTGGTAGTAACAGACTGTTCGCGTTTGAGATAGTTTGGGAACAATAAACAATACTTTGATAGTAACATACTGTTCGCGTTAGAGATAGTTTGGGAACAATAAACAATACTTTGATAGTAACATACTGTTCGCGTTAGAGATAGTTTGGGAACAATAAACAATACTTTGATAGTAACATACTGTTCGCGTTAGAGATAGTTTGGGAACAATAAACAATACTTTGATAGTAACATACTGTTCGCGTTAGAGATAGTTTGGGAACAATAAACAATACTTTGATAGTAACATACTGTTCGCGTTAGAGATAGTTTGGGAACAATAAACAATACTTTGATAGTAACATACTGTTCGCGTTAGAGATAGTTTGGGAACAATAAACAATACTTTGATAGTAACATACTGTTCGCGTTAGAGATAGTTTGGGAACAATAAACAATACTTTGATAGTAACATACTGTTCGCGTTAGAGATAGTTTGGGAACAATAAACAATACTTTGATAGTAACAGACTGTTCGCGTTTGAGATAGTTTGGGAACAATAAACAATACTTTGATAGTAACAGACTGTTCGCGTTTGAGATAGTTTGGGAACAATAAACAATACTTTGATAGTAACATACTGTTCGCGTTAGAGATAGTTTGGGAACAATAAACAATACTTTGATAGTAACATACTGTTCGCGTTTGAGATAGTTTGGGAACAATAAACAATACTTTGATAGTAACAGACTGTTCGCGTTTGAGATAGTTTGGGAACAATAAACAATACTTTGATAGTAACAGACTGTTCGCGTTTGAGATAGTTTGGGAACAATAAACAATACTTTGATAGTAACATACTGTTCGCGTAAGAGATAGTTTGGGAACAATAAACAATACTTTGGTAGTAACAGACTGTTCGCGTTTGAGATAGTTTGGGAACAATAAACAATACTTTGATAGTAACATACTGTTCGCGTTAGAGATAGTTTGGGAACAATAAACAATACTTTGATAGTAACATACTGTTCGCGTTAGAGATAGTTTGGGAACAATAAACAATACTTTGATAGTAACAGACTGTTCGCGTTTGAGATAGTTTGGGAACAATAAACAATACTTTGATAGTAACATACTGTTCGCGTTAGAGATAGTTTGGGAACAATAAACAATACTTTGATAGTAACAGACTGTTCGCGTTTGAGATAGTTTGGGAACAATAAACAATACTTTGATAGTAACATACTGTTCGCGTTAGAGATAGTTTGGGAACAATAAACAATACTTTGATAGTAACATACTGTTCGCGTTTGAGATAGTTTGGGAACAATAAACAATACTTTGGTAGTAACAGACTGTTCGCGTTTGAGATAGTTTGGGAACAATAAACAATACTTTGATAGTAACAGACTGTTCGCGTTTGAGATAGTTTGGGAACAATAAACAATACTTTGATAGTAACAGACTGTTCGCGTTTGAGATAGTTTGGGAACAATAAACAATACTTTGATAGTAACATACTGTTCGCGTTTGGGATCGTTTGGGAACAATAAACAATACTTTGATAGTAACAGACTGTTCGCGTTAGAGATAGTTTGGGAACAATAAACAATACTTTGATAGTAACAGACTGTTCGCGTTTGAGATAGTTTGGGAACAATAAACAATACTTTGATAGTAACAGACTGTTCGCGTTTGAGATAGTTTGGGAACAATAAACAATACTTTGATAGTAACATACTGTTCGCGTTTGGGATCGTTTGATTAACAATGAATAAAAAAACAAAAATAAACAAAAATAAATATTAACAATAAAACAAAATACTTTGATAGTAACAGACTGTTCGCGTTCGAGATAGTTTGGGAACAATAAACAATACTTTGGTAGTAACAGACTGTTCGCGTTTGAGATAGTTTGGGAACAATAAACAATACTTTGATAGTAACAGACTGTTCGCGTTTGAGATAGTTTGGGAACAATAAACAATACTTTGATAGTAACAGACTGTTCGCGTTTGAGATAGTTTGGGAACAATAAACAATACTTTGATAGTAACATACTGTTCGCGTTTGGGATCGTTTGGGAACAATAAACAATACTTTGATAGTAACAGACTGTTCGCGTTAGAGATAGTTTGGGAACAATAAACAATACTTTGATAGTAACAGACTGTTCGCGTTAGAGATAGTTTGGGAACAATAAACAATACTTTGATAGTAACATACTGTTCGCGTTTGAGATAGTTTGGGAACAATAAACAATACTTTGGTAGTAACAGACTGTTCGCGTTTGAGATAGTTTGGGAACAATAAACAATACTTTGATAGTAACAGACTGTTCGCGTTTGAGATAGTTTGGGAACAATAAACAATACTTTGATAGTAACAGACTGTTCGCGTTTGAGATAGTTTGGGAACAATAAACAATACTTTGATAGTAACATACTGTTCGCGTTTGGGATCGTTTGGGAACAATAAACAATACTTTGATAGTAACAGACTGTTCGCGTTAGAGATAGTTTGGGAACAATAAACAATACTTTGATAGTAACAGACTGTTCGCGTTAGAGATAGTTTGGGAACAATAAACAATACTTTGATAGTAACAGACTGTTCGCGTTTGAGATAGTTTGGGAACAATAAACAATACTTTGATAGTAACAGACTGTTCGCGTTAGAGATAGTTTGGGAACAATAAACAATACTTTGATAGTAACAGACTGTTCGCGTTAGAGATAGTTTGGGAACAATAAACAATACTTTGATAGTAACATACTGTTCGCGTTTGAGATAGTTTGGGAACAATAAACAATACTTTGGTAGTAACAGACTGTTCGCGTTTGAGATAGTTTGGGAACAATAAACAATACTTTGATAGTAACAGACTGTTCGCGTTTGAGATAGTTTGGGAACAATAAACAATACTTTGATAGTAACAGACTGTTCGCGTTTGAGATAGTTTGGGAACAATAAACAATACTTTGATAGTAACATACTGTTCGCGTTTGGGATCGTTTGGGAACAATAAACAATACTTTGATAGTAACAGACTGTTCGCGTTAGAGATAGTTTGGGAACAATAAACAATACTTTGATAGTAACAGACTGTTCGCGTTAGAGATAGTTTGGGAACAATAAACAATACTTTGATAGTAACAGACTGTTCGCGTTTGAGATAGTTTGGGAACAATAAACAATACTTTGATAGTAACAGACTGTTCGCGTTAGAGATAGTTTGGGAACAATAAACAATACTTTGATAGTAACATACTGTTCGCGTTTGGGATCGTTTGGGAACAATAAACAATACTTTGATAGTAACATACTGTTCGCGTTAGAGATAGTTTGGGAACAATAAACAATACTTTGATAGTAACAGACTGTTCGCGTTAGAGATAGTTTGGGAACAATAAACAATACTTTGATAGTAACAGACTGTTCGCGTTAGAGATAGTTTGGGAACAATAAACAATACTTTGATAGTAACAGACTGTTCGCGTTTGAGATAGTTTGGGAACAATAAACAATACTTTGATAGTAACAGACTGTTCGCGTTAGAGATAGTTTGGGAACAATAAACAATACTTTGATAGTAACATACTGTTCGCGTTTGGGATCGTTTGGGAACAATAAACAATACTTTGATAGTAACAGACTGTTCGCGTTAGAGATAGTTTGGGAACAATAAACAATACTTTGATAGTAACAGACTGTTCGCGTTAGAGATAGTTTGGGAACAATAAACAATACTTTGATAGTAACAGACTGTTCGCGTTTGAGATAGTTTGGGAACAATAAACAATACTTTGGTAGTAACAGACTGTTCGCGTTAGAGATAGTTTGGGAACAATAAACAATACTTTGGTAGTAACAGACTGTTCGCGTTTGAGATAATTTGGGAACAATAAACGATACTTTGATAGTAACATACTGTTCGCGTTTGGGATCGTTTGGGAACAATAAACAATACTTTGATAGTAACATACTGTTCGCGTTAGAGATAGTTTGGGAACAATAAACAATACTTTGATAGTAACAGACTGTTCGCGTTAGAGATAGTTTGGGAACAATAAACAATACTTTGATAGTAACATACTGTTCGCGTTAGAGATAGTTTGGGAACAATAAACAATACATTGATAGTAACAGACTGTTCGCGTTAGAGATAGTTTGGGAACAATAAACAATACTTTGGTAGTAACATACTGTTCGCGTTTGGGATAGTTTGGGAACAATAAACAATACTTTGGTAGTAACATACTGTTCGCGTTTGAGATAGTTTGGGAACAATAAACAATACTTTGATAGTAACAGACTGTTCGCGTTAGAGATAGTTTGGGAACAATAAACAATACTTTGATAGTAACATACTGTTCGCGTTAGAGATAGTTTGGGAACAATAAACAATACTTTGATAGTAACAGACTGTTCGCGTTAGAGATAGTTTGGGAACAATAAACAATACTTTGATAGTAACAGACTGTTCGCGTTAGAGATAGTTTGGGAACAATAAACAATACTTTGGTAGTAACAGACTGTTCGCGTTTGAGATAGTTTGGGAACAATAAACAATACTTTGATAGTAACAGACTGTTCGCGTTTGAGATAGTTTGGGAACAATAAACAATACTTTGATAGTAACAGACTGTTCGCGTTTGAGATAGTTTGGGAACAATAAACAATACTTTGATAGTAACAGACTGTTCGCGTTTGAGATAGTTTGGGAACAATAAACAATACTTTGATAGTAACATACTGTTCGCGTTTGGGATCGTTTGGGAACAATAAACAATACTTTGGTAGTAACAGACTGTTCGCGTTAGAGATAGTTTGGGAACAATAAACAATACTTTGATAGTAACAGACTGTTCGCGTTAGAGATAGTTTGGGAACAATAAACAATACTTTGGTAGTAACAGACTGTTCGCGTTTGAGATAGTTTGGGAACAATAAACAATACTTTGATAGTAACAGACTGTTCGCGTTTGAGATAGTTTGGGAACAATAAACAATACTTTGATAGTAACAGACTGTTCGCGTTTGAGATAGTTTGGGAACAATAAACAATACTTTGATAGTAACATACTGTTCGCGTTTGGGATCGTTTGGGAACAATAAACAATACTTTGATAGTAACAGACTGTTCGCGTTAGAGATAGTTTGGGAACAATAAACAATACTTTGATAGTAACAGACTGTTCGCGTTAGAGATAGTTTGGGAACAATAAACAATACTTTGATAGTAACAGACTGTTCGCGTTTGAGATAGTTTGGGAACAATAAACAATACTTTGATAGTAACAGACTGTTCGCGTTAGAGATAGTTTGGGAACAATAAACAATACTTTGATAGTAACATACTGTTCGCGTTTGGGATCGTTTGGGAACAATAAACAATACTTTGATAGTAACATACTGTTCGCGTTAGAGATAGTTTGGGAACAATAAACAATACTTTGATAGTAACAGACTGTTCGCGTTAGAGATAGTTTGGGAACAATAAACAATACTTTGATAGTAACAGACTGTTCGCGTTAGAGATAGTTTGGGAACAATAAACAATACTTTGATAGTAACAGACTGTTCGCGTTTGAGATAGTTTGGGAACAATAAACAATACTTTGATAGTAACAGACTGTTCGCGTTAGAGATAGTTTGGGAACAATAAACAATACTTTGATAGTAACATACTGTTCGCGTTTGGGATCGTTTGGGAACAATAAACAATACTTTGATAGTAACAGACTGTTCGCGTTAGAGATAGTTTGGGAACAATAAACAATACTTTGATAGTAACAGACTGTTCGCGTTAGAGATAGTTTGGGAACAATAAACAATACTTTGATAGTAACAGACTGTTCGCGTTTGAGATAGTTTGGGAACAATAAACAATACTTTGGTAGTAACAGACTGTTCGCGTTTGAGATAATTTGGGAACAATAAACAATACTTTGGTAGTAACAGACTGTTCGCGTTTGAGATAATTTGGGAACAATAAACAATACTTTGATAGTAACAGACTGTTCGCGTTAGAGATAGTTTGGGAACAATAAACAATACTTTGGTAGTAACAGACTGTTCGCGTTTGAGATAGTTTGGGAACAATAAACAATACTTTGATAGTAACAGACTGTTCGCGTTTGAGATAGTTTGGGAACAATAAACAATACTTTGATAGTAACAGACTGTTCGCGTTTGAGATAGTTTGGGAACAATAAACAATACTTTGATAGTAACATACTGTTCGCGTTTGGGATCGTTTGGGAACAATAAACAATACTTTGATAGTAACAGACTGTTCGCGTTTGAGATAGTTTGGGAGCAATAAACAATACTTTGATAGTAACAGACTGTTCGCGTTTGAGATAGTTTGGGAACAATAAACAATACTTTGATAGTAACAGACTGTTCGCGTTTGAGATAGTTTGGGAACAATAAACAATACTTTGATAGTAACATACTGTTCGCGTTTGGGATCGTTTGGGAACAATAAACAATACTTTGGTAGTAACAGACTGTTCGCGTTAGAGATAGTTTGGGAACAATAAACAATACTTTGATAGTAACAGACTGTTCGCGTTAGAGATAGTTTGGGAACAATAAACAATACTTTGGTAGTAACAGACTGTTCGCGTTTGAGATAGTTTGGGAACAATAAACAATACTTTGATAGTAACAGACTGTTCGCGTTTGAGATAGTTTGGGAACAATAAACAATACTTTGATAGTAACAGACTGTTCGCGTTTGAGATAGTTTGGGAACAATAAACAATACTTTGATAGTAACATACTGTTCGCGTTTGGGATCGTTTGGGAACAATAAACAATACTTTGATAGTAACAGACTGTTCGCGTTAGAGATAGTTTGGGAACAATAAACAATACTTTGATAGTAACAGACTGTTCGCGTTAGAGATAGTTTGGGAACAATAAACAATACTTTGATAGTAACAGACTGTTCGCGTTTGAGATAGTTTGGGAACAATAAACAATACTTTGATAGTAACAGACTGTTCGCGTTAGAGATAGTTTGGGAACAATAAACAATACTTTGATAGTAACATACTGTTCGCGTTTGGGATCGTTTGGGAACAATAAACAATACTTTGATAGTAACATACTGTTCGCGTTAGAGATAGTTTGGGAACAATAAACAATACTTTGATAGTAACAGACTGTTCGCGTTAGAGATAGTTTGGGAACAATAAACAATACTTTGATAGTAACAGACTGTTCGCGTTAGAGATAGTTTGGGAACAATAAACAATACTTTGATAGTAACAGACTGTTCGCGTTTGAGATAGTTTGGGAACAATAAACAATACTTTGATAGTAACAGACTGTTCGCGTTAGAGATAGTTTGGGAACAATAAACAATACTTTGATAGTAACATACTGTTCGCGTTTGGGATCGTTTGGGAACAATAAACAATACTTTGATAGTAACAGACTGTTCGCGTTAGAGATAGTTTGGGAACAATAAACAATACTTTGATAGTAACAGACTGTTCGCGTTAGAGATAGTTTGGGAACAATAAACAATACTTTGATAGTAACAGACTGTTCGCGTTTGAGATAGTTTGGGAACAATAAACAATACTTTGGTAGTAACAGACTGTTCGCGTTAGAGATAGTTTGGGAACAATAAACAATACTTTGGTAGTAACAGACTGTTAGCGTTTGAGATAGTTTGGGAACAATAAACAATACTTTGGTAGTAACAGACTGTTCGCGTTTGAGATAGTTTGGGAACAATAAACAATACTTTGGTAGTAACAGACTGTTCGCGTTTGAGATAATTTGGGAACAATAAACAATACTTTGGTAGTAACAGACTGTTCGCGTTTGAGATAATTTGGGAACAATAAACAATACTTTGGTAGTAACAGACTGTTCGCGTTTGAGATAATTTGGGAACAATAAACAATACTTTGGTAGTAACAGACTGTTCGCGTTTGAGATAATTTGGGAACAATAAACAATACTTTGATAGTAACAGACTGTTCGCGTTAGAGATAGTTTGGGAACAATAAACAATACTTTGGTAGTAACAGACTGTTCGCGTTTGAGATAGTTTGGGAACAATAAACAATACTTTGATAGTAACAGACTGTTCGCGTTTGAGATAGTTTGGGAACAATAAACAATACTTTGATAGTAACAGACTGTTCGCGTTTGAGATAGTTTGGGAACAATAAACAATACTTTGATAGTAACATACTGTTCGCGTTTGGGATCGTTTGGGAACAATAAACAATACTTTGATAGTAACAGACTGTTCGCGTTAGAGATAGTTTGGGAACAATAAACAATACTTTGATAGTAACAGACTGTTCGCGTTAGAGATAGTTTGGGAACAATAAACAATACTTTGATAGTAACAGACTGTTCGCGTTTGAGATAGTTTGGGAACAATAAACAATACTTTGATAGTAACAGACTGTTCGCGTTAGAGATAGTTTGGGAACAATAAACAATACTTTGATAGTAACATACTGTTCGCGTTTGGGATCGTTTGGGAACAATAAACGATACTTTGATAGTAACATACTGTTCGCGTTAGAGATAGTTTGGGAACAATAAACAATACTTTGATAGTAACAGACTGTTCGCGTTAGAGATAGTTTGGGAACAATAAACAATACTTTGATAGTAACAGACTGTTCGCGTTAGAGATAGTTTGGGAACAATAAACAATACTTTGATAGTAACAGACTGTTCGCGTTTGAGATAGTTTGGGAACAATAAACAATACTTTGATAGTAACAGACTGTTCGCGTTTGAGATAGTTTGGGAACAATAAACAATACTTTGATAGTAACAGACTGTTCGCGTTAGAGATAGTTTGGGAACAATAAACAATACTTTGATAGTAACAGACTGTTCGCGTTTGAGATAGTTTGGGAACAATAAACAATACTTTGATAGTAACAGACTGTTCGCGTTAGAGATAGTTTGGGAACAATAAACAATACTTTGATAGTAACAGACTGTTCGCGTTTGAGATAGTTTGGGAACAATAAACAATACTTTGATAGTAACAGACTGTTCGCGTTAGAGATAGTTTGGGAACAATAAACAATACTTTGATAGTAACAGACTGTTCGCGTTTGAGATAGTTTGGGAACAATAAACAATACTTTGATAGTAACAGACTGTTCGCGTTTGAGATAGTTTGGGAACAATAAACAATACTTTGGTAGTAACAGACTGTTCGCTTTAGAGATAGTTTGGGAACAATAAACAATACTTTGATAGTAACAGACTGTTCGCGTTTGAGATAGTTTGGGAACAATAAACAATACTTTGGTAGTAACAGACTGTTCGCGTTAGAGATAGTTTGGGAACAATAAACAATACTTTGGTAGTAACAGACTGTTCGCGTTTGAGATAATTTGGGAACAATAAACAATACTTTGATAGTAACATACTGTTCGCGTTTGGGATCGTTTGGGAACAATAAACAATACTTTGATAGTAACATACTGTTCGCGTTAGAGATAGTTTGGGAACAATAAACAATACTTTGATAGTAACAGACTGTTCGCGTTAGAGATAGTTTGGGAACAATAAACAATACTTTGATAGTAACATACTGTTCGCGTTAGAGATAGTTTGGGAACAATAAACAATACTTTGATAGTAACAGACTGTTCGCGTTAGAGATAGTTTGGGAACAATAAACAATACTTTGGTAGTAACATACTGTTCGCGTTTGGGATAGTTTGGGAACAATAAACAATACTTTGGTAGTAACATACTGTTCGCGTTTGAGATAGTTTGGGAACAATAAACAATACTTTGATAGTAACAGACTGTTCGCGTTAGAGATAGTTTGGGAACAATAAACAATACTTTGATAGTAACATACTGTTCGCGTTAGAGATAGTTTGGGAACAATAAACAATACTTTGATAGTAACAGACTGTTCGCGTTAGAGATAGTTTGGGAACAATAAACAATACTTTGATAGTAACAGACTGTTCGCGTTAGAGATAGTTTGGGAACAATAAACAATACTTTGGTAGTAACAGACTGTTCGCGTTTGAGATAGTTTGGGAACAATAAACAATACTTTGATAGTAACAGACTGTTCGCGTTTGAGATAGTTTGGGAACAATAAACAATACTTTGATAGTAACAGACTGTTCGCGTTTGAGATAGTTTGGGAACAATAAACAATACTTTGATAGTAACATACTGTTCGCGTTTGGGATCGTTTGGGAACAATAAACAATACTTTGATAGTAACAGACTGTTCGCGTTAGAGATAGTTTGGGAACAATAAACAATACTTTGATAGTAACAGACTGTTCGCGTTAGAGATAGTTTGGGAACAATAAACAATACTTTGATAGTAACAGACTGTTCGCGTTTGAGATAGTTTGGGAACAATAAACAATACTTTGATAGTAACAGACTGTTCGCGTTAGAGATAGTTTGGGAACAATAAACAATACTTTGATAGTAACATACTGTTCGCGTTTGGGATCGTTTGGGAACAATAAACAATACTTTGATAGTAACATACTGTTCGCGTTAGAGATAGTTTGGGAACAATAAACAATACTTTGATAGTAACAGACTGTTCGCGTTAGAGATAGTTTGGGAACAATAAACAATACTTTGATAGTAACAGACTGTTCGCGTTAGAGATAGTTTGGGAACAATAAACAATACTTTGATAGTAACAGACTGTTCGCGTTTGAGATAGTTTGGGAACAATAAACAATACTTTGATAGTAACAGACTGTTCGCGTTAGAGATAGTTTGGGAACAATAAACAATACTTTGATAGTAACATACTGTTCGCGTTTGGGATCGTTTGGGAACAATAAACAATACTTTGATAGTAACAGACTGTTCGCGTTAGAGATAGTTTGGGAACAATAAACAATACTTTGATAGTAACAGACTGTTCGCGTTAGAGATAGTTTGGGAACAATAAACAATACTTTGATAGTAACAGACTGTTCGCGTTTGAGATAGTTTGGGAACAATAAACAATACTTTGGTAGTAACAGACTGTTCGCGTTAGAGATAGTTTGGGAACAATAAACAATACTTTGGTAGTAACAGACTGTTCGCGTTTGAGATAATTTGGGAACAATAAACAATACTTTGATAGTAACATACTGTTCGCGTTTGGGATCGTTTGGGAACAATAAACAATACTTTGATAGTAACATACTGTTCGCGTTAGAGATAGTTTGGGAACAATAAACAATACTTTGATAGTAACAGACTGTTCGCGTTAGAGATAGTTTGGGAACAATAAACAATACTTTGATAGTAACATACTGTTCGCGTTAGAGATAGTTTGGGAACAATAAACAATACTTTGATAGTAACAGACTGTTCGCGTTAGAGATAGTTTGGGAACAATAAACAATACTTTGGTAGTAACATACTGTTCGCGTTTGGGATAGTTTGGGAACAATAAACAATACTTTGGTAGTAACATACTGTTCGCGTTTGAGATAGTTTGGGAACAATAAACAATACTTTGATAGTAACAGACTGTTCGCGTTTGGGATAGTTTGGGAACAATAAACAATACTTTGATAGTAACATACTGTTCGCGTTAGAGATAGATTGGGAACAATAAACAATACTTTGATAGTAACAGACTGTTCGCGTTAGAGATAGTTTGGGAACAATAAACAATACTTTGATAGTAACAGACTGTTCGCGTTTGAGATAGTTTGGGAACAATAAACAATACTTTGATAGTAACAGACTGTTCGCGTTAGAGATAGTTTGGGAACAATAAACAATACTTTGATAGTAACATACTGTTCGCGTTTGGGATCGTTTGGGAACAATAAACAATACTTTGATAGTAACAGACTGTTCGCGTTAGAGATAGTTTGGGAACAATAAACAATACTTTGATAGTAACAGACTGTTCGCGTTAGAGATAGTTTGGGAACAATAAACAATACTTTGATAGTAACAGACTGTTCGCGTTTGAGATAGTTTGGGAACAATAAACAATACTTTGGTAGTAACAGACTGTTCGCGTTAGAGATAGTTTGGGAACAATAAACAATACTTTGATAGTAACAGACTGTTCGCGTTTGGGATAGTTTGGGAACAATAAACAATACTTTGATAGTAACATACTGTTCGCGTTAGAGATAGTTTGGGAACAATAAACAATACTTTGGTAGTAACAGACTTTTCGCGTTAGAGATAGTTTGGGAACAATAAACAATACTTTGGTAGTAACAGACTGTTCGCGTTAGAGATAGTTTGGGAACAATAAACAATACTTTGGTAGTAACAGACTGTTCGCGTTAGAGATAGTTTGGGAACAATAAACAATACTTTGGTAGTAACAGACTGTTCGCGTTTGGGATAATTTGGGAACAATAAACAATACTTTGATAGTAACAGACTGTTCGCGTTAGAGATAGTTTGGGAACAATAAACAATACTTTGGTAGTAACAGACTGTTCGCGTTTGAGATAGTTTGGGAACAATAAACAATACTTTGATAGTAACAGACTGTTCGCGTTTGAGATAGTTTGGGAACAATAAACAATACTTTGATAGTAACAGACTGTTCGCGTTTGAGATAGTTTGGGAACAATAAACAATACTTTGATAGTAACATACTGTTCGCGTTTGGGATCGTTTGGGAACAATAAACAATACTTTGATAGTAACAGACTGTTCGCGTTAGAGATAGTTTGGGAACAATAAACAATACTTTGATAGTAACAGACTGTTCGCGTTAGAGATAGTTTGGGAACAATAAACAATACTTTGATAGTAACAGACTGTTCGCGTTTGAGATAGTTTGGGAACAATAAACAATACTTTGATAGTAACAGACTGTTCGCGTTAGAGATAGTTTGGGAACAATAAACAATACTTTGATAGTAACATACTGTTCGCGTTTGGGATCGTTTGGGAACAATAAACAATACTTTGATAGTAACATACTGTTCGCGTTAGAGATAGTTTGGGAACAATAAACAATACTTTGATAGTAACAGACTGTTCGCGTTAGAGATAGTTTGGGAACAATAAACAATACTTTGATAGTAACAGACTGTTCGCGTTAGAGATAGTTTGGGAACAATAAACAATACTTTGATAGTAACAGACTGTTCGCGTTTGAGATAGTTTGGGAACAATAAACAATACTTTGATAGTAACAGACTGTTCGCGTTAGAGATAGTTTGGGAACAATAAACAATACTTTGATAGTAACATACTGTTCGCGTTTGGGATCGTTTGGGAACAATAAACAATACTTTGATAGTAACAGACTGTTCGCGTTAGAGATAGTTTGGGAACAATAAACAATACTTTGATAGTAACAGACTGTTCGCGTTAGAGATAGTTTGGGAACAATAAACAATACTTTGATAGTAACAGACTGTTCGCGTTTGAGATAGTTTGGGAACAATAAACAATACTTTGGTAGTAACAGACTGTTCGCGTTAGAGATAGTTTGGGAACAATAAACAATACTTTGGTAGTAACAGACTGTTCGCGTTTGAGATAATTTGGGAACAATAAACAATACTTTGATAGTAACATACTGTTCGCGTTTGGGATCGTTTGGGAACAATAAACAATACTTTGATAGTAACATACTGTTCGCGTTAGAGATAGTTTGGGAACAATAAACAATACTTTGATAGTAACAGACTGTTCGCGTTAGAGATAGTTTGGGAACAATAAACAATACTTTGATAGTAACATACTGTTCGCGTTAGAGATAGTTTGGGAACAATAAACAATACTTTGATAGTAACAGACTGTTCGCGTTAGAGATAGTTTGGGAACAATAAACAATACTTTGGTAGTAACATACTGTTCGCGTTTGGGATAGTTTGGGAACAATAAACAATACTTTGGTAGTAACATACTGTTCGCGTTTGAGATAGTTTGGGAACAATAAACAATACTTTGATAGTAACAGACTGTTCGCGTTTGGGATAGTTTGGGAACAATAAACAATACTTTGATAGTAACATACTGTTCGCGTTAGAGATAGATTGGGAACAATAAACAATACTTTGATAGTAACAGACTGTTCGCGTTAGAGATAGTTTGGGAACAATAAACAATACTTTGATAGTAACAGACTGTTCGCGTTTGAGATAGTTTGGGAACAATAAACAATACTTTGATAGTAACAGACTGTTCGCGTTAGAGATAGTTTGGGAACAATAAACAATACTTTGATAGTAACATACTGTTCGCGTTTGGGATCGTTTGGGAACAATAAACAATACTTTGATAGTAACAGACTGTTCGCGTTAGAGATAGTTTGGGAACAATAAACAATACTTTGATAGTAACAGACTGTTCGCGTTAGAGATAGTTTGGGAACAATAAACAATACTTTGATAGTAACAGACTGTTCGCGTTTGAGATAGTTTGGGAACAATAAACAATACTTTGGTAGTAACAGACTGTTCGCGTTAGAGATAGTTTGGGAACAATAAACAATACTTTGATAGTAACAGACTGTTCGCGTTTGGGATAGTTTGGGAACAATAAACAATACTTTGATAGTAACATACTGTTCGCGTTAGAGATAGTTTGGGAACAATAAACAATACTTTGGTAGTAACAGACTTTTCGCGTTAGAGATAGTTTGGGAACAATAAACAATACTTTGGTAGTAACAGACTGTTCGCGTTAGAGATAGTTTGGGAACAATAAACAATACTTTGGTAGTAACAGACTGTTCGCGTTAGAGATAGTTTGGGAACAATAAACAATACTTTGGTAGTAACAGACTGTTCGCGTTTGGGATAATTTGGGAACAATAAACAATACTTTGATAGTAACATACTGTTCGCGTTAGAGATAGTTTGGGAACAATAAACAATACTTTGGTAGTAACAGACTGTTCGCGTTTGAGATAGTTTGGGAACAATAAACAATACTTTGGTAGTAACAGACTGTTCGCGTTTGAGATAGTTTGGGAACAATAAACAATACTTTGATAGTAACAGACTGTTCGCGTTAGAGATAGTTTGGGAACAATAAACAATACTTTGATAGTAACAGACTGTTCGCGTTTGAGATAGTTTGGGAACAATAAACAATACTTTGGTAGTAACAGACTGTTCGCGTTTGAGATAATTTGGGAACAATAAACAATACTTTGATAGTAACATACTGTTCGCGTTTGGGATAGTTTGGGAACAATAAACAATACTTTGATAGTAACAGACTGTTCGCGTTTGAGATAGTTTGGGAACAATAACAATACTTTGATAGTAACAGACTGTTCGCGTTTGAGATAGTTTGGGAACAATAAACAATACTTTGATAGTAACAGACTGTTCGCGTTAGAGATAGTTTGGGAACAATAAACAATACTTTGGTAGTAACATACTGTTCGCGTTTGAGATAATTTGGGAACAATAAACAATACTTTGATAGTAACAGACTGTTCGCGTTTGAGATAATTTGGGAACAATAAACAATACTTTGATAGTAACATACTCTTCGCGTTTGAGATAGTTTGGGAACAATAAACAATACTTTGATAGTAACAGACTGTTCGAGTTTGGGATCGTTTGGGAACAATAAACAATACTTTGATAGTAACAGACTGTTCGCGTTTGGGATAGTTTGGGAACAATAAACAATACTTTGATAGTAACAGACTGTTCGCGTTTGGGATCGTTTGGGAACAATAAACAATACTTTGATAGTAACATACTGTTCGCGTTTGAGATAGTTTGGGAACAATAAACAATACTTTGATAGTAACAGACTGTTCGCGTTTGGGATAGTTTGGGAACAATAACAATACTTTGATAGTAACATACTGTTCGCGTTTGGGATAGTTTGGGAACAATAAACAATACTTTGATAGTAACATACTGTTCGCGTTTGAGATAGTTTGGGAACAATAAACAATACTTTGATAGTAACAGACTGTTCGCGTTTGGGATAGTTTGGGAACAATAACAATACTTTGATAGTAACATACTGTTCGCGTTTGGGATAGTTTGGGAACAATAAACAATACTTTGATAGTAACATACTGTTCGCGTTTGGGATAATTTGGGAACAATAAACAATACTTTGATAGTAACATACTGTTCGCGTTTGGGATAGTTTGGGAACAATAAACAATACTTTGATAGTAACATACTGTTCGCGTTTGGGATAGTTTGGGAACAATAAACAATACTTTGATAGTAACATACTGTTCGCGTTAGAGATAGTTTGGGAACAATAAACAATACTTTGGTAGTAACAGACTGTTCGCGTTTGAGATAATTTGGGAACAATAAACAATACTTTGATAGTAACATACTGTTCGCGTTTGGGATCGTTTGGGAACAATAAACAATACTTTGATAGTAACATACTGTTCGCGTTAGAGATAGTTTGGGAACAATAAACAATACTTTGATAGTAACAGACTGTTCGCGTTAGAGATAGTTTGGGAACAATAAACAATACTTTGATAGTAACATACTGTTCGCGTTAGAGATAGTTTGGGAACAATAAACAATACTTTGATAGTAACAGACTGTTCGCGTTAGAGATAGTTTGGGAACAATAAACAATACTTTGGTAGTAACATACTGTTCGCGTTTGGGATAGTTTGGGAACAATAAACAATACTTTGGTAGTAACATACTGTTCGCGTTTGAGATAGTTTGGGAACAATAAACAATACTTTGGTAGTAACATACTGTTCGCGTTTGGGATAGTTTGGGAACAATAAACAATACTTTGGTAGTAACATACTGTTCGCGTTTGAGATAGTTTGGGAACAATAAACAATACTTTGATAGTAACATACTGTTCGCGTTAGAGATAGTTTGGGAACAATAAACAATACTTTGATAGTAACAGACTGTTCGCGTTAGAGATAGTTTGGGAACAATAAACAATACTTTGATAGTAACAGACTGTTCGCGTTAGAGATAGTTTGGGAACAATAAACAATACTTTGGTAGTAACAGACTGTTCGCGTTTGAGATAGTTTGGGAACAATAAACAATACTTTGATAGTAACAGACTGTTCGCGTTTGAGATAGTTTGGGAACAATAAACAATACTTTGATAGTAACAGACTGTTCGCGTTTGAGATAGTTTGGGAACAATAAACAATACTTTGATAGTAACATACTGTTCGCGTTTGGGATCGTTTGGGAACAATAAACAATACTTTGATAGTAACAGACTGTTCGCGTTAGAGATAGTTTGGGAACAATAAACAATACTTTGATAGTAACAGACTGTTCGCGTTAGAGATAGTTTGGGAACAATAAACAATACTTTGATAGTAACAGACTGTTCGCGTTTGAGATAGTTTGGGAACAATAAACAATACTTTGATAGTAACAGACTGTTCGCGTTAGAGATAGTTTGGGAACAATAAACAATACTTTGATAGTAACATACTGTTCGCGTTTGGGATCGTTTGGGAACAATAAACAACTACTTTGATAGTAACATACTGTTCGCGTTAGAGATAGTTTGGGAACAATAAACAATACTTTGATAGTAACAGACTGTTCGCGTTAGAGATAGTTTGGGAACAATAAACAATACTTTGATAGTAACAGACTGTTCGCGTTAGAGATAGTTTGGGAACAATAAACAATACTTTGATAGTAACAGACTGTTCGCGTTTGAGATAGTTTGGGAACAATAAACAATACTTTGATAGTAACAGACTGTTCGCGTTAGAGATAGTTTGGGAACAATAAACAATACTTTGATAGTAACATACTGTTCGCGTTTGGGATCGTTTGGGAACAATAAACAATACTTTGATAGTAACAGACTGTTCGCGTTAGAGATAGTTTGGGAACAATAAACAATACTTTGATAGTAACAGAATGTTCGCGTTAGAGATAGTTTGGGAACAATAAACAATACTTTGATAGTAACAGACTGTTCGCGTTTGAGATAGTTTGGGAACAATAAACAATACTTTGGTAGTAACAGACTGTTCGCGTTAGAGATAGTTTGGGAACAATAAACAATACTTTGGTAGTAACAGACTGTTCGCGTTTGAGATAATTTGGGAACAATAAACAATACTTTGATAGTAACATACTGTTCGCGTTTGGGATCGTTTGGGAACAATAAACAATACTTTGATAGTAACATACTGTTCGCGTTAGAGATAGTTTGGGAACAATAAACAATACTTTGATAGTAACAGACTGTTCGCGTTAGAGATAGTTTGGGAACAATAAACAATACTTTGATAGTAACATACTGTTCGCGTTAGAGATAGTTTGGGAACAATAAACAATACTTTGATAGTAACAGACTGTTCGCGTTAGAGATAGTTTGGGAACAATAAACAATACTTTGGTAGTAACATACTGTTCGCGTTTGGGATAGTTTGGGAACAATAAACAATACTTTGGTAGTAACATACTGTTCGCGTTTGAGATAGTTTGGGAACAATAAACAATACTTTGATAGTAACAGACTGTTCGCGTTTGGGATAGTTTGGGAACAATAAACAATACTTTGATAGTAACATACTGTTCGCGTTAGAGATAGTTTGGGAACAATAAACAATACTTTGATAGTAACAGGACTGTTCGCGTTTGAGATAGTTTGGGAACAATAAACAATACTTTGATAGTAACAGACTGTTCGCGTTTGAGATAGTTTGGGAACAATAAACAATACTTTGATAGTAACAGACTGTTCGCGTTAGAGATAGTTTGGGAACAATAAACAATACTTTGATAGTAACAGACTGTTCGCGTTTGAGATAGTTTGGGAACAATAAACAATACTTTGATAGTAACAGACTGTTCGCGTTAGAGATAGTTTGGGAACAATAAACAATACTTTGATAGTAACAGACTGTTCGCGTTTGAGATAGTTTGGGAACAATAAACAATACTTTGATAGTAACAGACTGTTCGCGTTTGAGATAGTTTGGGAACAATAAACAATACTTTGATAGTAACAGACTGTTCGCGTTAGAGATAGTTTGGGAACAATAAACAATACTTTGATAGTAACATACTGTTCGCGTTTGGGATCGTTTGGGAACAATAACAATACTTTGATAGTAACAGACTGTTCGCGTTAGAGATAGTTTGGGAACAATAAACAATACTTTGATAGTAACAGACTGTTCGCGTTTGAGATAGTTTGGGAACAATAAACAATACTTTGATAGTAACAGACTGTTCGCGTTAGAGATAGTTTGGGAACAATAAACAATACTTTGATAGTAACATACTGTTCGCGTTTGAGATAGTTTGGGAACAATAAACAATACTTTGATAGTAACAGACTGTTCGCGTTTGAGATAGTTTGGGAACAATAAACAATACTTTGGTAGTAACAGACTGTTCGCGTTAGAGATAGTTTGGGAACAATAAACAATACTTTGATAGTAACAGACTGTTCGCGTTAGAGATAGTTTGGGAACAATAAACAATACTTTGATAGTAACAGACTGTTCGCGTTTGAGATAGTTTGGGAACAATAAACAATACTTTGGTAGTAACAGACTGTTCGCGTTAGAGATAGTTTGGGAACAATAAACAATACTTTGATAGTAACAGACTGTTCGCGTTTGGGATAGTTTGGGAACAATAAACAATACTTTGATAGTAACAGACTGTTCGCGTTTGAGATAGTTTGGGAACAATAAACAATACTTTGGTAGTAACAGACTTTTCGCGTTAGAGATAGTTTGGGAACAATAAACAATACTTTGGTAGTAACAGACTGTTCGCGTTAGAGATAGTTTGGGAACAATAAACAATACTTTGGTAGTAACAGACTGTTCGCGTTTGGGATAGTTTGGGAACAATAAACAATACTTTGGTAGTAACAGACTGTTCGCGTTTGAGATAGTTTGGGAACAATAAACAATACTTTGGTAGTAACAGACTGTTCGCGTTTGGGATAGTTTGGGAACAATAAACAATACTTTGGTAGTAACAGACTGTTCGCGTTTGAGATAGTTTGGGAACAATAAACAATACTTTGGTAGTAACAGACTGTTCGCGTTTGGGATAGTTTGGGAACAATAAACAATACTTTGATAGTAACAGACTGTTCGCGTTTGAGATAGTTTGGGAACAATAAACAATACTTTGATAGTAACAGACTGTTCGCGTTAGAGATAGTTTGGGAACAATAAACAATACTTTGATAGTAACAGACTGTTCGCGTTTGAGATAGTTTGGGAACAATAAACAATACTTTGGTAGTAACAGACTGTTCGCGTTTGAGATAATTTGGGAACAATAAACAATACTTTGATAGTAACAGACTGTTCGCGTTTGGGATAGTTTGGGAACAATAAACAATACTTTGATAGTAACAGACTGTTCGCGTTTGAGATAGTTTGGGAACAATAACAATACTTTGATAGTAACAGACTGTTCGCGTTTGAGATAGTTTGGGAACAATAAACAATACTTTGATAGTAACAGACTGTTCGCGTTAGAGATAGTTTGGGAACAATAAACAATACTTTGGTAGTAACATACTGTTCGCGTTTGAGATAATTTGGGAACAATAAACAATACTTTGATAGTAACAGACTGTTCGCGTTTGAGATAATTTGGGAACAATAAACAATACTTTGATAGTAACAGACTGTTCGCGTTTGGGATAGTTTGGGAACAATAAACAATACTTTGATAGTAACAGACTGTTCGCGTTTGGGATCGTTTGGGAACAATAAACAATACTTTGATAGTAACATACTGTTCGCGTTTGAGATAGTTCGGGAACAATAAACAATACTTTGATAGTAACAGACTGTTCGCGTTTGGGATAGTTTGGGAACAATAACAATACTTTGATAGTAACATACTGTTCGCGTTTGGGATAGTTTGGGAACAATAAACAATACTTTGATAGTAACATACTGTTCGCGTTTGAGATAGTTTGGGAACAATAAACAATACTTTGATAGTAACAGACTGTTCGCGTTTGGGATAGTTTGGGAACAATAACAATACTTTGATAGTAACATACTGTTCGCGTTTGGGATAGTTTGGGAACAATAAACAATACTTTGATAGTAACAGACTGTTCGCGTTTGGGATAGTTTGGGAACAATAAACAATACTTTGATAGTAACAGACTGTTCGCGTTTGAGATAGTTTGGGAACAATAAACAATACTTTGGTAGTAACAGACTTTTCGCGTTAGAGATAGTTTGGGAACAATAAACAATACTTTGGTAGTAACAGACTGTTCGCGTTAGAGATAGTTTGGGAACAATAAACAATACTTTGGTAGTAACAGACTGTTCGCGTTTGGGATAGTTTGGGAACAATAAACAATACTTTGGTAGTAACAGACTGTTCGCGTTTGAGATAGTTTGGGAACAATAAACAATACTTTGGTAGTAACAGACTGTTCGCGTTTGGGATAGTTTGGGAACAATAAACAATACTTTGGTAGTAACAGACTGTTCGCGTTTGAGATAGTTTGGGAACAATAAACAATACTTTGGTAGTAACAGACTGTTCGCGTTTGGGATAGTTTGGGAACAATAAACAATACTTTGATAGTAACAGACTGTTCGCGTTTGAGATAGTTTGGGAACAATAAACAATACTTTGATAGTAACAGACTGTTCGCGTTAGAGATAGTTTGGGAACAATAAACAATACTTTGATAGTAACAGACTGTTCGCGTTTGGGATAGTTTGGGAACAATAAACAATACTTTGATAGTAACAGACTGTTCGCGTTTGGGATAGTTTGGGAACAATAAACAATACTTTGATAGTAACAGACTGTTCGCGTTTGAGATAGTTTGGGAACAATAACAATACTTTGATAGTAACAGACTGTTCGCGTTTGAAATAGTTTGGGAACAATAAACAATACTTTGATAGTAACAGACTGTTCGCGTTAGAGATAGTTTGGGAACAATAAACAATACTTTGGTAGTAACATACTGTTCGCGTTTGAGATAATTTGGGAACAATAAACAATACTTTGATAGTAACAGACTGTTCGCGTTTGAGATAATTTGGGAACAATAAACAATACTTTGATAGTAACAGACTGTTCGCGTTTGGGATAGTTTGGGAACAATAAACAATACTTTGATAGTAACAGACTGTTCGCGTTTGGGATCGTTTGGGAACAATAAACAATACTTTGATAGTAACAGACTGTTCGCGTTTGGGATAGTTTGGGAACAATAACAATACTATGATAGTAACATACTGTTCGCGTTTGGGATAGTTTGGGAACAATAAACAATACTTTGATAGTAACATACTGTTCGCGTTTGAGATAGTTTGGGAACAATAAACAATACTTTGATAGTAACAGACTGTTCGCGTTTGGGATAGTTTGGGAACAATAACAATACTTTGATAGTAACATACTGTTCGCGTTTGGGATAGTTTGGGAACAATAAACAATACTTTGATAGTAACATACTGTTCGCGTTTGGGATAATTTGGGAACAATAAACAATACTTTGATAGTAACATACTGTTCGCGTTTGGGATAGTTTGGGAACAATAAACAATACTTTGATAGTAACATACTGTTCGCGTTTGGGATAGTTTGGGAACAATAAACAATACTTTGATAGTAACATACTGTTCGCGTTTGGGATAATTTGGGAACAATAAACAATACTTTGATAGTAACATACTGTTCGCGTTTGGGATAGTTTGGGAACAATAAACAATACTTTGATAGTAACATACTGTTCGCGTTTGGGATAGTTTGGGAACAATAAACAATACTTTGATAGTAACATACTGTTCGCGTTTGGGATAATTTGGGAACAATAAACAATACTTTGATAGTAACATACTGTTCGCGTTTGGGATAGTTTGGGAACAATAAACAATACTTTGATAGTAACAGACTGTTCGCGTTTGGGATAGTTTGGGAACAATAAACAATACTTTGATAGTAACATACTGTTCGCGTTTGGGATAATTTGGGAACAATAAACAATACTTTGATAGTAACATACTGTTCGCGTTTGGGATAGTTTGGGAACAATAAACAATACTTTGATAGTAACAGACTGTTCGCGTTTGGGATAATTTGGGAACAATAAACAATACTTTGATAGTAACATACTGTTCGCGTTTGGGATAGTTTGGGAACAATAAACAATACTTTGATAGTAACATACTGTTCGCGTTTGGGATAATTTGGGAACAATAAACAATACTTTGATAGTAACATACTGTTCGCGTTTGGGATAGTTTGGGAACAATAAACAATACTTTGATAGTAACAGACTGTTCGCGTTTGGGATAATTTGGGAACAATAAACAATACTTTGATAGTAACATACTGTTCGCGTTTGGGATAGTTTGGGAACAATAAACAATACTTTGATAGTAACAGACTGTTCGCGTTTGGGATAGTTTGGGAACAATAACAATACTTTGATAGTAACAGACTGTTCGCGTTTGGGATAGTTTGGGAACAATAAACAATACTTTGATAGTAACAGACTGTTCGCGTTTGGGATAGTTTGGGAACAATAAACAATACTTTGATAGTAACATACTGTTCGCGTTTGGGATAGTTTGGGAACAATAAACAATACTTTGATAGTAACATACTGTTCGCGTTTGGGATAATTTGGGAACAATAAACAATACTTTGATAGTAACATACTGTTCGCGTTTGGGATAGTTTGGGAACAATAAACAATACTTTGATAGTAACAGACTGTTCGCGTTTGGGATAATTTGGGAACAATAAACAATACTTTGATAGTAACATACTGTTCGCGTTTGGGATAGTTTGGGAACAATAAACAATACTTTGATAGTAACAGACTGTTCGCGTTTGGGATAATTTGGGAACAATAAACAATACTTTGATAGTAACATACTGTTCGCGTTTGGGATAGTTTGGGAACAATAAACAATACTTTGATAGTAACAGACTGTTCGCGTTTGGGATAGTTTGGGAACAATAACAATACTTTGATAGTAACAGACTGTTCGCGTTTGGGATAGTTTGGGAACAATAAACAATACTTTGATAGTAACAGACTGTTCGCGTTTGGGATAGTTTGGGAACAATAAACAATACTTTGATAGTAACATACTGTTCGCGTTTGGGATAGTTTGGGAACAATAAACAATACTTTGATAGTAACAGACTGTTCGCGTTTGGGATAGTTTGGGAACAATAACAATACTTTGATAGTAACATACTGTTCGCGTTTGAGATAGTTTGGGAACAATAAACAATACTTTGATAGTAACAGACTGTTCGCGTTTGGGATAGTTTGGGAACAATAAACAATACTTTGATAGTAACAGACTGTTCGCGTTTGGGATAGTTTGGGAACAATAAACAATACTTTGATAGTAACATACTGTTCGCGTTTGGGATAGTTTGGGAACAATAACAATACTTTGATAGTAACATACTGTTCGCGTTTGGGATAGTTTGGGAACAATAGCAATACTTTGATAGTAACAGACTGTTCGCGTTTGAGATAGTTTGGGAACAATAAACAATACTTTGATAGTAACAGACTGTTCGCGTTTGGGATAGTTTGGGAACAATAACAATACTTTGATAGTAACAGACTGTTCGCGTTTGAGATAGTTTGGGAACAATAAACAATACTTTGATAGTAACATACTGTTCGCGTTTGGGATAGTTTGGGAACAATAAACAATACTTTGATAGTAACAGACTGTTCGCGTTTGGGATAGTTTGGGAACAATAAACAATACTTTGATAGTAACATACTGTTCGCGTTTGGGATAGTTTGGGAACAATAAACAATACTTTGATAGTAACAGACTGTTCGCGTTTGGGATAGTTTGGGAACAATAAACAATACTTTGATAGTAACATACTGTTCGCGTTTGGGATAGTTTGGGAACAATAACAATACTTTGATAGTAACAGACTGTTCGCGTTTGAGGTAGTTTGGGAACAATAAACAATACTTTGATAGTAACAGACTGTTCGCGTTTGGGATAGTTTGGGAACAATAAACAATACTTTGATAGTAACATACTGTTCGCGTTTGAGGTAGTTTGGGAACAATAAACAATACTTTGATAGTAACAGACTGTTCGCGTTTGAGATAATTTGGGAACAATAAACAATACTTTGATAGTAACATACTGTTCGCGTTTGGGATAGTTTGGGAACAATAAACAATACTTTGGTAGTAACAGACTGTTCGCGTTTGAGATAGTTTGGGAACAATAAACAATACTTTGATAGTAACATACTGTTCGCGTTTGGGATAGTTTGGGAACAATAAACAATACTTTGATAGTAACAGACTGTTCGCGTTTGGGATAGTTTGGGAACAATAAACAATACTTTGATAGTAACATACTGTTCGCGTTTGGGATAGTTTGGGAACAATAACAATACTTTGATAATAACAGACTGTTCGCGTTTGAGATAGTTTGGGAACAATAAACAATACTTTGATAGTAACAGACTGTTCGCGTTTGGGATAGTTTGGGAACAATAAACAATACTTTGATAGTAACATACTGTTCGCGTTTGGGATAGTTTGGGAACAATAACAATACTTTGATAGTAACAGACTGTTCGCGTTAGAGATAGTTTGGGAACAATAAACAATACTTTGATAGTAACAGACTGTTCGCGTTTGGGATAGTTTGGGAACAATAAACAATACTTTGATAGTAACATACTGTTCGCGTTTGGGATAGTTTGGGAACAATAACAATACTTTGATAGTAACAGACTGTTCGCGTTTGAGATAGTTTGGGAACAATAAACAATACTTTGATAGTAACAGACTGTTCGCGTTTGAGATAGTTTGGGAACAATAAAC
Organism: Siphonodentalium dalli; assembly: GCA_032622095.1. Taxonomy (NCBI): domain Eukaryota; kingdom Metazoa; phylum Mollusca; class Scaphopoda; order Gadilida; family Siphonodentaliidae; genus Siphonodentalium; species Siphonodentalium dalli. Next base: position 261,724,619 of record CP136063.1, read on the forward strand.
AATACTTTGATAGTAACAGACTGTTCGCGTTTGGGATAGTTTGGGAACAATAAACAATACTTTGATAGTAACATACTGTTCGCGTTTGGGATAGTTTGGGAACAATAACAATACTTTGATAATAACAGACTGTTCGCGTTTGAGATAGTTTGGGAACAATAAACAATACTTTGATAGTAACAGACTGTTCGCGTTTGGGATAGTTTGGGAACAATAAACAATACTTTGATAGTAACATACTGTTCGCGTTTGGGATAGTTTGGGAACAATAACAATACTTTGATAGTAACAGACTGTTCGCGTTTGAGATAGTTTGGGAACAATAAACAATACTTTGATAGTAACAGACTGTTCGCGTTTGGGATAGTTTGGGAACAATAAACAATACTTTGATAGTAACATACTGTTCGCGTTTGGGATAGTTTGGGAACAATAACAATACTTTGATAGTAACAGACTGTTCGCGTTTGAGATAGTTTGGGAACAATAAACAATACTTTGATAGTAACAGACTGTTCGCGTTTGGGATAGTTTGGGAACAATAAACAATACTTTGATAGTAACAGACTGTTCGCGTTTGGGATAGTTTGGGAACAATAAACAATACTTTGATAGTAACATACTGTTCGCGTTTGGGATAGTTTGTGAACAATAACAATACTTTGATAGTAACATACTGTTCGCGTTTGAGATAGTTTGGGAACAATAAACAATACTTTGATAGTAACAGACTGTTCGCGTTTGAGATAGTTTGGGAACAATAAACAATACTTTGATAGTAACAGACTGTTCGCGTTTGGGATAGTTTGGGAACAATAAACAATACTTTGATAGTAACATACTGTTCGCGTTTGGGATAGTTTGGGAACAATAACAATACTTTGATAGTAACAGACTGTTCGCGTTTGAGATAGTTTGGGAACAATAAACAATACTTTGATAGTAACAGACTGTTCGCGTTTGGGATAGTTTGGGAACAATAAACAATACTTTGATAGTAACAGACTGTTCGCGTTTGGGATAGTTTGGGAACAATAAACAATACTTTGATAGTAACATACTGTTCGCGTTTGGGATAGTTTGGGAACAATAACAATACTTTGATAGTAACATACTGTTCGCGTTTGAGATAGTTTGGGAACAATAAACAATACTTTGATAGTAACAGACTGTTCGCGTTTGGGATAGTTTGGGAACAATAATAATACTTTGATAGTAACATACTGTTCGCGTTTGAGATAGTTTGGGAACAATAAACAATACTTTGATAGTAACATACTGTTCGCGTTTGGGATAGTTTGGGAACAATAACAATACTTTGATAGTAACATACTGTTCGCGTTTGAGATAGTTTGGGAACAATAAACAATACTTTGATAGTAACATACTGTTCGCGTTTGGGATAGTTTGGGAACAATAAACAATACTTTGATAGTAACAGACTGTTCGCGTTTGGGATAGTTTGGGAACAATAAACAATACTTTGATAGTAACATACTGTTCGCGTTTGGGATAGTTTGGGAACAAAAAACAATACTTTGATAGTAACAGACTGTTCGCGTTTGGGATAGTTTGGGAACAATAACAATACTTTGATAGTAACATACTGTTCGCGTTTGAGATAGTTTGGGAACAATAAACAATACTTTGATAGTAACAGACTGTTCGCGTTTGGGATAGTTTGGGAACAATAAACAATACTTTGATAGTAACAGACTGTTCGCGTTTGGGATAGTTTGGGAACAATAAACAATACTTTGATAGTAACATACTGTTCGCGTTTGGGATAGTTTGGGAACAATAACAATACTTTGATAGTAACATACTGTTCGCGTTTGGGATAGTTTGGGAACAATAACAATACTTTGATAGTAACAGACTGTTCGCGTTTGAGATAGTTTGGGAACAATAAACAATACTTTGATAGTAACAGACTGTTCGCGTTAGAGATAGTTTGGGAACAATAACAATACTTTGATAGTAACAGACTGTTCGCGTTTGAGATAGTTTGGGAACAATAAACAATACTTTGATAGTAACATACTGTTCGCGTTTGGGATAGTTTGGGAACAATAAACAATACTTTGATAGTAACAGACTGTTCGCGTTTGGGATAGTTTGGGAACAATAACAATACTTTGATAGTAACATACTGTTCGCGTTTGGGATAGTTTGGGAACAATAACAATACTTTGATAGTAACATACTGTTCGCGTTTGAGATAGTTTGGGAACAATAAACAATACTTTGATAGTAACAGACTGTTCGCGTTTGGGATAGTTTGGGAACAATAACAATACTTTGATAGTAACAGACTGTTCGCGTTTGAGATAGTTTGGGAACAATAAACAATACTTTGATAGTAACAGACTGTTCGCGTTTGAGATAGTTTGGGAACAATAAACAATACATTGATAGTAACAGACTGTTCGCGTTTGAGATAGTTTGGGAACAATAAACAATACTTTGATAGTAACAGACTGTTCGCGTTTGAGATAGTTTGGGAACAATAAACAATACTTTGATAGTAACAGACTGTTCGCGTTTGGGATAGTTTGGGAACAATAACAATACTTTGATAGTAACAGACTGTTCGCGTTTGAGATAGTTTGGGAACAATAAACAATACATTGATAGTAACAGACTGTTCGCGTTTGAGATAGTTTGGGAACAATAAACAATACATTGATAGTAACAGACTGTTCGCGTTTGAGATAGTTTGGGAACAATAAACAATACTTTGATAGTAACAGACTGTTCGCGTTTGAGATAGTTTGGGAACAATAAACAATACATTCATAGTAACAGACTGTTCGCGTTTGAGATAGTTTGGGAACAATAAACAATACTTTGATAGTAACAGACTGTTCGCGTTTGAGATAGTTTGGGAACAATAAACAATACTTTGATAGTAACAGACTGTTCGCGTTTGGGATAGTTTGGGAACAATAACAATACTTTGATAGTAACAGACTGTTCGCGTTTGAGATAGTTTGGGAACAATAAACAATACATTGATAGTAACAGACTGTTCGCGTTTGAGATAGTTTGGGAACAATAAACAATACATTGATAGTAACAGACTGTTCGCGTTTGAGATAGTTTGGGAACAATAAACAATACTTTGATAGTAACAGACTGTTCGCGTTTGAGATAGTTTGGGAACAATAAACAATACTTTGATAGTAACAGACTGTTCGCGTTTGGGATAGTTTGGGAACAATAACAATACTTTGATAGTAACAGACTGTTCGCGTTTGAGATAGTTTGGGAACAATAAACAATACATTGATAGTAACAGACTGTTCGCGTTTGAGATAGTTTGGGAACAATAAACAATACATTGATAGTAACAGACTGTTCGCGTTTGAGATAGTTTGGGAACAATAAACAATACTTTGATAGTAACAGACTGTTCGCGTTTGAGATAGTTTGGGAACAATAAACAATACATTGATAGTAACAGACTGTTCGCGTTTGAGATAGTTTGGGAACAATAAACAATACATTGATAGTAACAGACTGTTCGCGTTTGAGATAGTTTGGGAACAATAAACAATACTTTGATAGTAACAGACTGTTCGCGTTTGGGATAGTTTGGGAACAATAAACAATACTTTGATAGTAACAGACTGTTCGCGTTTGAGATAGTTTGGGAACAATAAACAATACATTGATAGTAACAGACTGTTCGCGTTTGGGATAGTTTGGGAACAATAACAATACTTTGATAGTAACATACTGTTCGCGTTTGGGATAGTTTGGGAACAATAACAATACTTTGATAGTAACAGACTGTTCGCGTTTGAGATAGTTTGGGAACAATAACAATACTTTGATAGTAACAGACTGTTCGCGTTTGAGATAGTTTGGGAACAATAAACAATACTTTGATAGTAACAGACTGTTCGCGTTAGAGATAGTTTGGGAACAATAACAATACTTTGATAGTAACAGACTGTTCGCGTTTGAGATAGTTTGGGAACAATAAACAATACTTTGATAGTAACATACTGTTCGCGTTTGGGATAGTTTGGGAACAATAAACAATACTTTGATAGTAACAGACTGTTCGCGTTTGGGATAGTTTGGGAACAATAACAATACTTTGATAGTAACATACTGTTCGCGTTTGGGATAGTTTGGGAACAATAACAATACTTTGATAGTAACATACTGTTCGCGTTTGAGATAGTTTGGGAACAATAAACAATACTTTGATAGTAACAGACTGTTCGCGTTTGGGATAGTTTGGGAACAATAACAATACTTTGATAGTAACAGACTGTTCGCGTTTGAGATAGTTTGGGAACAATAAACAATACTTTGATAGTAACAGACTGTTCGCGTTTGAGATAGTTTGGGAACAATAAACAATACATTGATAGTAACAGACTGTTCGCGTTTGAGATAGTTTGGGAACAATAAACAATACTTTGGTAGTAACAGACTGTTCGCGTTAGAGATAGTTTGGGAACAATAACAATACTTTGATAGTAACAGACTGTTCGCGTTTGAGATAGTTTGGGAACAATAAACAATACATTGATAGTAACAGACTGTTCGCGTTTGGGATAGTTTGGGAACAATAAACAATACTTTGATAGTAACAGACTGTTCGCGTTTGAGATAGTTTGGGAACAATAAACAATACTTTGATAGTAACAGACTGTTCGCGTTTGGGATAGTTTGGGAACAATAAACAATACTTTGATAGTAACAGACTGTTCGCGTTTGAGATAGTTTGGGAACAATAAACAATACATTGATAGTAACAGACTGTTCGCGTTTGAGATAGTTTGGGAACAATAAACAATACTTTGATAGTAACAGACTGTTCGCGTTTGAGATAGTTTGGGAACAATAAACAATACTTTGATAGTAACAGACTGTTCGCGTTTGGGATAGTTTGGGAACAATAACAATACTTTGATAGTAACAGACTGTTCGCGTTTGAGATAGTTTGGGAACAATAAACAATACATTGATAGTAACAGACTGTTCGCGTTTGAGATAGTTTGGGAACAATAAACAATACTTTGATAGTAACAGACTGTTCGCGTTTGGGATAGTTTGGGAACAATAACAATACTTTGATAGTAACAGACTGTTCGCGTTTGAGATAGTTTGGGAACAATAAACAATACATTGATAGTAACAGACTGTTCGCGTTTGAGATAGTTTGGGAACAATAAACAATACATTGATAGTAACAGACTGTTCGCGTTTGAGATAGTTTGGGAACAATAAACAATACTTTGATAGTAACAGACTGTTCGCGTTTGGGATAGTTTGGGAACAATAAACAATACTTTGATAGTAACAGACTGTTCGCGTTTGAGATAGTTTGGGAACAATAAACAATACATTGATAGTAACAGACTGTTCGCGTTTGGGATAGTTTGGGAACAATAAACAATACTTTGATAGTAACATACTGTTCGCGTTTGGGATAGTTTGGGAACAATAACAATACTTTGATAGTAACAGACTGTTCGCGTTTGGGATAGTTTGGGAACAATAAACAATACTTTGATAGTAACATACTGTTCGCGTTTGGGATAGTTTGGGAACAATAACAATACTTTGATAGTAACATACTGTTCGCGTTTGAGATAGTTTGGGAACAATAAACAATACTTTGATAGTAACAGACTGTTCGCGTTTGAGATAGTTTGGGAACAATAAACAATACTTTGATAGTAACATACTGTTCGCGTTTGAGATAGTTTGGGAACAATAAACAATACTTTGATAGTAACATACTGTTCGCGTTTGGGATAGTTTGGGAATAATAAACAATACTTTGATAGTAACAGACTGTTCGCGTTTGAGATAGTTTGGGAACAATAAACAATACTTTGATAGTAACAGACTGTTCGCGTTTGAGATAATTTGGGAACAATAAACAATACTTTGATAGTAACAGACTGTTCGCGTTTGGGATAGTTTGGGAACAATAACAATACTTTGATAGTAACAGACTGTTCGCGTTTGAGATAGTTTGGGAACAATAAACAATACTTTGATAGTAACAGACTGTTCGCGTTTGAGATTGTTTGGGAACAATAAACAATACTTTGATAGTAACCGACTGTTCGCGTTAGAGATAGTTTGGGAACAATAACAATACTTTGATAGTAACAGACTGTTCGCGTTTGAGATAATTTGGGAACAATAAACAATACTTTGATAGTAACAGACTGTTCGCGTTAGAGATAGTTTGGGAACAATAAACAATACTTTGATAGTAACCGACTGTTCGCGTTTGAGATAATTTGGGAACAATAAACAATACTTTGATAGTAACATACTGTTCGCGTTAGAGATAGTTTGGGAACAATAACAATACTTTGATAGTAACAGACTGTTCGCGTTAGAGATAATTTGGGAACAATAAACAATACTTTGATAGTAACAGACTGTTCGCGTTTGGGATAGTTTGGGAACAATAAACAATACTTTGATAGTAACAGACTGTTCGCGTTTGAGATAATTTGGGAACAATAAACAATACTTTGATAGTAACAGACTGTTCGCGTTTGGGATAGTTTGGGAACAATAAACAATACTTTGATAGTAACAGACTGTTCGCGTTTGAGATAGTTTGGGAACAATAAACAATACTTTGATAGTAACAGACTGTTCGCGTTAGAGATAGTTTGGGAACAATAACAATTCTTTGATAGTAACAGACTGTTCGCGTTTGAGATAATTTGGGAACAATAAACAATACTTTGATAGTAACAGACTGTTCGCGTTTGGGATAGTTTGGGAACATGTGGCTTTCAACACTCATGATATAACTGTCATTCCCATAAAAATATTATGTTCTTGTTTGAGTTCGATTTTGCTTTATCACACACAAACGATAATTTCATTGAAATACGATTGGCATATGACATAGCATTGCGAACAATTTATAAAGCCATAATTTGGTAGTAATACTATTCACATGTGAGATAGAAGTAGGCAATGTGTGGTTTTCAATACCCATTTATGTTATGGCTGAAGTGTCCTCTAAATGTCATTCACGTGTGAGCTAGAAAACATATTTTATAAATGCCGTTCGCGTGTGAGACAGCAAAACAGCATATTAGTAAATTTGTGTTAAATTTTGCTTTAGCGTACGCAAATGGTCGTTTAATTGAAATACGATTCACTTGTGACATATTAGTTGCGAACAAATCATTAAGCCATACTTTGATAGTAATACCATTCGCATGTGAAATAGAAGTTGGGTTTCAATATCCCATTTATGATATGGCCTAAGTATCGTAAAAATATCATTCGTGTGTGAGATAGAAGAAATGAACAATAATTTCATTATTTTACGTTGTCTGCACAGCGGAAGGCCTGTTCTTTTGCGCACCAAACGGTCAAACAAAGAATACGCTATACACATAAGCTTTGTAATAGTTATATAAAAACTGAACTTTTTGTGGCGATTTGATGACTCCAACTTGATACTGTGCACCTTATATTGATGTGCAACGCCGGACACTCTAGCTTGTGGTATATAGATGCACATGTACCACAGTCTACCAATTTTAGTAATATGATCATACCATCAGAAATGTGTGTCTTGTGGTAGCATGATTGTTTTTTGCTTCCTATTTTAACGACAAATAACGGTGACACGGTATATATCGTAGATCATATGAGGCTTGTGAATTACAACTGTGCTCAAACATTTAAGGAATGATGTCCCTATTATGGAGCTCTAATGATGCTGCTTTCAAAAATTGAACTTTACTCATATATATATACATCACTGCTTGTCTATAACCAGTCCTTCTGACCTCCAATCCGTTCACAAAACAATTCTCTGAACAGCTCGCACATACATGTACCGCACCGTAAGATGGAGTTGACTCACGTTTGGCGTGAAGAGTCCTTAGATGACTTTGATTTTTGAAGTATTCTCTGGTCTGAAATATCTATTTAATTGATGTATCAGTTGGAAAATTTCAACTCACGTTGGGGAGGGTGTGCTGATAGAATTATTCCGATCCTGTGTCTGGTTGAAGGGGGTGAAATTAATATGATCACACACAATACGAAATGGAGCAACCAATTAGCACATATACAGCAGAACATAATTGAGACCACTCTTTATTGTCCACCCTTTTTGGCAAAGGGAGCACTAACGCTGCTATGTGATACGATCATCAATTTATTTCTTGCTACGTTAAACAAATGTAAAAACGTGAAACGTGTTAACACACCCTCTTTTGAGGATGTCGGTACATGGCTATCAAAATGTTTCCAAACAAAAATTAAAAACACAGTTTTTCGAAACATAAATCTTTAGAGTATATCCATATCTATATATATAATTTTTTTCCCCATTAATTTATAATTAAAGATGCCTATTGTGATACTGAATTCGTGGTTGCTCCATTACGTCATATGTACAGTTATATTTTTCTTTATATACTGTGTCTGTTTATCCGCTTTATAGTACATTTCATCATATTGTGAATAATCATGCAGTGTTGTCCCCCTTACCACGTGGGCTGCCAGACTCTCATCTAACATTCACCAAATACGATGGTTTTACTCTATATCGAGTCGGTCCCTGTGTCCTGTATTCCAGCAGTACATAAATGATTGTGTAACTTTTGTTTATTTATTTACTGTTTATTTGTTTATGTATAACCACAGACAAGCTTAAAAGACTCTTAAATGTAGCATTTCAATCAGCCCTTAAGGCAGTCACATTTAATGTTCACAAACTTGAATGGTGTTGTCATTAAACCAGGTAACCTATATAAGGCTTCTGGTACCAGACTATGTTGGCCTCTCAGTGACTCGCTGTCAACCAGAAGGCCGTAATTTATAAATTGGAAGATAATTCCTTGTAACACAATGCTTTATTTTTGTTTCAGCAAATCTAATCACAATAATTGGGATAAAAACATTGTTCAAAAAACAAACTCCAACATTTGAATTTGTCTGCAGTGCGGCCTGCTCCGATTTGTTCGTACTCCTCATCTCGTTGCCAATAACGGTAAGTGCACATTAGTGTATCATGAGTATAAAATCAAGATTGTACACTTTTCTACATTTTGGCCACATGTGGACCCACCTTTTGTGGAATTAAGGTGGTTATAGCAACAGGTAACACAACATTCTTACACTACAGGAAATTAATTGTCATTAAAATCCAAATGCACACAGATGCAACCGGGTACCCAGCCGTGGAACGATAGTCAACATGTTCAACGTTTTGATGATCTACATTTAATGCAACAATCAAATTAATTACACATATTTCAATATGGATGCCATACTCTATCAGCAAGCTGACAAAAAAAATACTTCAGTCGTGCCAAAATACACGAAGCTGGCAAAAAGCAAGCAATAAATACCATATCCGGAAGATATCAATATGGAACACTCTTTGAAGAAGTTTACTGAGGAAAAAGAGGGAATTTTATTGCTCTCTGGTTAATGCAATACATTATCAAACATGGTTTTAATAAGTGTTTGTGTGGGCATGAAGTTGCGTGTTTTCTGTTCAGGTACATTAGTATATTCCAATCATTAAAGATGGTCTATATCTTCCTACAATACATTTGACATAGTTTGTTAGTTTCCTGCATGGTATAAAATAATACATACGATTCGAAAACTCCTGTCGAGAAACCACACGATTAGATTATTCGTATCACGGAGAAGAATATGTATCAATCAAGTAGAAATCGGCGCTAAACATATTGTTTATCAATGTTTGTGCCCCTCTCATCCTATAGGCACCCCTGACTCGAATGGCCCCACTTTTGACATCTTTAAACCACACAATTCGACTCTTGATATCATGGAGATGATTATTTGTACGTTTTGTGCTAATCCGCGACTAAACAAAGTTTTATCAAATTTAGTGCCCACCCCACCCCACTCTCATCTCTCACCAAAGTAGCACCAATATGACATCTTTAAAATCACACGATTAGATTCTCATATCATGGATAAGAATGTGTATCAATTTGGTGGAAATTGGCGCTAAAAATATTGTGTATCAATTGTGGTGCCCCTCTCCCTTTCAGTGCATCCCTGACTCGAATGACGCCACTTTTGACAGCTTTAAGCCACGCCATTAGACACCTCATACCATGGGGATGAATTTGTATAAGTTTCGTGGCAATCGGCGACTAAACCAATTCTTATAAGATTTAGTACCCACCCACCGCCCCCGCCCCAAATCTCTCATCACAACGACACCAATTTGGCGTCTTTAAATCACACAATAAGATTTCTTGTATCATAGAGAAGATCTCAGAAGAATGTGCATCAATTTGGTGGAATTCGGCGCTAAAATTATTTTGATAAATTATGGTGCCGCTCTCCCCTTCCGGGCATCCCTGATGCGAACGGCGCGACTTTTGACATATTTAAACCACACCATTAGATTCCTCATATTATGGGGATGATTATATATAAGTTTGGTGGTAATCGGCGACAATTTTTTTCGCCCCTCCCCCTTTTCTGCCCCTGACAACAACGGCGTCACTTTAGAAATTTCTAACCCTCGCCATTATCTTTCTCGTAAAAAGTTACCCCTATTAGACCCCTTTTGTGCCATCTAGGTGGTGCCCTGTGAATTTCTATAGAACACAGACAGACAGACAGACATTCGCAAATATAGATATAGATAATGTTATATAATATAATATTTTCACAGTTTATTGATGATCTCAAGTTAATAACGGGCAGCCGCTCGTCTGGACTGATTCTGTGCTTGCTGTCGTCGTATTCAAGAGATTATGCAGTTGTATGTTCCGTGCTCACGATGACAGTGATCAGCTTTGAGCGGTGAGCGTGTAGATACGATGTCCGATATCCGATGATGGGCAATTAGTTCGGTCCTCGAGAAAGAATGGCTGGTTAATTTGTTTTACAATTTATTTACCTGTGTGCATACTGTATGTGCAATCTTCAAGCCTATCGGCCAAACCGTTTTGGGGATACATGCCAATTGAAGTCCCAATTCTCAATCTCTATCGGTCTCGGAGGAGTGACGTGGACAAAGGACAAATAAGAATTTTTCAATGGTCACTGAGGCGACAAATACAGATATTTTATTGCTCATCGAAATCATGGTTGACACGTGAGCGCGTACAAAACTCGTTTATATGTATATACAATTAAATTATGGTACGCTTTACATTTTGAAATTACAAACTCATGGTGGTTTGTGCATAATATCTATTTTGGTTGGGCGTTTCATTTTGTCAAAGTAGGGGATAGGTGGGGTTAGTCGCTGGGTGGGGAGGGTTAGTCACGATTGGCACACGATTGGCACGGATCTGAATCAATCATATATGTGTTGCGTGTACATGTATCTGTTATCGGTGTACATGTATCAACTGAGTCATATATAGTTTCTCGAGCTTCTCGAAGGACATTCGACAGCTCATAATTAATACTACACATGCGTGGTTCGTCATTTTGTTTGTGAGGATCCAGCGAAATGTTATCGACGATAACCGAAACCGTAGGTGCAATGCATGTGCTACTCGTGCGCGAGTTCAGTTTTATATCGGAATTAAATGTTAAAACATCAACTTTTCCATCGGATAATAAATATAACATATTGGATCACTGTTTGTCACTTGCCCATAGTTCATTATTCTGTCCCGTATAATATCGTATTCGTAGTCGGTTTCGGATGTGTGTGTTTTACCCGAATCCACGTCCCTGACTTCTGGCGTGTACAATGCTAGCGGTAAATGTTTATTATCTGCACTGATTGCTTTATTGTCTGAATAAAAATAGTCTGCATTGGACAGGTTTTGTATACATTCGCGTGGTGTGTGGTCTGCTGTGATACTTTCTTGACATGACATAGTTTCTAGAACATTTCGTAAGACGTACGGTGCTTCTAATGGAGGTGGCAAGTCAATATAGTTACAGTTCACGTTTAAATGCTGCGTATGAATCGACCCAGATATACTTGAGTTTGAATGCGAAGAAGAGCTCATGGACACGTGATTCTTGTCACTGTGATAATCAAAACAAATTTGCGTTGAGTCGCATGTGTCGGCACGTAATGTATGCAAACTCTGTTCTCGCTGAGTACAATCAACTGTAACGGTATCGAATTGGCTAACGGCGCTCGAGAGATTATCCATGAACGGGAGGTCATTGAAGCTGTTAGTAGTGGGCGTGTCACTACTACCAGACTCTTCAATATGTACATGATCAAAACAATCATATACATTTTCGCCGCTATTGGTAATAGTTTCTAAAACATCTAAGTTTTCTCGAACGCATCTGAGAATGTCCGACACTTCATTGTGGGTATGTGGTTGATCAATAGCGTTGCATGTGTGCGTACTCTTGGTATCAAATAGGTCATGGCCGACATCATACGTATATTCGTGTGAGATTTCCAATGGGCGATTATCAGATTTGGGCGTGTCATTTGAAATTATATATTCTGTCACGTGCAGTGTGTTATCGTTGGAATCAAAACTATTTCCATGCGGTCCTGAACTGTAGGGAACTTGATTGGCACGTTCACCTGTCACGTGCTGTTTGTTGTGGCAATGATCAAAACAATTCCCACGTGCACCCGTACTACTTGGCGCTGTGTTTACATTTTCTAAGCGAGAGGGACAGACATTTTCGGAGTTGAGGACATTGTCAATGAGGGTATAATTGTACACGCACATGCAACCTTCATGCTCAAATTTTCCACATGCCTTTGTTGAATTGTCAATTGTATTGGATGAGATAATTCATTCGGTGCATATTGTGTCATCCCCACCTGTTGATTGAACACGTCGTCGTTTCCTCTCATTTTCATCAGCATCGAAGAAGAGCTCACAATCTCAGCGAATGTGCAGACAATTTCCAAAAATAACATTGTTTGTGAATGCATCAAATATATCATTGGACAAGCAAACATAATTTTGAAAAAACTCTCGAGAAATGTCATGCGTATGTCCGTTTCTGGGTCGGTCAATCGTCACTCAAGCGAGGGACAAACGTGTCACGTGCCTGTTATTTGAATTATTACTGTCTCAGAATCACCTAATGCGCATAAGTTTGACCATTAATAAATGGACAATCCGTACCTAAATTTTCATTAATTAATGGTCAATCTTGCAACACGTGGCACGTGAGCTTGGGATTGACCAATACATCACGACATATATAGATAATCCTGCATGTCGGCTTCATATTTAATATTAAGGGTAATAACTCTATAAAGAATGTACCTTTACTAAATAACGGCGATTTGTATGAGTAATTGCAACACCACAATAGATCATGTCTGGTGAAATATAATTTCAATTATTCTATTGTGTGGGTGGGCTTGGGGAGGGTTACGCTCTTTAAAAACACTTCTTCAAATATTTCCGTTATTTCGTCAAAAACACTTCTTCAAATATCTCCGTTATTGCATCAAAAACACTTCTTTAAATATCTACGTTATTTAGTTAATAAAAATTAAAGTAAATGATTAGCGTTAATGGTTCTTTCTAAATGGACAATCGACCCACGCGTGGTTGCGATTGACCATATATGAATGGCCTTTTTGGGTTTCGATTGTTCATTTATAAATGGCCAATCCTTAAAGAATTGCCTGCTCGGAATTAACCCTGCGGTCATAGTTAGACATAGTTATTGTCCTGTTCTGACGGCCCATGGTGACCCTTTGTTAGATAGTGAACCGCGTGTCATTGTTTGAGTCGACAATTGGTCACCTTAGCTGGGGACACAAATCTCACAGACCTGATAATTGAATTGCATTGTCCTAGAGTTAACCAAACAATAATAGCGGAAAATATCCATGTCCCGGGTTTGATACCCCGCGATGACCCAGCTTGTTGGATATCGAGCTGCCTGTGAATGCGGTGTCTATGTCGGCCAGTTGTCACCCTAGCTGGAGACGAAAGTTTCGTACAATTAGCTGCTTTTTTTGAATGATATATATGTGTGAATCTGAACTAACCTTGATAAGAATTTAAAAACAAAACTGCATCCATGATATACTTGCGATCTAGTGGTCAGTTGTTGTAATTGCGCTAGCGTATATAGTGTAATGTCAATGCATTTATCAACAAATCAGTTCGCAACACGAGTTCAATAGTGTTATAACTGTATGTATAAAGCACATATAGATCGTATCCATTATGCAAATATGTTATAGTCATATTAATATTTAGGACACTTTTATTTTCTCAGGTTCTATGCTATCTGTTACCCTTTGAAAGCAAAGTACCGGTGTACAATGAAGAGGGCAAGACTGATCATTTGCGCAATCTGGGTCTGCAGTGCAGTACTGACTGCACCAACCGCATTTGTATATGTGAGTCTACGACATACAATAACTTCCATCGTTGTAAATTCAAAATGGCGCTCACAGTGGATGCCAAAATCAGTATGTCCCCTGTATCCAACTGATACGTGTATTATCGACACAAGAAATAAAATACATGTACTGACGCATAATATCATTTGGTATTCAGTAAAACCTATGTTATTGAATAAAAGCACAAGACCAGTAAATTGTGTCAATTTTTTTTATCTAATCTTCCGATACTTTTTACATTATGAATTTGATGCGATTGAGAAATATTATATATTTGCTGTTCCACACTAGCCAAAACTGATACATTTGAAACATTCGATTTACAATCAATTTGACCACAATCGCAACATCTGAATGGCTCTAATGCTAACTGACATCAATCATATGTCTTGGAATGTCGCTGTCACATTCCCGCAAAGGTACGATTCACGTGTATACAGTATATGGACTGTTGCAGTTTGTTCCCATTCCAGGATTCGTTCCCGTATTGGGGTTATGTAAATAGATTCATGTGCGAGACAAAATTCTCCAGAGGCTCAACCCAGTTGATTGCTTACAACGTCTACTACCTCTTCGTTATATTTGTGATACCAGTAGGAGTGATGACTTATACATACGGACGGGCAGGGTTAACTCTGTTGGAAAGTGCTCGCACTAGCAAAGAACTAACTCAGAGCGGGTGAGTAATTATACAGTACACTCTAAGAAAACATCTCCAAATTTCCTCGGAAAACCAAATACCAATATATAACCAGAACATTTGGTTCCACACGGCTTAGGCTTAGGTTCTATCTGGAACCAATATCCTATGTTTGGTTCCTCAAAGTAGCCACAGAATCCACGATTTGTGTGAATACGGCCTAGCTTAAATGTCCCCGCGTTTTGAGGTTAACATGATATTGGGAAGACTAAATCAGGCAGGATTCTTCTGAGATACCAATGGACACATGCATATAGACTGGTTCGAGTCATATATATAGGCTCTGATCATTTTATTGCTGGGGTAATTATATTGATCACAAACGGCGTATGGAACAATAACTGTATTAACATAAAAGGTCTGCCGACCACAGTGTCCCCCGAAAACGTGGCAAGTCGATGCCGCTTGGTTAAAAAAATTTAAAAAAATGTCGAAAAGGGTTAATAACTCTGTAAAAAAAATAATTTTCCGTCATCTTTATACATGGTGCACATCTCCAATCTTTGGGTAACAATACTCTGTAGTTTCAAATATCTACGATCAAAACTGTCTGGAGGAGTTGATTACACCATGAAGGTACCCTCATACAGAAAATTATAAAACATGTTGAAATTTTAAAAAATGTTGAAAAGGGTTAATAACTCCGTAAAACAATAATTATTCTGTCATCTATATACATGTTGCACATCTCCAACATGTGGGTAACAATACTCTGAAGTTTCAAATATCTACGATCAAAATTGTAGGAGGAGTTGATTACATCATGAAGGTACCCTCATACAGAAAATTATAAAAAATGTTTTTCAAAGTCGAAAGGCCCATAACTCTGGGAAAAATCATTAGATCAAACTCAAATTCGAACTTGAGCTGTATTTTGATATGAAGGACCCACTGAAAAACAGAATTTATAATTAAACAATCCAAACTTCAGTTGTCATCCGGAAACCAAAGAAAAAACAAGTAAAATTGAATTTTCTAAGTCGAAAAAAGTACATAACTCTAGGAAAATTCATCGGATCAAACTCAAATTCGAACTCAACCTGTATCTTGATATGACTGATCCACCTAAAAACGGTATTTGCAATTAAAGGATCCAAACGTGAGATATCATTCGGAAACCGCCGAAAAAGTGAGAAATTTTCTAAGTAAAACCAAAGTTGAAAAAAATGGAAATAACTCCATAAAAGAACATCGGATCAAACCCAGAATTACAGAGCACCGGTGTTCTTGGTTGAGACACATGCATACATACCAAGTTTCAATCAAATCGGATGATCATTACTGGAGTTATAACGCCGGACGGACGCACGGACGGACGCGGCTGAAAATGTCGGGGGACAATAATGCGATATCTCCTTCAGACAACATAACATCTTCCGATCTTCGGGGTCCATTCGGTGAACCAACATTGTGTGATTTCAATTTTAAACGGCATACCGCATTTACGAAGTAATAGAACATTCAGAAAAAACACATCAAACGTGCTTATAACCTACACATAGCGTCACGGGACGTTGTTTCCACAAGCAATCATCATAGTTTCCTAGTATATAGGCATTTAATGAACCGAATGGGAACCAGAAAGAACTATTTGGTTCCACGTTCTCGTTCTATCCGGGGAACTAGATAGAGAACCAAGTCAGGTCACAATGGTTCTCCCCCAGGACAAAAATTAGAAACAAATTTGATTCCACGTGCAACCAGAATGTCTGTTGTGTACTTCATTTGGTTCTTTAAGTTGGTTCTTTAGTTCTTCGTAAAGAACCAAAACCTATTTGTTTTGTTCTTCGTGTGGTTCTTTTTTTGGTTCTTCGCGAAGAACTAAAACGTATTTGTTTGGTTTTTCGTTTTGTTCCCCTACTGGGACACACCTGTGAACCAAATTTTCTGTGTGTGTGTGTGTGTGTGCAGACGTGTGTGACACGGTAGTATGCGCATCCACTTTTGCTATGGCACTTGGGAGCAGATTGGTCATTGCTGGTTCGTGGATGCGATCAGATACATATATGGAAGTGAATTTATATGGTGTTCAGTGAATGATTCGTTAATTTGCAAATTAATGAATAACCATTACCATTATTTGCCACGTTCTTCACTAAAATTGTCATTGGCATTACACGTACTTTCATACTGAGACATAACGCTTTACCATTACTATTACTTTCAAAGCAATGCAGGACATACATGTGTAAAACCCATGTAAATAGTAACATACTCCAGTAAATTATTGCTTGAGTTATGGTGTAACAGATTATTCTATCTGGTAAAAAGCCTTGCAAACAATGATAAGCTCCGGTAAAACACGTGTAATCTCCATGTAAAAAAGATACACCCTTGTAAATTCCAAGTAAAGGATGGTAAACCACACTCTCGTAAAATGCTCGTGAAACTGGGCAAACCCATTTAAACCCATGCAAATCAGAACATACTCTAGCAAATTCTTGGTGTCACGGTTTACTAAATTACACTATGGTAAAACCCTGGTAAACAACTCTATATCCTGGTAAAATCCACGCATTGCCCGTGTAAAAGGGACATACCTTTGTAAATTCCAAGTAAAGTCATGCTGTACCCTACATTACTCTCGTAAAATGCGGTGAGTCAGGGCATATATGGGCATAAAACCCATGTAAACCCATGAATATAAAAATACACTTTTGTAAATTATTGGTGCAGTCAATGTGTAATATATGTGCTTGTGAAACGGGTCTCAGGAACCACCTTTTTAAATTACTTCACGCGGGAAAACGCGCTCTTAAAAACGCTATATTAAGATACGATAATCGTTGGCGGTCAGTATTGTTAATATGATCGTACGTGACACGTAATGGAGCAACCGCCAAGTTGATCATTAAGTTCAATATTACAATAATTATAGGATGTTCCGTACAGGGTACTAGCAGTGTACTACATGTGCTACACCACTCGGAGAAATGTCTGTGTCATCACACTAAAATACCATGTTAGAACTTGGATTGATATATTCGTAATCGTATATAGTCACCAATAGCCGGGTTACTACCTAACATTGCCCATTTAGTGAACTATTCAAACCCAGCATTAAAATCATGGTTATTATCAGTCCAAACATATGACTAACATTCTAACATCAGATAATAATAGTTGAGAACCTGGTGTGAATTGAACTGTGGTGGGGTCTCAAGCATATCTACTCCTGCACGTCAGAACAAAATTATGCCATTAAATGGCATAAGTAGCTTGAGGATGGAAGCGACCCATCATCCCACAGCGAAATCAACCAGACCAACAAGTCCTCGATGTCTGCAATCACATTACCACAACTACCGGTACAGGTTTAAATTTTTAATGGATTACTTTTTCATGAATGCAGTAGTAGGTACTGTATGTACATGTAGTGACTATATACGATTACGAATATATCAATCCAAATTCTAACATGGTATTTTAGTGCGATGACACAGACATTTCTCCGAGTGGTGTAGCACATGTAGTACCCTGTATATATATCACAGCAGAAGTTTCCTTAGAATTAATGGATGGAAATGGAATGCACCTTAATATTTGAATCGGACATAGATTACCTGTTTACCTTTGCTGAAGGCAATCAATGCAATACATGACAGCTATGTAGAAAAAGAAAATATTGAATGAAGTGTAGTGAATATGATGCGTCACTTTAATATTGAGTCGGACATAGATTACCTTAGATAAAGGCAATGAAAGTGTCAATGACACTGTAGCTCAACTTGGAAAGGGAAAAATTTCATGTATTATAGTCAATGGAGTGATTAGGAATGTGGAAAGTTGAAAGGCCAAGTTAAGGAAATAGTAAAATCCAAGATGGCTGCTGGTGGCCATGATTTTGGTCGAATAACCCAAAAATGACTCGTTCCCATCTACATGTCATTGTTAACATTCATGACAAATTTCATGAAGATCTGACCAAAGCTACGACCTGCAGCCCGCTCCAAAGTATTTAGTCAAGCAAAGAGTAAAATCCAAGATGGCTGTTAGCGGCCCACGCCAATGGATTGAATTTTTAAATCCAAGATGGCCGCTGGCGGCCATGTTTTTTTGCCGAATAACCCCAGAATGACTCCTTCCCATCTACATGTCAATATTAACAGCCATGCAAAATTTCATGATGCCAATGGATTGAATTTTGAAATCCAAGATGGCCGCTGGCAGCCATGTTTTTTTGCCGAATGACCCCAAAATGACTCGTTCCCATCTACATGTCAATGTCAACATTTATGACAAATTTCATAAAGATCAGACCAAAGATACGACCTGTAGCCCGCGCCAAAGGATTTAGTCATGCAAAGAGTAAAATCCAAATTGGCTGCTGGCGGCCATGTTTTTTGGCCAAATGACCCCAAAACGACTCGTTCCCATCTACATATCATTGTTAACATCCATGACAAATTTCATGAAGATCTGACCAAAGCAACGACCTGTAGCCCGCGCCAAACGATATAGTCATGCAAAGAGTAAAATCCAAGATGGCTGCTGGCGGCCATGTTTTTTGGCCGAACGACCCCAGAATGACTCGTTCCCATCTACATGTACATGTCAATATTAACATCCATGCAAAATTTCATGATGATCAGACAAGCAGTACGACCTGTAGCCCACGCCAATGGATTGAATTTTTAAATACAAGATGGCCGCTGGCAGCCATGTTTTTTTGCCGAATGACCCCAAAACTACTCATTCCCATCTACATTTCATTATTAACATCCATAACAAATTTCATGGAGATCTGACCAAAGCTACGACATGTAGCCCGCGCCAAAGGATTTAGTCATGCAAAGAGTAAAATCCAATATGGCTGCTGGCGGCCATGTTATTGTGCCGAAAGACCCCAAAACGACTTGTTCCCATCTACATGTCATTTATAACATCCATGACAAATTTCATGAAGATCTGACCAAAGCTACGACCTGTAGCCCGCACCAGAGGATTTAGTCATGCAAAGAGTAAAATCAAAGATGGCTGCTGGCGGCCATGTTTTTTGGTGGAACGACTCCAAAATGACTCGTTAACATCTATAACAAATTTCATGATGATCACACAAACAGTACGACATGTAGACCGCGCCAATCGATTTAATTTTGAAATCCAAGATGGCTGTCAGCGGCCATGTTTTTAGGGACGACCAGCTGGGCGCAGCCCAGCCGCGCAGGGTCGTCTTTATACTAAGTTCGCTTTCGAACATGGGCGCCGCCATCTTGAATTAGGGGCGCCGCCATCTTGAATTTGAGGGGCCGCCATCTTGAAACGTCATTGCAATTATATTAAAACTACAAAATGTTACATTTCACATAGCTAACATAACAGTAATCATTGCTTGTAGACATTACATGGTTTATAATACTTTAAACAATAATCATTACTTAAATCATAAATGTTGCCGATCTGACTCGGGTTGCTATGCCATTCGGGAAATTACGAAAAGCTGCACATTTTCGTTAGCCACATCGCGAAAACAACATTACTCATCTTGTAAATGTCTAAAATGTTTGTCATATCACTAAATAAACTTTTCTTTAGTTTATTAAATTAGTAAAAGCACGTTCACGTAATCTGTTAGGTTACGTCATATGTTGTATCCAACGCGACGTCATATTGGCACGCGCATTTCCCCGCGAAAGTTATTGACGTTTTGACAGCGACATAGCAACACAAAGCAGGCATAATGTTGACACGGTTGGCATTAGGTTTGGTTGGGTTGACGTTGTTTCATAGTGCATGGCTCCGAGTCCGCGCTGGTATAAATGTAGCTCCATGCAATTGTAATAAAACTCATCAAATCCAAACCAATAAAATAGCTATAGGATTTGTACAGGTACAAACAAAAACATGTTCTTGGAAATTGAATGTTCTTCCTTACTTATATTCTAATGATTTGGGTTGTGATTTGAAACTAACAACCCAAATTATGATGGGGTTAAACCCAAGTTCTCACTCATAAGAACCCCAATTCCAACCAAGGCCAAGGGTTAATTGTGGAAGCGAGTACAACTAATATTTCATCCAAATTGAGATTGGGCATATGGGCCAGTCGAAAAAATGGTCCCGGGAGCCACGAAAGGCTGAAAGATGTGAGTGCAATATGATAATTCTGAGGTAGACCCCACCCCCTACCACAAGCAACCAACTTCGTGTATGTAATTGGTTATAAGAAATATTTATAGTTATTTAAATCTTGACGTTCATAAAAGTCAACACCTATTAGTCTGAGTAGTGCAGGTAGTGACTGCACGGTCGTCCTTTTTTACATGGATTTCAATGCCATAATTTCTTGTTTGGCCAATGACCCCAAAATGACTTGTTCCCATCTACATGTCAATGTCAACATTCATGACAAATTTTATAAAGATCAGACCAAAGGTACGACCTGTAGCCCGCGCCAAAGGAAATTGTTGACGGACACACACACGCACACATGGACGACGTTGAGCTAATAATGAATATGTGATGTGTCGCTTTTAATGAATTGGCAATGACAGCAGTATGGAAACGGTCACTGCGGTGGAGTTACGATACATGCCGTTAGGTTATGATACACGGTCTACAGGTATTAGCGGGTTGTCACACCAGACGTTGAAGAAAATTATGATATATGTCCATGAGGATCTTTTTAAAGATTGGGTAAGTGTTGGCGCTGGGTATTGCTGTTAAAATAGTCACATCCATTAAAACCGCCATAAACAGAATTAATATTATAAACAAACCTTGTTCTTATACCAATCATAAATACATGTATCACATTAATTTCAGCATGTTGTTATGTTAGTACTTTGTGTTACATTGTATGTAAGCAAACGTCATCTTATGTAAACAAACAGTACATGTACATGTATGTAAAGAGTATGCGATAAGCAAAACACTCAACACCGAGTAGACCCCCACTGCATATACATGTATATGAACTTTTGTTAGAAATGCCACCGTTATTTACAACATACCGCATTACCGGTATAGCCATTTAATAAGCTAAATCTCAGATTTTGGTGTTGAATGGGTCACCATGAATCACTCTCAACCTAATCAATCGCCACGGTGTTTTGCTTATCGCTCACTATTTACATGCTGTATATATACAAACGCTCCGCTCACACAAAGTGTTTTGCGGAAAATAACGCATTCTTAATATGATGATTATTCTATACTATTAGGATATTATTGAGGAATTTTTCATAATTTGGTAACTGTTATTTCTAAATTATTACTTATTACATGTGCATATGTACATGTACAGTAGCTGATGTGCCTGACTTCATCCGGGCTCTTTAGGGAACAACGTTGCCAACCGGTATACATGTACAATGCATGAGTATATATCGAGGTCGCAGTCAAGGACACAGTCGCATATGAAATTGGACCCACCCATATACATGCAGTTCCCGGGATCAAAGTAGGCCTTTCGTACATTAATAATTTAATTCCAAATTTGAGTCCGATCAGTCGTGCAGTTTTCAAGTCTATAACACATAGAGACAGAAGTTCTAAAATATAACATAATAGACCAAATGATGTACCTGATTTCGTCCGCGCTATTTAGGGATTTCTCTATGATCGCCTCCGTTTGGACAAAATATACAGCATCTGGACAAACGATCAGTCGAGGTCCAGAAACATATGAGTGTATGTGCGCTACCGGTAGGTCAATGTCAAGGACAGTCGCATGTGAAATTAGACCTGCCCATATTGTTTCCAGGATGAAAGAACCCTACCGTACATACAATGTACATGTACCAATCGATTGGTTGAGGTCCAGACACATGCCTATAGTATATGAGCACATACCTACATGTATATGAGCGAGGTCATGGTCAAGGACATGGTCACTCATGAAACTGGACCCGCCCATTTCCGGGATCAAAGTAGACATACAATACATGTACCCCGCTGGACAAAACAAGTGTCCATTGGCACCGCGGTGTATTTGCTGTTCGGCTGCGGTGTCAGAGTTTGTAACTGAAGTTGAGCACTGCGGCCGAACGGCAAGTACACTGCGGCCAAACGGCAAGTTCACTGCGGCCGAAAGGCAACTACCCTCACGGTCGAATGACATGTACACCGTGGTTAAATTTCTGGTTTGTATTGTCTTTTTTCAGTTTGACGAAAGTACACCGTGGCAAATACACCATGCCGAATGGCAATTACATCGCGACCCAACTGTAGTTAGCCGGTGGATCCGCGGTGTAGTTGCATTTCGGCCGCGGTGGCAATGCTAACCGCACCGCAGTTAAGTGGACCAACACATAGACAGAAGTTCCGAAAAACAACCGATGAACAAATGACCGACGATGAAAAACAACTAACGAAAAAACACACCGGCTGACGAATGGTGGCAAATGACAGATAAATGACGAGGATGACGATGGCAAATGACAACAAACAACAACGAAGAAAAATACCGACTGATGACAAAAAATGACTGATGACGAAAAACAAATGGCCAACGACTAACACGGTGTCGAACAATCGATGACGAAAAATTACTGATGACGAAAGACAAAGACAAACAGGATGTCGAATGATCGACGACGAAAAATGTCTTGATGACAAACACATCGACCCAGGCCTGCAGGTTTCAAAATTATGTGTAACATACAGTACATGTATTTTTTGTTCGCCTGGTTTGTTCTTAGGTAATCCTAGTTCAAATCTACGGGATATAATGTACCCTGCTGGACAAAACAAGTTTCCACTTGACCACGGTGCAGTTAGCATTGCCACCGCGGCCGAAATGCACTATGTACATTGTACACCGCGGCTCCTCTGGCTAACTACAGTTGGGCTGCGGTGTACTTGCCACAAAAACCACGACTGATGACAAATGAACAAAGGATGAAAACAAACGACCAACAATAAACACACGACGACAAACTACCAAGGACGAAAAACGACAGACGACAACCAAACACGAATGACGACAAACACACTGACTGTGACACTGACGACCAACGAATGACGACCACAAATTGTCAAATGATGAAAAATGATTAAATGAGATAATAATCAAAATTTTATTTTTAAAGCAAACAGACCTACCTTTAAAAAAATCTTGGATTTGGAGAAAAATGCCTCCATGAGCATGCATTGTGCTGTTGTGTTCACAACACCACAAGAATCCTCATCACATATCAATTCCTTGAACTTAAGTTGAAGTTGAAGATGGTAACTAGGAAATATACTACAATTTTAGTATCCATTACAATTTACACGTAACACAGAATTCGTTCTTCATTTTTTATCTTTCTTTGAACTTCGAACTTTTTGGTTGATTGAATGATTCTGGAATCTTGATCATTGTTGTCTGTAACAGTTTACAGTGAAGCCTAACTCAGTAACTGTCGATTGTCACGAAATCAAGCGATTAATTAATCTACGTACACTCGTACACAAGTTTGTGAAAATTGTTTGCCATGAAGCGAAGGTGAAGGCCTTATCGGTCTATGGGATATACGGAAGTAATTTCCTATCAAGTAAATGCCGTAAGCCGGATGACACTGACAGGGCGGTCGCTAGACGGGGGATAATTAATTATTATGCTAATGATATACCAATGATTTTAATCAGATGAAAAGGCTGTAATTAATCCTCGGAAGTAGGGTAAACTTGAAAGTCGGGTACATTCTATAATCTGGGAATGAATTTGATCAGTTGTTGTTGTTGTCTGCATATTCCTCCGTTATATCGGAGCACCCTGTAGTTTCTGCTGGATTCTGCGCAGTCACCACCCAGGCGTCACGTGTGAAATTCACAAATAAACGTACCCGGTACTTTCTCTCATGGTATAGAAATATATAAAATATATATGACGTCATAATTCACCTGCATTTAGGTAAAAAGCACCCTTGGTGGTTGCTAGTAAAATAGTCACATCCATTAAAACCGCCATAAACAGAAATAATATTGTATTATAGACAAATATTGTTGTTGTACCAATCATAATTATCGCGTAAATTTCATGTTCTTGCCATGTTGGTACTCTGTGAAAAGGGAATATGGTCCTGAAAAAATAAATATTTTCTTTCAATATACCGATAATATATATATAAAATGTCCATTGGGCGCATATAATCTAATATTCGGCCGCCAATCGTTATTTTTATAAGGATTAAAAAAAATTAAAGTCACGTTATCATGGGCCCGATCACATGATTGTCACATGTAAACAGAAGCATAGCAAATGATCGATCACGTGGTAACTCATTGTCAACGCATAGATACGCAACGGTGGTATATAAAGTTTGCATGCGCAAAGCGATCATGAATTCGATCGTGGCTTTTGAAGTTTGTCGCGTTATGGGAGAACACTGCGAATGCAAAACTTCGCCCAAATACATCGCAGTTCTCGTAATTAAACATCTTTATCGTGTTATTATTATATGTATCGCGATGTGTTCTTATTATACAGCCATGCCCGTATATTACGTATATTATTCGGTTTTGCGCGCAGTTATCTATATAAACACGTGCTCGTGTTTATCTTCTTTTTTTTTCGTTACCGGAATAGTCCAAGTAATATTATATATTCATATAAAGATTGCATATATATGCGAAGACTTGCACAGTTATTAGACAATTGGACAGATGCCCTTAGTCGTGTGTCAATAGAGAGCGTTTCGTTTTAATTTATCGTAACGCGGTAAAACAAAAATAATTCGGTTTATTGCTGTCGGATTTAATCAATTATAATCATTATCAATTATAATAAGCCATTCATTAGCAATGTGATATGATAAGTTCATTTTCATAGTTATGAATTATGTATATATTAGGGCAATAGGGTGTTCATATATATTTCGGAATATTGCTTCCCCACCCCCACAAAACAATCTTGCCGAGTGTCACTGATGAAAATTCGCTGCGTCTATGCATGGTTAGTTGCCTATAAAATTTGCACTCTAGCGACTCGGTCTATTGAATATCCCGGTCATAAATCGACATCTTTGTGTCAATTAGGATTATAAAATATATAAAGTTTGCCGTGGTTCGTTTAAACATCCAATTATATATAACACTTTAAAGGAGGGATAATAATCCGGTTTAATATGTAATCACATATATAAGCGCTCTTTATTCGCACAATATCGGGAATAGGCTTAACAGTGAACGCTCTTTATTGAGTCATGGTAAAGGAGCATGGGGACTCGACTTAGAACAGTTGTCATCGTGATTATTTACTGATTACACCAATACACGTAAATACATGTACACGAACTTGCTATATACATGCTTTATATATCAGTCATAGCAATTTCTGGTTTATTAAACTCTTTTTATTCGCACCATATTAGGAATATTCTTAACATGGAACGCTCTTTATTGAGTCTTGGTGAAGGAAAATGGGGACTGGACTTAGAATAGTTGTCGTATGGAATACTTTACTGAATTATTCACCAACATACTCCTCACTTTAACTGCAATTGTATGTATTCGTAACCAAGACTGACTCGTCAATTAAACGCTCTTTATTTGGTATATGTATTCTGTATGTAGTTTCTGATTTTGCGCAACGGGTTACCCCACAGAAATCCCGCCAAATGTCACGTAAACGAACATCGTTTGGAAATGAATGCAGAATTATACCTAAATGAAAGTCACTATACCGGCCACAGCCGAAAACACTGCATTCATTTGGCATTGTCACAAATGAATAGTTGTAAATACGGGACACACGGGGAATCTATATGGAAAATTAAAACAACATCGTGAACACGCACCCGAATAGAGTTCGCATGTCGGCTCGTGTTTTATAAGCTTTATTTTTGACACGAAAGTTGTACCTACCCCGCTCAATCGTCCTTCTATATCTTTTTTTTCTTCAAAACAATAACCTTCCAAACAGCACTTATGACAAATCACAAGTGAAGATAACTCAGCGGGCGATGACAATTCACCACGTGTACACAATGCTATTGACATACCCCGCAGTAATTCAATTACACTCACGCGCTGATGTCGATTCCGCATTTCCCATCGCCACTCGTATGACGTCATATAGGTAGACACAATTAACTCCGACACCGATTCCGTGTTTTGAATTAGTTTACTCATTTGACGTCATATGAGGATTTGCGACGGAGATAGCCAACAACCGGTGGGGGTATTATTTATTTATTTCTCGCCTTATTTATTACGCGATTGTTATGGGACTTGTATCATTGTGATCACAATAGGGGTGGCTTTCCGATAGTGTTTTGTTGTTTCATCAGAATAGCAATCCTTTAAGTAAATACACGCTATGTTATGTAAACAATCATTACGTAACGAGAATGCAATCAGCAAAACACACACCACCGTGGAAACCCCATAAAGTGAAATTTGCTTAGAAACGGTCACCAAATTGTTTACAACATAAAGGTATAGCGCTCGTTAGTACCCGCCACTCAAGACTCCGGTCCTGAATGGATCACAGTGAATCATTCTCCCAAAAATCGCCACAGTGTTGAATGTTTTGCGTATCGCTAAATATTTACGTGATATATGTAAACAAAGTGTGTCTTGTGGATAATATCTCATTCATACTATCATTATACTATCCTGTTAGTATATTCTTGGGGAAATTTTCATAATTTGTTAACTGTTATAACCTATAACGAAGGCCATCCGTGCCTTTAATGTTTTTTTCGTTTCTGAATATCTCCGTTATTTAGTGAATATAGATTTCTTTAAAAAACAAAAACGCTCTTTGAAAAATGCTTTACTTCAAAAGCCACCAGTTACATTGTACTTCAAATTCTGGCGCTACAACCATGGTGCTTTTCGATATGTTGGTTTCAGTCAGGTATGGATTTTGTGAATAACTGAATTCCCTAGTATTAATGTTATGTGGCAGCTAATACCACAGCCTGAGGTTTCGACTGATGTGATCTAATACCACACAATACTATACAAGTAATACCAGGGGAATGGTAGTATGAGTCTAATTTCTAGACTAGCCTGGTATGTTGTCATTGTGCAGTTCAAACTTCAACACGTACACACTGATCCTACCAAACGTATTTCAACCACGCAGAGACAATAATGTAGGTGTATTGGGTTGTGTTTATTGTTTTGTTTTGTATTGTTAAGTCCAAAATGGAAACAACTCTAAAAGTAGGAGTCCAATCAATCTCAAACTTGCTGGTATATAGGCTCCCATGTTTGTTAATGTTTTGTATGTAATGGCAATAACCCCGGATGTACCAGGATATAATAACTGTTTACATGATTTTACCATATTTTACCGGGGTAGACCCTGATATTATTTTTACAAGGGCCTGGGAAAAACTTTATTTCTTTTGTGATACGAAAATCATATTTTGTACTTTAACAAGAAGCAAATAGCATATTATTTTCCGCAACAGGGGACATTGTAGAACCAAAATTAATTCCAGTTATGTTTATATAACCAAATGCTTTCACATTCCTTCCCTGCGCTATGTTTTGTTTCTGAATAATAGATACTCTCTGGAACTCACAATTTACTGCTCGGTTCTTTTCGAATAAATAACCAGCTTTATCGTGTTGTTTCCAAATTGATTAAACACGGAACTTTAAACTTGATGCATCGTTCCAACGAAGAACGAGTTGGTTATGTGGTCATGAAGAACCTATATCATTAGTTCAGCCGCAAGGAAAGTTTTAGAACCAGAATAATACGCCTATTGGATTCTGAAGTGTGCTTGCATGGGTGTCATTCGATAGTATAAGTAAACATTTAATTGCTATACTAACTTAGATAATGTTAAGTAT
The DNA here is from genome assembly GCA_032622095.1 of Siphonodentalium dalli. NCBI lineage: Eukaryota > Metazoa > Mollusca > Scaphopoda > Gadilida > Siphonodentaliidae > Siphonodentalium > Siphonodentalium dalli. The sequence goes on from CP136063.1 coordinate 261,753,382, forward strand.
TTTGACGGTGATATCAATAAAACAATAAACTATAGTGTGACAAAATGAAGACCAAATTGTGGTCTTTTGAGTTGAAGCCTGAAACGTTGTACACATATTTTGGGTCGTCCAACCAACAGAATATGACATGAAACTAATTGAAAAAAGAACGTTGTTGGTAAAAATCATTGCAACCATTTTAAGAATCCACCCGGTATTTTAAGGAGGACGTGAACAAATTCAGGATACACAATCCTGGTGGGTGTATCTGAGAGCCGATTGCAGATTTGTCCAATGCCATGTAAAGATAAATAACGACCACTAAAATTATTTCTAATGTTCAGGCTTATATACTGGACCAAAATAGAGCGTTGACCAAGAGAAGGGGCTCCTAGTTTCAATAATTACCCACTATTTGTTCTTATTGTAACACGATGTCAGGGGCTGGGTCCCGCTTTATATGTATAACTGTCTGACTGACTGCCTGACTGTCTTCTTGTTAAATCGCAAGCGGTTATATATGTATGTTGGTCGTTTTCAAGTACACTGTCATCCATCAGCGGTGAAGGTTCGTGACTATGGGACTGTGACTATTATGTATGTAGAACATCCATCACTATCTAACAATAGATATAGTGTTCGTGTGATGGACCCGGGCAAGAACTGCAGAGTACATGTCCAGGTACTCCGGAGTACCTGTCCAGTAACCAACTGAGCCCTCCAAATTAGGAAAATATACAAATTTCATGATGTGGCATGTTACATTCCAAATGTTGCCACGGCGTTTCACATGGCATTGGTTATTGCCGTGGTTATGTCGAGAGAAATCTTGAAATTGAGGTATTAAATAGGGCAATGCTAATCTGTACGATTCGATGCGATTCGGAATTTTTCTTCTGATTCGATTCGATTCAAAACCGGCCGTCCTGATTCGAATTGTATCAAATCATTGGCACCAGTTAACAAAATGCGGCGATAATGGCCCTTGTACTGTTGTGTTTGTTTACGTAAATGCAATGACATCGCTCCCTCACTATACATATATTACCAGAGGGAGATCAAACTAATACATACCTATCATTGCTATTGACAGTCAAATCAACAAGGACGGCGTTGTGGATTCAAGAGACTCCAGAAAAAGACTGAAGGTATGATATTTTAAACATTTGATTTAATTAGTCAATTTCCAGCTAAGGGTGGCCGTCGTTGTCTACACACTGCCAAATATGATATTCTTGTTTTAAGACATATTTTTCTGGGGAGTACACTGCACAAATTATAAAAATATTAAACACATGTTGTGCTTTAATGTATGCATGTATCAATGGACATGATTGTATGGTCGATATATCATACAGCGAGAATGGACACTGGCATACAATTATATGTAATTACTGCAGATGATAAAATTGATACATGTAGATTATATCTCATACTACCTACCCCAAAGTTCTGATTAGGCAAATATATTGTACCTGTGGTCATATGAAGAATTTATGGCTGACAAAATATTAGTTGCATATTTTAGACTAAAAAGAAATTGAAAATATTCTGATAATTTATTTTTCAGCAAATGTTTAGATTCAAATTGCAATAAGTTGGAAATACCCCAACCACATGAAGACACATGAAGACAGTAAATTTAATGATTTTAGTTTGCATATACATGTATGGCGGCAGGGTCCGCGCTGGACCGAAATTTACTTTTGCCAAATAATTTGCCAAATGAAAATATATTTTGCCAAATTATTTTAGCAATTGCCAAATGCTATCCCCGATATTATCATTTTCTGCAACCGTAAGTCTTATGTTCCGAAACCCGCGGTTTGAACGACTTTTGATATCGATAGAAAAGCAGTAGTTAATAATTAATTATACTCGCATCTCTATTGTGGTTTCTCATACAACAATAAGCCGATCACCGAAAAATACAATGGTAGAAGGGTTTCTCCATCAGAAGGGCACATCACAGGAGTATTAGTAATCCCTCCAGCCATCAGTACTAATGCTATGAGATTAACTGCATCTTAATAGAGGTGCTAACTTTCCCTAAACCTTATAAAACACAACTAATATAATTATATTGTAAGAGTTTCCTGAACTTAATGGTATTGATTTACCATATATTTCAAATTGCTTGAGGAATTAAAAAGTGACTTGCAAAACTTTTGCCGAATGAAAATATTTTTTGCCAAATGTGAATTATTTTTTGCCATTGGCAATTTGGGAAGTGGCAGCGCGAACCCTGTATGGCGGAAGAGTTGTCGACGTTTTTCTGTCTCATTAAGCACTCCACAATTCAGTGATGTTATGTTATTAATAGACATAATGAATACACGGCATACGCAGATAACCAAATGCTTTCCGAGAATAGTAACTATCGCGACACCAATGTAAATATACATACACAGGGGAATAACAACAATACAAACAAATGCTTTCCGAGAATAGTAACTATCGCGACACCAATGTAAATATACATACACAGGGGAATAACAACAATACAAACAAATGCTTTCCGAGAATAGTAACTATCGCGACACCAATGTAAATATACATACACAGGAGAATAACAACAATACAAACAAATGAAAACAAGAACCAGTGATATAGCGGCGTCATGATGTCGCAAGATCGCCGGATTCCAGACTTGTTCCAAGGCATTTGTTCTACACAAGAACATTATTTTGCCAGCGAGGTTGTTGGACGATTGCACACAAAGCTCGTGTGCGCATGCTTGTCTTCTTGTAACCCAACTCGTAATTATGGTCGAAGCAAAATAGTAGGTATTCAATTGACGCAGTTCACCATATTCATAATTCTTATTAGTAGTTGTTCATTATGCGAAAGGTCTCAAACACTTCGTAATGACGAAATTGGATTTCGATAACTCTAACTAACTATGTCAATATCACGAAATAATATTTTATTACACATGTATAATGAAATAACATTTAAAACAAAATTTCGTTAAGACGGAATAATTATTGCGATATTGCAAAATATTTAACAATATATACATGTAAAATGTTTTCACATTTCATCTGCAGTGCTTCGTAGATACGTATACACACGTGCATCATTGAAATGGTGTGATACTTAGTTTTAATTGTAGGTGGTGCGAATGCTCGTCGTGATGATGGTGGCATTTTGTGTTTGCTGGTCACCATTTATGATTTGCCGATTCCTCTCTGATGTTGGTGTCGATATTCCGGACTGGGCGTTAGGGTTATATGCACGGAGACGTGGGTTCACTGTTAGCTACATCCTACAGACAGTGGCATATGCCAACAGCGTTATTAACCCGGTTCTCTTCATTTGCATGTCGACGTGAGTTATTCTAATGATAATCCTCAACGTACGCTCATAATTTGAAACATATTATAGATTTTTGTCGTTTTGATTTCGAAATTTTAACTTTGAGCTACGATTACTGGAAACTGATGGAGTTGGGTCGAGGGTCAAGTCACATGCAGGTAACAATTCAGTTCATATGATGCATGGATTGCCCAACTGTAACTCATTATATGCTACTGTTTGACGGACTATGCCTCAGATGGCTGACATAGATAATAAGATAGAAACATTGAACATGAAAGCAAAACCTAACTGGGAAAAGAACATTATGAATAATCAATATAAAGACACCACATGTGAATGCTAAAGATGGGGACGTGGCTGTTATAAGCGCCATGCTTTCTGCCAAATCCCATTCTCTAATATATATAACTAGCCGATGAGCCCGACGTTGTCCGGGCTATTCAAAAAACCAAATTTCAAATCGATAGCTCTACCCAGCCCGACGTTGTCCGGGCTATTCAAAAACCAAATTTCAAGTCGATAGCTCCACCCGTTTCCGAGATCTGGTCTGCGCATGCGCGAAGCTTGCGTCGCACGGGCTCGGCGACCCAATACAATTCGTATCCGGGGCAAGATACATTCACATAGCAAATTTCAAGTCGATAGCTCCACCCGTTTCCGAGATCTCGTCTGTGCATGCGCTGCACGGGCGTCGCACGGGCTCGCCAATACGACGACTACGACCGCCTGGTCAAACTACACACATGTACCAAATTTCAAGTCGATAGCTCCACCCGTTTCAGAGATCTCGTCTGCGCATGCCCGACGTTGTCCGGACTATTCAAAACCAAATTTCAAGTCGATAGCTCTACCTAGCCCGACCTTGTCCGGGCTATTCAAAAACCAAATTTCAAGTCGATAGCTCTACCCGTTTCCGAGATATGGCCTGCGCATGCGCGAAGCTGGCGTCCCACGGGCTCGGTGACACGATAAAATTCGTATCCGGGGCAAGATACATTCACATAGCAAATTTCAAGTCGATAGCTCTACCCGTTTCCGAGATCTCGTCTGCGCATGCGTGAAGCTGGCGTCGCACGGGCTCGGCGACCCGATAAAATTCGTATCCGGGGCAAGATACATTCACATAGCAAATTTCAAGTCGATAGCTCCACCCGTTTCCGAGATCTCGTCTGCGCATGCGCGAAGCGGGCGCCGCACGGGCTCGCCAATACGACAACGTCGACCGCCTGGTCAAACTACACCCACATACCAAGTTTCGTCCCGATCGGTCGAGAATCGTAGATTTGTATAAATGACAGACAAACATACAGACAAACAGACAAACAGACAAACAGAGGTCTTCAAAATATATATGAGACTAGCCGATGAGCCCGACGTTGTCCGGGCTATTCAAACACCAAATTTCAAGTCGATAGCTCCACCCGTTTCCGAGATCTGGTCTGCGCATGCGCGAAGCTGGCGTCGCACGGGCTCGGCGACCCGATAAAATTCGTATCCGGGGTAAGATACATTCATATACCAAATTTCAAGTCGATAGCTCTACCCGTTTCCGAGATCTCGTCTGCGCATGCGCGAAGCTTGCGTCGCACGGGCTCGGCGACCCAATACAATTCGTATCCGGGGCAAGATACATTCACATAGCAAATTTCAAGTCGATAGCTCCACCCGTTTCCGAGATCTCGTCTGTGCATGCGCTGCACGGGCGTCGCACGGGCTCGCCAATACGACGACTACGACCGCCTGGTCAAACTACACACATGTACCAAATTTCAAGTCGATAGCTCCACCCGTTTCAGAGATCTCGTCTGCGCATGCCCGACGTTGTCCGGACTATTCAAAACCAAATTTCAAGTCGATAGCTCTACCTAGCCCGACCTTGTCCGGGCTATTCAAAAACCAAATTTCAAGTCGATAGCTCTACCCGTTTCCGAGATATGGCCTGCGCATGCGCGAAGCTGGCGTCCCACGGGCTCGGTGACACGATAAAATTCGTATCCGGGGCAAGATACATTCACATAGCAAATTTCAAGTCGATAGCTCTACCCGTTTCCGAGATCTCGTCTGCGCATGCGTGAAGCTGGCGTCGCACGGGCTCGGCGACCCGATAAAATTCGTATCCGGGGCAAGATACATTCACATAGCAAATTTCAAGTCGATAGCTCCACCCGTTTCCGAGATCTCGTCTGCGCATGCGCGAAGCGGGCGCCGCACGTGCTCGCCAATACGACAACGTCGACCGCCTGGTCAAACTACACCCACATACCAAGTTTCGTCCCGATCGGTCGAGAATCGTAGATTTGTATAAATGACAGACAAACATACAGACAAACAGACAAACAGACAAACAGAGGTCTTCAAAATATATATGAGACTAGCCGATGAGCCCGACGTTGTCCGGGCTATTCAAACACCAAATTTCAAGTCGATAGCTCCACCCGTTTCCGAGATCTGGTCTGCGCATGCGCGAAGCTGGCGTCGCACGGGCTCGGCGACCCGATAAAATTCGTATCCGGGGTAAGATACATTCATATACCAAATTTCAAGTCGATAGCTCCACCCGCTTCCGAGATCTCGTCTGCGCATGCGCGAAGCGGGCGCCACACGGGCTCGCCAATACGACAACGACAACCGCCTGGTCAAACTACACACACGTACCAAGTTTTGTCCCGATCGGTCGAGAATCGTAGATTTGTATTAATGACAGACAAACAGACAGACACACAGACAGACAAACAAACAGACAGACAAACAGACAGAGGTCTTCAAAATATATATGAGATATAACAAGAAATATTTTCTATAGAGTGACATAAGAAAGTATTTCTTGATGATTTTGAAAAGATTTACTGAGCTAAAGAATGTTTTCTCCGTAAAGAAAAAAGGTTCTCTTGGTTGAGATAGCACTATTATTATAACTATATACTAAAGCAATACAAACTAGAATGCAGTCACTGAAGCTGCATATATACTTGCGCCCATCGCACATTTGGCATGGTTTGTGGTGTATTGTCAACAACAGTTTGAACCACGGGTGCTGGCCCCTCGTTTGAGAGATCGATAAAAAATCTAGATATCAAATTTCAGTTGAGCCATCGCGTAAATATTTGTGTACGGACAGAATATTTCTGTTATCTCCAGTTGATCTATTACACTAATGGTGGTCTTAGTAATAGCGTACGAGTTGTTTGACATATTTATAGAACAATATAGACATCGCTCATAAGAAGGGTGTGAAGACGATTGGTTGCCGATTATGCTATATATTATATACCAATGGGTTAAATTACTAGTTTGACTAGAATGATTTGTGTATGCCATTGCACTTCAGCATCAAAACCATCAAAGTCAATTACAAATACCGACGCAATTAAATAAAAGACACACGATCATTGGCTAATCTTTTATTAACAGTGTGTCAATGTGAACATGCCCTTAGCGCCTGATCTACAGTTTTTGGGAACATATCGTCAAAATGTCTATTGCGTTGAGAATGAGAAAGCTTGTTTTCCCAGTTAATTAATAAGGCATTTTAATAATCCATGTTTCCACATTCACATTTTTCAGTGCAATTGTTTCTCAATTGAACCATGCGCTCGACTGTTTGGCCGGACATGGTTTATAAATATGCACCAGGATCTTTCGGAAATGTTTTGAACTTCGAAGAAATATATTCGCACTTCACTGTCTCTGCGAGAAAAAAAAACGATTCCGCACGCATCTTTTAGACATGATCTCAACTCATTTCCCGAGTTTCAAGTTACATAAAATAGGCTTCTAATGTGCAGTATTATTTCCCACTTATATGCTCCATGCATGGTATATATATTTATAATAATAAAACACGAAGCTGTTGGCAGATGGATCGGTTTAGCCTGCTGTGTAATAATACGAGTCCCAGCTGTCTGGACATCGACGCAATCATGTCTGGTGTTTTGCGCCCCCATGTAACTTGTGACTCCTGATGTGCGTTGTGGCGTCATGTCGTCTTTATCGGTTTCCAGAAAGAAATCTTTCAATATTGTTCTTTTTATGAACGATATATTACCAAAATAAAACCAGATAACAATGCAAATTAAGTATATATGTGGATTTAAATAACAATTGGTGCAACCATTTCATAATACCGCATGTGCATTCATTACATTATATAGTTCCGGTTTGACGTAACATATTCGCGGAAGTACAGACAAATAAACTGATAAACCGAGATCTGGACAGACCGAAAACATTACTTGCGTCCAGCATATACTGGCGCAAGTAACAATCAATTTGGGACATTTGGCGTTCGGAGCATATATAGCTATGGGAACACACTAATGATCTATCGCTACCTTACTCGTATTTAAATTCGTGCAGTACTATTTTTCGATCAGTATTAAATTCGCGCTCTTTGAATTCGCGCAACATGTGCGCGAATTGAAAACTGAAAAAATATTTTCGTAAAATGCTTGGATTTCATGACAATTTCAGATCTTAATCGTTAATGAAGATACGTGTGCATTTTAAACACCATTATTACGGTGGCTTTACATCTTGTATAATTTATCATAACTGCATCATCAATGTCTTGTGAAGACGGGTGTTTATACGCTCCAAATAATTATTCTAATATTGAAATAGTTATGAACATAATTGAAATGAACTCAAAAGAAGTAAAACCACAACCGCGAATAGAAAACTCACATCAGAAAAAAATCAAAACTTGGATGTGGGTTGTGTTGACATAACTAACTCAGAGAGTGTTCGATCAGGGTGTAATCCCACCGTTGCGAATAGGGATCGTGCTTTCGTGTATCTTCAGTCTGCAATATGTGTATCTCTTGCAAATATTTCAACATCTATGATGTTACCATGATTTGTTGCTATATACTTATGTCATATATCAGTAATGGTTTTGATGTTAATTGCCCGCATGTAAGTTATAGTAATAACCTTCTTATAGTATAACCTTCTTGTTCCCAGGTGCTTTGGTATAAACTTGGGTGTCGTACTATTTTTCGCTCAGTTTTAAATTCTCACACCGACGGGTGCGCGAAAAATAGTACTGCGCGAATTTAAATACGAGCAAGGTAAATGTATCACCTACATGGTATGTTCTAAAAATAGAACAATAAACTGTCCCACTTATAGTAATCTCATTTTATAATGAAATATTCCAAATAAAATCAATACTAATTGATAGAAGCGTTTCCGGACATGGGTCTTCAATTCATATTTATTATTTTATACCCACGAAACTATTTCAAAATTTCTATATGAAGAGATAATCCATCTTTAAAAAAGCTATTTTCATTTTCTTTTTTAATTTTCTTAAAATAAGAAATTATGGTTTCTTAACGTACCAGCAAATTTTCTAGGGGATGCACTTTCTTATTAAAGAAATGTATGTATATATTGTAGACTGTGTATTGTATACAATGCATACATACATACACACTTAAGCATAAACACCATTCATTGCCACATATTATTAGGCGTGTTGCATTTAAAGTGAACTAGCAGTTCTCATGTGATAAGAAATATCTACCGATGTCAAGAGATAATGCAATTTTATCAAATTGGTATGGTGGCACTACAATTGTTTATTTTCTGGGAGATCATATGGTGGCAAGAGCTTTTAGCGGAATAGATACATGTAGGAACAAGTACTCAATGTCTCCATACCAGCAACATCATTGCTCATTTCCTGCTGCGACCAGTGTTCGGATAAACTGTCAAACTGTTTTGGTCGGTATATAATAAGGGTTGTAGCTGAAATATTTGATAATAGTTAGTTCTTTCTTAGAAACTGATAAAAAAGAAAAGTAGTTTGATTGACGATTCTAAGATAGCTCCAATATGATGCTGTAAAAATCTGAACCCAACATAATTAATGTCGTTCTCTTTGGTAGGCAGGTAGTGAGCAAACAAACACTTCACTTGTATTGCACTGAACATGTGATTTATTGAATGACTTTACTGGGAGTCTTACTTATGTACCCAGTAGAATGCAGTGGTCCTGCTTGCATTATACATAGTTTTCAGGTGTTATGTGTTGGTTTGTGTGACCATTTCATCTACTGTTAGGGGATGCAGGTGGTACCCAGTTCGACACTCTCTGGATTACCAACACTTCCTGTGGGTTGGTTAGGCGGGTAACATCCGACTTGTCATTTGTGAACACAACACCGTTGTATATCCGTGTACTAGCTATTACTTTGTCATTGTACATCTGTCGACACGTATGGTCCATGCTTGCTCGTGTCTTAGTTAGCTGCTCGTTGATATGCACGCTGTTGTATTTGGCTTTTTGAGGTTTCTTGAGTTTATTCCGGCCCAAATAAAACCGTTTACGATCTTTGTAAATGTTGAACCTAACATAGTTTGACAGTATGTCCTTCGCCAGTCCTGAGTACCTTATCCTCGTATTTAAATTCGTGCAAAACTATGTTTTTTTTAAACTTAAAACTTAAAACTATGAATTTAAAACTGCGCAGGAAATAGTACGACTCCATAACGCTCAGTCTGTCAAGAATGTTAGACGTCTTTTGTCGTTTTCTCACACAGGCAGTTCCGTATAGCTCTCTACAAAAAGATCACAAGAAGGCAGCCGCTCGAGTCGTCTGCTAATACAACGTCCAGAACCGATGAATCCAAGACAGTTTCAACCAACGACATCGCATTAAAATGTGTTGCGACGCAGACCGCAATCACAGATACTGCTTAACAGTGGATAACACAGAGAAAGATAGTTGTATACGTTTATTACATTATTACGGTGGCCTGTAAGTGCCACGGTAAACAAAATTTTGATCCACGACAAAAACAAACTTTTCTCTGGCAGCAATACAACCTTTAACTCACGGCAAAACTAATCCGTGCCCAAATAAGTGCCACGGCCAAACAAACTTTTGATCCACGGCGCCATGAAAAAACATGCACCAAGTATACTGCAACAATATCCTGCTGGGAGCAAACGTCCAACTTTGGTAAATTTGCTTTTTTACCAAGCTGGAGGTGTAATTACTAGTGCACTTTAACGTGACACACTCTGTCAGTGCCATGGACACCGACTGTTTGATATGGTAAGACACGTGCTCAGAAAGTTATGGGGGTATGTTTTTGTCCCATGTAGAAAGGACAAGCGTTACAAAAGCTGGTAGAAGACAGACGTATTTCTAATGGTTATCTGCGTCTCAGTAGATACTTATAGAAGTAATTTTATTTATCATCGTTAACTGCGTGTAACCCTTGGGACAGAGCGGGACCGGCGTTACAGAAGTTTATAGAATTGATATTATTTCTCATGTTGTACCAGTTTTTGGTGTTTGATGTGTCCCAGTAGTAACCCTTACGACATAGTGCAACAAACGTTACAGCAACTTATAGAATTGATTTTATTTCACAGCTTTATCTACGTCCCAGTAGCAACTCTTTTTTTTTCTTTTTTCTTTTTTTTATTTAGCAGAAAGAATGACAAAGGAAGAAAGACACAAATTCACAGAAATTCATTCTCTCAATCCAAGGCTTGGAAGAGTGAGACTCTACCATGCCCTGTCCTACTTTCTTACATATAATTCCTAAAATATTTAAAGGCACACATTGTGTTTGGATAATTTTAACAAAGAGTGTTCAGGTTAAAAGTGAATTTTAGGCTACGCTAGTATAATTTATTTTTCTCCAGAAAATTGGCTCTATTTTGCTACAACCATGCTGATAACATAATTTTTTGTTTTTTGTTTTGTTTTGTTTTTCTTCAAAATATTTGGTTACATGTAGTATTTAAAGTTTGTATAATCAAAGTTCCAAACACTATGTGCAGTTTTAAATATTTTTACATTCTGAATTTACCAAAAAAACAATATAAATAGACAATCTAACATATTGCAACTGTATTGCAAATATTGTAGTTGTTGTAATTATTGGTTCGACAGCACTCGGGGAAAATACACAACGCTCTCTTGATGTTTCGGACTGTAGCTGAACAAAAATTGTGGTATTGTTAAGCAAACCGGCATATCTATTGACGTTCTCGGGGAATATGATTGGAAAGTAAAAATGATCGGTGTACTGAAATTGTACAGATATTGTATAAGTGTCTTCCGCTCGGGTACCAGGTAATTGATTTCTTTTGTGTGTTGTCCAGTCATTGTTAAGCTCGGGGTGTACTTTGTGCCTGAAAAATCTTGTTTTCAATTACACTATTATTTAATTTTTAAGGCATTTCGAAGTGTCAGCCATTGGTTATCGAATTCATGGTTCATGTTACATTTTGCGTTGTATCTCTCGCATTCATACCTAAATTGAAAATCACAAAGGAACGGTCGAAGTGATAGTTGTGTGGGCGTGAATTTTGTTCTATATATATATTGTTTCAGCACTAGTAGGAACATATTACTTTTTGAATTTTTGTATTCATGATCTATGCCAATAATTATATTCTTTTTTGTTAGATCAATGGGAAATTGGTTGTTTCTTGCCCATGTTTCAATTTCTATCATAAAGGTTTTGACGTGGGGACAGTCCCAGAAAATGTGAGAAATGGTTTCCTGTACGCTATGACAACGATTGCAAAAATCGTCGACTCGAAGGTTAGCCACCTTCAGAAATTTATTGGTACTAATAATTCGTGTGTTTATTCTGAATTGGAGCCACTGTAATTTCGTATCCGTTGTCGTTTTAAAGGGCATGCTCAAATATTCTTCCCAATTTTCTATTTTCTCGCCAAATTTGGATTCCCATTTTTGACATGCATTCGGCATGGTTTTCTCATTTGATAGAATTTTATAAAATAATTGACAGCGTTTTACACAACGGAGTATCGGAATGAGATTGTTTGGTATACATGGGTAGGGTATACGGATTAAGGGTTGGTTAAGAGAACTTGCCAATGACATAATATGACGCTTCATGCTGTTGAATGTTATGTAATCAACGCGGATGTTGAAAGTTGCATAAAGTGTGCGTGGGGTATGGAATGTATTATCTGATTGGAATAGATCATTTATAAAATATATTCCGGCATCTCTCCACGATTTAAAGTTGATCGACGAACCTCCGATTTTTATTTTCGGATTATTCCATACAGTTGAGGCCATAATACTATTATTTGAATTATTTAATCGCATAAATTTACACCATGCTGAGAAAACATCTCTCCAGAATGGATTTGCGAACTTGTCTGTTTGCTTTACAATATAATTTGGGTGATAAGTGAGAAAGAGTGGGTATTTTAAAAAAGAATTGCCATTGCATGGTGAGGCCCATTTCGATTGTTTGCAAACCAAGCGTCTAATCCAGCTAATTTTCATGGCGCTATCAAAGTTTTCAACATTAATCATCTTCAAACCTCCGTACATATATTCGGTACATAATTGTTTTCTTTTTATTCTATCGCGTTTGGAATTCCAGATGAAATTATATAGAATGGTATTTATGGTCTTCAAAAATGCTTTATCTGTACTTGGGAGGGTTATAAATAGGTGTGTCAATTTTGGTAAGATAAGGGATTTGACAACTGTTATTCTACCTAACGGGGTCAGGAGTCTGTGTTCCCCCGTTGAAAATGATTTTTGACATGCATTCGGCATGGTTTTCTCATTTGATAGAATTTTATAAAATAATTGACAGCCTTTTACACAACGGAGTATCGGAATGAGATTGTTTGGTATACATGGGTAGGGTATACGGATTAAGGGTTGGTTAAGAGAACTTGCCAATGACATAATATGACGCTTCATGCTGTTGAATGTTATGTAATCAACGCGGATGTTGAAAGTTGCATAAAGTGTGCGTGGGGTATGGAATGTATTATCTGATTGGAATAGATCATTTATAAAATATATTCCGGCATCTCTCCACGATTTAAAGTTGATCGACGAACCTCCGATTTTTATTTTCGGATTATTCCATACAGTTGAGGCCATAATACTATTATTTGAATTATTTAATCGCATAAATTTACACCATGCTGAGAAAACATCTCTCCAGAATGGATTTGCGAACTTGTCTGTTTGCTTTACAATATAATTTGGGTGATAAGTGAGAAAGAGTGGGTATTTTAAAAAAGAATTGCCATTGCATGGTGAGGCCCATTTCGATTGTTTGCAAACCAAGCGTCTAATCCAGCTAATTTTCATGGCGCTATCAAAGTTTTCAACATTAATCATCTTCAAACCTCCGTACATATATTCGGTACATAATTGTTTTCTTTTTATTCTATCGCGTTTGGAATTCCAGATGAAATTATATAGAATGGTATTTATGGTCTTCAAAAATGCTTTATCTGGACTTGGGAGGGTTATAAATAGGTGTGTCAATTTTGGTAAGATAAGGGATTTGACAACTGTTATTCTACCTAACGGGGTCAGGAGTCTGTGTTTCCAAATTTTTGTGATCTTTTCTATATCTTCGAGTTTATAATTGTAGTTTATATTCATGTTTGTTAAATTAGTGTCGAAATGTATCCCTAGAAAATTAAAAGTGTTTACAGTAGACAGGTTTAATTCCTTAAGAACTTGTCTTATTTTAGTATGTGACCCTATCCCTATCCATGATGCTTGACACTTTTCAGGATTTATGCGCAGACCCGATACCCGAGCAAATTCGTCCAGTGTTAAGTACGATTCGCGTAAACTATTTTCAGAACCATCAAGAATGAGCGTCGTATCGTCCGCATATTGTGTTATTTTGTACTCTGAACCACCGAGTAATATCCCTTTAATTGTGTTGTTTTGGCGTATCATCAGCGCCAAAACTTCAGCACAGAGGAGAAAGATATACGGTGATATTGGGTCACCCTGGCGGCAGCCTCTACCTAGCATGAAGCTCTGAGAAATATGACCATTAATCAGAATAGATGAGCTGGCATTCTCATACAAAATTGATAGCCATTTCTTTACAGAATCTCCGAAATTAAAAAGGTCAAGACATTTTCTTATAAATGACCATGAAACAGTGTCAAATGCTTTTTCAAAATCGATAAGAAGTAGTAGGCCAGATTTATTTTCTTGTTTTGTCCTGTGAATTATGTCGTATATTAGTCGGGTGTTGTCACCTATATATCTACCAGATAAAAACCCGGTTTGATCAGGGTTGATTATCGATGGGAGTATACGTTTTAGTCTGTCCGCTATACATGACGAGGCTAGTTTGTAAGATGTATTCAAAAGGGTAATCGGACGCCAGTTTTTTAACATCTGCCTATTTCTGTCCTTTTTAGGGATCATTATTATAATTCCTTGCTTTTGTGTGATTGACAGTTCCCCCGTTGAAAATGATTCATTTAGCGACTGTGTTAAAAGGGGGCCAAAGTCAGACCAAAAGAATTTATAAAATTCACATTTGTATCCTGAAGGCCCTGGGCTTTTATTATTATTTTTTTTCCTCAGCGCGTCTGTTAATTCTTGTAGGGTTAATGGCCCTTCAATACTTGTTGCTTGCATAGTGCTTAGTTTGGGAAATGACCCATCGTTAAGGACAGAATGTATGTCACGATCATCCATAGACCTACTAGAGTATAAATTCAGGTAAAAGTTTCTTGCTTCTTTCATGATATCGGCTTGTTTTGTGATAGCACTACCATTTGCGGTGGTCAAACAAGTAAGAGTTTTTGAAATATAGTTATGTTTTTCTAGATTAAGAAAGTATTTTGTTGGTTTTTCACCATCCTCTATCCATTTTGCGCGAGATCTTGTGTAGCAACTCTTGTGACAGAGCGGAACAGGTGTAACAAAAGTTTATAGAACCGTTTTTATTTCTAATTGTCATCTGCGTCCCAGTGGTAACCCTTGGGACACAGCATTACAGAATTTATAGAAGGATTGAGGCCAGTTCAGATGCTAGGAATATTGCAATTTTCATGTTCAGATTTCAAAGTTTTCTCACACCGGGTCCGGTGTGTCTGCTGCCTCCCCAGTCTCCAGTTAAAAACTGATAATTAATTTAATAATAACAAATCGGGGTGTGAATTTGCCTGGCATTAGACCACCAGATGTTGGGATTTTTCAATTTCCATGTTAAGATCTAGAAATTACCCCATACTGGTCGGCGCAATAAAGCGAGAGACTTGAAAAGGATGTCTTGGATTCCCTTATTATGTTGATGGCTCGAGAAGTAATCATGGGATATGTTGCGCGGCTCTCTGATGAATCAAAGACGCCGTTTCTTACTGGAGGCGGAACATTATAAGTTTAGTTTAGGGGAGAAACTAAATAAAAGCCCCTGAGCTTGTTGGTTAATCCCCTTTCCAATTCACTTATCTATACTATATTGTCAACACTTTTGCTAAATGTTCATATATGTTACATGTATTAATTACGATTGAAATACTAAAATATGTTTACACCAACATTATAAGTTATTGTGGTGGGTTGACGATAACATGGTGTGACAATGACGGCTTGAAGTTTATGTTCAATCAGTCGGTTCTCCATTGAATCCTTTAGATTTACCAAATACCTTGAAAATAACAACTTAAGATATGTAGCATTACTTTGTATAACAACATGATCTGTTCACAATAGCTGAAAGCCATATGGCGGTTTGGCGCTTAAATTACTCCTTACATATTAAATATAAAATAGTCGCATCTGAATTTTTCCCGGTATCGAAATAGATCGATGAACTACATTTTTTGTGAGCACCATATGTCCCACAAAGACGCATTGAAGATATAAAACAACTTTTAACAGAAAAAATCGAAACCCCGAGCAACTACTGTAACATTATTTGTATTCACTGAAATTCTGGAGTGGTAAAAGAAATAACGCTCGACTGTCCGGAAAATGTATATTGCGTTATCTTAAAAGCTTCACGGACGGCTTTCACTTCATTTTAAACACCAAAGTTATTTAGTAACATAAACGTTTTAGAGCGACAACTCTATAGAGTTGCTTCCCATGGTATACATGTGCAATTTTTACCAGACCGCTGATCAAACATTGAACCGCGGCACAAACGAAACAATATAAAATTTATAGAAAAATATAAGAAACAAACTACCAATACTCCCGGATTAGATAGCAAACAATATTTAATCGGGTTCGCGATGAGGTATCTAATGATTATTAATCTCAGTAACATGTGGCACGGGTTGCAAACAAATGAAATGGGCCTCACTATGCAATGCCAATCCTTTCTTAAAAGATCCACTCTTTCTCACTTATCACCCAAATTATATTGTAAAGCAAACAGACAAGTTCGCAAATCCATTCTGGAGAGATGTTTTCTCCGCATGGTGTAAATTTATGCGATTAAATAATTCAAATAATACTATTATGGCCTCAACTGTTGCTCGAATGAATAACACAATATAGGATATCCTATAATATGTGAGATATAGCGAATTATCGAAATATGAAATACAAAGAAAAAGCGTAAACATCGAAATAACGGAATAGGAAGTGCAGCGAAATAGAGCGAAACACTGAAATAGGAACACAGCAAATAACGAATTACCCCTAATCTCCAACAAACCCACCAACCAATGGAAGAATTTAACTTATATTTCACCAGAGTTGATCAATTGTGGTGTTGCAAATTCTTTCATATAAATCTCAGTTATTTCGTCAAGGTACATTTAATATAGAGTTATAACCCTTCAGATTAAATATGATACTCAATCGAAACCACGCGTGCCACCTGTGGTCGCGATTATATAGCAATCGCCATGTAATCGTGAACTCGATTAGTTATATTTTGGTAGCCAAGCGTGTGCTAGGAGGAAACAAAACACGTATATTTTCAGCTTTAGGTCGACGAATTCGTTCGGTTATCTTCCGGGTATGTATTCATAAGGTACCTCTTACATAATATTGGGGTTCGAAACAACCATGCATGTCCTTTTAATCGAGGATACGAAATTGACCCAAACCAAAAATGGCTGAAACTAACTCGAGCAAATCAGCAATTTAGATGAAGAGAATTCACAGATATCATTCCCTCCCACGTGTTATTATTTATGGATTTGAACATATCAATTTACTTAAAAAACTTAAATTTGAAACTAAAAAAATACTTAAATCCAAATATTTGTATCCCTCAAAATCCCATAATACTCCTTGCACAATTGTCATCTCTAAAATCGGCACGACTCGTCGCCAGTATATAGAAGATCAATTGACCGGTGGGATCCATTGTTTATGAAGAAAATATTTCCTTGTTGTCATTTTGCTGATTGGAACATTGAATACATGTACACTTTTGTTGTTAATTATGTTGTAAAGTTATAATCTATACATAATATCACCCAAGTAGAATTTGCCTTATGATTGATTGATTTATTGCAAAGTCACACATAACATTAAAACAAGCACACATACATGCGCTATGAAGTATGTGATGGGGTTCAGTTTGTCCGTCCATCACAGTATTTACTCCTTCATATTCTATTCAATCCAAAGACGTTTAACGTCATACGCTTAATTAAGAAATACGTTCATTTATCAAAACTGCATGGTCTGGTTTAGTGATACCCTCGGGTTTGTGGCGATACCACGTACACGGAGTGCTTTAGAGTACGTTCGCACACTCGCTAATTTGTCAGGCATTCTATTGCAAACATCTCGGTATAGAAAGTTACAATGTGACAGAAACCGAATGTAAACATGCTTATAAATTGCATCTAACCACATGCGAAGTAAAAACTATGTAGCTCCACAGTGGGTCTCAGTGTGGTGCATGCATTGCTCTTGATCAAAGGTATTTCTTTTATTATTTTGTTAATTAGAGGAAAATTGGCTTAGAACATTTTGGACTGATTTTGGTGTTTAAATCGGATGATTCGGATTGACCATTTTCAAATGGTCGAATCCATGCAATATAACAGTGTATGTCATGTTTAAAATGTGACCGCCCATTGGATCTTACAGTTAGGAGGCCCCGTGGGTACGTTTCGAATAAAGAACCTCCAGAATAAAGAACAATTTTCGAAGCCCCATTTTGTTGACAAACATGCATAATATGAGCATTTAGAACAAACACATTTCTCCATTGGACTTATTAGCAGAGTTGTCCGAATATCGACTTTAAAAAAACACATGCATAATTTTGGCCAAGCGATCAGACTTATTTTAACAGTTATTTTTTTCAACTTCGGAATTTCTTGCGAAAATATAATTTTCTCGGAGCTTTTATTTCTAAATTTTTTAGTCCATTATTTTGAAATTTGGCAAAAATATTGATCACCATAGTAACCTGTGTACCTGGAATTGTGATCCTATTTCCCATTGGGGCGAATGTATAGACAGCCACATCTACAGTTTAACCTGGATGTTACATGAATGACCCTAAAGATGATCCCAGGACTTTTTCATGTATTCCAAATAACTACCGGCACATTGTGTCTGTACATGTAGGAGTCTATTCTGGTTTATTCAGTCTCACCAGTAATGTCGTTTCTGTATATCATTGTTGTGTACAATGTCATTGAGATGTAAAATTACATAGTATGTCTATTTATATGCTTCTTTAATTGCTTTTTATTGGAACTTGTTGAGAATATAGTCAATAACTTGGATACTAATATTTCTTGAAATTCCAGCACCTATCTAATAATAAACACGTTTATTAGTATCCACCGAATACTCTCGAGTGCCAAACGAAAGTGATATTACGCTCACCTTATATCCGAATATCGACTTTTTAACAAAAATGAATAATTTTGGCCAAGTGATCAGACTTACTATAACAGTTGTATTCTTTTTCAAAGTCGGAATTTCTTACGAAAATATAATTCGGTCAGGGTTTTAAATTTTTAGTCATATATTTTGAAATTTGGCAAATATATATATTGATCACCATAGTAACCTGAGCAACTGGAATAGTGATCATGGTTCCCATTGGGGCGAATGTATAGACAACCACATCTCCAGTTTAACCTGGATGTTACATGAATGACGAGACAAATGGTCCATGTCGGAAATAAGTCCTAGGACTTGTTCATGTACTCCAAAAATGACTACCGGTATATTGTATCTGTACGCGTAGGAGTCTACTCTATTTTATTCAATCACTGTCTCGCCAATAATGTTGTTTCTGTATTTCATTGTTGTGTATACTGTCATTGAGATGTAAAATTGATATATCAATTTATGTTTCTGTACTTGCTTTTTTAACTGGTTGAGAATAGAGCCAATATAAAGTTAATATGTCTTAAAAGTTCAGCACCTAACTAATCATAAACACGAGTGCCAAAATCCACCTAACACTCGAGTGCCAATTAATAGTGATATTACTCTCGACTTATTAGCATAATTTTTCCTAATATCGATTTTTTAACAGACATTCTTAATTTTGTCCAAGTGATCAGACTTATTTTATCACTTATTTTCTTTCTCAACTTCGGAATTTCTTACGAAAAATATTATGGTCAGAGCTGTTAATTCTAGTAACCTGTGCACCGGGAATTGCCATCCGTTTTCCCATTGGGTGAAAGACAGCCACATCTCCAGTTTAACCTGTATGTTACATGAATAATTACCAATTATGTTGTTTCTGTTTTTCATTGTTATGTATGTCATTGAGATGTAAAATTAAATATCGCGTCAATTTATAAGCTTGTGCAATTGCTTTTTATTGGAACCGATTGAGAATATAATCAATAACTTGGATGGTATTATCTCCTGAAATGTCAGCACCTAACTAATAATAAACACGTGTGTCAGTGTCCATCGAATACACGCGACTGCCAAACAACATTGATATTACGCTCGACTTAATAGCAGAGTTATCAGAATATCGACTTTTTAAGAAACATGAACAATTTCGGCCACGTGTTCAGACTTACTTTAACGGTTATTTTCTTTTTCAAAGTCGGAATTTCTTACGAAAATATAATTCGGTCAGAGCTTTTATTCTTTAATTTGTAGTCATAAATTTTGAAATTAGGCAAGTATATTGATCGCCATAGCAACCTGTGCACGTGGAATTGTGATCATATTTCCCATTGGGGGCGAATGTATAGACAATCACATCTCCAGTTTAACCTGCATGTTACATGAATGACCAGACAAATGGTCCATGGCGGAATAAGTCCTAGGACTTTATCATGTACTCCAAATGACTACCGTTACAATATGTCTGTAAATGTAGGAGTCTACTTTGGTTTATTCAATCACTGTCTCGCCCATAATGTTGTTTCTGTATTTCATTGTTGTGTATAATGTCATTGAGATGTTAAGTTAAATATTGTGTCAATTTATATGATTGTGTAATTGCATTTATTGGAACTGGTTGAGAATATAGTCAATAACATCGATGTTAATATTTCCTGAAATTGTGGCATCCAACTAATAATAAAAACATGTGTCAGTATCCACCGAATACTCTCGAGTGTCAAACAACAGTGATATTATGCTCGACTTATCAGCAGAGTTATCAGAATATGGACTTTTTAACAAACATGTATAATTTTGGCCAAGTGGTCAGACTTATTTTAACAGGTATTCTAGTTTTTTCTTTATCGGAATATCTTGCGAAAATATGATTTGGTAAGAGCTTTTAGTTCTTTAAGTTTTAGTATTATATTTTGAAATTTGGCAGATATATTGATCACCATAGTAACCCGTGTAACTGGAATTGTGATCCTATTTCCCACTGGGGCGAATGTATAAGCAGCCGCATCTCCAGTTTAACCTGGATGTTACATGAATGGCCAGACAAATGGTCCATGGTGGAATAAGTCCTAAGACTTGTTCGTTTACTCAAATAACTACCGGCACATTGTATCGGTACATGTAGGAGTCTACTTTGGTTATTCAATCACTGCCTAACCAATAATTTTGTTTCTGTATTTCATTGTTGTGTATAATGTCATTGAGATGTAAAATTAAATCTCGTCTCAATTTATTAGCTTGTGTAATTGCTTTGTATTGGAACCGGTTGAGAATATAGTCAATAACTTGGATGTTAATAGTTTCCTGAAATGCCAGCACCTAACTAGTAATAAATACGTGTGTCAGTATCCATCGAATCCACTCGAGTGACAAACAACAGTGATATTACCCTCGATTTACTAGCAGAGTTATCAGAATATCGACTTTTTAACAAACATGTATACTTTTGGCCACGTGAAGCGTCTTATTTTAACAGCTATTTTATTTTCACGCGAAAACATAATTTGGTCTGAGCTTTTAGTTCTTTCATATTTAGTGATGATTTGATATTTGGCAGATATATTGATCACCATAGTAACCTGTGAACCGGGAATTGAAATCCCTTTTCCCATTTGGTGAAAGACAGCCACATCTCCAGTTTAACCTGGATGTTACATGGATAATTACCAATAATGTTGTTTCTGTATTTCATTGTTATGTGTGTCATTGAGATGTAAAATTAAATATCGTGTCAACATGAATGACCAGGCAAATGGTCCATGGCGGAAATAAGTCCTAGGACTTGTTCGTGTACTCCAAATAACTACCGGTACCTTGTATCACTGCCTCACCAATAATGTTCTTTCTTTATTTCATTCTGTGTATGTCATTGAGACGTAAAATTAAATATGATATCAATTGATATGCGTGTGTAATTGCTTTTTGTAGGAACTGGTTGAGAATGTAGTCAATATATAGTTAACATTTCATAAACACGAGTGTTAAAATCAACCTAATACTCTCGAGTGCCAAATAATAGTGATATTACTCTGGTCTTATTGGCCGAATTTTCTGAATATCGACTTTTTAACAAACAGGCTTAATTTTGGCCAACTGATCAGACTTATTTTAGGAATTATTTTCATCAACGGTTAGTTCTATAATTTTTAGTCACATATTTTCATATTTGGCAAATATATTGATCAGCATAGTAACCCGAGCACCTGGAATTGTTATCCTATTTTCCATCGGGGGTTGACAGCTCGATCTCCAGTTTAAAGGGTGTCCACGCCTGAGCTATGCCAGGAGGTGGAAAAGTTCAATGAACATATGCAGAAAACTACATAATTGTTAAGCATGCGCACTACCTTAAGAAATATATACTATATGAAGACCACACCAAGCACCAAGCATATTATTTAACAATACACATGTCAAAACGATGAATTTAATCATGTTTATAGAAGGAACATTTTGGGAACAGTGTTCTCACCATGTGTAACAAATTATTGGACATTATTAACTGCCATAAAAAGTACATGATCTGAACAAGTGCAAGGGTCGAATGAGTATTAATAGAGAGCAATACTGTTTCAAGAGAGTTAACATAATGTTAGTTTATGCTGGAAATGTGTAAGCATCCATTTCCCAAGAACTAATATAAACCTTAGGACTGAGATTAGTTTTAGGTCATATGTCCATAGCCAAATCCCCAGCTGAGCAGCTATCTCTAAAACTGTGTCCTATTAAATTTGTTAATGACCTGCATATCATAATGTGTATTAATTGCGCTGATTTCAATGTAACAAACAAGGCTTACAAATGTTTATACTTGCTGAGAAAGCTGTTGCCAAAATTTCCCTTCTACAAATATGATTAAGGTTCCACCTCTTGACATAGCTCAGGTGTGAAAACCCCTTAACCTGGATGTTTAATGAATTATGACAAATAATGTTGTTTCTGTATTTCATTGTGATGTATGGTGTCTTTGTTATGTAAAATTAAATATTGTGTCAAATTTTAAGTCTCTTCAATTGTTTTTGTTGGAACTGGTTGGGAACATAGTCAATAAATGGGATGTTAATATTTCTGTAAATTTCAGCACATAACTAATCATAAACACGTGTGTCAGAATCCACCAAAAACTCACGAGTGCCAAATAATAGTGGTGGCCACATAAAAGTGATGATGCACATTTTTGGATGCAATTAATAAAAGTGACGGTGAACCAATATCTATGGAAATAATCGGAAGTATAATATTATTATTAACCAGCACAATTGATGCAACTGTAGACTAATGTTAGTCTTAAATCAAGGTCAAGGGGGCATGAATCGACACCATGCTACCGACATACCATGCTACCGACATATCATGCTACCGACTTACCATGCTGCCGACACACCATGCTGCCGACACACCATGTTGCTGTGTATCGTTTATGGTACTTGAGTCAGTGGGGGGGCTAATTGGCTCACTACAGAATTGTATTACTTACTTAAAGATGGTCTATCCCCTTGTAAACATGTGTTATAGTTACCGGGGTATAACATATTAGATATGAATCGAAGACCCCTGCCCGGAGATGCTTCTATCGATTAATAATCATTCTATTTCGAATATATTTGTGGTTGTTTATCTAACGAACGATATTGGTTACTGTTAACAGTGACCAGAAATTTTATTGTGTAATTTTGTCAAAAATAAACGTCGCTTTTAACTATGTCATAAAACAATACAATTTGAGATATTAGATACTCGGAGCATAGCTACGGGAACAGCCTAGTGATCTATATCGCTATATGGTATCGCCTGAATGGTCTGTTCTAAAAATAGAACAATAAATGGTCCCACTTAATCATCTCATTTTATAAAAAAATATTCAGAACAGTATCAATATTAATTGATAGAAGGGTTTCCGGACATGGGACTTCAATTCATATTTATTATTTTATACCCACGAATCTATTTCAAAAATGTTATATGCAGAGATAATCCATCTTTAACCCTTTCTTTACTAAATGGATTATCTCATTCGGTTACACAAGTTAACAATGGAATCGTCTATTATTCCTTTGTAAGGGTTTTCATGAAATATAAGAAGATGAAAACAGAAGAAATTATCATGCAAGTGCATAAGCAGTCCCAGTCCTTGTTGGTAAATGTTCAGATACTAAGCTCAACAATTTGCCGATGGTCATTTGTTGAACTTATTTTCTGAACATTTCCTAAGGGAACTACTCGTCAATGAGTATTTAGTATTATAAAGGTTTAAGTTAACTTAGTGCTTGTCTGTCTTCAATTCAAACAATTCATACTCGCAATCAATGTTTTGAGGACCAGATGACTATATATCATATTATTTTTCACTCGCGATTATGGCTTAAAGATTTGACAGCATAAAACCACCATCTATCTGAACATTTTCATTACTCAAAATGTGCCAAGACGGGGGACATACAACGTTCTGACACATCAAATGATTTGATCATTTATTTACAACAGTTCAATAGAATATCTTCGGGTCGTCCGATTGGCTTCTCCTAGCGGGGTTCGTCTTCCTGTGGTCTGCGTGAATCGTGGGTCTCAAGAATCTTCATAGGTTGAGTTCGTCTTCCTGTCGTCTGCAAGTTTCGGGGGCTTCTCGCGTCGTCATAAGTTGAGTGCACTGATCTCTAGTTGGGCATCTCGGCCTGTCGCCTGCTGTCGATGGGTACGCCTGGTCGTCGGTACATCAGGGATGCGTCGTTCGGATTTACAACCAATTTGGCTCACCTATAATAGTTCGTTGCTATCTCGCTGTCGCTCTTCTTCGTCCTTGTACATCGGCTGTAGTCGTTGCGGGAACGTGTGTCGACTTCAGTAGCTCTCGGTGGAAACTTCGACTCCACAATAACTTGAAAACTGTTGGGGTATTTATGCAGGTCTCCACTTTGGCGTGCCTCGGGCCTTCTTTACGATTGATCGGAGGCCTGGCATGAGTTCAGCCAAATGGTACTATCTTCTCGATTCTATCTACAGATATGTTTCGAATGGCCGGACTGTCCATAGTAATTTGCAAACCTGCTTCGGACGTTCGTGTCGATTGACCGACCAGGCGTTATATCTCAAGATTCTATCTGTAGATCGTTCGGGCTGCGTGGGCGGCGATGTGTATGGCTAATGGACGGGTCTGTTCTTTGTTTATCAGGGGTGTTGGGGTATTGTCTGCTCCCCTATATTGGCGATTCTGTCCATGGGTTCCATCTGTCGTCGTGTTCGTACTGCATATTGGCATATTACTCCTTTACTTTTTCGATTTATAGCTGTGCTTGAAATCGCGAGTCCAACCCGTCGCTGCGTAGTAGGTTGATGAATTGCCGAAATAGTTCGCAACAGCGGCATCGATGAATGAGAGGCCGCTCCTGTTCGTATGTCTGTTGAGGTCGTTGGCACGGCTGCTGCTGTGCCCTGGTGTAGGTTCTCTTGCGAGTCTGTGTTGACTGTCGGGGTGCGTTTGTGTAGTAGTACTAATCTGGGTAGATGTCGATGGGTGCGTCTTCAGTTTCTCCGGGTGGGCTGTAAGGCGGGGGGGGTGACTGCATCGTGTAATGTTGTCTATACTCGTTGTAAGGCTGTATCCATGGCTGACTGTAGGATGCCAGTGACTGCATGTGCGGCATTGTGTCGACGTGACTTCCATGTGGCCGCCTACTAGTGGGCGGTCGCACATCTGACTGGAAGATCATATTGTCATCGTCTGATGTTGTTGTATTTTCGTCCTCGCTGTCCGTGTATGGGGTCGAACCCTGTTCCGCCGCCTGTAAGACTCAAACGAATATTTGTGTGAGGTTTGAGAATACCATACAGTCAGTAAACAATGGTTACTTGTCCAATTTCTCAATATCTCTTGAGGGCTGTTAGATCGGTCAAATGCAAAAAGGAAATCTACCACTTAGCTCTACATATATATGGGTCGACGAACAGTTATGCACAAGATAAATCGGGACGACTGATTTCCAATATCAAAATATATGACTGCATGTGAGGGATCCTAATCCCCATTCAACACTTGATATAATAATTATGACAACTACATTACTATCCCCTAATGGATATTATCGCGATTCAACAATTAATATTGAAAATATGAGAAATGCATAACTATATATATACATACAAATGATACTAATACCAATGCAACAGTTGATGCGAAAAACATGCGGAATACATGAATATATATATACTAATCCCAATCTGCCACAGGTGTGGTTAGCCTCTGACGGCTATAATTGAATATAGGCGTTCCTGGGTATTGTCCAGAAATGGTGCAGACGGCTTTGGTGCATCCGTCGCCACTGCTTCGTCGATGGGCTCCTTGAGCACGACCATTGGAATATCCTCAGGTTGCTGGTCTAACTGTTTATTGTGCATAATGGCTAACCTTGGCAGTGTCGTTTAACAAATTTCCAACAAAATCGGTGAGTCAACAGAATGAAAATTACTACTGCCATTATTACTAGGGCATAATACCACCATGGCCATCTATCCAATTCATTGGAGGGGGTGATATTGACTAGTTCATTCACTAAGTCAGACATGCGAATCTTTTTGATCGCTAATTTTGTGTGGGAGTTTGATGTGACTACTATTGGCTAAATGCGGCAATTGGTGTGTGAGATCATCCGTTGGGATACGCGACTCTTCGTGAAAATAGGCCGAGAGTTTCATTCGGGTGTTTGACGCGGTGCAGGACGCGTTTAACAGTAGTAACCCTAAGGGTGGCGTTATTCGCGTCGGCGCGGTGCTCGTTATCTCCCGACATACGATTGTAAAGCTCAACGGTTGATTTGTAGATAACAGTAATTTACAATGTGTAAGTAATTGGCCCACTGGAACGTGCGGCCTGTAATCGATATGGACATGACTACCTATTGCGATTTGGTTGGGGCATTGGGCTAAATATTTTCAAACGCCACCTTCTGAAGCCAGGTTATGAAGCCAGGTTAGACTTGCCAATAAGACAGTTAAAAGCAGGGTCCCATTCATTCTGTAATGAACCCCAGGTCAATAGTTCCGAGCAATCTGTTTATTTACATTAATGCTGCTATTGCGGATAGTAGTGCTTGTAGTGATTATCAGTTTAGTAAGTTGCTGGTCGCTCCATTCAAGAGCTGCTTACACTTGCGTGGGGCCGGAATTGGCCTGGTTTCGCGAGGAGTTGATTCAATGGCGACCACTTCCATGAATTCATCCTCTGAGCTCTCAGTACTTGTAAGCTTCTCTGTTACATTGCGCCGGTATTGGCGTGGTACAGAAGCACGATGTGCTTTGGTACTCGGCCCTGTTTCCTCGTCCGTGGACGAGTCATGGTTTTGTAATGACCCTGAGTGCATGAGTCGCGCCCTTCGACGCTGTAAGCACAACTTATGCTTGCTTAAAGGGATATCTTCATCATCAGAGTCTGCACATTGTCTTCGAAATCGAGCGATTACATCATCAGGCAATGGTTCTGTCTCATCGCCAGAAGATCCACCCACAGGGTTAGGGGCAGGGACGTCGCTATCTTCATCTTCTGGGGGTACAACAAACGTTTATGCACGTTTGTTGGTATCAGTCTGTGGGCATTTCCCATTCAAGGTTGGCCTTGTGAATATGTTCAGCATGGGATTGTGTGACTTCCCAGTTAATTGATTCCTTAACTCGAAAGTAACGGGCGTTATTTGTTTGGTTATGGGGAAGTAAGGTTTCCATTTACTTTCCACTTTGCTCTTTCGTAAGTGATTCTTAACATAGATGGCCTCCCCAATTTCGAATTTGATGTCATTGACCGTTTTGTCAAATTTCGCTGCTTGTTGGCGTTTAGCCTGCTTCATGTGTTTGTGTACCAGCATAAATGACTTGTGTTGTTGTTGTAATGCTATGTAATGATATTCTTCCCCAGCGTATTTGCGCCTTGGTTTCAGGAGATTATCTAATGTGAACACAACGTCCCGGTTGTATAACAAGAAAAACGGGGAAATTTTTGAAGATTCATTTTTGTTAAATCGGATTGCAGCTAGTATTTGATTTAAATGGACGTCCCATGCATTGAGCTGGTCTGCCATTTTCTTTAAGAGTACGTCATGTAAAGTGCGGTGGAAACGCTCCACCCTAGCGTTGCTCTGGGGGTGATAGTATGACGTAGTCACGTGATGAATGTTTAAAGCCTTCAATGTTTCCTTACCTTGTAATTGATGTTCTCACTGCCATTGTCCATGACTATTTCTAGGGGGGGCAACCATGTCGCGGGAAGATTTCATTGATCAAGAGATAAACAACGTTATCTGCTGATTTTTCCTTGACCGGAAATGCATCCGCCCATCCACTGTATAGATCTACGAAGCTGATAATATAACGATTACCCGATAAAGATGAGGGGTAGGGGCCCGATATATCTAAACCAATCTTAGCAAAAGGGTAAGTGGCTGTATCTGTTGTTTGCATTTTAGGGGACTGTTTCTGCAGAGACCTGACTTGGCAAGTCACACGTTTGCTAATGTATCAGTTGAGTTCCGTGTACAGTCTGGGCCAAAACAAATTTGTTTTAATCGCATCATGGGTCTTGTCTATTCCCAAATGGCCATTGTTATCATGGTATTGTTGGATTACGTTGGTGTGAAGGTGTGTGAGTACCAAAGGTATGGGGTCGGATCCGCATCAGCACTTGAGAGGTAATATAGTACCAGATCAATCAAGTGTTTGTCATTCCGGCTTGTCGGGCAAGAGATCAATATGCAGGTAGGCCTTAGTAATTTAATTTTTACTCGGCAGCTCCTTGAGAGTAACCTCACAGCTTGCAAAATGTTTTGGTTGAAATTTAGATGTATTTAAAGTGGCCACCTCTGCATGTGTTTCAGCGATTGACAGGTTATTGTCATTTATATTCTACTTCCGCCTTTTCCTGTTCTGTATATGCATTAGTGGGTGTTCGAATGAGCATGTCTGCACAGTGATTATCTGGGCCTGTTATGTATTCAATGTTACAGTTATATCCAGCTATGCCCAAAGCCCACTATTGGATTTTCTTGTTCTGCATGGTGGATTCCAAGATATATTTTAATGGTTTATGGTCTGTTTGTATTGTAAAAGTGGCGTTATGGAGGTAATGGTCCAACCTTTGCAAAGTGATTTGCATATGCTTCCTTGTCAACATTCGGCCATCAGGTTTGAGTATCGCCAAGTTTGTGTGAGAGATAATAGATCGGTTCTTCAATGCCATCTCCGCCTAACTGGGTCAGGCAGGCACCTGCATCGGTATACAACGTATAGGGCATTGCTGTATTCGGGTAGACAAGGAGGGGTACTGCTGTCAGTTCTTCCTTTAGTTTGTCAAACGAACTTTGGCAAGCTTGCTCCCATTTGAATTTAGCATATATTTTTGTAAGTTGCACCAGAGGTTCGGCAATCTGTGAAAATGAAGGGACAAATATATTTTAGTAATTACACATGCCAATGAAGGAACGCACCTCCTTGACTGAAGTTGGGGGGCAAGAGATTGGATGCCCTTGACCCTGTCAGGGTCAGGTGGGACACCACTGGTATCAATTATGAAACCTAAATATTGCGTTTCCTGTTTAAAAAATTGGCAGTATTTTAATTTTAATTTCAGCATATGTTGGCGCAATTTGTCAAACACATTTTGGATATGTTCCAAATGTAATTCAAGGACTCACTGTATATCAAAATATCATCTAACTACGAAATTGCATAATCACCTATTCCACATAATACTTGGGCAATAAGTTGAAATAAAACACCGCCAGCATTTCGGAGTCCGAATGGCATAGAGTTGAATTCGAAGGGGCCTCGGTGGCATGCAAAAGCTGTCTTTTTATTTGTCTTCCTCTGCGACCTGGCATTGCCAGTATCCAGATTTCAAATCGAGAGCGGTAAAGAATTTAGACTTTCCAAGATCGATGACCGGAATTGGGATTGACATGGGCCTGGTTATGGAATTGAGTCGGTACAAAATCGTTTTGAGCCGTCTTTCTTATCGACCATCACTATCGGTGCAGACCAAGGACTTGAGCTTGGCCTGATAATGTCTGCTTCGAGCATATAATTTATGGCAGTGTCGACCAGCAGTCGTTTATTTAAGGGGGTGCGATACGGACGAAGTTTTTTCGGGGGATGATTTCCTGTGTCAATGTGTATTTTAACTGTGCTGGTTTGAGTCAGCTCAGTGTCTTTTTTAGCAAAAATGTCTGAGTTGTATTCCAACAACGTCAACAGTGCCTCTCGATATTGATTTGAAACTTCAGAAAAATAAAAAAAAATTCTCTACTCTAGAGGGCGCTGATTTAGAGTTGTCCACCCAATTATAATTGGTGTACATATGAGCGTAGCCATTGTTGGGATAATTGCTGGCTACAGGGAATTGGGATTCCTGTGATAAAGAATTGAATTCAAGATTAGTGTCTGGTTTGTATACGACTGATTTCCCAACTACACTGCCGCGCCGTAAGTGAAAAGTTTTATTAGTGTTATTGATAAGTAGCACTGGGACCTTATATTTTACCTAATCCCGAAATCGAATTGCTAATTTCCAGACCAGGTTCTGATGCCAGGTAACCTTTTTCGATTTGTGCCACTTCCACTAACGTTGATTTATGAAGTGCGAAGTGTTGATTTCCCCATACATAAAGTAAACGTTGAGGTTTTAAACTAACCTTGTGAGCCAATCTCAAAAGAGAAGCTATATGTGCATCCTCCTCCAATGGCACGTATCCATCACTGACCTTGAGACATCCTAGATCATAATACAGTCTGATCCCCGAGAGGTCAACCAATCCCTCCCTAAGATTATATTTCGGATCATATCATTTATTACATAAAACTTATGAGTCAATTTTATTTTTGCCATTCTGGATGCTAGTTCAATGCTACCAAATACACCTATTGATTTTCCATTCACGGAGCTGAGTGTTCCCTAATTAGTTTTGGTCGATACTGTAATGCATCATATACACGTTTGTGAATCAGTGATACCTCTGTGCCACTATCCAATTATGAACGATGTATATTTTTACCCATTCTAACCAAACACGAGCTGGGGATACCTACGATATTTATGGTGAAATTCCTCCTATTTGTGGTTTCAATGAGAGGACTTTCTAGTGTTTAGGGTATGCGGGTACTGAATACGTCAAGAAAATGAACGATATCTTCTCCGCATTCAGCTCACTGGGTTATATCATTCTGATGGGTGATTTCAATGGGAATCTGGAGAAATAGGGGAAGGAATAAAACGTTGTCGCTATTTCTGAGAAAGTGCAAACTCGCCACTATCCATTGCTCACCATTATGAAAAGGTCTCATGTCAATGTTTATTCCCGCCGATGGGGGCCCAGGAACTATAATCGGCCATATCATCATACCGAAAGCAGAACTTCACAAAATTGATCGCTTCGAGGTCGTAGATGACTCAGAAAATAATGTGTCAAATCATTGCCCACTTTTTGCACAAATTTGTTACGACACAATTTCATGCCCCAATAAAACACCTTTCGCAACCAAAAGAATCAATTGGAAACACATTAGTGCATCCTCTGAATTGATGAACGCCTACCAATCATTTATAAATTTCAACTTACATGATAGGTGCATTCAATCCGTAGTTCAGCTTGACAGCTACTATGATGAAATTGTGTCAGTCATAAGAAATGCCACCCAACAAGTCATACCGTCTAGGAGGTTCAATCCTTTTTGGAATGATTCTTTAAAAGAACTGCATCATAATATAACATCAACGCGACAAGTGTGGATCTCTGCCGGGAGACCAAGGGAGGAATCACACATTTCATATCGAGCATACAAAGACGCAAAGTGTCTCTTTCGTGCACAATTCCGCAAATTGAACGAACTTTATCTCAAAGAAATGGATGACAAACTAGACAAAATGGCTGAATTTGACATAAACAGCTTTTTTAGGGCTTTCAACAAAAGGAAAGTCCAACGCCAAACCGCATCAAAGTGTTTATTTGAAGTAAGCAGTTCCACACTTAGAGACCTGCAGGCGGTAATTGAAGCCTGGTCATCATATTATGTGAACCTCTATTCCCCATTACAATCTAACGATTTTGACGAAAAGCACTTTTCATATGTTAACGCTGAAATAGAGAACATATGCTTGTCGCACAGATATAGCGACCTTGACGCAGATTTATGTGTATAAATGAAATCCTTTTCTATCTACTGTCTGACACAGCAGAACCCAATGCTGGTCGGCACCCGACAATAAAATGGCCATATCGCTTTGAGCTCGTATATAGGGCAAATATTCAAACGAGCAGAACATGTATAACCATAAGTGTTATCATGGGTCCATTTATTGTTTCGACAGATATGTTTAATGACCTTCGTCTCATCAGGGATGCAGGTAAATCGGGTCTGTATATACTGTAGGGGAAGTGTACGCGTGAGTGCGAGTGCATTCGAACATGCTGCCTCGTGCTATTCAGGAGAGGAAGGCCCGATGCTTCAACACTAGCTCGACTTTAACGTCACAGAAGAATAGTGCATGCAGCCTTGATGCACATTGTGCCTGTATATGTAACAAGGATATGGTTCAATTATTGACCTTGTGCGGCAGACAGCTTGGTATAGATGTGCAGGTGTACATGTTTGATACCCATGTAAATAAACCACGGTTGGCTAAGTCTGCGTTAAACCGTAATCTCGGGTAGCCAGAATTAATTCTGGGGAAACATATGCGATATAGACACCAGGGTATTATGTAAGGGAATCAAAGAACCAATTAATACCGCATTGATGTGCTGGATCTCAAAATATGCCAACAGCCAGACATAGGAAACTTCCTATGATTGATGCGCATGTAATAGCACGGCTGTGATATCGGCATAGATGTGCCATGGCAGTCAAGATGTCCCATGATCAAGCTTGTTTGATCGTAGCCTCGACATTTGGTATCAATTACCGTGTTAGGTCACCCTCGATCGACGCCATATGTGTAGGCGCAATCTAATCGCATAGCGCGCGGCACCGGACAGTGCCCTGCTGTGACAAAGGAGTACGCCCGAATCTGTTTGATAAGACTTAATGTCTGGACACCCATAATGTGGATTATCGGCTGTGTCAATATCCATGATTCTTGTGCAAGGAGACTGCACTCAAAAAACGTACAGTCTTGCAATATACCAATTCTGTTTATCTTAGACGTTGGTGTGAGGTGAGGCCCAAGCCCAGAACCATAATCTCATCATTAGAAAGAGGGTGGTAGGAGAAATTCCGTATCATCTCCGTAGCCTGATTTAATTTGTGTTCAGGCGAGTTGTACAAACTGGAGCGAGATATTACTTTCTCATGTTGTTGCTTGGCTCTACGATTCTTTTTGTTTCTGATGTAACGCTCGAGCTACTCAGGGTTCTTTGTTTATGCCCCTCAGTCGCTGTAATACGAGGAGTTGGTACACCACTCAGACAGACAAACGCCCCTGTCGTGTGTATTAGCTCAGCTCAAACCTCGATCGCCATAGCGAGAGAACAAAGTGGAATAACCACTTGTCATAGTTGGCTGGCAGCATTATAATACTGTAATGCGAGGAGTGGGTATACCACTCCGACAGACAAGCGCCCCTGTCGGGGTATCACCTCAGCTCAAACCTCGATCGCCGAAGCGAGAGAACAATGTGGAATGAACCACATGGCATAGTTGGCTGGCAAGATTAGAATAGGGTCTGTCGAAAGCCGAGTCTATCTCTAGACTGAAGACAGTCTGCAGTTGAGCCGTGTGTCATATGTGGATAAGTCAACACACATTCAGATCCAATGGGCGATGGGTGCTTAGTAGTGGGAGTGGCTGTCAATTTAATTGACATCAGTTGCATGGAGCCGATGCAAATGCTGTACCACTGAGGTCCGATCGGTGATGTATCTCTAAATGTAAGAGAGACCGAGTTTTAGGTGGATATTAGGAAGTAACAGTTATTATTTAATTAAATAATAATTACTATTGGCCTGTATGAGCTCCCGCAGTAGTCGATTCGACCACATATATCTGATCAATTGGTGTGTGGATGTAACCCGGGTAGGTAATTAAAACCTGGGGTGGTATAGTCGGTTGTTCGAAGTCACCAGTGATAAGAAGAAAATACATTAAAATCCATTTAATGTCAACCGAAACAAGCCATGAATGTGGTGTACATGTATAGCAGTTATCGTGTCACAACTGACAAATAACAAAGAGTTTCATGAGTTCATTGAGGCCTGTTGCCTTTGTGGTTACTTCATTTTCCGTTTTGTGACCCGTGGTGTCAGCGGGTATCTCAGTATGGTTCTTTAAAGGATAACATACTGATCCGTATGGAACTAATCCGTAACTGGATACCAAGTTCCGTATATGTACAATCATATAGCGCATATGGATATGCATAGCGTATTCTATGCTCAGTTAGTGGAACCAGTGTATAGTTGATTCTGCTCAGTTATGTACAAACATATAGTGTGTATAAATGAAATCCTTTTCCATCTACTGTCTGACAATAGATAGAAAAGGATTTCATTTATACACATTTTATTGTCGGGTGCCGACCAGCATTGGGGTTCGCTGTGTCAGACAATAGATAGAAAAGGATTTCATTTATACACACATGGATATTGACACAGCCGATAATCCACATTATGGGTGTCCAGACACTAAGTCTTATCAAACAGATTCGGGCGTACTCCTTTGTCACAGCAGGGCACTGTCCGGTGCCGATCGCTATGCGATTAGATTGCGCCTACACATATGGCGTCGATCGAGGGTGACCTAACACGGTAATTGATACCAAATGTCGTGGCTACGATCAAACAAGCTTGATCATGGGACATCTTGACTGCCATGGCACATCTATGCCGATATCACAGCCGTGCCATCAAATGCGCATCAATCATAGGAATTTTCCTATGTCTGGCTGTTGGCATATTTTGAGATCCAGCACATCAATGCGGTATTAATTGGTTCTTTGATACCCTTACATAATACCCTGGTGCCTATTATGTCTCCCCAGAATCAATTCTGGCTACCCGAGATTACGGTTTAACGCAGACTTAGCCAACCGTTGTTTATTTACATGGGGATCAAACATGTACACCTGCACATCTACACCAAGCTGTCTGCCACACCAGGTCAATAATTGAACCATATCCTTGTTACATATACAGGAACAATGTGCATCAAGGTTGCATGCACTATTCTTCTGTGACGTTAAAGTCGAGCTAGTGTTGAAGCATCGGGCCTTCCTCACGTGAATAGCATGAGGCAGTATGTTCGAATGCACTCGCACTCACGCGTACACTTCCCCTACAGTGTATACATACCCGATTGACCTGCATCCCTGATGAGACGAAGGTCATTAAATATATCTGTCGAAACAATAAATGGACCCATGATAACACTTATGGTTATACATGTTCTGCTCGTTTGAATATTTGCCCTATATACGAGCTCAAAGCGATATGGCCATTTTATTGTCGGGTGCCGACCAGCATTGGGTTCTGCTGTGTCAGACAGTAGATAGAAAAAGATTTCATTTATACACACTATTGATCTTCCTCCGAAGTCCCTTCTGGGTATCATATGGTTTACCATGTTGATCTCTATTCGTATAAGCAGTGGAGCCCATGCTCTTCGGCACTCGTACCGTATATGGGCCATGTCGCTAGAGGTTGTAGAAATAAGGGCGGAATCAACTTTATCCTGATTCCACTAACTGAGCACAGAATCAACTATATACTGATTCCACTAACTGAGCACAGAGCATGCTTTGCATATCCATATGCACTATATATGTTTGTACATAACTGAGCAGAATCAACTATACACTGGTTCCACTAACTGAGCACAGAATACGCTATGCATATCCATATGCGCTATATGATTGTACATATACGGAACTTGGTATCCAGTTACGGATTAGTTCCATACGGATCAGTATGTTATCCTTTAAAGAACCATACTGAGATACCCGCTGACACCACGGGTCACACAACGGAAAATGGAGTAACCACAAAGGCAACAGGCCTCAATGAACTCATGAAACTCTTTGTTATTTGTCAGTTGTGACACGATAACTGCTATACATGTACACCACATTCATGGCTTGTTTCGGTTGACATTAAATGGATTTTAATGTATTTTCTTCTTATCACTGGTGACTTCGAACAACCGACTATACCACCCCAGGTTTTAATTACCTACCCGGGTTACATCCACACACCGATTGATCAGATATATGTGGTCGAATCGACTACTGCGGGAGCTCATACAGGCCAATAGTAATTATTATTTAATTAAATAATAACTGTTACTTCCTAATATCCACCTAAAACTCGGTCTCTCTTACATTTAGAGATACATCACCGATCGGACCTCAGTGGTACAGCATTTGCATCGGCTCCATGCAACTGATGTCAATTAAATTGACAGCCACTCCCACTACTAAGCACCCATCGCCCATTGGATCTGAATGTGTGTTGACTTATCCACATATGACACACGGCTCAACTGCAGACTGTCTTCAGTCTAGAGATAGACTCGGCTTTCGACAGACCCTATTCTAATCTTGCCAGCCAACTATGACATGTGGTTCATTCCACATTGTTCTCTCGCTTCGGCGATCGAGGTTTGAGCTGAGGTGATACCCAGACAGGGGCGTTTGTCTGTCGGAGTGGTGTACCCACTCCTCGCATTACAGTATTCTAATGCTGCCAGCCAACTATGACAAGTGGTTATTCCACTTTGCTCTCTCGCAACGGCGATCGAGGTTTGAGCTGAGCTAATACCCACGACAGGGGCGTTTGTCTGTCTGAGTGGTGTACCAACTCCTCGCATTACAGCGACTGAGGGGCATAAACAAAGAACCCTGAGTAGCTCGAGCGTTACATCAGAATCAAAAAGAATTGTAGAGCCAAGCAACAACATGAGAAAGTAATATCTCGCTCCAGTTTGTACAACTCGCCTGAACAAAAATTAAATCAGGCCACGGAGTTGATACGGAATTGGTATATTGCAAGACTGTACGTTTTTTGAGCGCAGTCTCCTTGCACAAGAATCATGATTATTGACACAGCCGATAATTCACATTATGGGTGTCCAGACATTAAGTCTCATCAAACAGATTCGGGCGTACTCCTTTGTCACAGCAGGGCACTGTCCGGTGCCGAGCGCTATGCGATTAGATTGCGCCTACACATATGGCGTCGATCGAGGGTGACCTAACACGGTAATTGATACCAAATGTCGCGGCTACGATCAAACAAGCTTGATCATGGGACATCTTGACTGCCATGGCACATCTATGCCGATATCACAGCCGTGCCATCAAAAATGCGCATCAATCATAGGAATTTTCCTATGTCTGGCTGTTGGCATATTTTGAGATCCAGCACATCAATGCGGTATTAATTGGTTCTTTGATTCCCTTACATAATACCCTGGTGCCTATATCGCATATGTCTCCCCAGAATTAATTATGGCTACCCTAGATTACGATTTAACGCAGACTTAGCCAACCGTGGTTTATTTACATGGGTATCAAACATGTACACCTGCACATCTATACCAAGCTGTCTGCCGCACAAGGTCAATAATTGAACCATATCCTTGTTACATATACAGGCACAATGTGCATCAAGGCTGCATGCACTATTCTTCTGTGACGTTAAAGCCGAGCTAGTGTTGAAGCATCGGGCCTTCCTCACATGAATAGCACGAGGCAGCATGTTCGAATGCACTCGCACTCACGCGTACACTTCCCCTACAGTGTATACAGACCCGATTGACCTGCATCCCTGATGAGACGAAGGTCATTAAACATATCTGTCGAAACAATAAATGGACCCATGATAACACTTATGGTTATACATGTTCTGCTCGTTTGAATATTTGCCCTATATACGAGCTCAAAGCGATATGGCCATTTTATTGTCGAGTGCCGACCAGCATTGGGTTCTGCTGTGTCAGACAATAGATAGAAAAGGATTTCATTTATACACACGGAGCTGAGTGTTCCCTAGTTAGTTTTGGTCGATACTGTAATGCATCATATACACGTTTGTGAATCAATGATACCTCTGTGCCACTATCCAATTATGAACGATGTATATTTTTACCCATTCTAACCAAACACGAGCTGGGGATACCTACGTTATTTATGGTGAAATTCCTCCTATTTGTGGTTTCAATGAGAGGACTTTCTTGTGTTTAGGGTATGCGGGTACTGAATACGTCAAGAAAATGAACGATATCTTCTCCGCATTCAGCTCACTGGGTTATATCGTTCTGATGGGTGATTTCAATGGGAATCTGGAGAAATAGGGGAAGGAATAAAACGTTGTCGCGATTTCTGAGAAGTGCAAACTCGCCACTATCCATTGCTCACCATTATGAAAAGGTCTCATGTCAATGTTTATTCCCGCCGATGGGGGCCCAGGAACTATAATCGGCCATATCATCATACCGAAAGCAGAACTTCACAAAATTGATCGCTTCGAGGTCGTAGATGACTCAGAAAATAATGTGTCAAATCATTGCCCACTTTTTGCACAAATTTGTTACGACACAATTTCTTGCCCCAATAAAACACCTTTCGCAACCAAACGAATCAATTGGAAACACATTAGTGCATCCTCTGAATTGATGAACACCTACCAATCATTTATAAATTTCAACTTACATGATAGGTGCATTCAATCCGTAGTTCAGCTTGACAGCTACTATGATGAAATTGTGTCAGTCATAAGAAATGCCACCCAACAAGTCATACCGTCTAGGAGGTTCAATCCTTTTTGGAATGATTCTTTAAAAGAACTGCATCATAATATAACATCAACGCGACAAGTGTGGATCTCTGCCGGGAGACCAAGGGAGGAATCACACATTTCATATCGAGCATACAAAGACGCAAAGTGTCTCTTTCGTGCACAATTCCGCAAATCGAACGAACTTTATCTCAAAGAAATGGATGACAAACTAGACAAAATGGCTGAATTTGACATAAACAGCTTTTTTAGGGCTTTCAACAAAGGGAAAGTCCAACGCCAAACCGCATCAAAGTGTTTATTTGAAGTAAGCAGTTCCACACTTAGAGACCCGCAGGCGGTAATTGAAGCCTGGTCATCATATTATGAGAACCTCTATTCCCCATTACAATCTAACGATTTTGACGAAAAACACTTTTCATATGTTAACGCTGAAATAGAGAACATATGCTTGTCGCACAGATATAGCGACCTTGACGCAGATTTATGTTTCAATATGTCTATTGATGAACTACAATATGTACTGCAAAATGCCAAGAAAGGCAAGGCTCCTGGATTAGACTTATGTTATGAACATATAAGTTATTGTGAAACGCACCTGCATAGCTCAGTTGCATCATTGATGTCCAAATGGTTGAACTCAACAATGTCCCAGCTCGAGCCAAAATATGTCTTATTTTACAGCTTTTCAAAGGAGGCAATAAATTCAAAACCCAATTCGATAATTATCGTGATATTACATTTTAGAAAATTATTTTGAACCATCTTGAAACATTTTCAACAGATCTAATCAAAGTACACCCATTGCAGCATGGATTTCAAAAAGGTGTTGGCTGCCTCACGTCGTCCTTCATAATCCAGGAAAGTATCGCCTTCACGGCCGAAAATCACAGCCCACTGTTTGCTTGATTTTTAGATGTTCGTAAAGCATTTGACAGGGTTTGGATTCATGGTCTCCTGCTCAAACTCTATCAACGTGAATTCACTGGTAACATATGGCATATTATCAGTTCTTTGTTAAGTGGAATAAAATGCTCTGTTCAATTCAATGGTTCGATTTCGCGATACATCGATATACAACATGGAACACGTCAATGAAGCATACTCTCCCCTTTATTTTCTGCGTGTTGCGCATCTCCAACCCAAGCCGACGATATGACTCTCTTGTCTCTATCCTCTTCTGGCCTCCAAACTTTGTGTGACCTATGCAGCTCATACAGTCAAAAATGAAGATTCAAATACAACCAGGATAAATGCAAAGTAAACATTTTTAATTAACCATCTTCCATACAAAAATCCCGAGAAACAGTTGTATGGATTATAAATGATGAACCCATGTCAGAATCAGATCAGGTCACACACCTTTGAATCACATTACAAAACATTAACATGGGCAACCATCTAACTCATCACATATGCCACAGAATACGCTCTACGTATCTCATGTTAAGTAACGCTGGCATGTATTCAGGTGGCAGAACACCTCTCAGTTTTACCCAAAGGCCTATACGGGTCTGAATTCCTTTGTGGCATATCTTTGACAAATGAAAATGCGTTGGGGAAAGTTCACAGATTTTGCTTAAAATTCAAGGACTCCCTTATAGGGCGCGCACATATGTGGTACAGGGCTTGCTAGGACTATGCCCTCTATCAGCAGTTATTGACAAGAGATAACTTAGACTGCTTGTGTGTCTTTGCAGGACGGCACATGAAAAAAACATCGAAAACGGTTTTCATGTTCTGTCTTAAGAGTCACCTTCAACAATCTAATTGTAATGCTCGTTTACTTCAGAAATCATTAGAATTCTTGACAACTATAACCTCACACCCTATCCAAGGAGGCATGGAAATCCCTCATAGTAACAGAAATCAAACAATCAAACGAGCAATCATGGCAGACAAGAATACGAAATGAACGTTCCCTAGTCCCATTCGCAAATATCATTTTTCACTGTCAATTTCACCTCTTTGGCTAGCATGTAGAAGCTATCCTCAACATAAACTTGAATTTCTAAAATAGCCAAAATCCTGGCCCGTGCCTTGTCCCCAGAACTCGGGAAGTGTCAGATATGTCATAAACCTTTGGAAAAAGAAATCGAACATGCAATCATTTTATGTCCAGCCTTAGCCGAAACAAGAATGGAAATATTGTTCAATGTCATAGTGGATTTAGGTATACCATGTTTCTTATATATTGACAACTTGAAGCCCATAGATCAGTTGATGATATTTCTTACATGCATCCCGCCACCCATTCGTGTCCTCGTAAGTGATGTTAAGCAATTCACATTGCTCCTTGTTCGCAATACATTTAAACTCTGAAACATGTATTCGGATCGGATCCCACTCGAGTCCATCCACTAAATGGATCTCCAGTAAAACAGATCACGAACCGCTCTGCTCGAAGACAAGATATACATAAATAATCTATATTTAGTCGGAGTGGCATTAAGCTAAACATAATATACTTTATAGCTCCGTCTTG
The DNA here is from genome assembly GCA_032622095.1 of Siphonodentalium dalli. Taxonomy (NCBI): domain Eukaryota; kingdom Metazoa; phylum Mollusca; class Scaphopoda; order Gadilida; family Siphonodentaliidae; genus Siphonodentalium; species Siphonodentalium dalli. Next base: position 261,794,520 of record CP136063.1, read on the forward strand.
CTCCATTCGACAGATAAACATACTCGCATAATTATCCAGTTGTAGTGTTTCGCGAAAGTACAAATACACGAGGCCCATAGGTGCATATACCTCATTGAATTTGTATCGTGCATATTTTGGTGTTTAAAACTATGTGATATATTTATATCTATTTTGTCACCTATGTCTTGAAACACTAATCTTGTGTATGATACGTAATGTTTAAACTCTCCGTTTGTGGAGGAAATAAAGGTATATGTATATATATATTTTTCGAGGGAACCAATCTCAGTAAACTGCATAAAGCCGCATATATAGTAATTGTTGTGGACCTGATTTCCTACCATAGAGGTTCTATTTCATATCATCGAAACCTTTTCAAAAGAAAGAGGAGATGCCAATGCGGTGGTAACGGGTCCTAAGGACTGTGACACGCTTTATAATGTACATGATTTGATGATGAAACCCGCGATGTTCGAGTCAAGAACACAAAATATCAGTATGTTCTGGTATGATATGGATTAATAAGTTTATATTGACAGCTCAACGGCGATTTAGATCGACAATATTCTGCTTCGGCATTTCTTGCGAGTCAACACTACAAATTCAACTTACGTCTGACCACAGGTCCTCTTTTCTTCATATCGTGAAATATTGGCGGATAGTGTTAGGTATGGGTTAGGTGGGAGCCTTATATATGTTGTCAGTCGTAAATTCTCGATCGACAGATTATGTCAATTACCATCCAAATTTCTTGGTCTACATAGTTCACAAATCTATCCAATCTATCCATATAACTCGATATATTACCTTATTATGGAGAGAATAAGTGGAAATCGTGAATGTCTGCGAGACCAGGGGGAGGGGCAGAAAATAATTTACGGACACTAGGCGCAATTTTTATTTTCATTTTTTTCCGAACTTTGGGTAACCACCACCCCATATTTTTTCCCGATTCTGGGATAGGGACCCACCCCTTCAAATGACAATTTTACTCACTTTCCCTGATTGTATCCGATCTATGTTCCGTATCGTGATTATAGAAGCATTCCTACTTTTTATTTACCAAACAATGCTGTACAGTTTCAAAACAATTCTCCAATAAATGTGGGCTGTATGGTGTGCTAATGGTTTCACATTTGAAATCCAAGATGGTTGCGGGCGGCCATGTTTTTCATTGAAAATCGCTCAAATTTGACACCTCCCATCCAGTGGTCATCCTAGACTCATATACCGAATATCGTTGAATATATTTAAATAATCTATTATTGTGTTATGTTTTCATTTATATCAGGTTGAATAAATGATATTTAAGTTTTAATAGAACTATTTAAATTTGAGCCTTTCCAAATTCCATGTCAAACGTGAATTGATAGATCTTTGATGAATACATTTAGCAAGCTAACCTTTTTATCACCTATTGGTGATCACCTATTGGTGTCATCCCTCATTATTAACTGACGGTGAACTCAAAGCCCTCTACCAAGAGTTAAGTTCATAACTAACACATAATAGAAGCATGCATTCTTTAACCTTTCTGTCCCATTTTTTTAAAAGAAAAATTACTCCAGAAAAAAATGTAAAGGGGCCAGGAACAATTGTGTAAGCCAGGCTGCTGAAGCACCCACCAACCCCCGCCTAGTGTTCGGAAATTGCAGACTGCCCCCACCCCATCCCCGGCTGGCGAGACAACATTTTTCATTGCATGTTTTAGTTTTTTGGTGGCCATTTGCGGGAAAACATTTTGTTGGTGGTGTGAAGGACGAAAACAACATAAAACAATATAAATATTATCAACCACGTTTTCAATAATCGGACAGACGTAAACACTCAATACTGATTCACCTTTTCAGACATTATTTTCTTTTAAAGTGACTTTTCCTCCAAAAATAATAGTTATGAAATGGCAACCGAGAAGGCATATGAAAGGCAGTGTAACTACTCGAAATTAATAATAAGTGGTGAAAAATTAATGCATATTTCGTTTTCTACTTTGTCATTTTCACGCCATGCATGGTCAGTTTTAACCAAGTGTCCTTCCAAATATTATTTACTGTATAGAACAATTTACGGAGTGAACCGACTCGATTGAGAGTGATCCCACACTAACATCACAATTCGCGATGTTAGTCGTTGTTATGACTCCCACAATGGATTTTTGTTACCATCACGTTCTTTTGGCACAACACGGTGTGGTTGATATGGAAAAATGTATCGAATTATCACCTAGATATCTAGATTTACCTGTCAAAAAACTCCAGATATTGTTTTAATCAGAAGGAACCGCAAAACATTATTCCTGAACCATCACAAACAGACAATAGAATGACTTCCGTGTAACAGTTCCTACACAGAGCTAAAGCCACCTCTATTGGTATCACACGGGCTTCACAAGAATACCAGTCACGATATCATACATGTATTTACCGAAAAGCTCCTGTAATAACGGTTTATCTTTGGAGGATGGGTGAGTGGTTTACAACTTCCAAATATGGTGATTCCTAGTTCAAACTGGAATTGCCCAATGTGTATTATCACAATCGTAAATATATAGTATTGCCACGTGTAAACTTAAATGTCTATTTGCATCAATAAAACATTACTACCAATTCGTAAATAAATATACGTATGTATCCTCACATCAATTATCACAACATACCATATTCTTGTTGATGGCGATACTTTTCATTATCTTTTCATTTTGAATTAATTTGCTATCGCCACCGATGCGCTGATCACACATCGAGCAGTGACCTTGTGTGATATCTCGCATTATATTATGATCGTAACCGCGTCCGCGCATTTCTGTAGTATTTATGGAAGAAGTCAGCGGATTTTTTGTCAGGCCGCCAAATATTCCAGGTGGTGAAAAATCGAAATCTGATAACTCTGAGCTCTGATGGGGGCATGGGTTCCTCGACTCAATTCAAATATTTGTTTAACCCCAAAGTCGAAGAAATAGTAATGTAGGTGTTGAATCAGATAATGTATCTTTAATATATTTACAATAAATTAGCTTTACTGAATAGAGATGACAATTACCTTCCTTTTAATTGAACGGTGTTGTACTCGGAGGCAAAGTTGTGCAGAAGTTCGAATCAATACGACAGGCCATTGAATGGGGGACAACATGTGCACACGAACTCAATGGTTCACATAAAACTAGTGCTGTACTTATAACTCTTGTCTATAGATTCTCCGTTAAAACTTGGTGCACAGCCACTTGTGTAAATTAAACACACAACAAAAGCCAAACGTCGATTCTAGCGTACAGTTTGTGACTGCCGGAAAGAAATTACCCGTTAAAATTAACCAAATGAACTAATATTAGGTGGTATCGGCAAACATCTAAGGAAAAAAGTGACACGAAAAACTGAATTACAATAATTGCTTTATTCTCGCATCTATGTGACATTTGAGAGATAATTACAACTGGAATAAAACGTATAGCATATCTCAGACCAACTTTTTAGATTCCAGTAGGTATTCAATTACGAAAATCAATCTTTTTTCACTGGACCACTTGGGAAAACTAGGAAGACCTATGACGATTAGCACGAAAAGAGAGGCGATAACATAAATAATTAAATACAAGATAAAACTATTATACAACAATAAAACAGTTAAAATATTAAAATCAGGAATAAATATAACATATATTTAAACAATTCTAACGAGACATATTAAACTTAACACAGCCACTTTCCCTCTTCCCCGTCCACTAACAGCGTTGTGGGCATGGTTCCGAAAAGGGCGGGAGGGAGGTCATTATTTTTATTTATTTATAATTTTTTGCCAAAAATACAAAAACTACTATTATCTCTTTCACATTTACTACGAAGATAAAACAAATGATACTAAATATAATAATAATAATAATAATAAGACGGCTCTGCGTACCCCCTTCGCGCACTAAATAAAACGCTCTTTGTTTTACCGCAGCGGGAACCGACTATAATAGGGAACGCTATTTAAAGTTCCACGATATATTTTCTTTCTACATTCTGTGACTTGAATAAATCTTCAAATGACACATCAAGTTGATGTGAGAGACATATTACAATACAAATTTATATCATAATAATAATTTATCGACCTTTGTTTGGTCATTAGACCAGACCAAGATGTGGAAATGCTGTCATAAACTCTGGCTTCGAACTTCGCTTTTCACTTTATAAATGTCCAATTAAAAGGCGTTGTCCACTATAATTAAATATAAGCAACAGTGTCAGTGTACGTACTATTTAAGACAAGTGCAACGCCAAACGTATATGGCATATGGCCCCGACGATCAGTTTAGAAAGAGGGCGATGGTTAGATTTGTTTTTAACTATCTAAATCCAAGAAGTGGGTATCCTTTCCCCATAACCTGGGCTATCAATACACCAAAGCACAACAAAATCCGAGTATCCATGTCCAAGGTACAAGATGAAATTTTAATACAGACAAACAATTAAGAAATTCCCAAGTTAAACCAGGGCTGTAACTCTGGTAAAAATGAATGGACGAAACCTGTAGTAAGTCTGTTCTTGGCATCCTTTTCCCTGAGCTGTGCTAACATGCCAAAGCACAACTGAATCAGAAGATTCTTGTCCAAGTTACGGGTAAGGTTCTCTATTCCGAATGTTCATTATTCCGAATGTTCGCTATTCCGAAGGTTCATTATTCCGAGCGTTCCCTATGCCGAATGTTCATTATTCCGAAGGTTCGCTATTCCGAAGGTTCGCTATTATGAGCGAGTTCAATCAGAAATGAATCAAAAACCACACGAGAAATGAAAAATACTATTACGCTAGTATTCACATATAGTACATTTATACACCCCATTCTCATTCCCAAATTACCGACGTGTTTTTGTACTGAAGTTTCATCTGGTGCTGTTACGCAAATTTTTTTTGCGTTCTGGGAGCCACAACATGGGATTTTTTGTATCATATCAGATGTTTTCTATTTCTCTACGGGCGTTTTCTGAGACAGACGTTTCAAATGGTGATGAATCAGATTATTTTAATCATATAAGGCGATTGAATGTTATAGGAAATAATACCTTTTGCTTAACTCTGTCAGTTCTGTTTTTACTTTTTACACATTAAAATATGGCCAGAAGCCAATTTTTTTTTTCGGTAAAACTTCACACCACGTTCAAAGGGATTGAAAAGTTGCTGAGACCAAATGAACAATAAATATCGAAACGTAAATGATCAGGTAATATGAATAACAGGAAACCTGTCCATATTGCCACCAGATCCAAATAATAGAAACAGATCTATGAAACATGGGTGACATGTATGTATGTGTGTATCTATGTATGTATGTATGTATGTAGACTCGAGCTCGAAAACTGATCGACCGATCCGACTCAAATGTGGTATGTAGGCCTCCTTTGATCCCGGGAACAATATGGATGGGTCCATGGCTGGGTCCAATTTCACGTACGACGTGTCCTTGACCTTTACCTCGCTCATGTACGCTGATATAGTCATGTTTCTGGATCGATCGAACAATAGTTTGTCCAGAAGCTGTATATTCTGCCTAGATGGAGGCGATCACAAAGAAATCCCTAAATAGCCCGGACGAAGTCGGGAACATCAGTTATCATTCACTGTTCATCAGCTAGTATTGTCTATTTTTCAATTGCGGGCGCCATTTTGGCAGCCATGGTGCTAATGGAGTATCACATAGTACCACAGGCGATAACATAATATCCTAGCATTCAAACAGTATATACATTTCTCTATACAGTTAATGAAATATTCTCTCCAGATAAATGGATTAATTGACATAATATATATTCTGTAACTCGGCAGCCATGTTGGACGCCATCTTGGATTCTAGGAATTACTCAAGTCTGAGAACCTCACACCCACGGATAAATTTATGCACATATTACCCAGAATCTCAATCCACAGAGCAAGAAACAGAATGTTTACTTCACACCTATTGCTCCTGGGCTAATATACTCATAGGTTATTGGCTGATTCACCAAGCGAAACGAACTGTTTACATCGAACGGATAAATGACATTCGGAGGAAGATACCAGAATGATGATCCGATATAACGAGAATTTCTAATGGGCTTGAAGTAAGGGCGAGTGCTCGTGCCATTTCAAATTGATATGTAACAGGACTCCCTAATTCGAATGTGGCTACATATGTTCGATGAGGATAGTGAATATATGTGACCGTGTATGTAGCTACAACTCATCAATATGCTAACTCAGATGGAATTTTATGGGATTTCGATTATATTCTGCTTGTGTCTATTTAGTCTTGATTTCGCATCAATTAAGTGACATCGCAATGAGTAGTAGTGGCATTGCAGTATACTTGATCTAATTAATAACGAGGTTATTACTTGGTTTCATGTGGTTCGCGTGGACGCGCGGTAGAATATGTACACCGGGGGGGCAGGAATCATCCAATGTGTCACCACAAGTCATGAAAAACAAAGATAGATATATTTGAGAATACTTGTAAACACACAGCAGTAGTAAATCACCCTCTGTCCCACTCCTTCCATCTCTTCTGCCTCAACTTAATGTTAGTAACTTGTTATTTTCATTCCCCCAACCTGTTCTCTTTAACTCAGCCTCTTGCCATACGCTCCTTCTACATACTATTCTGCATGCTTTACTTTTCCGAGGAGATAACTTCAAATAATAAGCGGTGACCCGCTTGTTGTTAGATCCTCTTCACCCTCCTTTTCTTCTAACCTGTCATTTAATTTAACTCATATTGTTCAATGTCTTATTTCATGTATACATGTATTAATTGAGGGTAGAAATAAATATTGTTTACACCAAACGCACAGTATAGCTGGACAATTGAAACGCATGCAACCAATAACCGACTCTCTCCTGATTTGAATGTTCGACGAAAGTTCAATCAGACAAACTTCTCTTGGACACCTTTGTTGTTTACTCCTCACAAGGCATTGAATAGTAGAAGCGATGTGATGAGAACCCGCGATATGTCTTATTTTTCCGAGTCTCATATATATTGGCTGAGCTGGCTCCGCATGGAGTCACAAATTGTCATAGAATGTGAAAAACAATTGGTGGTTTAGGGTCTGACCTTTCATCGGTCTTAACAGCCACACGGGTGGAACGCTGGATACATGACAGATTCCGACAACAGAATTTCTTCAAAATACGCTTTAGTTATCAGAATCGATTAATTAATTAAACAGTAATTTAGGAGCGTTAATTCGGATTATGTATCTTTAAGTATCAAAATTATTACCATGGTAAAGAAAATTGCAAGAGCAACGAGATGAAATGTGCACGATATTCTGTTCAGATCGTGAACACACGAATTGTTCATATTCAAGTGTTCAAATTGTCTCGGTGCACACTACGATATGAGTACGATGATAGCTGATTTATTTATTTGTGTATGTTTATATTCGTAAACTATACGTACGGATGCACAAGTTGGACGACTTTCAACAACGACAACGACGACGATGACGACCTCATGACGTGACGTGACGACTTCAAAACATCCCAATCTGCACAGGATTACGGCTATCTCCAGAAAACTGCATCTCATCCTCCTCGGCTAGGCTATTATACAGATATCGATGAACGCAATTATAGGCACATCTAATAAGATGCACTCTATTTTTGCAGTGCTTTCGTGCCAACTTTAGTTATTAATTCAATGTATCCACCGCTCACTACCTCTATTGCCTACCTACATAAAGCCTGTCTAATAAACGTTACGTTTTAATGTCAATGTAGCCTTATTAGGTCAAAGTAGCTTTATTAGGTTGGCACTACTTTCATGACGTAATTGTATAAGTAAATTGCGCAGGTAACTATAGGGACGTCAAACAATCTAAATGACGCCATTGTGATTTTAGAATGTTTTTATCGTCCATAATTCAACGCAATTGATACAAGATTCGAAAACGGATATGTGATTTCGCTCTAAAATACCTATAAACTATTAGAACAAGGCCATCTTATAATGACTATATATTACCCAACGAACCATTTCGCTCTAAGCTGCACTCCGCTTTTCCCATATCATGAATGCTAATTAGTTTTATTGACCCAATATATGTAAGGTCGTCATCGAAGTAACGAATGTAAAACTGAAGAAAATGACAGATTTACCTCACAAAAGACAAGTTTTTTGCTTAAACTGTTATGTTCGCTCGGATGATTTGGCATCTATTGGACTTGGTAGAGCCTCGCCCATTAGATGCTCAATTCCCCCAGGGACAGTTTAACCCTTTACCCAACAGAAGGGCCCTGTGCCAATGCATTCTCATATATATGCGAGTCGACCATAGGTCGCCTCGCATATATAAGAGAATACATTGGCTTAACACATTACAAATTATAAAATTGTTAAAGAATGTAAGAAAAAATGGTAAAAAGTGTTAAAAAAAGATTCGTTTTAGGCCAATACATTCTCTTATATATGCGAGGCGACCTATGGTCGACTCGCATATATAAGAGAATGCTTGGCACAGGGCATAACTGTAACTATCACAATGTGGTCAAGGAGCCGGTTCCAATGATATCCATATTTATATGGCCGGTTTGGCCGGATTGTTGGGTAAAGGGTTAAGCGACGACACTAGCTACATATTCTAATATGATCGTACGTGACACGTAATGGAGCAACCACCAAGTTGATCATTAAGTTCAACGTTACAATAATTATATGATGTACCATACAGGGTACTGCATGTGTTACACCACTCGGAGAAATGTCTGTGTCGTCACACAAATACCATGCTAGAACTTGGATTAATATATTCGTAATCGTATATAGTCACCAATAGCCGGGTTACTACCATAGTAACGGACATTGCCCATCTAGTGAACTATTCAAACCCAGCATTGAAATCATGGTTATGATCAGTCCAAACATATGAGTAAAGTTCGAACATAAGATAGCTGAGAACCTGGTGCGAATTTAACTGTGGTGGGGCCTCAAGCAAATCTACCCCTGCACGTCAGAAAAGAAAAGTAGCTTAAGGATGGAAGTGAACCATCATCCCACAGTGAAATCAACCAGGCCTGTTGGGTTTGAATAGTTCACTAGATAGGCAATGTCAGGTACTACGGTAGTAACCCGGCTATTGGTGACTATATACGATTACGAATATATCAATTCAAGTTCTAACATGGTATTTTAGTGTGATGACACAGACATTCCTCCGAGTGGTGTAGCACATGTAGTACCCATGTATGTATATATTCATATATATATATCACAGCAGAAGTTTCCTTAGAATTAATGGATGGAAATGGAATGCCTCTAATATTTGTATCATTTGAGTCGGACATAGATTACCTTAGCTGCAGGCAATCAATGCAATACGTGTAAACTATGTAGAAAAAGAAATTATTGAATAAAGTGTAGTGAATATGATGTGTCACTTTAATATTTGAGTCGGACATAGCTTACCTTACCTGAAGGCAATCAATGCAATACGTGTAAACTATGTAGAAACAGAAATTATTGAATGAAGTGTAATGAATATGAAGCGTCATTTTAATGCAATATCGATTGGGAGGAAGAGAAATGTCACTTTAATAGTTAACAATGATATACATATATATAATTATAGATTATTCCCATTGAAGACGATCAATGCAATGACCAGTGTAGAAATGGAAAAAAAATGTTGCCTGAATGAATCGATGTGTGAACATAAAGTCTCACTTTAATGAAATGTTGAGATGATGGAATCAACGATGAATTTGCAATTTCTGTAATGATGAAATTGGTTCACATACCGGTATACATGTATATGCAGCTGAAAATGTGAATTGACTGAAATGTAATTATGAAAGTGTCAATGACACTGTAGCTCAATGAGGAAAGGGAATAATTTCATGTGTTACAGTTAATGGAGCGATTAGGAATGTGGAAAGTTGAAAGGCCTAGTTATGCAAAGATTAAAATCCAAGATGGCCGCGACAGCCATCGTTTTTTTGCCAAATGACACAAAAAAGACTCCTTCCTATTTACATGTCATTGTTAACATCCTTCACAAATTTCATGATGATCCGACAAAAGATACGACCTGTAGCCCGTGTCAAAGGATTTAGTCATGTAAAGAGTAAAATACAAGATGGCTGCTGGCGACCAGGTTTCTTGGTTGAATTCAAAATGAACCTTTTCCCATCTACATGTAATTGTTAACATCCATTACAAATCTCATGATGATTGGACCAAAGATTCGACTTGTAGCCCTTGACAAAGAATTTAGTCATGCAAAGAGTATAATCCAAGATGGCTGCTGGCGGCAATGTATTTGGTCGAACAACCTCAAAATTACTCATTTCCCATCTACATGTCCATTTTAACATCCATGACAAATTTATTAATGATCAGACAAAAGATACGACCTCTGGCCCGTGCTAATGGATTGAATTTTGAAATCCAAAATGACCGCTGTCGGCCATGTTTTCTGGCCAAATGACCCCAAAATGACTCACTCCCATCCACATGTCAACATCAACATTCATGACAAATTTCATAATGATCTGACCAAAGTAAGGACCTGTAGCCTGTGCCAAAGGATTTAGTCATGCAAAGATGGCTGCTGGTGGCAATGTTTTTTGGTCAAACTACCCCAAAATGACTCGTTCACATCTACATGTCATCTACATGTCAATAGAGATGACAAATATCATAATGATATGACCAAATGTACAACCTAGAGCCTGTGCTGAAGGATTTAGTCAAGCAAAGAGTAAAATCCAAGATGTATGTTGGCCGAATGACCACAAAACAGCTCGTTCCCATCTACATGTCATTGTTAACACCAATGACAAATTTCATGAAGATCCGACCAAAGCTACGACCTGTAGCCCGCGCCAGAGGATTTAGTCATGCAAAGAGTCAAATCCAAGATGGCTGCTGGCGGCCATGTTTTTTTGGCCGAACGACCCCAAAATGGCTCGTTCCCATTTGCCTGTCATTATTAACATCCATGACAAATTTCATGATAATCAGACGAACAGTATGACCTGTAGACCACGCGAATCGATTTAATTTTGAAATCCAAGATGGCTACCAGCGGCCATGTTTTTTGGCCGAATGACCCCAAAAGGATTCTTTCCAATCTACATGTCATTGTTAACATCCATGACAAATTTCATGAAGATCCTACCAAAGCTACGACCTGTAGCCCGCGCCAAAGGATTTAGTCATGCAAAGAGTAAAATCAAAGATGGCTGCTGGCAGCCATGTTTTTTGGTGGAACAACCACAAAATGACTCGTTAACATCCATGATAAATTTCATGATGATCAGACAAACAGTAAGACATGTAGACCGCGCCTATCGATTTAATTTTGAAATCCAAGATGGCCGTAAGTCGCCATGTTTTTTGGCCAATGACCCAAAATGACCTGTTCCCATTTACCGGTACATGTCAATGTCAACATTCATGACAAATTTGATAAAGATCAGACCAAAGGTACGACCTGTAGCCCGCGCCAAAGGAAATTGTTGACGGACACACACACGCACACATGGACGTTGTTGAGCTAATAATGAATATGTGATGTGTCGCTTTTAATGAATTGGCAATGACAGCAGTATGGAAACGGTCACTGCGGTGGAGTTACGATACATGCTGTTAGGTTATGATACACGGTCTACAGCCCTACAGGTATTAGCGGGTTGTCACACCTGACGTTGAAGAAAATTATGATATATGTCCATGAGGATCTTTTTAAAGATTGGGTAAGTGACTAAGTGTTGGCGCTGGGTATAGCTGTTAAAACATCCGTTAAAACCGCCATAAACAGAATTAATAGTATAAACAAACCTTGTTCTTATACCAATCATAAATACATGTATCACATTAATTTCAGCATGTTGTTATGTTAGTACTTTGTGTTACATTGTATGTAAGCAAACGTCATCTTATGTAAACAAACAGTACATCTACATGTATGTAAAGAGTATGCGATAAGCAAAACACTCAACACCGAGTAGACCCCACTGCATATACATGTATATGAAATTTTGTTAGAAATACCACCGTTATTTCACGCCTTTAGATTAGGCTAATTTGGGGACATTTTGGGGGACAGAGGTGATAGGTTTGAGTGAGTGGGGGGTACCCCCTTGTGACTATTGGGGGTACTTTTTAAAGTAAACCGAAAATGGGGGCTGTTTGGTTGTTCTGAAGCATATGAAAGGTGAAAGAAATGAACCAATGGCCCCCATATCATTTCCTGGCAACTTGGGCTTATATCAGCATTCAGCAAGTTATGTTACATGTACCCTTATATTTTCAAGTTTTGTAGGTCACAATTTATTGAATATTGGGAATATTGGATCATTTGACATCAACAAAGCCATTTTATAGATGTACGGTGCTTGAAAGTTCACCAAGCAGTTCACCAACACACTGATCATGTGTATTTCCAATTAAAATTTAATTTAATCCAAGTTAAATCGCATAATCAAAGTAATTAATGGCTGAACATCACCAACTTCAACTGTGGAATCTGACCCAATGCCTCCCATACAGAGAGGCCTAAGCTGAATGAGGTTCCCAGAGGGTGAATTTGGTGATGCTAGCCCTCTGGGGACCTCATTCCGCAAATGTCAGCCACACTAAATTCAGACTTGGGGACCGCCCACCTCTAGTTCTATTGAGAATCATATATTAACCCTTCATTTACTAAATGCTTATTGACAAGTAGATGTTGTGGGAAGTGTTCAGATAAAGTCGTTCGTTGAACTTTTCTGAACATTTCCAACCAATTAATAGATATCCTTCTACTAGTACACATGTACATGTATGTATTATCTGTTAGTCTGTTGTCATCTGCTTGCATTTCCTGAACACCCCTCTGAATGAATAATAGATCATTCAAATAAATTCTTTTTTACTTGGTGGGAGAATCCATTTAGTAAAGAAAGGGTTATATCAAATTTTCGCTACGATAAGGCAGTTTCATAGCCTCTACATTCTACAATTCAGTGGAATCATGAACTTATTTACAACATACCGCATTACCGGTATAGCCATTTAATAAGCTAAATCTCCGATTTTGGTGTTGAATGGGTCACCATGAATCACTCTCAACCTAATTTGGGGACATTTTGGGGGACAGAGGTGATAGGTTTGAGTGAGGGGGGGGGGGGTACCCCCTTGTGACTATTGGGGGTACTTTTTAAAGTAAACCGAAAATGGGGGCTGTTTGGTTGTTCTGAAGCATATGAAAGGTGAAAGAAATGAACCAATGGCCCCCATATCATTTCCTGGCAACTTGGGCTTATATCAGCATTCAGCAAGTTATGTTACATGTACCCTTATATTTTCAAGTTTTGTAGGTCACAATTTATTGAATATTGGGAATATTGGATCATTTGACATCAACAAAGCCATTTTATAGATGTACGGTGCTTGAAAGTTCACCAAGCAGTTCACCAACACACTGATCATGTGTATTTCCAATTAAAATTTAATTTAATCCAAGTTAAATCGCATAATCAAAGTAATTAATGGCTGAACATCACCAACTTCAACTGTGGAATCTGACCCAATGCCTCCCATACAGAGAGGCCTAAGCTGAATGAGGTTCCCAGAGGGTGAATTTGGTGATGCTAGCCCTCTGGGGACCTCATTCCGCAAATGTCAGCCACACTAAATTCAGACTTGGGATCCGCCCACCTCTAGTTCTATTGAGAATCATATATTAACCCTTCATTTACTAAATGCTTATTGACAAGTAGATGTTGTGGGAAGTGTTCAGATAAAGTCATTCGTTGAACTTTTCTGAACATTTCCAACCAATTAATAGATATCCTTCTACTAGTACACATGTACATGTATGTATTATCTGTTAGTCTGTTGTCATCTGCTTGCATTTCCTGAACACCCCTCTGAATGAATAATATATCATTCAAATAAATTCTTTTTTACTTGGTGGGAGAATCCATTTAGTAAAGAAAGGGTTATATCAAATTTTCGCTACGATAAGGCAGCAATGATTCATAGCCTCTACATTCTACAATTCAGTGGAATCATGAACTTATTTACAACATACCGCATTACCGGTATAGCCATTTAATAAGCTAAATCTCCGATTTTGGTGTTGAATGGGTCACCATGAATCACTCTCAACCTAATCAATCACCACGGTGTTTTGCTTATCGCTCACTATTTACATGCTGTATATATACAAACGCTCCGCTCACACAAAGTGTTTTGCGGAAAATAACGCATTCTTAATATGATCATTATTCTACATGTATACTATTAGGATATTATTGAGGAAACTTTCATAATAATGGACATCCATCGTTAGTAAACTAATTCAATTTACGCAACATTTATGAATGTATTTCCGCTGTTTATTTTATCTTGATAGAAACCGCGCGGCTGGCCAAAACTCAACGAGCGGGACTATGCGCGCCTACATTTTGTAAACATGAAAGTCTGAAAGATATCTGTATGAATTTGAACTGAATACACATGTACTACCCTGCTGGGCAAAACAAGTGTCCACTTAACCACGGTGCGCTTAGCATTGCCACTGCGGCCGAAATGCAACTTCACAGCGGCTCCACCAGCTAACTACAATTGGGCCGCGGTGTATTTGCCATTCGACCATGGTGTAGTTGCCGCTGTGTGCATTCATTAAACTGAAAAAAGACAATATAAACCAGAAATCTAACCACGGTGTACATGCCATTCGGCCCCATTGTAGTTGCTTTTCGGCCATGGTGTACATGTGTACTTGACGGTCGACCATGGTGTACTTGCCGCTCGGCCGCGGTGCTCAACTGCAGTTACAAACTCTGAAACCGCCGCCGAACGCCAAACATACCGCGGTGCCAATGGACACTTGTTTTGTACAGCAGGGCAGTACGATTGATCTTTTCAATTTGAAAACAGAAACAATTCTTTTTCAGTCCTAAATCAAATGATTAAATTAATGATAAGCAAATACCTGTGCAACCTTTGATGATTAGAGAACAAATTCAACAATGCCTCCAAGCTCCTGTCGAAAGTGAAAGTGCAATAATCATGTCACAAACACAGTTTACACATGATGTCATGAAATTGAATACACTTAACATTGAATTGCCTAGTCTTCGTGTATCTGTGGTACACAATAATCCATAAAATCTTCAAAACAACATTCATTGTTGCAAATTACATGAAACACAGATCAATCACACGTTGATTTTTCAATTTCGTGACATGTGGGCCTTGACCTTGTAGTGGAGAAATCGGTGTATATAAAGTGTTTGTCGACGCCGATGCCGGCTCTAAATAAAAGTGTAATGTCGCACTTCTTCGTATTTTCTCAGTGGATGTGAATGCGATTTGGTATGTTGGTCCGGGTTGGGTCATTGATGATATTGATTATCGCACATGCACATTTGATTTGTTTTTTTAATTTACAAATTTCGAGTAGAAGATTTGTTTACAATCGAGATGGCTAATCACAAACTGTGCCACAGTAATATTTTACCGAATGCCATGTTATCAGACTAGAAAGGCTGTGATTAATCCTCGATTAATCTATTATTTGATTGAGTCTCTGAATGACTCAGTGAGGACAATTAAAAAGTGATCATCGGCAATCGTTGTTGTTGTTGTACTTGTATGTAAATTCCTCCGTCTCGGTTGTCTTCGGAGCACGCTGCTCTCCTAACTCAGAACACCGTTACTAACAGTCGATTGTGTTGAAGTTGAAGTGAAGAAAACGTAATTCTTCGATCAGTTTCTGCTGGATTCTGCGCAGTAACCTCCCGGAAGTCACGTGTGAAATTTACAAGAAAGCATACACGCTATTTTCACTCTTGGTATAGAAATATAGAAAAATTATATGACGTCATAATTCACATGCATTTAGGTATAAACACCCACTGGGGTGGTTGCTATCAGTATGGTGTTACGCTTGCCAAAATATAGCTTTAACATATCAACACACAAACATTTTATTTTTTGATTTTTGTATCCTTTTCGGAAGTGCAGTCAAACGCAGTAGAACAAGGTGACATGACAGGTCGTTGGAAAGGAAAAATACCGTGTGCACTATTACTTATATTTCAATGAAGCACCATGACATATGTTTGTTATTTGTTTCTCAGAACTCGATTGTGTTTGAATTAGTTTGTGTTGTTCTTATGTGGGTCAACGGGGCGTTCAGCCACTTCTGTTAATGACGCACATCTCAATAGCCAAATATCGATGGAACCCTACAATGGAATTATGGGCTACTGTAGAGATAAATAATCAAAGAGGACTAATAAGTCAACATTCAGACTTGGAATATCTATCTGCAAGCGTTATGTGCTCTATAACATTGCAGTGTACTGGTTGCTCTTTATAATGAACGTTCTTTAAATGTTCAATGCTGGAGAAAAAATCGTGACTCGTCATTTCTAAAATGTCATACTCGAAAAGGACCGAAGTCAATCGCAGTGGATATATGTGCATAAATAAATAAATAAATCTGTAAAAACATCACCACTATTAAGGGGAACCGAGGCACTCGCGGTGTGTAAATGTGCACAAAAACTAAATTATATATATATATATATATCTGTAACAACATCACCATAAGAACAACATGGAGAAGTAGATAAAAGTTTGTTCTTATATCATTATTGATAGTTCTACAGCAACCAAATGTCGTGTGTTGAAACCATTGTCACGCAAACAAACAGTTAATGTGATTTGTCAACAAACGTCGCTAAACATGGAGTAAGTTCAAATATTTTAGTTTGAGTATGATTTTCAGAATATTTGTCAATGCTTTGACCTTTTCAAACGTTGAGGTGACACTAACCTGGTCACCTATAACATCGATAACGACATTCTATCTTTAATTGTTTTCAGTTTGTTTGTTGGGTCGGCATTTTTTGTTGATCAGAATCACCAAAATCTCCGGTGGTCAATAGCACATAAAGTGATAAATAGTAAGTAATTTCTAAGCTGACACCAACCTATTTGTTAATTAGCACAAACAGCTTGTTTTTCCACGTCATCTAATGTATATTGCCGATAATTTATTGTCTCCGTCGTGGTGTACTCAAAGAATAAGTGATAACTTACAAGGCTGCTTCGTGCGTGACATCCGTCAATGATTTTTTTTTTATTTTAAAAGACAAAATGCCTTAAAGCCACATGGCGGTTTGCGCTCCAAAATACACATACTATTATGCGCTTTTGAATTTTTCTCAGTATCGAAATAGGTCGGTAAATATCTGAACTACCATTATACGAGCATCATGTAACCCAAAAAGACGCATTGAAGTAATGGAAAATACAACTGTGAATACGGTGTTTGGGTCCCGAACACAAAACAGCCATTTGCGCGACAAGGAACAGAAAAGAGCGTTCCGTGGTAGTCTATTCCTGATATGGTAGCGATAAAGAGCGAAAAGTTGAAAACGGCTGAAAAATGCCGGTGACTTTGGTAAGTGTTTTTCAGAGCATATGAAGCCTGTATATCACTAGTTCGTTTATGTATCGACCTATCGTACCCGTCGCTCCAAATTACGTAGAAAAAAATTTCGAGGTTCGAATGAGCCATGTCCTTTTAATTTATTATGCCAACATTGAGTTTGTTATTCTTTATTTATAAATAAAATATCTGTTTTGCATTAACACATCAGCGCTTTGGCGACCAAATTCCTCCTGTTTCCTCACAACTCAGCCTGTTCTCCTGACAGCCAGCACATTACCTACTTATAATAGAACTTGTTTTAGTAGATAATCTGCTTAGATTCACCTCATTTTGAGTCGATAATGTGCTGAAATTGAGAACATTTTAGTCACACTATCGACTCATGAGGCCATTTTGAGCAGATTATGTGCGGACACTGACATAACTTTTCAGGTGTATGCTCTTTAACATGTGGCCCGCACCATAACACGAAATAACTGTAAGGCCGGATTCGTCATCTCAGGTTTAAACCTGGTCTACGAAAACCTCTAGGTTTAAACCGCCGTGAGTCAGACAAGGCCGTGATTTAAACCAGAGACCGCAGGTCTAAGTGACGCATTCGTCATCTCTGGTTTAAACCTGGTCCAGCCAGACCAGTGGTTTAGCAGTAGTGTCTCTGTATTGTCGGGATAATTAATCGTACTTTCCTAATGCGGACCGCCTCGTTTTATTGATTGCGAAAATCAATAATTATGACAGCGAGCATATTTTGATTGGAAATTTATAGGCGAGAAGCACTCACACCTATAAAGCGTGGGGGTAAGTTTTTGTCAATTTCGATATTTATTTTGCGTTTTATAAGCTTAAACCGGCAAACTAAACCATCTAATTCGGCGGTCCAGCTAAACCAGCTTTACCGAGGCTAACCGTGAGATGAGGAATCCGTCTTTTCTTCATCGCCGTTTAGAATTGTCAAACAATCAGTCAAAGGGTGGAGCTGTAAATAATCTCGAGTGAGGGCGTGTCTAAGTAGCGACTGCCGACTGGTGTTATCATGTCACAGTTGATTCATTCGCACGCGAGCTTTGCTCCGATATGGACATGTTCCTTCAATGTGATTTTTACAACTATCTTGTGGCTTTTTGTTTGGCTTCTGTCAATCACAAATACTGGTGTTTTCTACGAATTCTTATGAAGGGTTCAACGTCTTCATTTTGACACCAAAACGATGCTACTGCATGACCAGATATGATATACACATAGTTTGCAATCCTAAACTTATACTGCTATATGAGGCAAACTCATTTTGATGTATATCATGCCACAAAGTTTTACTCTGGCTACGCCCATAAACTCCAATAATATTCCACCAGTTCAAAACCTGGGAACTTTTTGATTTTCTGCATGACAGGAAATTTATGAAATTGATAAAAAGCAAAGCATGTAATATATTTCATTATTAAAAGCTTTCATTCTGCATGGTTGCCCAATTGCATCAGTTCATATGCTCTTCTGGTGTGCACTCATTATAAGCAAATTGCCTTTACTTGACTGACATCTTGGTTCAGGATTGACTCGATTATGGAGTCTTTATTCAGCGCCAGGGGGCCTGTGGACTCTTTGTGCGATACGAGCCTGCGCATATTTTGATCATTGTAACATTTAAATTAAAAAATAAATTAATTATATTTAAAACATACAAATATTAATTTAAATGTAAAATTTTGTTTCTTATTAGATTCAACTCCTTACTCAATTTAACAACATAATTTTTCCATTTTTTTAAAATCTTTTTTTAAATATTTTTAAATCAATTTTTTTTAAACCTAACGCCGTTATACCATCCGAGTCACCACACCTAATTTGATTGAAATCGGTCCAGGGGTATTGGAGAACAGTTGCGAACCGACAAACGGACATACAGATGACAGCTCCTATACCCTTTAATATATACAGATATACATGTAAATACACAAACTGTTGTCTTTGCGGGTAAAGCATCTTGCAGAACATCTATCATAAAGTGATGAATAGCGCGTGAAACTCGTGTTGAGAGACAGGCCTTTATTATTTTGTCAGATTGATTTAAACCCTGAATGAGATCGGATTAATGGTCCATGAACGATACTTGTTTCTCAATGAATAAATCCATTGAGCGTGCACGCGTTCGCGATAATTTATGACGAGTCAATAACCATTATATCAGCCTGTCTTTTTGTCAAATTGGTAAGAGGGTAGATTGATTGTATGATCATATCACCGAATCGAGTTGTCAATTAGCTGGCAACTGAACGACAAAAACGCCCCATTGGACCCGGTTTGGCTGGACCGCCAATGTAGGTTTAAACCAGGTTTAAACTCGGAGGTTATAGGTCGATTATGGGAGTATTTCCGCAAGGATATGTTGCACAACTCTACGAGATGTTATGCATTATATTATAGTGTGTAGTATTGGCATGGTTATGATCACCTACATTCTTTGTATTATTACATACTGAAAGTCAAAATTGGGGGGAAACTGGCTGAAAATCTTTAAACGAAAAAATTCTATAGACATGCCATAATAAAAACTATTGATGATATAGACATATAAACTGCTATAGGAATATCATTATTTCCTATTATTTCCATTATTCCCGACACACTTGCCAATTGTTGTTTTATCCAAAGTGTAAGTAAATAGCCGGGAAATGTGTCCATTATATAAATTGGATACGCGCCCATCCAGCTAAGTATCACAAGAGTGCCCCATCTGGATACCTATCACAATAAATCTTGATAGATAAAATAATTTGACTTTTACTGTCAATTATTGCTATATTTTTCAATATTTCATTAAAAATAAAATTTGTCTGCACTCATGCTTAAAGATAATCGATATACATACTAACAAATGATCGCCCCGTTAGATGGCGTTAACGTGACCACCACAGCCCTGTTTCCTTCAGACTAATTGGTAACCAACCAGGAGCAGTCCCCGTCCCACTGCTATAGATATATCCATCGCTATTGACATATCCGCCTCTATAGACAATGATAATGAGACGGTTCTAAGCAATAAGCAACTCACGACTTTTCATGTGTATGCTCTTTAACATGTGTTTTCATAGTGGCCCGCGCCATAAAACAAAATAACTGATATGATCCATTATCTGCTTATTTTAGAATCAAATAATCACGTTATGTATATTTCACATTATGGGTTGATTGTGTGCGTATTTGCGGGAGAATATGTTGCGGGAGTTAACGGATTGGGGGGGGGGGTAAAATATGCAGGAATGTTAGCCGGGGTGGGTTATAAAAGAGCAAAACAAACGCATTTTTGTAACCTCGTGCAATATTTTTACTAAAGACCTTTTGTGCCCATATTTGACATATGTAACAGTTTAAAACCTACTATAGCTGTAACAAAAACATCTTAACTATGTCACTTGGACCTTCCTGCTATGGCCCCAGTGGAGGTCATATTTAACTGATGTTTCCTTCCCGACACGCTTCGAAAGAAGCTTTGAGAAATTTAAAACCAGCCTGTTCTCCCAAAAAAATCAGCACATTATCTGCTAATAATATTACTTGATTTAGGGAGATAGTCTGCTTATAATTGGCTCATTTTGAGTCCATAATGTGTTGAAAATGATAGCGTTTTAGTCACATTATAGACTCATAATTGGGCGGTTCTGAACAAATTATGTGCTGATAATGACACATATTAGCCAACTTACGACTTTTCAGGTGTACACTCTTTAACGTGTATTTTAAATGTGGCGCCTCCCATAACGAAAAAACAGATATGATCCATTATCTGCTTATTTCAGAATCAAATAATATCCTCGTGTACCTTTTCTCATTATAGGTCGAGTATGTGCGTTTTTCGCGAGGATATGTTGTGTCCTCATGTAACTAAGACCTTTAAGTCTAGATCATTGTGTGAATGGAATAAGAGTGAGCAGCTGTCTCAACATTAATGTAATGTGACTATCATTGGTTAGAAAATAACTCATCAGTGCATCAAGCAAATCAATGAACTATGTGCATGCTTATTAACTGAGATAATCTGTTTCTCTCACAACACCTAAAGTATCCAAGTCTGGCATAGTGACTGCTTGTCAATAAGTATAAACGAAGTTGCTCCAGTAGAATAACAAAAATGGTATGGAATAATGCTAGATAATGGGCTGGTTGACAGACTAATCAGGAAGAAATATTTAGAAATTATAGAATTGTGTGTTACAGTTACAGTTATGCCCTGTGCTAATGCATTCTCTTATATATGCGAGTCGACCATAGGTCGCCTCGCATATATAAGAGAATGCATTGGCCTAAAAAAAATCTTTTTTAACATTTTTACCATTTTTTCTTACATTCTTTAACAATTTTATAATTTTTTCTTACATTTTTTAACAATTTCTATAATATTTTTCTACATTCTTTGACAATTTTATCATTTTTAATATGTGTTAAGCCAATGCAATGCATATTATGTGCACACAGTGACACATATAAGCCAACTCACAACTTTCAGGTGTATGCTCTTTAACATGTGTTTTCACAGTGCCGCGCCATAAAATTAAATAACAGGCCTGACTCCATTATCTGTTTATTTCAGAATCAAATAATCATATTATGTACCGATTTCACTTTATATATCGATTATGTGCGTACTTGTGCGAGGATTTGTTGAATATTTCCAATTGCAACCAAGCAAGTATCCTCTCTAGATATGTATTTATTTTTTAAATATGTCAACTCTAGTTGAATTAAAGCTTAACAACTGATATGTCATGGATATGTCTACAAAATGTCAACAGTGACTCGAAAGTCAAGATTGAGTTCACTGTCTTGAGATGTTGTCAGCTTAAAATGTATCACAGTCAAACAGCCAAAACACATGTTCGGTTCATGTAATAACTTGCAGGGGGAAATGATATACGCATCATTTGTGTTTGTAAAATTGGATGCATATACCTTACAACAGCGTTTGATTTGCACCATCAGCTTCTGGTGGGTTACTGTATTTGTTTTTATGTGTAAGCAATTTTTGCTAAGTGGGTGTCTGACCAGGTAACACGTTGTCCAATCGAAGTGAGCACCAAACCTGGCACACCAGAATGACAAAAACAAGTCAAAGTGAGATGCCGGCAGGTTGACCGAGGCCTTTCAGAAATGTCAAATAAGGAGAAGAGCAAAAAACGGCTTAAAACATATTCGTCAAAAGAATCATTCACGCAATACTGCTGGACACAAAATACACGGGCTATGTTGCAAAGTCTCCTCCGCACACACTAAGCTTGGTAATATTGTACGTTCCCGTCCCGATGACTCAGTAAGTAAGGCACATGGCACTCCCATGATAGGGACATCGATGACCCAGTCAGCAAGGCGCACGACACCCCCACGCGGACACCCCGATGTCCCAGTCATCAAGGCGTAAGACCCTCCTACGGATTGGGCCCCGGTGCCTCATCCAGCAAGGTGCATGGTATTCCCATGCATGGAAGGGACCCGGGTGATTCAAATAGTAAGTCGTATACAATCTTATGGAAGGGGCCCCGGTGCCCAATAGTATTACGTAGGCGGCCCCGGTGCTACAACCAGCAAGGCGCATGGCCACAAACCTGAATTTCTTATCTGGTCCCCAAAACAAATCAATTTGTGGTGTATCTATGACACAAGGGTTGTCAGCCACCAAAATAATGTAATTATATATATATATATATTTATAATATTACATAACATATATGTAGTGGGTTGTATATAGATTATAGTCCATACAGCCCTGGGAATTAGCCTAGGCAATAGGCAATGCCTAGGTAAAAGCAGAGGCAAAATCCGTTTGCCTAGGCAATAATATTTCCTAGGTAAAACAAGTTCATTGGGTTACTAAAATTGATTTGTGTATATCAGAAATAGAACCTCTTTAGCCAAAATGATTTCCTTAAATAACTCATTACATATATTGTCCTACAATTGTTTCCATGGCACTGGGCCACTAACTAGCTACCCGTTATAAGGACACTTATTTTGGAGATGATTTGTGGAATTTTACATATATGTTGAGTAATGGCCTGGAAATAATGTTCCGCAAAATAACTAGGCAATTCTGGGCAATTCATGTTATTATTGAATCATATTGATTTGAGATGGCAATATTGTTGCAAAATTGCTTAGGTAAAATCTGTTTTTGCCTAGGCCGATTTCTTTCACCTAGGCAAATATATTGCCTAGGCAAATTTTCCTTAATTCCCAGGGCTGTCCATATATAGAGCATTTGAACTAAATGAGATAATTTCCCAGTCATATAAGTTATAGCAATAGGATTTTATGCGGTATTAGACCAAATTAGTGAAACTTGGGAGTGTGTGTCAAAAACAGGTTTTGCGATGGTGGGTACCCGAAAATGCCAGATGCAAAAAAGAACCGCGTACCTTCCTTCAAATTTGTTACTACCCACCCTGTTCACTTCTAATTGTTAATACCCACCCTGTTCACTTCTAATTGTTAATACCCACCCTGTTCACTTCTAATTGTTAATACCCACCCTGTTCACTTCTAATTGTTAATACCCACTCTGTTCACTTCTAATTGTTAATACCCACCCTGTTCACTTCGAAAAAGACTACACGTTGGAGAAAGCGGTGTTCATTTAACAAAGACTTACCTTAAAACCACGTGCTTTAAAACCACTGTTATAGACATGTCCACTGATATATACATTTCCGGATGCAGGGTTGGTTCAACTCTACCAAATTTCTATTCAGAAACTGAGACATATCTGTTTGAACTTGCCAGCGGTCTTTTCCCTTCGATTGTTGGGTGGTGTTAAATCACAATTCAACATCCGAGTCAAACGAAAGTGTTATGTAGTAGAATTGATCATGTATGTGTGTCTCGCGGTCGTTCCCGAACATTGGAGTTGACGATTAATATTCCGCATATATTTCGTAATTTTCGGCACTTACACATGATCCAGTTTATTTCCAATACAGCTGTACGACTTTTATATATTTGATGTTAAATATTCGAAACCCCAAATTATACAAACGTAATTTGGTGATAGGGATTTCAAAACAAACCTACGCGGAATATTTCGAGTCAGTTCGCGGATATATAGCGATGACAAACGTCTTTTATTTCTTATATTATTCCGTAAATTTGAGATCTTTCCAGTTGTACATGTGCCGATTGTAATTCTGGAATAAGCTAGCCTTCCGAATGGTGCCCGGCAGCCTCCGCGAGAATATGGAATAAGCTAACCTTCCGAATGATGCCCGGCAGCCTCCGCGAGAATATGGAATAAGCTAACCTTCTTAATGGTGCCCGGCAGCCTCCGCGAGAATATGGAATAAGCTAACCTTCCGAATGGTGCCCGGCAGCCTCCGCGAGATTTTGGAAATAGATATATACACAACAGCCATATTCTGTTACAGAAAGTTGTACATAAACAAACGCTCGGAACCAGCTGAACCCTGACAATGATCATATTCACCGGGGGGGGGCATGCATAGCAGTCTTAATCAAATCACACCAAGTCTAGTTTTAATTGACCCGTT
Source organism: Siphonodentalium dalli (assembly GCA_032622095.1). Taxonomy (NCBI): domain Eukaryota; kingdom Metazoa; phylum Mollusca; class Scaphopoda; order Gadilida; family Siphonodentaliidae; genus Siphonodentalium; species Siphonodentalium dalli. The sequence goes on from CP136063.1 coordinate 261,819,444, forward strand.
CATCTAATTTACGTTACTTGTGATTAGGGAAATGATCATACAAAAAAACGTGTACCTAATATAACTGTTTGTACAAAGAGATTAAAGTGTATTAATTTAGTTCTTATTTTTTCCTGACAAATTATAAATACGTCACACACCAAATAATGAATTTACTGCAATTGTATCTCGTCCGTAGTAAATTGCGCCCGGGTGTTCTAAATCACATATATAATGACGTCATACACCCAATAATGAATATCTCGATTGCATGGTCAACTGTACGTAGTACGTAGTCTTATTAAGTAAATAGCATATGTAGAAAGGATATCTTATCATTATATCATTTCTTTCATGTTTATTATACATTTTTTTATGTGATTGGCTTTTGAGTTTATGATAAATCCTGTGATTGTGAAATCCCATAACCAGCTTGACGGCGGTTTAAGATTTTTATATCGAAACGTGACGGACACGACCGTGAAGTATATTTCCGATGATCCGTATTTGTCTGATGACACGGTAAATATCGGGACAAAAGACACCAAGTTAATACTTGATCGAACTCTACCACCACGCCCTGTAAATTAATTGAATAATTGTCGCTCGTGTCGCATATATCACTAGGAATTGTCTCACACGCTGTCGATGTGCACAACCGCGATACAGTTGGAACTAGAGCTGCTGATAGTTTCCTGCTTGAATCGACAATTGTCAGGGAGAAGTTTCAATTGAGAGAAAATGATCACCACCACACGGTATGGTTATAGTTTCGATTGGGGAGAAAATCATGCCATTTATTACTTTCTAAGATTTATGTTGAGGCATTGTCTGTCTATGTCATAAACCAGTTTGTGGATAAGGCTCAATACTTTATGTGGCAGTATTAATCTCTTATATTGGCCCACATATGTTACGTTTAAATTGGAATTATTGTTGGCATATACATACAACTAATTGGCAATTATAGAAGTAAAAGGATGGCGTCATCAACGAACCACACCCACATGCTGTGTATCTTTCAATTGTCTGCGAATTCGGATTCACCTACGAAATCACGAGGGATGTTAACAAAAACTTCGAATGAGGTCAACGAAACAACGCGAGATGGTTAACCTAAGGGTGGCGTGTGTCGCGATATTTGCACAATATCCAAGTCAATGTAGATAACATCACTTGATGGATATTTTACTTAAAATAACCTTTGAAAATTACATCAAAGCAATATTCTATGCATCCATGTCAAGCCAAATGAAATTGAACTATGCATAGTTTATTGTTATTCTTATCAGTGATATGCATTCTGCTAAGTCATAGCCTTTAACATGTTATAAACATGCAATCGGTGGCTCAATTGGGCTTGCTTTTATAATTTACAAAATCAAATCTGATCAAATGCCAATAGTTTTAATTTTGTAAAATCCCTGCCCCCCCCCCCCCCCCCCCCCCCCCCCATAAATTGATTTCTCAAACCTCAAATTTTAGTTTTTCTTATCAGATGGACACCTCTGCCAATAAATTGAATATTTGCAATGGTCATTGCATGCATTATAATGCACAAGGCAAGGTAGACTAGATCACCTGATGTATATTATACTTAAAATAATCTGTGAAGAATAGAATAAAGTAATATTTTATTCATCCATATCTAGCCAAATAAAATTCAGCTATGGATATTGTATTATCTTTCTTATCAGATATATGTATTCTGCTAAAATATGGCCCTTTGCATGTTAAAAAAACATCCAATATGTGTTTTATTGTGCTTGCTTTTAACATTTAGATGATCTAATCTGAACAATTGTCCTTCGTTTGAAATTCGTAGAATCCCTCCCCTCCCCCCTGAATTGATGTCTCAAACCATGGGGGGGGTAGAAAAACTTTGCAGGAAGGTATGCCGGGGTGGTGGGTGGCCCGAGGGGCCAAAAACGCTTTTTTACAACCTCATGCAATTTTTTTAATAAAGACCTTTTGTGCCCTTATTTGACATTTGTAACAGTTTAAAACAAATTTAGAGGATTTATAACTGCAAAAACACCATATTTATGTTTCTGTGACCTCATATGGGCCTTAGTGGAGATGACATTAAGGACTTTGCTAACCCAATTTACCCAAAATTTGATGGAGTCAAAATAAAGGTTTATGTTCATTTTTATTTGTAATCACAGTAGCATAGCCCATGAATGCAACATTTTAAGAGTATAATTCATGGTGAATATGTTAGAAATACTAAATGTGAAATTTATAGAGGTTTATAAAATCATTTTTTTCGAACCCAAAATCAATAAACACAAAGTCCATATCAAAGAAAAAAATATGGCAATGTGCACTGAACACTGAAGAATGATGAACAATAAAATAATATTCATATTTATCTTTGATAAAAATTGCTAAGAACCAATTGTTTACAAATAATTGAGTAACTTCCCTTGTAGCGATGTGACAGTTAAGTGTTAATATATGTGGGCAGTGGTGTGTTGTGAATCTCATGACAAAAAGAACTGTGTAATCCCAAATCTCTGGGTACCCCATAAACCGGAAACTAGGTCCCCAATCAGCCTGAATCAGGATATCATATTGTCATGGCTCAGCACCTGCTGGCTTGAGTGAACATTAACTTGACCCATCAAATCCAGTTCCCAAATAGCATTACTGAGCAATGAAATCTACTATTTGTAAACAACTGCTTCCAAGCAAAAAATCTGAATAACACTGAAGAAATGTGAGTATATCTTCATTGTTCATCATTCTTCACAGTGTTCAGTACACATTGCCATATTTTGTTCTTAGATATGGACTTTGTGTTTGTTGTATTTGGGTTCGAAAAACTAGATTTTAAAAACTTCTATAAATTTCACATTTTCAATTTCTAACATAATCAACCATGAATTATACTATTAAGATGTTGCATCAATGGGGTTGGTTACTGTGATTACAAATATAAGTGTAACCTGTATTTTGGACTCCATCAAATTCGGGGGAAATTGGGTTAGCAAAGTCCTTAAGCTATGGCATGTTGAATATGGGGTGGTGTGGTAAAAATATTCATTCCCCACACCCTTTGGAAAGAAGCTTCGAGAAATGTAAAACTGAAATAAATAAACTTGCCTTGATGTAACTATAGCCTAGATCATTGTGTGCATGGCAAAAGAGCGAGCAACCCTCTCAAAAATTAATGTGACTATCAATGGCTAGACTATAACTGTCATCACACTGTTCATCCGTGCATCAAGCCAATCAGTGAAATATTTGCATGTCTATCAACTCATATGATCGGTTACTCTCACAACACCTAAAATTTCCAACTCTGGCATAGTGACTGTTTGTCATTTATTATAACAGAGGTTGCTCCAGTAGACTAACAAAAGTGTTAAGGCATATTGCCAGATAATGGGCTGGTTGACAGACTAATCGGGAAATGGTTAGAACTTATGGAATTGTGTGTATCCTGTACAATGACCTAAGTTTGCATATATAAGTAAACTTGTCCTGATGTAACTAATGCATAGATCATTGTGCGCATGTAAAAAGAGCGAGTAACTTCTCAAACATTAATGTGACTATCAGTGGGTAGAAAATATCTGTCATCAGTGCATCAAGTGAACTATTTGCATGTCTTTCAACTCAGATGATCTCTCACAAGACCTCAAGTATCCAAGTCTGGTTTAGTGATGTAACTGCTTGTCATCTCTATATATAAACAAGTAGGATCTGTCCAGATTTTTCTCTCAGACCCATGGACCGAGTTCAACCCAATTTGATGTGATGACTCCGGGTACCCTGGCGTATGTTACAATAGTATTAGTTTTTCAAAACATTTTAATTGAACAAAAAATTGGTTTTGTTAAATTGAGCAAGGAATTCAATCTTTAAAACAAAATATATTAAAACAATATATATAAATAAACATGTTTCATGACCAAATGTGCTTGAAGAGCACAAAGGGGCCGCCGCTAAATGAAGGCTCTGTCTCAGATCAAAATAAGTGCCAAGTCCCACAGGTATCTCTGATGCTGAATATATGTTCCCGAAGGGAGCCTGTTTCAGCTAGCTTAGTATAATAGAAGTACGTTACGCCAGTAGACTAACATAAGTGGTATGGAATATGTTAGATAATGGGCTGGTTGACAGACTAATCAGGAAATAGTCAGAAATTGTGAAATATTTTGAATTCTGCACAATTACCTAAGTTTACTTTAGCAATTTATAAAACAGTTTTTTTTTCAACTAAAACAGCTTTTGAAACAGGTTAAACTGTTATTTGAACTAATTGAGATCATTCCCAGTCATATGAGTGATATCAGTCGAGTTTTATGCGATTTTAGACCAATTTTAGTGGGTGTCAAAAACTTGGGAGTAGAACATTTTTTTTTTGCATGTTTGGGGGTGATGGGTCCCATAAAATGCCAGATGCAAACAAAACGGCATACCTTCCTGCAAATTTATACTACCCCCCCCCCCCCCCGTGCTCAAACCTAAAATTTTAGTAGTTCTTATAAGATAGCCATCTCTGTCAATAAATTGAACATTTGCCATGGTCATTGCATGCAATGTAATGCACAAGGCAAGGTAGATAGCATCACTTGGTGCTAATTTTACTTAAAATAATCTGCAAAATAGCTTAAATAAATATTTTATGAATCCATATCTAGGCAAGTGAAATTCAAATATGGATAATTTCGTTTTACTTTTTCTTTTCAATGATGTGCATGCTGATCAGATATAGCCTATCACGTGTTATAAACATTCAATATGTGGCTCCAATCTGTAGAAATTCCTTTAGAATGAAATGTGTAGCATCTCCCCCCCCCCCCAGAATTGATGTCTCAAATCTCAAATGTTAGTATGTCTTATCAGGTGGACACCTCTGCCAATAAATTGAACATGGTCATTGCTTAAATTGTGGTGCATAAAGGTAGGTAGGCTAGATCACTTGCTGTATATGTTGCTTAAAATATTCAGAAAATTACTTTAAAGCCATACGTTATGCATCCATGTCTAGTAAATTAGAAAGCACAATGCAAGGTAGACTAGATATAGCCCTTTACATGTGGCATCATTGGGCTTGCTTTCATCGTCTATATAGTCACATCTAAAGACATTCCATTTAGTTTGAAATTTGTAGCAACCATGCCCCTTGAACTGATGTGTCAACCCTCCAATTTTAGTATTTCTTATCAGATGGACACCACTAGAAATATATTGAGCATGTTTCATTGTAATTGCATGCATTGTAATATTCAAAGCAAGGTAGATTACATCACTTGGTTGATATATCGCTTAAAATAATCTGTGGAAATTGCTTTAATGCAATAGTTTATGCATCCATGTCAAGCCAAATGAAATTCAACTATGGATATTATAGTGTTATTCTTTTCAGAGACATGTACTCTGCTAAGATATAGCCTTTTACGCGTTAAACACATGCAATATGTGGCTTCACTGGCCTTGCTGTCATCATTTAGAGGGTCAATTGTGACTAAATGTCCTTAGTTTGAAATGTGTAGCATCTCTACCACCCGGAATATGTGTATCAAACCTGGTAATGGGCCAAATTAAGTAATCAAGTTTACAATGTACATGTATATATGGAACAGTCCACCACTAGGGTACGGATATCATTGGCTTGTTAGCATAGTTAAATTCATGTTAATTAACAGAGCTGATCTATTTATCATTTCAAATAACATATTTCGTTTTGCATTTAACATAGTAATTGGTGCACCACGTAAACTGATTTATGACATGAATTCGATTTTCAGAGCGAGTCGCGAATATTAAGTGGATTTGATAACGCGAGTAATCATTCATTGGCGTTATAAGATCCACGATCAGATAAAATGTTGACACCAAATAATCCAGGATTTTGTTACCAAGCAAGAGAAAATTTTAACATACCTTACACCATGAAACTACTGCGGTGCTTTAAATAATTATAAGGAATATATGTGCACTCATCATTATCATCAATCGTATATAAATCGTGTATATAATTCGTACACGTATAGGCAATATACTAGCTGTGGTACCCGGCGTTGCTCGGATAAAGAATGCGTATATTATTCACATGGGGTCAACATAACCTATTGAATGCACTATAATCTATCTTTCAAGTTGATAATACATGTTAATTATGAGTGCCTTTTCTAATAATGTCAACGGCACCTGTCCCAAGACACTTTAATTACTACATTTGAATTAATATATAAGAGCAACATGTAACAACTTGTTTCACATAACATACACAACATGATACAATATTATACGATGTTTTATATAAACTAATAACATAATGTGGCTTCGTGGTGTCTAAACGGATTATTCAGTCTAATAATAATTGTACTAATCGTTATTGTTTAATATATACGCTTTCTGTATTTAAGAAATAAATTCCTGCGTAAAAACTTATTTTTTCACACGCGAAAGATACTTATACTCATATTTTAGAAATATACTTTTTACACTTCAGAAAATATAGACATAAGTATTGTTCACTCTCGAGATATTTTCATAATCAATAAAAATAATTTCTAGTTATTAAAATATGCCAACCAATTTCTGTGGTAGTGTTCACAAGAAAAATATTCTAGGTATAAAATATATTTCTCAAAACCAATAAAATGTGTCTTGTTCCTGAGTTTGATATCCAAGAAAACTATTGTTGGCAGTGAATCGACCAATTTGGATAGGCCACTTCCAAGTAACAACTGATCTGGAAACTTTCTGCTGTGCGACAAACCTTATCCGATTTGAAATGCATTGACAAACTGGAAGGCAGAGTTTGGTCGGGTTGACCACTGCCACCACGAATAAAGCACGTACGATAATCTTCCATTTTGTATTCTACTTCAGACGGTTACAAGCCACGCTGCATTATTTTGAGAAATTTAACTAGCCATATGCATTTGGAAATTTGCCGGATCAAATCAAATAGTGAATTGTAATAGACAAAAGTGTTCAATAAAAATGAATATATTTCCTTACATTCTGCATACGTGATGGCATTGTTGAGATTTGCGTAGCGAGAACAATGAACATTGCCTTGCAGTCTGTTTCAAATATGCGGTATTATCTATATAATTCGTGTCATCACAGAGTCAGATGTTGATCATTCTTGGTAACCTTCATTTGCTTATTTTTTCTTATTTGCAGGTTCCTGTTTACCGTGTTTATCATCATGGTCGTGCACAACAAGCAGACTGCACCAATAAGTAAGTTATGGACTATAATTAGGGCGCTCGACACCTCCGCGAACATGTTGTATTTAAACGACATGATTTACTTATACACTTGACATGTTTTCTTAAAAAGTTTTAGGAAAATTATGTTAACGGCATTTGAGAGTAAAATCAGACAACCGGGTGATTTAATATAATTGGGACATTCTCTATGCCATGCCGATTTCCATGTCCACGAAACAAAACGGTTGCCAATGGATTGTCACATGTGTTCACTAAATTCCAATCTCAAAATCCATACATGTGACATTGTGTTATCGGCCGCCGCAAGTGAACTAACAGACTGTTTTCACTCATATGCTCCCGGTCACCAAAAACATCCAAACGAGGACACTTTAACATCCAAACGAGGACACTTTAACATCCAAACGAGGACACTTTAACATCCAAACGAGGACACTTTAACATCCAAACGAGGACACTTTAACATCCAAATGAGGACACTTTAACATCCAAACGAGGACACTTTAACATCCAAACGAGGACACTTTAACACCCAAACGAGGACACTTCAACATCCAAACGAGGACACCTTAACATCCAAACGAGGACACTTTAACATCCAAACGAGGACACTTTAACATCCAAACGAGGACACTTTAACATCCAAACGAGGACACTTTAACATCCACACGATGACACCGCTAATACAATGGATAACAGTATATACAAAACATCCACACGATGACACAGCTAATACAATGGATAACAATATATACAAAACATCCACACGATGACACAGCTGATACAATGAATAACAGTATATACAAAACATCCACACGATGACACAGCTAATACAATGGATAACAGTATATACAAAACATCCACACGATGACACAGCTGATACAATGGATAACAGTATATACAAAACATCCACACGATGACACAGCTAATACAATGGATAACAGTATATACAAAACATCCACACGATGACACAGCTAATACAATGGATAACAGTATATTCAAAACATCCACACGATGACACAGCTGATACAATGAATAACAGTATATACAAAACATGTGATAATAAAATATACAAGAACACAATTACGTACTATGCTAAGAAGCACAAGTAAATTACATAACTGTTGTTTTAGTGTGGTCGTCGGAGGGTTGGACCCAGAAGAAATTGGTAAAGAAGCGGTTTTGGTGCCATTCGACGCGGGAGAATCTCGTGTATAACATATCCAAAATCCACTAAAATCCGCTTTGGGCAAAATTCAGGATCCAAGATGGCGTCCAGCATGGCTGCCGTTAGTCAAAAGATACTCTGACTGAGATTAATTCGATAATAGTGAGAACAAATGTTGTCATATGTATACAAATGTATACATTTTTGCAAAGGTGAAATATTGTGCCACCTGTTTATGGCAAAAATGGAACCCATCGTCCCAGATGGCCGCCAAAATGGCGGCCTAAACTCGAACATTTGAAGTTTTTGCCTAATATCTTAAAGATCAATTCCTGTTGTTTGATAATGGTTCAGACTGGCGACTTTGATTAGGCTTATTCATGTTAAATTCAGCATTGGAGCAATGAAAGATACCATAAATGGGGTCCCAGACTCATCTACACCATCAAAAATTCGATTTTACAGAACGCGGTATAAAATTCAACAAAACTCGCCATTGTGATTACAGTCATATATCAAGAAGAAATGGACAGAACTGTACAATGTAAATTGGGCATACCATTATCTATAAATACTCCAATTCAATGATACCCAAATTGGCGCTTTGTCTCAAAATGGCTGCCAAAATGGCGGTCAAAATATGGAAAATGGCGGATATTGATCACAGTGTCATTCAATCCATTATAAGTAGTGGTTGATGAGTAAAATTGACTAAATAAATACGAATGTATACCTCTTTATGATGTCATTATGCTAGCTCTATGTAAAAACTTAAAAATTAGTACCAAATATGGCTGCCAAAATGGCCACCCGATGTGAAAAATACTATTTTCTATCACTTCTGTTTATCACTTGTTGCTCTCTGAACTGGGAACAATGGGCACATTCTTTCAATGATAGTGTCAACTGATCATTAAAGCAATGCCATGTCTAATAGATTAGATCATAGTTTACTCCGGTCCTTCACTAATAAGTTATAACGAATGCGGTATGAAATTTAACCAAAATCGACTTTGGGGTTCTGGTCACATTTGATATTTAGGGATGAGCAGATCTTGTCTACAAAATAATAGATCGTTTCTTTTATTTGTGAACATTCCATCTCAAATGGACCAAAAGAAACAATAAATTTTATCTAATATGGCTTCCAAAACCAAAATGGTAGAGTCTGCCCAGCTTATCACATAATGGAAGTTGTGAGTGGTGGATGCAGTTGATAGTTGGCTAATATACATGTATGTGGCTCATATACATCAAAACTATTTATTTTCAATCTTTTGGTGGCTTCCCGCGGGTTGACAAAATCTCGACGCATCAGTGCTATAATGTCGGTCGTAACTCCATTATGGCGGGAAATGAGTATTTGATGCCATTCGAATCGTGAGAAAAAATCCAATCCGATGGGCCAAACTGTCTTTGCATTGGATGACAAATATTCGCACAAACAGTGAAGCAAATGTCGTATCTCCAGCGATCTTTACAATTATTCGTGCTATGGGGTCGTATGTCCAACAGCAGCCAATCGGACGCTTCAGGTTGTCCACGTGACTTCTGTTTTGTGTTTGTGAATTCTAAAATGTGTGCTATATGGTAGTATCTCCATGTTAGTCACGTGATCATTTGGTGATTTAAATTTTTGTGATTGTTCCACACATTTCTGTATGATGATGCACATGGGTGAATTTTCATAGTGTAGAATAGGCACTTTTTATTTCATAGACACATGCGATTGCCACCATATTTAGCTTAATCTGCATTTATTAGCACAACTTCATTATAGCACGGAAACGAATCGTCGCTGGCATACGCAAAATGTCATATCTCCAAACAAGCTATTGCTGTTTAAAAGAAAACGACGGAGGGAAAACAGAAAACAATATGTGGTCCAATGAACAGCTGATGTCAGTTTTCATTGGGATAGATACAACAATACGTCATGCTTTGTCAACATTAGGAGAAATGTTGTCTAAAAACTTCAACCTTCATTTTCTCGGAAAATTGAAAATGTGGGTTACATTATAGCACTGATGCGACGAAATATTAACTATTCGGGCTCGGCCATAATGTAGCCCATGGATTCCCCATTTCGACATGTAAGAAAGGTAGTTTTACTCTGATCTCTTCCCAGATATCAACTCTCCGGTAAATGGTGATCTCTTATGTTCTAGAAAATACGTGTGCCAAATACATATATGTATGAAGAAACTATCCCCATACATTGTTTACACATCGACTCCGTAAGTATGTGGAGGTTTTCTTGGACAAGCGGGATTTTCAAACCTCGAAACCGTCCGTACAAACAATAAAAGTTAATAGGAAATGACGTTGGATGTAGGTCTAGGGTACGTCGTCCGCATGAAATAGTTTTCGTGTCATTAATTTGCACATATCTCGTGCTCTGATGAGCATGGATGAACGCCTTATGTGGCAGTTTGATTGTCTAGCATCCGGAAAATAACATGTTCATTGTTCACATTTCTTAGACAAACATGTTAATCACCATGTTCATGTGGCATTTCTATCCAATGACAACCTTGAAATACCAGTTCATCAAGCTAAATGGTTGATAACTTTACGCCGACGGGTCAGATCCAGCCGTGGCGCTCATTGTGTCTTCATGTCATTGATGAAATAATTCACTAAATGTGTAGAAGATATCGGTGCGTCTATATATTTACTAAAATGTTTCTATCCACTTGTATATACCCACAATCGCATGACACGGAATTGTCACATGGAGTGTGAAGGGTATACAATGTACGTGCGAATTTTCATATTTCCTCTTGATATTGAAGAAAATAATTTTACTTTGAAACTCCCCAGCTCCGATAACCAACTTGCCCACCAATTAAGTAAACCCCAGATTATTCGCTTTTCCCTCCTGTCCTTTTCACTTTCGCCAGCACTGGAAAACACATTAGAGCATGATGCTTCCGGACTAGACCACCGATGCCCATATATTTGATGTTCCGAATAGTCGTTATAAGTAGAAATATTGACACTGTGTTTTCAAATAATCCAGATTCGTAGCAATTTAATTTCTTTTTAATTAATTTCCAGATAGTCCCTCGAAATAAGTGGACATCGTGTTGTATCCTGCAGTATATACTGCTTAGTTGGAAAATTTCGGGCTGAACTGATTGTGGTAGTAGATTATTGGCAACATGTTTAATAGGTCTGTCATCGACAATTTTCGGTGGCCATTTTGGTAGCCATCTTAGCATTTTGAATCGTGATTGGCTACTCATACTCACAAAAAACATTGATTTCAATCAATGATGTGTATTGGTGCCGAATTGGCGTTTTGTCGAATGGGTTTTCGTGAATAACTACATATTTGCCATTTTCATTATTATTGGCGACCACGTTGGACGCCATCTTGAATTATGTATTTTCCCCAAAGCGGATTTTAGCGGATTTTGGATATGTTATACACGAGATTCTTCCGCGTCGAATGACAACAAAACCGCTTCTTTACAATTCCTTCTGGGTCTAACCCTCTGACGACCATTCTAAATATCTGCCATTTTCCATATTTTGACCGCCATTTTGGCAGCCATTTTAAGACAATGCGCCAATTTGGGTTTCATTGAATAGGAGTATTTATAGATAATGGTATGCCCAACTTACATTGTACAGTTCTGTCCATTTCTTGTTGATATATGACTGGAATTCCAATGGCGATTTTTGTGGAATTTTATACCGCGTTCTGCAAAATCAAATTTTTGAGGGTGTAGATGAGTCTGGGACCCCATTTATGGTATCTTTCATTGCTCCAATGATGAATTAACATGAATAAGCCTAATCAATGTCGCCAGTCTGAACCATTATCAAACAACAGGAATTGATCTTTAAGATATTAGGCAAAAACTTCAAATTTTCGAGTTTAGGCCGCCATTTTGGCAGCCATCTGGGGCGAGGGGTTCCATTTTTTCTATAGATATGTGGCATAATACTTTACCTTCGCAAAAATGTTTACATTTGTATAAATATGGCAACATTTGTTCTCAATATGTCGAATTAATCTCAGTTAGAATCTCTTTTGACAAAAGGCGGCCATGTTGGACGCCATCTTGGATCCTGGATTTTGCCCAAAGCGGATTTTAGCGGATTTTGGATATGTTGTAGCAGAGATTCTCCCGCGTTGAATGACACCGAGATCGCTTCTTTACCAATTTCTTCTGGGTTAACCCCTTTTTTTGCGTACCACGACCACACTATGTGGTGTATTTTTATGCTAAAACGCACAATGCTATGGACCAATCAGGGCCCAATATCTATTTTATTCTATCCTATAATTTCCTTCTGCGATGCCACTCCGAACCATATTTACACTAGTGTAACCTAAAGCGATAGCGTGCTTTTTCGTGGAATAATTGTAACTCCTACATTTCTTCAGAATTACCCCTCAATGGAATAAATGTGTTCAAAAACTGAATCACTTGTATGGTTCTTCATTCATTAGACATAATTTAATCCAACATCTTTAACACACTATTCATAAAAAAAACCTAATTTTCCACCATAAGTCATGTTCAGCCCCCATTTTCACATCGTTTTGGGGGTCTGGTTTTGCAACCTTGGGGCAGCTATGGAAGACTACAGGATTGTTTCCATGAGATAACTTCTGGTGATGCGAGGTCATTGCGTCCAGATATGATCAGCTGACCATCAACCACATGGTTTTGTCAGCACAAGTAAAACTAAAGTATAACTGGATGTGGCTGTATATTGAGTTAGTTTAACAAAGACATTCTCTGATCAAAGTTCTGAAGCATATTCTTAAATATGTCCAAGTTTTAGTGCTATTAACCTTCAAATGGTCATACCCACCACTGGAAATGACACTTTCATGATATATACCTGTACAACTCTGGCTATAAAATCCAAAATACTTGTTAGTTTAGCTTCTTATAACAACTGCCATATGCGCCTTTAATCTGTTCGTGTTATATGTCATTTTCATCATCATGTGACTATTACCACCTTGAACAGTTATGAAAATACATTTTTTTATTTTGGCTGATGTAAATGAAAGATATCAGCAGCAAGAATAGCCACATCATGCGTAAGAGATTCAGTGGACTAAAAGACAGTGAAACTGACTCAGAACACTTTAAAGTGACTCCCAGGGAACAAAATGCGAAAAATCCCATTTTGTCTCTTTAGATTACAACGGAGTGAATATTGTCCATGGGTCTCAGTGCAAATGTTTGAGTGTATACAGTTTACAATATATTTCACAGGTCCAAACTTTGATTTAAATCTGAATGATTGACATTTATGGAAACTTTTATGCAAAAAAATCATATCCGTCCAGCAGGGAATTCGCCTTTAAATATTGTGTTTTCGTAACTAGTATCAGAACCGCAATAAACAAATGTCATATTTTAGACCACAGCACACAATTCAGACTTCACTACGAAGGGTTAATTCCTACCCAATGGCTATTTTAGCCATGGGAGATCATCGGGAAGAGCTGCAGTGAATTTTTATTCTAACAACACACAAGGCTATTGGCCAATCAGGGTCCAATGTATAATTCCCCCCGCATCCGCTAGATGCCACTTCGAACCATATTTACACCAGTGTAACCTAGAGTATTCGAATGATTGTTGCAAGCTCAGGAGGTACTATTCCGGTATACTATATGTCACGTGACTTTCTCGCATTCTGATTGACTGCAAACTGCTATACTACTTTACGATAGTACCCCAGTAGGATTCCTACATGCCTACTATTCTTTTTCTATTTATAGTAACAAACTCGTTTCGTGAAATCGGATTGCCGTTTGAAGATACGGCCAATCTTAAACTATACCTTGTGCGATATTTGTTGCAATATTTTTATTGGTGAATTGCAATGATCTTACAAATGTCGGATCATATCTAGCCAATGTATTTAACAGTTTGTCCGTTTAGTTGGCAAGCGGCCAGTCCTAATTTTGTAATGCCAGTGGAGGTTATTTATAATTTCCTTTTTCGTTTAATCGAAGATAAGCAAGTTAACTACTAAACGTTCGCCAAAATGTCTTTGCTAATGACGTATTTATAGAAATGAATGCACGAATCATGAATAGATACTGTTAGATTTAACTAATAACATAGTTATGATCCCCTGCCATCGTCAAAAGAATGCCGTAAATTGTAAAATCTGAGACCGATTTCCAAAATTTAAGGTAAATAAAAATGTGACAAAATCAGACTCAGAGATTGTGTGAGAATTGGCACAAATGTTCGATATAATATAATAAATAATGAATGTCTTGTCGTTGACTATGCCACAATAGTGGTCCTTGAGGAGGAATGGTCTGCGGCTCGTTGACTATTCCTCTTCTCGGACCACTATTTTGGCATAGTCAACTCCAAGCCATTCATTATCTATATAATATTGCCTATCTGTGACAACCTGAATTCATTTGCTGCCCAGAGAGTAGTAACCCCGCCAATGCGTAGGTTCCAGCTTGTACTGGTGTTGACTCACAATTACGCCAGTATGCTAGCTAGCTGATTGGCTTTGAGACAAGGGGATGTGTCATATGTATGGTATGTCCGTTTGGGTGTGATATTTGCTATAATTGCCCATATGCCCTACGCATAATGCCTCACGCATAATGCCATCCAAATTCATATGCAACAACTATCGTGTATGTATTGGACATGAACAGTAAATGCTTAAATGCCTGACTGTCATTTGATTTTCAGCTTGAAACAATTTTAGTAATATGCTTTACAAGACTATCGGTTGATTAATTCGGATCCCGCGCGAACAAGGAGAATGGAATGAAGAAAAACGATATGCGCTGAGGTCGTTTAAAGGCATAGACGTGAAGTTTTGACAGAAACTTATACATCGCATAGCAATTGAAGTATTTGCGAATTATATTATTTTCTTCGCAGATCAAACGGAATTTGGAAATTTGGAGTTAACATCAAGCAGCGCAAAGGGATACTCGCGGAACTTTACCACAGGATTTTTTAATTCAACAACTGTAACAAATGGAACAACTCGCCTCACTCGGAGTTCGCGTAAGATCAAAACGCCATACACTGGACCTCCAACGGTACACCCGTTCTTCAAAGTACACACAACGAGATTCACCAACGATACCGACGCGCAATGCAATGAGCTGCAACTTTATCCTGAAGAAGAACTTTATAAGCGTTATGGTCATGACACTTATGGGAAACTACTTTGCAAATGCCTCAAAGTGTGTTATGCTCCGCTGAATATATATAACTTTGAAACAATGAAATATCTTTTCGACCCCTCCGTTCATTATAAGTCTTACAGGAAGCTCATTGGCACTGGGGCGTTCTACCTACTACTTATTCTGATTGGAATAACAGGTGAGTAACAAAATTGAATCAACCAAATTCCAATCATTATCAATTTAGGCAGCAGCATCAACGTGAGTACATGTATATCGAACTGCATCGTCGTCACCGTCACAATCAGAACATCACCATCAAAATCATCACCATCACATCATCACCATCACATTATCACCATCAACGTCATTTATCTAGATTCGTTTGTTTGGTGTGGGCAGCGTGTCATTCTTAACAAACACGTAGGGCGTGGTGTTTGGTGATCAATCGGCCTCAAAACACGCTCTATACTCAGTTAATGTTCCCTCGAGCTTTTACGTCAACATAAGTTTCCAATTGATAAATAAATAGAAAAGATAACATCTAATGGAGACTATATATTCCAAGTTTGGTGATGATCGGACAAAAATTTGGCCCCGTTTTGACCCATTCCCTGACCCCGTCACGCGGAGTTTATTGGAATCTCGACAGTATGCTATATTGACATTTCTGTGTTCACTTCACACGTTCGGCTGTGACCCACACCCTGTCTCGAAATTAGGTGACGGTGTAGAAATGTCGCCATGTCTCGCTACATTTTCAAAATATCGGGCTATATTAACCAAATCCAACTGCTAGATTTGGCATAGGATAATATCTGGCAACAAACTTTCTCAACCCGGAATTGTAACGAAGCATATCTATGCAAGGCAATGTAGGACAAAAGCCAATGTCCTGGACCATTTTCGAGAACGGTAATGATTTCTGACGATTTGATGGTATGGGTGGGTGTCCATTAAGTTGTAACTTGACATGCTTTACATACCTAACAAATTTCAAGTCTCAGTCATTTAAATTTTCTGAGGAATTAGAGTTACAAATGATATCAAATTTAATAAATAATATTAGAAAAGCATTTTAAAAAATATAAATCAATATGGCTGAGGTGTCTTAATGCCATTCCCGTGTGACACAGTAACACTCATCATGTTGATATTTGTGTCCAATTTTTCTTTGTCACACCCAAATGCGTGTGACATACAGTAGCAGTTGGAAATACGTAATGAAGCCATATTTTCATGGTAATACCATTCGCATGTGAGATAGAAGTTGGGAACATGTGGGTTTCAATATCCTATTTAGGATATGGCCATTCGCATGTGAGATAGCAAAACTGTTGCATAGAAATGCCATTCGCATGTGAGATAGCAAGAATTGACCATAAAGACATATTAATACCATTCGTGTGTGAGGTAGTAGTTGGAAACATGGGGCGTCCAACAACCCATTTATGACATAACTGATGTTTCATATAAATGTCATTCCTATGTGATACAGAAACAAAATCGTATTTGTGTTCAATTTTGCTTTATCACGCCAATGTTAGTTTCATTTAAATACAATTCGCGTGTGACAGCAGTTGAGAACAAGCAATTAAGCCATGGCTTCATAGTACTATCATTCGCATGTTTAAGATAGAATTTGCAACATGTCGGTTTCAATATCTCATTTACGATATGGCTTGGGTTTCGAATAAATGTCACTCGTACCCGTACGACAGCGCAAAAAAAGTATCATGTTGGTATTTGTGTTTAATTTTCCTTTGCCACACGCAAATGGTAATTTCATTTAATACGGTTCGTGCGACAGATCAGATGCGAACAAGTAATTGTAGACACCATTTCATAGTAATACCGTTCGTGTATAAATTGAAGTTGGGAACATGTGGGTTTCAATATCCCATTTATAATATGGATGAAATTTCCTGGGAATGCCATTCGCATCTAAGATAGAAAAACGTTTCATGTACCTGCCATTGTGTGTTTGACACAACACAACAATTAGCATGTTTATATTTTGTTAAATTTTGCGTTATCAAAATCTTCCATTTATTACATGGCTGATGTTTCGTAGAAGAGCCGTTCGCGTTTGAGATAGCAACAATAAACAATAATTTGATAGCAACAGACTGTTCGCGTTTGAAAGCAGTTTGGAAATTGTGGCTTTCAACACCCCATTTATTATATGGCTGAGGTTTTAATTATTATATAGACGAAGTATCGTAAATATAGCATTCGTATGTGAGATGGAAGAAATAAACCATAAGTTCATTATTTTATGTTGTCTGCTCCCGAATCGTCACAGAGGAAGGTCTGTTCTTTTACGCACCAAACGGTAAAACTTAGAATACGCTATACCCAGAAGCTTTGTAATAGTTATATAAAAACCTTAAATGTTTGTGGTGGTGTGGTGACTCCAACTTGATACTGTGCACCTTATACTGCTGTGCAACGCCGGTCACACCAGCTTGTGACAAATATATGCACAGGTACCACAGTACCACACAATTTTAGTAATACGATCATACCATTAGAAATGTGTGTCTTGGGGTGATATGGTTTTTGCTTGTTTGACGACAGGTCGTGGTGACACTAGCGGATAATGTAGATGTATCAAGGCTTGTGAATTACAACTGTTTGCTCACACATTTAAGGTATGATGTCCCTATTATGGAACTATAATGATGTTGCTTTTAAATTTTGAACTCTACTCCTATAAACATACACCACTGCTTGTCTATGGGCAGTCCTTCTGACCATAAATCGTCTCACAAAACAATTCTCTGAACAGCTCGCACATACATGTACCACACTGTAAGATGGAATTGACTCATGTTCGGCGTGAAGGGCCCTTAGCTGACTTTGATTTTTGAAGTATTATCTGGTCTGAAATTTCTATTTAATTGATGTATCAGTTGGAAAATTTCAACTCACGTTGGGGAGGGTGTGCTGATAGAATTGTTTCAATCCTGTGTCTGGTTCAAGGGGGTGAAATTAATATGACCACACACAAGACGTAATGGAGCAACTAATTAGCACATATACAGCAGAACATAGTTGGGAACACTCTTTATTATCCACCCTTTTGGGCAAAGGGAGCACGAACTCTGCTGTGTGATACGATTATTATTTTTTTGCTACGCTAAACAAATGTCAAAACGTGAAACGTGTTAACACACTCTCTTTTGAGGATGTCGTTATATGGCTATCAAAACCTCTTATTCGGATTAACATGTTTACAAACAAAAATTAAAAACACTGTTTCTCGAAACAAATCTTTAGAGCATATCCATATCTATATTTTAATTATTTTTTATTTATTTATAATTGAAGGTGACTATTGTGCTACTGAATTCGTGGTTGCTCCATTACGTCATACGTACTATTATATTATTCCATGTACTGTGTCTGTTTATAGTACATTTCATCATATTGTGAATAATCCGGTAGTGTTGTCCCCCTTACCACGTGGGCGGCCAAACTCCCATCTAACATTCCACCAAAGACGAGGGTTTTACTCTATGTCGAGTAGGTCGATGTGTCCTGGATACCAACAGTACACAAATGTTTGTGTAAATTTTGTTCATGTGTTTACCATGCTTTAAAAGACTCTTAAGTGTGGCATTGCAATCTGCCCTCAAGCCAGTAATATTTAATGTTCACAAACTTGAGGGACTGTGAAAGACAGATGTATTCAAATGAGTCCGTGCCACTTACATCAAGGTATATCGACGAATTGCGACAGCTGTATTAGAATACGTTCGACTGTGCGACAAATTCGCTCCGGAGTTTAAGTTGGTAGATCTAAAAATGGTGATGTCATTAAACCAGGTAACCGATCTAAGGCTTCTGGTGCCAGACTATGTTGGCATCCCAGTGACTCCCTGCTTTATTTTTGTTTCAGCAAATCTAACCACAATAATTGGGATAAAAACATTGTTCAAAAAACAGACTCCAACATTTGAATTTGTCTGCAGTGCGGCTTGCTCCGATTTGTTCGTACTCGTCATATCGTTGCCAATAACGGTAAGTGCACATTAGTGTAGCATGAGTATAAAATCAAGATTGTACACTTTTATACATTTGGCCACATGTGGAACCAAGGTGGTTATGCTGTGGTTACAATGTTATGGACATATGAGCACATGTGCATGCATGCTTTATAATTCAGCAACTTTCCCAATATAATTACACATGTGATGCTGATGGTTGTTGAAACTCAGGCACCAAAGCTTTAAGATATTTTGAAATTGCGATCTGAGACAAGGACATGGTCTTTACATCTATATCAACCTCAGTGTGTGTTGTTTTTGCCTATTCAATTGAATGAAGAAATTTCCGCAAATTTTCCGTCTTCATGATGAATGTGGTATCATGTAAATTGTGGTCCAAATTCTGCAAATAACGGATTGCATAACATTTGTCTGACAGATGCTAACGAGACTGTGTGTCACTCAAGGTCTCTCACCTCGAAGTTCTGCTTTCTGCGTTGAGGCTTCACCGAATACATCTATCGATAGCATAACAGGGTGTGGTTTTTTGAAGGATCTGGATAAACTAATATGGGTCAGATAATTTGTTCTTGGGGTTACTAAACGTATTACCAAAAGCCATGTCCCATTTTAACTTGGCAAATTGTTGAGAACTCTGGAATAATTGCAGAGACCTATTAAATTTTTGAGCAGACGGCCTATACTTTTTCCAGGTCTGGACGAACCCACATTATTATCTATTATGAATCCGAGATAAGTTGTTTCTTCGCGCATGAATTGAAACTTCTTTAGTTTTAGGTTGTGCTGTCCGAGCCTTGAAACACGATTTGAAGTTGCTTCAAATGTTGGATATGACATCGGGATAAATTGGGAGCCCAAATTTAACACTAAAAATGCCTCGGTGGCATGCAATGACCGATTTTGTTTAAACTCATTAGCGACACGGCATTGCTAGTATCCTGACTTCAGATCGAATGCTGAAGAATTTTGCTTGCCGCAAGAAGGGATAGGACAAACATTTAGTTACTTGATTGATGTTGGGAATATCATATCAAAAGCGACCGATATAGGCACAGACCAGCTGGACGAACTGGGCCTTATTATCCAAGGTCAGCACATATCATCAACCGCACCATCAACACAATGTTCGTTTGTTTATGGGCGTACTATAATTTGTTTTTCATTGGGAAGATCACCTGTATCACTGCCCATGTCCACACTACCAATTTGTGTTAAATCTGCGTCCTCTTTAGCAAAAAAGGTTAACATTCCTATTTAGGAGTCGCATTATTGTATTCTTGTATTCACGAGGACAGGATACTTCCTCGGGGTCAATGCGCTTGTTATCTGCCTGACACAGATCTGTTTGCCGTAAAAACTGACCACCGCAGGTAACATATAATTCAGGTCTCTATAGCCGGTCGCGTTTAGATTATTTGTATTGACTTCCCGCTGCTAAATACCATCATGCACGCTTGTATGGAGAGCCGACTTCAATATACAATAATTATAAGCGACCAATCTTATCAATTCCGAAGATGTCACACAGAGAACTACCTGCGGTTTGGAGAGAGTGATATTTACCTTATGTGTTAGATTGACTTCAAATTCTAGGCAGAAAATGATTTAGTTCACAAACACACTTATATGTAAGCCCAACACCACCACGTGTACGCTGTTCAATGATATATACACAGCAAATCTAAATAGATAACTTGAAGGGAGGGTAAA
Source organism: Siphonodentalium dalli (assembly GCA_032622095.1). Classification (NCBI taxonomy): domain Eukaryota; kingdom Metazoa; phylum Mollusca; class Scaphopoda; order Gadilida; family Siphonodentaliidae; genus Siphonodentalium; species Siphonodentalium dalli. The sequence goes on from CP136063.1 coordinate 261,840,666, forward strand.
CAAATAGAGAACAGTTTATGTATGCTATTTGTATATGTGTATAATACTATAATTTATATTTTCTATGTATATGTTACATTTATGACTTTTTTCTTTATTGGTCATATAATTGATTAGACCCATTTTAATTCATCATAGGTCAAATGCACATATCGCATGACAATCCCCTGGCCAGGTGACCTACCTGTTCCAATTTTCTTACATATCTTCTAAGTAGTCCAAGTCTTCTTGTACTAAAACCAGCTAAGATATTGGGATGGCGATGCTGGCGTTTAGTCCAAGACCGCCCTATATGCTCGCTTATGACACGGCTTAAGCGTTAGTGACCCGCTCAAATAAAACCACAATTATATGAAATAAAATATCACAATTGCGACAATAAACGGATATTTTCCGCAGAAGACATGCTATTTGATCTGAAACCCACATCGGTTGTGAATTGAAAGCGGTAATGTAATGTGAAAAGAAACATTTGCCGCAGTGTTTACATATTTTTTTAAGTATGCGAACTCAGTTGACCTTGCGAACTGCGTTCGGCATTTTCCGGTGAAAATATTCCGTAGATTTTCAATCAACCACGCACGATGAATTATCCATTGTAATCGTAATTATACGTGACAATAAATAAATAAATAAATACATAGATTAAAAACATATTGAAGATATAAATGTAATACATTAAATAAATTACGGGAATTATAACCATCTCACAGTTTAAAACAGTGTAAACACAATGAGCATTAGAATATCATGGGGGCCGCCATTTTGTTTGTATCGAAATTCGTCTCGGCCAAAACAAACACCGGACAATGCCGAAGTTCTTCGGAACCTGAGTTCGGCTTTCAGTTAAGTAAACAAACAGAAAAAACAACGATGTTTGTGGCAATCAACCGGAATATTCTATGTGTAATTTAACATTAAAGTTAGATTATTATACACCATTGTGACCATAAGATGTAAGCCTTTCCGATGTATATAGCATCATGTATTGATTTGCTAGGTAAATCGAGTAAAATACACCACAGATTCCCGCCACAGATCGTGGGCGTAAGTCGTGTGGTAGGATTGGTATGCAAGCGGGCTTGGACTAAACGCCAGCATCGCCATCCCAATATCTTAGCTGGTTTTAGTACAAGAAGACTTGGACTAATCTTCTAAGCTGATAAGAAATGCTATATGTTGCTAATATTTACCCCTTCAAGTCATCGGAGGTCAACGGCATCTATATCATGACACGCTACGGATCAATTTATCCCCGTGTGTCAACTTTCACTGACCAAATTGCAAATATTTTAGGTATATAATTAATTCTTTAGTTAAATTAACTATGTGTGCCATTTTAAGACATCTGATGTCAACGGGACACATCTGATAAAAATTTCCCCGGGTCAAATTACTCATATACACGGTTTCAGTTCCTATGAACCACCATTTCGATCTAGCGTAATATATATATATAATAATTATTAGAGCCCTTTTAAGACATATGAGGTGTACGGGGCCTATCCAATAACGCTCCCCGAGTAAAATTACACCTATATACAACTTTTCAGCTCCTTGGTCCAGCCGTTTGGTCGCCTATAATCGGACAAACAAACGAACGAACAACAAGACTGAGTTTTATTAGTAAAGATGTAAACAAATTTTGTTCATGCTTTAATTTAATTTACATTCGCACGTTTTTTATATCTTTGGCCTGTGGGACATGATTTGACTATATAATGAAGTATAACTGACATTTGCCAAAAATAGTTAATTATTTTTGTACTTGGTTATTTTGATCAATTACACTAACTTATTGACGGAATTAATCAATAACAAATGACGGTCGTCGTCAACAATACAATTTTGGAATTCACGACCCTCGAACTATGAATAAATTATGTCTATTTATAGATTGGGCTGAACAAGTTGATTAGTATTCATATTCGCATACGTATACACAAGTCGCTTCGCCCGTGTGGAGCGGGCACTGTTGTATATGTAATACATTGTTGTAGTTGACTATGCCAAATTATTGTCCGCAAGGAGAAATAGTCCACAAGTCGCAGGACAGTTAGTTTGGCAAAGTCAATGACAAGTCATGCATTATTTATTATAGTATATAGAACATTCTTAAGATTATACCAGGGAATTGGAAGGGGTGGCAATCCTATTTCACCCTCACGACACTGCGAAGCTAACTGCTATATGATGTTTAATACTTTAATTTAATATAACTTTAAATAAAAGTTTAAATAAACTTGACAATTTCAAAGGGAAACTCAAATAAGCACAACCTCAGTTATATATTTTGTATATAGTTCATAGGTTTTCCAGCGATGAAATTAACTTAGTACAAACTTCGAGAAAAACAGAGAGTTTGAACTAGAAATTTCGAAACACATGAGCGTTCGACGTTTGGCGCCATTTTCAAACACCAACTTTTCAATTGATAAATACCACATTTAAACCATCAGGGCTATCTTTATGTTCTAGTTAACCATTCGTAATCAATATACAACGAAACAGATATATGGACGAATCCATTGTTTAATTCTAACAACGAATCCGGAACACTGGAAGTCCACGAATGACTTCTCTGAGCACAATGCCAAATATAATTTTCTTATTTTGAGAAAAACATATTAAAACAAGATATATTATCTTGGGAGTATACTTAGAACAGTTTCTTACATCATGTTTTCCAATAGTTAGAAAAATAATTTGTTTATATAAATTTACATTCTTATCATGAGAATATTGTTCTTACTATGTTCTAGTCAGGGTAAATTATTTTTCTCATTATTTCTTAATATTAAGAAATCATTTCTTAATTCCCAGATAGTCGTTTTCTCATTATCTAGAAAAAGGTGTGAAATAAGTTCTCAATTGCCAATCAATTATTTTCTCACAAGAATGGATCACTAGAACAGACAAGACAATTTGGGAGTATACCTAGAAAATGTTGTTCTTATATATAGAAAATATATTGATTGAAGCTCGAAATTATTTACAATACGTTAAGAAAGGCACTTGCTTACTTTCTAGACAAAGGTAAAAACAAATATTCTCAAATATGTAGAAATATATGACTGTGTTTCTTGCAATTTCTAACATTTAAAAAAGGTGATTTCTTATTTCAAGTAAGTGGGAATAAATTTTGTAGTACACTTAGAAAATATATTTTCTCAAAACAAGAGAATTGTTTTCTTAACATTGAGAAATGTGTTCCCAGACACCATTCTCACAAATTAAGGGCTGACAACATTCTTACAATACAGGGAAATAAGTGTCATTGAAATCCAAATGCATGCAGATTCAACCGGATACCCAGATGTGGAACGATGGTCAACATGTTCAATGTTTTGAGGATGTAAATTTAATGCAAAAATCAAATTAATTATACAGATTTCAATACGGATGCCATATTGTATCAGCAAGCTGACACAAAATACCTAATTCCGCCTCATCCAGTGACCAAAATACATGAAGGCTGCCAAAAGCAAGGGAATAAATACCATATTCGGAAGATATCAATATGGAACACTCTGAAGTTTACTGAGGGAAAAGAGGAAATGTTTATTGCTCTCTGATTAATGCAATACATTATCAAGTATGGTTTTAATAAGTGTTTCTGTGGGCACGCAGTTTCCTGTTTGCTGTTCATGTACATGAATATATTACAAGCTTTAAATATGGTCTATCTCTTCCTATAACAAATTTGATATAATTTCCTATATGGTATAAAATAATACATACGATTCGAAGACCCCTGTCGAGAAACGCTTCTATTATTTACATAATTTCTGGTATAATGCATACAATCAATTTGGACATGTTACATCCCCGGAGCGTAGCAAACGGGAGAACCCTATATCTGTCTGAGATCGCTTGTACGTTTCAGGAAGGTCTGTTCTAAACTGATCACCGACAAAAATGTCCGTATTGATTATCGCATTATTTAAGACAATATTGATATAAACTCAATATTACTTGTTTGAAGCGTTTTCGGAGAGACGCATGTCTTCGACTAATAGTATTTAGGAAGAGATAATACATCTTTAGCCCTTTCATGACCGGAGATTCCTGAATTTTTGCGTACACACTGTGCCAATGCACTCGCTTATATAATAGAATACATTGGCCTAACAAATTTCATATCGTTTATAATTGTTAAAGAATGAGAAAAATGAAAACAAAATCATATAAGTAAATTGTTAAATAATGATAAAAAAATGAGAAAAATTGTCAAAGAATGTAAGAAAAAATTATTAAAATTGATAAAGAATGTAAGAAAACATAAAAATTATCAAATATTGTTAAGTCATGTAAGAAAAAATTATAAAAAATTATAAAATTGTTAAAGAATATAAGAAAAATGATAAAAAAAATTATAGAATGTAAGATAATAATTATAACAAATAATCAAATTTGTGGAAGAATGTGAGAAAACATTATTTAAAAAAATGATAAAAAGATTGTAAGAAAAATGGATAAAAAAAATGTTAAGCCAATGCATTCTCTTGTATATGCGAGACGGCCTATGATCGAGTCGCATATATAAGATAATGCATTGACACAGGGTCTTTAATGTTGTGTCAGCGCAGCTCCCGTCATGAAAGGGTTAATCAACAGTCAATAGTAGAACAGTTCATACCCGAAACAATCAACATCAGGAATTTGCCACTTCCACCAGATTCCACGGTGAACTAAGTTGTAATAAGTGAAATTGTTTTGGAACGAAACATGAAAAAACACCGACAATTTAATAGAACTTTGATGTTTTACGATTGTCATTATCGTGCCACCTGATGCCGAAAAATGGCACACAGTAACGGCTGTCCAGTAATGGCCAATTAATGGCCGCCGACAAATAAATGTAGCATATCCCAGAATAGTTCTATAGTAATATAATGTTATATAATATAATATTTTCACAGTTTATTGATGATCTGAAGTTAGTGGGGGGCAGCCGCTCATCTGGACTGATTATGTGCTTGCTGTCGTCGTATTCAAGAGATTATGCAGTTGTATGTTCCGTGCTCACGATGACAGTGATCAGCTTTGAGCGGTGAGCGTGTAGATATGGTGTTCGATATCCTATGTGCAAATCCCAAGCCAATCGGCCAAGCCGACTTTCGCGAATATTAATGGCTCAAAAATATTGGTTTTGTAACTAGGTCAAAGGCATCTGATCGGACATGGAGATTGACGACCCGATTTATTCGGTAGATTTCGCTAGATTCCGATAGGATATCTCGACTTGAATTCATTCACCTGCGGATATTGTTTTGGCTGCAGTTATCGATTTCTAGAATGCAGTAGGGTTTTGATAGTGGTTTTAGCCAAAATCGATCATTGAAGCCTTTATACTGGTATAGTCTACATTGGTATTTTAGTAAATTTCCCAGGGACCTGTGATATAAATGGTATAATTGTGCAAATATGTTATGGTCATATTAATGTTTGGGACACTTTTATTTTCTTAGGTTCTATGCTATCTGTTACCCTTTGAAAGCAAAGTACCGGTGTACAATGAAGAGGGCAAGACTGATCATTTGCGCAATCTGGGTCTGCAGTGCAGTACTGACTGCACCGACAGCATTTGTATATGTGAGTCTACGATAGACATACAATAATATCCATCGTTGTAAATTCAAAATTGCGCTCACAGTGGATGCCAAAATCAGTATGTTCCCTGTATCCAACTGATACGTGTATTATCGGCACAAGAAATACATGTACTGGCGAATAATATCATTTAATATTCAGTATAACCTACGTTATTGAATAAAAACACAAGACCCGTAAATTGTGTCAATTTGTATATCTAATCATCCGATACTTTTCACACTATGAATTTGATGCGATTGAGAAATGTTATATATTTGCTATTCCTCACTAGCCAACACTGATATCTTTGGTACATTCGATTTACAATCAATTTGGCCAAAACCGCAACATCTGAATGGCTGTAATGCTAGCTGACATCAATCATATGTCTTGCAATGTCGCGGTCAAATTCCCGCACAGATACGATTTACGTATACAGTATATGGACTGTTGCAATTTCTTCCCATTCCAGGATTCGTTCATGTATTGGAGTTATGCAAATAGATTCTTGTGCGAGACAAAATTCCCCAGAGGCTCAACCCAGTTAGTTGCTTACAACGTCTACTACCTCTTCGTTATATTTGTGATACCAGTTGGAGTTATGACTTATACATACGGACGGGCAGGTTTAACTCTGTTGGAAAGTGCTCGCGCTAGCAAAGAACTAACTCAGAGCGGGTGAGTAGTTATACAGTACACTCTAAGAAAACAGCTCCAAATTTCCTCGAATAACCAAATACCAACATATAACCTGACAATTGTGTTCCACACTGCTTTGATTCCATCCGCAGAATCCACTGTTTGTATGAACACCGCCTAGCTTAAATTACCTAGTCTAAACATTTAACAACATGTCACCGTTTTTGAGGTTAATATGATATGAGGAGGAAGCATTCATCATTGTTTCTTAGTATATAGGCATTTAACCCTTTCAGTGCTAAGTCCGATTTTTGTATCAACCCATATTTCCTTGATCATTTTTCAAATTTATTGATTATAATAACACAGCTCTTTCCATCAATGTATCACAATATTATAATCAATAAATTTGAAAAATGATCAAGGACATATGGGTTGATACAAAAATCGGACTTGGCAGTGAAAGGGTTAATGAACCAAATGGAGAACCCAACGGAACTATTTGGTTCCACGTTCTCGTTCTATCCGGGGAACCAGATAAAGCACGTCCCATTGGTTCTCCCCCAAGACAAAAATTAGAAACAAATTTGGGTCCACGTGGAACCAGAATGTCTCCTGTGTACTTCATTTGGTTCTTTAAGTTGGTTCTTCGAGGAACCAAAACGTATTTGTTTGGTTCTTCGTTTGGTTCCCCTACTGGCACAAACCTGGGAACCAAATGTTCTCTGTGTGTATGCAGACATGTGTGACACTGTAAGTATGCGCCATCCAGTTTTGCTATGGAACTTGGGAGCAGATTGGTCATGGCCGGTTCATGGATGCGATCAGATACATATATCGAAGTAAATTTATATGTTGTTCGGTGAATGATTCGTTAATTTGCAAATTAATGAATAACCATTACCATTATTTGCCACGTTCTTCACTAAAATTGTCCTTGGCATTACACGCACTTTCATACTGAGACGTAAGGCTTTATCATTACCATTACATTCAAAGCAGTGCATTATGATTACCATTACTTTACGACACGTCGTCTGGAAATTAAAGAATACTTTGGGTTTCCATACTTACCTTACAAACCCTCTAATTTATAGATTGCATGTTCTATTAATATTAATACGCGCCACGTGGCCGGCAAGGTGATGTTCTTTTTGTAAACAATATGGCGGACTGGAATGCGATTGATTGATTTATAACTATTAGCTTAAATATATTTATTATGCTAACCGTTATAAAACACTCTCGTAAAAGCCCGGTTAACCATGGTATACCAGGCTCTACTCCGGTAAAATAAGGTAAAGTCATGTGAACAATGATACAAGTATACTCTGGTAAAATCCATGTCAAGTCCCTGTAAAATGGACATACCCTTGTAAATTCCATGTAAAGACATGGTGTACCCATTTTGCCCTCGTAAATTGTTGGTGAAACAGGACATATATGTGCAAAACTCATGTAAATAGGAACATACTCTAGTAAATTATTGATTGAGTCATTGTGTAACAGATTATTCTCTGGAAAAAGCCTTGAAGACAATGATCAACTATGGTAAAAACCAATAAAGTCCATGTAAAAAGGACATACACTTGTAAATTCCAAGTAAAGACATGGCAAACACCACTTTACTCAGAACATACTCTAGCAAATTCTTGAAGTCACGGTTTACCAAACTACACTGTGGTAAACCCTGGTAAACAACGAATTATTCTGGTAAAATCCATTTCAAGTCAATCCATGTACAAAAGACATACCCTTGTAAATTCCAAGTAAATGCATGATGTACCTCACTTTGCCCTCGTGAACACTTGGTGAAACAGAATATATATGTTTAAAACCCATGTAAATAGGAAGTTAGGAACATACTCCAGTACATTCTTGATTGAGTCATGGTGTAATATAATATTATATCTGGTAATATCCTTGTAAACAATGATCAATTCTGGTAAAAACCATGTAAAGTCCATGTAAAAAGGACACACACTTGTAATTTCCAAGTAAAGGCATGGTAAACCAACTTTACTCTCGTAAAATGCTCGTGAAACTGGGCAAACCAATTTAAACCCATGTAAATCAAAACATACTCTAGCAAAGTCTTGGAGTCACGGTTTACTAAATTATACTATGGTAAAACTCTGATAAACAATGATATATTATGGTAAAAGCCACGTAAAGCCCATGTAAAAGAGTCATACCTTTGTAAATTCCAAGTAAAATCATGGTGTACTACACTTTACTATCACAAACTGCTGGTGAGTCAGGACAGCATGGGTATAAAACCGTCGGTATTGTTATTAAAATAGTTACATCCATTAAAACCGCCATAAACAGAAATAATATTGTATCATGGACAAACCTTGTTCTTTTACCAATCATAATTATCGCGTAAACTGCATGTTCTTGTCATGTTAGTACTCTGTGTTAAGTAAACAAACGCCATGGTAAGTAAACAATAATTACGTAAAGAGTATGCGATAAGCAAAACACTCAACACCGGGAGACCACATAGAGTGAAATTTGGTTAGAAAGGGCCACCAACTTGTTTACAACATACTCGTTAATGCTCGCCACTCACGATTCCCGTGTTGAATGGGTCACAGTGAATCACTCTCCTAAAATCGCCGCGGTGTTGAGTGGTTTGCTTGTCGCTCAATATTTACGTGATGTATGTAAACAAAGTGTGTTTTGTGGATAATCTATCATTCATACTATCATTATACTATCCTGTTAGTCTATTCTTGGGGAAATTTTCATAATTTGGTAACTGTTATTTCTAAAATTATAACCTATAACGAAGGTTCAACGTTTTTTTTTCGATTCTGAATATATCCGTTATCTAGTGAATACAGCATTCTTATAAAAACAAAAACGTACTTTTAAAAATACTTTACTTCAAAAGTCACCTGTTTCTTTGTACTTCAAAACCATGGTGCTTTTCGATATGTCTTGGTTTCACCAGATATCGATTTTGTGAATAACTGGTTTCCTTGTTTTAATGTTATGTGGCAGCTAATAACACAACCTGAGATTTCAAATAATGTGATATAATACCACACAATAATATACAAGTGATACCAGGGGAATGGTAGTATGAGTCTAATTTCTAGACTAGTCTGGTGTGTTGTCATTGTGCAGTTCAAACTTCAACACCTACATACTGATCCTACAACACGTATTTCAACCATGCAGAGACAAGAATGTAGGTGGTTTGGGTTGTGTTTATTGTTTAATTTGTATTGTTAAGTCCACAATGGAAACAACTCTAAAAGGAGGAGTCCAATCAATCTCAAACTTGCTGGTATATGGGCTCACATGTATAATGTTTTGTATGTGATGGCAATACCCCCGGATGTACCAGGGTATATAACTGTTTAAATGATTTTACCATATTTTACTGGGGTAGACCCTGATATTATTTTTACAAGGGCATGGGGAACAACTTTATTTCTTTTGTGAAAAGAAAATGATATTTTGTAAATCAAAATGGTTCTTTACCAAGAAGTAAATAGCTTATAATTTTCCGCAACAGGGACATTTTAGAACCAAAATTAATGGCAGATAACCAAAATGCTTTCACATTCGTTCTCTGCGCTGTTTTTTGGTTCTGAATAGTATTGCGTATTGCCGATGCGAATTTATAGAGAAATCTTTAAATTGAGGCATTAAACGTCGAATTAAGTACAAAACCCAGATCAAGGTTTTTCGAGATCACGTGATCAGTTGCATAAACTCCCTTACATAGTGTAAGATGAAATTCCACACATTACATTACTTTTATTAGGATATTCCTGACATGTTCCCTGCACATGCAGTGAAATTTATCTGAACATCTGAAATAATCAGCCAAATTTCTTAATTAGTTTGTAATTAGTAAATATTATAAATATGACATCTTAGACAGGTCTGGTTGAACCACTTATCGGTTTAATAGCCCGATTTTGTTAACATAGACCGGTCGGTTGCTCACAGTCAGTGTGTATCGGGATAAGAGGAGTCACTCTAAACCGTTCTATAATTATCTTTCAACCATTATTTAAAACAAATTATATATGATATCGTTTGAAAGACAAAGAATAAATGTTTACTCCAATTGAGAATATTCAAAATTGATATTGATACAAATCTTCAAACAAAGAGAATTTCAATAGTCAAGAAATTTAGAGTTCCTGCTCTTACAACAGTGATCACTGTGCCAGGAAGACCGATCGGGCTGTATTAGTTCGATCGGGCTATCATAGATACTTTATTACTGGATTAATTATTTAATTAATTACTGGAATGCATTGCGCTGGATGAAAATGCAATGCCGTAATGCGTTGTATTGAATACAAATAATTAGTAATAAATATTATATACCAGCAAAGTCAGATGTAGTCTTACTGTATGGAGGGAGTCACTGTCGTATATAATTTTGTCACCGATAATACTGTTTAATTTGACGGCATGGACTTGGAATCACGCACAGTTTTAAATTAGACAATCTCCAGGGCGCATAAAACCACGGTGATTCACCGCTCAACTGAAGAAAGGGTGTGGGACTGCCGGATTACTAATGTCCGATACTATCAAACCGATGGCATGTTCTAACAGTGTGGTAGTAAACTTGAGTCTCGCGTATAGGCCTACATGTATACATGTCGCACAATGGCAGTACATGTTGGTATTTTTGGCAGCCTGTTCTCGCGAAAACCCACACGTTATCTGCTTATAAAAGAACTTTATGTATATAAACTGCTTAGAATGGTCTAATCAAAAGTCGATAATGTACTGAAAATGAGATCGTTTAGTCACATTATCGACTCATAATGAGGCGATTCTAATCAGATTATTTGCGGACAGTGACACAATTAAGCCAATTCACGACTTTCCAGATGTACGGTCATTAACATGAGTTTTCACTGTGACCCGCGCCGCACAACGAAACAAGGGCTATTACTCCACTATCTGCTTATTTCAGAATCATATAATCACATTATGAACCTATTTCACATTATAGGTCGATTATGTGCGTATTTGTGCGAAGATATGTTGGTTGAGGTGGTGTGTAGCGAGCGCGTCAAAATCACACGTGTTACTGTCATTTGCAAAGATTCAATACAATGAGCATGTAGATATAGACTGCAGATGAAAATTATATAATTAAAACACAGACTGCGACGAATTGGTAACGTAGCCAGTGCTAGTCACCAAGCCAGAGAAAAAGCTGCTCTCAATACTTGTTTGAAGCATACATGTACTGGCGCGGGTAATCTATCTATGCCCATAGGTACTGCACTTATTTGACAAGTTTAATTAATGAGTGTGTTATGATGTTATGATATTTCTGGTGCTGACCTTTGATCTTACATGATGGGCATTTCATGGTGATTCTTTAAAATAGTCCACAATCGTTTTCTGCCTTTTCGTCAAACTGCGGGTTCCAAAAAAAAAAAAAAAAAAATTCAACCTTATATCCTGCAGTTTTTTCCTGACCCTCCCCCGTGAGTTTTCCCAACAAAATAAAGATTATACTTTTGTTTATTGTAATCATGCAATGTGCATTAGAACAAATATAATTAAAATGTAACTTTGCACCATTGATCAGCATTGTGTTCAAAGATTGATCTGGGTTCCAGATCGTCAGTGACTATTACTCCATTGTCTGCTTATTTCAGAATCAAATAATCACATTATAAACCTATTTCACATTATAGGTCGATTATGTGCGTATTTGTGCGAGGATATGTTGGTTGAGGTGGTGTGTAGCGAGTGCGTCACAATCACATGTGTTACTGTCATTTGCAAAGATTCAATACAATGAACATGTATTAAATCTATGTAGAGGAAAATTATATAATATAATATTATGAAAATCGTCGCAGTCTTGAATTAAAGAAAATATTTTAAATATTCGCCTAGTAAATTATATTTGTATTGCAGAATGAAATTCCGTGACTCAGACAAGTTATTTACCTGACTAGAAATGAAAATCAAAATAATTAATCTGGAACATTGAATGACATTTATAGCAATATGGTTCGTTTTAACTATATATTGGTGTTTTGGACACCCATTTTAACCATGTTACAATTTTCACAGAAATCTGGCATACGATAATATGACGAACTGAAAATAAGTTTCAAATCAACATTCTTTGTTGATATATGCGTGTTCGTAACTTAGAGTCGGGGTGGGTGGACATTGAATTTGTCAAGCTTGGTACTCAAGACTCCGATTCACAATTGTGGGTAACAAAATGCGGCGGTAATGGCCCTTGAACTGTTGTGTTTGTCTACGTAAATGCAATGCCATCGCCCACTCACTATACATATATTACCAGAGGGAGACCGAACTAATCTATGTATATCATTGCTGTTGGCAGTCAAATCAACCAGGACGGCGTGGATTCAAGAGACTCCAGAAAAAGACTGAAGGTAGGATATTTTAAACATTTGATGTAATTAGTCAATTTTAAGGGTGTCCGTCGTTGTCTGCACACTGCCAAATATGATATTCTTGTTTTAAGACAAACCATGAGATATTTTTCAGGGGAATACATTGGACAAATCATAAAATTATTAAACACTAGCTGATGTGCCCGACTTCGTCTGGGCTATTTAGGGATTTCTTTGCAAGAAACATGCCTATATGAGCGTATATGACCGAGGTCAAGGTCAATATTAAGGACACGGTCGCACGTGAAATTGAACCCGCCCATATTGTGCCGGGATCAAATTTGGCCTACATACCAAATTTGAGTCAGATCGGTCGAGGTCCAGAAACATGCCTATATGAGCGTATATGAGCGAGGTCAATGTCAAGGACACGATCGCACGTGAAAATGGACCCGCCCATATTGTTCCCCGGATACCAAATTTGAGTCTGATCGTTCGAGCATTTTTCGAGTCTATAACATACATACACACATACAGACAGAAGTTTTAAAATATATAACAGACTAGCCGATGAGCCCGACGTTGTCCGGGCTATTCAAAAACCAAATTTCAAGTCGATCGCTCCACCCGTTTCAAAAACCAAATTTCAAATCGATAGCTCTACCCGTTTCCGAGAGCTGGCGTCGCACGGGCTCGGCGACCCGATACAATTCGTATCTGGGGCAAGATACATTCACATACCAAATTTCAAGTCGATAGCTCCACCCGTTTCCGATATCTCGTCGGCGCATGCGCGAAGCTGGCGTCACACGGGCTCCGCGACCCGATAAAATTCGTATCTGGGGCAAGATACATTCACATACCAAATTTCAAGTCGATAGCTCCACCCGTTTCCGATATCTCGTCGGCGCATGCGCGAAGCTGGCGTCACACGGGCTCCGCGACCCGATAAAATTCGTATCCGGGGCAAGATACATTCACATACCAAATTTCAAGTCGATAGCTCCACCCGTTTCCGAGATCTCGTCTGCTCATGCGCGAATCTGGCGTCGCACGGGCTCGGCAACCCGATAAAATTCGTATCCGGGGCAAGATACATTCACATACCAAATTTCAAGTCGATAGCTCCACCCGTTTCCGAGATCTGGTCTGCGTATGCGCGAAGCTGGCGTCGCACGGGCTCGGCGACCCGATAAAATTCGTATCCGGGGCAAGATACATTCACATAGCAAATTTCAAGTCGATAGCTCCACCCGTTTCCGAGATCTCGTCTGCGCATGCGCGAAGCTGGCGTCGCACGGGCCCGCCAATACGACAACGTCCACCGCCTGGTCAAACTACACACACGCACCAAGTTTCGTCCCGATCGGTCGAGAATCGTAGATTTGTATTAATGACAAACATACAGACAAACATACAGACAGACAGACAGACAGACAGAGGTCTTCAAAATATATATGAGATGTGTATGCTTTCATGTATGCATATATCAATGGACATGAATGTATGGGCAGATCTATTATATAAAGAGATACGACAATGGCATACCATTATATGTAATTACTTTGCACTGTTTATCTGAGCTGCTGAGAGGGTCTCTCTGCGAGAAGAGATGACTGGCCTTATAAATTTACTGGGGAATAAACTATGTTGTATCATATATATGTACTGTTTTCCAGTGTTTCTAAGACAATAATATCACATATGTCCATGCTTCTGCAAATGATAAAATTTATACATGTATTTACGCATAACTAATTTTAGCAACTTTATCCCTCGCTTCTGTGTCAGAATTATTCATTTGGAATCGGTGGATGTGTGGTTGTTTCAGCTACCCAATTTTTGTTTCTGAAGAAGGGGCGATAACTCTACATGTTGTTGTACACATCATTCCGTCAACGCAGGTCGACCCCATTAAAGCCAGAACTTAGAATCAAGTGCATTTGAATGTACAGGCGCAGGGTACGATACGATAACATATAGTAAAACAAATTCGATAAGAACAGGAAGGTTTGCCACAATGTGTGCGTATGGTCAACAATGAACGAAACATAGTACATTGGATCTTGATAACAGAGAACAGTTCAACAGGAAGATTTGTCAAATATAACAGATAGAGTTCTCCGTCGTCGAGCTCATTTGCCCATGGATAAAACAAGATGCCAAAATTGTCGATCAACTCATACCACAAATTATTTCGAGAACAGCAAACTGGATGGCTACAGTGAATAATAGCATGTTTAATTTGATCGTCATAATTGCATATCACACAGACGTCTGCCTTTGGTGTCGTTTTTGCAGCGATCAACTGAGCAACAGAATAAAACGCGATTTTGTTCTTTGAACACAAGCGATAGGAACGCCACATATGAGAAATTTGAAAATGGGTTTGAATTTGGCAAAAAATGATACCTTGAACTATGTCCGTTTGCGTTCTGACCGGAAGGTACTGTATACGTTTGGGACAGAAACGATGCATCTTTTCCAGAGCGCATGTATCCGAAACAGACATGCCACATAGAAATTATGAGCCATATGGACTTTTTGATAAAACGATCCTCTTGTAGATAATTGCACAGCTTGTCGGGATTATTCCCCCAGCATAGAGACCAGCTCTCTCGGTAAGCTCTTTCACAAAGTTTTGATTGCTAACATGAATACCTAAATGAGTTATTTCGTCTGTTTCGAATAAGTTTCCAGCGCTCAGTCTCCAGCATCTGTCTAAAGCGTCATTTTGCCTGTGTGTTTCATTGAACACGATTACCTCACATTTGCTAGGGTTACAAATAAAGCGCCACTTTGGACTGTTCAGAGAACATATATCACATAGACGCGGAGGCCGTAACCGGAAAGTGATAGCAACGTCATGTTATCAGCTTGTGTGGGCGATGAACAATTCGTGGAGAGAAGACGGAAACCAAAGTTTGTAGTTTCGAATGCATGTAGAAGATCATCAATATATATCACATACAGCAACTGGCAGAGTATATGTCCTTGTATTGTACTGTGCTTGATTTCGATAGATCTCGAAAGTATGGAAGGATGTTTGACAAATGACAACGCAATGAATCCCATTGAGAAATTCATTTAGTAGGAGATATATTCTCCCCTGACATCCACGAAGATGTAATTTCAAGATAAGTCCATTTATCCAGACTGTATCAAAGGCTTTGTGTTCGTATAGAAAACAGGCAAACAGTTTGCTACTCTGCTCTTTTGTGTAGTTATGCCACATGTGGTGTAAGTTGTTTCGGAGATTTTGATATTGTGTGGTGGACTGGACGAATGTATTCTTGGAGATTTTTGTTTGTACCTTACTCAATCGTACCGATAGAATCAAGTAGATGCTGAAATTGTAAAGTTAACGCCACCGGTGTATAATATGTTTTTGAAAATATGATAAATCGTATCGATAGAGTCAGGACAGGCTGAAATTGTAAACTTAAAGTCACCGGTGTAATAATATGTTGTTGAAAATATAAATAATCTGATAGCCTGAAAATAATGTATAACCCATTCGGAGCCCCTGGTGTATTCTTGGAGTTATTTTTTGTACCTTACTCAATCGTACTGATAGAATCACGTATATGCTGAAATTGTTAAGTTAACGCCAACGGTGTATAATATGTTTTTGAAAATATGATAAATCGTATCGATAGAGTCAGGAGAGGCTGAAATTGTAAACTTAAAGTCACCGGTGTAAAATGTTGTTGAAAATATAAATAATCTGATAGCCTGAAAATAATGTATAACCCATTGGGAGCCCCTGGTGTAGTGAAGTGAATTATGGGTAATTTTATGCCATCTCAAGACACGTAAGACCCAATAACTTAATATACAGAATAGATACATCTATTGCCTGAGTGACTAATATTTATATTTGTTACAATGTGGTCAAATACTTGCGAAGCCAGCACCACAATTATGTCCCTCCATAGTAAATCTTAAAACAACTTCTAAAGAATTATTTATTTACCTTATATTTGGTATGGAGCGTCCTTGGTTTACTGGAGTTCAGATTTGTTAACATCACGTCACCAAGTCAATTACTTGCGAAGCCACAGCCATAACTATTTCCCTCCATAGTAATTCTCAAAACAACTTCTTAAGAACAATTGACCAGGTCAGTCGCGCAATTATTGGAAGAGCCACGGTCAATAATTTTTTTTAAACCAAATTTTACATTTAAATTATTTCTTTATTTAACCAACAAAAAAAATTAAATGAGAAACTTAACTTTTACTACTTGCTAAATTTTATCTTTTAATTATTTCATTTAAATTTTAGATTAAAATTTAAAAATATACAGTCCCAGTATTTACAGTATACTAAGTCCAAGTCTTTATAATCTGTTGAGTGACCCCACAGTCATTTACTTGCTTTGTTAGTAATACTTTGAAGGATTACTTGTTTAAAACGCAATTGTTATCAAAATATTTTATGTATTTTTTATAATTTATATTTATATTTAATACTATAATCTTGGTGGCGTTACCATTTCTGACTATGGTTTTCTTGTTTATACTCGCGTGTAAGGGATGTACATTGATGATGCTTGGCGTGTTGCACTCCAAGCGACATACGATTATTTTCTCTAATGTTTTGTACATCACGGGGAGAAGAGTTATCGCTCGTTAGCTATAACAATTTGTTTTCGGCTTCTCTCCACCTTATACAATGAGACCATCAAACCAGTTTTTGCTTTTGATGGTATGTGCTGCAATTCGATCATTTTGCTTAATACATGAGCGACACAATTACTCAACTTATGACATCTATATATGAGGTGTTCATAACAAGTAATGTCAGTTTCCCCATATGCATGGACTTAAGAACACAATCCACCTCCAACAGGATAGAAAAGACGTGTGTTTGTTGAACTGTAATCAAAATAATTATAATTGTTGGATACTAGTTTGTCAAAACATGAATTTACCTATTGGTAGTGAGTATTGTCGAATGTGTTTGATTCCAACGGAGAATATATATATCTTTATTTCCTCCATCTAGGAGAGTATGTTTTACATAAACAAAAAAAAACATAAACAAAAACAAAATTATAATAATAATACAGAGAAGACAATAGATAATAATTTCCGCCACCATGAAGCACAAGCACTCATCGAAACAACCTCGCATAAGCACACAGTCTCATTAGCTTTCATCCGAATCCATGTTTACACATATACATAAAAAATGATATACATACATGCACACACCCTCGCCCATAAACACCCCTACATACACACACGTATATACAGTAGGCCGTACAACACAAATATAAACTATATTTACGCGGGTGCATAATCATACTTATATACACATGTGTGCACATACATACATGTGCGTACACATACCTACACAAAGATCAGGGCGGCCACGCATACCGGTCGGTTATAAGGCAATCCTTAATACCGTGATATGCGTTGCCGCCCAAGCTGCTAATGTGTACAGATTATGGATACATACATATATACACACATACATATGTACACACATACATATATGATACATACACATGCATACGTACACACACATATATTTATATTTGTAATGGAAAATGCCTATACCGTACGGTCACCGACGCGTAGTTGATAACTACTAAACATTAACAAATGATACCAGGACATGCCGGGATGCGGAATTCACTGGGAATTGAATGGAAGATAATCGACTTCTTTTAGTTAAGAACGTTAGTGTATCATTATCTATTATTACCACTTTATAGGGGGTTCTCTAGGCCATTGATAATGTTTTTCGGGGCGTTCCAAATAGCGTATTGTTACCAAAACAGCGGGCCGCGGGCCGATAATGAGAAGCCTAGTTCAATATCGGCCCGCCGCCCGGAAACTATAGATCTCGTTTATTATCGCGAGAGTTACGTCCCTTCAACTTCCGATTATTATGGCGTGTTTATTTCAAGAAAATAATGGGAAGATGTATCCGATTTCCTCGACACAAAAGTGGTTTTATGATTGGAATTCACGCTATATGATTGAATTATTGTATCAAGCGTAAGTATGCATTGATACTTTTAGCTGTCAACCTCTCATTCGTTGTTACTCGTCTCCAATGCTGGGGTTTCCCCTGTCCTATTTTCGAGACTCCGTCAGTCCGTGTCAGCTGACAAGTCAAATGATATCAAACTTAAATGTTCTTGAAAATATTTCTCTCTTAATCTACTTCATTATTCCACTAAATCCTCAAATGGGTCAAATGTCCAAAACTGTGGTAATAATAGTAATAACATGATTTCATCGGGCATTATGGTTTATTAACGGCCCTCTGGAATGATTAACAGCCCTCGGGCCTATTAGCGTCCCTCGACTTCGTCTCGGGCCGCTAATAGGCCCATGGGCTGTTAATCATTCCAGCCGGGCCGTTAATAAACCATAACGCCCGATGAAATCATGTTATTGTTATATTGTTCTGATTAAGATATATGTGTCTGTTTGACGTCACGAAAGCAACAGAGGAATTAACAATGCAAATACAATTTATCTTGCAGTTTTCGTCATTGGTTACGAGCGGACAAAAACACCCATGTATACCACAAACGGCGCGTTGCCCTTAAAAAGAAACGAGCCATAGTGCAATCCGCATCACGGCAATGTTCCGGCACGTACCCTAGAAATATGCGTATAATGTCTTCGAGTGGCATATTGTCAATATGAGTGAACATTGAACACGAAAATTTATCCAAAAAATCATACCAAATGGTATTATATTATTATAAGTTATTGTTGTTTTCCTTCATTTTAGATTTGCGTCGGTTAAAGAGTCTAAAAATGGAATAATTATTGCGATATAGCGGAATATTTAACGATATATACATGTAAACAGTTTTCACTTCTCATCTGCAGTGCTTAGTCACAAAATCCAGTGATATAGCGGCGTCATGATGTTGCAAGATCACCGGGTCCCAGACTTCTTTCAAGATAGTTGTTCTACCCAAGAACATTAGTTTGCAAGCGTGGTTGATTCGACGATTGCAATCAAAGGTCGTGTGCCCATGTTTGTCTTCTCGTAACTGTATTCGCAAATACGGTAGAAGCAAAACAGCGGGTAACAGAAAGAACATAAGTTCAAGTGACGCAGTTCACCATATTAATAATTCTGATTAGTAGTAGTTCATTATGCGAAAGGTCTCAAACATTACGTAATAACTAATTATGTCGATATCACGAAATAGTATTTTATTACACATGTATACCGAAATAACATTTAAAACTAAATTTCGTTAAGATAGAAAAATTATTGCGATATTGCGAAATATTTTAACAACATATTACATGTAAACAGTTTTCACTTCTCATATCCAGTGCTTCGTAGATTCGTGTACATACGTGCATCATTGAAATGGTGTGATGCTTAGTTTTAATTGTAGGTGGTGCGAATGTTCGTTGTGATGCTTGTGGCATTTTGTGTTTGCTGGTCACCCTTTATGATTTGCCGATTCCTCTATGATGTTGGTGTCGATATTCCGGACTGGGTGCTAACGTTATGGTTTCGGAGACGTGGGTTCACTGTTAGCTACATCCTACAGACAGTGGCATATGCCAACAGCGTTATTAACCCGATTCTCTTCATCTGCATGTCGACGTGAGTTATTCTAATGATAATCCTCAACCTAAACTCAATAGACAAATAGCTGGTCTGTGCACTGCAATTGTAGTTTATTTTCTGGGAGCTCTTTGGTGGCAAGAGCTTTTAACAGAATAGCTAGGAACAAGTATGTAAGGTCTGTATACCAGTAACATCTTTGTTGGCTCACTTCCTGTTGGGACCAGTGTTCGAGTAAACTTAAAATACTTATATATAATACTATTTTACTGTTTTTGGCCTGTATATAACAAGGGTTGAAGCTGAAATATTTGATAATAGTTAGTTCTTTGGTAGGCAGGTAGCGAGCAAACAAACACTTCAATAATATGGCCCAAAACATATATACATGTGATCTATTGAGTGACTTTAATGAGAGTCTTACTTGTGTATCAAGTAGAATGCAGTGGTCCTGCTTGCCAATATACATAGTTTTCAGGTGTTATTTTCTGTTGTTTTTTTTGTTGGTTTGTGTGACCATTTCATCTGCTGTTAGGGGATACAGGTTGTACCCAGTTCGACACTCTCTGGATTACCAACACTTCCTATGGGTTGGTTAGGCGGGTAACGTCCGACTTGTCCTTTGTGAACACAACACCGTTATATGTCCACGTACGAGCGATTACTTTGTCCTTGCATACATCTGTCGACACGTGTGGCCCATGCTTGCTCGTGTCTTAGTTATGTGCTCGTTGATGTAAACAGTGTTATATTTGGCTTTTTGAGGTTTCTGGGGTTTATTCCGGCCCAAATAAAACCGTTTACGATCTTTGTAAATGTTGAACCTAACATAGTTTGACATTATGTCCTCTTCGCCACTCCTGAATACCTTATATCTTATTTAAATTGTGCAGTACTATTTTTCGTTCGTGAATGAATTTACAACTGAGCAGGAAATAGTACGACTCACTAACGCTACAGTCTGTCAAGAATGTTAGACGTCTTTTTTTGTTTTCTCCCACAGGCAGTTCCGTATAGCTCTCTACAAAAAGATCACAAGAAGGCAGCCGCTCGAGTCGTCTGCTAATACAACGTCCAGAACCGATGAATCCAAGACAGTTTCAACCAACGACATCGCATTAAAATGTGTTGCGACGCAGACCGCAATCACAGATACTGCTTAACAATGGATCACACAGAGAAAGATAGTTGTATACGTTTATTACTTTATTACGGTGGCCTGTAAGTTCCATGGTAAACAAAATTTTGATCCACGACAAAAGCAAACTTTTCTCTGACGGCAATAAAAACAAACTTTTTATCCAGACAAAACAATCTTTTCACTCACGACGAAACAATCTTTTCATCCACGCCAAAAACAATTTTCACTCACGGCATAACAATCTTTTCACTCACGGCAAAACAAACTTTTCATCCACGTTAAAACAAACTTTTCACTCACGGCAATTTCAGGCGGTGAGGTTCCGACTATTTCACTGCACTGTGTAGGTTATGTGACTTAATCTAAATTTTGAATATAATTCGAACGAGACATTACACATTATTGCGGCATCATCAAAGACCATGCACCAAGTATACTCCTACAATATTCGGCTAGGATAAAACGTCCAACTTTGGTAAATTAGCTTTTTTTTACCACGCTGGATTTGTAATTATAAGTGCACTTTAACGTGACACACTCTGTCAATGTCATGGACACCGAATGTTAGATGTGGTAAGAAACGTGAGCAGAACGTTATGGGGTATGTTTTGTCGCGTGTAGAAAGCATTGGGACAGAGCGGGACAAGCGTTACAAAAGCTGATAGAAGATAGATTTATTTCTAATGATTATCTGCGTCTCAGTAGATACTTATAGAAGTGATTTTATTTATCATCGTTATCTGCGTCCCAGTGGTGTAGCCCTTGGGACAGAGCGGTACATGTGTTACAGAAGTTTATAGAAGTGACCTTATTTCTCATCGTTATTTGTGTCCCAGTAGTAACCCTTGTGGTAGAGCGGGACAAACATTACAGCAATTTATAGAAGTGATTTTATTTCACAGCTTTATCTGCGTCCCAGTAGTAACCCTTGGGACAGAGCGGAAAAGGCGTTACACAAGTTTATAGAATCGTTTTATTTCTAATGGTTATCTGCGTCCCAGTAGTAATTTAACCCTAGGGACAGAGCGCACAACCGTTACAGAATCTTGTAGAAGGCTTGAAGCCATTCCAGATGCTAGGAATATTGCAATTTTCATGTTCAGATTTCAAAATGTTCTCACACCGCTTCCGGCGTGTCTGCTACCTCTACAGTGTCCAGTTAAAAACTGATAATTCATTTAACAATAACAAATCGGGTGTGAATTTGCCTGGCGTTAGACCACCAGATGTTGGGATTTTTAAATTTTCATGTTCAGATCTAGAAATTAGCCCATACTGGTCGGCACAATAAAGCGAGAGACTTTAAAAGGTTGTCTTGGCTCCCCTTATTATGTTGATGGCTCTAGACGTAAACATGAGATATGTTGCGCGGCTCTCTGACGAATCAAAGTCGCCGTTTCTATCTACTCAAAAGTTTTAAACAGGCCAAAATGGTGCCGTTTTAATCACCGTCGTTTTCCACTAAACATATATATAGTCATCTCCAAGATACGAGGAATCGATTAGTGTGGATAAAGATGGCAAAGTGGCACCGTATGGGACAGGGATGGAGAAGGGAGGCAACAACATTAATAAACAATGCTAATTTGTTGCCGATTTCTTCCAAATATATATATATATATATATTTATACATATAGAACTTTCCACGAACAGAGGAATTAATGGTGTGTTTAAGGTTTCAAGGGTGCATGGCGCCATCAGTGGTTGGGTCAGGGGAGGCATCATAATTGGTGTGGTTCAAATTTGGCAGATCTTCACCGTTGGGTGGAGAGCTATATAGCCCTGGCATCAAAATTGATATTAAGCATTGTTGTTTCAGCAATTTCCTTTAAATTTATATCAGACATCCACACCATATGAGGAATTTAAAGGTGTGATTTAAAAATACTAAAAGCGGCACCCTCTGAGTTGGTGCTGGTGGTGTTGCGGGTACCAAGATGGATACAAAAAGAAATCACTAATATAAAACAATATCAAGTGTTTTGTTACATTTTAATGACACATTCGGAATCAACTTGATGAGTGGTTACCCAGGCTGTGTTCCATTATGGAAAAATATAAAAATAATATACTATTTTCGAAAAGTCTATGTTGATTGTACCATTTATTAAGTCTATGTTGATTGTACCATTTATTAAAGTCTATGTTGATTGTACCATTTATTAAAGTCTATGTTGATTGTACCATTTATTAAAGTCTATGTTGATTGTACCATTTATTAAAGTCTATGTTGATTGTACCATTTCACAAAATAGAGCATCTGAAGTAAACGCAATTGTAAATATTTACTTCAACTCTAGACGAATTAACCCTTTACCCAACAGAAGGGCCCTGTGCCAATGCATTCTCTTATGTATGCGAGTCGACCATAGGTCGCCTCGCATATATAAGAGAATGCATTGGCTTAACACATTAAAAATTATAAAATTGTTAAAGAATGTAAGAAAAAATGGTAAAAAGTGTTAAAAAAAGATTTATTTTAGGCCAATGCATTCTCTTATATATGCGAGGCGACCTATGGTCGACTCGCATATATAAGAGAATGCATTGGCACAGGGCATAACTGTAACTATCACAATGTGGTCAATGAACCGGTTCCAATGATATCCATATTTGTATGGTTCTATTGAGACAGACCGAAGATATTTTAGGCTGTTGAAGCTTTATTTGGCTGGTTTCGGCCGGTTTGTTGGGTAAAGGGTTAATCACGAAAAACAAACGGTAATAATTCTGCCAATGGTGGTCACATGCATATAGTTCATGCATGCATAATAATTACGTAGCGTGTGTGCCCCTTAAAAGTTATGAGAATATAAAGGTCCCTTTCCCCACGTTTTCTCAAAAGAGGTAGCTTTTTGAGGTGTTGACTTCTTTTAAGAAAATAATTGATATTTTCGTTCTTAATGGCCCACTTACTTTTCGAACCACCAAATCACATTATATTCCATAGTATATACCATTTGAAAGAGCAAGCTCCAAAACATTGTATTATCAACTGATCCGGTCGAATAAACTGGGAACATATTGTTTTTGTCGAGGTACTGAGGGACATACCGGTATATACGGACGGACATACTGATTATAATTAGTCCTCCTAATTTTTTCGGGGGACAAGATAGTCAAAAGAGCAAATCTAGATTGGGGTACATGTAGGTTTTCAATAATTCACACAGCCAATGGTCTCCACTGAATCATTTAGATTTACCAAATACCTTGAAAATAACAAATTAAGATAAATAACATTGCTTTTATTAACAACATGATTTGTTCACACTAGCTTAAAGCCACATGGCGGTTTGGTGCTTAAATTACTCCTTACATGTTAAATATTAAATAGTCGCATCTGCATTTTTCCCGGTAATGAAATAGGTCGATGAACTACATTTTTTTAACATTACATTTCCGATAAAGACGAATTGAAGATATAAAACAACTTCTAACCAAAAAAAATCGAACCCCGAGCAAATACGGTAATATTATTTGGATTCATTGAAATTCTGGAGTCGTAAAAGGAATAACGCTCGACTGTCCGGTATATTGCTTTAAATTAAAAGCTTCATGGACTGCTTTCTTTTCGTTTTAAATTTATGCAGTACCATAGTAAGTTTCAGAGCGACGACAGCTCTAGGTTTTCTTCCCAAGGTCTACATGGCCTACATGGTCTACATGGCCTACATGTCCTACATGGTCTACATGGTCTACATGGTATACATGACATACATGGTCTACATGGTCTACATGGCCTACATGGTCTACATGGTCTACATGGTCTACATGGTCTACATGGTCTACATGGTCTACATGGTCTACATGGTATACACGGTCTACATGGTCTACATGGTATACATGGCCTACATGGTCTACATGGTCTACATGGCCTACATGGACTACATGGTCTACATGGTCTACATGGCCTACATGGCCTACATGGTCTACATGGTCTACATGGTCTACATGGTCCACATGGCCTACATGGTCTACATGGCATACATGGTCTACATGGCCTACATGGTCTACATCGTCAACATGGTCTACATGGCCTACATGGTCTACATTGTCTACATGGTTTACATGGCCTACATGGTCTACATGGCCTACATGGTCTACATGGTCTACATGGTCTACATGGTCTACATGGTCTACATGGTCTACATGGTATACATGGTCTACATGGTCTACATGACCTACATGGCCTACATGGTCTACATGGTCTACATGGCCTACATGGTCTACATGGCCTACATGGTCTACATGGTATACATGGTATACATGGTCTACATGGTCTACATGGCCTACATGGTCCACATGGCCTACATGGTCTACATGGCCTACATCGTCTACATGGTCTACATGGCCTACATGGTCTACATGGTCTACATGGTCTACATGGTATACATGGCCTACATGGTCTACATGGCCTACATGTCCTACATGGTCTACATGGTCTACATGGTCTACATGGTCTACATGGTCTACATGACCTACATGGTCTACATGGCCTACATGGCCTACATGGTCTACATGGCCTACATGGTCTACATGGTCTACATGGCCTACATGGTCTACATGGTCTACATGGTCTACATGGTCTACATGGCCTACATGGCCTACATGGTCTACATGGCTTACATGGCCTACATGGTCTACATGGTCTACATGGTCTACATGGTCTACATGACCTACATGTCCTACATGGTCTACATGGTCTACATGGCCTACATGGTCTACATGACCTGCATGGTCTACATGGCCTACATGGTCTACATGGTCTACATGGCCTACATGGTCTACATGGTATACATGGCCTACATGGTCTACATGGCCTACATGGTCTACATGGTCTACATGGTCTACATGGTCTACATGGTCTACATGGTCTACATGGTCTACATGGCCTACATGGTCTACATGGTCTACATGGTATACATGGTCTACATGGTCTACATGGCCTACATGGTCCACATGGCCTACATGGTCTACATGGCATACATGGTCTACATGGCCTACATCGTCTACATCGTCTACATGGTCTACATGGCCTACATGGTCCACATGGCCTACATGGTCTACATGGCATACATGGTCTACATGGCCTACATGGTCTACATGGTCTACATGGTCTACATGGCCTACATGGTCCACATGGCCTACATGGCCTACATGGTCTACATGGCATACATGGTCTACATGGTCTACATGGCATACATGGTCTACATGGCCTACATGGTCTACATCGTCTACATGGTCTACATGGCCTACATGGCTTACATGGTCTACATGGCCTACATGGTCTACATGGTCTACATGGCCTACATGGCCTACATGGCTTACATGGTCCACATGGCTTACATGGCTTACATGGTCTACATGGCCTACATGGTCTACATGGTCTACATGGCCTACATGGTCTTCATGGTCTACATGGTCTACATGGCCTACATGGTCTACATGGTCTACATGGTCTACATGGCCTACATGGCCTACATGGTCTACATGGCCTACATGGTCTACATGGTCTACATGGTCTACATGGTCTACGTGGTCTACATGGCCTACATGGTCTACATGGTCTACATGGTCTACATGGCCTACATGGTCTACATGGCCTACATGGTCTACATGGTATACATGGTATACATGGTCTACATGGTCTACATGGCCTACATGGTCCACATGGCCTACATGGTCTACATGGCCTACATCGTCTACATGGTCTACATGGCCTACATGGTCTACATGGCCTACATGGTCTACATGGTCTACATGGTATACATGGCCTACATGGTCTACATGGCCTACATGTCCTACATGGTCTACATGGTCTACATGGTCTACATGGTCTACATGACCTACATGGTCTACATGGCCTACATGGCCTACATGGCCTACATGGTCTACATGGTCTACATGGTATACATGGTCTACATGGTCTACATGGTCTACATGGTCTACATGGCCTACATGGCCTACATGGTCTACATGGCTTACATGGCCTACATGGTCTACATGGTCTACATGGTCTACATGGTCTACATGACCTACATGGTCTACATGTCCTACATGGTCTACATGGTCTACATGGCCTACATGACCTGCATGGTCTACATGGTCTACATGGCCTACATGGTCTACATGGTCTACATGGCCTACATGGTCTACATGGTCTACATGGCCTACATGGTCTACATGGCCTACATGGTCTACATGGTCTACATGGTCTACATGGTCTACATGGCCTACATGGTCTACATGGTCTACATGGCCTACATGGCCTACATGGTCTACATGGTCTACATGGTATACATGGTCTACATGGCCTACATGGCCTACATGGTCTACATGGCATACATGGTCTACATGGCCTACATCGTCTACATCGTCTACATGGTCTACATGGCCTACATGGTCCACATGGCCTACATGGTCTACATGGCATACATGGTCTACATGGCCTACATGGTCTACATGGTCTACATGGTCTACATGGTCCACATGGCCTACATGGCCTACATGGTCTACATGGCATACATGGTCTACATGGTCTACATGGCATACATGGTCTACATGGCCTACATGGTCTACATCGTCTACATGGTCTACATGGCCTACATGGCTTACATGGTCTACATGGCCTACATGGTC
Organism: Siphonodentalium dalli; assembly: GCA_032622095.1. Classification (NCBI taxonomy): domain Eukaryota; kingdom Metazoa; phylum Mollusca; class Scaphopoda; order Gadilida; family Siphonodentaliidae; genus Siphonodentalium; species Siphonodentalium dalli. The sequence goes on from CP136063.1 coordinate 261,868,621, forward strand.
TACATGGTCTACATGGCCTACATGGCCTACATGGCCTACATGGCTTACATGGTCCACATGGCTTACATGGCTTACATGGTCTACATGGCCTACATGGTCTACATGGTCTACATGGCCTACATGGTCTTCATGGTCTACATGGCCTACATGGTCTACATGGTCTACATGGTCTACATGGCCTACATGGCCTACATGGTCTACATGGCCTACATGGTCTACATGGTCTACATGGTCTACATGGTCTACATGGTCTACATGGTCTACATGGTATACATGGCCTACGTGGTCTACATGGCCTACATGGTCTACATGGTATACATGGTCTACATGGTCTACACGGCCTACATGGCCTACATGGTATACATGGTCTACATGGTCTACATGGTCTACATGGTATACATGGTCTACTTGGTCTACATGGTATACATGGTCTACATGGTCTACATGGTCTACATGGTATACATGGTCTACATGGCCTACATGGCCTACATGGTCTACATGGTCTACATAGCCTACATGGTCTACATGGTCTACATGGTCTACATGGCCTACATGGCCTACATGGTCTACATGGCCTACATGGTCTACATGGTCTACATGGTCTACATGGCCTACATGGTCTACATGGCCTACATGGTATACATGGCCTACATGGTCTACATGGCCTACATGGTCTACATGGTATACATGGTCTACATGGCCTACATGGCCTACATGGTCTACATGGTCTACATGGTATACATGGTATACATGGTCTACATGGTCTACATGGTCTACATGGCATACATGGTATACATGGTATACATGGTCTACATGGTCTACATGGTCTACATGGTCTACATGGTCTACATGGCCTACATGGTCTACATGGTCTACATGGCCTACATGGCCTACATGGCCTACATGGTCTACATGGCCTACATGGTCTACATGGCCTACATGGTCTACATGGTCTACATGGTCTACATGGCCTACATGGCATACATGGTCTACATGGCCTACATGGCCTACATGGTCTACATGGTCTACATGGCCTACATGGTCTACATGGTCTACATGGTCTACATGGTATACATGGTATACATGGTATACATGGTATACATGGCCTACATGGTATACATGGTATACATGGCCTACATGGTATACATGGTATACATGGCCTACATGGTCTACATGGTCTACATGGTCTACATGGTCTACATGGTATACATGGCCTACATGGTATACATGGCCTACATGGTCTACATTGCCTACATGGTCTACATGGCCTACATGGTCTACATGGTCTACATGGTATACATGGTCTACATGGTCTACATGGCCTACATGGTCTACATGGTCTACATGGCCTACATGGTCTACATGGTCTACATGGTCTACATGGTATACATGGCCTACATGGTCTACATGGTCTACATGGCCTACATGGCCTACATGGTCTACATGGTCTACATGGCCTACATGGCCTACATGGCCTACATGGTCTACATGGTCTACATGGTCTACATGGTCCACATGGCCTACATGGTCTACATGGTCTACATGGCCTACATGGTCTACATCGTCAACATGGTCTACATGGCCTACATGGTCTACATTGTCTACATGGTTTACATGGCCTACATGGTCTACATGGCCTACATGGTCTACATGGTCTACATGGTCTACATGGTCTACATGGTCTACATGGTCTACATGGTATACATGGTCTACATGGTCTACATGACCTACATGGCCTACATGGTCTACATGGTCTACATGGCCTACATGGTCTACATGGCCTACATGGTCTACATGGTATACATGGTATACATGGTCTACATGGTCTACATGGCCTACATGGTCCACATGGCCTACATGGTCTACATGGCCTACATCGTCTACATGGTCTACATGGCCTACATGGTCTACATGGTCTACATGGTCTACATGGTATACATGGCCTACATGGTCTACATGGCCTACATGTCCTACATGGTCTACATGGTCTACATGGTCTACATGGTCTACATGGTCTACATGACCTACATGGTCTACATGGCCTACATGGCCTACATGGTCTACATGGCCTACATGGTCTACATGGTCTACATGGCCTACATGGTCTACATGGTCTACATGGTCTACATGGTCTACATGGCCTACATGGCCTACATGGTCTACATGGCTTACATGGCCTACATGGTCTACATGGTCTACATGGTCTACATGGTCTACATGACCTACATGTCCTACATGGTCTACATGGTCTACATGGCCTACATGGTCTACATGACCTGCATGGTCTACATGGCCTACATGGTCTACATGGTCTACATGGCCTACATGGTCTACATGGTATACATGGCCTACATGGTCTACATGGCCTACATGGTCTACATGGTCTACATGGTCTACATGGTCTACATGGTCTACATGGTCTACATGGTCTACATGGCCTACATGGTCTACATGGTCTACATGGTCTACATGGTATACATGGTCTACATGGTCTACATGGCCTACATGGTCCACATGGCCTACATGGTCTACATGGCATACATGGTCTACATGGCCTACATCGTCTACATCGTCTACATGGTCTACATGGCCTACATGGTCCACATGGCCTACATGGTCTACATGGCATACATGGTCTACATGGCCTACATGGTCTACATGGTCTACATGGTCTACATGGCCTACATGGTCCACATGGCCTACATGGCCTACATGGTCTACATGGCATACATGGTCTACATGGTCTACATGGCATACATGGTCTACATGGCCTACATGGTCTACATCGTCTACATGGTCTACATGGCCTACATGGCTTACATGGTCTACATGGCCTACATGGTCTACATGGTCTACATGGCCTACATGGCCTACATGGCTTACATGGTCCACATGGCTTACATGGCTTACATGGTCTACATGGCCTACATGGTCTACATGGTCTACATGGCCTACATGGTCTTCATGGTCTACATGGTCTACATGGCCTACATGGTCTACATGGTCTACATGGTCTACATGGCCTACATGGCCTACATGGTCTACATGGCCTACATGGTCTACATGGTCTACATGGTCTACATGGTCTACGTGGTCTACATGGCCTACATGGTCTACATGGTCTACATGGTCTACATGGCCTACATGGTCTACATGGCCTACATGGTCTACATGGTATACATGGTATACATGGTCTACATGGTCTACATGGCCTACATGGTCCACATGGCCTACATGGTCTACATGGCCTACATCGTCTACATGGTCTACATGGCCTACATGGTCTACATGGCCTACATGGTCTACATGGTCTACATGGTATACATGGCCTACATGGTCTACATGGCCTACATGTCCTACATGGTCTACATGGTCTACATGGTCTACATGGTCTACATGACCTACATGGTCTACATGGCCTACATGGCCTACATGGCCTACATGGTCTACATGGTCTACATGGTATACATGGTCTACATGGTCTACATGGTCTACATGGTCTACATGGCCTACATGGCCTACATGGTCTACATGGCTTACATGGCCTACATGGTCTACATGGTCTACATGGTCTACATGGTCTACATGACCTACATGGTCTACATGTCCTACATGGTCTACATGGTCTACATGGCCTACATGACCTGCATGGTCTACATGGTCTACATGGCCTACATGGTCTACATGGTCTACATGGCCTACATGGTCTACATGGTCTACATGGCCTACATGGTCTACATGGCCTACATGGTCTACATGGTCTACATGGTCTACATGGTCTACATGGCCTACATGGTCTACATGGTCTACATGGTCTACATGGCCTACATGGCCTACATGGTCTACATGGTCTACATGGTCTACATGGTATACATGGTCTACATGGCCTACATGGCCTACATGGTCTACATGGCATACATGGTCTACATGGCCTACATCGTCTACATCGTCTACATGGTCTACATGGCCTACATGGTCCACATGGCCTACATGGTCTACATGGCATACATGGTCTACATGGCCTACATGGTCTACATGGTCTACATGGTCTACATGGTCCACATGGCCTACATGGCCTACATGGTCTACATGGCATACATGGTCTACATGGTCTACATGGCATACATGGTCTACATGGCCTACATGGTCTACATCGTCTACATGGTCTACATGGCCTACATGGCTTACATGGTCTACATGGCCTACATGGTCTACATGGTCTACATGGCCTACATGGCCTACATGGCCTACATGGCTTACATGGTCCACATGGCTTACATGGCTTACATGGTCTACATGGCCTACATGGTCTACATGGTCTACATGGCCTACATGGTCTTCATGGTCTACATGGCCTACATGGTCTACATGGTCTACATGGTCTACATGGCCTACATGGCCTACATGGTCTACATGGCCTACATGGTCTACATGGTCTACATGGTCTACATGGTCTACATGGTCTACATGGTCTACATGGTATACATGGCCTACGTGGTCTACATGGCCTACATGGTCTACATGGTATACATGGTCTACATGGTCTACACGGCCTACATGGCCTACATGGTATACATGGTCTACATGGTCTACATGGTCTACATGGTATACATGGTCTACTTGGTCTACATGGTATACATGGTCTACATGGTCTACATGGTCTACATGGTATACATGGTCTACATGGCCTACATGGCCTACATGGTCTACATGGTCTACATAGCCTACATGGTCTACATGGTCTACATGGTCTACATGGCCTACATGGCCTACATGGTCTACATGGCCTACATGGTCTACATGGTCTACATGGTCTACATGGCCTACATGGTCTACATGGCCTACATGGTATACATGGCCTACATGGTCTACATGGCCTACATGGTCTACATGGTATACATGGTCTACATGGCCTACATGGCCTACATGGTCTACATGGTCTACATGGTATACATGGTATACATGGTCTACATGGTCTACATGGTCTACATGGCATACATGGTATACATGGTATACATGGTCTACATGGTCTACATGGTCTACATGGTCTACATGGTCTACATGGCCTACATGGTCTACATGGTCTACATGGCCTACATGGCCTACATGGCCTACATGGTCTACATGGCCTACATGGTCTACATGGCCTACATGGTCTACATGGTCTACATGGTCTACATGGCCTACATGGCATACATGGTCTACATGGCCTACATGGCCTACATGGTCTACATGGTCTACATGGCCTACATGGTCTACATGGTCTACATGGTCTACATGGTATACATGGTATACATGGTATACATGGTATACATGGCCTACATGGTATACATGGTATACATGGCCTACATGGTATACATGGTATACATGGCCTACATGGTCTACATGGTCTACATGGTCTACATGGTCTACATGGTATACATGGCCTACATGGTATACATGGCCTACATGGTCTACATTGCCTACATGGTCTACATGGCCTACATGGTCTACATGGTCTACATGGTATACATGGTCTACATGGTCTACATGGCCTACATGGTCTACATGGTCTACATGGCCTACATGGTCTACATGGTCTACATGGTCTACATGGTCTACATGGTCTACATGGTCTACATGGTCTACATGGTCTACATGGTCTACATGGCCTACATGGTCTACATGGTCTACATGGTCTACATGGTCTACACGGTCTACATGGTCTACATGGTCTACATGGTCTACATGGTCTACATGGTCTACATGGCCTACATGGTCTACATGGCCTACATGGTCTACATGGTCTACATGGTATACATGGTCTACATGGTCTACATGGTCTACATGGTCTACATGGTCTACATGGCCTACATGGTCTACATGGCCTACATGGTCTACATGGTCTACATGGTCTACATGGTCTACATGGTCTACATGGTCTACATGGTCTACATGGTCTACATGGTCTACATGGCTTACATGGTATACATGGTCTACATGGTATACATGGTATACATGGTCTACATGGTATACATGGCCTACATGGTCTACATGGTCTACATGGCCTACATGGTCTACATGGTCTACATGGTATACATGGCCTACATGGCCTACATGGTCTACATGGCCTACATGGCCTACATGGCCTACATGGTCTACATGGTCTACATGGTCTACATGGCCTACATGGTCTACATGGCCTACATGGTCTACATGGCCTACATGGCCTACATGGTCTACATGGTCTACATGGTATACATGGTCTACATGGCCTACATGGTCTACATGGTCTACATGGTCTACATGGTATACATGGCCTACATGGCCTACATGGCCTACGTGGTCTACATGGTCTACATGGTCTACATGGTATACATGGCCTACATGGTCTACATGGTCTACATGGTCTACATGGTATACATGGTCTACATGGCCTACATGGTCTACATGGTCTACATGGTATACATGGCCTACATGGCCTACATGGCCTACATGGCCTACATGGTCTACATGGTCTACATGGTATACATGGCCTACATGGTCTACATGGTCTACATGGCCTACATGGTCTACATGGTATATATGGCCTACATGGTCTACATGGTCTACATGGCCTACGTGGTCTACATGGTCTACATGGTCTACATGGTCTACATGGCCTACATGGTCTACATGGCCTACATGGCCTACATGGCCTACATGGTCTACATGGTCTACATGTGTTTTACGCGGCCGCTGATTTAAAACATTCGAGCCGACACAAACGAAACGATCTCAAATTTAAAGAAAAAATATAAGAAACGAACAACCAATACTCCCGGATTATATAGCAAACAATATGTAATCGGTGTTCACGGTGAGGTATCTAATGATAGTTAATATCAGTAACACGTGGCACGGGTTGTTCGATTGAATATCAGAATATAGGATATCCTATAATCACATAGCCCATAATATGTGAGTTATAGCGAATTATCGAAATATAAAATACAAAGAAAAAGCGAAAACAGCGAAACAACGGAATAGGAAGTGCAGCGAAATAAGCGAAATATTGAATTAGGAATACAGCGAAATAACGAAATACCACTAACCTCCAACAAACCCACCCAACCAATGGAATAATTTGACTTATGTTTCACCAGAGTTGATCAATTGTGGTGTTGCAAATTCTTTTATACAAATCTCAGTTATTTCGTCAATGTACATTCAATATAGAGTTATCACCCTTGAGTTTAAATATGATACTCAATCAAAACCACGCGTGCCACCTGTGGTCGCGATTATATACAAATCGCTAAGTAATCGTGAACCCCGATAAGTTATCGTTTTGTAGTCAAACGTGCACGTATTAGGTGAAAACAAAACACGTATTTTCTGTGTTAGATCGACGAATTCGTTCGGTAATCTTCCGCGTATGTATTTTATGAGATACCTCTTACATTATTTTGGGTTTCGAACGATAACAATATAATGCCCTTTTAATCGAAGATATGAAAGTGACCCACACCAAAAATGACTGAAACTAACTCGAGCAAATCAGCACAATTGAGATGAAGAGAATTAACGGATATGATTTCATCCCACGTGTTATTATTTATGGATGTGTACATATCAAAAACAAGTTGTCCAGCCCGACAACTTAAATTTGAAGGTAAAAAAAATATTTAAATTCAAATATTTCTATCCCTGAAAATCCCATAATACTCCCTGCACAATTTTCATCTCTGAAATCGACACGAAAGGTCACCAGTATATAGAAGGATCAATTAACCGGTGGAATCCATTGTTTATGAAGAAAATATTTACTTGTTGTCATTTTGCTGGTTGGAACATTGATTACATTTACACTTTTGTTGTTAATTCTGTTATAGTTATAACGTATGCCTAATATAATCCAAATTATATTGTTATATTATAATGTTGAAATTGTCTCCTTATGATTGATTGATTTATTGTAAAGTCACACATAACATTAAAACAAGCTTATATACATGCGCTATGATGTTTGGGGTGGGTGGTCAGCTGGTCCGTCCGTCACAGTATATATTCCTTCATATTCAACTCAGTCCGATACGTTTATCGTCATACGTGCATCTGAGAAAATTATATCGTTTGAAAATGTGGGCTTATGATTGCAGTGTTCTCATGGGACTATTGCCATTTGGGGTGCGTTCATACGCTCGCAAATTTGTCAGGTATTCTTTTGTTCAGTGTAGAAAGTTACAATGTGACAGAAACCGAATGCAAAAAAGCTTATAAATTGCATCTGTACCACAGCTAACCACATGCGAAGTAAAAACTATGTCGTTCCATAGTTGGTCTCAAAGTGGTGCGTGCATTGCTCTTGGTCAAAAGTATTTGTTTTATTATTTGGTTAATTAGACATTTTGGACTGATGTTAATGTTTAAATCGGATGATTCGGATGGACCATTTTCAAATGACAGAAATACATGCAATATAACAGTGTTTGTCCTATTTTAAAATTTGTCCGCCCATTGGTTCTTATTAACATTTAGGAGGGCCCGTGGGCACGTTTCGAATAATTAACCTCCAGAATAAAGAACACACTTGACATTTCGAAATAAAAGACCCTCGGAATATGAACATTCAAAACAAAGACATTTCCCCATTGGACTTATTAGCAGAGTTGTCCGAATATCGACTTTTTAACAAACATGCATAATTTTGACCAATTGGTCATACTTATTTTATCAGTTATTTCTTTTTCAACTTCGGAATTTCTTGTGAACAAATAATTTGGTCGGAGCTTTTATTTCTATAATGTTTAGTCTATTGTTTTGAAAATAAGTGCACCTGTGACATCCACATCTTCAGTTCTGGATGGTACATGAATAATGATAAGACAAATATTCCATGGTGCATATACGTACTAGGACTTCAAATGACTACCGGTACATTGTGTCTGTGCATGTGGGAGTCACTGTCTCACTAATAATGTTATTTCTGAATTTCAGTGTTTTGTATAATCTCAATGAGATGTCAAATTAAATATTGTGCCAATTTATAAGCTTGTGTAATTGCTTTTTATTGGAACTGGTTGAGAATATAGTCAATAACATGGTGTTAATATTTCAAGACATTTCAGCACCTAACTAATAATAAACACGTGTGTCAGTATCCACCAAATACACTCGAGTGTCAAGCAACAGTGATATAACGCTCGATTTAATAGCAGAGTTATCAGTATATCATCTTGTTAACAAACATGAATAATTTTGGCCAAGTGAGCAGACTTATTTTAACAGCTATTTTATTTTCTCGCGAAAAAATAATTTGGTCTGAGCTTTTAGTTCTTTCATATTTAGTGATGTTTTGATATTTGGCAAATATATTGACCACCATAGTAACCTGTGCATCGGGAACTGTCATCATTTTTCCCATTGCGTGGAAGACAGCCACATCTCCAGTTTAACCTGGATGTTACATGAATAATTACCAATAATGTTTCTGTTTTTCATTGTTATATATGTCATTGAGATGTAAAATTAAATATCGTGTCAATTTATAAGCTTGTGTAATTGCTTTTTATTGGAACCGATTGAGACTATAGTTAATAACTTGGATGTTATTATCTCCTGAAATGTCAGCACCTAACTAATTAACTAATAATAAACATGTGTGTCAGTGTCCATCGAATACACTCGACTGCCAAACAACATTGATATTACGCTCGACTTACTAGCAGAGTTATCAGAATATCGACTTTTTAATAAACATGCACAATTTTGGCCACGTGATCAGACTTATTTTAGCAGTTATTTTCTTTTTCAACTTCGGAATTTCTTACGAAAATATAATTTGGTCAGAGCTATTAGTTCTTTAATTTTTAGTCCATTGCTTTGAAAATTGGCAAATATATTTATCACCATAGTAACTTGTGCACCTGGAATTGCGATCCTTTTTCCCATTGGGGCGAATGTATAGACAGCCACATCTCCAGTTTACACTGGATGTTACATGAATGACCAGGCAAATGGTCCATGTCGGAAATAAGTCCCAGGACTTGTTCATGTACTCCAAATGACTACCGGTACATTGTATCTGTATATGTAGGGGTCTACTTTGGTTTATTCAGTCACTGTCTCACCAGTAATGTTGATTCTGTATTTCATTGTTGAGTATAATGTCATTGAGATGTAAAGTTAAATATTATATCAATTTATATGCTCGTGTAATTGCTTTTTTTTGGAACTGGTTGAGAATAGAGTCAATATATAGTTAATATGTCCTATAATTTCAGCACCCAACTAATCATAAACACGAGTGTCCAAATCCACTAGACACTCGAGTGCCAAATAATAGTGATATTACTCTCGACTTATTGGATAATTTTCCGAATATCGATTCGAATAAAGAACCTCCGGAATAAAGAACAAACTTGTCATTTTCGAAATGAAGAACCTTCGGAATATGAGCATTTAGAACAAAGACATTTCTCCATTCGACTTATTAGCAGAGTTGTCCGAATATCGACTTTTTAACAAACATGCATAATTTTGGCCACGTGAACAGACTTATTTTAACAGCTTTAATAAATTGGTCAGAGCTATTATTCTATAATTTTAGTCATATATTTTGATATTTGGCAGATATATTGATCACCATAGTAACCTGTTCACCTGGAATTGTGATCCTTTTTCCCATCGGGTGGTAGACAGTCACATCTCCAGTTTAATGTAGTTTAATGTAGTTTATGTATTTCATTGGTATGTATAATGTCATTGATATTAAAATTAAAAATCAGATCAATTTGTATTGGAACTAGTCGAGAATATAGTCAATAACTTGGATATTAATATTTCCTCAAATTTCATGCACAGTTTTGGCCACGTGATCAGACTTGTTTTAGCAGTTATTTTCTTATTCAACACTGGAATTTCTTGCGAAAATATAATTTGGTCACAGCTTTTATTCGTTAATTTTTAGTCATATATTTTGAAATTTGGCAAATAAATTGATCACCATGGTAACCTGCGCACCTGGAATTGTGATCCTATTTTCCATTGGGGGCGAAATTATAGACAGCCACATCTCCAGTTTAACCTGGATGTTACATGAATGACCAGGCAAATGGTCCATGTCGGAAAAAGTCCCAGGACTTGTTCGTGTACTCCAATAACTACCGCCACATTGTATCTATACATGTAGGAGTCTACTTTGGTTTATTCAATCACTGTCTCACCAATAATGTTGTTTCTGTATTTCATTGTTGTGTATAATGTCATTGAGATGTAAAATTAAATATTGTGTCAATTTATAAGCTTTGTAACTGCTCTTTATTGGAACTGGTTGAGAATATAGTCAATAACATCGATGTTATTATCTCCTGACATTTCAGCACCTAATTAAGAAATAAATACACGGTGTATAGGTGTGTATAGTCAAGTTGTACCACAAAAAACTAATTGTAGGACGACGCGTAGCGGAGTCCTACAATCAGTTTTTTGTGGTACAACTTGACCATACACACCGATACACCGTGTATTTATTTCTTTTGTAATACGACTGAAAGTTTATGGTCACAATTCGACTGAATAGTCAACGAAATACTGCGCTTTTTCGGTCTCAGGTGAGAAAACATTTCGTGGTGTAATTCGTATTGGGCGTACTCGATTTCTTTCCATGGAGTACTCTGGTAATGTCTTGTCTTGTTATGAAATTCCCCCGTTGACTTTTCGAGGCACCTCTTCTAGAAATAATCGTTGTGATTGGCCAAAAAAAACGATGTGTTTTCAGCGGCGCCTGTGCGTTTCATTTAAATTGTACAGGAAATACTCATTCCAATTGCGGTCATTTCTGTTTTGAACGTTGTTGGGACAACATGAATATGATCATCGACTATGGACCATTTTCCTTACACAAAGCGATATAAATGATCTAGTTTACTAAACTAATCTTATTCCCCTTCTGTACTGGTGAACAAACGCTTTCATTTTCAACTTGATTCCGAAATATCGAATATGATCGAGATTCGAATCGACGAATGCACAGCCCGGCCCCATGGATTTATTTTGTCATTTAATATACTTATTAAGTAACTTTCTTTGGTCGTAACATATATCAATATACCATAACATCATTTGGACCATATTCATTGGCAACCAAACTAGTTTCAAGCGACAAATCGCTAGAAAATTCGCAAGATGTAGCAAAATTCAAAGGGTTCCGGTGCGGGTGTACTCCGTTGATGCCCCGTTTGCGCGGAGTTAGAAAAGACGGGAAAAGTCGCCTGCGGCGATCTGAATAAACCGATTGTTTTCGTGGTACAATTGGAAAAAGTAGAATTGTACCACAAAACTGGAACGAGATAGCCATGGTAACTCGGGCCACTGGCCAATCAGGACATGGCTTTGAAGCATAGTTAGGCAGGGTCGTATTACAACTAATAATAAACACGTGTGTCAGTATCCATCGAATACACTCGACTGCCAAACAACATTGATATTACGCTCGACTTACTAGCAGAGTTATCAGAATATCGACTTTTTAACAAACATGCACAATTTTGACCAAGTGGCAGACTTATTTAACAGTTACTTTCTTTTTCAACTTCGGAATTTCTTGCGAAAATATTATTTGGTCAGAGCTTTTATTCTTTAATGTTTAGTCATATATTTTTTAATTTGGCAAATATATTGATCACCATAGTAACCTGTGCACCTGGAATTGTGAACCTATTTCCCATTGGGGGCGAATGTATAGACAACCACATCTCCAGTTTAACCTGGATGTTACATGAATGACCAGACAAATGGTCCATGGCGGAAATAAGTCCTAGGACTTGTTCATGTACTCCAAATAACTACTGGCACATTGTATCAGTACATCTAGGAGTCTACTTTGGTTTATTCAATCACTGTCTCGACAATAATGTTGTTTCTGTATTTCATTGTTGTGTATAATGTCATTGAGATGTTAAGTTAAATATTGTGTCAATTTATATGATTGTGTAATTTCATTTATTGGAACTGGTTGAGAATATAGTCAATAACATCGATGTTAATATTTCCTGAAATTGCAGCATCTAACTAATAATAATAACATGTGTCAGTATCCATCGAATACTCTCGAGTGTCAAACAACAGTGATATTACGCTCGATTTACTAGCAGAGTTATCAGAATATCGACTTTTTGACAAACATGAATAATTTTGGCCAAGTGGTCAGACTTATTTTAGCAGTTATTTTCTTTTTCAACTTCGGAATTTCTTGCGAAAATATAATATGGTCAGAGCTGTTGGTTCTTTAATTTTTAGTGATATATTTTAGAAATTTGGCAAATATATTGATCACCATAGAAACCTGTGCACCTGGAATTGTGATCCTTTTTCCCATTGGGTGGAAGACAGCCACATCTCCAGTTTAACATAGATGTTACATGATAATGACCAATAATGTAGTTTATGTATTTCGTTGTTGTATATAATGGCATTGATATGTAAAATTAAATATCAATGTATATGTAAAATTAAATGTCAATTTATAAGGTTGTGTAATTGTTCTGTATTGGAACTGGTTGAGAATATAGTCAATAACATGGATGTTAATATTTCCTGAAATTTCAGCACCTAACTAATAATAAACGCGTGTGTCAGTATCCACCAAATACACTCGAGTGTCAAGCAACAGTGATATAACGCTCGATTTAATAGCAGAGTTATCAGTATATCATCTTGTTAACAAACATGAATAATTTTGACCAAGTGAGCAGACTTATTTTATCAATTATTTTCTTTATCAACTTCCGAATTTCTTGCGAAAACATAATTTGGTCAGAGCTTTTATTCTTTTAATTTTTAGTCTTATATCTTGAAATTTGGCAAATATATTGATCACCATAGTAACCTGCATACCTGGAATTGTGATCCTATTTCCCATTGAGGCGAATGTACAGACAATTGTATCTCCAGTATAACCTGTATGTTACATGATTGACCAAGCAAATGGTCCATGGTGGAAATAAGTCCCAGGACTTGTTCATGTACTCCAAATAACTACCGGTACATTGTATCTGTACATGTAGGAGTCAACTTTGGTTTATTCAGTCACTGTCTCACCAATAATGTTGTTTCTGAATTTCATTGTTGTGTATAATGGCATTGATATGTAAAATTAAATATCAATGTATATGTAAAATTAAATGTCAATTTATAAGCTTGTGTAATTGTTCTGTATTGGAACTGGTTGAGAATATAGTCAATAACATGGATGTTAATATTTCCTGAAATTTCAGCACCTAACTAATAATAAACGCGTGAGTCAGTATCCACCAAATACACTCGAGTGTCAAGCAACAGTGATATAACGCTCGATTTAATAGCAGAGTTATCAGTATATCATCTTGTTAACAAACATGAATAATTTTGACCAAGTGAGCAGACTTATTTTATCAATTATTTTCTTTATCAACTTCCGAATTTCTTGCGAAAACATAATTTGGTCAGAGCTTTTATTCTTTAATTTTTAGTCTGATATCTTGAAATTTGGCAAATATATTGATCACCATAGTAACCTGCATACCTGGAATTGTGATCCTATTTCCCATTGAGGCGAATGTACAGACAATTGTATCTCCAGTATAACCTGGATGTTACATGATTGACCAAGCAAATGGTCCATGGTGGAAATAAGTCCCAGGACTTGTTCATGTACTCCAAATAACTACCGGTACATTGTATCTGTACATGTAGGAGTCAATTTTGGTTTATTCAGTCACTGTCTCACCAATAATGTTGTTTCTGAATTTCATTGTTGTGTATAATGTCATTGAAATGTAAAATTAAATATTATGTCAATCGATATGCTTGTGTAATTGCTTTTTTTTTGGAACTGGTTGAGAATACGGTCAATATATAGTTAATATTTCCAAAACGTTCAGCACATAACTAATCATAAACACGTGTGTCAAAATCCACCTAACACTCGAGTGCCAAATAATAGTGATATTACTCTCGACTTATTGGAGAATTTTCCGAATATCGACTTTTTAACAAACATGCATAATTTTGGCCACGTGATCAGACTTATTTTAACAGCTATTTTCGTTTTCAACTTCGGAATTTCTTGCGAAAATATAATTTGGTCAGAGCTTTTAGTTCTTTAATCTTTAGTGATATGTTTGGATATTTGGCAAATATATTGATCACCATATTATCTGTTCACCTGGAATTGTGATCCCTTTTCCCATTGTGTGGAAGACATCCACATCTCCAGTTTAACCTGGATGTTACATGAATAATTACCAATAATGTTGTTTCGGTATTTCATTATTATGTATGTCATTGAGATGTAAAATTAAATATTGTGTCAATTTTATAAGTTTGTGTAATTGCTTGGATTTAATATTTCCAGAAATGTCAGCACCTAACTAATAATAAACACGTGTGTCGGTATCCGCCTAATACTCTCGAGTGTCAAAGGAACAGTGCTATTACGCTCGATTTACTAGCAGAGTTATCAGAATATCGACTTGTTAACAAACATTCTAATGCACTTAGGCCAATATACCACCGGAAACACCACATATTTGCGGAGGGTTATTCATTGAATAACCTGTAGCAATGTATAGTCCGGTTCAAAGGCGCCGACACGCGCTCCAACGTTCGAAATTCCTACGCCGTCGCCCATTAACTAAATTTGCCACAGTATATTCGCCATGTACCTTTCCGAAATCACAAAACACCACATTGTTATCCCCTAATGAACAAGTTTGGCCAAGTGATCAGACTTATTTTATCAAGTATTTTTTATATCAAATTTGGAATTTCTTACAAAAACATAATTTGGTCAGAGCTTTTATTCTTTAATTTTTAGTGATATATTTTGAAATCTTGCAAATATATTAATCGCCATAGTAACCTGCGCACCTGGAATTGTGATCCTATTTCTCAGTGGGGCGAATGTATACATGTAGACAGTCACATCTCCAGTTTAACCTGGATGTTACACGAATTGCCAGGCAAATGGTCCATGGCGGAAATAAGTCCTATGACTTGTTCATGTACTTCAAATAACTACCGGCACATTGTATATGTACATGTAGGAGTCTACTTTGTTTTATTCAATCACTGTCTCGCCAATAATATTGTTATCCTATTTTCCATCGGGGGTTGACATCCACATCTCCAATTTAAGGGGTGTCCACGCCAGAGCTATGTCAGGAGTTTGAAAGTTTAATGAACATGCGCAGAAAACTACATAATTGTTAAGCAAGCGCACCACCTTGACAAGTACATGATCTGAACAAGTGCAAGACTCGAATGAGTATTAATAGAGAGCAATAATGTTTCAAGACAGTTAACAGAATGTTAGTTTATGCTGGAAATTTGTAAGCATTCATTTCCCATGAACTAATATAAACATTTGGACTGAGATTAGTTTTAGGTCATATGTCCATAGCCAAATCCCCAGCTGAACAGCTATCTCTAATATAAAATTTGTTTGCGCCCTGCTTGAGTCAGAATATACTCCATTTTATTTATTAGCAGAGTTATCTGAAACAGTTTAGTCCTTTCTTTACTGAAAGTTATAAAAGTATATGTTGGAATGATCTATTAATCATCTGAAGGGGTGTTCAAAAATAATGAGCAGATAACACACCAGTCGACGTAAACATCTCCGTAATAATTATAATATTACGTCGACACGAATTCATGTAAAAACCCATTTCCAGAACAATGGGCTTCCCCCAATATCGTGACGTCATACTGATGTCACAGACATTCCAAATAAGGAATGATTTATGCGGTTGTATTGGAATGTTACGAGAGGCAGAGATTTACAGAACACTGATCGGTTATTTCGCCGCCGATCAGAATCATGCCATTTGTCAAAAGTGTTTTTTCTTTAATAAAGTAGCTGGTCAAAATCAATACGACTATTAAAACTAACTTTAAATCAGTGTCACATGACCGAGTTAAACGACTATCGCGTTCGCCGTATACAGATGACACCTGAGCTATTGTTACGGGACACGCGCAGCTGTTATCGGTTAGCCAATCGGGGTTAGCGGTTTCTGGTACCGCTTCCAAACAAAACAAGGGAATTTCCTGGTTTATCCCCAAGTCTGGAAATAGCTTACTGTTCGACTCAGATGAATTTATATGATATACTGAGTCGAAATTTATGTCGACTGACAACACACATACGATAGATAATACCAATGCAGAATAAATCCTATTCATTGGTGGGAAAAGTTCAGGTAATAAGTTTAATGATCGTCTGTTGAACTTACATGTATTATCTTAACCATTTCCAAAGGTAACTACTCATCAATGAGTATTTAGTAAAGAAAGAGTTAATAAGGTAACAACTCATCAATGAGTATTTAGTAAAGAGTTAATAAGGTAACTACTCATCAATGAGTATTTAGTAAAGAAAAAGTTAATAAGGTAACTACTCATCAATGAGTATTTAGTAAAGAAAGAGTTAATAAGGTAACTACTCATCTATGAGTATTTAGTAAAGAAAGAGTTAATAAGGTAACTACTCATCAATGAGTATTTAGTAAAGAAAGAGTTAATAAGGTAACACATCAATGAGTATTTAGTAAAGAAAGAGTTAATAAGGTAACTACTCATCAATGAGTATTTAGTAAAGAAAGAGTTAATAACGTAACTACTCATCAATGAGTATTTAGTAAAGAGTTAATAAGGTAACTACTCATCAATGAGTATTTACTAAATAAAGAGTTAATAAGGTAACTACTCATCAATGAGTATTTAGTAAAGAAAGAGTTAATAAGGTAACACATCAATGAGTATTTAGTACAGAAAGAGTTAATTAGGTAACTACTCATCAATGAGTATTAAGTAAAGAAAGAGTTAATAAGGTAACTACTCATCAATGAGTATTTAGTAAAGAAAGAGTTAATAAGGTAACTACTCATCAATGAGTATTTAGTAAAGAGTTAACAAGGTAACTACTCATCAATGAGTATTTAGTAAAGAGTTAACAAGGTAACTACTCATCAATGAGTATTTAGTAAAGAAAGAAATAATAAGGTAACTACTCATCAATGAGTATTTAGTAAAGAGTTAACAAGGTAACTACTCATCAATGAGTATTTAGTAAAGAAAGAAATAATAAGGTAACTACTCATCAATGAGTATTTAGTAAAGAAAGGGTTAATAAGGGAACTACACATCAATGAGTATTTAGTAAAGAAAGAGTTAATAAGGTAATAACACATCAATGAGTATTTAGTAAAGAGTTAACAATGTAACTACTCATCAATGAGTATTTAGTAATGAAAGAGTCAATAAGGTAACTACTCATCAATGAGTATTTAGTAAAGAAATAGTTAATAAGGTAACTACTCATCAATGACTATTTACTAAATAGAGTTAATAAGGTAACTACTCATCAATGAGTATATAGTAAATAAAGAGTTAATAAGGTAACTACTCATCAATGAGTATTTAGTAAAGAAAGTGTTAATAAGGTAACTACTCATCAATGAGTATTTAGTAAAGAAAGTGTTAATAAGGTAACTACTCTTCAATGAGTATTTAGTAAAGAAAGAGTTAATAAGGTAACTACTCATCAATGAGTATTTAGTAAAGATAGAGTTAATAAGGTAACTACTCATCAATGAGTATATAGTAAATAAAGAGTTAATAAGGTAACTACCCATCAATGAGTATTTAGTAAAGAAAGGGTTAAGAAACGTGCAGAATATTGGCCAAGCTTTCAACTTTGGAATTTCTTGCGAAAAAATATTTTGTCATAGCTTTTATTTCTTTAATTTTTCGTCAATTGCTTTGAAACTTGGCAAATATATTGATTACCATAATAACCTGTGCACCTAAACTGTGCACCTGCATTTGTGAGATTGGCAAGCCTTGTTTAAACAATTATTGTCCTTTTTTAATTACCATGGATCTGTGGCTACCCAATATGTAGCCAAATTGCACTGTGGGTTATCCTTAATACTGTTGGGGGCAGCCACAACTACATTTTAACCCAGCTGTTACATGAATGTTATTCCTGTATTTCATTGTTATGTATAATCTCAATCAGATATTAAATTAAATATTGTGTCAATTTCTGAGTCTGTGTAATTTCTTTCTGTTGGAACTGGTTGAGAATATTGTCAATTACCAGGATGTTAAAGGTGCATTATCTAAATTAACGGTCCTGAATTACTATTTCTTTGGCTTCGGGAGTATAAAATATTTGATTCGAGTCGAGGAACCCACCCATCAAAGCTCAGAGTGATCAGATATCGATTTTTGAAGTTTGTTATTTCTCGAGATGTGCAATTATTTGTGGCCCAGAAAAATGTCGTCAAACGGACGGTATCAGACAAAATTGCGGATGAAGATGGATAACTCTAAAATCAAGTGGTAATAAGGCCAAATTTTGTGATACTCAAGTGATAATACAGCCATATTTGGCAAAATGTTGAACAAAATGTTGATAAATAACATGTTTTGATAAATTTGATACCATGGTCGACAGTGGTTAGCATTATTTTGTTGCAATTAATCGATTTTGATAACTAAAGTGTATTTTGAAGAAATGTTGTTGTTGTTGTTGTTGTATCTTGATGATATTGGGGACCGTCTAATCGGATTGATTACCTTTAATATTTCCTGAAATTTCAGCACCCAACTATATCATAAACACATGTCATAATCTATATGTATTAAAGGCCCATATATATATTATAAGAAACTCTGTCTGATTTGACCAAGCCTGTAAATAGCGTGTCTGTCATTTGCAGAATGAGGTCCCCAGAGGGTGAATTTAGTTATGCTATCCCGAACAGCGGGCTAGAATCATCAAATTCACCCTCTGGAGACCTCATTCTGCTTAGGCCTGATCTTCTAGGAAGTATATATTGTATCAAATTAACATTGGTTTTAGTTACTTTTTCCCTTCTGGGAAGTTTCTATATCCCCTAATTTGCAGAAGATAAAATTCATAATCGAGGTGCCCAATTGGTGAACATCACCAACTTCAACTGGGAACTTCATTCTGATCCTAGGTCTACTATAGCAGTTGATGGCCTAAGCAGAATGAGGTCCCCAGAGGGTGAATTTAGTGATGCTAGCTCGCTTTGCAGGATAGCGTCACTAAATTCACCCTCTGTGGACCTCATTCTGCAAATGACAGACACGCTATTTGCAGGCTCGGATTTGACACCATAAAACCAATATAACTCTAAAATCAAGTGGTAATATGGCCAAATTGTGTGACACTCAAGTGATAATACGGCCATATTTGGCAAAATGTTGAACAAAATATTGATAAATAACATGTTTTGGTAAATTTGATACCATAGTTGACAGTGGTTAGCATTATTTTGTTGCAATTAATCGATTCTGATAACTAAAGCGTATTTTGAAGAACTGTTGTTGTTGTATCTTGATGATATGGGGACCGTCTGATTAGATTGATTACCTTTAATATTTCCTGAAATTTCAGCTCCCAACTAATCATAAAAACATGTCATAATCTATATGTATTGAAGGCCCATATATATCTTATGAGAAGCTCTGTCTGATTTGACACCATAAAACTAATATCCATCTGTACATATTCATCCTTCGAAATTAGCTGTGACAAAAGGCAACACCATAGAAAAAGCTGTAGAAGCTTCCATATTAGAATTTCATGCAATTCTAAATGTGCAGTAGGCCTATATTGATTCTAATTATGTCAAATTTACAAGTGTTTTATTAGATTGGTCATCATTGATGTATGACCAATCTAAAAAAGTTTTTGTGGCCAATAGCGATTCTATATGATCAAGTCTTCAATTTTGAAAACAAAATTCCCGTGACTGTGATCACGTGTATAAAATAAACAAAAGAACTCTTCTGTTCACTGAGGTACAAAAATTGTGGCATGATTTTTCGAAATATACATAGTACTTCCGGTTACGTTTCGTAACCTTTCGTAACCTCCCATGGTCCCTTGAGCTGTACCGGACTAACGCAACCTATGGCGAGAGCGATAGTGGACTCGTTCCTAGCGCTCAGTCTCCACTGCGCAAAGGCGTAACCATAGATGAGTCTATGGCGCAACGTTCCGGCGGAAGCGTTACGTCGTGGAGTTGGACGGAACAGTGAGCGGAGTGTCTGAGCCGCATGTACGAGACTATAGAGCGATAGGAGATTTTGACATTTTCTGCTGATCATCCTTCGGAATAAATGTCAAATTTCTGAGAATGACCAGGACTGTTGACAGAAAATATACGTTATTGTGGTGGATTGATGGTAACATGGTGTGACATTGACGGCTTGGACCGTATGTTCAACCTCGTCACTTCGCGACTCGGTTGAACATAAACTCCAAGCCATCAATGTCACACCATGTTACCGTCAATCCACCACAATAACTTACAAGAAAACCATAGTCAGAAATGGTAACGCCACCAAGATCATATTATTAGCCATAAATATAAATTATAATATAATTATAATATAAAATATTATTCATTAGTTAGCGCTAATATAGGCGCTAACTAATGAATAATATTATTTGATTGACTTGTTAAATAACATCTAATAAATATTCATCTTATTTACAACTTTAAGGAATCCTTCTGGCACACGAGAATATTTATCGCCGTTTGATTTGCACCAAGTGAACTCGGCGCATATATAACTGATAGAACAGACCTCTATTATGATGATCGTGTCGTTATTTGTTTAAAATAGGTATAAATTGACATATACGCACCCGTTCCCTCATTAAAATCTACATATATCGCCCATTTTAGGAGACCTCCGCGAATTCGGGGACTTCCGCAAAGTGACCTCCGCAAATAGGGCCCTACTGCAAATCGTCGCACCCAATGCAATTTGTAAACAAATACGATTGACATGCGATTTAACGAGGTGAGCTTTAATTAAACGAAAGAAGCAATGCTACATAAACTATTTGTCATGGACTCAGCCAGTGTGCCATATATCTGTGTCAACTAAGGTCGCTTTGCGTGGTAAAAGTGAAAAGTTAAAGTGGATATTCGGAAAATCCTATTGAAAATGAAAGTAGCTAACAATTTTGGGAATTCCGCGGCAGATTCAGAGAATCTATACTATTGAAAGTAAATGTACGATTCCTGGAATTCTATCAGATATAGATATCGCGACTCTGCTCGTTTTCGTGATCATAGGTTATATATAGGGCCTATATGACCACGAAAACGAGTCTAGTCACGATACATCCATCGGTACAAACACATTGTGTATACGATACAATTTTGACTGATGACCAGAAAATAAATGATAGCGGTTACTCCAACAGAACAGGCATGCGCACTCCAATTAAAATTACCCTTAATTCACTTCACTACACCAGGGGCTCCCAATGGGTTATACATTATTTTCAGGCTATCAGATTATTTATATTTTCAACAACATATTATTACACCGGTGACTTTAAGTTTACAATTTCAGCCTGTCCTGACTCTATCGATACGATTGAGTGATATTTTCAAAAACATATTATACATCGGTGGCGTTAACTTTACAATTTCAGCATCTACGTGATTCTATCAGTACGATTGAGTAAGGTACAAAAAAATAATCACAATGCATTCGCCCAGTCGACCACAGAATATCAAAATCTCCGAAACAACTTACACCACATGTGGCGTAATAATATTTTAAACTGCACTGAAATTTATCTTCCACGTCTGCTCTTTACCAAACCAAACTCAAACTTATAAAATTTGGCCGAAATGTCTTTGATAAAACAATTTTTTTTCAAATAAATAAATGATTCTTGATCAGATGATTTTAGATGCGCCTGGAGACACAATAATTATGTTCTGCCATTGTCAATAATTTGTAGAATTGTAGATGAGGAAATCGGACAAAAGTTCAGAAATTCGTTGCAATGAAAATCATGACAAGATTTTTGTGACAGTTTCCACTAATACTCGATTTAATATAATAATTAATGCATGACTCATAGTTTATTGTGCCAAAAATAGTGGTCCTCGAGGAGAAATAGTCCACTCACCTCAACATGTGCACTATTCCTACTATCAGGATGCCTGGATCACTATTTTACCATACTAAACTACCAGTCATGCAGTATCTACATAAAATAAAAGGCCGTCCGCCACAGTGTCCCCCGAAAAATTGGCTTTGGAAAATCTGACTTATTTTGTGTCAAATTGGACAGGGCATCTTTCCTGTCATTTTTGGTTTGTGATTGAATAAAGTCCTATATTTTAAACTGCACTGAAATTTACCTTCCATGTCTGCTCTTTACCAAACACAAACTTATACAATTTTGCCGAAATGTCTTTGATAAAAACAATTTTTTTTTTAATAAATAAATGATTCTTTATGAGATGATCTTAGATGTGCCTGGAGACACAATAATTCTGTTCTGCCATTGTCAACAATGTGTAGAATTGTCGATTTGTGAATCAGATAAAAGTTCCAAAATTTGTTGCAAAGAAAATCATGCACAGATTGTGTGACAGTTTCCACTTAAATTTAATATAACTATTAAATAACCTCATCTTTTATTTTTATGCCCAAAATAGTGGTCCTCGAGGAAAAATAGTCCACTCACCTCAACATGTGCACTATTCCTACTATCAGGATGCCTGGATCACTATTTTACCAGTCAACTACCAATAATGCAATATCTACATAATTGAACCATTATATCAATGTCTCTAAAACAATATTAAGTCTAAATAAATCATTTTATTAAATTAAACTTCTTTTTCAATACTTCCAAATTATCTTGACAGGAAGAATGTTCATCAGAATGACTCTCTAATCTCGTGAACACTGCTTGACAGTCTTCCTTCTCCCTCTTGTTCATAAACTGAACTGAAAGTCCGAACCTATGAGCACCGGACAGTGTAGTAAGCAATGTTAACACACTTTGGCTGTTGAATTCCTCACAATCAATCAGAACATGCAGAACGTTAACTTCTGTTTTGAATATTTTGCTGATTCCCTCTGAACCAAGTGACACCAATAAGTCATATAATTGTCCTTTGAGCTTGTACATGTCTCCAGCATCAAGAACGCCAATTTCCAGAGCTGCGTTTTCTATGAACCATAAAATAATTACATCGGACAATCATCCCATTATTAGGAGGATGGTGAAGTATTGACTTTCAAAAGAGGAAATGTAACACATTTTTAATTCTGTCAGGATATAGCAAAAATTCCAATGGTCCTCTCTGATAAAGAGCGTCCACGATTTAGTCACCAAAAGCATGCAGTATATATGTATAATAAAGAGCCATCTTAATTATGAGCCTTCGTGATAGTTGTCTACAATTACTTATAGTTAATTATGGGGGATCTTCGTAATGCATGTGTCATATCAATGATGCGCAATCCGAATTAATGCTCCCATATCGAAGAACCCACACATGAAAGCTCAGAGTGATCAGATATCCATTTTTGGAATCTATTATTTTTCACCACCGCTACATTTAGTGGCCTTGTAAAAAGTCGTCGAGAAGACGGTCTCAGGACAAATTGTGGATGAAGATGGATAACTCTAAAATCAAGTGGCTTTTGGGTGTCAGATATTTGACAAACCGGCCAAATGTCGTTGAACGAGATGTTGATAAATAACAAGCTTTGGGATTTATTTTATACTGTAGTTGACTGTGGTTAGCTTATTTTTGTGCAATTAATCGATTCTGATAACTGAAGCGGCATTTCAAATATTGTTGTTGGAATCTGATAATATGGGGACCATCGAATCGGATTGAGTACTGTTAATCCTTTCTATACTAAATGGATTATCCCAGTCAATTAAAACGTGTACATCAGAATGCGGTGATGTGCAGGCTATATGAGCAGACGACAGATAAATAAAAGTAGAGAAGGAGCAGAGGAAGGAGTCCAATTTGTTGAGTGAAATGTTTAGATAATAAGTTCGTTTGTTGAAATACATGGGGGTTCCATTCTGTGCATAGTCGCAGTGAGAATGAGAACTTCCGCATAGCATTTTCTCCTTTTAGAAATATATATGTAAAAATTGGAGGAAATAAAGATGTAATATGAAATTCGAATATAGTCTTGGGTATTAATTTAACTCTTTCTATACTAAATGGATTCTACCAGTCAGTTAACAAGTGTACATCGGAATGATCTATTATTGATTCATTTGGATGGGATGTAAATGTAATAAAAGCAGACGACAGATAAATAAACGTGATGAAGAAGCCCTATCTGTTGAGGGAAATGTTCAGATAATAAGTTCAACAAACGACCTATTATCTGAATATTTTCTATGGGATGACTACTCGTCAATGATGCTTCGGTATAGAAAGGGTTAACATGCAAATAAGTGGACACTATCCTTTCAACTGTTCAACCACGAAAAACTTATATTCATGTGACGTTGGAACCATTGGATACCTCAACAGCATCTTAATTGTCACTATTTGCGCCCAAAACGTATTTCCTCCCCAATTCACTGTAAGCAGGTTTTATACATGCACCTCACTGTTCATCTTTGCTCGCCATTAATAAGTCAAATGTGCGCGAGCAGATTATGGATTCTCTCCCACGTCCGCTGTATATACTAGTAAACTTCTTCTCGAAATCTTGAATTATGTTTATTCCGGAGTCTCTGCTGTTACTGACGAGTGGATATGATTTGAGGTAGCAACAGAAATCGAACAACGATTGTTTCTTCTCAATTACGATTTGTTCGTTCTCTATCCAGTCTCCGCCAAATGGAGTTTCTACATCCTTGTATTTATTATCAAAGTGATGAGAATTGGGAATCATCTTCAAAATTTCTTTCAGAACCGTTCTTTGGTAAAACTCGTCAGCTTCTTTGATATCGAGGTTTAGCTTCGTGTACTGGTATACAGCAATGACTCCAGCTGGCTTCAAAACACGTCGGACTTCCGCGTAGAAGGTTTCGCAAGGATATAGCCCATGGAAACTTTGCCCAAGTGTGATCAAATCGATACTATTGTTATCGAATGAGCTTAAATCTTCAGCTAGTCCAATTATGAACTGAACGCCGCCAACTTTTTTCCTGGCTTCCTCAATTTGAGCTTCACTCTGGTCGAGTCCTACCACGGTGTGGTATATAGATTTTAGTGGTTCGGTGCTTTGTCCTGCTCCACAACATACGTCGAGTGCCAATTCGAAATCGCAGCTTGGATTGCATGTTTTACAGAATTTCAGGATATTTTCAAAGAGGATATTCGGATAGCTAGGTCGATGTGATGAATAATATTTTGCGATATCGGGATTTGTATACCCTTCCTTATACTGCGCACTGGTCATGTTAATGTAGCCCGTATACAGGTTAGTGGATCTTCTCTTTCTTAATATAAGTCGAAATGTTATGATGGTTTAAATCCCCTTTATATAATAATAGTTGTTCATACTTTTAGTGCGTGTAGTTTACATAGACAGAAACTGTGCACATGCATAATTAAATATTGCTGAAACATGCACGACCGTGCAATTTTTTAAAGTGGTTTCATTAATACGTATAATCATGCATGAATAGCCATTTCGATATGTTATTCGTCTAGGCGACATTTATGACCGCGCATATTTAATAAACGGTTTTATATATGAACGTAAAGTTATCCCACTTTTCAAGTTCGGTAACTCTAAACATAATAAATACTCCACCGGTGAAAGTGGCGCTTTATTCTTCCCGCAGTTTGCTTGGCGGTATTTGTGAGATTGGTTTACGATTGTTCATCACATTTTTTATCTTTCTAGATCATATTTTATTTACTGTTCTTCCCTCACTAAAACCCCCAAACAGTCGAATGGTACTCGATTGGAATCGGTAAATCTCCACTGTATAATATCATAGATGAAGGAAGGATAGATACGTCACTCGACGTCATTTGATGGGCCAATCGGTAACGCACTCCGATTCTGTCCGCCATTGCTAAAGGTAGTTCAACTCCGATTGTTCTGATCAAAACAGTGCTTTCTCGTCGCAATAAAAAGAGAAAACTCTGGCGTCTATTGCAGCTGAATTAATTGTACACCAACTGTCATGAATTATCAGAATCTCACGTTTCCAAGGGTGTCCGTTGGGGAGTCAGAAAGGTGAGTTTTTATGCCGTTTGAGACCATTTTTGTAATAAACAACACGACATTCTGTATTCTATTTTTGTCATTTTCACCTGGATGAAGACTGAAGTTATGTTAGTAACGACTTTCAAAATGAAATTAATTTAATAGATCTCACCATTCATGATTGCATTGGTAATTTGAATATCATGTATACCGGGTACCGACCCAAACGTGTTTTACGGAAGAAATATTTCAATGACAGCTGTCATATTTCAATAATTCCATGTGACTGCCAGGTGTGATCAGGTGTACTACAGCAATAATTTAGAAATGAACAGTCAAAACAATTCACCAATTTGGCAGTTTACATGTCCTACTCCTAGATTCTAATTGTAGTGATCATACTATTCATAGTTTGACTTGTTTTCATGTCCACTTTTTTAAAATATATAACATTTGTTGATATTAAAACATATTTTTCATAATGATAATCATAATTCATGTGTCTTTTGATCATTAGACTCACATAGTATACTCACATTCATAATGTTAATAAATGACATTGAGACTGCGTGGGCATTAATTATAATGTATACAAGTACTGGTCAGCTATGTTGAAATATAATATCATTAGCCTTATTTATTATTATATTAGCAATAGCATTATTTTTGTATAATTTATACTGCTATCATAAAGAGGTATGAACAACTGAATATTACATGGTTTGCCAATGTAGGCACTGGTGAGTGGTGTGTACTGCATGGGAAATATCCCAATATAACATATTTCATACCTGTAACCTGTAAATTATTTATAAATTAAAATTAAATGCTTCGAATTCTGTATTATTTCAGGAAGTGGACAGATCTATACCGTATGCCAATCGGCCCAATGGCAACAGCTTAATGATATTTGTGGGTCACAAAGTGATGTGTGCAACATGCATGAGCCGAAAATAATCCAGATGAGACAAAATGAGATGCAGAATGCAAGGATGTGTTCAAGATAAAGAAGGAATTGAACTATACTTGTGCGAAAATCCTGGATAAAAAGTAGCTGATGTCTCATTGACTGTCAAGGAAAGAGCCACAAATGATACACATTTATAAGTTCGTCATTAAATTAATTATAGATTTCAAACATTGTCTCTCCATCACATGGTACTTATCCATACTAAGGCAACACACAGGTTCATTTGCAGATTGTGTGTCCCTCCAGTCTGAAAAAAGTATCCTCTTGGCTAGTAGCTCCCAATAGCATGCATGATCCCATTCAGCTTTAGTAACTGTAATTCTCCAATGTAAATGGACTATAAGTATGTTATCTTACTAGTATATTTTACAAATTGTACCATAATCATTAACTATTTTATTACTGTATGGATTATCTCGCTCAGTTTCAAGTACCGGTAGCCTATACAATTAACTGTTCTTCGTTGATATCTATTTTAATATCATGGTGGACAGAGATACCCTTTATATTCATGTTTAGGTTAATTCATATAATAAGACCACATACACACCTGTTTGTTGAAACACCCTACTGTGACCCAAATATACAAAAGAATCATGGAACTCAAATAAATAATCATTGGTTATTCATTTATGTATATAAACATGATATATATGTCTGTTTTTATAAGATGAAATTAATTACTATGAGATATTAAAGGACATGTTTATAATACTCGTATATGTTAGAATACAAGACAGAATGAGGTGCAGTGGTCCTGTGACATTTATTTAATTTTACGGGAAATTATTTTATTTTTATATATATACCGGTATATATAAAAGTTAAAAAGTTCCCGGTTGAATCGGGCTCGTGACTGGAGGACATGAGACTCATATATGTCCATTGATTAATTTCATCAACGTACGTGTGTACGTTTATGAGAAAAATCACTCTGAATTATGTGCTTCAGTATACCTCCAATACTTACATGTGCGCCAGCTGATCTAGGAAAACTACAAAACTATAAATCCCCACTACACGTAAGAAATCAGATCATCCAATACTTGCACTAGCTGATCGGGGAAAATTACAAAACTAAATCCCCACAACACGTAAGAAATCAGAGTAAATAAACCTGCACACAATATACGCACAACTTGCCACAAGAGAGTTTGATTTAGCGCAGTAATTGACGTCGAATTACGGAGCAACGTGAATTTTGTTACTTATTCCTTATTCCTTATTCCTTATTCGCAAAATGTCGGAAAGTGTGGCATATGGCCCCAAATTCGTAAGTGGCCAGGTCGGGGGTGCATTTTGGGCCGAAATTTGTTTGGGTCGAGTTGGTAAAAGTGGTCCGAAAAAGTGTCCGACCTGTGCTCGGTCCGATTTTTTTGGGAAAATGTCCCAAATGACGCCAAATTCTCAAGTGGCCAGCTGGGCGGGAAATTTTGGGTCCAAAATTTTTTGGGTCGAGTTGGTAAAAGTGGTCCGAAAAAATGTCCGACCTGTGCTCGGTCCGATTTTTTTGGGAAAATGTCCCAAATGACCACGGCAACGTACTTAGTGAAAAATAACAAAAATTTGGGCCGAAAAAAATTGGGTCGAAAAGTCCGAAATGCCTCGAAATTAGGCAAAGTCTAAAAAATGAAGGGGAAAAGTCCCCAATGGGTGCAAATTCTCAAGTGGCCAGCTGGGCGGAACATTTTGGGCCGAATTTTTTTAGGGTCGAGTTGTTAAAAGTGGTCCGAAAAAGTGTCCGACCTGTGCTCGGTCCGATTTTTTTTGGAAAATGTCCCAAATGACGCCAAATTCTCAAGTGGCCAGCTGGGCGGGAAATTTTGGGTCCAAAATTTTTTGGGTCGAGTTGGTAAAAGTGGTCCGAAAAAGTGTCCGACCTGTGCTCGGTCTGATTTTTTTGGGAAAATGTCCCAAATGACCACGGCAACGTACTTAGTAAAAATAACAAAAAATTGGGCCGAAAAAAATTGGGTCGAAAAGTCCGAAATGCCTCGAAATTAGGCAAAGTCTAAAAAATGAAGGGGAAAAGTCCCCAATGGGTGCAAATTCTCAAGTGGCCAGCTGGGCGGAGCATTTTGGGTGAAAAGTTTTTGGGTCGAGTTCGTAAAAGTGGTCCGAAAAAGTGTCCGACCTGTGCTCGGTCCGTTTTTTTTGGAGAAAATGTGGCAAATGACGCCAAATTCTCAAGTGGCCAGCTGGGCGGAAAATTTTGGGTCGAAAATGTTTTGGGTCGAGTTGGTAAAAGTGGTCCGAAAAAATGTCCGACCTGTGCTCGGTCCGATTTTTTCGGAAAAATGTGGCAAATGACCACGGCAACGTACTAAGTGAAAAATAACCAAAATTTGGGCAGAAAAAATTTATGTCGAAAAGTTCGAAATGCCTCGAAATTAGGCAAAGTCTAAAAAAAAAGGGGAAATGTCCCCAATGGGTGCAAATTCTTAAGTGGCCAGCTGGGTGGAACATTTTGGGCCGAAAGTTTTTGGGTCGAGTTTGTAAAAGTGGTCCGAAAAAATGTCGAACATTTGCTCGATCCGAATGTTTTTGTTTAAATGTGGGTAATGACCTTATAACGTACTTTTATTACTGAAAAAAAAAATGTCTGAAAACATTAAGTCGCAAAGTCATAAATGGGTAGCTCTGGAAGAAAAATATTTGAAAATATAATTTACCATGGGATATTTCTCCTAATTTCAAAGACTGTATATATATTGCTTTTACATCTGGAGCATTGCACATGCTTGTCATTTTCTGTTTAAATACTTACACTGAAATTTACGGACACCTCATATTTATTAAATTGGGAGTGAGTTCGAAGACCTGCATGTACTTTCTACACTGGCGGATCGAGATTCGTTTCGAAATTCGATTCGATGTCAACATTCGCTTCTCGGTTCAACATCTGAGGTGACTGTGTTTTAAATAGTGTTTTATGTTTTCTTTCCAGGGTAAGCTGTGGTCCAGTGTCAGGTGCATTAGACCGTCACATGCCATCCAGCACTGACGAAGCTGGTTCGAACCCCGTCATAGGGAGGGCGACCGGAATCGTGTATCTGGGAAAGTTTGTCAGTTGCTTTCCGTGGGTCGGTGGTTTCTACACGCAGTGGGACGATTTCTCGGTGAAATTAAGTCTCTGTTCGGTCTTTCCTCCACCCGTAAATTTGACAACGTCGCGTGTGGCCTAGCGGCTAGAACGACGATATACCATAACAAACCAAACCACCCAGGGCAAGCTGATGGACATTAAAATGTCTAGGACTAAAGCGTACATGGTATACAGAAGAGACATGTGTGATAAGACTTGCAGTTATCAGTCAATAACATGACCATGCTAATAAACCGATTCACACGCATCGGCCAATCAGATCACTTCAATCCACGAACAATATTTCTTGTATGAATCTGTATTTTACCGGAGTTAAAATATAGACTTGAGCTAAAGTTCACCAATAAATTGTCATTAATTGGAGGGTAAGCTGAACATGCGCGGAGCGGAAGGTGTGAATTCTAACACCGCGCTGTGACAATCATTGCACATGTCACTCGGGTTAAAACACGGACCGTACCATTCGTATCGGTCATGGGGGTGCTTGGAAGTTAACTGAGCGAAATCCACATTTGTTTGGAATGTATAATCCACAATAATCACTGTTTAACAATAACATTGAGAATCTTCTACAAACCACATATTTGTTTAGTCTTTTTGCATGATTGTCTGTGATATTCCAACACACAATCTTCCTGTAAATTGGAACAGTTTCTCTTCGGAATCGGAATGTTCGAACACTATCGGGACATTGACGCCTGTGCTCTGAACGATACATCCATTATCAACTAACATTAACATCCGTAACAGTATATTGTCGCAAGGAGGACTTGGAATAAATAATACTTTAGATTTGGGAAAAAAACATGTTTATTGACGCGCTGATTAATAATCCCGATCCAAGTGCTCCCATTGTCAACGATCATTTGACTTGTGCAGTAGGGATATATACAACACCACACAGCATTCAATTAATCTTTGATTGAATAGTAATTGATACGTGATCATCATATTGAAAGTGGCTCAATTATGTTTGCCTCGACGTGTGAATCGGTTCATAAATATGTCATTACCCGATTGGGTATCTGTACAAGAAATATAGACCTCGGCGCTTTGCGGCCTTAGTCTATATTTCTTGTACAAATACTCAAGCGGGTAATAACCTATATTTATTAATCGACACATCTGATGTGTTCCTGTACTATCGTTATGTTTTCTTATCAGCTAGTTATATTCAACAATCATCAGTGTACTGGTGTTTTGTTTCTTCAAACAACTGACAGGTAGTAAATCACCTGAGCTATATGTATTGTTTCTACGGAAGGTCAATATAAGCAACGTGTAGTCTAATTATTTAATTCAACAACAATAACAACAACAACAACGTAAAATACTAAAGTTCACTTTAAATCTATTGCAACTATCAGTGCGCTGATACATATACTGTAACGAATATGACATTTGGAACTTATTCCCTATTCCTTATGCCTTATTTTTAAAAATGTCGCTTTCGACCGATTTGACTGCATGGGTGGGTGGCCGGCCCCAAATACCACGTAGAAACACCCCGAACCCTCATCACACCCGGGGGTGCCACCCCGAGGGGTGAAAATGGGGTATGGTCCATTTTCGAGAACGGTAAGGATTTCGACCGATTTGACGGCATGGGTGGGTGGCCGGCCACAAATACCACCTAGAAACACCCGACCCACCACCCACCACCCCCTGGATGTGCCACCCCGAGGAAGTGAAAATGGGGTATGGACCATTTTCGAGAACAGCCGCAATCGGCCATACAACCATAGGGCGTTTAATTAGTCTGGAAAAGCTGTCAGATCACATGATAATCCATTTCATGACACAGTAGTTAACAGTTTTTCTTGCACACTCGTATGGACGAATGCCGGTCTATGTCCTATTATGCTTTGCCAGACTCCGTATATGACTGAATTCTTTCTGATACACGTCACTCTCGTATGGACGATCGCTGGTGTTCGTCCTCTTTTGCATTGTCAGACTCCATATATGACTGAATTCCTAATAATACACGTCACTCTCGTATGGTCGATCGCCGGTGTTCGTCCTCTTATGCATTGCCAGACTCCATATATGATGAATTCCTTATGATACACGTCACGCTCGTATGGTCGATCGCCGGTGTTCGTCCTGTTATGCATTGCCAGACTCCATATATGATGAATTCCCTATGATATACGTCACGCTCGCATGGTCGATCGTCGGTGTTCGTCCTCTTACGCTTTGCTTAACTCCATATATAACTGAATTCCTTCTCATACACGCCACGCTCGTATGGTCGATCGTCGGTGTTCGTCCTCTTATGCATTGCCAGACTCTATATATAACTGAATTCCTTCTCATACACGTCACTCTCGTATGGACGATCGCTGGTGTTCGTCCTCTTTTGCATTAAATTGGCAGACTCCTTATATGACTGAATTTCTTCTCATACACGTCACGCTCGCATGGTCGATCGTCGGCGATCGCCGGTGTTCGTCCTCTTTTGCACTGTCAGACTCCATATATGACTGAATTCCTTCTCATACACGTCACGCTCGCATGGTCGATCGTCGGTGTCCATCCTCTTAAGCGTTGCTAAACTCCATTTATTACTGAATTCCTTCTCATACACGTCACTCTCGTATGGTCGATCGTCGGTGACTGAATTCCTTATACACGTCACACTCGTATGGGCGATCGCCGGTGTTCTTCCTCTTATGCATTGTCAGACTCCATATATGATGTATTCCTTATGATACACCTCATGCTCGTATGGGCGATCGCCGGTGTTCGTCCTCTTGAGGACAAAGGGACCACAAGGTCATCTGATTGTGTATGGAGGCCCCGAAGGGAACCTGTTATAACTAGTTTAAAATATGGATGTTTAAAATGATAATACTAATAATTCTCCACTCCGTTACAGAGAGACATCACTATTTTGTGTAGTCTTATTTAATGTGATATTTGATTTGGGAAATATTACACTTTGTGTGGTTTCAACACCCATCTTTATTCCGGGGATGTCCATGTGCTTCTACTGCGTATGGGTGGGAACGAATAGACACTTATACCGAAACGATTTTCTATCAAGAAAATATTTCTTCATTTGAGATTTATGTTTTCATTTTAAGAAATAATATTCTTAGAACACGTTTAGAAAACCTTATTCACATTTATCACATATTCTGCTGTCTAGAATTGTTTTCTAGAATTAAGAGAAACATTCTAGCTTATAAGAACACCTATTAGAAAGCAAGAATTTTGTGCTTGTGTTTAGAAAGTGATTAGTGAAAGCGATACGTTTTTCTTCTGGAAAGTTTTGGAAAGTAAGAAATGTTTTCTTGTGTCAGAAAAAGTGGTAGTGTGATTTCGTTCCTGATTTTAAAAAAAGGTGTTTCTATCTGGTATTTGGGACCAGCCACCCACCCATGCCGTCAAATCGGTCGAAATCCTTAACGTTCTCGAAAATGGTTAATACCCCATTTTCACCCCATCGGGGTAGCACCCCCCGGGGGTGATGGGTGGGGGTCGGTGTGTTTCTAGGTGGTATTTGGGGCCGGCCACCCACCCATGCCGTCAAATCGGTCGAAATCCTTACCGTTCTCGAAAATGGACCATACCCCATTTTCACCCCTCGGGGTGGCACCCCCGGTTGTGATGAGGGTTCGGGGTGTTTCTACGTGGTATTTGGGGCCGGCCACCCACCCATGCAGTCAAATCGGTCGAAAGCGACATTTTTAAAAATAAGGCATAAGGAATAGGGAATAAGTTCCAAATGTCATATTCGTTACAGTATATGTATCAGCGCACTGATAGTTGCAATAGATTTAAAGTGAACTTTAGTATTTTACGTTGTTGTTGTTGTTATTGTTGTTGAATTAAATAATTAGACTACACGTTGCTTATATTGACCTTCCGTAGAAACAATACATATAGCTCAGGTGATTTACTACCTGTCAGTTGTTTGAAGAAACAAAACACCAGTACACTGATGATTGTTGAATATAACTAGCTGATAAGAAAACATAACGATAGTACAGGAACACATCAGATGTGTCGATTAATAAATATAGGTTATTACCCGCTTGAGTATTTGTACAAGAAATATAGACTAAGGCCGCAAAGCGCCGAGGTCTATATATATTTCTTGTACAGATACCCAATCGGGTAATGACATATTTATGAACCGATTCACACGTCGAGGCAAACATAATTGAGCCACTTTCAATATGATGATCACGTATCAATTACTATTCAATCAAAGATTAATTGAATGCTGTGTGGTGTTGTATATATCCCTACTGCACAAGTCAAATGATCGTTGACAATGGGAGCACTTGGATCGGGATTATTAATCAGCGCGTCAATAAACATGTTTTTTTCCAAATCTAAAGTATTATTTATTCCAAGTCCTCCTTGCGACAATATACTGTTACGGATGTTAATGTTAGTTGATAATGGATGTATCGTTCAGAGCACAGGCGTCAATGTCCCGATAGTGTTCGAACATTCCGATTCCGAAGAGAAACTGTTCCAATTTACAGGAAGATTGTGTGTTGGAATATCACAGACAATCATGCAAAAAGACTAAACAAATATGTGGTTTGTAGAAGATTCTCAATGTTATTGTTAAACAGTGATTATTGTGGATTATACATTCCAAACAAATGTGGATTTCGCTCAGTTAACTTCCAAGCACCCCCATGACCGATACGAATGGTACGGTCCGTGTTTTAACCCGAGTGACATGTGCAATGATTGTCACAGCGCGGTGTTAGAATTCACACCTTCCGCTCCGCGCATGTTCAGCTTACCCTCCAATTAATGACAATTTATTGGTGAACTTTAGCTCAAGTCTATATTTTAACTCCGGTAAAATACAGATTCATACAAGAAATATTGTTCGTGGATTGAAGTGATCTGATTGGCCGATGCGTGTGAATCGGTTTATTAGCATGGTCATGTTATTGACTGATAACTGCAAAAAATCTTATCACACATGTCTCTTCTGTATACCATGTACGCTTTAGTCCTAGACATTTTAATGTCCATCAGCTTGCCCTGGGTGGTTTGGTTTGTTATGGTATATCGTCGTTCTAGCCGCTAGGCCACACGCGACGTTGTCAAATTTACGGGTGGAGGAAAGACCAAACAGAGACTTAATTTCACCGAGAAATAGTCCCACTGCGTGTAGAAACCACCGACCCACGGAAAGCAACTGACAAACTTTCCCAGATACACGATTCCGGTCGCCCTCCCTATGACGGGGTTCGAACCAGCTTCGTCAGTGCTGGATGGCATGTGACGGTCTAATGCACCTGACACTGGACCACAGCTTACCCTGGAAAGAAAACATAAAACAATATTTAAAACACAGTCACCTCAGATGTTGAACCGAGAAGCGAATGTTGACATCGAATCGAATTTCGAAACGAATCTCGATCCGCCAGTGTAGAAAGTACATGCAGGTCTTCGAACTCACTCCCAATTTAATAAATATGAGGTGTCCGTAAATTTCAGTGTAAGTATTTAAACAGAAAATGACAAGCATGTGCAATGCTCCAGATGTAAAAGCAATTTATATACAGTCTTTGAAATTAGGAGAAATATCCCATGGTAAATTATATTTTCAAATATTTTTCTTCCAGAGCTACCCATTTATGACTTTGCGACTTAATGTTTTCCGACATTTTTTTTTTCAGTAATAAAAGTACGTTATAAGGTCATTACCCACATTTAAACAAAAACATTCGGATCGAGCAAATGTTCGACATTTTTTCGGACCACTTTTACGAACTCGACCCAAAAACGTTTCGGCCCAAAATGTTCCGCCCAGCTGGCCACTTGAGAATTTGCACCCATTGGGGACTTTTCCCCTTCATTTTTTAGACTTTGCCTAATTTCGAGGCATTTCGGACTTTTCGACCCAATTTTTTCGGCCCAATTTTTTGTTATTTTTTACTAAGTACGTTGCCGTGGTCATTTGGGACATTTTCCCAAAAAAATCGGACCGAGCACAGGTCGGACACTTTTTCGGACCACTTTTACCAACTCGACCCAAAAAAAATTCGACCCAAAATGTTCCGCGCAGCTGGCCACTTGAGAATTTGCACCCATTGGGGACTTTTCCCCTTCATTTTTTAGACTTTGCCTAATTTCGAGGCATTTCGGACTTTTCGACCCAATTTTTTTCGGCCCAATTTTTTGTTATTTTTTACTAAGTACGTTGCCGTGGTCATTTGGGACATTTTCCCAAAAAAATCGGACCGAGCACAGGTCGGACACTTTTTCGGACCACTTTTACCAACTCGACCCAAAACATTTTCGACCCACAATTTTCCGCCCAGCTGGCCACTTGAGAATTTGGCGTCATTTGCCACATTTTCCCCAAAAAATCGGACTGAGCACAGGTCGGACACTTTTTCGGACCACTTTTACGAACTCGACCCAAAATCTTTTCGGCCCAAAATGTTCCGCCCAGCTGGCCACTTGAGAATTTGCACCCATTGGGGACATTTCCCCTTCATTTTTTAGACTTTGCCTAATTTCGAGGCATTTCGAACTTTTCAACCCAAATTTTTTGGGCCCAAATTTTTTTTATTTTTCACTTAGTACGTTGCCGTGGTCATTTGCCACATTTTCCCAAATAAATCGGACCGAGCACAGGTCGGACACTTTTTCGGACCACTTTTACCAACTCGACCCAAAACATTTTCGACCCAAAATTTTCCGCCCAGCTGGCCACTTGAGAATTCGGCGTTATTTGCCACATTTTCCCCAAAAAATCGGACCGAGCACAGGTCGGACACTTTTTCGGACCACTTTTACGAACTCGACCCAAAATCTTTTCGGCCCAAAATGTTCCGCCCAGCTGGCCACTTGAGAATTTGCACCCATTGGGGACATTTCCCCTTCATTTTTTAGACTTTGCCTAATTTCGAGGCATTTCGAACTTATCGACCCAAATTTTTTCGGCCCAAATTTTTGTTATTTTTCACTTAGTACGTTGCCGTGGTCATTTGCCACATTTTCCCAAATAAATCGGACCGAGCACAGGTCGGACACTTTTTCGGACCACTTTTACCAACTCGACCCAAAACATTTTCGACCCAAAATTTTCCGCCCAGCTGGCCACTTGAGAATTTGGCGTCATTTGCCACATTTTCCCCAAAAAATCGAACCGAGCACAGGTCGGACACTTTTTCGGACCACTTTTACGAACTCGACCCAATATCTTTTCGGCCCAAAATGTTCCGCCCAGCTGGCCACTTGAGAATTTGCACCCATTGGTGACATTTCCCCTTTATTTTTTAGACTTTGCCTAATTTCGAGGCATTTCGAACTTTTCGACCCAATTTTTTTCGGCCCAAATTTTGTTATTTTTCACTAAGTACGTTGCCGTGGTCATTTGCCACATTTTCTCAAATAAATCGGACCGAGCACAGGTCGGACACTTTTTCGGACCACTTTTACCAACTCGACCCAAAACATTTTCGACCCAAAATTTTCCGCCCAAATTGGCCACTTGAGAATTTGGCGTCATTTGCCACATTTTCCCCAAAAAATCGGACTGAGCACAGGTCGGACACTTTTTCGGACCACTTTTACGAACTCGACCCAAAATCTTTTCGGCCCAAAATGTTCCGCCCAGCTGGCCACTTGAGAATTTGCACCCATTGGGGACATTTCCCCTTCATTTTTTAGACTTTGCCTAATTTCGAGGCATTTCGAACTTTTCGACCCAAATTTTTTCGGCCCAAATTTTTGTTATTTTTCACTAAGTACGTTGCCGTGGTCATTTGCCACATTTTCCCAAATAAATCGGACCGAGCACAGGTCGGACACTTTTTCGGACCACTTTTACCAACTCGACCCAAAACATTTTCGACCCAAAATTTTCCGCCCAGCTGGCCACTTGAGAATTTGGCGTCATTTGCCACATTTTCCCCAAAAAATCGGACCGAGCACAGGTCGGACACTTTTTCGGACCACTTTTACAAACTCGACCCAAAAACTTTTCGGCCCAAAATGTTCCGCCCAGCTGGCCACTTGCGAATTTGGGGACATTTGCCACACTTTCCGATATTTTGCGAATAAGGAATAAGGAATAAGGAATAAGTAACAAAATTCACGTTGCTGAATTACGGACACTTTGCATTCCAGAAAATGCATATCACGGACCAAATCGTATTTAGTGGCATTAATTGAATGTCACATTGAAAGCATTATGATTAAAAGTTAATATAAAGTACTTTATTACGAGTATTTCTTCACAACCGTACACGAACCCTATGTAAATATAACGTAAAATGATCTCCCCCTACTTTTCTGAACTACCTTAACGCTTGAGGGCCAAAGCAATGGCGACGCCCAGTAGCGTTACAGATTGATAACCATGAGTGCGACGTCTATCCTATTTTTAGTCTATGATAATATCCCAGATACAGGAGGGATAACTCCAAATTCACACAACGCAACACAACTTTTACCTAAGTATTTTAACCGTATATATGATCATCTTACCAATAAAAACGTTTTAAATATTTATTTTAACTTTTATCAATGTGAAAAAGGGGGATATCCTGAACACAACAGAAAAGAACATAACGTTACTTTTCGATAGAATAATGTTGCGTTATTCTCTGGGGAAAATCAGTCAGAATGTACTGACGAACACCACGACATACCAACACTATTTTAAAGTTGGGTTCATAAAAACTGTGTTCTCGCGAGTTATTTGAGTATGATGATGTTGTAGCGTAACTGCCGTTTATATAGAGTCCGAAATGTGCATAGACAGTATTTTCGTGACTTTAATTATTTGGATCACGCTGAATGTTTGGCTTTTATCCAATAAACAATTGAATTGAATTAATAAATTTTATTTAAAGGCACGTGAGGCCTTGGTTGTCGAAAATATTCATATTTGTTCTAATCAGCGTAAACAGAAAAACATTAAAACGCATACAGTTTCGTTCATATATACCATGACCATCGCGTAAACAGCATGTTATCATAAATACCTACTATATTTTACCCAAGCAAGAGCCTGATTGTGTTACAGAAGACAGCACAATGCTACTGGCTAATCACACACAAATGGCATAAACGCTCTTTATTAGTTCCATGTCAGGAATTCACCAACAAAGAACGCTCTTTATGTTTACCATCATAACATAAACAAACACCAGAAAAGTTACTTTTTTATGATTTTGTTTACATAACAATGGTCAAACATTTGACAATAACATACTGTTTATGCGATATTTCTTATTTGTATACGGACAAAGTCTGTCTACATTTTGATGTTCTTTCTGTTTGTGGCGGTTTTTGACGGGTGGAAATATGTTCACATGATACCCACCGCCAAGGCCAACCGTACCTTTAATTAAAAGTGAATTCTTTAATTAATTTCATACATTTGAAATTGAAACCAAAATAAAATACTAGCCTGAAACTTATAGTTGGACTAGAACACAATTTTTATGAACTCAACTCTAAAATAATTTTGGTATGTCGTGGTGTTCGTCAGTAAATTCTGACTGATTTCCCCCAGAGAATAACGCAATGTTATTCTAACGAAAATTAACATTAAGTTCTTTTCTGTTGTGCTCAGGATCATATCCCTCTATAGATAAAAGTTAAAATAAATATTTAAAACCTAATTTTTATTGGTAAGATGATCATATATACGGTTATTTAAAATACTTAGGAAAAATAGGTGTTGCGTTGTGTGAATTTGGAGTTATCCCTCCTGTATCTGA
Source organism: Siphonodentalium dalli (assembly GCA_032622095.1). Classification (NCBI taxonomy): domain Eukaryota; kingdom Metazoa; phylum Mollusca; class Scaphopoda; order Gadilida; family Siphonodentaliidae; genus Siphonodentalium; species Siphonodentalium dalli. The sequence goes on from CP136063.1 coordinate 261,909,428, forward strand.
GATCTTATGCATTGGAGATTTACCGATTCCAATCGAGTACGGTACTATCAGGGATGTGGCTAGAGGGGGTATGGGGTGTCTCACCCCCCCCCCCCCCCCCTCCCCCAGCAGAGAGCTATATTTTCAATAGCTGGAAATTTCATACCTGCCACAACGAAATTTCACACCAACAATATGTTGAACATGTTCTTGTAGTTTGATTATAAAACAATTTATTGGGGGGAATTTATTGTTTTTCGACCAATATTTGCATATGTTCCTATTTTTTGTCAAAAATTTTGACAGAAATGGTCATCAGTTGGAAATTTTCCAACCTTAGGGGGGTGACAGGTTGGAAATTTCCAACACTTGGAAAGCTTGTGTCCTGGTCCCTCCCCCGTGGCCAGTCAAAAACTTCTAGTTAATTTAAGAAAACAATATTGTCATACAATTGGTCAACATTGTCATTGGAATTGTCATCAGTTGGAAATTTTCCAACCTAAGTGGGGGTGTAGGGTTTGAACTTTCCAACAGTAGGAAGGCTTGAGGCTAGTCTAGATGTTAGGATTTTGCGATTTTCTTGTTCAGATTTCAAAAAATTTCGCACACCGGGCCGAACCATGGTCGGCCCGGTGTGTCATTGCCCCATCCACATGGCCAATACAAAACTGCTAATTAGTTTAGCAAAACAATATTTTACTACATTTGGTCAAACTTGTAGACATAAATGGTCATCAGTTGAAGAATTTTCCAACCTGAGGGGGAGCATGAGGTTTGAAATTTCCAACACTAGGAAAGCTTCAGTTGAGGCCAGTCTAGATGCTAGGATTTGCGATTTTCTTGTATAGTTTTCAAAATTTTCTCACACCGGGCCGAACAACCATGGTCGGCCCGGTGTTTCCTGGTCTGTTGTCGGTAGCTGTGTGCATTTGTCTGGAATTAGATCACTAGTTGTTTTTTGGGGGGAAATTTTCAGGTTAAAATATCTTAATGTTATCATACTGGGAAAATAGAAGCATGGCTTATGAATATATAGGAAATTAGGCCTGAGCATGAGGTACAAGGGGGGTGCAAATGGAATTATGCAAAAAGTTGTGTTGGTGTGATTCCGACTCAAGGGGGGGGGGTACAGTTGGAAATTCCCAAGGTGGACACCCCCCCCCCCCAGCGGAGAACCTCTAGCCACACCCCTGGGTACTATTCGACTGTTTCTGGGGGTTTTAGTGAGGGAAGAACAGTAAACAAAATATGATCTAGAAAGATAAAAAATGTGATGTACAATCGTAAACCAATCTCACAATTACCGCCAAGCAAACTGCGGGAAGAATAAAGCGCCACATTCACCGGTGGAGTATTTATTATGTTCAGAGTTACCGAACTTGAAAAGTGGGATAACTTTTCTGTACGGGATTCTCCTTATTGCCCCAGAGTACAAAACCTTCGAACTTTTTGAAGTTTTGACATGGAATATTATAAAGCCGAAAAAATAACGTGGGAAATATATTTCTTAGTTCTTAATTGTTCCTTAATAATGTACTGCACTGTAGATGAATGTCCCAACTCTAAATTGCATGCTTTTCTCTTACTTTTGTGAGCCGATATCGCAATAAACGTCAAATTAATTACCCAGGAGAAATGCCATAATTGTAAGCAACTCAACGGCAAATCGCTCACAAATTCACTTAAATCGTAAAATTTCGAGTTGGGACCTTCACCAACAGTGAAGTACATTATTAAGGAACAGATACTAACTAAGAAATATATTCCCCGCGTTATTTTTCGACTTTATAAGGCTCCCTGTCAACACATCAAAAAGTTCCAAGGTTTTGTACTGTTGGAATATGATCTCTACGGGGGGTTAGCCAGGGTGGAGATTCATGGAATGATCTAGGTATCGGTATATCTGTTGAAATAGTCCGCTAAACCACCATAAACAGAAAGAATATTAAAATACAGGCATATTTTTGTTCTTATACCAATACTAAATATCGCATAAATAGCATGTTATTGTCAGGACTGGGACTAATATAACAATATTAGTCCCAGGTCAGGATATAGTAGGCAGTGTTAGTAAACAAGAGCCATGTTATGATACAGCAAGTAAAGGGTGTGCGAAGAGCAAAAACACTAACACAAACGTGAACTTTGGTTATAACATTGCCACCATTCTGTTTATATAGCACACCGATATAGCGCTCGCTTATCCTCGCCTCTCAAGATTTCGGTGTTGAATTGGATAACAGTGAATCACTCTCCCAAAACTCTTTCCACTTCACTGGCATTCCGCAAGTTTTGGTTTCAATTGTTAATTATTGAAGGTTGGAGACACAACATTGAAATATATATATACTTAGTGTAAACATATTTTTATTTCCAAATCCAAACAATTGACATAATACACAGATGACATAAATATACAACATATAAGAGTTAATTTTGGAAATGAGGATCAGACAACAAGCCCGAGGGCTTATATGAAGTCTTCTCCTCTTTGGCGACATGTCCCTTCCCCAATAAGTGAGGGAGGGTATCGATCAGACGGGAAGGGATTGAAATAATGGTTTAGGAGAAGTGGAGATATATCACTAAATTTGAGTTAGGGGTGGAAAAGGGAAGAATATAGTGTTAGGGATAGCATGATGTAGGGAGAGAGGGAGAGAGAGATAGAGCAAGAGGGTGAGAGAGCAGAAGACGTGGGGGACAGATGAATCGTGAAATGATGACAGTGGTGGGGAATTTTCAATAATTGAGTTGTTACGTGGTTACAATTATGCTCGTCTATAGTAAGTTGCATGCGTCAGAAGCCATGGGAGGGGGTCAATCAATTTGGCTGTCAACTGGTTCCATCCGTCAAAAAGTTATTAATTAAACAGACACTCACGGCTACGAGTGTTCATAATCAAAGTATGTCGTGGAATATCTATCTTTCGTGAGATCAAGTACGTATTCAGCAGCACTAATCCGAAACAGGACAATTAATATTTCAAGGGTGTTCACTGTGAATTTCGGAGCATCCCTCATGTGGAATGATTGGAATCGTTCTCGTATGTGCAGGCTAATATCAAGTAAGTAATATACAAAGTAATCGTTATCGGAAGGCATTTAGTGCTACATATATTCTGGGGGATATATTGCTGCCGCATAACGCGACCGGAATCCAAAGCAATTTGTAACTCGTTCAAATCATGGGAATCTTTTTGTTCTCATAATATATATACTTGAGTACGCATGTGCATGGTACACAATAAATCAATTCATTGGTCCACAGTGTAGATAGAACAGTAGAGCAGTGACCAAAAGGTGTATATTGGAGATTGAACAGATTTCTATAACCTCCCATTTGGTATATGTTAGACACGATACCTGATGATTTTCGGACAGTAAATCGAGCACTGACTCTAACGATACAAGTAGGTCAGTTTCCCACCAAAATGGACTAAAGCTGCTTTCACATAAATGCGTTTTATGGATTAGGTGGAAATAAGACGCATTGGTTCAAACAATGCAGTCCATTGGTTCAAACAATGCAGTCAGCACTGAACCATTCACATAACATATGTAAAAAGATGTCCACTATTTTTAGTGGACGACTACTAAAAATCAGTAAATTTGTGCGTGAATGCATAGCTTGAGGCCCAGAAATGCACAAATTCATGCGACGAGATCAAGACTCCCATATAAAAAAAAAAATTACCTTGGCACCATACTAATTTATTACATTTCTTTATTTATTTATTTTTTTAAATTGAGCAAGGAATTCAATCGAAAAAAAATATTTTTAAGAATGTATATTTTTTGAAAAAGGGCCATAGATCAGTTAAAAATAGCCATATTCAAATATTCAATCTTGATCTGTTTTTTGCGCTGAGAAACTCATATACAGAAAATGTTTGCGTTACCGCACCATGATTAAAGTGTCTACATACAGATGGACAGACAGACAGAGAGATGGACAGACAGACAGAGGAATGGACAGACGAATGATGAGTGGTCAATCCGGACATCGACACTATTTTTACCATACTATAGTATGGGTTAAAACATAAAAAAGGCATAAAGCTATAGTTTTTTCATGCGGTTTACAAAATCTTCAACTCGTTATGTTGGGATATAAGATTTTATGAAACTCATTTGATAAATTTGATTCACAACTCGTCTAAGACTCGTGAATAAAATTTATCAAACTCGTTTCATAATATCTTATATCCCAACATAACTCGTTGGAGATCCTCTATATATGTCATATTGTAAAATCTGAGTCAGACATTGGTTATTACTAACAGTTAGGATACCTCATGGGTACCTTTAAAATAAAGACCCTTTGGAATAACGAAAACACATTTTCGAAATAAAGAACCTTTGGAATAATGAACATTCAGAATATACTCCATTTGACTTATTAGCACGGTTATCTGAATATCAACAGTTTAATCCTTTCTTTACTGAATGGATTCCCCCATCAGTTATAAAAGTATATGTTGGAATGATCTATTAATCATCTGAAGGGGTGTTCAAAAACAATGAGCAGACAACAGACATACGAGTGCAGAAGAAATATATTCATTGGTGGGAAAAGTTCAGATAATAAGTTTAATGATCATTTGTTGTATGGGAGGCCAAATTCACATTTAATAACCAATTATGCTTAAGCGTAAGGTAAATCTGAATTCCATATCTCAAAACTCCCCTGGAGCTGAAATGGATGCAGCCAATTACTGATGCTAGTAACTTTTAATATATATCTACCTTAGATGATACCATTATATGTAAGGCTATGAAAACCTATTACGCTTAAGCGTAATAGCATTACACTTAAGCGTAATGGCATTACGCTTAAGAGTAATGGAGTTGTGAATGAGGCTATTACGCTTAAAGATACGGCGGTGTTGGCAGTGGGTATGCTGTTAAAATATTGACCTCCGTCAAAAACCGCCATAAACAGAAAGAATAGTAACATATAGACAGACATAGTTCTTATACCAATCAGAAATATGGCATAAACAGTATGTTATCATCAAATGTTTTTCCTTTGTTATGCAAACGAAAGCAAAAAACGTTACATTTCCTGGCTTTTGTTTAGATCCGGATATGGTAAACATAAAGAGCGTTATTTGTTACTGTTTTCTTGATATGGAAATAATAAAGAGCATTTATATCATTTGTGTGTGATTAGCCAATAGAATTGCGCTGTGTTATGTAAACAGAAGGAACACTTCTGTAACACGAGCAGGCTGTTGTTTACGTACACCATCGTACGTCTTGACGACAATATACTATTTACGCGCTGATAATGTTTGGCATATGAACAAAACTATATATATTTTAATATAATGGCGATTTGAACAAATATGAATATTTCTGTAATGAACGCAGCCAGTGCCTTTAAGCGTAATTAGCTATTAAATGTGAATTTGGCCTCCCATATTGTTGAACTTACATGTATTATCTTAATCATTTCCAAAGGGAACTACTCATTAATGAGTATTTAGTAAAGAAAGAGTTAATAAGGTACTACTCAGCAATGAGTATTTAGTAAAGAAAGAGTTAATAAGGTAACTACTCATCGATGAGTATTTAGTAAAGAAAGAGTTAATAAGGTAACTACTCATCAATGAGTATTTAGTAAAGAAAGAGTTAATAAGGTAACTACTCATCAATGAGTATTTAGTAAAGAAAGAGTTAATAAGGTAACTACTCATCAATGAGTATTTAGTAAAGAAAGGGTTAAGAAACGTGCATAATATTGACCACGCTTTCAACTTTGGAATTTCTTGCGCAAAATATTTTGTCACCATAATAACCTGTGCACCTGCATTTATGAGATTGGCAAGACTTGTTTTAACAATTATTGTCCTTTTTTAATTGCCATGGATGTATGGCTACCCAAGATGTAGCCAAATTGCACTGTGGGTTATCCTTAATACTGTTGGGGGCAGCCACAATTACATTTTAACCCAGCTGTTACATGAATAATGTTATTCCTGTATTTCATTGTTATGTATAATGTCAATCAGATGTTAAATTAAATATTGTGTCAATTTCTGAGTCTTTATAAATTCTTTCTGTTGGAACTGGTTGAGAATATTGTCAATTACCAGGATGTTAAAGATGCATTATCTGAATTAACGGTCCTGAATTACTATTTCTTTGGCTTCGGGGTATCGATTTTTGAAGTTTGTTATTTCTCGAGATGTGCAATTATTTGTGGCTGAAGATTACGGATGAAGATGGATAACTCTAAAATCAAGTGGTAATATGGCCAAATTTTGTGATACTCAAGTGATAATACGGCCATATTTGGCAAAATGTTGAACAAAATGTTGATAAATAACATATTTTGGTAAATTTTATATCATAGTCGACAGTGGTCAGCATTATTTTGTTGCAATTAATCGATTCTGATAACTAAAGCGTATTTTGAAGAACTGGTGTTGTTGTATCTTGATGATATGGGGACCGTCTGATCAGATTGATTACCTTTAATATTTCCTGAAATTTCAGCACCCAACTAATCATAAAAACATGTCATAATCTATATGTATTAAAGGCCCATATATATCTTATCAGAAGCTCTGTCTGATTTGACACCATAAAACCAATATCCATCTGTACATATTCATCCTTCGAAATTAGCTCTGACAAAAGGCAACACCATAGAAAAAGCTGTAGAAGCCATTATAGAATTTCATGCAATTCTAAAGCAATGACATAGAATTAAAATGCCAATTTCGAAGGCTGTGTTTTCCATACCAGGAAATAATTACATCGGACAATTCAAGCCCATTAATGAGAGGTTTCATCGGTAATGTATTGATTTTCAAAAGAGGAGATTTTAGCACATTGTGAATTTTTTTCAGTCTAACAAAAATTCCAATGATCCTCTCTGATAAAAACCATCCATGATTCTGTCATCCAAATGCAGTAGATATAATAAATAGCGTTCTCAAGTATGAGCTTTTATGATCTTGACGATTACTTATGGTTGATTTTGTGGATTTTCAAAATGCATGTGTAATACGATTGATGTTAATTGAAAGTATTTTTCATTTTATTTTGTCTCATAAGTGGACAATTTGACAGGGCATTTTCCTTGTCATTTTTGGTTTGTGATTGAATAAAGTCCCATGTTCCGCCTCCAGTAAGAAATCGCATCGTTGATTGGTCAGAGAGCTGCGCAACATATCCTATGTTTATGTCTCGAGCCTCAACATAAGGGAAACCAAGACAACCGTTTCATCGTCTCTCGCTTGCCTGCTTTTTTCATGACGTCATTTACATTGAACAACATTATGGCGAGAGCGATAGGAGATTTTGACATTTTCTGCTGATCATTCTTCGGAATAAATGTCAAATTTCTGAGAATGACCAGAATGTCGGCAGAACATATACGTTACTGTGGTGGATTGATGGTAACATGGTGTGACATTGATGGCTTGGACCGTATGTTCAACCTCGTCACTTCGCGACTCGGTTGAACATAAACTCCAAGCCATTAATGTCACACCATGTTACCGTCAATCCACCACAATAACTTATAATATTACCGTCAATCCACCAAATGTCTTTGATAATAAAAAAAAAATTCAAATAAATGATTCTTAATGAGATGATCTTAGATGCGCCTGGAGACACAATAATTCTGTTTTGCCATTGTCAACAATTTGTAGAATTGTAGATGAGGAAATCGGACAAAAGTTCAGAAATTTGTTGCAATGAAAATCATGACAAGATTTTTGTGACAGTTTCCACTAATACTCGATTTAATATAATAAATAATGCATACCATAGTCAACTACCAGTCATGCACTATCTTCATAAAATGAACCATTATATCAAGGTAGTGTTTAAACGATTAGCGATTTTAAGGAATCGACTAGTCGCCAGCGGTAATCGACTACTAGTCGACTAGTCGGAACCCTTCTAAGAGGTCCCGTTTCTATGCCCATATGACGTATAAAATGAGCCATGTGGCATCGCAGTTTTGAGTATCCAACTGTTCGTTTCAGACCGTTCAAACGAAAAGCATGTGTACGATATAATCTCCCGTTTTGCCCATTATATAGTCTCCCAATTTGATGTCTTAAACGCGGCTCTCCTGCAACCTCCATATAATCTCACGTTTTGGGGAATGCAGGTTATAAAAACATTTTATTTAAACAAAATTGTCGCCGGTAACCAGGAAATAAATAGGCAAGTCTCGCTAACGAGATGTTGGGTGTGTTCTATTGTATTTCTGAATTGGCGCCTCATGTTGCGGGGGGGGGAGGGTATGTGGGTATTATAATGATCTAGAATCTATTCAGTTACTGAGTTGAATTTACCAGCTTGACTTGTCGCGAATTATGTTTGGTATATCATTGAAGCCATTGTGTTGCATCATTACTCTAGTATTACACATGCCACAGTGAGAAGTTATCGCTGGTCAATTGCGTCCCATCAAACTAGACAGTGTTCAGTCGGCAGCGACACTTCATGTCTTTGAAGATCAACATAAAAGAAACCGCGCCTACACGTGCATACATTGGGTTCAGTTCAGGTCATGGAGTTCACCGCCCATGCATGACTGGCAGTGGCATCGTTAAAGGAACAATACAATAAGGCTTTAAGAAGTTAATATGTGTTAACTGTTACAGATTACGTGATAATATGGCCGTGCAATGGCACTGCTGTCATGATAGCAGATAGGTAGTGCTTTTTCCCCGACTAGACGACTTGCAGATTTCGGGATCGACTAATTCAATAATCGCGTCGTTTCAACACTATATCAAGGTCTCTAAAAACAATATTAAGTCTAATTATATCACTTTATTACATTAAACTTCTTTTTCAATACTTCGAGATTATCTTGACAGGAAGAATGTTCATCAGAATGACTCTCTAACCTCGTGAACACTGCTTGGCAGTCTTCCTTCTCTCTCTTGTTCATAAACTGAACTGAAAGTCCGAACCTCTGAGCACCGGACAGTGCAGTAAGCAATGTTAACACACTTTGGCTGTTAAATTCCTCACAATCAATCAGAACATGCAGAATCTCTCCGAGAACATTAACTTCTGTTTTGAATATCTTGCAGATTCTCTCTGAACCAAGCGACACTAATAAGTCATATTTGTCTTTTGAGCTTGTGCATTGTCTCCAGCACAGTGTGAACTCTTGGGTGTTACTTGCGAGGTTTGTCTGCAAAAACAGAAATATCGGAGAGGTTTAGATTACAGAACATGAAGATCACACTTCAAACATTGACATTCTATAACTCTATACCTGTGACAGCAAAACATCACAAATTTATATGTTATTATAGTGATTGTTACATGTATATGCGTGTCAAAATTTCATACAGATGTCATGGCTAGATGTCGTGTCGTGGTTAGGGTCCATCTTGAAAATTCAAAATGCACCCCACCCCCACTTTGAATATGACCAAACTCTTCAGTCTGCTAAATTTCATATTTGCACCCTCCACCCCCCCCCCCCCCTTTGAGTTGGAATTTTCCAATGATCCTGACATCCCCCTAAGATTGGAAAATTTCCAACTGATGGCCATATACAGTAATGCCCTAATTAATCGACTCTTTAACCACAGCAGAATTATGGGTAACTTTTATGATTTAGTCTGAAATATGGCTTGTTGCCATTCATCGAAAAGCTCTCGGGGACCAAAAGTAGGAAAATATGTAACTGTTGATCTAAACAACAACAAATTCCACAATAATCACTGGTTGGAAAATCAAACTAAGACAACATTGTCAACCTATGTTTGGTGTGAAATTTCCAACTAATATTGTGTCAGGCATAATTTTTCCAACTGTTTCAAAAAGTTGGGGTGGTGAGATAATTTTCTTACTTATCATGGGTTATGATACTAAATATTGTATCATTGTATATACTGACCTGAAGCTAATTTCTGAAGTAAGCCAAGCGACATGAGTTCAAAACTGTGTTAAAGGCACGGATGACCTTCGTGATGGGTATTGGCTGTTAAAATCACTTCTGTTAAACTGACATAAACAGAAAGAATATTAAAATAGACAGACCTTGTTCTTATACCAATCATAAATATTGTATAAATAGTATGTTATTGTCAAGTTTGTATGCTTTGTTATGTAAACAAAAGCCAAATATGTTACAGAACCTGGCTTTTGTTTACATAAAGCATACAAACTATTTACACAATATTTATAAGAATAAAATATGTCTATATTTTAATATTCCTTCTGTTTATGGTTGTTTTAACGGGTGTGACTATAACAGCATACATGTACCAACTGCGAAGGCCATCTGTGCCTTTAAGTAAGAATAACAGTCCAACAAAGGCCATAACTATGATGGGTAAATGTAGCTGTAACCTGCGATGTGGATATATTTTCTTCCATCAGCATATTGAAGGAAAGCATAAACTGACAAGCAATTACCTTCATGATTCATGAAATAGAAGCACATACAGCCAAATAATACAAGTGCAGAAGGAATCAATTTCCTATTCATCCAGATTCATCGAGATTCATCGAAACAAAATGTTTAGGCTATAAAACTCATCAATGAGTATTTTAGTAATCAAAGTTTTAACCCTTTACCCAACAGAACGGCCCTGTGCCAATACATTCTCTTATATATGCGAGTCGACCATAGGTCGCCTCGCATATATAAGAGAATGCATTGGCTTAACACATTAAAAATTCTAAAATTGTTAAAGAATGTAAGAAAAAATGGTAAAAAGTGTTAAAAAAAGATTTTTTTTAGGCCAATGCATTCTCTTATATATGCAAGGCGACCTATGGTCGACTCGCATATATAAGAGAATGCATTGGCACAGGGCATAACTGTAACTATCACAATGTGGTCAAGGAGCCGGTTCCAATGATATCCATATTTGTATGGTTCTATTGAGACAGACCGAAGATATTTTAGGCTGTTGAAGCTTTATTTGGCCGGTTTTGGCCGGTTTGTTGGGTAAAGGGTTAACTTTATTTGCTTTTTGACGTGGACAGGGACATTGAATGCCAAATAAGCACATAAAATAACTTAAACCCTTTACTAAGGACAAATTGATGAGTAGTTACCCTCAGGAAATGTTCAGATAGTACATTCAACAAACGGTCATTGGCTGCTTTTTGTATCTATTAGCTGAACATTTCCCACTAAAGAATAGGAATCCTTCAGCACTTGTATTATCTTTTCGTCTCTCTGTCGTCTGCTCAATTTTCCTGAACACTCCTTCAAATGAATAATATACGAAAAGCATACTTTTGTAAGTGATGGGAGAATCCATTTAGAATAGAAAGAACTAAAATGGGATCTGTTTTTGATGAGATATATGGACTCTGAAAGTGAACAATGCACATATCGTTGGCTTAACCCTTTACCCAACAAAACGGCCAAAAACGCCCAAATAAAGCTTCAACAGCCTAAAATATATTCTGTCTGTCATACAAATATGGATATCATTGGAACCAGTTCATTGACCACATTGTGATGGTTACAGTTATCACCTGTGCCAATGCATTCTCTTATATATGCGAGTCGACCATAGGTCGCCTCGCATATATAAGAGAATGCATTGGCCTTAACAATTTTTATAATATTTTTCTACATTCGTTGACAATTTTATCATTTTTAATATGTGTTAAGCCAATGCATTCTCTTATATATGCGAAGCGACCTATGGTCGACTCGCATATATAAGAGAATGCATTGGCACAGGGCCGTTCTGTCGGGTAAAGGGTTAAAGTCAGAATGACTAATTCGGTTCTTGGACAAAATCGGATTTACACATGCAAACACTACCCACCACGGCTTTGTCTTGTGTCAAAACGTTGCACCTATAGCTCAATGAGAACCTTGTTTTTTATCCCTGATAAGATATTTCACTTTGATTTCTTGTTGATCTACGATGAAAAAATAGCAAGATGTGTCCTTTTGATAGTAAAACATCTATCTTGACAACAAATTCAACGAAATAGCTCTGGCAAAAGACACAACATTAAATTTTTGCGTGATTACTCGCTGCATATTAGATTGGCTAGGGATCAAGTTATATATTCTCAAAGTGTGTGTTTCTCCTCTCATCAGACATTTATAGTTACACTTTATACCAAATTAAAATAAATAAGTTTTTTTGTCTCTCCTGAAAAATGACCAAAATTTAATTACGTACTTTTTACTGTAAGGGGACGATCAGGGCTCGCGTTGGCCACAAAAAGCCTTTAGCCAAAATTTTAGCCAAATGAGATTTTTTTAGCCAATGAAATTTTTTTTTATATCAACTTTATTAATAAAACAATGAGACATATATATATATAATATACAAACCTAACAGACAACAATGCATACATGGTAAAATAATATGTGAGTAGTTACATTTCAGCAATTACATGTACATGCGAACTTTGCTGTTAATTAATTCCTCGACATGGCCGAGGTGATCGATTTCTCTGATTTGGTGAACACACCTTTCCGGATATCATCCATCGATGTACAATCTCGAACACTAACGATATGTAAGCAAATAGGAAAGGTAGTGTTTGACTTACCTTCAGTTGATTTGACCCGGCATTGCTGTTAATCGACTGTTGGTTTGTATCATGTGCCATAGCATTCCATGGGGCAGGTGCTGTGGTCATGCCACTCCTGTCATTCTTCTCAAGAGGTTTTATATGTGATGCTTGTACAATGTCCCTGTGAGATAAAAACAAAATATATTGACACAATCTAAATAAAAGTCAGTAAATCTTATACTGGTACATGTACTACATTTACAACTATCAGAAATTCTTCTTTATAAGAATATACGGTAAGTGATTGGAGTGCTATCCCAACACAGACAGTTACATGCAGGAATGTGGCGACACTGATATATACACAGAACGACACGATGTGTAAATGTGTTTGTCGATATGGCATGAGTGCTGTCGCGGAAGGATAGAACGAGAGGCGCTTGCGCCTCGAGTTCTATCGTTCCGCGACAGCACGAGTGCCGTATCGACAAACACATTTACACATCGTGTCGTTCTGTGTTTATTACACGCTTCGCGTCCTAGAATCCGTGCATTCAAAATACATGATTAGAAGGTTTATTTAGGCTCACACGTGTTTGTCATGTGTGATGAATCTTTTATTTAAATAGTTCCAGTTTCATGGTTGAGGCGAACGTCATGTACGTCATTTTACGTCAACGAGATGCGTATGGAAAGTACGTTCCATACGGATTTGTAAATATGGAACAGCAATAACACTGTACTTCTAGGAACATGCATGTAATAAAACCAGTTATTACTACGGTATGTAAATTGTTGCTTTTAGTAGCTTTTAGAGCAAAATTCAAATATTTTCTACTTTCGGTAAATATTTTTGACAGGATGGCCATCAGTCTGAATAAGTTGAAAATTTCCAACCATTAGGAACGTGTTAGGATAGAATTTTCTAACAGTGTTAGAAAGTTTGAGGTACCAGTTCGAATATTTTAACTCACGGGCAAATGGAAATCCTTTGACTGAGTAATTTCTGTCTGGTTCAAGGGGGTGGGTGTGTGCAAATGGCAGTTCCACGCAGGGTTGTCAATAGGTACTGGTACCGGTACCGGCGGTAATCAGGAATTAAATCGGTACCGGTTCTGATGTCGAATACCGACGGTTCTCGGTACTGATTGTTGATTTCTATTAATATACATCTTAACAAATATAAAGGGTTAATTAAGCAGCTCAACATCGCGCCAAACACAACTGCGATTGGTCATCGCGATATCGTTAGCACATTCAAACATAAAAGTCATAGTATGCCGCACTATGACAACTTGTCACTAAATTGACAGAATGCATGCATTGTGTAGGCGCTTGTGATAACTGTATTTCTTGGATGCGGATGGAATGCCACCGGATGCAATTCTGCACGTGCCGTTTCGCGGTATCAATTTGAGAGGAGTCTGTTGGACACCGACAAGGTCACAAGGCTCAGAAGTGCCAAACACCCAAATTACCATCGATGGTTATATATGATGACATGGATGTTGACACTTTAGAAGTTAGAACTCGAATAACAGGATATTTGTGAGTTGTGACTTGTGAGTCGTGACATGGAGACATGGGCAACCAGGGCAGAGTTACCAGAGTATTATGACGTAATGATTCTTGAGTGACATCTATTGAGTTTTATTTTCCCTTGTTTTAACTTTTATTGTGATATAAAATTAATCTCACAAACACAGAGTGTATTTGACTATTTTCTCTCTAAATATATTTCAAATTTTCGAACTAGCCAACTACAACTAGGCTTACTGGAAAAGAATTTGGTTTCATTGGGTGACATCATTTATGAAATTACAACATGCGAGTAATATGGCCCATTAGTGAGTTCTCTAATTAATTACCACACAAATAAAATGGTTTACCGGGTATCCATATAAGTCTACAATGTTATCAGACCCAGTAGTCAAACATACATGTCAACATTCGTTCCACTCTATATTCCCCGTCTTTTAAAAAATCCTCCCTTTGCGACTTTCCGAAAACCTCTGCAGACAACAACTTAATCGTAAATGTCGTTGCGATTTTTATTTTCGTTGTTTGACTAAACCTCGAACTTAACGATAATTGATGATGGAACCCCACGAAACAAAAGTTATTTGCCGTATAAAAGTCCACTCAATGAGTACCGATACCGACCCGGTTTGCGGTACTGAACATCAGTACGGAACCGGTACCGAAAGTTGTGGTACCGTCAGTACTTTGACAACCCTGGTTCCACGGTGGACACCCCAACAGAGAATCGCGGCCGGTAATCTTGACATGCCAATTCATATTCAAAGTCAGCAGCTGCTGCCAAAACTTAATACCTATCGGTTACATGTACATGTAGTCTGTAGTAGAAGTGGTGATGTTCACCCATTTGACACCTTGATTATGCATTTTATCTTCTGCAAATAAGGGGATATAGAAATGCTGCCCAAAGGGAAAAGTTATTAAAAACAATGTTAATTTGAGACTATAGATACTTCCCAGAAGATGAGGCCTAAGCAGGAAGAAGTCACCAGTGGGTGAATTTGATGATGCTAGCCTCTGGGGACCTCATTCTGCAAATGAAATACACACTATTTGCAGGCTTGTCTACATACGGTATTAGATGAGCTCAATTTCTCCAGTATTTTTCATGGAAAAGTGATCAAAAGTCACTTGAATTTTTGCCCCAAGTATCCACAATGACAGAACATTATACCTGAATTCTTCATATGTTCCCACTTTCTGGTTGACTGCTCGAAACTTTGCATCATTCTCTCTCCAGTATCGCTCCTCATCGTTCACTGCATTATTTACAGCTTTTTCTAAAGACTTAAAGTCCAGATGCTCAGCATCATATTCACTGGCCATCTGTTCTGAAAATAATAAAAAAAAACAATGTTGCAATCACAGCCTACCAGTAATCATCATACTGGGTTAGATTTTGAACAATTTAATCAAAACTGATCTTTATTATCAAATTAACAAGTTTTTTAGCTTCTTTACTTTAGAAATTTCTTTACAAAGTTTCTTTTTCATTTAAGATCATGTGCCAGTACATTCTCTTATATATGCAAGTCTCACATATATAGGCAAATGAGGCAAATCAAAACAAGGTTTCCCTGAGGATGAAATTTGTGATGCCAGCCTGTTCTGAAAATGTCCAACACCATAATTTGAGGCCTGGGTGTAAATTCTGTGTGTTGAGTCACCCTTGGATTTTACTCTTTTCATTACCAAATACATGTACTTCAGCATGCCCTACAGCCAACATATTTAGTCCAATCGATCCCAAACTTCATAAATGTATGGCTCTTTGGGTTGATCTCATTTATTGGTTAACCCTTTACCCAACAGAAGGGCCCTGTGCCAATGCATTCTCTTATATATGCGAGTCGACCATAGGTCGCCTCGCATATATAAGAGAATGCATTGGCTTAACACATTAAAAATTATAAAATTGTTAAAGAATGTAAGAAAAAGTGGTAAAAAGTGTTAAAAAAGATTTTTTTTAGGCCAATGCATTCTCTTATATAAGCGAGGCGACCTATGGTTGACTCGCATATATAAGAGAATGCATTGGCACAGGGCATAACTGTAACTATCACAATGTGGTCAGGGAGCCGGTTCCAATGATATCCATATTTGTATGGTTCTATTGAGACAGACCGAAGATATTTTAGGCTGTTGAAGCTTTATTTGGCCGGTTTTGGCTGGTTTGTTGGGTAAAGGGTTAAACATTCAAACTATCTGCATTCCTTTATGTCGCTCCATTGACTGTAATGACATTATCGCCTGAGTTCCAGTGTCATTGACTGTGAATGACACTTTATAGTTTTAATCATCATTACTTTTTTATTACATATATGACCCGCCATATCAAATCCAGTCATAAGTACCCTGTGCCAATGCATTCTCTTATATATGCGAGTCGACCATAGGTCGCCTCGCATATATAAGAGAATGCATTGGCCTAACAATTTTTTACAATTTTAATAAATTTTTCTTGTATTCTTTAACAATTTTATAATTTCACCCATACAGAGCCCCAGACAAACATGAGCAGACAACACTCTTCTATATGCTTCTATATATGTGTGGGGCTCCCTGCAGGGTAATGGATGTTTTTTATTTTATGTCCTAAAAATTGTAAGAAACATTTATTTTAAAAAAATGATAAAAAATTGTTAGGCCAATGCATTCTCTTATATATGTGAGGCGACCTATGGTCGACTCGCATATATAAGAGAATACATTGGCACAGGGTACTTATGACTGGATTTGATATGGCGGGTCACATATGTAATAAAAAAGTAATGATGATTAACACTATAAAGTGTCATTCACAGTCAATGACACTGGAACTCAGGTGATAATATCATATTACAGTCAATGGAGCGACATAAAGGAATGCAGATAGTTTGAATGTCCAATAACAGAGGTCAACCCAAAGAGCCATACATTTATGAAGTTTGGGATCGATTGGACTAAATATGTTGGCTGTAGGGCATGCTGAAGTACATGTATTTAGTAATGAAAAGAGTAAAATCCATGATGGCTTCCGGCTGCCATGTTTTTCATCAAAAATAGTTCATATTGGATAGCTCCCATCTGGAAGTGATCATACATGTTTATAAACATGCTTAATAATTTTCAAAACACTTCTCCAATTATTGAGGGCTGCAGCACCTTAGTATAGAGTCCCATTATTTTAGTTACACTAAATACAAATTAGGGTATCAGACAACATTGAGGCATTGAAGCAGTAATATGAATTATGATACTACAGTAATGCTCTAAATAATCGACTCCAGCAGAATTATGGGTAACTTTTCAGGATTTAGTTGGAATATGGCCTGTTGCCATTCATTGGAAAGCTCTTGGCGAGAGCTTTCCGATGAATGGCAACAAGCCATATTTCCGACTAAATCCTGAAAAGTTACCCATAAATAAGCTGTGGTTAAGGGTCGATTATTTAGGGCATTAATGTATACGGTCAGTAAGATTACATCATTTCTTTGTTTGCACAATCTTTTAATTGAATGAATGTCAGTGATATGCTATGTTAGAGGATCAGATAGCTCAGTTAATGGTTTGTGGCCCAACCTCTTTTAATTGAATGAATGTCAGTGATATGCTATGTTAGAGGATCAGATAGCTCAGTTAATGGTTTGTGGCCCAACCTCTGAGCTAAACCTTCGACACGGTCAAGGTTCAAATCGGACATACTTTGTGTCACCATCTGCATCCCCAGTACCATGGGCATCACTAGTCCAACAAATTAGACTATTCGGATTAAGATATATTTTCATAATGGGACATTTACAAGTATCTTAATCCTTATATGAGGACTAAGATACTTGTAAATGTCCAAGTATTAAAATATATCTTAATCCGAATAGTCTAATGTGTTGGACTAGGACATCACGAATCAACCATCGATGACATGATCAGTTCGCTGAGAACGTTTCCAGAACCAAAAAGAACTGGGCCAATTTCATACCTCCGCTCCAGGGATAGGCACACCGTCAAACACGAGGCGACTAAATGGCTGTCCCATGTGCAACAATGTGCTCATGTTAAAGAACCCTAAAATGGCGATGAAGTCGCTGGTAAAATGGACAAATTACCTGATAAAAATTTGAGTCATTCAGGGCTCGATTTAACTGGATTCGCATCGCAATTTGCGATGCAATTTCCGCTTACCAATTTACAATGAAAAAACATGTATTGGTAGGGAATGCTATAGATACAAAATCTACCCAGAGCTACAAAATGCTATGGACCACAGACACAGTCGTGACAATGGAAATAAGCAGATAAGGTACTTCTGTGAGCCTTTCCTGTGCTACCCGTGCATTGTGCCGAATAAACTCACACACACACACTGAGTTTGGACAGTCGGGAAGTGATTTATTACCGCCAGTTCCCCCACCCCAGCTACATGTAACTATAACTTATAAGCAGTCTCTTTTCACAGTGACAGTGGGGTGAAGGAGAAGATCACTCGATCTTTTGGACCATCCCCGGTGTTTCGCACCCAACCACTCTCCTCTCTTTCATAGTGACAGCATTATCACTATCAGATTCAGCTGATTATGACCATGTCTGACAAATGTAAGAATGCAGCTAACCCAGCTGAATCCAGCTATATATTCTACTCTCGAACCAGCTGTTTTTCGATATTAAACTAGTAGTGCTAATTTGCACATCAAATAAGCTCACCCTATTATCCGGTTACTTTCAACCAAATAAAAAATATCACCTGTTTTGTGACAAAGTGTTGCAATTTATCGACACAGCGATTTCGATTCTGTGTGAAAACTTACTACGATGGGAGGTGAACGTAAATGTGTAAAACAAAGATATACACCATGAAAGACAATCCTGAATTTCTTCCCACTGCTAAAACAGGATGAAGCATTAGAATGATGTGACATAACCTCAAGCATTTCTGTATCTGTATGTAGTTCGGTGTAGTAGCCTTGATTTGGCTGTAGGTGCACCGTTGGACGACTTAATTTGCTGTTAATGTTGGTATCGATGTTGAATCACATGCGCTGTCCGTATCCTCCAGGTGGTTCCATTCGATGATTGTTTTCACAAAGAATGAGTTCTTATATTGAGCTGTATTTGTCCTTATTATTTCGTAAGAATGCGAGTTAGTACACTCGTGCGACTCAATAATGTTTGTTGTTTCAAATCCTGGGAATTTTTTTGCAGTTATTTTTCGTTTGTCCTTACTCCTTGGTGTTAATAGGTCATGTGTATGTATAGCCGGAACCAACCCCTCTACTATCTTCCTAAACAGTGTCATCCTTTTCACTTCTCTTCTTATCTTCATTGGTGTCAGTCCTTCTATTTCCATCATTTCGGTAACTGCACCCTTTTCTCTGTTCTTGTAGTTGCTGGTGATGAATCTTGCAGCTTTTTTCTGTACTCTTTCGATGTTGTCTATGTCCTTCTGCAAGTATGGATCCCATATTTCTGCCCCGTATTCGAGTGTAGATCTTACCATGGACTCGTAAGCCAGCTTCTTGTGTTTTTTATCGGCTTTGCTGATGTTTCTTTTAAGGAATCCCAGGGTGCTGTTGGCTCTTTTGACAATTTTATTTATATGGGATGACCAGGTTAGATTGTTGGTAAAAGTCAGTCCTAGATATGGTGTTTCATCTACTGACTGAAGGATGTGATTGTCTAGCTGGTACATGTGGGTTGATTTGCCCTTTGTAGACATGATGTAGCATTTTTTTGCGTTGAAGCGCATCCCCCATTGGTCAGCCCATATTTCTAGCGAGGAGAGGTCTTTCTGTAGTGCATGGTGGTCTGACTGGTCTCTGATTTCTCTATAGAGGAGGCAATCGTCTGCAAATAATTTGACCTCTGAGGTTACGGCTTTCGGTAGGTCGTTCACATGGCAAAGGAATAGTAATGGTCCCAGTACTGTTCCCTGTGGTACTCCGGACTGGTACGTTTTGTGACGCTTCTCCTTCGAGTACCACTCTCATCTCTCTTTTTGTGAGGAAATTTTCCAGCCATTTGTGTGTTGTGCCATTTATGCCATAGTTCTGCAGCTTGTATAGGAGGCCCTTGTGTGGCACTGTATCGAAGGCCTTTGAGAAGTCAAGGATGGCTATATCTGTTTGTTTGTTTTTGTCCAGGTTTTGTAGGAGATCCTCTGTGACATTGACTAGCTGTGTGACGCATGAGTGGCCAGATCTGAACCCGTGGTTTTTGTCGGTCAGTATTTTGTGTTCATCCAGGTGGTCTCTGATGTGCCTGCAGATGATGTGTTCTAGAATTTTGCAGGGTACTGATGTGAGTGAGACAGGGCGGTAGTTCTCTGGGTTGTGCACGTCACCTTTTTTGTAGATGGGAGATATATTTGCACTGCGCCAGTCAGTTGGGAGTTCTCCTGTGTCCAGTGATAGCTGGAAGATGGCTGTTAGAGCAGGAGCTATGTGGTTAGCGCAAATCTTGAGAACTTGGTTTGGTATACCGTCTGGGGCTTTAGATGTTTTTATATCTTTTAGGAGTTTGTATACACCTTCCTCTTTGATGTTGATATCTGCAATCTCTGGTATACTGCTTGATGGTTTTGCAGTGGGTGTATTCTTTAGATCTTTGGTGAATACTGATTGAAACTGTTCATTCAATAATGCTGCTTTCTCTGCGCTGTTGTCCGTGAGTGTGGTACCCTTTTTGGGAGGTGGTATCCCAGTGGTGTCTCTCTTCTTGGACTTCAAGAATTTCCAGAATGGTTTGCTGTTCTTTTTCTCCGAGCTTTCTTTGATGATCTCTTGTATGTGTGATCGTTCTGCCTTCCTCATTTCATTCCTGCACATCTTTTGGAAATCTTTGTATTTATCCCATTTCATTGATGTCTTCGCTTTCCGATAGAGTTTCCCTTTCCTCCTAAGCATGCGTGATAGTTTCCTGTTTATCCATGGGAGTTGATCTCTTCTTCTACTTGAGGCTGTTGGTACCCTTTTGTCTATGATTTCCTTTATTTCGTCTCGGAAGTATTTCCATATCGATTCCACCGATTCCTTTTTTGTATCCGCTCTAGTTGTGACCTCTTTGGTGACCTTTTCTACGTCTTCACTAATTATAGTCCAGTTTGCCTTGCTGAATACGTAGTTTTTCTTCTTCTTCCTATTGTGGTTCTTGGGTCTCGGGTAACAATCTGTTACTATCATGGCATGGTCTGATATCCCAGGTACTGTAATGGAG
Organism: Siphonodentalium dalli; assembly: GCA_032622095.1. Classification (NCBI taxonomy): domain Eukaryota; kingdom Metazoa; phylum Mollusca; class Scaphopoda; order Gadilida; family Siphonodentaliidae; genus Siphonodentalium; species Siphonodentalium dalli. The sequence goes on from CP136063.1 coordinate 261,930,626, forward strand.
TTCTTCATTATCGAAGGGTTGTTTGTCAGTACTAGGTCCAATATGTTGTTTTCCCTAGTTGGCTCTTCATTCATCTGTGATAGACCATGCCTGATGCATACATCTAGAAGAGCTGTTTGTACCTCTCTGTCTTGAGCTTCTTCTTTGACTGTCATCTTCTCCCAGTCTATATCTGGGCAGTTGAAGTCTCCACCAATGATGTAGTTGTGGTCTCTTTTAGCTGCCAGTTTCTTGACTGATTTATCGAGGCTCTTTACTACTTCAAGTTTCCTATGGGGCATGTAAAAACTGGCAACGTAGATGTCTTTGTTACCGGTGAGTGATATCTTTGCCCATTCAATTTCACAGTCGGTGATGAATTCTGTTTGTTCTGTGATAATTATGTTTTCATGACATGCAATGAATACGCCGCCCCCGACTGACCCTCTATCATTTCTCAAGGCATGGTATGATGGTGGGAATACTTCGGTTGATAGGATCGCGTCTTGTGTTGGAGGTTGCCCTGGTCTTATTCCTTTCAGCCACGATTCAGTTCCTAGTATGATGTCGGGTTTGATGTAGTGAACTGCTACCTCCAATTCTGCTTTATTTTTAGGTAGACTTCTGCAGTTGACAGTGAGTATTCTGAGATTTTCCTTATTTGGGGTGTCAAATGTTTTGTTGTTTGAGTCTCTCCTTGATGAGGCATTATCTATTGTGGCCGTTGGGCTGCTGGTGTGGGTCGGGTCAAATGTGGTGTTGATGCTATCTATAGTTGAGTCCAATAGGTTTAAAGATTCAAATCTGTTAGATGTCTGCACCTCGTAACTGTGGAAGGTAAAGCTGTCTATATTTAGGCTGTCGCATCTGTAACACTTCCATTCAAGGCTTTGATGTTGTTCGTAGTCTTGGAAGTCGTTTGTATTCAAGCTGATACAGCTTTTGTGGTTCCAGATTCCACATCCATCGCAGCAGATGCCTTTGTCCGTCCATGATACGCCGTCTTGACATATTGCGCAAGGGTAGATGGATACTTGCTTTTTGATGGTCGCTTTTTACTTCGGTCCTGGATGTGTTTCTATTATCACCGGCTCTGATTAGTATTATCTCTGATGTTTCTTTCTTTATCATGAACGTGGGTATTTCTGGGTGAGATGTGGGTCTAGCGTGGTGCATTCCACACAACCCCAGTGTTTCCGGGTGCTTCATTTTTTGGCCCGTATCTGTTCTAGATGTTTTGTTGGGTATAGCGTAGTTCAAGCTACACAACCCCTGATCCTCACACACCACTAACGGGTTGTGAGCGATACCGATAACTATTCTTAACGGTATTGTACAGATAGTGTGCGGTAAGCTAAAGTTGATCTTGCTCAGTTAATCTTGGGCTAGAGATCATGTCCCCCTTTTCAACTATTTAATAATTTTAGAGCACCAATTAAACTGTTTGCGCAGCACTGGATTACTATTTTCGGAACTGATAAAGACATTGCATCTTCGTCATTGAAAGTTGTATTTTAATAGATATAGATTATAGTTTTCAACTTCAAGGTATTCCGCAAAGCATAACATCCATAAGAGAGTTATTAAACCGTAATGAGTTTTCACACATAATCGACATTGCCAAGTCAACAAATCACAACACTTTGACACAAAATGAGTGACAGTTTTGATTTGTTTGAAACTTAGTGATTGGAGAATTGCGGAACGTACATGTACTGTAGTTTAGATGCACAAATTAGTGTTCTAGTTATTTATCAAATTCAAAGAACAGCTGGTTTGAGTGTAGAATATATGGCTGAATTCAGCTAGGTTAGCTGAATACAGCTATTGCAGCTGTATTTTCACATTTGCCTGACCTGATGACAGCTGTCGTAATTGTCGACACTCACGACATTCACACTCACATCTGGGACTAATATTATATATATATATAGTTTATTTAATTCAGGCTCAAATGGCCCATATGATAGAAATATCAATTATATGTAATACAGAATTTCTTTCCAATGTTTGAAAAGATAAGATTCATAAAATAAATCGGAATTAATGATTGCATGCAAAATTGTATTGTCAGATTCAGTCACAGGGGCGCCGGAAGCATCCAAGGGCAGGAGGGGGGGGGGCAGAGCCTACAAAAAGGGCACTTTTTTTTGCAAAAAAGGGCATTTTCTCCACAAGCTCGGGAAAATAACCATAAATTCATTGTGGCAAAAATCCCTATTTTAATGGTATTTGTCAGTTTTTATGGTCGTTTTGTGATAAAATTGACAAAAAAAATAATATTCCTTGTGAAATTGGTGGTATTTGGACCAAAAAAGTCACATTTTGCTATAAAAACACGAGATTAAACACACAAAAAGCATTTTCTGTCTCCAGAAAAAGGGCAAGTGCTGCCCCCGCTCGCCCCCCTTGGTCAAGGGCAGGGGGGTCAGCTGCCCCCTCTGCCCCCCTCTTCCGGCGCCCCTGTTCAGTCACACGTTCTCTCAGACCATACACACTCTTTCTTATCAACATAGGAACAGAGCTCACAACATCCCTGACGTACATCCAACTTGCGCTACATCTCCATTCATACCCCATAAACTTCCTATAGGCATTGTTAGAACATACAATTAATTTGTGGTAACTGCGTTGGGTGAAATTTTCCCACAAAGTACAACAATATAATGATGAAATATAAGCATGAAAAAGATGGCGTTTTACATCAAATGAGCACTTGTAAAAAAAATTCATGAGGATATTGGAACAGGAACAAATTGATCTATATTGCCTCATAATATCATCATCATCAATAAGATCGTCTCTGAGAATATATGTTACTAGAAGGTGACCCGACTTCGTCCGGGCTTTGACCTTGAATTGACCGTGTCAGCTCCGCTACACCATTTTTTGATATTATCCCAAGATAAAAATGAAACAAACATTTTGATTGACTCCTTAAAACTGGCTCTCGCTATGTGTTTATAAGTAGGATTTCAATTGAAATTCACCAGTTAGAACGTATGGAAAGCCACGTGCTTAACCATATCGACAAAATAGAAAACACAGTAAGCGATGCGTAAAATTATACAGTAAAATACGAATGTATTGACCGCTCGTGCTTCCGTATTTCTTCCTCCGAATGGGAGTCCAGTCACTTTGGGAAAAATATTTCTCGTAAATGGATGCCAGCGGTTTATCCAATCGGACAACGACGTTGTAACCTCGTGTCGTTAACCTTCATAACTACGATCCAGGTAAATTCACATGCAGAAGCGGCAGTTTTATGTACACAATTCGTAAGTTCGATAAAAAGTTTAATCAATCTCATAAAAGTGTTAATCAAATCGCCTTTGTTTGCATCGCGATTGTTTTAATTGGTTGTACCGAAGCCTGCGAAGGTGTTTCTGTGAAGCTTCACGTGCGGTCTAACTAATGAAATTAAAATCGCGTGTCGATATTTCGAGTTAGGTGTTGAACTGAAGTGAAGGGACAGACTGAAATTACATTAAAAATCTAGCTCAATTTAGCTACATGAGCTCAAATGAGCTATTTAGCTCATTTGGCACCTGTGCCCGACCTGGTCGTCGGATTGGAACTTTTTTGCTTCTTTTTTTTTGCACAGTGAATCAATCCTTCATTGACATTCACATTGCACTTGAAGTTGAAGGCTTCAAATTGTCTCCAGTGAATTAGTTCATTTGATTACACCATTTGGACTGGAGTTTACATATATATATTGGTCCACATAAATGTTTGTCCTAATACCTTTTTGACGCGATTTTTAAAGAAAAATTCAACACATTCCCTGGTCTGAGCGCTTCCTTGCCGACACGTCGGTAATTCAAAAACATATTACTCGGAATTGTAACCGGACCATCGAAACCAAATCCCGGAAAGCGTGGTCCCGGAAACACTGCGCGCACACCCACGTATCGTACAAGTACCGTACGTTCTCAGTAAACGTCAGCCCCACATAATTTTTTTTATCGAGCTTTTTTCTAATACTAAATTTACAAAACTTTGGATTTTTTTTTTTAAGACTAATTTAATACTTGCATAATTATAACAATAAAAATTCCCACCACCAAACCAACAGCATATTATGGAGAGGAGAACTAACTAACAACGATCGTAGATATAGACTGGTACCCTGTCCCAACTCCAGCTGGAGTTGGGACAGGGTACCAGTCTATCGTAGATAATGCCATGAATCTCTAATCAAGCTACGCCTGCATATATCATATTCCACCAGTACAAACATTTGGGAACTTAATACGCCCTATGGATGTATACTGCCATGCTGATCTGGTTGTGTCAATGCGTATACCGTGTCAATGGAGCTATGGGGATATCTCGCAGAACAACACATTTCGGGTTTCACAAGATGAGAGTTCATTAGGCAAACCTCGTCAGATTCCGTCACCGTTTTCGACTCGGTTTTAATACGACGACATGATTGGTTCGAACTATATTTCACGTTATTTGTAGGTCGGTGCCTGGGTCAAGTACAAGCGCACGAAAACATTTACATTTAACGTCGAATTAAACAATATAAAAGTGTTGTCTTACAACACTGATATAGAATAGTCCACAAAATATCTATATGAAATTATCGCATGACCTAAATTGACTTTTGTAGATACGTCCAATAGCACAATTGTTGCGAGGTGACATAATTGGTACGATGTCAAGCAGATTTGCCGTTGTCGGGTCATAACATACACCGTCAATCGTTGCTATCAATTGCATTGAAATCGGATGGTTGACCCAGTCCGGATATTTGGTGATCAAAGAAAACGAGCCATACATAAATATTTGATCGAGTAACTCGTCAAATAACACCACGCGTAAACGGACTATGTTATGCAGAACGTCGGATATAGAGTAGGACATATTTCTTCCAGATGTGGATATAATCATCCGCGAAAAATTACTGCTAATTGCACCAGAGGGCTTGGCCCCAGAGGTCATAGGTCGATGAGTCCAGAATGGATGAGAGAGAGAGGGAGATTGTTTATTCCTCCATTCAAGGGAGATGTTATATACAACAATACATACAATTACATAATATAGAGACAATAAGATGGGTTGCTATATAGGATAACGTGTGTCATATAAATAACAACGATGCTGTTTCACACTCCACGTGTGTGATGGTACGCTGATTAAATGCAATCGTATTGGCTTTGGGTCGTAATATAAAGAGTCGCAAATAAAACAACAGCGTTTATTGCTTTGGCCGATTTATGATTATTTACAATGACATTCCAAATGATATAACAAAATCAATTATTAATATAATCCAAATCAACCTTACATGTATATATATATATACATATATATACATGTACCCACCTACATTTGTGTGAAACAATATAATCCAAATGAACCTTACATGCATATATATATGTATATACATGCATACATACATGTACCCCCCTAAATTGTTTGTGTGAAACATATAATATGATAAATAACACTTACGTGCTAACAACTTTACAAACATTTTCTAATTGATATTAACGGGACCCAATATGAATCTTGTACTGAAAGTTTTGTCCAGAGATACCGCCTAATTGATTACAGATGTGATGAGGCTTCCAGACCCCAGTTACAACAACAACGTATTTTATTGATAACAGGTAATTCTGCATGCATTGATTTTGATTTTATAGTATCAAAATATATGTTATAAACAACACTTGACCAACTAAATAATTCATATGGCTCAGTAATTATCTGAACATCACAAGTAGAAAGAATTTGACAGAAATTTTGAACGGTTTCCAGATATTGGATTTGGATACACATTTCGGTACAAAAAATACATATTATGATAACACCACATACTTAATCAATGAATAAATTATTCTAATGGACATCAAATCATGATTCATGTGAAAAACACATGATCTGTAGACATCGCGAGCGTGGTTAAAGATGTCCTCATGCTTCCAAACCCCCAATTACAACAACAACACATGTTATTTATAACATGCATGTAATTTTATATTAATATATATCGACTTTGTAGAACTAAAGTATAATGTTCTAAACGACACATAATATAGCCTAACATATACAGAACAAAATCATTGTTGCTGCCATAGAGATTGGTAGAGTCCTAAATCTACCAAAATATAGAAACAATGGATATTGTATTCTCTATAATCATAAACTAGTCTGACCAAGGTGGCAACCGTTAGTTCAAATATGTTCTATGTTTTGAGGTCCCATACACTATTATGAGTCTTGAACACACCACGAACTGAAAGAATATGATCTCATTATTAACTGAGGGTGTAGAAAGGATAGTTATATAAGGAAATACACAATGTTTATGGATGGGTTGCTTGCCGAAATAGTGTGGTACTTTACAAAACGCGGCTGCGTGGCAAATATGAAAAGCTAATTTTCTATTTTTCGAGAACACTCAACCAGATTTCACGTCTTGAACACAATACGAACTGAAGCTATGTGCTCTCTATAACAGGGAGTATGATTGGAAGGTAGTGATATCAGAGAGTACATAATTTGTACGGGTGGCTTGTGTCTGTGTCGCTGATAATTGAATTTTCTTCGAGCACCCTACACCATTTAAAGTCTTAAACACACCACGAATTGAACGGATATGCTCTCAATATTAACTGAGGGTGTGGGGGAAAATGGTAGGTTATTCACAAAATGCACATCTTTAGTGGATGGGTTGATTTCCAAATGTCTGAGACACTTTACAAAAGGTGGCTATAGCAAACGAGAAAGGCGAATTCTCACTGTTTTGTGTACCCATACCCATAATTATTGAGCACTGAATTGAAGCTATATATGCGCTCACTATTAACTGAGTGTGTGAACGAAATGGATTTTACAAAAGGCGGCTGGCAAATACGAAATGTGAATTTTCTTTGTTTTGAGGTCACACTACCTCAAGTTGAAGTCTTGAACACACCATGCGAACTGAAAGAATATGATCCCAGTATTAACTGAGTGTGTAGAGAAATGGACGCTATATCAAGAAATTCACATCTGTTATGGATGTGTTGCTGTTTGAATGTCTGGGTCACTTTACAAAAAGCGGTTGACAAATTAAACAGGTGAACACTAACTATTGGGGGGGGGGGGGGCCTTAACCCATTTAATATCTTGAACACAGCATGAACTGAAGTTACATGTAAATGCTATCATAGTTAGCTGAGTGTGTGAACGAAAGGTATGGTGCGATCACGGAATTATCAATTGATATGGGTGGTTTGGTTCCCCCGAAATCCTGGAGCAATTTGTTTTTAATTTACGGCAATTAAGCGGCTGGCAAACACGAAAGGCGAATTTTCAATGTTTTGGGGACCCCACTATCCCACTTGAAGTCTTAAACAAATAATTTTAACTGGGGTGTGGACAAATGATAGTATTATCCGGAACTACGAATCTGTTATGGATGAGATGGTTCCCGAAATCCTCTGGCACTTTACAACAAGCGGTCGGCAAACGAAAAGGGCTAATTCTCTCTCTCTTCTGGGACTCCAATGCCTATTTGAAGTCTTGAACACACCACTAGCTGACGGCATATGCTATCAATATCACCCGAGATTGTGGCCGAATGGCTGTTCTGTCAGAAAAGATGCAATGCTCTCGCGAACGGTTGGTTCGCGAGAGCACCGTGGCACCTTAAACAAAACAGATGGCAAACGATACAGGCGAATTTTATGGGGCCCTACCCCATGTAAACAATTGAAACCATCACGAACTGAATGGATGTGCTCTCATGGCTATTCTATCAGGAACTACACAATTATTGTTATAGATGGGTTGTTACCCAACAGTCAGGGACACTTTACAAAAAGCAACAGAAAAATAAATAATGTGATTTTAACTGTTTTTACTAACCTCACCCAATTTGAAGACTAGAACACACCACGAACTGGAACGATATCCTCACTGACTGAGTGTATGGACAATGGAGAGAATAAGGACAATGGAGAGAATAAGGACACAGTTTATATAGATTGATTGGGCTCAGAGAGCATGAGAAATTAACGAAAAGTTGCTGAAAAATAAGAAAAACAATTTAGAGGACTCCCTACTTTATTTGAAGTCTTGACTACGCCACATGCTGAAATGATATGATTATTAACCGAGGGTTTGACCAAAGGTAAATTTTTAACAGGATATACACATGTGTTGGTTCCCGAAAGTCTGCTCCGTGTGCCACTTCACAACAAGCGGCTGGCAAATGTTCACTGTTTTATGTATACCCTTGAACACATCATGTACTGAAGGGACTATATGCTGTCAATGGTAGCCCAGTGGTGTGGAAGTGGTAGCCCGTGGTTAGAATGTCGGACTTGTAATGGTATCAACGCACCGGCATGAGTTCGCGCCCTGTCGGTGGACTATCGTCTCCTCAACAGTGGCTTGGCCGGATTAAGCGGTGTGTGTGCTATATATAGCCGCACGCCGTTTCAAATCTCGCGCCAGATTGTCACCCTTGGGCAAGGTCACTTGTACTGTGCTCGCGTCATCGGACCTAGACGAGAAATAGGTACCTGGTTGTTGGGTATCCGTAAGCCGCTCCAGTGAAGCGCCTGTAAAATGGCAGCAGACACAAGACTCGGCATTACTCATAAAAACAGCTGGGTAATAATGTAAGCGCTTAGAGCTACACCAATGATTAAGCAAAGCGATTGCCATAACGATTACTTTGATATACATTATTATAATATCAACATATGTTGTGGCCGAATGGGTATATTCTATCCGACATTATGCGATATTTAAGGCTCCATTGGTTTCCGACAGCATGTGACACTTTACAGAAAGCGGCTGGCGGATAACAAAAATGCAATTTTAACTGTTCATGTGACAAATTCGCTATTTTAATTCATGAAAACACCACAAACTCGAGGGATATATTCTCAGTTTTTACTGAGGCTGTGGACATAGGGTTTAGTTCTATCAGGAGGTAAACAATTTATAGGGAGAGAGAGAGAGAGACTATATGGAGAAAGTGAGGCTGTAATCCAATTGGAGCTGATTGGATACACTGATATACATATAATTTCGTTGGATCTGATTAAATACAATGATATACAAATATTGTTGATACGCCCGTCGCCGTGAGATGACAGACGATCTGGTGGGGGTAAATTTCGCGCTCAGCAGTGTTTCAATGCTTTTCGCGAAGTTTCCACAAATGACAGCGTTATGTTAATCGCTTTGATTCGAGATAAATGTTTGAAACGCTTCAAATATTTTGATGTTTTCACGATGACTGAGTTCCTGTTCCTCGCAGAAGAGTAATTCTGGTCAAATAACATTCGGTATGGCGTATAGAAGTTCAGTCCTAGGACCATTGTATTCAGGACATTCCAATAAGTAATGAGGTGCTGTTTCTGTGTTGCCACAATGACATAGAGGGGACGTTTTAATGTGATTACTCACTAGGTCATGGCTCAAACTAACTGCATTTCAATCTTAAGCTAGAATTGAGTATTTGTGATCTATGCAACACTTACTGTGGTAAAAGTAAATAAAATGTGTTGTTGTTGTTGTAATTTGGGGTCTGGAAGCCCGAACACGTCTTTAATCACTTAAGTTATGTCCCCGGGCTCAATTTTCAGCAAACGAGTTTTGTTGGTTCCTATTATGATCAATTTGGAAATTTGGTAAAGTTCTTAACAAAAATATGTAATATTTCGACCAAAAACGTGTTTGGGGGAGGGGTAGCTAAAATCCGTTATTTCGCAAACCGTTCTAAATTTCTGTTAACTTCTTTCTACATATGCTTGTAAGATAACTGCTACACCATATGGAATAAATATTTTGGCATTATAGCAGTACTCATTTGAACGATAATGTTTGAAATATAATATTTTTGTGAAAAAGAGCGATTTTTCAGCAAAAAATAAATGTTTCGGCTCCAAATGGCAGGAAAATCTAAATTAACCAACACTTTTTGCATACCAGGTAGAGATATGATATCATATAGTAATTTTAACCCCTACACTATTGGCAAATAAGTTATGACATAGCCACAGGGCTCGCTTTACCAAAATCGTAAATTTCTGGAAAAAGTCACTGTTGGTATCGTTTATCGTCGATTTGACAATAGCCACCACCAATTCCGTTATTTTTCACTATCAATTTTGTCAACAGTATACATTTCTCCTTAAAAAAAGATGGTTTCAACTTGTTCTACCGTGGGTAGGGGTATCTCGAAAACTAGAGCTCTTTTTCAATTTGGCCGCTGCACTATTAAGTCTCCCTCGTGCATAGAAAAGTAAATCACTCTCCATTCTTCGTCAGTGCAGAGAATCCACACATTCACTGGTCTCCTGTTTTTTTCCCACTGTCTGCTTTCTTTGTTGGTACACGTTTTTTTATTATTTCTTCAAGGATGAATGAAAATCTTGTCCATTGTGCGTTTATGTCATTTTCACAGTCTGACAATATATTCTTCCAATCTATATCAAGCTCTTCTCCACGGAAGCGTAGAGGCGCCAGATGAATTATATTGGTATGTTGCTGCAGCAAGTTAACTATCTTGCTGCAGCATGTTAGCTATCTTGCTGCAGCAAGTTACTATCTTGCTGCAGCAAGTTACTATCTTGCTGCAGCAAGTTAGCTATCTTGCTGCAGCAAGTTAGCTATCCTGCTGCAGCAAGTTACTATCTTGCTGCAGCAAGTTAGCTATCTTGCTGCAGCAAGTTAGCTATCTTGCTGCAGCAAGTTAGATGGGGTGCCTCCCATAGTATCTTATGCGCCGCAGGCGCTCCTATGTATGTAGTACCCACCCACCACCCCATCCCGCCACCCATAGTATCTTATGCGCCGCAGGCGCCCCTAGGTATGTAGTACCCACCCACCACCGCATCCCGCCTTCCATGGTATCTTATGCGCCGCAGGCGCCCCCATATGTATGTAGGGATAGCTAACGTGCTGCAGTTAGTGGTGGTGAGTGGGTACTACATATCTAGGGGTGCCTCCCATATAGTATCGTATGCGCCGCAGCCGCCCCTAGGTATGTAGCACCCGCCACCACGCCATCCCGCCTCTCATAGTATCTTATGCGCCGCAGGCGCCCCTAGGTATGTAGTACCCGCCACCACCCCATCCCGCCTCTCATAGTATCTTATGCGCCGCAGGCGCCCCTAGGTATGTTGTACCCGCCACCACCCCATCCCGCCTCTCATAGTATCTTATGCGCCGCAGGCGCCCCTAGGTATGTAGTACACACCCACCACCCCATCCCGCTTCCCATATTATCTTATGCACCGCAGGCGCCCATATAGGTATGTAGGGATAGCTAACTTGCTGCAGCAGGATAGCTAACTTGCTGCAGAAGGATAGCTAACTTGCTGCAGCAAGATAACTAACCTGCTGCAGCAAGATAGTAACTTGCTGCAGCAGGATAGCTAACTTGCTGCAGCAAGATAGCTAACTTGCTGCAGCAAGATAGCTAACTTGCTGCAGCAAGATAACTAACCTGCTGCAGCAAGATAGTAACTTGATGCAGCAGGATAGCTAACTTGCTGCAACAAGATAGTAACTTGCTGCAGCAGGATAGCTAACTTGCTGCAGCAAGATAGCTAACTTGCTGCAGCAAGATAGCAACTTGCTTCAGCAAGATAGTAACTTGCTGCAGCAAGATAGCTAACCTGCTGCAGCAAGATAGTTAACTTGCTGCAGCAAGATACCAATATAATTCATCTGGCGCCTTTACGCTTCCGTACTTCTCTCATCTTTTCGTAGTTTCCTTTATCGTATAACCTTTTTTTTTGTGTTTCTTTGTCGGTGTAGCATTTGTATGTGAAGTCCAGCATGCAATCTTCCCAATTGAGAACTCTTAATAGAATTAATAGATTTTATATATTTATTTGCCTGTAAATATTGGGGAGCGTAACTACTAGCTCCCCAATATAATTATATACATATGATTATAATAACATATTACAAATTCTCAATCATATTAATTGATACTATTATATTTTAGTTAATTGAATTATCAAGAGTCAAGATAGTATCAAGATTCAAAATAGTAGAATATAATAGAAGAAAATTCGGAAAGTATGACATATACATGTATACCATTCAACTGATCTATTAATTTTTTGGCTAAACACGCCAAACCGAAGGTCGCGGCCAAAATAAGAGAAGAGAAGTCTTAATTGTATACATACGGTATATAAGCCCACCAGGCCTCAAATTACAGTCCCTCCATGGTTATTTATAAACGTGCGTGTGTCTCGGTTAAGCTCAGTTATTATATGCAATGTGGCAAGACCTATATATAGACTAAATTATTCTGATAGTATTAGCAATAATACCATTTCGCCGAGAATATGTACTCGGTGTGACAAAGGCACATACATTGAATACATGTATGTGTTATATGTATTGATATAGGTAATTTCTGTAACATATTTCAGTTGCGAACGTTAAAATTGTATTTCTTGCGGTTACTCGTGCGATAATTGTAGTTATTCTCAAACACAGTAGGCTAAATTCCGCTATGTATTAACAATTTCTAAATTCCCTATTATATACAAATAATTACACACTACTAATTGTAGACTCGAAGTGACAGAAATTAATGTGCGAACAGCTCAGAATAGACCCCCAAGTCTCATCACAAGGAATATATGGCCCAGGGTGACTAAACAAGGGAAGCAAACCCAACCATGTGGGTAAGTCATCCCCGATCACACAAGTATTGTCATAACGAACTACAATAGCTCCCAATTGAACTACTGGGTAATAACTGAACAGAAACTGAATGATTATTATACCGAATAAAGTAAATGCAGCAAACTCTACAAATAAGGGTAAATCAATTTCATTGGATAACTAACATTGTAAAATGAAAATATCATTGCGGTGGATACAAAATCCAACATTTAAACCAACATATATTACATTCATAAATGTATACACACATGATGTATGAACGCCATAATTATGTCATCAACACAATGATCTATGTTCAACTAGTTTAATTGCTATATATTTTACAATCACGTGAATTTATTTTACTCTGCTCGTAATTGATTGATCTAAAATTCAACAAATTATCCCCGAAGGAGATGACTTGTTACAATTATTCCAACTATAATTATCGTAATTGTAATGCCTTCTCAAAAAGATGTTGACGTCTCGCCGAACTGAGTTCAAATGAATGCAGTGAGACAAACCGGAAGCCAATCAAATATCTTGTTACTACTACACAAGAGGTCAAGTGACTCCAATGAAGCGCTCCAATGAATTACATATGCTTGCTTGCTTGTTGTGGATTTCCCTCCTTTAAGTGAGGAGCACCCCATTATAATGGGTATAAAAATAATGGAAGTAAAAATAAGTCAAATAAGACCAGGTAAAACTACAGTAATGATAAAATAGTTGGTAAAATTGTGGTACTAGTGAGTTAAAAGATTTGTGTGTGCGTAAGTTGCACTTAAAAACTTTTAAGTTGAGCTTTCATATGTACATATGTACATGTATATTTTTGTTTTGTTTTTAAGATTGGTATAGTTAAAATTGTCGTGTTGACAAGAATATTTACAAGTAGTTGTTTTGCCTGTACAGCTCGGCTAGTTTGTCATTTTATATGTGCTTGTCTGCTTCTGTTTTCAAAGTGTTTACTCTATGCACATGGATTGAGTATAAGAAATTTCTTGCCAGTTTTTCAATTTGTTCTTTTTCTATATCGATGAGGTTCCAGGTTTCTAGTTTTGTGCAGTCTAAGGTTAATTGAGTTAAGAGTTCTGGTTGATCAATAATGTATTTGTCAGTGGTAGTTTTTGAGAGACATAATTTGAGTTTTTGTATGTAACGATGTCGTTGGTTACTAGTGTTCGTACATTGTGAAATGAAGTGTATTCTGTCCTCATCAGCTAGTTTGCATAGTGGACATATGGCAGAGGTCAGGTTTTGTCTGAATCTTTTTCTATTTATTTGTAGTAAATAAGTGTCTGTCATCAACCATGTTTTTATAATAGCCTTTTTTTGTGGCAGCGGGCGAGTATTTTGATGAATCCCATACAAGATGACATTTGCTGCTGGAATTTTTTTGCAGTTTGATCATTGCTAGTGTTGTTTTACTGGAGAACTCTCTGTCATTAATATCATGCCAATATTGGTATATAGCTTTTTTACATATTGTTTTCCATTTGTTGGCATCTTCCTTACTGTGGATGGTGTTTATGATATGCAGTGGGTCAGGAAGGGTATATTTGGAAAGTATGTCTCTGACATGTATAAACCAGCTATGGCTGTTGTCATTTTTCATGATAAGTTGCCTTATTGCAAGATCTCGCTCTGCAGAGTTGTGTGTTTTGGCTATATTAATATAGAATGTTGTAATTTTGAGATCTATAGTGCCTTGGATGGGAATAGCTCCAATAAGTGCATTTGTAGCAGCATTTGCTGTGCAGTTGTCTCATGGTTTTTCGTTGGAAACGTTCTAGTTCATCTATGTCTTTTTTTTTCATATGTAGGATTTCTATACCATGCAGCATTCTAGGAATGACAAAAGTGTTCCACATTTGGTATGCTATTACTGGTGATATACCGTTTGTTCCATGTAGCCCTGTACCCATCAAGGAGTATAGGGTTCGTCTGCCCATTGTTATTCGTTTTGGGATATCTGGGGTATTTGTTGGATTACGCTCTACACCTAGGTGTTTGGTGGAGCCTACGATATTCACAGGAGTTCCACCTAGGACAGTTTTTATTTCACCATTCATTTTTTGTGTAGATGTTTTCATTTGGACAATTTCGCATTTAGTTGCGTTCATTGCGAATCGATCTTTACATGAGTTGTTGTATACAATACTTGTGAGAGTTTGTAAATCAGATGTTGTTTTTGCTAAGATGGCTACATCATCTGCACAGGTGGGGGCTGTTATATCAATTGTGCCAATTTTAAACCCAGCTGCATTATTACTTAGCTGATTTAGCATGTCGTTGTTAAATCTTTTATAGAGCATTGCTGATAATTTAGCCCCTTGTCTTATTCCTTGGTGAAGTAGTATATCTGAGGAGTATGATCCACCCCATTTTACCTTTGTATTCGCCTCATGATGTAATGAATTTACAAGTAGCCATAGGTCGCTGTGGATCCCATCAATGAAAAGTTTTCTCAATAGGCTTTTATGCCATACAACGTCAAATGCTTTTTCAGCATCCAGGGTTTCTAATATTAGTGTCTCATTTAAGTCTTTGCTTTCATTGTATGCTTCAGTTATCATAAGCCCAGCAACTAGAGGTGATGTGCCTTGAGTGAAGCCACGTTGCATTTTATTTTGTGATGGTAATAGTATGTTGTCTAGTTTGTCTTGCAGGGTTGCTTCTAGGATTTTACATATTATGGAGCTGATAGTTATGCCCCTGTAATTCCCTGGTTTTGTTGGGTCTTTGTCCTTTTTTGGTACAGGTGTTAATATGCCGATTTTTATTTCTTTTGGCACTTCTCGTTTTTCATATATAGTGTTTATGATGTTCATGATTATTGGGGCAGTTTCTTCTATGCTATATTTGAGGTGTTCAGCCGTAATTCCAGCATAGTCAGCTGCTTTATTTAGTTTGAGCTTATTGACAATTGTTTTAATTTCATGCAGTGTGACTGGTTCTAAAGATGGTGTATTAGCACGACATATTTGTTCAATAGCTTCAATATCAGCCGAGACTTGTTTGTGGAATGTATCATCAAATCTATCGGCAGTTTTTGGTTCTGACAGTTTTTTGAAGTGTTTAAACCACCCATCCATCATCTGTTCGGCACCATATTGGTGTCCATCTATTTCAATATACTCAGTGACTACACTCTTGGTGAGCCTTTGTTTGTTTATAAGTTTATAGAATAGTACTTGATCATTAGATGCATTGGCTTGAGAGATTTCATCATATAGTTGGGTTCTCTCTGCAGCCATTTGTTGCCTTTGTGTGCATATTAATTTCTTTTTAGTGGCCATTTTTGCCATTTTAAGTGGATTATTTGTGTCAACTGGCCTACCTGCCGTTTTCCATTGATAATGGGCCTTTTTACTTTCTTGTATCGCACTGGCTATACTGGGGTTCCATTGCTTTTTACCATTGGAGCTTTTTTTATGCCTTTTGGCAGGTGTGGCTTTCTCTGCTGCGCTTATTATCATTTGGCCAAACTTCACAATGGATTCTTCCAGATTATTGTGTATAGTGGTCTGTGTTAGGTGATTGGTTTTGTCTATATGCTGTCTGTAGAGGACTAAATCACATTTTTTCCAGTTTGTTCTTTTTTGTGAGATGTTTTCAAGACTATTTTGTATTTTTTCAAAGGGTGCTATTTTCATTTCGACTTTAATGAGCTCATGATCAGATACATTTGATGGAACATCGATAACTTGCATATTTGATAGAATTTTGTCATATTTTGTGGATTCAATAAAATAGTCTATGATGGATTGTGATTTCCCATTATGATGTCTAAATGTGAATTCCGGGACATATCCATTGGGTATGGTAAGCTCATGGTCTATATAGAACTTTTTGAAAAGTTTGTCTTGCTCATTAGGTGGTTGTCTATCTAATGAAGCGTTCATATCCCCTGCTATTATTATTTTATGATCTGAGTATTTTATCATAATAGCATATATTTTTTCCAGTGTCTCATTGTATTCATCTTTATCTTTTTTATCAGCCGAGTGAGTGTTACTGGGCATGTATGCATTTATTAGGCATATATTTGTTGGGCTGCTTTTGATTGTAATACAGATAATTCGGTTGTCACCATCTTCTTTAGCGTTGATGATTTTATTGAGATTTTTGTGCCATAAGGTTGATACTCCCCCATAGCCCCTGATCCGCATGTTTGGTGGTAGTGGTTCATTCTGATCTACTGACTTACTGAAGTTGTTAAAGTTTTCCGCTAGTTCTTTTATTCGAGCAATTTGATATTGGAAAAGCCAGTGTTCTTGGATACATATGATGTCATATGTTTCTATTGCATGTTGTAATACCACTTTGTTTGTGGTTATATTTTGGATGTTAATTGAAGCTATATTGAGTTTTTGTGTCTCAATTATATTTTCGATTCTTAACGGAGAATGTTGATTTATTACTGATGTTGTCTCCCATGAATATAGGTCACAGTTTCTAGGTTCATGTTCCGCTTCGGCAGTCGACTGCTTAGTCGAGGGTGGCATGAAACTATGTTTGGTGGAGGTTGTGTTGCTATATTGCTTGTCATTTGTGTTCTGATATGATGTAGTATAAGCTGATGGTTTTGCTTTTCTGTTTTGTTTTTTCTCACAGTTATCTGATCTGTCATAGTTTTCTGTGGTATAGACTGGTAATGATTTGTTTGTATGGCCCTTTGGGTCGACCCCCTGCCATGCTCTAAAAAATGATGTTCAGGTTCTCGCTGGCAGTTGGTAGTTTTCTGTTTATTTGTTGCGGTTATTACACGCTTTTGTTGTTGTAAGTTGTGATTATTCTGCATGTTATCGTTCCGAATATTTTCTACACGATAGTCTGATGTTGCTACCGGTATATGGTTGATTAAGTTGGTGTTTTCAATATAGCAGCGTTGAGGCACAGTATTTTGGTTAACACAGTTGTTTTGGTTTACCCGGATTGTGTTTGGGTTTGTTGCTTCTGTTTGTGTATACTGGCTCAGGTTTTGCCTTGCATGATGTACTTCGTTACGTCTAAGAATTGTTTCAATATTTCTTTCTGCTTCTGTTAGACGTAGTTTAATCTGATCGTGTTCTAGCTGTTGTAATCGTTGCATGATGTTTAGATGGTTATTCGTATTTGATGGTGGATACGTATCATTGGCTTGATGTATTGTGTTATTAGCCACTTCATTCCTTGTTCTCAGTATTTTAATTGTTTTTGCTTGTTCATTTATGGTATCCTCAAGCCTTGCTATTTCAGCTTGTATGGATGCCTTTTGCATTTCACAGTTATCTTTACAGCCTGTGTTACTACTATTCTTTTGTTTAGTTTTAGTAATTTTTGATTTTGCTATGGTTTTATTTTTATTACCCGTAAGCACAGTTTTATGACTGTCACCAGATGTGATGTCTTGTTGGGCAGACATGTTGGTTTTTTGAGTATGCTCTAGATCTTTCATATAACAAATCGAGCATATGTAATTATCGGTGTGTGATTGAATATTTTCCGCATTAGCTTGGTGTTCGCTTATGCCTTCACAGTTTGGGTGAAACCATTCATCACATTTCCCACAGTTTAAATAGATGTTATGTATTTCATTCATACAGATTGGACATATAGGTTTACTATTATCCTTGTTGAATTTATGACAAGTTTCATTACTAGCATTTGGGCTAGTTTTGGTGATGTTATCTTGTGTTTGTTGGTTTTTGTTGACCCTGGTGTTTTTTGCTATACTTTCCAGATTTTTATTTGTATAGTCATTGGTTGTGTTATCACTGATTATGTTTTTGTCAGTAGTCAAGTCATTATTAGATGTTATTTTTGTTTTCATACTGTCGTTTGATAAGTGTTGGTGATTTATCTCTGATTCAGCAGTTATGACACTTTTTTTTGCAGTATACATTTTGTTTACATGTATAGTTTTCTTTGCTATTTGTTTATTTTTGGTTGAGCCATAGTTACTGATGATGTCAGCAGTTGTTAAGGATTGCTCAGTTATCTCGGGTTCAACAATTCTATCATTTTTATTCTCGTTATTTGTTATTGATACGAGTTTTATTGGTGTTTGTGTATTGACAGCTGATTCGTTAATTCTGTCTGGAGATGTGGTTGAGTCATATTTACTGATTTTTTGTTTGTTTGCGTTATTTGTTGTAGGTATGATGTTTTCGGGTAGTAGTTTGTTGGCAGTTGAGTCGTTTATCCTGCCTGGAGATGGTACCTCTAGTTCAGATGGAGTATTATATGAGGGTTCTGATTGTATTTCGTTATCTGGGGATTTTATTGTTTCCAGAATAGCGGAACTGTGATTCGATTGTGTGCTATTTACATGTTTAGCTGTCTTATTGCATGTTGGTATATTGGTGCTAACCATTTTTGTTAGCCTAGATGCAATGATTGTATGTATATTCAGCATATAATGGTCTTTGTTATTGCCGTTAATCATAACTCTATAGGTCGTATGATAGCAGTTTACAGTGCAGCTTTGAGTAGCTTTGCTTCTGTTCTTTCTGTTTGTTTTTATTTTGATAACGACGTCAGCCTGTGTACCATGTCGATCATTACTTGTTCGTATTGTAATGTCGAGCTCCTTGTTTTTTGTTGATTCTTCATCCATCAGTTCTAGTAAAGCTTTTGTATATGCATTGTAAATATCAGATTGCATGGATAGTATGTAGTTTCCAGCTTTATCTTTAGATACTATGTCTTCTCGTTGTTCTGCCAGAGTAGACTTTTTCTTTAGCTTTCCGGAGTTTAGATAGTAACCCTTGATGGTAGATTCATTTCTGCTGGGTGTATAGGTTTTCGGGGGTTGTCTAATTCTTGTTGTTCTCATTTGCTCAGGTTTGATAGTTCCGGTCATGGCTGGTGAGATGAATTTAGCAGCATTTCTGCCATTTGTGGTTAGCAGTGGCGATGAACCTATGGAACTTCTTATCGTATTGATATTTTTCCTTGGTAGCCTTCTTTGCTTACCTGTGGAGTCGTGTTTTGTCGTCTCCGTGTTGTTATTTGATATTGGTGTTATATATTCACTCTTGTCTTTATCATGACAGTTACGAGGTGTGGACGTATATTCACAGCTTTTCGTATTGTGATTGTTGCTGGGTATGATTTCTTCCAGTCGTGTCATACTGTCGTCTCCTCTTGATATGATTGAATCTTCTTTCATCATTGTTGACGGTGAGCTATATTGGTGTAATGATGTATGGACATCTAGTTTGGGGGAGAGAACAGCTAAGCTATCCTGGCCAGTACTCACCCCCCTGCTAGACCTTGTCCCTTTCATCATTTATTTGCTGTTATAATATATAGCAGAAGTCGTTGATTCGATGTTGGAGTCGCCTGTACCAGGTCTTGGCCAGTGTCTCGTCAGGATGCAGACCGTCTTTTAATAGTCTGAAATTCCAGTAATTTCTCTGACCTTTTGTCACCCCGCCTCTATTTTGTAAGAGGTCTTGTGAGAATCTTGGTGAAGTGGTTCCGCTCCCTGTGAGCTCTTCGTTGATGGTTCTGATCTGTATGTTTAGGAGATCGATTTGTTGGTACAATTTCAGATCTTCTTCAGCGTATTCTTCACTTTTTTTGTTTGCTTTAGTTAGATTGTGATGCTGTATTGAGTATATTGGTATCTCAAGCAGTATTGGTTTGATAGTAGGGTAGCTTTTCACTATTTCCAGGAGACGTCGATATTTTGCTGTGATAGTATTGACTACAGCATCGTCGTCGTGTGATTGGAGATGTATTGTTCTTTGTGATCTGTCGATTTTTGTTAGATCACATGTACCAAGCCAGATTATGAGAGTGATATATTCGTGTTTTCGTACCTAATTGTGTCTGAGGTTTCTGTGTAGCCAAAAGATTTCGTCGTCTAGAGTCGCTCCGCTCTTACACCAGAACTTGATTCCCTGCGGGTTGTTCGACCTGCGCTGCAGTGCTATAGACTCCATGTATTTGCCTTTACTGTCAGCAAGCAGTACAGGTAGAGATGTTTGATCGCTTTTTGAGCAGACAAAGGGTTTGTCAAGATATTTTAATAACTTTGATTCACTCATGTGTGACTATGGATATATTGGTCGTTTATATTCTATATGGTTAGCACTTTGTGCACATTAAATATAGAAGATAGTACTCGAAAGTATATATATATATGTCAGCACTACTGCATTTTTGTGCAGCTTTATATTCGAAATAGTTGTATTGAATTCTAAACAGAACAACACGGTCTATGGGGAGGACCTGGTCTTTTTATGTGGCACGTACCTCAGCTAGGCTATCCTGGCCGGGGGCAGAGGCACCCTGCAGTCCTACCTTTTCGAATATTTATTATATTACCGTGCTGTTATTAACATGGATGAAAACTAATGATCTAAATAGTCTATTTTAACTTCGGTTAAATGTGTGTAGATTATACTTTGATATAATAGATGTAATAAATAATTTGTGTAGTATTTGTTATTTTGGAAGAAAGCTGTATGCTTTAAGTTTTATTATTCAAGTTGGTCGAAATCTCAAAATGGCGGCGCTCAGAAATTCACGTGGTCGGTTTCTGAAGTCGAAAAAAGGTTATTTTTCTCAAGTTGTTTGCTAATAATATATCACTACCGAGCTGTACGGCATCAACAAGTAATATTACACATTAATACAGTATTGGATAAGAAATAGTTGTTAAAAAGAGTCAAATAAATATTAAAATATCGTGCGAGAGAATTTTCCAGGTGCTCCTCGTTCGGGTGCGTTCGACTGGTCAATCACGGACACACATGACGGACACACATATGACGAAACAAATTTACACTTGAAGTAAAGGCAAATATAGGGGATTGGTCGTTACTCCGGGAAGATTAATTCTTTTAATATATTTTACAAACATAATAAAAGTTACCAATGATCACTTTTCGCCAGAGGATTTTTCACTTCTAAGTTATGTTTCATCTCGCCTTCATTGGTATGTACAATAACTAGTATGTTGGTTTGCTGACCTCTATGTTATGTAGATAATTTTCTTCTATGACTTCCATAAAGCCGTAGCCTTTCTTCTCCCTTGACACAGTACTGTTGTTATTCTTTTCTTTACAATGTCTAATCCGTCTCTTCTCCTGTTTAATTTTCTAGTGGTGTTTGCCATTTATTTTATCTGTGAAAGTGGTGACGGATTTACAAACATAAAACATTCAATCAAAACTGACATTTTTAATTCAAATACACAATATACAATACATATAAATCAATGTTCATATTTTCATCTTTGCACATTTGTAGCCTAAAAAGTACCACTTGTTAATTAACATCAATTCTGAAATCATATTACTGTATGCATGAGCAGGTGCGCCAGAGCAAGGACAGTATGCGTAAAGGCCCCTCCTGTCCTCCACAAGGGCCGGTCACAATGGGGGAGTGACCTTTCATATTTCATATAGGTCTATACATGTATAAGCCTGTGACAAAAAAATACCTCATACATGTATATCAGCAGCTACATCATATATTGTCCAAAAAGGAAATATATCATGTCTAGTACGGTGAG
This sequence comes from Siphonodentalium dalli, assembly GCA_032622095.1. Taxonomy (NCBI): domain Eukaryota; kingdom Metazoa; phylum Mollusca; class Scaphopoda; order Gadilida; family Siphonodentaliidae; genus Siphonodentalium; species Siphonodentalium dalli. The sequence goes on from CP136063.1 coordinate 261,952,764, forward strand.
TTAAAATGAGCTTGGTCCTGGAAAGCGCTTTGAAATGTTCTATGATTACCAACATTTTGCCTTTTCGGCATTTATGCCAATTTGATTGATACCTCTGACTGACTTGTAACTCTTGCAGGAATATTCCTGTTTTCGGAACATACATATAAATCCGGCTCCTGTTCCGGGTAATATTTTTTGCTCAACCACTTAAGGGAAACAACTCTGTGCACTTCCGCTTCACACCAAATCGGCGTCGAATTTTGTGGTAAACAAGAAATTATGGCATTGAAATCCATGTAAAAAAGGACGACCGTGCAATCACGACGTACCTGCACTATACTCAGACTAATATGTGTTGACTTATATGAACGTCAAGATTTAATTAACTATAAATATTTCTTATAACAAATTACGTACATGTACACGAAGTTGGTTGCTTGTGGTAGGGGGATTGGGTCTGTACCTCATAATTATCATATTGTACTCATACATGTATCAGTGTATCTTCCAGCCTTTCGATCGTGGCTCCCCGGGGCCATTTTTTTGACTGGCACATTATGCCCATTCTCAATTTGGATGAAATATTAGTTGTACTCGCCTCCACAACCCTTGGCATTGGTTGGAAATTGGGGTTATTATGAGTGAGAACTTGGGTTTACCCCCTCATAATTTGGGTTGTTTGTTTGTTTCAAATCACAACCCAAATCATTAGAATATAAGTAAGGAAGAACATTCAATTTCCAAGAACATGTTTTGTTTGTACCTGTACAAATTCTATAGTGATTTTATAGGTTGGGATTTGATCAGTTTGATTACAATTGCATGGAGCTACATTTATACCAGCGCGGACTCGGAGCCATGCACTATGAAACAACGTCAACCCAACCAAACCTAATGCGAACCATGCCAACATTATGCCTGCTTTGTGTGCTTTGTCGCGTCCCTGTCAAAACGTCAATAACTTTCGCGGGAAAATGCGCGTGCCAATATGACGTCGCTTTGGAGACAACATATGACGTAACCTAACAGTTTACGTGAACATGCTTAGAACTACTAATTTACTAAACTAAAGAAAAGTTTATTTAGTTATATAATAAACGTTCAAGATATTTACGATATGAATTATGTTGTTTTCGCGAGGTGGCTAAGGAAAATTTGCAGTTTTACGTAAATTTCCGACATTTCCCGAATGTCATAGCAACCCGAGTCCGGTCGACAATATATATGATTTAAGTCATGATTATTGTTCAAAGAATAATCCATGTGATGCCTTAACGCAATGAATACTGTTATGTTGGCTATATGAAAAGTAACATTTTGTAGTTTTAATTTAATTGCAATGACGTTTCAAGATGGCGGCCCCTCAAATCCAAGATGGCGGCGCTCCTAATTCAAGATGGCGGCGCCCATGTTCGAAAGCGAACTTAGTATAAGGACGACCTGCGCATATGTTGCTGCGCAACATATGCGCGGCTGGGCTGCGCCCAGCTGGTCGTCCTTAAAAAAGGGTCCATATTGTCTTTATAAATGCATTTTTGGCTTTTTATCAAAATGTCCAGTCCACACACCCCATTTTGGCGGCTGGTTGCTTGCTACACCCCCAGTGGGGCTATCTGTTTCACCACAATTTTCACCTAAACAATGAACGGTGGCCTTATTATCTCACCATTTCACGGCATTTGACAGGTCGGGCACACATCCAAAACGGTCTACGTAGCTCGTTTTGTCTACTGTAGCCCGATTGAGCTACGTTTTTAATGTGATTTACACACCTACATCAATTACCGCCATACCACGAGAAAAGCGCATTTCGAATTTTCGTTCACTAGTTGTGTACCACCAGCTGACCACTTTTTATGGCAAAATCTGATATTTTCGGGAAAGTCATTACCAAACGCTAACAGGTCTTAGTTAAAACATCGTTAATTGTGCCTAAGCCGTGGTGAGTCGTTGAGTTTTTGCTTCTTTGTTGACATGATAGTGGTCAGCTGGTGGTACACAACTAATGAACGAAAATTCGAAATGCGCTTTTTTCGTGGTATGGCGATAATCGATGGAGGTGTGTAAATCACATTAAAAACGTAGCTCAATTGGGCTACACTACAGTAGACAAAACGAGCTACGTAGACCGTTTTGGATGTGTGCCCGACCTGTTTGACGAAGAGAGTATTTGGGCAAAAATGCTGTAGCCGGCTGTGACTTATAAGACATGCGCAGTAGTAAGGCTGAAGGGGTCACTCTCACCAAAAAAAGTGCTGAAGGGTACACAGGGTTTGAAAAAATGTGCTGAAGGGTACCCAGGGTTTGTGATCGCCACTAACATCGTTACTTAAACTGTGTTTCTGAAAGTCTGGTGCCCATTAGCAGTTTCTTTTCAGTTAATTTTAATGTTCATTGGAACGTAAACAATTATTCTCTAACAGAAATGGCAGATACGAAAACTAAACATCATTTAGAACGACATTTCAAACCCTGTGTACCCTTCAGCACATTTTGAAATCCTGTGTACTAGGGCTGGGCGATATTTCAATATATTGACTATAGTCGGTTTGGAAAAGAAAAACCGTATTGAAACCGTGTGTAAAATAAAAATTAAATATATCGCAACCGCAATTTTATCACCTCAAAAGACGGTTTCAAATTACAATCCAATACTGAGTTGAATACTTTAGCGGGCCGCTGATTGAAAGCAGCCTTTATCGGTTGCTCCCAATTTAAGTCACCATTGTCTTTTATTGTAACCAATGACGCAACGGTTGTATTTTGGGCTAAAGTAGAGCGATGGAGTATCTTCTTCCAAATCCAACCTGGTAGCGGTGTAAAGTCATGAGCGATACTTTGTCCAAACTTTCTAACTCATGACTCGGCGGTATTTGTCGTTCAATTATATCTTAAAACTTGACGCAGGAAAGGAACATGTCTCAACTCTCCATCCTAGAGTTGACACGTTAGTGTTTCTTGCCAATAATTTGGACAAATAAACACATGAACTGCAATATTGTTCAATGATTAATTATGATTATCTTTCCCGTGTTCAAAAGTTAATTAAAAATGTTCCGTAATTCATAGTGTATGATAAACTGCAGACAACCCAGAATCTACCATCTTAGCCCAATTCTACTGGGTCCTCTATCAACCTATGAGCACGTGCTTAGCTATGACGTAACGGGAATGTGCATCGCATGCCGATATGTAAACAATGGAGTAATCAGGATAACTTGAGCCTGTAATTCACTCAATGTTGTTGCATATTCCAGAAGGCAGGAACTTTATAGAATGGGCACATGCCATTCTGAGAATAGTTTATCATTTACTGCCTGGTGATAGTGTGTACAATTTTACATCCCTCATAACGAAAACCCGGAGTGTTTATCTCTCGTTTAAAATTTTATTTTATTTTTCAATAGTAAAATAATATTCAATAAAACCGTAAATCGCGGTGTTATTTTGTAAAAATCGCGGTTTTAAAAAACGTTAATACCGCCCAACCCTACTGTGTACCCTTCAGCACTTTTTTTGGTGAGAGTGACCCCTTCAGCAGTAGTAAGCTACAGTGGCCAGGGAAACGAATGGCGACTATCACTAACATTGTACTCCGACTCTGAGAAGAGAATTTCTTATCGGGGAGATATTATTTTTAATACTGCTCCCTGGGGACACATAATTGCCGATTTAGAGAACGAGATATAATCACATATCATACTCTTTTAAATATCAGATTTATGGAGGCATGGACTTAGTTAGTACGAGTGTTGATTGCTTCAAATGTGCTTGCTGCAGCGAGCGAGACCATTGGTGAATTGATATAGCAACATAATGCCAACATTATGCCGGTATAATCGGGGAAGGATCCAGAGATTTTTTGGGGACACCTGTCTGTATTGAGTATGTCCCCATATAAATTTGGATGTTGAAATATTCAGTACTGGACACTTGATTGTGCAAATAAAGGCTCTATATAATAGACTACATGTATATCATCTGCAGGTTGATGATTTGCATTACATGTTGAATTATAGAAAAATTCCTTGAAAATATGGAAAATCCAACTTGAATAAATACTATCTACTTGGAATTTGGGGACATTTGGGTCTCCAGAGTTTGGGCGCCCAAACCTGTAACAGGTATCAAAACATCCCTGGATCCTTCCCTGGGTATAATATTATCCATCAGCCCACAGTTGTTGGCCATTATATATAAGTAGTAGCCCTAGAGTAAGAATAATAGGAAAGTTGGGAAATAACATGTTAAAAAAAAAATTAAAACCCACCACCTCCCCTGTTGCACTCGAAATCTCATCAAAACGAATACGCTTCGGACATGAATAACTACGTATGCAAAACTATCGAATATCGATAATCACACTTACCATCCATTTCTTGAGAGGTATATCCAGAAAAACAACTTTTATCAGGTGAACATAATCAAAATCACGATAAAATTTGGCTCGACACAACATCATTAGCACGGAAATGTTAGGATCGATAACTCTTTTGAAAAGTCGGGTTGGCGATTACTGCAATACAATAGGGGAACACCGAGTGCGTAACGTAACTATCATAAGTATAACGTACTCTGATAACTTATGACACTTATCGCCAAATTCATGCTTAAACATTTTAAACATGTCATCTTCAGCTTCTTTTATTTTATTTTTATGAAATTGAATAATAAATGGGGTGATAAATATGTATAAAATGACAAATAGAATCAAATTAGCCATTTTCCCGTGAAACTTAGGACAGGTAAGCCAGGTACAAAAATTGGTGAAATATGAGTACGAACGTCAAAGTGTTCCCCTATCGTATTGCGGTAATCGCCAACCCGACTTTTCAAAAGAGTTATAGATCCTAACATTTCCGTGTTAATGATGTTTTGTCGAGCCAAATTTTATCGTGATTTTGATTATGTTCACCTGATAAAAGTTGTTTTTCTGGATATACCTCTCAAGAAATGTATGGTAAGTGTGATTATCGATATTCGATAGTTTTGCATACGTATAAAATTCATGTCCGAAGCGTATTCGTTTTGATGAGATTTCGAGTGCAACAGGGGAGGTGGGTGGGTTTTAAAAAAAAATTTAACATGTTGTTTCCCAACTTTCCTATTATTCTTACTCTAGGGCTACTACTTACGGTATATATAATGGCCAACAACTGTGCATCAGCCACATTCCAAGTTCGGAGTAGCAGTACAATAGTTAGTGACCACCAGCTGTGGCCAGCTACAGCTTTCTGTAGCTTTCCATTGTGCATGCCTAGCCGGCGCGGGGACTAAACCTGTCTGCAGCTTGAACGCAACAGACTAAACTCTGTCTGCAGCTTGAACGCAACTGGTAGTAAATTATCCAGTAGTTCTTCCGAGCACATGGCCTTGTGTAAAATGTCAACAAGGACGTAAAGATGGCAGACTTAGCTCTGTAAACAACTTTCAACAAGTGACAAATGTCTGATTCTAGCATTAGATGGAGTGCTTGTGGAAATATGTTTTTCACGGAATAACTATCACAGCATATTTTAATATGAATAAATAATATCCAGTAATTACATGATATTTATATAATATATCATTATTATTATTAGAATAAGAAAACGTTCATTCTGGTTTCTGTATAAGCTAAAATAAATAAATGATCGATAAATAAATAAAGCCTTTTAAACTAAACTTCAAACAACTTTTAGTCTACTGTAGTAATACTACTATCTATTTTTTTTCTTCAAATTCAAATGTTTATGAAATTAATAAAAGAAAACACTTTTAATTAAAAGAAATTAATTAAAGTCACGAAAATACTATCTTGTAAAGTCGGGACTCTTTGGAACCGCAGTTACGCCACATTGTCAAACTCAAATACCCCACGCAGTTTTTATGAACCCTTAGTACTCTAAAATAGTTCTGGTATGTCATGGTGTTCGTCAGTAAATTCTGACTGATTTCCCCAGAGACTAACACATTCTAACAAAGTTCAGTCACAAATTTCCTCAACGGGGAAGTCGTGTGAGATTGCCGAAGTCAGCATTTTGCATTCGGATCTGTATTCAGTGATCTCGAATAAAACTTTTCAGCCTGACAAACTTGGTAATGACCAAGTTCTGATTTTTATCAGAATACCCTGACCAGATTGCGATTTATAGTAGGTTACATTTGCAGAATGATCTTTTTTATTTGAATACATGAACATGTACGGTATATTGTAATTTTATAATTTTTCTCTATGCAGGTAACAAACATATACATGTAGTCAGTGAATTGCCAATCTTAATAGCTGTATGAGGCAATATGCATGATTACAATGCTTGACATCTCTGCCAGATGTCCCTGATTGGTTGGGAGAAGCAAGTTGCTGAATACTGGGTTGACGTAGCAAATTACTCACCTAAATTAAAATGACTAAGGTAAAGTAATAACCTGATATACTCAATTCAAAATCTATTTTATTTAAAATGATAGCACATGTGGAACAATAGTCAGTGTTCTAGAAGCAACAAATGGCAAGGGGGCATAACTTCCAGAAAAGGGCACGCCGTCAGAGGTACAGTAATGCCCTAATTAATCGACTCCTTTAACCACAGCAGAATTATGGGTAACTTTTCAGGATTTAGTCGGAAATATGGCTTGTTGCCCGAGAGCTTTCCGATGAATTGGCAACAAGCCATATTTCTGACTAAATCCTGAAAAGTTACCCATAATTCTGCTGTGGTTAAGAAGTTGATTACTTAGAGCATTACTGTACATGTACAGTATTGTCATTAATATTGGTAATTTTACATTTTATAGCACTTTCCATGACCATTATATATCTTGACCTGTCTTGACTAGACTATTTCATGGAGTTAAGTTGACGACAGATCAGAACAGATCTGCATTAGCTTTGGCAACCAGTGTATTGTTAACTAGGTGGTACTATTGCAAGGACGATGAGAACTTTTCTTGAGCAAAGAGTTTTATTCTAATTTCTCTGTTCCAACATGATTCTTACACAGTCATAGAATATAAGTATAGTGGTCACCTTGTCGATTGTCTTTTTGATATCGCGATTAATCCGTTCCACCAATAATGAAGTATTTATTTATTTACAACTGTACTTCAGACGTTAAAATATGATACATGAACATCATAAACACATTAGTTCGCAAAAATAAAAGACGACAATTGGGTTTTACATATATATATATGTATCAATCAATCTTGTGGATTGGACAAAGATCTTGATGACACCTGGCTATCATATCTCCATGAAGATACAGATGTTTCAAAGAAATTTCCAAGTGCTCCTCTGTCCATGGTGCTACATTGTGGCCCTAACAAAGAGTAAGATATCATAACTTCCTTTTCTAAATGAGTTGCCTTCCCTGGGGACACACCACTGTTATGAGCTGCCTTCCCTGGGCACACACCACTGTTATGAGTTGCCTTCCCTGGGCACACACCACTGTTATGAGTTGCCTTCCCTGGGCACACACCACTGTTATGAGTTGCCTTCCCTGGGCACACACCACTGTTATGAGTTGCCTTCATGAAATATAAGCAGACAACAGATAATACAAGTGCAGAAGGATTCGTATTTCTTCGGGCAAAAATTTAGATAATAAATTCAACATACATGTAGATCCATTTGTTGAACATATTATCTGAACATTTCCCGAGGGAACTACTACGCATCAATGAGCATTTAGTAAAGAAAGGGTTTATTTTGAAATGTCAGCAACCAGTACATTTATGTGTATTTTCCATGATTTGCTTATTTTATAGACTTTTTTGCTTAATCTTTCCCAGGCATCAGTCTTGCCACTTGCAGTAAAGCCGAGTGAATACAAGGAACATGCGATCAAGCCACAGCAACCGTCAATCACAGAAAACAAGGTGCTATGGACCATCATGCTTCTATCAGGGTGAGATTACTCAACATTAACCTTGTTTACTGAATGGATTTTCCTGCTATAAAAGTGTGCATTGGAATGGTCTATTGTTCATAAGTAGGGGTGTTCAGGATATATAAGCAGACAACAGACATAAAAACAGATCAAACAATTGCAGAAGGATTCATTTTTGCATAATGGAAAATGTTTAAATCATAAGTTCAACAAACGACCCCCATTGTTATTCAGTATTGGATAAACACAACAAACGGCCCCCATTGTTATTCAGTATTGGATAAACACAACAAACGGCCCTTAGTAGTTCCCTTAGGAAATGTTCGGTTAATAAGTTCAACAAATGACCATAGGTCATATTTTGAACTTTTTATCTGAACATTTCTCACCGGAAATTCCCTGAGATCTTTCCGATGAATGGCAACAAGCCATATTTCCAACTAAATCCTGAAAAATTACCCATAATTCTGCTGTGGTTAAGGAGTCAATTATTTAGGGCATTACTGTATATGCTGTGAGCTGCAACAGAGTATTTCATATCACTTTAATTGATTCACAGGGACACTGGGTAATTGTGCATTGTGATGCACATCACATCATCACAAAGGTACAGTAATGCCCTAAGTAATCGACTCCTTAAATACAGCAGAATTATGGGTAACTTTTCAGGATTTAGTCAGAAATATGGCTTGTTGCCATTCATCGGAAAGCTCTCGGGGAGATCTTTACGATGAATGGCAACAAGCCATATTTCCGACTAAATCCTGAAAAGTTACCCATTATTCTGCTGTGTTTCAGGAGTCAATTACTTAGGGCATTACTGTACATGTATCATAATTTGTAACAGAAGGCCTGAAAATTTAGTGCTGGACATATGCAGAATGAGGTCCCCAGAGGGTGAATTTAGTGACGCTACACCACACAACAGACTGGCATCACTAAATACACCTTATGAGGACCTCATTCTGCTCAGGCCTCATCTTCTCTGGAAAGTATCTTTATTATTAAAATAACAAGTTTGTTAGTTTCTTTGAAAAGTTTATTAGAGTTGCTTTTCTTTCATAGTTTAGTTTCTCTATATGGTATCCCCAAATTGGCAGATGACACAATGCATAATCGATGTGCCAAATACTGCAACAGGTGCACATCACCATCTTCACCATCTGGGAAATTAAATCTGATTCTAGGTCTTCCATAGCAGATGAGGCCATGCAGAATGAGGTCACTAAAATCACCCTCTGGGGACCTCATTCTGCAAATGTCCGGCACCATATTTTCATCAATGTATCAATGTTTGGCTCACATGCCTGTCCACAATTTCAGGGTGTTTATATATGGAAGCTACACTGTGCTGGTTCACCTATGTGAAGTTGATGGCCGAATACCGTTCAGCTCAACGTCCATGAATCTCATGGTAGAGATCATGAAGGTATGGTATGGTATGATCAAATTCCGCCGTTGACTTGTTGGCGCAACCCCCATCAGATGGGGTAGAATCCTACAATGTACTATTTACAAACACATGTTTTTTTATCGTGACGTCACCCTCTACATGCGAAGCCACAGTAGACCTGAAATGAGCCTTTGACCTGCGCAGAGTGGACCTCAAACTTGGATGAGCCTTTGATCTCTGTTGCCTCACATGTAAGCGTACCAGCCGACGTTGCTGAAAAGTCCCATTAATGTGTCACACAATCGAATGCTACAATGTACTTTAGTATACACACAGTTATGGAGATTGAAGAGAGATAACTCTATTACATCATCACCAGAAATGTCTATCAACTTACACCCCAAAGGGAGGAATTTAGACAGGAATTTTGCCATTAACCTGTGGATCGTTGCCCACATTAGGGTTCTTTAACGTGCATACATGGTTGTACACGGGACAGCCATTAACGTCCCCACCCGATGGGACGGCGTGTTCAAACCAGTGTCATCCCTGTACATGACACCGGGTGGGAGAGGATTACCGCTTAATGACACCTCAGCGAGGCATACACGGTACTTCATATAGGCACGCTCAGAACTCCGGTCTTTTGTTTTGTCGAGGATCGAGGTGAATCGATCTGGGGTCCAAGCGAAACCTCTGGCCAGTAGTCGAACACACTAATCACTCGACCATCACACTCCCATGCCAAAAAATTTGATTATGTACAGAAAATATGAAACCAGTAATTAGAGGTTATTACTTGGTTAGTTGGATATCGGCCGAGACATATCAGCCCGAGGTAACTTCATATCAGCCTGAGACCGAAGGTCGTAGGCTGATATGAGGTTACCTCGGGCTGATATGTCTCGGCCGATATCCAACAAACAAAGTAATAAACTTATTATAAATTAGGTCAACAATATATGGTAATACCATCACTGGTGTAAACATAAAATTGAATGGACAACAGATATAATATAAACGAAATAACTAAATTTACATCTTACGTTAAATACGATGTTCGAAATCACATGAAACACCATTACTTCAAGTCCATTATGAAATTGTCGTTATATCGGCCTAGCACTGTGACTTCATCCCCGAATGGTTGTTATGTTCGATGTAAAGACTACTCTCTGCTTGGTGACATCACAACTGATATCAGCCGAGTTTAGTAGGGTATCAGCTGAGTTTAGTGGGTTATCAGCCGCATTTGGATTGATATCAGCTGAGCTTGATAAAAACTTGAAGATAATGTCTCTTAGATTGAGATGAGCCATCTGTCTGTCCATAGACACAACTTTATCCAAGCTTTTATTCCTACACATTTGGGTAAATTTTTTGGAAGCTTTGCACAGATATTTAATACCATGTGAACCTGTACAAATTGCAATTGCGTTTATGTTTTTGTCTGTGTGCATCCGAGTTACCTTTCCATAGCATAACTTGAGCGTGTAATACATTTCTGCCATTGACTGCCATGCGGGAATCCTTAGTCCCATTGGGACTGCACACATCTAATTTTATGAGTTGTATTGGAGCCAAATTTCAGTTGCATGTTTGTGATTTCAAAATACAGGTCAAAGTTGGTCTGCTGATTTTTGTTGGAGATATGTCCCTTTTTCGACTTAACATTTTGCCAATTCTAGGTTTCTGGATGATAACTCCAGTTGGGATTAGATGAATGGAACTAAATCTGTTATGTTAACTTGCCAGCCCATAATACAGGTTAAGTTTGAATGTGATTTCGATCTGGTAAATTTTTCCGATATATGGTTCTCTTTTCCAAAATACTTAGAATTTTGTTCATTCATCTCAATTGTTTTTTTGTCCCCCGAAAAAATGTTCGTTGGACTATTAAAATAGACAGTGCCCGTCCGTCCGGAAATGGTTTCCGGATGATAACCTCAGTTTGTATGATCATATCTGAACCAAATTTGGAATGTGCCTTTATCAGCTCGAAATACAGGTCAAGTTCGTATATGGGTACAACTTTTCGCTAGAGTTATGGCCCTTTTTCGACTTAGAATATTGTCAATTTATGGTTTCCGGATGATAACTTTATTTTAATTTCTTTAACAAAGCGGCGACGACTTGCCACATTTTCGAGGGACACTGTGGTCGGCTGACCTTTTATATTTTCAATTGTGGATTCTGTCTTGCTGTTATTACTATTTATCCACTGCTCACTACTTCTATTGACTCCATAAAGCCTGCCTAATAAATGTTATGTTTATTACATCAATGTAGCTTTATTAGGTCAAAGTAGCTTTATTAGGTAGGTACTACTTTCATGACTTAAGTATATATGCAAATTGTGCAGGTAATTAGGGACATAAACTGGCCTAAATGACATCATTGTGATTTTAGAATGTTTTTATCATCCATAATTCACTGTTATTGATACAAAGTTTGTAAAAAGGATATACGTTTTTGCTCTAAGACATAACAAAAATCATCAGAACAAGGTTGGCTTAGAATAACTGTAAAAAAGCCAAGGAACTATTTCACTCTAAGCTACACTTTTGTTTGCCCACGTCATAAATGCTAATTAGTTTACTTGACCTCATAAATGAAAGGGCGTCATCGAAGTAACGAATGAAAAACTTAGGAAAATGACAGAATTTTCACACAAAAGGCAAGTTTTTTGCGATGGATAAATAAAATATGTAGCTAAATGTAGTCGCTTAAACAGTTTATGTCCGCTCGGGGGATTTGGCATCTATTGGATTTGGCAGAGCCTTGCCCAATAGATGCTCAAATCCCCCTCGCACACATAAACTGTTTAAGCGATGGCACTAGCTACATATTCTATATTTTCACAGGGGGGGGGGAGGATGCCAGCACTCACTTGCATTGTTTCATGTTTTATATTTCAGATATGTATATCGATATCACTGTATATACCAGATGTATTAGAGAACGGATTTCAGATGCCAAGCCTGACCTTTACCCTTCCATTCGCTGTTCCTGCTTTACTCTATTTCATAAACAACAACATTGCTGTATACATGCAGCTTCAAATGGATCCCACTACATATCAGGTATTATTATGTGTGTCATTATTAACCCTTTCTTTACAAAATTGATTCTCCCATCTAGTTACAAAAGTATTCATTGGAATGGTCTACTATTAATTTTGGTGGATGTTGAGGTAATATAAGTAGACATCAGATAAAAACAAGTGCAGAAGGATTTTGATTAATTGTTCTGAAATGTTTACATTATATTTACATTAATGTCCTATAGCCGTTTGTTGAACTTGTTATTTTAACATGTCCTGAGTTAGCTACTTGTCAATGAGTATTTAGTATAGAAAAGGGTAAAATAAGTATTCAGGATTTTTTGCCTTCAGTTACAACAACAGCATATTTTATAAAAAAAAAATATTTTACATTACCAGCGCATTTGAAGCATTTATTACAGGTCAATATAAACACATTAGTTTTGTTGTAAATTTTTATAGTCGCAGAGATGAAAACAAACACAAAAGGTATATTGCAGATATACTATATAGACTCCATATTACACACATGCGATTTCAAAATTTTACTAGTTTATCATCATCACTGATTATTTTCAGTGTCAAATGACTAGAGATACTGAAGAAAAATTTGATAGAAAATATAAGAAGAAAAATAAAAATTATAAATTTATAATTTTTTTCCAGGTACTTAGCAATATGAAGATAGCCACAACAGCAATTCTGTATAGGATTATCATCAAAAGGTGGGGATAATCTTTAATTCTGTATAGGATTATCATCAAAAGGTGGGGATAATCTTTAATTCTGTATAGGATTATCATCAAAAGGTGGGGATAATCTTTAATTCTGTATAGGATTATCATCAAAAAGTGGGGATAATCTTTAATTCTGTATAGGATTATCATCAAAAGGTGGGGATAATCTTTAAATAACTGTAGTAGACTGTAATATTATTTTATCTTCGCAGGAATTAGTATCTAGCTTGTGATGTATAGATATAAATTAAACCTCTCCAAACCGGACCCTCTATAAACCGAATCCCTCTCAATACCAAATTAATTGTCGCGTCCTGAATTCACCCAAGTGCATTCTCGCTAAAAATTAACTCTGTAAACTGGAAGCTGTCTATTCTGAATGTCACACAGATTTGTTAGTCAATAATTGAGTGACCACGTCTATTTTACCTCTCAAAAACAGATGAGCGTGCATACAGGTAAAGTAGCTTCATTCTACTTTATAAGCGTACTAATTTAATTAGCATCATTTGTTCTGCAAATGCTTTGAACTGGATTGTAACAACAGGTATCTTGGTAATGGTGACAATTCCAATGGTGCGATTTTCTATAAACCAAACACCTCTCTAACACTAATGGAAGGGCCGGTATATTTCGGTTTGCATTTTCAATGCACATTTATTCTAAGACAATTGATAATAAAGGTGGCAAAAAATGGCCTACTGAATGTAGTCAATGTTGACAGCCAGACATTTCCTCACTAGACTATAGAGTTTGTAACATGAATTCATTTTGAACTTTTATAATGTTGTGTATCATCATTTATAAACTCTATAAATTTGTATCTTGTACTATGATGTACTTTAATTAATATAGTTCATGGAAATTAAAGTTAAACTAGATACATGGAAGTTGGAACTTAAATTGTTTTGTCTGTACAACTGGATTATTCCAAACAAAATACAAGAATTGCCCATATGAGAGCTTTTAGCTTTCACAGTACCCTCTGGCGAGAGCGATTTTTAGCCCTCCCAGATTTTTCAAAAAGCCAGTACTGGTTAAGTCAATTCCAAATAAAGCATGTTCATGATGCTTCATATTATTTATCATTGACTAGTCTAACCCACAAGCTGAAAGTTTTGAGTCACTTATTTATTTCTCTGTATTTACAAGACAGTCGACCACAAAGTATGGCCGATACCATGTCGGATTCATTCCCTCGACCATGTTAAGGGTGTAACTCAAGAGATTAGCCCACTGATCAACTGAGCTATCTGCTCCTATACTTTTGTGTTATATTGGCACTTGACACCTGTATATATTCGCTGTTTATATATTGCATATTCATACTAGCAGGAAAGGTTTATATTGCCTAATAAGTGTTTTCTATGTGGACAAATCAATTTGAGACTGAACATCCTCTTTTGTATTAATTTTCAGACAACTCAGTTCACAACAGTATTGTTCGTTAGCGTTACTGACACTCGCAGGTATTGCTGACAGGTGAGTTTCTCAGTTCTTAACCCTTTCAACTTGGGTGCTCTATGCCATTCCTTATTTGGCACTAACAATTACTATCCGTTAAAGTCAAATTCTAATTTCTCGGGCCAAAATATTTTGAAAAGCATCCAATCGTACATTTTTAGCTCAACTTTACTTGTAAAGTTTGAGCTATTGCCATGGCTTGGTATCAGTCGTCTGTGTGTCGTGTGGAGACGTCCATCAACAATTTCCATTAGCATGGGCTACAGGTCGTACCTTTGGTCGGATCATTATGAAATTTGTCATGGCTGTTGACATTGACATGTAGATGAGAACGAGTCATTTTGGGGTCATTCGGCCAAAAGACATTTAACTTCTTCGCAGTTGAGCTACAGTGTAATGGATTTCTGGGGCACATGCCTACGCAGCATTCCACACCTGCGTCGACTAGCCCTGGTTTTAATTTCAGGTGCCCACAGCCATTATTTCCTGAACATATGTCCATAAATAGTTAGTTGATAGATTCAATATGTTTTTTTTTTCAATATGTTTAAATTGTCCAAAATCACCCAATAAAGTATCTTAAATATTGTTTACATATTTATTTACCAATATCGTAGATTCTATACATCACATACGGAGTTATTAACCCTTTCGACTTAGAAAATTTCAACATTTTTTTTAATTTTGACTTGCCACGTTGTCGGGGGACACTGTGGTCGGCTGAGATTTTATTTACCATGCGTGCGGGCCTGAGAAATGGGAATTTGACTTTGTATGGTCTAATTGCTCCCATTCTTGCACTGAAAGTTACTATGCGGCCACTTTGTACGTTAGGGGCCTGTATTCACATAGGGCCATATTCGACTAATTTGATTCTGAAATAAGCCAAGCCCATAGTGAACTTATACATGTACCCATTATTCTGTTGGATGGCACAGGCCCCAGTGAAAAGACATATATAAAGAGCATACATCTGGTAGGCAAATATGTTCATATTGAACCTAAATATTCACATTTATTTTATTCTAAAATAGGCCCATATTGAGCTTTTTTATTTATTTAATAAAAAAAATTTAAATCAAAGTTTTGAAAACTAACGCCGTTATAACCTCCGCCAGGTTACCATGATTCACCACACCAAATTTGGTTGAAATCCGTCTAGGGGTCTGGGAGAAAAATCAGACAGACGGACAGACAGATCTTATTCTTTTATATATATGTGATATGATGTGATATATTTTATTACACTTGTTCCTAGAATTAGTGTTCTTCATGTTCCATATTTTCAAATCCGTATGGAACACGCGTTCCATACCCGTTCCATACGCATCCCATTGATGTCACATGACGTTCCCCTCGAGTATGACACTGGAGCTATAAATTAAAAGCATCATCACACAAAATAAGCGCGGCTTATATTACAGCGTAATCAGGCGACTGGTCTGTACTTTATATCGAGGGACATGCTAATTATGTCTGTGTATTTAATGCATATTACCAATAGGTAATAGGGCATTTAGTCGATGGGCAATTCTGTATTTGATTATCGCCAAAATTTGTATCAATGTCAATTAATATTGTTTCAACACTTGGGGTTTTTTTTACAAATGATTTTTGTATAGCTAGGGTTCCATTTTCCAGTTATGGTGGCTTCCACTCATCAGACAAAGTATCGGCTGGTGACATCCATATTACTGTACAGGGTCTGTGTATGATTACAGCTTACTGTTTCATATCTGGCTTAGCAGGTGTCTATACAGAGTACATTCTCAAGAGGCAGTACCAGGTGTGTATCTCAACACTTTCTCTTTTACGATTTGGTCTTAGGGCTGCACCGATGTGGAACTTAACGATACAAAGCCCTATGTTTATGTCATGATGCATAAATGCTTGTTGTCATTGATGAATTTGATGTCACTCTTGGAAATAAATGTTGAAAAGCTGAATACTATAACGTTGTTAGATAGCTGTTGATGAGTTTTTGATGTAAAAGTAAGCTTTTCGTAAATCGTGACGCATCACATCAGACATTTATGATAGGATGTGCATTGAAAATTTTGCAATGCATTGAAATCTCAATGAATTGTTGCAGCCCTATTTGGTCTTGCATATCAACTAGGTACATGGTGTCTTGTTAAAATGAGTATAATGAGATCTGTGTTCTTGCCCTGCCACAAACACAAGCCTGATTATAGTGTGTCTGTTATTTGCAGAATGAGGTCTCCAGAGGGTGATTTAGTGATGCTACCCCGTACAGCGGTTTATATCACCAAATTCACCCTCTGGGGACCTCATTCTGCATGGCCTCATCTTCTATGGGAGACATAGACTCAGATTGAAGTTCCCAAATGGAGAATATTGTGATGTACACCCATTGAGAACCTCGATTATACAATGTGTCATCTGCCAATTTGGGGGAAATTATATAGAGATACTAAACTAAAAAATAAATAGAATCTAAGTTTCTATAGAAATTTGATAATAAAGAAACTTTCCAGAGAAACGTGAATTTATTGATGCCAGCCCACTATACTATAATCAGGCTTGCACAAACAGCAGGTTACTAAGGTCTGTCTGCACCAAAACGTATCAAGCACCAAGAACATATCCATGTGTACCATGACTTCATGTTTGTAGGTTGAAATTTTTACAGCCCCTAGCTTGGAAATAACTAAAAATTGTGGTGCTGGGAAACATGACAGACATCATTTGGTTTGTGCCGGTCATTAAAAATTGTGTGCCTGTCACATTTTAGTTTCTTATTTGCATGCTTACCCTGCCCCCTAATAGAGAATGAACTCATGACAGCACTGTGATCTCGGTCTCTAGTGACCAATTTGTGTTATGTTTTGCAGACATAAATTCTGTTCTTTGGCTTCATAACTTGCAAAGTTCAATGGGTGAAACTATAGTTCGTTCGAATCAACTTCTTTAACACTCTCAGTGCCAAGTCCGATTTTTGTATCAACCCATATTTCCTTGATCATTTTTCAAATTTATTGATTATAATAATGTGATACATTGATGGAAAGAGCTCTTAGTGCTTTTTCCATCAATGTATCACATTATTATAATCAATAAATTTGAAAAATGATCAAGGAAATATGGGTTGATACAAAAATCGGACTTGGCACTGAAAGGGTTAAGAAACTATATTATGATTATGAAATTATGATAAACATGGCAGCCCTAAAGTAAACAATGCATTCTTTGCACTTAATCATTTGGCCCCAGTGTTTCTTCTGCATCAATTATACCCAGCTTTCAAAGTAATTGGAGTATATGAGATTTACTTAATCCATCCATGTGGATACTACCCTCTCTTCGACCACCTCCATTAACACATATATTGCCCATTGGTAATTAGATCAATGAAATTTGGTAAGCTTGTTTGCCATCAGTAACACTTTCAAATTTTTTCTATGAAATTTGCATTTTTCATTCTAGACTTATCAATATTTGTTCATCTGGGACTTTGCATCTTCTGTCTGTCTTGTTACAGCCATGGCTTTTCAGGTCATTATAACAAGTTGTGTATTTGTATATATGGGGATGTGGTTGTGTTTCGGTTGGCCCTAAAGCACCTTGTAACTGTTGTGTTAATCATTGATATATATGTGCTTATAGTAAGGTATATCCAAATGTAAAACTGCGACATGCATCTCTGGGAATTTAGGATCGTAGCTTATGCAATGATGTATTCGAAGGTATATCCGAATGTAAAACTGACATGCGTCTCTGGGATTTAGCAACAAAGCCTATGTAATGATGTATTTGATATGAAAGAACAAGCCTCTGCATTCCCAGGGCAGTACCTGCTTCACAATATTCTCTGTGGTCAAGCCTTGAAATAGTGTGTCTGTCATTTGCAGAATAAGGTCCCCAGAGGGTGAATTTAGTGATGCTACCCCGCATAGCGGGCTAGCATCACCAAATTCACCCACTGGGAACCTCATTCTGCTTACACCTCAGCAGAATGAGGTTCACAGAGGGTGAATTTGGTGATGCTAGCCCACTATGTGGGGTAGCATCACTAAATTCACCCTCTGGGGACCTCATTCTGCAAATGACATACACCCTATTTCAAGGCTTGTTCACAATATTCTCTGTGATTGTGGGATATACACTAAATGGTAAATGGTAAATTCAAAGGAGTCTGGGCATGGAGTGAAGGTTTAATGGTTTTTAAATTTGTTGTTGTACATATAAAAGGACTAACACTTGCACTCGGTTGATGTTTTTGTCATGATTAACACTGACACACTGGCCTGGATAGGAAACTTTTCACGGTGGTCAATTCTTGTTGTTAAGTTTTTACTTGTGTCATTTACATTTTGTTGCATGGATTTTCAGTACATTTTCTTGAAGGAGATAACGCATAACACATAATTGATAGCTTATATACTGATATCAGAACTGAAAATATTTTTTTTTAAATTAAATTTCACTATAGAATCACTTCCGGGGTCAACTTTGATAGCATGACTGCGCATGTGTCCACAACAACACCTCATTGTTTTTACTGTAAGCGTTGTGTGAAGACGCTTTTTTATTCTTGTGTGCTCTGCACAATAAATACTTTTCAGAGGCTACGGTTGTAGCGGCTTCTGACTTGTATTTTAGTTGATTCGGACAGTTACTCTTTATGAAGGCAACAACATTTTATTGTAGCTGCTTTCATTATGACGGCTTGCTTGATTTTCATGGCAAAATCTGTGCTGTCCAATAGCGCATCTTGTCACGTTGTGACATATTTTCTGCGCAATTGAACAACATTGGTCGCGACTGCAGTAACCTGATCATGTTGATAACGCCACGCTGGTTGTGGTCAGTTATTTAATGCTCGAGTTCATTGGAACTTCGATTAGTTCAAATCAAATTTGTTTGGCTCACTTCATCGGCTGTTTACCGATCTGGGTCATGCATGCGGTTGCGATTGTAGCGGCCCTGACTTTATAACGCCACGTGTATGTCGATCTTGATATATGTGACCCGCCATATCAAATCCAGTCGGAAGTCGGGATTTTTTTACCCTGTGCCAATGCATTCTCTTATATATGCGAGTCAACCATAGGTCGCCTCGCATATATCAGAGAATGCATTGGCCTAACAATTTTTATCATGTTTTTTAAATAAATGTTTCTTACAATTTTTAGGACATAAAATAAAAAACATCCATTACCCTGCAGGGAGCCCCACACATATATAGAAGCATATAGAAGAGTGTCGTCTGCTCATGTTTGTCTGGGGCTCTGTATGGGTGAAATTATAAAATTGTTAAAGAATACAAGAAAAAATTATTAAAATTGTAAAAAATTGTTAGGCCAATGCATTCTCTTATATATGCGAGGCGACCAAGCTAAATTTGAGAAGAGCACACTTAAATTAAAAATACTTCTTTTTCTATTTTTCTAAAGTGTATACTACTGTATACTCTATATTTGTGATGTGATGCCTCCAAAACAAAATACAAGGCTTGATTCTGCCCTCTTTTAAGGGTTAATTGTGACCCGCCATATCAAATCCAGTTGTAAGTCGGGATTTTTTTTACCCTGTGCCAATGCATTCTCTTATATATGCGAGTCGACCATTGGACTAAACAAATTTTACAATTTTAATAATTTTTTCTTGTATTCTTTAACAATTTTATAATTTCACCCATACAGAGCTCCATACAAACATGAGCAGACGACACTCTTCTATCTGCTTCTATATATGTGTGGGGCTCCCTGCAGGGTAATGGATGTTTTTTATTTTATGTCCTAAAAATAGCAAGAAACATTTTTTTTTTTTTAAATGATAAAAAATTGTTAGGCCAATGCATTCTCTTATATATGCGAGGTGACCTATACTCGCATATATAAGAGAATGCATTGGCACAGGGTAAAACAAATCCCGACTTACGACTGGATTTGATATGGCGGGTCACAATTATGATCAATTTTGACAACGCATTGGGTCTGATCTTGAGGTAGCATTACACGATTTCACGGGTTGTAGGGGGTCTGAAAAATAGAAAAATAAGTATCTGGGGTGCATAACAGCCAGTGTAGCCTGTATTAAATGTGTCATTACTGGTTTGAAGGTTTAATATTTTACAAAACTGGGTAAGTTCTCAAAAAAGTGGAAAATTTTGATACGCAACAGGATTTTCGTATTCAGTGAAGGCCAACTCTGTGTTTATTGGTTACAGGAAAATAGCCCGATTTCTCTCCCCTTAATTCTTTTTTTCTATTTCAAATATTTCTCAGCTCTAACATAGCTCTATCACGTGGAAGAAGCTTATTTACTTACATTCGCTCGGTCATGGTCTGTTTTTGGGTTGAAAATGGTCAATTTGAGTGAAAAAATGGGTAAAATTGAGCGTTTTGTGTGTGCAAACCAAGGGGCATACATGTAACTCAATGACAAATTTTACAAAGAAGCTAAAGTACAGACATGAGTACACCTAAAATTTCTGTAGAAAAAAAAAAAATGCTTGATGGGACCTATGCCAAAGATAATGGCTCAGCATTGATTTGGATTACAGTACCCCTTTCCAAGATTGGCCAAAATTGCTGGAAATCGTGTATTGCTACCTGATGGACACATCCCAATGTTGTATTAATTTGAATCATTGCCAATATTTGGGCACACACATTGTTCGCTAACTCGTCAAGGGACTGAGTTTTATGGAGATTATTCACATCTCTAATGACACAACAAACCAATTGTAATATTTGGTAATACTTTTCGGCACGAGATGGAATCAGATAATGTTTCCGGTGCGCATTTGTGGTTTCGGCATTCTCTTATATATGCGAGGCGACCTATGGTCGACTCGCACATATAAGAGAATGCATTGGCACAGGGCCGTTCTGTTGGGTAAAGGGTCAATATTGAAGCTGCCATGCATGAGAGAAAGGCTATTGATCATTTGATTGCGTTGCCACTGGTCACTCTATTTGGCTGATTTGTGTATTTGCTTACATCCGCAGAAGGATCTCAGCCATCGCGTCTAAATATCACATATGATTCATTGCGGGAAAAGTGCCATGTCAGTTACACATAGGCTGTTGATTGTTTTGGCGATTACTTAAGTTGAAACACACCTTATTTATATGAAAGGTCAGTGAACTCATAGACGGTGATTGGTATTGCCAATGAACCTTGGTCTACAGATGGATTTATTTCTTTATTTGTGATTGCAACAGAAACCCATAGAGGTACACAAGCCTTGAAATAGGGTGTCTGTCATTTGCAGAATGAGGTCCCCAGAGGGTGAATTTGGTGATGCTAGCCCACTATGCGGGGTAGCATCACTAAATTCACCCTCTGGGGACCTCATTCTGCAAATGACACACCCTATTTCAAGGCTTGGAGGTACAGTAGCAGTATACCCAAGCCAATGAACCTTACATGGCTCAAAGCCTTCATCTGTTTCAGATGGATTTGTTAAAAGGGCTTTATTTAGTGATGCCTGTTTGTTATAATTATGATGTCCCAAATTTGTTGAGATGAATTCATGCCTTCTCCATATATATAAATACTAGCAGGTGGACCCGAATTCGTCCGGGCTGTTTCCCCTCTGCTTTTCGGCGATTTGACCTTGAATTGTCCAAAGGTCAGGTGGGGTCACGATTTGACCCGTCCAAAACACTGCCCTGACAAAAGTACCCGTCGAAATCCATCCAGTTTTACCCGATTTGACCTCGAATTGATCATTTTGAAGGTCAAGGTCAGGTCGGGGTCACGACTCGACCCGTCCAAAACACTCAGTGGACAAAAGTAACCCTACGTATAAAATTTCGTCGAAATCCCATCAAAATTCGCGATTTGATCTTGAATTGACCTGATTGAAAGGTCAAGGTCACGTCGCACGGGAAAATGAATAGGCTTATGACACTCCCCATACGAAAGTATCCCCACATACCAAGTTTCATCGAAATCCCGTGATACTCGGGCGTTTGACCTTGAAATGACCCGATTTCAAGGTCACATCGCACGGGCAAATTAAGAGTCTCATGCCACTCCACGACCGAAAGTATCCCCACATACCAAGTTTCATCGAAATCGGCTCGGCCGTTTTGGAGTCCATCGCGAACACACAGACAGACAGACACACACACACACACCCTCACAGATCTTCCAAAATATATAATAGACTAGCCGATGAGCCCGACGTTGTCCGGGCTATTCAAAAACCAAATTTCAAGTCGATAGCTCGGCGACCCGATAAAATTTGTATCCGGGGCAAGATACATTCACATAGCAAATTTCAAGTCGATAGCTCCACCCGTTTCCGAGATCTCGTCTGCGCATGCGCGAAGCTGGCGTCGCACGGGCTCGGCGACCCGATAAAATTCGTATCCGGGGCAAGATACATTCACATACCAAATTTCAAGTCGATAGCTCCCCCCGTTTCCGAGATCTCGTCTGCGCATGCGCGAAGCTGGCGTCGCACGGGCTCGCCAATATGACAATGACGACTGCCTGGTTAAACTACACACACGTACCAAGTTTCGTCCCGATCGGTCGAGAATCGTAGATTTGTATCAATGACAGACAGACATACAGACAGACAGACAAACAGAGGTCTTCAAAATATATATGAGACTAGCCGATGAGCCCGACGTTGTCCGGGCTATTCAAATACCAAATTTCAAGTCGATAGCTCCACCCGTTTCCGAGATCTGGTCTGCGCATGCGCGAAGCTGGCGTCGCACGTGCTCGGCGACCCGATAAAATTCGTATCCGGGGCAAGATACATTCACATAGCAAATTTCAAGTCGATAGCTCCACCCGTTTCCGAGATCTCGTCTGCGCATGCGCGAAGCTGGCGTCGCACGGGCTCGGCGACCCGATAAAATTCGTATCCGGGAAAAGATACATTCACATAGCAAATTTCAAGTCGATAGCTCCACCCGTTTCCGAGATCTCGTCTGCGCATGCGCGAAGCTGGCGTCGCACGGGCTCGGCGACCCGATAAAATTCGTACTCGGGGCAAGATACATTCACATACCATATTTCAAGTCGATAGCTCCACCCGTTTCCGAGATCTCGTCCGCGCATGCGCTGCACGGGCGTCGCACGGGCTCGCCAATACGACAACGACCACACGTACCAAGTTTCGTCCCGATCGGTCGAGAATCGTAGATTTGTATTAAGGACAGACAGACAGACAGACAAACAGACAGAGGTCTTCAAAATATATATGAGACTAGCTGATGTGCCCGACGTTGTCCGGGCTATTCAAAAACCAAATTTCAAGTCAATAGCTCCACCCGTTTCCGAGATCTCTTCTGCGCATGCGCGAAGCTTGCGTCGCCCGGGCTCGGCGACCCGATAAAATTTGTATTCGGGGCAAGATACATTCACATAGCAAATTTCAAGTCGATAGCTCCACCCGTTTCCGAGATCTCATCTGTTGACGACCGCCTGGTCAAACTACACACACGTACCAAGTTTCGTCCCGATCGGTCGAGAATCGTAGATTTGTATAAATGACATACATACAGACAAACATACAGACAAACAGAGGTCTTCAAAATATATATGAGATAAATCTGAAACTTCAGAAATTTCTCATTAGGGCATAAGAAAAGAAAAAAAAATGTTTCTTGTTGAAACACTCATTCAGGCCAGTCATGCTGTGTCACTGTCACACAGCCCTGAACTCATATCCCATACATTCTATAACTCCTTGAAATTGTTGTTTTATCAGCTTTATATGATAAAATTTTAACCATTTATCCATAAATGTATTGCACATCATGGAACCATATTTTATACATTTTCTGTTTGCCATTTAAACCTTCAGTAATTATATTTTCAGTACGTATAGCCTGTTTATCACCCCCAATTTTGACTTTTTATATTTTTCTGGATTTGTAATTTTATGCATTTTAATATTTTAATTAGGTCAGTGACTAGGTACATATTTATGTCTGTTAATGAATTATTATCCATACTTGAACATGCATGTGGTGTATTTTTTCAATGGATTCGCACTCCTGTGTTCACTCACATATATTCAGCATGGTGTGTATAACATGATCGATTATTGTTATTTGAATGTGCTTTCAGCTGTCGTGCTTCAGTATGCATGTGCTGTTCAGATGAGAAGGAAATGTCTTGGTTTGTATCTGTGTTTAGTTGTTTCACCTTCACGCCTTTTTCGTTTCAGTTTTTCAATCTGCAATGCTGTCGTTCATAATGAATTCTAACAAAAACTAACATAGAATATAAGGTGGTGTACACATGGCCTTATAGTTTAACCCTTTTATTGGGGGGGGGGGGGGTGGGGTCCTCAGTGGCTCAGTTTGAGGAAGGAACCAAAATAGCATCGGGAGGGGATGAAATGGAAAGAGTGTTTTTATATTAGCCTAAACCTGCATAATCCAGCATAATCTAGCCTGATCATAGTTACAACTATTGAAATGTGTCATGTGTGCACCACCTTTAAATGTTCTCAATGTTGCTTTGTATTTAAAAAACTTGTTAGGTCAATTTGACAAAGTCAAGTTTGAGCCATCTTGGATTTTACTCTTTTTTATGACTAAATTCTTTGGCACACTCTACAGGCCACATGGTTCATCCGATAGTCACTTAACTTCATATGGATCGCTGGGATGACCACTAGATGGGAGCCATCAATTTTTCTAAATTTCATTAAACAACATGGCCACCAGCAGCCTTCTTGGATACATTTGAATTTATTGTTACACAATCCATGCAGCCAACATTTATAGGAGAAATGTTTTGAAAATTTACAGTCATGTTTAGGACCACTTCTAGATGGGAGTTTCCGAATTTGAATGATATCCAATTAAAAACATGGCTGCTGGCAGCCATCTTGGATTTTACTCTTTGCATCAGTTAATACCTCGGCATGCTCTGTAAACAACCTTTTTCATCTAATTGATCGCATTCTTCATATGACTTTTTGAGTTAACCTCTGGGATTACTTAAATATTAAAACTGTCTGCATTCCTTATCGCTATATTAACTTTAATGTATGACTTTATCCGCTCTCCAAGTTAAGCTACAGTGTCATTGACACTTTCATTTGTTACAGGTACATATCATATAGCTCAGACCTTATAGCCTTAGTAGTATGTGCTTAATGCAATTCTTGTGTAATCTTGTTTTAGTCACAGCAAATTATGCAACTACAGTAATGCCCTAAGTTATCAACTCCTTAAACACAGCAGAATTATGGGTAACTTTTCAGGATTTAGTCGGAAATATGGCTTGTTGCCATTCATCGGAAAGCTCTTTCCGACTAAATCCTGAAAAGTTACCCATAATTCTGCTGTGTTTAAGGAGTCGATTACTTAGGGGATTACTGTATGCACGCGCTGAAACTTCTCATTTCACCTTCACCTCTCTCTATTTCACCTTCACCTCTCTCTATTTCACCTTCACTCTCTCTATTTCACCTTCACCTCTCTCTATTTCACCTTCACTCTCTCTATTTCTTTGTTCACCTCTCACCTCTTGTTGTTGTATTTGTCACCTCGTATATCATTAACTTATATTACAATGGAGCTCTCTTTGAGAGTGGATATCCCTTCTTTACTAAATGTGTTCCCACAACCAGTCATAAAAGTATATATTGGATTATTAAGGTGTATTATTAATTTGGAGGGGTGCAGGATACATATAAAACAGACGACAGACAGAAACATTGATAGAAGGATTTCTATTCATTGGTTGGAAATATTCAGATAATTAGTTCAACAATCGATATATGGTTGTTTGTTGAACTTATTATCTGAACATTTCCTAAGGGAACTAATCATCAATGAGTATATAGTAAAAAATGGGTTAACCGATAACTGTTCATTATTCTGATAGAAATTTATAGAAAGAATAATTTAATGTTGTCAAATAAAGACCACCTGTGCACCATATGTGCAAGCCTTGAAATAGTGTGTCTGTCATTTGCAGATGAGGTCCCCAGAGGGTGAATTAGTGATGCTACCCCGCATAGCGGGCTAGCATCACCAAATTCCCCCTCTGTGGACATCATTCTGCTTACACCTCAGCAGAATGAGGTTCCCAGAGGGTGAATTTGGTGATGCTAGCCCGCTATGCGGGGTAGCATCACTAAATTCACCCTCTGGGGACCTCATTCTGCAAATGACAGGCACACTATTTCAAGGCTTGCATACATGTATGTGGTGTGGTGCACTTATTTATTATTTATTTTAAGCACTGCTCTGTAATGATATTGCTGTCATGCATTCGTAATTTTATTATTAATTTAATTTTGGTTATTTTTTTATTCTTATTCACAGTTTATCGTACAACTCTTTAGCTCAACTTGACGAAGTCATGGGTTGGTATCTGTCATCCATCCATCCTTCTGTGCATTTGTCCATCCATCAACAATTTCCGTTATCACACCCTACAGGTCGTATCTATCATCCGATCGTCACCAAACTTCATATGAATCTTCAGGGTGACCTCTAAATGGGAGGCATCATTTTTTCCTAAATTTGTAATAAACATGGCTGACAGCAGCCATCTTGGATTTCAAATTTGAATCCATCGTCACACCCTGCAGCCCGCATTTATTGGAGAATTCTTTCGAAAATTTACAGGCATGTTTAGGATCACTTCTAGATGGGAGTTATCAAATGTGAACGATTTTTGATGAAAAACATGGCCACCAGCAGCCGTATTGGATTTTACTCTTTGCATGACTAAATCCTTCTGCACACCCTACAAACGACATCCCTCATCTGATCATCACCAGACTTCATATGGATCTTCGGTGTGACCACTAGATTGGAGCCATCAAATTTTTCCGAATTTTGTTGAAAAAACATGGCCGCGTGCAACCATCTTGGATTTTAAGTTATAAATATCTCTTCATGTTCACATCTAGTATTACTTAGACATTTAAGTTTCCGCATTCCTAATCACTCGATTGACTGTAACAGATGAAATTATCCCTTCTCCAAGTTGAGCTACAGTGTCAAGCTACAGTGTCATTGACACTTTCATTTCATTATTTGGTTTACAAATAATTCTTCGTATAGCTTGTGTCAAAGTAAATTAAAGATAAATATGCAATACTAAATTACTTCTAACAATCAGTAATAAACACCTGAAAGTGAAAAAATAAAATTCAAAAGGTGAAATATTATTTCATTGTTCTTTGTCAATAAAATCATGGTGGTAATATTTATATTTATAATAACATTACACAGAATTGCTTTTGACAATAAATACCTTGTAGATACAATCCATTTGCAATACAGAATTCTTTAGAGTTAAACCAACAAAGTTCATGAATTAGAAACAATATACAAAGTGAATGATGCATCTTTTATCCATCAATACTAGTAACTATACAATCATTGCCTGACATGAGTACACCAAATGGACTACCCAAGACCAATAACTGAAAGGTGCTAATTTTTCGTTTTGATTTTGATTGAAACGTGTGGCCTTATTAGCTCAACTTTACTTTGTAAAGTTTGAGCTATTGCCATGGCTTGGTATCCGTCGTGCGTGTGTGTGTGCGTGTGTGCGTGTTTCGTCAACAATTTCCTTTAGCACGGGCTACAGTTCGTACCTTTGATCCGATTATTATGAAATTTGTCATGGATGTTGACATTGACATGTAGATGGGAACGAGTCATTTTGGGGTCATTTGTAAAAAAAACATGGCCGCCAGTGGCCATCATGGATTTCAAAATTCAATCCATTAGCACGGGCTACAGGCCGTACTGTTTGTCTTATTGTCATGAAATTTGTCATGGATGTTAATATTGACATGTAGATGGGAACGAGTAATTTTGGGGTCATTCGGCCAAAAAACATGGCCACTGGCAGCCATCTTAGATTTTACTCTTTGCATGACTAAATCCTTTGACACGGGCTACAGGTTGTACATTTGGTCTGATCATCATAAAATTTGTCATGGATGTTAACAATGACATGCAGATGGGAACGAGTCATTTTTGGGTCATTCGGGCAAAAAACATGGCCGCCAGCAGCCATCTTGGATTTTACTCTTTGTATGACTAAATCCTTTAGCACGGGCTACAGGTCGTACCTTTAGTCTGATCATCATGAAATTTGTCATCGCTGTTGAAATTGGAATGTAGATGGGAACGAGTCATTTTGGGGTCATACGGACAAAAAACATGGCCGTCAGTGGCCATCTTTGATTTCAAAATTTAATCCATTAGCACGGGCCACAGGTCGTACTGTTTGTCTGATCATCATGAAATTTGTCATGGATGTTAACATTGACATGTAGATGGGAACGAGTAATTTTGGGGTCATTCGGCCAAAAAACATGGCCGCCAACAGCCATCATGGATTTTACTCTTTGTATGACTAAATCCTTTAGCACAAGCTACAGGTCGTACCTTTAGTCTGATCATCATGAAAGTTGTCATGGATGTTAATATTGACATGTAGATGGGAACAGGTAATTTTGGGGTCATTCGGCCCAAAAACATGGCCGCCAGCAGCCATCTTGGATTTTACTCTTTGTATGACTAAATTCTTTAGCACGGGCTACAGGTCCTACTTTTAGTCTGATCATCATAAAATTTGTCAAGAATGTTAATAATGACATGTAGATGGGAACGAGTCATTTTGGGGTCATTCGGCCAAAAAACATGGCCGCCAGCAGCCATCTTGGATTTTACTCTTTGTATGACTAAATCCTTTAGCACGGGCTACAGGTCGTACCTTTAGTCTGATCATCATAAAATTTGTCATGGCTGTTGAAATTGGAATGTAGATGGGAACGAGTCATTTTGGGGTCATTCGGACAAAAAACATGGCAGCCAGCGGCCATTTTGGATTTCAAAATTTAATCCATTAGCACGGGCCACAGGTCGTACTGTTCGTCTGATCATCATGAAATTTGTCATGGATGATAATATTGACATGTAGATGGGAACGAGTAATTTTGGGGTCAATCGGCCAAAAAAACATGGCCGCCAGCAGCCATCTTGGATTTTACTCTTTGTATGACTAAATTCTTTAGCACGGGCTGCAGGTCGTACCTTTAGTCTGATCATCATAAAATTTGTCATGGATGTTAACAATGACATTTAGATGGGAACGAGTCATTTTGGGGTCATTCGGCCAAAAAACATGGCCGCCAGCAGCCATCTTGGATTTTACTCTTTGTATGACTAAATTCTTTAGCATGGGCTACAGGTCGTACCTTTAGTCTGATCGTCATAAAATTTGTCATGGATGTTAACAATGACATGTAGATGGGAACGAGTAATTTTGGGGTCATTCGGCCGAAAACATGGCCGCCAGCAGCCATCTTGGATTTTACTTTTCTCTTCATGTCTATAAACTAGTATTAGACATTCAAATTTCCACATTCCTAATTGCTCCATTGACTGTAATACAATAAATTATTCCCTTTCCAAGTTGAGCTACAGTGTCATTGACACTTTCATTGTGTGACGTCATAGGCAGAAGACTGCTATATTACATTAGTCCAAGACGAAATTGTTACACAAAAGCATGTGTGTTTTCTAAAGACTGGTATTTTGACCTTCCAGTTCTCGTAATCTGTCTTAATTTGTGACGAGTCATGATTTCTCTGACTGATAGTATTCCCTGTCAGAGATATTAAATACTTCATCGCAGGCCTTCGTAGACTAGTGTATTTGGAATACAGAAATGCTCTAATTAATCGACCTCTTAATCACAGCAGAATTATGGGTAACTTTTCAGGATTTAGTCGGAAATATGGCTTGTTGCATTCATCGGAAAGCTTTCAGGGAGAGCTTTCCGATGAATGGCAACAAGCCATATTTCCGACTAAATCCTGAAAAGTTACCCATAATTCTGCTGTGGTTAAGAGGTCGATTAATTAGAGCATTACTGTATAGATTCACACAAGTTTGTCATAATGGACAAGCTCTTCTCTTCAGAGATCCTTCAGCAATGTTGTCCTAAATAGCTTGCTGCCAATTATTTTGTTTTTATTTTAATGGTTGACAGATATGCATACAACTATTGAAATTCTAGCGTATTCACATAGGAGTGTAATAAATAGAGAAAAATCAATTGGGTTTTTATGATTACGTGAAATAATTCATAAGGAGAGCCGAGCTTGATAAAACCAGGGTGAGCAGAGCCAATGAGGGTTTTACCAACAGGACCAGTTCCCCGAGTGAATTATGTACCGTAATAATCGAAACCAATTGATTAATATGAATCGTACGTGACACGTAGTGGAGCAGCCACATGTGCTGTACCTCAACTTTGCCTTTTATCGGCGACATAGCGCTAAGAATAATTTATGTAACATCACGCAGTGATCATGACGGAGATGACATGCCAACTTGACAAGAAGTGTCGTGGATTGTGCAATCTTGTCTGGATTCTGGTCCATAAATCCAAAATGACATCAGAAACCGTGTCATGACGTCTTCATTTTTTGTTTTCATTAAGCTAACCAAAGAAATTGGTCTAATTGAAATTAATAGACCTAAATCACGTGTGAATT
Organism: Siphonodentalium dalli; assembly: GCA_032622095.1. Taxonomy (NCBI): domain Eukaryota; kingdom Metazoa; phylum Mollusca; class Scaphopoda; order Gadilida; family Siphonodentaliidae; genus Siphonodentalium; species Siphonodentalium dalli. The sequence goes on from CP136063.1 coordinate 261,983,743, forward strand.
CTTCGTAACTTGTAAATTAGTTACTTTCATTTTCATCGCGATACTTCATTCCCAATTCCGCGTTTTTTTGCAATATCCACACTGTTGCTAACCGGAAGTCACGTGATAATTTCTCCAAAATCCATACCCGCGATCTAAAAAATCACTGATGGATATAGAAAAATATATATGACGTCATTCACCTGCCTAAGGTATAAGCACCCTTGGTGGTTGCTATTATGTTTGTTACACACGTTCCACCACTAAACTGCGGTAATTCTAAAGATAATATGTGACAAAATAGTACCTGAGCAGCTGATTGTGTTTGCTCACCGGGGACGTAATTCACAGGTGTTACATTATCATTTTTAATTCACGGCTAAGTGTGTAATAAAACAAACTAAACAGAAGTATTTCTTCCCATATAATTGTATAACCCTTAGAATGGCAGGAGCTGTGCTGATGCAGCATTAAAGATCCTGTGCCAGTGCATTCTCTTATAATTGCGAGTCTCCCATAGGGAGCCTCACATATATGCTTACAAGGTCAAGGTAAATATTGTTAGGCCAATGCATTCTCTTATATATGCGAGGCTCCCTATGTGAGACTCGCATATATAAAAGTGTGCATTGGCACAGGGTTTCACAAAATTTCAGGAAGCTCCAGTCATGGAGGGGGTAATGGAAAAGAATGGGAAGCAAAAACGAGACTCTGCCTTCAACTAATTTCCCCACATGCTTCATTTTGTAATCAGCTAACTTCCTGTCCTGTCATAATGATGTCTTACCTCTTGTGTAATTTAAAACATTTTTATCATTATTTATTCTTTTCTGTCTACCAAATATCTTGCATCTTGATTATTATTTACAGATACACAACATTACCCATGTTAAGTTACTATTTACATCAATATGATACTCGTCAACGTTTTTTCATAACTTATTGTTTTGACATGCTTTCTCGTTCATCTCCATCTGAGTAGTTCTTTACCAGATTAAGCTAATATTACAGTAATGCTCTAATTAATCGACCTCTTAACCACAGCAGAATTATGGGTAACTTTTCAGGATTTAGTCGGAAATATGGCTTGTTGCCTTTCATTGGAAAGCTCTTGCCGAGCTTTCCGATGAATGGCAACAAGCCATATTTCCAACTAAATCCTGAAAAGTTACCCATAATTCTGCTGTGGTTAAGAAGTCGATTAATTAGAGCATTACTGTATCTTGCATCTTGATTATTATTTACAGATACACAGTCATTACCTAGATTAAGTTAGTATTTACACCAATATGATACACGTCAACGTTTTTTCATAGTTTATCGTTTTGACATGCTTTCTCGTTCATTTCCATCTGAGTGGTTCTTTACCAGATTAAGCAATTGTTACATCAGCGAATAGTTAATGTGATTCCTTGAATGAATCTAATTAGGAGATAAATGTACTTTGTTAACAGAATTGGATATTCGAGGATTCGAGCATGAAAATAGTTTGAACAAGTCGGCTTGATATCCGATATACAGTAATGCCCTAAATAATCGACTCCTTAACCACAGCAAAATTATGGGTAACTTTTCAAGATTTAGTCGGAAATATAGCTTGTTGCCATTCATCCGAAAGCTCTCAGTAATTCTGCCGTGATTATTTAGGGAATTACTATAACAGGGTATGTTTATCTCCATTGTAATTCAATTCAATCCACCAAAAATATTTAAAGAAACCGTACCAGATGTTCTTTTATTGGCATAACATGCCATGAAGTGAGATATCCTTTTTTGGTGATCAAATCTCTGGGTAAGTTCCATGGGTTTACTCGGAACAGCACTCGAACAATTTCCTGTCAGCGGTATCTATAGTAAACGTCTGTGCTCAATTCAAAAAATTTTAACAGATAAGCGGCCGATGCTGGTGAATCAAAAACTAAAGTTAGCAACTCTCAACCAATCAGAGTGTGTGTTTTGGAGTCAAATATTCAACTTGAATTACAATTTATATTAATGTACATGTATACAATGTATGTTAAGAAATTGGGCTGAAGTGATTATTATATATTTGCAGTTGGATGCATGGATGGAGAACTCCCTCCCAGCTGCTATAGGGTCCCCCTCCCCAACACCTAGCAGAAACCCTGCATAGTTTATTATATTTATCATTTGGTAACACTTTTTGTTTTTCCCTTTTAGTCTTCTCTGCACCTACAGAACATCCTACTCTATATGTTTGGTATATCGCTGAATGGAGGAGTTGTTGCATTCCATTTGTTCAGAAAAGAAGGAGGTTAGTTTCATATTATTCCAGTTATTAACCCTTCCATGATTGTAGCTTTCTGAAATTTTGCGAAAACCCTGTACCAATGCATTCTCTTATATATGCGAGTCTCCCAAATGGAGCCTCACATATATAAGAGAATGCATTGGCCTAACAATATTTTACAATTTTAATAATTTTTTCTTGTATTCTTTAACAATTTTATAATTTCACCCATACAGAGCCCCAGACAAACATGAGCAGACGACACTCTTCTATGTGCTTCTATATATGTGTGGGGCTCCCTGCAGGGTAATGGATTTTTTTTATTTTATGTCCTAAAAATTGTAAGAAACATTTATTTTAAAAAAATGATTAAAAATTGTTAGGCCAATGCATTCTCTTATATATGCGAGGCGACCTATGGTCGACTCGCATATATAAAGAGAATGCATTGGCACAGGGTAAAAAAAATCCCGACTTGCAGGTAATAAGTTCGACATTGGTATAAATGAGATATTGTTATACTATTAATTATTAATGATGTCAAATCCTAACAACTAAAATTTTATTGACATAAATACAACTAAAATTTTATTGACATATTAAATACAAGTAAAATTTTCCTTCACTTCGCAGCCAGTCACCATCTTTTATCAACTGAAAAACAGAAATGTGATGACACACACACTTAATTACCATTTAAAGATGCATTATCCGAATTAACACTCCAAAATTACTATTTGGCTTCGGGGGTAAAAAATATATGATTCGAGTCAAGGATCCCACCCATCGATTCAAAACTCAGAGTTATCAGATATCCATTTTTTAAATCTATTATTTTTCACCACCGGTACTTTTTGGCGGCCGGGCAAGTCTTGGACCAAATTGCCAATTAAGATGGATAACTCTAAAATCAAGTGGCTTTGGATGTTAGATATTTGACAATCCGGCCAAATTTTGATGAACACAATGTTGATAAACAACAGGTTTTTGGACAATTTTATACTACAGTTGACAGTGGTTAGCATTATTTTTGGGCAATTAATTGATTCTGATAATATGGGGACCATCGAATCAGAATGAGTACCTTTAAGCTATACATTACTGAAAATAGAATCTCTCCATTGTGTACATTAACGTATACAACTTACTGTACATTCAGTACTCCAGATGTACAGCATACATATAATAAAACCCGGCATATTCACAATAAAATCCAAACAGATTTTTTTGCTGAGAATCAGTAAAAGCCGATGTTCAGCCCCGATGTACGATTGTTAACACTTTGAGTGCCAGGTCGATTTTTGTATCAACCCATATACCCTGTGCCAATGCATTCTCTTATATATGCGAGTCAACCATAGGTCGCCTCGCATATATAAGAGAATGCATTGGCCTAACCCTTTTTTTTTTTTTCTTTTTTTTTTTTCCTTTTTTTTTTACAATTTTAATAATTTATTCTTATATTCTTTAACAGACTTATTTTGTAGGTTTAGGGCCGATGAGATCGGCCCCTGGCACTCAAAGGGTTAACTTAACAGACAATCTATTTTATTTCAGATAGAATGGGATTTCATATCTTCCAAGGTTATAGTGTGTATACATGGATCATTATTGTGTCTCAGGTATGTAATGGTCATTGCAAATGGTATGCACTAGCCAAGCCTTGAAATAGTGTGTCTGTCATTTGCAGAATAAGGTCCCCAGAAGGTGAATTTAGTGATGCTACCCCGCATAGCGGGCTAGCATCACCAAATTCATCCTCTGGGGACCTCATTCTGCTTACACTTCAGCAGAATGAGGTTCCCAGAGGGTGAATTTGGTGATGCTAGCCCGCTATGCGGGGTAGCATCACTAAATTCACCCTCTGGGAACCTCATTCTGCAAATGACAGACACACTATTTCAAGGCTTGGCACTAGCTCCATTATGTTATTATTATGTATGTGATGCATATATTGACGTTGACACCTCCAATACTACGGTGGCCTATATCCACTATGGAGGTGGTGTGTTAGGTCTGTATTGAAACGCATAACTAAAAATGAGAACTGTTTTGTGCAATAAAATGGTGCCTACGTGAAGAGGAGATATTGCTTACCATGTTGTCAAACCTGGTCGGTGAGTAGAGAAACTCAAGACTACAAAAACTTCTTTTTGGGTTCCGTCCGTCCGTCCCGAATTTGTAAGAGTCATAACTTGAACAAATGTCAACGGATTTCAAAGAGTTTTGGTATATGAGTTCACCTGACCATTACTTAGAATGATTTCGCAAGCCAGGTTCGGCCGGATATTTTTACCGGAGTTATTGGACTTTGTTTATTATTTTTGTCGAATTTACCAAATAGCAAATAGACGATGTCACAGAGCTCATTTCCACAAATCTCAACAGATTTCAAAGATATTTGGTATATGAGTTCACCTGACCATTACCTAGAATGAGTTCGCAAGCCAGGTCCGGCGAGATATTTTTACAGGAGTTCTTGGACTTTGTTTATTATTTTTGTTGAATTTACCAAATAGCAAATAGACGACGTCACAGGGCTCATTTCCACAAATCTCAACGGATTTGAAAGATATTTGGTATATGAGTTCACTTAACCAGTATCTAGAACGAGTTCGCAAACCAGGTCCGACCGTATATTTTAAGCAGAGTTATTGGAATTTGTTTATTATTTTTGGTGCAAATAGACGACGTCACAGGGCTCATTTCCACAAATGTCAACGGATTTCAAAGATTTTTGGTATATGAGTTCACATGGCCAGTATCTAAAACGAGTTCGCAAACCAGGTCCGGCCGGATATTTTTAGCAGAGTTATTGGAATTTGTTTACTATTTTTGGTGCAAATGGACGACGTCACATGGCTAATTTCCACAAATGTCAGTACCTAAAATGAGTTCGCAAGCCAGGCTTTTTGACAAAATCCCACCTCTTGTTAAGCACATACTGAGAACGCAAACATTATTGAGAATGCACTTCCCCAACTGCACAATTCGGTGCGGGATACCGTCGTCTGCGACTGCTTGTATATCCTAACATGTGCATTTGTTTCCGGAAAATCATTTATAGACCAAAATAACCTGGGGATTACCCCAATTTCACATGACCTGATTACCAAACCAAACAACAGCAAAATATTAGAGACATATTATGGACTAGTTTGGTTGCGTGAAACTGATAAGTTAGTACTCATGTGCTATGCCAACTGTGGGAATGTAGCATTCTACTAACATCGCCGAAAAGCTCAAAGAAATCGACCACACCACTCCATAGATATCACCGTATGATTGTAGGTTATAATTTAGAAATAACATTATCACATTATGAAAATTTCCTCAAGAATATACTAATAATGATGATATGAATGTGATATTATTCAATAAACATGCTTTGTCCAATACGATAGGCATCACAGATTTTGCTCATGATATTATTATTATCATGATTCAATTTAGACTCACAAAATTATTGCAATTTTAACCTGCAGTGATGAATAGTGGCTTGTATTCAAGCCTTGAATTAGGGTGTCTGTCATTTGCAGAATGAGGTCCCCAGAGGGTGAATTTAGTGATGCTACCCCGCATAGTGGGCTAGCATCAATAAATTCGCCCTCTGGGAACTCATTCTGCTGAGGTGTAAGCAGAATGAGGTCCCCAGAGGGTGAATTTGGTGATGCTAGCCTGCTATGCGGGGTAGCATCACTAAATTCACCCTCTGGGGACCTCATTCTGCAAATGACAGACACACTATTTCAAGGCTTGTACATAAGCTTATATAATCACACTTAAATAATTGAATTTAGCCTTTATTTGGACACTATTTTCTAGTTTTTAATGCTAGAATTACCACTCACTGCTGCTAATGAACTGTACATGTAGTCAACAAATATATCTTCAATATGTTGTAATACACTCATCGGGATACATCTGTTAACCCTTTACCCAACAAACCGGCCAAAACCGGTCAAATAAAGCTTCAACAGCCTAAAATATCTTCGGTCTGTCTCAATAAAACCATACAAATATGGATATCATTGGAACCGGCTCATTGACCACATTGTGATAGTTACAGTTATGCGCTGTGCCAATGCATTCTCTTATATATGCGAGTCGACCATAGGTCGCCTCGCATATATAAGAGAATGCATTGGCCTAAAAAAAAAAATTTTAATGTGTTAAGCCAATGCATTCTCTTATATATGCGAGGCGACCTATGGTCGACTCGCATATATAAGAGAATGCATTGGCACAGGGCCGTTCTGTTGGGTAAAGGGTTAAAACGTATTATGGTACAATTAATCATTGCACCACCACCCACTTCTGGTTATATTTATAAATAGTGTGATGTCACTGGCATTTATTTTTAGCTCAAACTTCATATGGAACTTCGGTGTGACCCCTAGATGGGAGCCATCAATTTTTCCAAAATTCATTAAAAAATATGGTGGCCATCTTGGATTTTTGCTCTTTAAATCCTTTGGCACACCCTACGTGGGCACCTGGAGCCATCTTGGATTTCAAATTTGAATGGATCGGCACACCCTGCAGCCCACATTTAGTGGAGAAATGTTTGAAATGAAATTAATATCATTTACATAACACGATCCATTTACTAAAACTTTTTTACTTTCCTTCTATATCCTATTGACTGCTCAGCATAAAATTGTTAACCCCTCCCCATGTTGAGCTACAGTGTCATTGACACTTCCATTTTATTTTACAGGCTGCGAATGGTCTGATTATGTCAGCTGTGATGAAACACGCCAGCAATATAACGAGGCTGTTTGTGATATCGTGTGCCATGCTCGTTACCACAGTATTATCTATCCTCATCTTCCACCTCCAACCTAACTTTTTTTTCGGAGTCGCCCTTGTTCTTGTCTTCATTGCATTGTACTTATATCATCGAAAATAAATCACTCTATGTTTTCATTGCATTGTACTTATATCATCGAAAATAAATCACTCTATGTTTTCCATTTTTCTGGCTTTTAAGTGCAGCCAGAAAGTATGACTGAAGGGGCCAGATTATTAAGTTTTTTCAGAGTTACTGATTTTGTGATGAAAACCAGTTTGCTAGACTAAGTATAATGTATACACAAAACTGCACTTGTGTGTTTTTGGCCATCAATGTATGGCACAACTGTGATGGCGTTAGGATAGTACTAGAGTGTTGCTTGAGACGTTATTAAATTTACAAATGCTATCTTCAGCCTGCCTGTATGTATGCGTGTGTGAATATATGAATAAAATAATTAGAATAACATCTTTTTAACCCTTTCAGTGCCAAGTCCGATTTTTGTATCAACCCATATTTCCTTGATAATTTTTCAAATTTATTGATTATAATATAATAATGTGATACATTGATGGAAAGAGATCTTAGAGCTCTTTCCATCAATGTATCACATTATTATAATCAATAAATTTGAAAAATTATCAAGGAAATATGGGTCGATACAAAAATCGGACTTGGCACTGAAAGGGTTAATACATCATTACAGCAGCAGAGAATGTCAATTATATACTGGAAGTACATGTGAACCATATATGGCAGAAAAAGGTAGATGTCACATGAATTGAACATATGCTTCTGGGAAAGTATGTGTATTTAGCACTGTTTTGTCACATGAATTGATCATATTCTACTGGGAGAGCATGTGTATTTAGCACTGTTTTGTCACATGAATTGATCATATTCTACTGGGAGAGCATGTGTATTTAGTACTGTTTTGCGAAATTTTCACTGTTATTCTGATCATTTAGTGTCTTGTTGACTCTTGAAGTATGATCAAGCTGAGGGACTGTTGTTTTACTTAAACTTATTACTTGGAACTATTATACCTACTTTCTCTGGTGACAATTGCATGACCAATAATGTCATTTAAAATATAACATTCTCTCAGAAAATGGAACTAACATCCAAATAATCCAAATAATTACTGGTAACTAGTCATTGATTAACCCTTTCAGTGCCAAGTCCGATTTTGTATCAACCCATATTTCCTTGATCATTTTTCAAATTTATATAATAATGTGATACATTGATGGAAAGAGCTCTTAATGCATTCTCTTATATATGCGAGGCGACCTATGGTCGACTCGCATAATTATATAAGAGAATGCATTAAGAGCTCTTTCCGTCAATGTATCACATTATTATAATCAATAAATTTGAAAAATGATCAAGGAAATATGGGTTGAGAAAAAAATCGGACTTGGCACTGAAAGGGTTAATTGGCGCAATTAATCAATTAGGAAAATAGACAATCATTGCAGCCTATTCGTTGGCTAGACATTGAGATGATATAAGACGGCAGGTAGTGGTATATAGGAGAATGCACTGGCACAGGGTTCTTAATGCTGCACCAGTGCAGCTCCCATCATGAAATGGTTAAATATCTGGTTGTCAAAACCTAGTAACCTGGCCCTTTTAGCATAAGTGTGCCACGTTATGAGTTCCACTCATGTTAGTCACATGCACAGGGTAATATCCCATTAGGCCAAATAAATAAAATACTGTGTTCTCAGGCACCACTCTCATTACATAAAGAGTGCCTCATAATAAACCAGGTTTCAGATTCCGTCTACTGGATAGCAAAAGCCATGTCATGGATGGCAAACAGTGATACACACAAAATAGGTATTGGAGATTCAACTTAGTAATTGACATTAAGTATATCTTTTCTGCTGTAGCAGATATATATATATATGCCATTTCAAATAAATTGATTTATTTCTGATAGTAATGACGAAAACACTTGAAATGTTTTGATTTAGCATCTATGACAGATAACGATGTCAACTGAGTTATTTTTATGCAAAACCACATCGATCACACAACAAATTACTTTTTATTTGATATTTTGTTGAATGAATTGCAAGCTAATTTGGTTTATAATCACCATGCAGGTTCCAAATTTTTTTTCTCAAAAACACTTGAAAAGTTTTGATTTAGCGTGTATGAATAAATATGCCTATTTTGAAACACTGAATCGTTGAGGATGTAATGCTTTGTAGTGACGGATAACGATGTCAACTGAGTTATTTTTATGCAAAACCGCATAGATCAAACAAAGTACCTTCTATTTGATATTCTGTTGAATGATTTGTAAGCTAATTTGGTTTATAACCACCATGAAGGTTCCAAAATTTGTTTTCACGGCTTGCTGTGTTCTCTGGGTCACATATCATCTCGTCCTCTGGACTCTCGTATATAATGCCCCAAAAATGTAGCCTGCTTTGAATGCAGATATCAGAAAACCACACAGGGGTGATAAGCTATGTACGTGTATATATATCTTTAAATTAAAGAGACCCATGGCACTCGCAGTGGGTGAATGTGGAAAACTTTTAAGTCTGTTAAAACATCAACAGATTCACCACCTTGAAGAACATGGTGATATAGATCAACTATGTTCTTATATTAATTATTTATAGCTCTCCGATAACGCAATTTCGCTTGTTGAAACCTCTGTTTTGTAAACAAACCTGTAACATTGATTTGACGACAAACATTGCTAATAGGGTAGTAAGTTCAAAAATATTGATGGTAGTGTTGATATTTGATTTTCAGATTAATTTCAATGTTTAATGTCAAGTTAACTTTAGTATCTTGTTGAACTAACTGGACTTTGGTCGTTAATGCCACTTTAACAGTAATGTTAACGTAACAACGGTTTCAATTTGTGAAATATCTTTATTGGAGGGTTATCAATTAAAATAAGAACAAAGTCAATCTATTTTTTCATGTAATTGTTGGTGATAGTTGTTTTACACACTTTTATGTTATTTTACACGAACCCACTTCAAAAGCCTTGAGTGTCTTTAACCCTTTCAGTGCCAGGGGCCGATCTCTTTGGCCCTAATTTACGGTCTGTAAAATCGGCCCTAAAATTTTTTTTTAAAAAAATAAAAAATTTTTTTTTTTTTTTTTTTGGGGTTGAATTTTAGCTATAGCGAATTTAAAAACAAACTGGATAAAACCTTAGGGGCATGCTATAACTCAAAACTATCACCAAGTATTCATACTAATAATTTTGATGCCCATGAAAAACGTACGATTCCCTGGCACTAAACCTACAAAATAAGTCTGTTAAAGAATATAAAAAAAAAATTATTAAAATTGTAAAAAATAATAACAAATGATGAAAAATTGTTAGGCCAATGCATTCTCTTATATATGCGAGGCGACCTATGGTCGACTCGCATATATAAGAGAATGCATTGGCACAGGGTATCTCTTTTTAATTTTACTTAAATAATTGCCTGTGAACACAGATATTTAATAGTGTTTTAGATGAATATGTTATGTTGTGTATTGGTGCATTATTTTGAAATTGGAATTTAATAAACACCACTATTAGGTGTTAAGATGGCTGCATTGCATCCCTCATGTTGTACTGGTATCTGCTAGCACACCTATTAAACGGAGACACTATATATTTCAATGCAACACAGACACTATATTTTTCAATGCAACACAAGCACCCACGCATAGTTGCATACCTTATATGGCAAGGAACCATATGTGCCATGATGTTTCCATAGTGATTCTTGTTTTAATTGATAAAATATGGTGGCTTAGTCTGAAATGTACAGAAAACTTGACTTGTATTGGTGAGCATAAAGATTTAAATGTTGATATTTGCAAGCCTTGAAATAGTGTGTCTGTCATTTGCAGAATGAGGTTCCCAGAGGGTGAATTTAGTTATGCTACCTGCATAGCGGGCTAGCATCACCAAATTCACCCTCTGGGAACCTCATTCTGCTGAGGTGTAAGCAGAATGAGTTCCCCAGAGGGTGAATTTGGTGATGCTAGCCCGCTATGCAGGGTAGCATCACTAAATTCACCCTCTGGGGACATCATTCTGCAAATGACAGACACACTATTTCAAGGCTTGTTGGTATTATCATAGAATTTGTAATACCCCGCTATAGATTGGTCTGCAATATTGCATTTTTCCAATATTGTAAAAGCTACAATCGGAAGCAACTAAAATTGATAATGCACCACACCTTTAGTGTAAACATATTTTTATTTCCAAATCCAACATAATATAATATACAGATGGTACATATATGTAAAAATAGAAGAGATAATGTATGGAAATGAGGATCAGACAACAAGCCCGAGGGCTTATATGAAGTCTTCTCCTCTTTGGCGACATGCCCCTTCCCAATAAGTGAGGGAGGGGTATCGATCAGACGGGAAAGGATAGAAATATTTTTTTATTAGGAGAAATGGAGATATAACTAAGTTTGAGTTAAGGATGGAGACGGGGAGAAGATAGTGTTAGGGATAGCAAGAGGCAGGGAGAGTGAGAGAGGGTGAGAAAGTAAAAGACAGGAGGGGGACAGAGTTTTCAATAATTGAGTTGTTGCGTGATAAAAATGATGCTCGTCTATATTAATATGCATGCGTCAGGCTCCATGGGAGGTGGTCAATCGCAATGGCCAATTCCTATCACACCTTTGTGAATGGTATAACACATACAATGCATCTTGCCATCGCAACACACCCAAGCCTGATTATGATTTTCCAAACGGTTTAGTTCAAAATGACCTACACTATTATGATTCGGTAGATCATTCTGAAATTGAGTTGGTCAAAATAGTAGGAAGCGAAAGAAATTCTAAATATAAATTTGTCACTTTAATATATGTCTTTTTAAAGTATTTACTCTCACAGTGTTTAGCAATCAAATGTGGGCAATTTTGCCCATAACCTTCTTAAAGACTGAGACGTGGACAAAATTAATACCATGGGTATCAGTCATAACAATGGTATACATGTATTGATAATGACCAAACCTGTTATAACACCTCAAAAAATAATTTTCAGGAGGTTTTTATAGATATCATTGTTTATTCATTAAAGGGAAAATACATTGGTAACTTGCTGTTTTAGCCCTTTCTTATAATAAAGAATCCGTGATGAGTAGGTAAAGGCACGGGCGGCGTTCGTTGCAGAAATATTTATATTTGTTCAAATTGCCATCAACAGAAGGAACACCAAAATATATACAGTTCCGCTCATATGCCAAACATAATCATCGCGTAAATAGTATATTGTCATTAAGATGTACGATGGTGTACGTAAACAAGAGCCTGCTCGTGTTACAGAAGTGTGCTTCTGTTTACATAACACGGTGCAATTCTATCACGCAAACATTATATAAACGCTCTTTATTATTTCCATATCAGGAAAACAGTAACAAATAACGCTCTTTATGTTACCATATACGGATCTAAACAAAAGCCAGGAAACGTAACGTTTTTTGTTTTTGTTTACATAACAAAGGGGAAAAAATTTGACAATAACATACTGTTTATGCCATATTTCTTATTGGCATGAGAACAAAGTCTGTCTATATCTTACTATTCCTTCTGTTTATGGCGGTTTTTGACGGAGGTGAATATTTTAACAGCATACCCACCGTCAAGGCCGCCCGTATCTTTAACCCATAGGAAATGTTCAGGTCGTTTGATGAACTTATTATCAAAACATTTCCCTCAATAAATAGGGCTCCTTCTGGACTTTTATTTATCTGTCATCTGCTTTTTATCAACTTAACATCCCTCCAAATCAATATTAGACCATTCCGATGTACACTTTTTTACTGTCTGGGAGAATCCATTTAGTATAGAAAGGGCTCAAGATATGTTATGATATCTCAACCTGTTATCCCCTTCATCATATTGCTCAGTCTGGTTAGATGAGAGGAAAGCTCAGGAAACACTTCGGTCATGTTGTCTTGCACCAGCTCAATTTAATAGGTCACTTCACATTTTGTTTGGAACAATGTCCTTGACCTAAGGTTTCTAATCAGGCTTGAACACACCAATGCAACATAAGGATGCAACACGGCCATCTGAACACTACTTTATCACTATCACTATTTACAGTATCAATAAAGGGATCCAAGGCACTCGCAGTGGATTAATGTGCACGAAATATAAAAGTCTGTAAAAACATCTGCACTAAGAAGAACATGGATAAATAGATAAACTTCGTTCTTTTATTTATTTTTATCAGTAGTTCTATTATTGATGGTATTCCATTAAATAACGAAATTTATAGCATGATGAAACCATTGTTATGTAAACAAAACTGTAACAGAAATTTGTCAACAATCATTGCTAAATTGTGTAGTAAGTTCAAATATTCAAATACACCAAGTACACCAACAAAAGAGTGTTATTTTATCCATTAACAGAATGTCCCTCTGGACAATTTTCCACATAAGTCTAATAGTTTAGCCTGAATATGATTTTTCAGAATATTTCTCTATGTTTCAGTGTATGCTTTGACATTTTCCAATGTTTACCGTCAAGTTTTCATTGAACTTTGGTATCTTATTGGCAAGCCTTGAAATAGGGTGTCTGTCATTTGCAGAATGAGGTCCCCAGAGGGTGAATTTAGTGATGCTACCCCACATAGTGGGCTAGCATCACCAAACTCTCCCTCTGGGGACCTCATTCTGCTTACACCTCAGCAGAATGAGGTTCCCAGACGGTGAATTTGGTGATGCTAGCCCGCTATGCGGGGCAGCATCACTAAATTCACCCTCTGGGAACCTCATTCTGCAAATGACAGACACCCTATTTCAAGGCATGCTTATTGGACTAATTGGACTTTTATTGGTAATTTCTCTGTAACAGTAATTTTTACATAACTCAGGTTTTAAAATACGATGTCTCGTCACTGAAGAGTTACAAATAATAAAAATAAATACAATTTCTAGATATTTTTCCATGATCATTGTACAGCTTTTATTATTTTTCAGATTTACCCACTTGTGAGTTTCTTTACCCTGATACAATCAGATACAATGTATTAATTTTATTATGTAAATTTGTTAAAATATTTGTTAAGTCATCTGGTATGGTATTGTATTTTCTAGTCATAAGCCTTCTGATGTTTGTGACATTGTGTGTTGAAATTTGATCATGTAATTATTGTTATACCTACTCCCCTCCCCCAACAAAGTTGTGGCGGTTTATAATCGAATGGTATTGTGTATATCTTGCAGCCCTCATAATTGGGTACGGCAATCAGCAATGCCAAAGCTATTTGCTGAAGCAAACTGGGCCATGGCAAAGCGTTGCCGAAGCCAAACAATCTAAATTAAGAGGGCTGATATTTGTGGTCCAAGTCTTTCTTCATATTCCAGTAAATATTTTTGTTGGCGCAGATAGTCATAATTATGGAAAGCTTTGTACTTCATTTTTGAAAGAAATCAGAATCATTTTTGCAGAGTTCTTGCCCCCTTTTGCCTCAGAAAAGTTTTTTGCAACATACACAATATTGACTGATATATTTTCTGCTATATTTTATGTTACCTGGCATGATATTTTACCATCAATGAAACATATTTGGAGATTCAGCCACACATTTACTTGTAATGTGTGTTGCCATTGCCAATGAAAGTCACCCATATCACATGACCATACGTATCTAGGGTTCGTACGCGGGTCTAGAATCCTGGAAAATTTATGGAATTCGAATATTTCGATTCAATACCCTTGAAAAGTCTGTAAAATGGGACCTTTTTTCACCCTACTATGGGAAAAGTCTTGAAAATAAGATACCCTGAGATTCAAGGTCTTGAAAAGTCATGGAATATCCTAAGGCCGAGTTCTTAGGTAAATAAACGCTGTTACTTTCTGATCTTATCGTGTAAGCTTGCGATACCATCTCCGTAGTCATAGTTGAACCACATGTTTTATGGTATGCCAAAACACGAATTGTCTCCCTTACCGGAACTCCTGTTTGACCGCTAAATATATCAGAATTTGACCTAAATAGTAATAGTAAACAAATATGCCTGGAAACTGTGTCTTCCGTGACAAATGGGTCACGGATACGTGGTTTGAAGCATGGCTAGATCGGGTACCAGGTATGGAAAAGTTATGGAATTATTTGACTGACAAGTCTTGGGAAAATTTGTCCGAAAGTCTTGATAAAGTATGGAAAAGTTATGGAATTTTACTCTCAGCTAGGTGTATGAACCCTGGTATCCATTTTGCATACACATACAGTCATTCCATTTAAAAGTTTTGTGTCCAGAGTGTAGCCCAATCTTCTAATAAATCAAAAGAGTGACCTATGCAGACATGAGAATGGAATTTGCCTGCATGTCAAGATCTTATTTTGATTGAAGCCAGTTAAGCTAATGGGGTCGTTGTCATAACGTTTTATACATAGATGCACACCGTGTGCATTCCTGTAT
Organism: Siphonodentalium dalli; assembly: GCA_032622095.1. NCBI lineage: Eukaryota > Metazoa > Mollusca > Scaphopoda > Gadilida > Siphonodentaliidae > Siphonodentalium > Siphonodentalium dalli. The sequence goes on from CP136063.1 coordinate 261,999,205, forward strand.
ACATAAATGCACACCGGTCTTGCATAATATCATGTGACAGGGGCCATTTCAATAGTGTTTTCTACATAAACGCACATGTGTTGATCATATTTGTAAGTTTGTGTTCTTCTGTTCATCAATCAAACAACCATGCAGTTCTTTCAGCCCCTGTTTAATACATGTACTAAGATCAATCTGTGACCAATGATTAATTTTATCCCTGTGCTAAAAGAAATATATGCCTTTCTCAGAACTTCTGAAGAAAAATAGTTTCGAATTGAAGCAGATGGCAATTATTTACGGCAACATTTCAATCTCGCGCCGACTGAGACTGGTGTGCATTTATGAAAACATAAATGCACACGGTGTTCTCAGATTATTCTATCAACACAAAAGTTAAAATGCACATGGACGACAACATTCATGGCAAGTCAAACAAAGGTTTGTACAAAAATGTCAATAAAACTACCACTCCAATTCTCCATTCTGTCAAGTTTTTAGTCTGGGAATTGTTCTCAAAGCACATAGGAAATTTGACTTTGGTTGATCGGGGTCTCGCCATTTTGTCTGAAAGAACCCTCATTAAATATAGAAAACCACAGACTAGTATCCAGCTGGTGACATAGTCAGAAAGGAAGTATGACTGGTGTGCTCTGGTAGAGATTGCCTTTCTACACTAAATACTCATTGACAAGTAGTCTTTAGGAAATGTTCAGATAATAAGTTCAACAAATGATAATAGGTTGTTTTTTATAGTCATTTGTTGAACTTATTATCTGAACCTTTCCCACCAATGAATATTAAACCTCTGTTCTTTTATTATCTGTTTTTATGTTTGTTGTCTGCTTTTATTACCCCTCTAAATTAAGAATTGACCATTCCAATGTACACTTGTTTAACTGAATGGGCGATTCCAATTAGTATAGAAGGGTTTAACAAAAGATAGTTATCACCACGTCTTCAATATAACATATATTCATCTTCTGAGAATATTTTACACAATAGTATTGCCAGTGTAGACAAGCTTGTTACAGTAATGCCCTAAATAATTGACTCCTTATCGGAAATATGGCTTGTTGCCATTCATTGGAAAGCTCTCAGTGATAGCTTTCCAATGAATGGCATCAAGCCATATTTCCGACTAAATCCTGAAAAGTTACCGATAATTCTGCTGTGGTTAAGGAGTCAATTATTTAGGGCATGACTTGTTATTTTCTGTTCTGGGTATTTACTAATATTAAAAATAATGATTTGATATTATAGAATGTTTGATGTATACATTGTTTGTATACTGTTTTATATCATTTTTATCTTATTATGTTAACCCTTTACCCAACAAACCGGCCAAAACCGGCCAAATAAAGCTTCAACAGCCTAAAATATCTTCCGTCTGTCTCAATAGAACCATACAAATATGGATATCACTGGAACCGGCTCATTGACCACATTGTGATAGTTACAGTTAGCCCTGTGCCAATGCATTCTCTTATATATGCGAGTCGACCATAGGTCGCCTCGCATATATAAGAGAATGCATTGGCCTAAAAAAAATCTTTTTTTAACACTTTTTACCATTTTTTCTTACATTCTTTAACAATTTTACTTTTTAATGTGTTAAGCCAATGCATTCTCTTATATATGCGAGGCGACCTATGGTCGACTCGCATATATAAGAGAATGCATTGGCACAGGGCCCTTCTGTTGGGTAAAGGGTTAACCAGGATATCAGCTCTATGTGCCAATATATTTTCCTATTAATTTGGATAACTTTTAACTTCACTTCTGATTCAGTTTGAAATGTGACCGTCATACAGCATTAAACAGCAAGTTTATATAGTTTAAAATAATAAATATGAAATGAAGACACCTACCCGGAAATGCTTCTATCAATTAATATTGATTTTATTGTGAATTTTCTGGTATAATACATATATGCACACCCTAATGGGACAGTTTTACAGACTATTATTAGATTATTAGATTAGAAACATCAGACTATCTCACCTAAATGATCGGAGCATAGCAAGAGGGAGAAGATTTCACCATCTACATAGATCAGAAATAAATGAATTTATTATGCACAGAATTACTTGATCTTAAAGGGGTACTGTACACTAAATCCAGTCATTTATGGGGCTATCTCCTTTTATACTCAACAGAATGTATGCGACAAATGAATGAATTTGAGCCAGGGATTAATGCAAAATACACTCATGTGCTCTATGAACGATGCAAACAACATGGTAATGTTGTTTACATTGTTCATAGAGTATAGGATTGTATTTTGCACTAATCCATAGCTCAAATTCATTCAATTGTTGAATATATTCTGTTGAGTATAAAAGGAGTTGGTCCCATAAATGGCCGGATTTAGTGTACAGCACCCCTTTAAGTTTTGTCTGTTTTATTTACAAAAAAGCTTTTGGTCTCAGACTGATATGAAGAACATGGCTTGTTTGATGTGTCACAACAATTGAGGTCTGATAGTATTTACTGTTAATATTAACTTCCATATACAGTAATGCCCAAATTAATCGACTCTATAACCACAGCAGAATTATGGGTAATTTTTCAGGATTTAGTCGGAAATATGGCTTGTTGCCATTCAACGGAAAGCTCTCACTGCTGTGGTTATGGAGTCGATTACTTAGGGCATTACTGTACATTTGTTTGATTTGAATTGTGTCTTCCATTTCTCTTTGTTGTATAATATTCATTTGCATCTTTTACTTAACAACGATTTGTGTTGCTTCCATTTCATGGCATTAATTACTTATCAATAATTTGTATTTATTCAATCATGTCACATGGTACTATCTATTTAATAACAAATTGTGATTCTTCAATCATGTCACATATCATTAACTACAGTAATGCTCTAAGTAATCGACTTCTTAACCACAGCAGAATTATGGGTAACTTTTCAGGATTTAGTCGGAAATATGGCTTGTTGCCATTCATCGGAAAGCTCTCGGTGAGAGCTTTCCAATGAATGGCAACAAGTCATATTTCCGACTAAATCCTGAAAAGTTACCCATAATTCTGCTGTGGTTAAGAAGTCGATTACTTAGAGCATTACTGTACTTTAGCAACAATTTGCATTTCTACAATCATGTCGCATGGCATTATGTACGCAGCAACATGCTTTACTCCATATCATGTCGTAATCAAATATCGATTTTAACCTTTGATTGGTGGATAAAATCAAGCAACTGCCATCAAAGTGTATTCAGTTTTCAAAGACAAAAGGTTAAAGTAACTTGCAATGTTTAATAGGTTTTCAAATTAACCCCTTCGTTACTAAATGCTTATTGATCAACAAAATGGCCATAGGCCTTTCATTGAACTTATTATCTGAACAGTTCCCACCAATTAAGAGGAATTCTTCTGCACGATAATAACTTTTCACCTGTCTGTATTCTGCTTACCGGTATATTTTCTGAACACCCTTCCAGAATAGTCGACCACTGCAGTGTATACTTTTATAACGGAATAGTTTTTCTGAGGCATATATATAGTTAATTTGTATTTCAGGTATTAGTCAACCTATTATAATGGCCGGAACATGGCCTTTCTATACTAAACACTTATTGATGAATAGTTCCCTTAGGAAATGTTTAGATAATAAATTCAACAAACAACCATGGGTCATTTTGTTGTACTTATTATCTGAAAGTATACATTGGAATGGTCTATTATTCATCTGAAAGGATGTCCGGTTAATAAAGCCGACGATAGACAGACAAAAAGATACTACAAGTGCAGATGGATTTCTATTAAAATTGGTTGGAAATGTTCAGATAATAATTTCAACAAACAACCTATAGTTGAACTTATTTTCTGAACATTTCCTAAGGGAACTACTCGTCAATGAGTATTTAGTATAGAAAGGGTTAATCTCTGAGTAGTATTACGCTTATTATAATTCAGCGTAAATTGCGGATGATGCATCATGTGGTATTGTTGCACGGGATTTGCAGTTATAGTTTCATTGAATTCTTTGGCCAAATTACTTGCATGTCATCAATGCCCAGCTGATTCTAAACATTCATTGTGGTACCGTAAAGCCAGTCCAAATTATCACCTGTCATATATCATTTCAGACATGGCCATTTATTCAAGGCTAAATGGGTACTGTACCCTAAATCTTGCCATTTATGGGACCATCTCCTTTTATACTCAGCAGAATAGATACAACAAATGAATGAATTTGAACCATGGATTAGTGCAAATTACACTCATTTGCTCTATGAATGATGTAAACAACATGGTAATTATAATTACCATGTTTTTTGCATCGTTCATAGAGCACATGAGTGTTTTTGGCACTAATCCATGGTTCAAATTCATTCATTTGTTGCATTTTAATCTGTTGATTGTAAAAGGACATGGTCCCATAAATGGTCGGATTTAGTGTACAGTCCCCATTGAAGGCTAGGTCAACAAAATAGTTTGTTTCACAGGGAAAGCATTGTTCACAAAAAACCTGATCCTCATGCATATTTATGACCTGCCGTACATGTAAATAAGTAGATATATAAATACTGCCAGTTCCTATTCATCTGACAGAAGTCTTCACCATGCCCCATTATTTTATTTCTAATAAATTATTCACCATCTATCAATTCATGAAAATTGCATATAAACACCAGCCCTGTTGAATCAAGTTTGATGCTGGGGTTCAATTAAAGAGCAAGATTAATTCAAGTTATAGGAATGCAGTTTCCATTTTGTAATGAGTAATATTGTACACACACAATAAATCTGTCAGTTTGGAATTAAGGATAAATATGTTGTTAGTCATGATTCTGTATATTGCCCATGTCTTTGTGGTCATGATTCAGTATATTGCCCGTGTCTTTGTGGTCATGATTCAGTATATTGCCCATGTCCTTGTGGTCATGATTCAGTATATTGCCTGTGTCTTTGTGGTCATGAATCGGTATATTGCCCATGTCTTTGTGGTCATGATTGAGTATATTGCCCATGTCTTTGTGGTCATGATTCAGTATATTGCCCATGTCTTTGTGGTCATGATTCAGTATATTGCCCATGTCTTTGTGGTCATGATTGAGTATATTGCCCATGTCTTTGTGGTCATGATTCAGTATATTGCCCATTTCTTTGTGGTATAAATACATGCCTTCTCACAAAAATCATTTCAAATACAATAATGCCCTAAATAATCGACTCCTTAACCACAGCAGAATTATGAGTAACTTTTCAGGATTTAGTTGGAAATATGGCTTTTTGCCATTCATTGGAAAGCTCTCAGAGCTTTCCGGTGAATGGCAACAATATTTAGTCGATTATTTAGGGCATTACTGTAAATAATAAATAAAAAATATCTGCTTCTCTCTCACTTTGGAAAAAATATTCCCTTAGAAACTAAAATTATTTTGTTTATCTGGCCTAATGTTTGGAACCACTTTCAGTTTTCCTTTTAACCCTTCCATGAAGTTCATAACGGGAGCTGCGCTGGTGCAGCATTAAAGATCATGTGCCAGTGCATTGTCTTATATATGTGAGGCTTCCTATGTGAGACTCGCATATCTAAGAGAATGCATCGGCACAGAGTTTTCACAAAAATTTCAGGAAGCGCCAGTCATGGAAGATTTAATACATTTTCTATTTAAAAAGTGAAACATACTGCTATGTCATGTTTATTTTACCTTGATTGGGAGTCAGTAATATATTTATAATATTTATATTTTGTTGTTTGTTCAGTCACTTGTCCCAACTCAAAAATTAATTTTACGGTTGTGTTAGAATGGTATAAATCTAATTTGTTTTTGTTGAAAATGTGTACATTAATGTTTTTAGTCATGATTTTACACTATGTACTATCTTCTAAGTATTAAACTAAAAGGGTATATTTGCACTAACTTCTGCTTTATTATATTATACTTCCATAAATCCTGTGACATGCTCACATCACAAAACAGGAGCCAGCTTTCATGAGATGAGCATTGTAACCTTATGTCAAACACTTTCATTCACTCTTAGTTATACCCCCATTTTTTGGGCATACTGGATTTGAATTATCCATCTGTCTGTTGTACTTTCCGTCCTTCTGGACATATAGTGCAGCGGCCAAATCGAAAAAGAGCTCTAGTTTTCGAGATACCCCTACCCACGGTAGAACAAGTTAAAACTAACTTTTTTTAAAGGAGATATATATACTCTTTACGAAAATGATAGTGAAAAATAACGGAATTGGTGGTGGCTATTCTCAAATTGACGATGAACGATACCCACCAGTGACTTTTCCCAGATATTAACGATTTTGGTAAAGTGAGCCCTGCGGCTATGTCCTAAGTTATTTGCCCAAATTGTTGGTGTTAAAATGACTACAGCATACCATATTCGTACCTGATATGCAAGAAGTGTTGGTTAATTTGGATTTTCGTGCCATTTGGAGCCGAAACATTTATTTTTTGTTGAAAAATCGTTCTTTTTCAAAACAATTATATTTTTCGAACATTATCATTCAAAGGTATATTGCAATAATATTGAAATATTTAGGTCATATGGTGTAGTAGTTATCTAACAAGCATATGGAGAAAGAAGTTAACAACAATTTTAAACGGTTTGCGAGATATTGGATTTTAGCTACCCCTCCCCCAAACACGTTTTTGGTCGAAAAAAATACATATTTTTGATAATGTCATTACAAACATTTTTGAATTGATCTGAATGGGACCCAATATGAATATTATACTGAAAGTGTTGTCCAGAGATGCTGTTTAATCGATTACAGATGTGTTCAGGCTTTTAGACCCCCAGTTACAACAACAACAATTATTTTATTGATAACAGTTAATTTTGCATGCATTAACATCGATGTTAAGTACTAAAACTTTTGTTATAAACAACGTGACCAACTATATAACATATGGCTCAGTAGTTATCTGGACAACACAAGTAGAAAGAATTTGACAGAAATTGAAAAATAACCGAATAGGTAGTGGCTATTGTCAAATCGACGATGAGCGATACCCTCCAGTGACTTTTTCCAGAAATTAACGATTTTGGTAAAGCGAGCCCTGTGGCTATGTCCTAGCCTATTTGCCCATATTGTTGGGGTTAAAATTACTACATCATACCATACTTCTACCTGATATGAAAAAAGTGTTGGTTAATTTAGATTTTCCTGCCATTTGGAGCCAAAATATTTATTTTTTGCTGAAAAATCGCACTTTTTCACAAAAATATTATTTTTCGAACATTATCATTCAAATGGATATTGTTATAATGCCCAAATATTTAATTCTTATGGTGATGCAGTTATTTGCCAAGCATAAGCAGAAAGAAGTTAACAGAAATTTAGAACAATTTGCGAAATAATGGATTTTAGCTACACCTCCCCCAAACACGTTTTTGGTCGAAATATTACATATTTTTGTTCAGAACTTTACCAAACTTCCCAATTGATCATACTGGGACCCAACATAATTCTTTTGCTGAAAATTGAGCCCGGGGACATTGCTTAAGTGATTAAAGACGTGTTCGGGCTTCCAGACCCCAAATTACAACAACAATGCATTTTATTTGCTATTACATACAATAAGTGTCGCATATCAATCAACCAATCAATAGTTTATTCTCAAAAAAACAATAATGGTATAGAGAGATTACAATAATTGGACAGCTGGTGAACCCAGCATGTCCGACGTATAGATACAAAAGTACTCCATTCGCGTTTAAGATTGAAATGCAGTAGTTTGAACTATGGCCAATGGAGTAAACACATTAAAACGTCCCCTCTCTGTCATTGTGGCAAATAGAAAAAGCATATCATTACTTTTTGGAATACAGTGGTCCTAAGACTGAACTTCTATGCGCCATACTGAATGTAATTTCATCAGAAATACTCTTTTTATGTACAGCAACTCAGTCAGTGCGAAAATATTAAAATAGTTGACGGGGTTCAGGACATTTATCTCGAAAACAAAGCGATTTCCATAATGCTGCCATTTGTTAAAACTTCGTGAAAAGCATTGAAACCCTGCTGAGCGCGAATTTTACCACCTCCAGATCGCCTGCGATCTCACGGCGACGGGAGTATCAATGACGAAAACAACATATTATCTGTGTAGCATTGCGTCCAATCAGCTCCAACGAAACTATATGTATATCATTGTATCCAATCAGTTCCAACTGGATTACATCCTAATTTTCCCCATACAATCTCCCTCCCAGATAAATTGTTTACCTCCGGATAGAACTACCACATACTTATATATCGCATAGTTTCGGCCACAATATATGTTGATATTGAATTCATAATCCCTTCAGTACATGATGTGTTCAAGACCTCAAATAGGGTAGGGGTACATACAACAGTGAACATTTGCCAGACGCTTGTTGTGGAGTGCCACATGATGCAGACTTTCGGGAACCAACACATATGTATATTCTGATAAAAACTAACCTTTGGTCAAGCCCTCAATTAATATTGGGGTCATGTGGTGTCTTACAAGACTTCAAATAAAGTAGGGGTCCTCAAAATTTTGCCTTTCTTATTTTCCAGTCACTTTTCGTTAAGTGCTCATTCTTTCAGAACCCAAATCCATCTATTTACATTGTTTACGTCCTTGTGCAATTAACTCGCCATTGTCCATACACGCAGTCAATGATGATATCGTTCCAATCCGTGATGTGTTCTAGTCTTCAAATTGGGAAGGGGGTAATACAAACATTGAAAAATCGCATTATTTATTTTTCAGTCGCTTTTTGTAAAGTGTCCCTGACTGTCGGATATTAACCCATCTATAACAATTGTGTATTTCTTTATAGAATAGCCATTTGTCCATATCGTCGTTTGACCATGAGGGCACATCCATTCAGTTCGTGGTAGGTTCAATGGTTTACATGGGGTAGGGGTCCCTTAAAATTCGCCTTCATCGTTTGCCATCTGCTTTGTGTAAGGTGCCACGGTGTTCTCGCGAACGGCGGGCTCGCGAGACCATTGCCATTCGGCCACAATCTCGGGTAATATGGATAGCTTATGCCTTGAGCTAGTGTTGTGTTCAAGACTTCAGATAGGGATGGAGTCCCCTGAGAGTAAAATTTATCCCTTTCATTTGCTGACCATTTGTTGTAAAGTGAACCATCTGATCCATAACAGATTCGTAATCCCATTTGTCCACAACTTCAGTTAACATTGAGCGCATATCATTTTGTTAAGACTTCAAGTTGGATAGTGGGGTCCTCAAGACATAGAAAATTCGCCTTCTTGTTTGCCAGTCGCTTTTTGTAAAGTGTTCCAGGATTTCGAGGGAACCAAATCACCCATATATCAATTAATAATTCCATGACAGCAATACCTTTCGATCACACACTCAGCTAAGTATGAGAGAATATAACTTCAGTTCATGCTCCGATCACGATATTAAATGGGCTAATGGGGTCCCCCCCCCCCAAAAACAGTGAGTATTCGCCTTTCTCTTTCATCAACAACTTTTTGTAAAGTGACCCAGACATTCAAGACCCTGGTATACTGTACTCTTTATATAGCGTCCATTTCTATACACACGCAGTTAATAATGGGAGCACATCCTTTCGGTTCATTGTGTGTCCCAAGACTGCAAATGGGGTAGTATGGCCTAACACATTACATTTCGTATTTGCCAGCCGCCTTTTGTAAAGTGTTCCAGGATTTCGAGAACAAAACCACCCATACAAATTGTAAATAATACATGAGAGCATATAGATTCGGTTCAGTGTGTGCTAAAGAGTTTAGAAGGGTTATGGGTACCCAAAACAGTGAGATTTCGCCTTCTCTTTGCTAGCCACTTTTTGTAAAGTGCCCCAGACATTGGGAAGCCAGCCAACCCACCCATCGTGCAATGAAGAGGTATATTTCCTGAATTACATACCATTTGTTCACACCCCAGTTAATATTGAGAACATGTCCATCCATTAGTGTGTTTAAAACTTTAAATGGGGTAGGATGCTCAAAGAAAATATTCAGCTTTGGTTTTTGCCAGCCGTCTTTTGTACCCTATGATTTTGGGAACCAAACTACCCATATAACATGTATATTCCCTGATAGCACTACCTTTCGTTCACACTGTGATTTAATACTAAAAGCATGAATATTCGGCGCATGGTGTGTTCAAGAGTTTAAATGGGCATATAAAGGGGTCCCACAAAACAAAAATATTCGCCTTTGGAGTTTGCCATCCGATTTTCGTAAAGTGCTAAAGGCTTTCGGGATCCAACCAACCCATCCATCAACACCATGTATGCGCCCCGATATTACTATTTTTGCCCACATCCTCAGTTAATATTTACAGCAATCATTTCATTTCGTGAGTTGTTCAACTTTAACACTTTAATTGTGTAGGGTGGCCTAAAACAGCAAATTCGTCTTTCTTATTTATCAGCCACTTTGTGTAAAGCGACACATGCACAACCCATCCATACAAATTATGTATTCTCTGATAGAACTACATTCCCGCCACACTCGGTTAATATAGAGAATTAGAGATCATATAGCTTAATTTCGTATTGCGTTGGAGTCTTTAAATTGGGTAGAGTGTTCTTGAAAAATATAGCAAATTCGCCCTTCATATTAGCCAAGCAAAGTGCCACACTGTTTCGGGAACAAACCCATCAATAAACATTGTATATTTCCTTATGTAATTGTCCTTTTAATTCCATGATTCTTAATACTGAGATCATATTTTGTTCAGTTTCGTGGTGTGTTCAGGACGTCTATTAGGGCGGGGGAGCAACAATGTTTTTGTTCTGTATGATTATGTTAGTCTATATTATGTGTCGTTTAGAACAAATACTTCAGTTGCTCAAAGTCGATATGTGTTAATATAAAATTACATGTCATAAATAAAATATTGTGTTGTTGTTGTTGTAACTGGGGGTTTAATTGGAAACCTGAGGTCATCTTAAACCAGGCTCGCGGTGTCTACGGATCAGGTTTTCATCACACGAATAATGATTAGATGCTCATTAGAATAATTTAGAAAGGTCTGTCTTGTTATCATAAATATGTAGTTTTTCTACCAAATCGCGTCCGGGGGAGCGGTACCTGATTCCAATATCTTGAAAACCGTTGACAATTTCTGTCAAATTATTTTCACTTGTGATGTCCAGATAACTACTGAGCCATATGAATTATATAGTTGGTCACGTATTGTTTATAACAAAGGTTTTAGTACTTAACATCGATGTTAATGCATGCAAAATTAACTGTTATCAATAAAATAATTGTTGTTGTTGTAACTGGGGGTCTGAAAGCCTGAACACATCTGTAATCGATTAAACGGCATCTCTGGACAACACTTTCAGTACAAGATTCATATTGGGTCCCATTCAGATCAATTCGAAAATGTTTGTAATGTCATTATCAAAAATATGTATATTTTTCGACCAAAAACGTGTTTGGGGGAGGGGTAGCTAAAATCCAATATCTCGCAAACCGTTCAAAATTTTTGTTAAATTCTTTCTTCATATGCTTGACAGATAACTACTACACCATATGGACTGAATATTTCAATATTATTGCAATATCCGTTTGAATGATAAAATGAAAAAATTGAAAAAGAGCGCTTTTTCAACAAAAAATAAATGTTTCGGCTCCAAATGGCACGAAAATCCAAATTAACCAACACTTCTTGCATATCAGGTACAGATATGGTATGCTGTAGTCATTTTGACGCCTACAATGTGGGCTAATAACTTAGGACATAGCCGAAGGGCTCACTTGACCAAAATCGTTAATTTATGGGAAAAGTCACTGGTGGGTATCGTTCATCGTCGATTTGAGAATAGCCACCACCAATTTCGTTATTTTTCACCATCATTTTCGTCTATAGTATATATTTCTCCTTCAGAAAAAGTTGGTTTTAACTTGTTCTACCGTGGGTAGGGGTACCCGACCACTTTTGGCGTTCGGCCGCTGTACTAATATATCTTAGCCTTGGAATATCAGATCTGAATAACATTTGGGATGGTGTTTCACCATCATAATAACTGCTTTCAAATGAGGAGCAAATGACGTTTACATTTTCCATTCTGGAGTTATCCTTTGTTTATCTGGATATCTTGCGGAGTTTTTCCGTCAGCGCAGATACCTCAGCCATCGTTGTCAGATCTGAATTAAATTTGGTATTGAGGTTATGACTGCTTCAAATGAGTGCCCAATGCATTTTTCATTCTAGAGTTATCCTTCTTTATTTGATTTAAATTTGGGTTCAGTCCTGCCCATGTTTCATGTATGTTCACTGTTCAACACAACATATAAGTATATGTATGTTCACTGTTCAACACAAATTTATCCTTGCATGGTTATAACCCTTTTTAGCTCACCTGAGACGAAGTCTCCAGTGGAGCTATAGTCATCACTCCTCGACCGTCCATCCGTCGTACCGTCCATCCATCAACAATTCTTTAATTTCTTCTCCTCTGGAACCATAAGACCGAATGGGTTTATATTTGGTGTGGATGTTCCCTAGGTGACTCACATTCAGATTTGTTCAAATGAGGTCACTGGGTCAAATAGTTGCGAAGTCAGGGCCATAACTCTTTCCCTCCATAGTAATTCGTTTAAACATCTTCTCAAATACCATCAGGCCAAATGGGTTCATATTTGGTATGAAGGATCCTTGGGTGACTGGGGTTCAGATTTGGTCAAATGTGGGCGGGGCCAGGGACATAACTCCAAAAAATATAAAAAAAAATTTATTTAACTCCATGGTCAATTATATATATATATATATAATAGCAGGTGGGCCCGACTTCGTCCGGGCTGTTTCCCCTCTGCTTTTCGGCGAATTGCGCGATTTGACCTTGAATTGTCCATTTTGAAGGTGAAGGTCAGGTGGGGTCACGATTTGACCCATCCAAAACACTGCCCGGACAAAAGTACCCGTTGAAATCCATCCTGTTTTACCCTATTTTGACCTTGAATTGATCATTTTGAAGGTCTAGAAGGTGACCCGACTTCGTCCGGGCTTTGACCTTGAATTGTCCATTTTGAAGGTCAAGGTCAAGTGGGGTCACGATTTGACCAGTCGAAACACTGCCCGGACAAAAGTACCCGTCGAAATCCATCCTGTTTTACCCTATTTGACCTTGAATTGATCATTTTGAAGGTCTAGAAGGTGACCCGACTTCGTCCGGGCTTTGACCTTGAATTGTCCATTTTGAAGGTCAAGGTCAAGTGGGGTCACGATTTGACCAGTCGAAACACTGCCCGGACAAAGGTACCTGACAAACGTGCCAGTCGAAATCCATCCGATTTGACCTTGAATTGATCATTTTGAAGGTCAAGGTCATGTTGGGGTCACGATTTGACCCGCCCAAAACACTCAGTTGACAAAAGTAACCCCACGTATCAAATTTCGTCGAAATCCCATCAAAATTCGCAATTTGACCTTGAATTGACCCGATTTCAATGTCACGTCGCACGGGCAAATGAATAGGCTTATGAGACTCCCCGGCCGAAAGTGCCCACACATACCAAGTTTCGTCGAAATCCCGTGATATTCGGGCATTTGACCTTGAAATGACCCGATGTCAAGGTCACGTCGCACGGGCAAATTAATAGGCCTATGCCACTCCCCGACCGAAAGTACCCCCACATACCAAGTTTCATCGAAATCCCGGGATATTCGGGCGTTTGACCTTGAAATTACCCGATTTCAAGGTCACGTCGCACGGGCAAATTAATAGGCCTATGTCACTCCCCGGCCGAAAATACCCCTACATACCAAGTTTCATCGAAATCGGCTCGGCCGTTTTCGAGTCCATCGATTACAGACACACAGATCTTCCAAAATATATAATAGATTGTGCCCCCCTGGCCCTTTACTCAAGTTCACTGCTTCTGCCACCCTGGTCCCAAAAATAATATTTACTCAAATTCTTGATAGAGAATCATTAATAAGAAGCATTTACTTTGGCTCTAAATGTATGATGGGTATGCCCACACATGTCAAGTGAAATCTGACATTTTTATAAACATTCCCTGGAGATCTGCTAGAGGTCATTAATTCCCAATTACAACAATCTATCATATGTTACGTATTGTTTAAATCTTTCAACAAGACATTTAACAATCCCACATCCACCACTTCACTAGAACATATTTGGCAATCTTGAAAAGTGTTCTTTGAAAGAACCACCAGCTCTATTTAGCTCATATTTAATATTGAGGCTCCTTTGGTGATATGTGATTCAGATTTGTTCAATCAGGGTCACCAGGTCAAGTAGGTGCAAGGCCAGCTACATTACCCTTTCTCTCCATTGTAATTCATGATATGTCTTCTATGCAAGAATACAATGGCCTATTTTGCTTATATTTGGTATGAAATTACCTTGGGTGACAGATTTGTGAAAATGGGATCACAAAGTCGAATAAGGGCAGAGCCAGAGACATAACTATTTCACCACATAGTAATTCTTAAAATGTGTTTGCAAGAGCCAAGAACTAGTTGGCTATTTAGCATGGAATGTTCTTGTTTGACTGCAATACATATTTTTTTAATGTGGTCACCTGGTAAAATAGGGGCCAAGCGAACGACAGTTTCCCTCTTAATATGCTTCCTTCACAAGGACCATCAGGTCTATTTTACCGATATTTAGTATGAAGGGTTCTTTGGTGTCTGGGATTCAAATTTATTCAGATGGGGTCACCAGGTTAAATATGGTGGGACCAGGGACATAACTGTATGTCTCTATAGTAATTCTTAAAATGTCTTCTCAAGAGAAGTTGGACTATTTAGCTTACATAATAGTATGGAGGATCCTTTAGTGACTGAGATTCAGATTTCTTAACATGAGGTCAACCTGTTAAGAAATGACGGGGCTATGGGGAGTTAACACTTTTGTGTCTAATAAAATCATTGAAATACCAAATTCATTAAAACATCTACCTTGGAACTAACTGACTGATTAATCTGACATACAAGTATGGTGTTTTGGGTCCATGGATGATTGGGCTTCAAACATGTCTAAATGGTTTTATAAAAAGGCGCTTGTGAGATTGGAAAATTCCAACAATTGAGAAAGTTTGAGATGTCGGTTGTGAAATTCCAACCTAAGACTTGGGAGTCTGGAGCCCGGTCGGATGGGACTTGTTGAGCTGGATGAGGGGGTGATCAGTAGTGTACACCTGGTAATTTCAAGGTGGATATTCACCGATCTACATACATGAAGCCTCTCTAGCCACATATCCTGTTTAGATCTACTTCTTTTAAAGTGATTATGAAAAGTTCTGACTGTTGTGGTCTCCAGAGTCCCAGTCTTTGCAGTTTGGTGAGCGACCCCTCAGTCATTGACTGTCTTGTTTAACGAAGTCAAGTTTAGGCTGTTGGGTGTCGTCCGTCCACCTCTGTGCGTGCTTCTAGCCGTCTGCCCGTATACAATGTCTGTTAGCACACCCTACAGGTCACAACTCTCATCCAATCGACCCCAAACTTCATATGGATGTTTGGGGTGACCTCTAGATGGGAACCATCTATTTTTTTCGATATTTGTAAAAAAACATGGCTGCCAGCAGCCATCCTAGATTTCAAATTTTAATCCATCGGCACACCCTGCAGCCTGCATTTATTGGGAAAAAAAATTGAAAATTTACAGGCATGTTTAGGATCATCTCTAGATGTGAGCTATCAAATATGAAAAAATTTCGATGAAACAAATTACAGCTGGCAGCCATCTTGGATTTTACCATTTGCATGACTAAATCCTTTGGCACACCCTACAGACAACATCACTCATCCGATCATCACCAAAACTTGTATGGACCATCGGGGTGACCTCCAGATGGGAGCCATAAATGTTTTACGAATTTCTTTAAAAAACATGGTCGCCCATCTTGGATTTTACTCTGTATGACTAAATCCTTCGGCACACCCTGCAGGCCACATCCCTCATCGATCATCACCAAACTTCATACGGATCATCGGGGTGACATTTAGATGGGAGCCATTAATTTTTTCTGAAATTTGTTAAAAAACATGGCTGCCAGCAGCCATCATTTATTTCAAATTTGAATCCATTGGCATGTCCTGCAGCCCGCATTTATTGGAGAATTGTCTTTAAAATGTATCAACTCTAAATGGGAGCTATCAAATTTTAACAATTTTCAATGAAAATCCTGGCCGTTGTCAGTCATCTTTGATTTTACTCTTTGCATGAGTAAACCCTTTGGCACACCATACAGACCAAATCCCTCGTCCATTCATCACTGAACTTCATATGAATATTTCAGGTGACTTCAAATTTTATTCAATTGGCACAGTACCCTGCAGTCCGCATTTATTGAAGAATTGTTTTTAAAATTTACAGGCATGTTTTGGATCACCTCTAGATAGAATTTGAATGATTTTGGATGAAAAACATGGCTGCCGGCAGCCATCTTGGATTTTACTCTTTGCATGACTAAATACTTTGGCACACCCTACAAACCACATCCCTGATCCAATCGTCCCCTAACTACATATGGATCTTTTGGGTGAGTGACCACTAGATGGGAGCCATCAAATTTTCTGTATTTCATTGAAAAACATGGCCACCAACGGCCATCTTGAATTTTACTCTTTTTATTACTAAATCCTTCTGTGCACCCAAGAGGCCAACTCCCTCACTCGATCATCACCAAACTTCATATTATATATGAATCTTTGGTGTGGCCTGTAGATGGGAGCCATCTCAGTTTTTACTCTTTCTAATCATCCGATTAATCCCAAACTGTTCATGCATCTTCAGGTTTAACGTTAACCTCTAGTTACATCATATAAGCATATAAACTGTCCAAGTTCCCTATCGCTCTATGAACTGTAAATATGGCATGATCACATTTCCAAGTTGAGCTACAGTGTCACTTTCATATCACTTTGCATGACACTTGTCATAATATTCACAATTAACCCTTTGAGTGCCAGGTTGATTTTTGTATCAACCCATATACCCTGTGCCAATGCATTCTCTTATATATGCGAGTCGACCATAGGTCGCCTCGCATATATAAGAGAATGCATTGGCCTAAAAAAAAAAAAAATTATTCTTATATTCTTTAACAGACTTATTTTGTAGGTTTAGGGCCGATGAGATCGGCCCCTGGCACTCAAAGGGTTAAAGGGGGAGAATGTATTTTCCCCTGTGCGGTTATATATATATAAGAGTAGGATCTGCCTGTTCTCGATTTTTCTCCCAGATCCCTGGACCGATCTCAACCAAATTTGCCGTGGTGATTCGGGGTACCCTGGCAGATGTTATAACGGCGTTCATTGTCCCCCAACAAATTTCAGAGGACTGTTGTGTTAATCAGCATGTCCATCCGAACGTTTGTCCGTCTGTCCACCATCTTTGTCTGCATGGTAACTTGAGCAATATTCCACAACATTTCTTGATATTTGGTATGTAGTTCACATTTGAGTAAACACAGGCCAAGTTTGAATGTAGTCATGGTCCAATGTTTTTTGACAGAGTTATGTGCATGGTAACGAACAAAATTCAACAGAATTTCTTGATATTTGGTTCAAACTTGAAGATGTAGGCCGAGTTTGACTGTGATTTTTGAGAATTTATGACCCTTTTGTCCCCGGAAATTTTTTGGAGGACTATTATAATCACGTACGTCGTTCCATCCATTATGCCGATTATTTTGACGGAGTTTTGCCCATTTATTTTACTTAGAAAATCTGGTTTCATGTTGTCCGCATGGTAACTTGAGCAATATTTCAACAGAATTTCTTGATATTTGTTATATGGTTCACATTTGCGAAGATGCAGGCCAATTTTGAAGTTGGATTGATTATTTTTGACAGATTTATGCCCATTTTTCGACTTAGAAAGTGCTGTTCTCGGTTGGTCTACACGATAACTTGAGCAATATTCAAGAGAATTTCATGATATTTAGCACGTGGTTTCCCATTTGAGAAGATGCATACCATGTTCTATTTTATTCCATTTAGAAATAACATGTGTGTTGTCTCAATGATAAATTGAACAATCTTCAAAAGAATCTCTTGATATTAGTGTGTGGCTAACCTTTGAGAACATGCAGGTTTGAGTCAAATTTTGCCAGAATTTATATTCTTCAAAAAACTAACATTTCAAAACGCAACCTGGATTCATGGGATGTTGGATCTGCTACCTTTTATTTGACGTTTTCATGTTGTCCGCATGGTAATATTGAGTAATATTCAAAAGAATCTCATGATATTTCGTATGTGGTTCATATTTGAGAAGATTTCGAATTTGGTCACGGTCTGATGATTTTTGACGGTGCATGGTATGCCCATTTTTCGTCTTAGAAAGCGTTGTTATGTACACATGGTAAGTTGGTAACTTGAGCAATATTCAACAGAATTTCTTGATATTTGGTACTTTGGCATTTGAGAAGACGCAGTCCAAGTTCGAATTTGGTCATGGTCTGATGAATTTTGATGGAGTTACGCCCCTTTTTCGACTTAGAAATTGCTGTATTTCATATTGTACAAATGGTAACTTGAGCAAAATTAAAAACAATTTCTTGATATTTAACACGTGGTTCAAATTTTAGAAGATGCAGGCCAAGTTCAAATTTGGTGATGGTCTGATGATTTATGATGGAGTTATGCCCATTTTTCGACTTAGAAATGCTGTTTTCGGGTTTTCCGCATAGTAACTTGAGCCATATTCAACAGAATTTCTTGATTTTTGGCACTTGGCTCTCTTTTTTAAATTGTATTATTTTTTATTTAAATGTTAAATTGAGCAGATTTCAATCTAAAAAACATTAAAAAATTTATTTTAAAAATAATACTGTTTTTTCCTTTATTTTTTTAGTCAAAATGTTCAAAAGAGCAATATGTAAGCAATGCCATCCGATGAGACTGTTTCAGCTAGTAGTAACATAAAGGCAAGCGCTGATAAACCAATTAGACTATTTCTGCAGATACCTTGTCTCCCAGCAACCGTATTAAGCTCATCCTTGAATATGTGTGGAAAACTCTATTGATGGACTTTAGCTATGAGAACAACTTGCCCAATCAAGGTGAGGTTAAAAGTAGTATTGCGCAAGTAAATTAACCTCATGCTGGTATGTACAAAACAATGGAGTCCAACCAATCTCAAAATTGCTAGTACATAGGCTCCCATGTTGGTTACTATTTTGTATGTATTGGTACTACGGCGGGATTTACCAGAGTACATGTATAATTATGCAAGTGGGGTACATCGTTCCTTTACATGGCATTTGCAATTAAGGGTATGCATGTCCTTTTTACGTGGACTTTACATGGCTTTTACCAGAGTACCATATCATTGTCTATCTGACTTTACCATATTTTACCAGAGTAGCTGAGAGCCATGTAAACCATGGTTTATCTGGCTTTATCATAGTAATATTACACAAATATGAGCAATAACTGTATTTTTATCCATATAAATATTGTCTGTTACCCGAGATCGATTTCCGAAGTAAACACATCAACACTGACCCTTATGGTAACTAGCTGCTGAAACAGACTCATGTATGATTCCTGCAAAGTTTGATCTTTTAAACAGTTTGATTTTGTTTTTTAAATAATGTAAATTTAATTTTAAATTTTTGTTTTAATTGAACTCTGATCTGCTGTTGAACAAAAAAAAGATTTAAACAAAATTCATTTGCTTAAAAAATTTAATTTAAAAAATAAGGCCATTATAACATCTACCTAGAGGCACCACATCAAATTTGGTTGAAATCGGTCAAGGGCTCTGGAAGAAAATTCGCAAGTTTACAGACCAGAACAGACTGACAGATCCCTGAACTCCTAATCTAGACAAGAGAACACACATTCGTTTTGCCATTAAATGCAGTGTGAACATTATGACAAAGTGTCATGCTAAAGAAAAACATTGTATGATTTGACAACAAAACAGTTGTTTGAATATAGCCAATTTAACACTGAATGTATGCACGGATATCAAAATTAGGGTGAAGAAAGATGGCAGCAAAATTTGCAATGCAGCCATTGGCCGGCTCAGTCGTTGATTGGTCAAAAATATCTGCTAATAGTTATTTGATTGACAGCAGCTGCTGTGGAAAGTTCCATTGTGTTCGTTAATCAGTGGGAGAAGAATATTCTTATAAATAAGTAGGCTATCCCAGAAGAGGTTAACACCTTATGCAATCACATGTGTGATTCATATACTATAGACTCCAATCTGTTATCTCAAATGTTAAAGAACCAGAAAGCGCACCTAGCTAGCTCGGTTCTACCGTTGTAACTTTACCCTAATAGATATCGAGGTAAATATTACCCTGGTATAATTACTCTAGCAGAATCCCCACATGCATACCGTACTGGTAGCTTGTGGTAAAAATTATTTAAGACCGTATTCTAAACCACGGATAGAATCTGAATAATTTACTAGTATTTAAATAATAAAGGTTATCCGCTTTGCCTGGCGATCCACTTAGCCCGAATTTCCCCCACTTGGGCATCACACGTGCGTAGCCACAGTGTGCCAATTTTTCATTCCCTCGATGTCACTTCCGTTTATACCGTAATAAATTTTCAATTTCAAGACGGCATTTTTTGCTAACTTTGGGGCAGAATTTGACAGTGGTAATGAATTTCAAGATCAATTTTATGCTATTTATTAGTTCATTTAATGACTTATTCGAGCGGCGTTCGTTTTCATGAAATAAATGTACAATATTTCCAATTGTCGCGCAATTCACGTGTGAGAATTTAGATTCTCTTTTATTAGTCATGACTCATGGACTGTAGACGTGTAGTCATACTCAGTACTCACAGTGCAGTGACACTGACAGTGGCCCAGAGTGGGGTGTACGAAATTGAACTCATGTTTTTCTCACTTCTGTGTTCGCAGACAGTAAACTTGTTGTTGTTGGCATCATAATCATCTGTAGCTGATTAATGTCACTGGTGCATTAACTGCTGGTGCTGTATTCACTAGGTGCTATACTCTGTATGTGTGACGTCTTCTATCTGGTAAGGGAGAGTTATATACATATATAATATCATTGTTTAGACACTGATGCCTGAAGATCTGACAAAGTTGTGTTTATGTCGAAGAAGTTCTGTATCTGCTGACAGTCCTTCGCATTGTCCGAGGAGAAGTTTTATTGTTATGCCGCTGTCATTTATAGAATCCTGGAGTTGCGGACTTTCGGTGAGATCAGAAAACAGAATGTCCCTGTACCCTTGGTTTAAGCTGCAGTTGAGAATGTAGTGTAGTATAGTTCCTTGTTCACCACAAGAGCAAACCACCAAGACCGAAAGAAACAGCGCCTATATACAGGGACCAGCCTAGACCAGATTTTCAGGGCGAAATGACTTCGCCCTACTATAAAAAGGGAGCGGGTCGATTCGGTCCAGGGCTCTTTCGGTCTTCGACTTTTCGGTCCAGGGCTCTTTCGGCCGGGCTCGTTCGGCCGGGCTCGTTCGGCCCCTATTCAATTCGGGTAATTAGGTAGTGTGGGTGTTAATTGGACGACATGTTAATTGCCTTTGATTTGGGACCGGTCTTTTGATGACAATGGAGATTTATGTTTGTAATTAACGTTTTATTCCCAACAATAGTAATGGGTATACACACATAGTAATTAACACTGCAACAATTTCGAACAATAACGTGAATATATGATGAAAGATATGAACATTTATTGATTAAAAACAAGTTAAAACAGTAAATATATACAGTTTACATGATAAAACATCTGGTTATTTAATGATTAAAAACAAGATAAAACATGGAATACATTATTTATTTATAAATATTAAAACATAGCGTAGGTCTTCTTTCTTCTTCTTTGCGTAGGTCTTCTTCTTTATTCTTCTTCTTTATTTCTTGGATTGGCCATTCTTGTAGATCGCGTTCACATCTTTCAGGAATTCAGTTGTCTTGATGGTGCCCGTCTTTGTATGATGCCCATATCGCCTCAAGGTCTCTTCGTGTACTTCTGTTTTATGTCGGTCCTCGAGGTCCCTCGCTGCTACAGCTACTTCGATGTGCAGCTTCTTTTTGGAGCACTTGGATCAGCGGGTAGAATGACAATCTGCTCCCCTTCATGTTAAGCCGCCTGTGCCAAGCTGTGAAGAAGACGCAATTTCATTAAATTTGTTTGTACTTTTGTAGTTCAATAAAAATATGGTGAAGAAGAAGAAATTTCATTAAATTTGTTTGTACTTTTGTAGTTCAATAAAAATATGGCGAAGAAGTAGATATTTCATTACATTTGTACTTTTGTAGTTTTAATATTTTTATTATATATTAGTATGTATGTTCTTTATATATCAATAATGATTCTTACCTTCGATGTGGTTATTTGTTCTGACTTGCCACTGGCCGCATCTGTCGCAGGAAAGGGCGTGTTGACGTGGTCGGACATTCTTTGTACATTGGACACATGGATAGTCGATGTCATTGCTGGTTGGTAATACTCGTAAACTGTATCGTCGGCTCATTGTTAATCAAATTGAAGAACTAATGGGATATGGTGTTGGGGCATACACACTACCCTTAAATAGATGGAACAATGTTGTGATAGGCATGAACAAGCCTCACTTAAACAAACATGTTGTGATTGCATGAACAAGTCTCAACTCACCAACTGAGTGATTCTCAACTCAGATCAATCGCCGTTTTATCTTGTCCAAACAAACATGCCAGAAGCCGTTCTGAGTGTAAAAAGGTAGATACATGTACCAATCTATATAGTAACATATATCTACAACTTTATTGTCATCTTTCCTCACAGACAAATCACAGGTAAGAATATTAAATCAAATCATAAGATCAATATATATAATATAAATTAGAGCAATGCTACCCTTTTATACACTTTAATCAGAGTCCCAGTCTTTGCAGTTTGGTGAGCGACCCCTCAGTCATTGACTGTCTTGTTTAACGAAGTCAAGTTTAGGCTGTTGGGTGTCGTCCGTCCACCTCTGTGCGTGCTTCTAGCCGTCTGCCCGTATACAATGTCTGTTAGCACACCCTACAGGTCACAACTCTCATCCAATCGACCCCAAACTTCATATGGATGTTTGGGGTGACCTCTAGATGGGAACCATCTATTTTTTTCGATATTTGTAAAAAAACATGGCTGCCAGCAGCCATCCTAGATTTCAAATTTTAATCCATCGGCACACCCTGCAGCCTGCATTTATTGGGAAAAAAAATTGAAAATTTACAGGCATGTTTAGGATCATCTCTAGATGTGAGCTATCAAATATGAAAAAATTTCGATGAAACAAATTACAGCTGGCAGCCATCTTGGATTTTACCATTTGCATGACTAAATCCTTTGGCACACCCTACAGACAACATCACTCATCCGATCATCACCAAAACTTGTATGGACCATCGGGGTGACCTCCAGATGGGAGCCATAAATGTTTTACGAATTTCTTTAAAAAACATGGTCGCCCATCTTGGATTTTACTCTGTATGACTAAATCCTTCGGCACACCCTGCAGGCCACATCCCTCATCGATCATCACCAAACTTCATACGGATCATCGGGGTGACATTTAGATGGGAGCCATTAATTTTTTCTGAAATTTGTTAAAAAACATGGCTGCCAGCAGCCATCATTTATTTCAAATTTGAATCCATTGGCATGTCCTGCAGCCCGCATTTATTGGAGAATTGTCTTTAAAATGTATCAACTCTAAATGGGAGCTATCAAATTTTAACAATTTTCAATGAAAATCCTGGCCGTTGTCAGTCATCTTTGATTTTACTCTTTGCATGAGTAAACCCTTTGGCACACCCATACAGACCAAATCCCTCGTCCATTCATCACTGAACTTCATATGAATATTTCAGGTGACTTCAAATTTTATTCAATTGGCACAGTACCCTGCAGTCCGCATTTATTGAAGAATTGTTTTTAAAATTTACAGGCATGTTTTGGATCACCTCTAGATAGAATTTGAATGATTTTGGATGAAAAACATGGCTGCCGGCAGCCATCTTGGATTTTACTCTTTGCATGACTAAATACTTTGGCACACCCTACAAACCACATCCCTGATCCAATCGTCCCCTAACTACATATGGATCTTTTGGGTGAGTGACCACTAGATGGGAGCCATCAAATTTTCTGTATTTCATTGAAAAACATGGCCACCAACGGCCATCTTGAATTTTACTCTTTTTATTACTAAATCCTTCTGTGCACCCAAGAGGCCAACTCCCTCACTCGATCATCACCAAACTTCATATTATATATGAATCTTTGGTGTGGCCTGTAGATGGGAGCCATCTCAGTTTTTACTCTTTCTAATCATCCGATTAATCCCAAACTGTTCATGCATCTTCAGGTTTAACGTTAACCTCTAGTTACATCATATAAGCATATAAACTGTCCAAGTTCCCTATCGCTCTATGAACTGTAAATATGGCATGATCACATTTCCAAGTTGAGCTACAGTGTCACTTTCATATCACTTTGCATGACACTTGTCATAATATTCACAATTAACCCTTTGAGTGCCAGGTTGATTTTTGTATCAACCCATATACCCTGTGCCAATGCATTCTCTTATATATGCGAGTCGACCATAGGTCGCCTCGCATATATAAGAGAATGCATTGGCCTAAAAAAAAAAAAAATTTATTCTTATATTCTTTAACAGACTTATTTTGTAGGTTTAGGGCCGATGAGATCGGCCCCTGGCACTCAAAGGGTTAAAGGGGGAGAATGTATTTTCCCCTGTGCGGTTATATATATATAAGAGTAGGATCTGCCTGTTCTCGATTTTTCTCCCAGATCCCTGGACCGATCTCAACCAAATTTGCCGTGGTGATTCGGGGTACCCTGGCAGATGTTATAACGGCGTTCATTGTCCCCCAACAAATTTCAGAGGACTGTTGTGTTAATCAGCATGTCCATCCGAACGTTTGTCCGTCTGTCCACCATCTTTGTCTGCATGGTAACTTGAGCAATATTCCACAACATTTCTTGATATTTGGTATGTAGTTCACATTTGAGTAAACACAGGCCAAGTTTGAATGTAGTCATGGTCCAATGTTTTTTGACAGAGTTATGTGCATGGTAACGAACAAAATTCAACAGAATTTCTTGATATTTGGTTCAAACTTGAAGATGTAGGCCGAGTTTGACTGTGATTTTTGAGAATTTATGACCCTTTTGTCCCCGGAAATTTTTTGGAGGACTATTATAATCAGCGTACGTCGTTCCATCCATTATGCCGATTATTTTGACGGAGTTTTGCCCATTTATTTTACTTAGAAAATCTGGTTTCATGTTGTCCGCATGGTAACTTGAGCAATATTTCAACAGAATTTCTTGATATTTGTTATATGGTTCACATTTGCGAAGATGCAGGCCAATTTTGAAGTTGGATTGATTATTTTTGACAGATTTATGCCCATTTTTCGACTTAGAAAGTGCTGTTCTCGGTTGGTCTACACGATAACTTGAGCAATATTCAAGAGAATTTCATGATATTTAGCACGTGGTTCCCATTTGAGAAGATGCATACCATGTTCTATTTTATTCCATTTAGAAATAACATGTGTGTTGTCTCAATGATAAATTGAACAATCTTCAAAAGAATCTCTTGATATTAGTGTGTGGCTAACCTTTGAGAACATGCAGGTTTGAGTCAAATTTTGCCAGAATTTATATTCTTCAAAAAACTAACATTTCAAAACGCAACCTGGATTCATGGGATGTTGGATCTGCTACCTTTTATTTGACGTTTTCATGTTGTCCGCATGGTAATATTGAGTAATATTCAAAAGAATCTCATGATATTTCGTATGTGGTTCATATTTGAGAAGATTTCGAATTTGGTCACGGTCTGATGATTTTTGACGGTGCATGGTATGCCCATTTTTCGTCTTAGAAAGCGTTGTTATGTACACATGGTAAGTTGGTAACTTGAGCAATATTCAACAGAATTTCTTGATATTTGGTACTTTGGCATTTGAGAAGACGCAGTCCAAGTTCGAATTTGGTCATGGTCTGATGAATTTTGATGGAGTTACGCCCCTTTTTCGACTTAGAAATTGCTGTATTTCATATTGTACAAATGGTAACTTGAGCAAAATTAAAAACAATTTCTTGATATTTAACACGTGGTTCAAATTTTAGAAGATGCAGGCCAAGTTCAAATTTGGTGATGGTCTGATGATTTATGATGGAGTTATGCCCATTTTTCGACTTAGAAATGCTGTTTTCGGGTTTTCCGCATAGTAACTTGAGCCATATTCAACAGAATTTCTTGATTTTTGGCACTTGGCTCTCTTTTTTAAATTGTATTATTTTTTATTTAAATGTTAAATTGAGCAGATTTCAATCTAAAAAACATTAAAAAATTTATTTTAAAAATAATACTGTTTTTTCCTTTATTTTTTTAGTCAAAATGTTCAAAAGAGCAATATGTAAGCAATGCCATCCGATGAGACTGTTTCAGCTAGTAGTAACATAAAGGCAAGCGCTGATAAACCAATTAGACTATTTCTGCAGATACCTTGTCTCCCAGCAACCGTATTAAGCTCATCCTTGAATATGTGTGGAAAACTCTATTGATGGACTTTAGCTATGAGAACAACTTGCCCAATCAAGGTGAGGTTAAAAGTAGTATTGCGCAAGTAAATTAACCTCATGCTGGTATGTACAAAACAATGGAGTCCAACCAATCTCAAAATTGCTAGTACATAGGCTCCCATGTTGGTTACTATTTTGTATGTATTGGTACTACGGCGGGATTTACCAGAGTACATGTATAATTATGCAAGTGGGGTACATCGTTCCTTTACATGGCATTTGCAATTAAGGGTATGCATGTCCTTTTTACGTGGACTTTACATGGCTTTTACCAGAGTACCATATCATTGTCTATCTGACTTTACCATATTTTACCAGAGTAGCTGAGAGCCATGTAAACCATGGTTTATCTGGCTTTATCATAGTAATATTACACAAATATGAGCAATAACTGTATTTTTATCCATATAAATATTGTCTGTTACCCGAGATCGATTTCCGAAGTAAACACATCAACACTGACCCTTATGGTAACTAGCTGCTGAAACAGACTCATGTATGATTCCTGCAAAGTTTGATCTTTTAAACAGTTTGATTTTGTTTTTTAAATAATGTAAATTTAATTTTAAATTTTTGTTTTAATTGAACTCTGATCTGCTGTTGAACAAAAAAAAGATTTAAACAAAATTCATTTGCTTAAAAAATTTAATTTAAAAAATAAGGCCATTATAACATCTACCTAGAGGCACCACATCAAATTTGGTTGAAATCGGTCAAGGGCTCTGGAAGAAAATTCGCAAGTTTACAGACCAGAACAGACTGACAGATCCCTGAACTCCTAATCTAGACAAGAGAACACACATTCGTTTTGCCATTAAATGCAGTGTGAACATTATGACAAAGTGTCATGCTAAAGAAAAACATTGTATGATTTGACAACAAAACAGTTGTTTGAATATAGCCAATTTAACACTGAATGTATGCACGGATATCAAAATTAGGGTGAAGAAAGATGGCAGCAGAATTTGCAATGCAGCCATTGGCCGGCTCAGTCGTTGATTGGTCAAAAATATCTGCTAATAGTTATTTGATTGACAGCAGCTGCTGTGGAAAGTTCCATTGTGTTCGTTAATCAGTGGGAGAAGAATATTCTTATAAATAAGTAGGCTATCCCAGAAGAGGTTAACACCTTATGCAATCACATGTGTGATTCATATACTATAGACTCCAATCTGTTATCTCAAATGTTAAAGAACCAGAAAGCGCACCTAGCTAGCTCGGTTCTACCGTTGTAACTTTACCCTAATAGATATCGAGGTAAATATTACCCTGGTATAATTACTCTAGCAGAATCCCACATGCATACCGTACTGGTAGCTTGTGGTAAAAATTATTTAAGACCGTATTCTAAACCACGGATAGAATCTGAATAATTTACTAGTATTTAAATAATAAAGGTTATCCGCTTTGCCTGGCGATCCACTTAGCCCGAATTTCCCCACTTGGGCATCACACGTGCGTAGCCAGTGTGCCAATTTTTCATTCCCTCGATGTCACTTCCGTTTATACCGTAATAAATTTTCAATTTCAAGACGGCATTTTTTGCTAACTTTGGGGCAGAATTTGACAGTGGTAATGAATTTCAAGATCAATTTTATGCTATTTATTAGTTCATTTAATGACTTATTCGAGCGGCGTTCGTTTTCATGAAATAAATGTACAATATTTCCAATTGTCGCGCAATTCACGTGTGAGAATTTAGATTCTCTTTTATTAGTCATGACTCATGGACTGTAGACGTGTAGTCATACTCAGTACTCACAGTGCAGTGACACTGACAGTGGCCCAGAGTGGGGTGTACGAAATTGAACTCATGTTTTTCTCACTTCTGTGTTCGCAGACAGTAAACTTGTTGTTGTTGGCATCATAATCATCTGTAGCTGATTAATGTCACTGGTGCATTAACTGCTGGTGCTGTATTCACTAGGTGCTATACTCTGTATGTGTGACGTCTTCTATCTGGTAAGGGAGAGTTATATACATATATAATATCATTGTTTAGACACTGATGCCTGAAGATCTGACAAAGTTGTGTTTATGTCGAAGAAGTTCTGTATCTGCTGACAGTCCTTCGCATTGTCCGAGGAGAAGTTTTATTGTTATGCCGCTGTCATTTATAGAATCCTGGAGTTGCGGACTTTCGGTGAGATCAGAAAACAGAATGTCCCTGTACCCTTGGTTTAAGCTGCAGTTGAGAATGTAGTGTAGTATAGTTCCTTGTTCACCACAAGAGCAAACCACCAAGACCGAAAGAAACAGCGCCTATATACAGGGACCAGCCTAGACCAGATTTTCAGGGCGAAATGACTTCGCCCTACTATAAAAAGGGAGCGGGTCGATTCGGTCCAGGGCTCTTTCGGTCTTCGACTTTTCGGTCCAGGGCTCTTTCGGCCGGGCTCGTTCGGCCGGGCTCGTTCGGCCCCTATTCAATTCGGGTAATTAGGTAGTGTGGGTGTTAATTGGACGACATGTTAATTGCCTTTGATTTGGGACCGGTCTTTTGATGACAATGGAGATTTATGTTTGTAATTAACGTTTTATTCCCAACAATAGTAATGGGTATACACACATAGTAATTAACACTGCAACAATTTCGAACAATAACGTGAATATATGATGAAAGATATGAACATTTATTGATTAAAAACAAGTTAAAACAGTAAATATATACAGTTTACATGATAAAACATCTGGTTATTTAATGATTAAAAACAAGATAAAACATGGAATACATTATTTATTTATAAATATTAAAACATAGCGTAGGTCTTCTTTCTTCTTCTTTGCGTAGGTCTTCTTCTTTATTCTTCTTCTTTATTTCTTGGATTGGCCATTCTTGTAGATCGCGTTCACATCTTTCAGGAATTCAGTTGTCTTGATGGTGCCGTCTTTGTATGATGCCCATATCGCCTCAAGGTCTCTTCGTGTACTTCTGTTTTATGTCGGTCTCGAGGTCCCTCGCTGCTACAGCTACTTCGATGTGCAGCTTCTTTTTGGAGCACTTGGATCAGCGGGTAGAATGACAATCTGCTCCCCTTCATGTTAAGCCGCCTGTGCCAAGCTGTGAAGAAGACGCAATTTCATTAAATTTGTTTGTACTTTTGTAGTTCAATAAAAATATGGTGAAGAAGAAGAAATTTCATTAAATTTGTTTGTACTTTTGTAGTTCAATAAAAATATGGCGAAGAAGTAGATATTTCATTACATTTGTACTTTTGTAGTTTTAATATTTTTATTATATATTAGTATGTATGTTCTTTATATATCAATAATGATTCTTACCTTCGATGTGGTTATTTGTTCTGACTTGCCACTGGCCGCATCTGTCGCAGGAAAGGGCGTGTTGACGTGGTCGGACATTCTTTGTACATTGGACACATGGATAGTCGATGTCATTGCTGGTTGGTAATACTCGTAAACTGTATCGTCGGCTCATTGTTAATCAAATTGAAGAACTAATGGGATATGGTGTTGGGGCATACACACTACCCTTAAATAGATGGAACAATGTTGTGATAGGCATGAACAAGCCTCACTTAAACAAACATGTTGTGATTGCATGAACAAGTCTCAACTCACCAACTGAGTGATTCTCAACTCAGATCAATCGCCGTTTTATCTTGTCCAAACAAACATGCCAGAAGCCGTTCTGAGTGTAAAAAGGTAGATACATGTACCAATCTATATAGTAACATATATCTACAACTTTATTGTCATCTTTCTCACAGACAAATCACAGGTAAGAATATTAAATCAAATCATAAGATCAATATATATAATATAAATTAGAGCAATGCTACCCTTTTATACACTTTAATCAAAATATTAAACGCTTTATTATAATAATAAAATAACATACAAAAGAAAAATATATATAAACATCATACTGATAAAAACATTTTTAGGTGAGACTGTTCGGCCCAAACCATGGGCCGAACAAGCCCGGCCGAACAAGCCCGGCCGAAACAGCCCTGGACCGAATCGACCCCGACCCCTATAAAAATAAGGCGAAGTGGCCGTTCTATAGGGCGAAGTGAGTCTACAAAATTTAAATTGATCAGTACTACGACAGTCGACAGGAGTCGCTATAGAACGAAAATAGGAGAGATGAAATATGTCAATTAAACTTATGAAACAATGGTTGAAATATGGAGTCATTATGTTCACTTCATGACCCTAATAACTATTAATAATACCCAAACATAATTGTGAGAGGATAGCAGCATTTTATATTAGTGATGTACCGATTATCGGTATCGGCTATCGGATCGGGCCGATATATGTTGTATCGGCAAGATATCGGTATCGGTAAAATTTAGTCTCCCGACCGATATCGTTAACCGATACATGTCGCGTCCTTTGTGAACGTTGTTACACCAATTCCGACTTTAATATTAAATAAATGACGGGAATTTCCAGAAAAAATAGCGACTATTTTACGCACTGGTCAGCCCTCCATCACATACAGTGATATACCATGATCATGATGACAACATCGACATGAGACTGTTGGTACACTCATGACCCAAATAAACATTTCCAAAGGTACCGTAGTTCGGTACGCTTAATAATTAAAGTTAAAACATAAACTGTATACAATTCAAATTACTTGTGAGTGCCGAGTAGCACATGTTGAAAGCGAATAACTGACGCCCCTGGCATTAGCGTGAGAATGGAATCTTCCTGTGAGTGAATCAGACTGATGTACCGGTATCATTTAGTGATGTATTCATGGGGGTGTGGAATTAATTCTGCACCACGTGCGACAGTAAGTTGTCACATTGTTATGATATTCCCAAGGCGGATGCCGGGCGGTAAGATCAAACGATTATTTGCATGCATTTGATGTCATCGAGTAGGAATCACTAACAAGCCACGTGTTGACAGATGACACAGTAAACTAAAAATCATAGTGTTATAAATAGACGAGTCACTTGACCAGTTTGCATTAAAGTCGCCGCAGTCGTTACTCGCTATTCCTCAATATATAGAAACATCACGTGTTAACAACAGTTAAGTGTGTGTGTTTAAAGTCCTTTTGTTTCAAATTGATTGACATTCTGGTATACGATGACTGAAGATGGAGGAGGTGACTAACTTGTTTGATAGAACCACCCGAACCAATCAGAGTGCTCTGTGGGCGGGATTTGTATCTGCTGTCATGGGCAGAGAAAATGTCAACAATTTATGCGGGACATTGTAGGTGTTATTAAACGCAAGTTCAACTTCTGAAAAAGATTGAGTTTGGCAAATTGAAATTGAAATTGCCGTCATTGACTCAAATGGATTACTAGTATGGACTGATTCCGTAAGGCACGGTAACGGAATCAAACAAATATTGAGGAAATCTTATGAATGCAACGAAATATTAAATCGTTTTGCCAGGGTTTTTGGGGAACGTAAACTAAACTTTTTTTGCAACCAGGTTATTGCAATATCGGTTCTTTGCCGACAATATTTTGTAATTTAAAAGACAAATTGATATGGAGTTTGGTTCACGTACAAGACTTATCGGTATCTGTATCGGATCGGCCGATAATTCTACTGAAAATATCGGCTATCGGCTTTTACCGATAACCCCCGTATCGTTACATCACTATTTTATATCGTAATTGTGAGAGAATGACAGGATTTTATTTCATATTTTTCGGGTTGTTAAAAATGCCAACAATATTTATCAAACAGAAACGAAACGAAATCATGAACACTTTTACTGCGCTCTGTTAGTAATCACGTTTGAAATTTTAATATGCTTCACAAATGAATTCGTTTTAAAATTTCTTTAGCCAAACTCCATAAAGGGAGTGATGAATTGACACATTGTGAGAGGTGTGAGTTGTAATCTTCATTGTAAGGTGTGGTAATCACGGTAATCTAAAAATAACAACAACCAGATTAACACTTGAGGCCCGACGATGTTTTCACAGCTGCCAGTAATCAGACTCCGTTGTCAACATGCTTCCAGATTGGAGCATTACAGGTGTTAATTGTTTTATAACACCATGATACACCCTGATAGTGGAGTATTGTGTGCAATCACAGTTGACAGTTGTAAATTATCATAAATTATTTGGGGCATTTTGCCGAATTTCGTCAGTCAACTTTGGAATTTTTAGGGCGACTTGAACTTCGCCCGACTGCAAAAATGAGGCGAAGCGGACGGCGCTAGGGCGAAGAAGTCTCCCTCTCGGCTGGTCCCTGCCTATATACACAGGCAAAGAAGAACAACTGGACCAACTATCGAGCCATGCAGAAAGAATGTAAAAGGGAAATGAGGAAGGCTGAGTGGGATTACATCAACGCTAAGATTAAAGAAGGTTTAGAACAAAAGACGACGAAACCATTCTGGAGATACCCTGCTTGACAAAACAAGTGTTCACCTAACCGCGGTGCAGTTAGCGTTGCCACCGTGGCTGAAATGCAACTACACCGCGGCTCCACCGGCTAACTAGAGTTGGGCCGCGGTGTACTTGCCGCTCGGCCATGGTGTAATTGCCGCGGTGTACGTTCATTAAACTGAAAAAAGACGATACAAACCAGAAATCTAACCATGGTGTACATGCCGTTCGGCTGCGGTGTAGTTGCCTTTCGGCCGCAGTGTACTTGCTGTTGGGCCACGGTGTACTTGCCGTTCGGCCGCGGTGCTTAACTGCAGTTACAAACTCTGACACCGCAGCCGAACGGCAAATACACCGCGGTGCCAATGGACACTTGTTTTGTCCAGCGGGGTACATCAAGAGCAGAAAACAAGATAACATCGGAGTGTCGCCGTTGAAATCGCAAGGCAAGCTGATTGATGACCCAGCCCTTTTAATTCAGATTGTTTGGGTTCGGCAATCTGCTACGGCAACCCTTTATCGTGGCCCAGTTTGCTTCAGCAAATGGCTTCGGCATTGTCGATTGCCGTAGCCAATTATGAGGGCTGACGACCCAAAAGGCAAAGCAGAAATTCTGGTAAAGCAGTTCCAGTCAGTATTCACCGAGAACCAACCACCACTTCCTGACCTTCCACCCAAATGCGAAAACATCGGCAAACTGACAGTGACAGTGAATGGCGTTGAAGCTCTGCTGAAGAGATTAAACCCATCCAAAGCCTCTGGCCCAGACGGTATCCCAAACTCCATCCTAAAGAAGTACGCAAAACAACTGGCACCTGCCTTCAGGCTCATATTCCAACTATCTTTAGACACAGGCACATTGCCAAGGGACTGGCGCAGCGCCAACATAGCCTCAGTCTACAAAAAAGGAGACCGACATCAAGCGGAAAACTATCGTCCTGTGTCCCTAACATCAGTACCGTGCAAGCTACTAGAACACCTCATATGCCGCCATATCCATGAACATCTGGAGAAGCACAACATACTAACAAAGCTAAACCATGGCTTTCGAAGTGGATATTCCTGCGAAACACAACTAGCAGTGACAATACAAGACATCTTACAATCATTTGACAACAAGAAGCAGATCGACGTGGCCATCCTTGATTTCTCCAAAGCTTTCGACACTGTGCCACATGACAGCCTATTGACCAAACTAAATCACTACGGTATCACAGGCCCGGTCAACAGATGGCTAGCATCCTTTCTGAAAGAAAGAAAGATGAGAGTTGCACTCGAGGGATACTACTCAGAAGAAGTTGACGTGCTATCAGGAGTACCACAGGGAACAGTATTGGGACCGCTGCTCTTTCTCTGTCACATAAATGACCTACCGGACACAGTAACATCACAAGTCCGCCTATTCGCAGATGACTGCCTCCTGTACCGCCAGATAAACACCTACAAAGACCACGAAATATTACAACAAGACCTACGCAAACTGGAATCATGGGCCACCAAATGGGGGATGCGCTTTAATCCAACTAAGTGCTACATTATGAGCCTAAAGCAGAAGACACAAAGATTTTACCAACTGGCAGGGCAGATACTCCAAAAAGTCACAAACAACCCGTACCTTGGCGTCCAATTCTCCAATGACATGCAGTGGCATCACCACATCGAGTCCACCACAAAGAAGGCAAACTCCACCCTCGGCTTCCTTCGGCGAAATCTCAGGTACTGCCAAATGGATCTTAGAAAAACGGCATACATAGCATTAGTCCGCCCTCAGCTAGAGTATGCAGCAACAATCTGGGATCCTCACTATGAAAAGGACAAGACAAAGGTCACAAAGCTGGAGAAGGTGCAACGCAAAGGAGCAAGATTTATAAAACAGGACTACCGAACGAGAGAGAAAGGCTGTGTAACATCAATGCTCAGTGAACTTCAACTACCATCCCTAGAAGCAAGAAGAAAGGAACAGAGACTGACACTATTTTACAAAGTGGTGAAGGGATCAGCCCCGGGTATCAACTCCGAACACTACCTAAGAAACTACCGCCCAAAGAGGAAAAAGAAACCCACAAAATTCAAGGACTTTGTTAGTGACAACATCGTGGAGAAACTGACCACAAATAACGAAAGTGCCTACGAACCAATTCATACAAACACAGACCAATACGGATATTCCTTCTTCCCGAGGACTGTACTTGACTGGAACAAACTGGACAACAGCACAGTCAATGCCGCCGACCTAGAAACATTCAAGGCGGCTCTGGGAGAACAAAAATAGCGCTCCTCACACCGTCCTGTAAAAGCCAGCTTTGGTCACTAGGACGTAACAACTACAGATACAGAGACAGACCGAATACCTCAAACATGTTTTTGGCGATTTGAACACATGTGAATGTATTTTTCAGTCAGGAATGTATACATGTAGGCCCTACTATAAGTCTATATAGTAGCAGCAATCTGAATCTGCGAAAGAGGTCATGTTGACCTATGTCAGTACCTATGTGAAAGGACCAACTTGCAAGAACATGGGGTGGGGGTATGATGATTTGTGGTCTGTCACAGTTACTGGACATAAAGTCCCAAAATAAGGGTTTAATCGGGTTTATAAATCGGTATCCTAATATAATATACTCAAGTTATGCAGGCTTAACCAGGTGCCCGGACAAACATATCTTAAATAAAAACACTAAACACAAAATACCTGGAATATGTCGCCTGCTTCCTATAAATAACATACTCAGCTACAACTCTGCAGCGATAAATTAACGGGACGCCAAATTAACAGAGTTTTAAACATTTTTCACCATTAGCGATATGTGACTCGTCGCCATTCCATGTTTTCAATGTTTTCCTATACTTATTCAATCGGTAATTTTGTTTCTAAGCATCGTGTAAAGGGAACTGGTGTTCTGAAAAAATTGCATGTGTTCCGAGATACTATTTGTTGCAGAACACCGGTCTTTCCAATTACTCACACTCAGAAGTATATATACATGTATGCAAATACCCATTCAAATTTGTTCACATGACCTCCCCCTTAACGTGGTGGGGTGCTGGACATTTCATACCATGCGTCCATGGACTTTTCATACAAAGATCCTAATTAATGTATCATATTCAGATTGTTTGGTCATTTCAGACCATGGTTCTGGACGTTTTGTACCAACATCATTGGACGATTCGTACTTGAATCGTAGCTACAATGCAATTATACTAAAGACTGAGCAGAAACAAATATGATATATGAAGAATACACATACCGGTATAAGTGTCCCATTTATAAGTGTACCGGTATAAGTGTCCCAGCCGTTTACAACATGGTCATTATTGCGTTTATAACTTATTGCAGGTGGGTGCATTATAATTGCGTTTAACGTCGTTTACAACATGGTCATTATTGCGTTTATAACTTATTGCAGGTGGGTGCATTGTAATTGCGTTTAACGCGCTGCCTTGGGAGTCAATGCATTCACATTTAAATTTCTGATCAACATGCTAAAAAAGTATTTTGTTTATAGTCTATTTTGTAATATATCTTAATTTATCTTTTAATTTTGTTTATAGTCTATTTTGTAAAATATCTTTTAATTATGTTTGATTTACATTCACCTCTGAATAATTTTGTGTTATATGCCCACTCCTAGTCTCCATTTGGACGCTGTGTAATTGCCATTCAAAACTAGAATGCACTCAGAGAGATGCCAACGTGCGCAAAAATGTAATAAACAATAATTTAAAAAATAATTGCACTGTATTTTACTTAATTTATTTAATTTAATGTTAGCAAAAAAAGACAATTACCATTTCTCATTATATCACAGATAAAAGGCAAATTACTATATTAATCATTTTAAGTAATTACAACCAAATCCATGTTGCCGAAAGGATGAGACTTTAATATCGATTACATTTTTTTCAGCGGCATATTTTCATTTTCATTTTCCGATAGTCAAAGTTGACCAAAGGAGCAATTATAAGAAATAATGAATACCATTTGTGTAAATATTGATAGCAGCCAATATGCAACAATAAATATCAATAATTAATTAATAATTAATCAATAACAATCATTTTATGTAATAATAAACTTCTTCAAACGGTGTTTGTGTCAACAAATGCGTTTTGTTTTGTGTTACGTCATTCGTCGTATTTGACCCGGAACTCGGCTGAAGGTTAGGCTATTCAGCCTTTTGCGTCGAATTACGAAATCGCGTTTTGAATGTCTCTCTTTTCCCGCACGATAAAAAGAGGTCTTCGCACGAACCAAAAATGATAAAACTTCCCAATTATAAGTAAAAATACCCAAATGAAAGAGTCTATGTAGGTCCCGAAGGAGTCTATAGACTCTTTGATGTAGAGTTCTGATGGAGAAAATGTAGGTCGATCTATTTTTGTCATAACTCTGACGTATTTTGACCTGGGAGAAAAAATTGAAATCGAGGCTCACTACGAGCATGCCAGTTTTAAATATAGAAACAGGGAATCCCGACAAAGGGCGATATCGGCGACAAACAAATAATCGAAAACAACACATAAAATAAACATAGCAAAAACGCGGCACAGTAAAAATGTCAGAACGTCACGAGGTTTTACGTCGTTTTTGGTGACGTCATGGAGTGAAACGGAGTAGGGTGACACCAACCTACGAATCTGTCTGATCGCCATACTGTTGCGCGAGCGCACGTAATTATGTTGGGCAAAATATAAAGATGACACAGTAAATGAGGTTTGATTGAGGCCATTAGAGCAATAAACATTAATGGTTCGGTTTCGGTTACCCGACTGATCCTATTCTTAATGTGTGAGGCCTGTTTTATACGACGTGTGATACACATGTATAA
The DNA here is from genome assembly GCA_032622095.1 of Siphonodentalium dalli. Lineage (NCBI taxonomy): Eukaryota > Metazoa > Mollusca > Scaphopoda > Gadilida > Siphonodentaliidae > Siphonodentalium > Siphonodentalium dalli. The sequence goes on from CP136063.1 coordinate 262,036,908, forward strand.
CTGGCTATTTTCCTGGTGAAATAAGAGAGTCGGCAATTGATTGTGTATTACACGTCGTATAAAACCATGATACTCGTCAAAATTCGTCCTTACACGTGTCGCCGTATTACACGACTGGCCTGGACGCGTAACTCATCAATTGTTCGTCAATTACGCGTCGCTGATTTATACGACGGGTATGACACGAGTAACGGAACACAATATGGCATAATATTTCACCCCATTTTGAGCCCTAGAGGCTAGGGCGATCGCACATGCGCAGAAGAGTTATGACAACTTGTTTTGGTCGGGCTGTACTGAAATCAATATCACTTGTCTTCTACGAGCTCATTCTTGACGAGATGGTGACGAATATTGTCAAGGATATGGTTAAAAGTCCCCTGACTAATTCGGAATGTTTTTTTTTTAATTGTCTGTCACCATAGGCATTGACTGTTTCGAACCAACCCTGGTTTCGAAGAAGGCGTCGGCATGACCGATTTTGCTCCCTAGGGGCACACAATTGCATATTCAGTTGAGATACTGACAACATTAATGTTCTCAACATTAACTCCCTTTGACGCAAAAGCATGAGAAGAATTCCATTGCGTTTTGTAAGCTCAGTGCGCATCCGTAACAGTTTTAGAAGGACAAGATGTCGTAGATTTATAGCGGAAGACATGACTTTATTTGTTTACGATGGGTTAGTCGGATTGGCGTAGTAAATGTGTGTGAGAATCGTAGTGTGTTTAGAAATAGTTATAAATACAATTAGATGCGAAAGAATAATCAGTACATCCCTTGACGCCAGTCTAGATTACACGTGTAAAGTTAACACGTCATATAAATCAAACGTTAAAATCTCGTGTTGACGACGAGTTAACGTTACACGTGTATTACACGTAGTATAAAACAGGCCTGACCCTAATAATTTTTCGACCATAAATAATTAAAAAAACAAAACAAAGTTTGTTTTTGTATTTCCATCATTTTCACTGTCTCCACTTTATAATAACTGTGATAGGTAAGTTTAATCAATTGCAGTTCAATTCAGTTTACTTCTCCTAATCTATGCATATGTATCAAGTAGTATTGGGCTTGTTAATATTACAATGTGATGGATGAACACACTGCATGTATTCATGTATCTATTTATTTAACAACATAATTCATAGATTAATCATACAAGGAACATAAAATTAAATAAATGGAGGACGATGTAGGTGTTGTCAAATATCAAGATGCATTGGTTCAATAAAACCTCAAACTGTGTTCCCCTTTGCCGCTTGGATTGTCATTCAGAGAACAGGGTTTTTTTTTAAGCTTTTACAAATATATTATGAATTTATGGTGGTTGGAAGTTATGGTAAATTGCACGATAATAGAGTAAAGCAACCCCTTCTCTCCGTGTGAAGTACAGTAATGCTCTAATTAATTGACTCCTTAAACAGCAGAATCATGGGTAACCTTTCAGGATTTAGTCGGAAATATGGCTTGTTGCCATTCATCGGAAAGCTCTCCCCGAGAGCTTTCCGATGAATGGCAACAAGCCATATTTCCGACTAAATCCTGAAAGGTTACCCATGATTCTGCTGTGTTTAAGGAGTCGTTTAATTAGAGCATTACTCTAGGAGTAATCAAAATAAAATGGAATAGAAAGCCTCAGGGTTTCCGCTAAAGGGGTAGCAGGTCCCTTTTAGGGCCCCTTTCGCCACACCCAAATTTCCCCTCCGACATTCCTCTACCTGATCCACAGCTTAATACCTACCAGGAGACATGATACATCACCTGTGTAATGTATCTGCCTCTAAATAAAATCAACAGGGAATGATATAATTTTATTGGCCGGTACTGCTGATCACTAGTGAGTAGTGAACCTTTTTGTGGATAAAGAATACTTTTCAGGGCTATACACATTGACAATTATTGCCTTATTCTGAATGATATCGAAACAGACATTGCTAGAAGCTGTGATGTTGATTATGCCTGGTTATGACACAATTACATTGTCAAATAACACATTGTTCTGACTGGATCTGATTTATGATTTAATACCCTGCTGGACAAAACAAGTGTCCACTTAACCGTGGTGCGGTTAGCGTTGCCACCGCGGCCGAAATGCAACTACACCGCGGCTCCAACCGCTAACTACAGTTGGGCCGCTGTGTACTTGCCATTCGGCCATGGTGTAGTTGCCGCGGTATACGTTCATTAAACTGAAAAAAGACGATACAAACAAGAAATCTAACCATGGTGTACATGCCATTCGGCCGCGTTGTAGTTGCCTTTCGGCCATGGTGTACTTGCTGTTCGGCCGCAGTGTACTTGCCGTGGTGTACTTGCCGTTCGGCTGCGGTGCTCAACTGCAGTTACAAACTCTGACACCGCGGCCGAACGGCAAATGCACCGCGGTGTCAATGGACACTAGTTTTGTCTAGCGGGGTATGTAGATGAGGTCCAACATTACTGATCCCTTCAATAATTTTTACCTGCTTCATTGTCTCAATATTATAAAGCTCCTCATCAGAACTTAAAAAAATTCCAGGTTTTGAATTGGTGGAATATTACCTCTATCATGACTATGGGTAGTCAGAGTAGATATTCATAGCATAATATTACAATGAACTGTGCCCTCGCTGAATGGCTGATGCAAGTCTGCAAATACTAATAGTGTCTATTTTTTGCAGTATGAGGTCCCCCAGAGGCTGCATTTAGTGATGCTATCCCGCACATTGGGCTAGCATCACCAAATTCATCTTCTGGGGACCTCATTCTGCTTGGGCCTCATCTGCTTGGATGTATCTATCGTCTCAAATTAACATTGTTTTTAGTTTCTTTTTCCCTTCTAACACTTCCTATAGATATCCCCTAATTTGCAGAAGGTAGAATGCATAATTGAGGTGACTAATGGGTGAACATCACCAACTTCCAACACACTGGGGAACTTCAATCTGATTCTAGGTCTCCCATTGGACCTCATTCTGCAAATGACAGACACATTATTTGCTGATTAGTTGATGATGCATGAATGATCTTTTATCCCTACTGACTAAGCCGGACCAAATTATTTCAATCATTTATTTTGTCCTCTTTATATTCTGCATTTACAGACAGATTGAAATTAAACTTGGTTCATAGACGATGGAAGATAATGATCACCGAAACCTTGACCTTGCTCCAACGGCCAGCATTGATGTAGTTTCTTTGAATAACAAGGTAAGAACTTAACATTTTCTTTAGTGAATTCATTCTCCCAATCAGTTATGTGCATACAATTTCACAAACATCTTGTAAATAATATTTAACATTAAAACAAAAATTAACTTCAATAAATGGACCTAAGACTATAAGCGTTGAGCTACCAAAATCATAAACCCTTGTGATCACTGTTAACATGTGTTATATTTATGTTGCAGGTACATGTACTTGGTGGGTTTTCGAATTTACCTGTTATACAGGAAAGTCTGACCCTGTTGTGTTTACCCAAGGCAGTCTAACAATGACTAGATAATGTTTGGTTCAATCTGGTCAGCCCTGGCATTAAAAGAGTATTTAAATGATTAGTCGACTAATCGATGTTGACTCCCATTTTGTTCTATATCTATTTTAAGTAATAATAATATTGACACTGAAATAATTAGTGCACAACATTTAACTGGATTCAGTGATATTATATATTGAAAAAATATATTTACATTATGGCCAATAGGGCTGCAATGATGCACTGGGTCACGATCAGACCTGTTAAGTTTTGAAAATGGCAATCCGGGAGATTTTTGCGGGAGGTGTGCCCAAATATGTTCATGTTCCAAAAGTCATTGTTATGATGAAATAGTTTTTATGAGTTTCTATTTGTGTTTATTTTATAATATACACCTAAATAAAATGGTAATGAATGTCCTGTTGGTAATGAATGTCCTCTTGGTAATTGTAATAGAGCTGCTGTGAGTGTGAGATACATGTTTATATAAAATAATAGAGTGAAATCGCCGGCATGCTAACTTCCTGTTCCAATTCTGAATAATACTTAGACTCATAACGGGCACGTTTTTTGGACGGTGTGTCGGACATTTTGAGATGTATACAAGACAGATATGACTAAAATTCCATCAATTGGATTAATATAGGCCCCTATGCATTCTTGTGAAAACAATATTATCACTAATCATGGAACTTAAATCATAAAGTTACTTAGAAATGTTCATCAATGCGGCACTTACAATACAGCTGCACACTTATGATTACATGTATACGTTTTGTATACTATAACAACACCCTTTCCCAGAGTGTGAAAATCAATTAATATCCAAGGCTCAATATAATTATTTTTTAACTGACTGTCAAAATGACAGGCACCATATGGACGGTGTTGGTCATTTAAAAATGGTGCTTGTCGAATTTTCAATTGTACTGTATGAGATGGTTTTTAAATTTCCAATCGACTTATTATTCGTCAATGATGCGCACATTTTGGTGAGCATCCATTTGCCACCAAGGAAAAATCCATGTTATTTTTGTTTTCAAAAGTTCAAAAACTTTACGTCGATTAATAAATACACATGCAATTCGACATAATTATATTCACTATGAATTGATCTGAAATTAAATTTTTTACTTTCAATGTCCTATTTGGTCAGAAATGGCCAGATACAGATTGTTTAAAATTTGCATTGGACAAAATGTCCGACAGATTCAGAAGTGCACTGGACATAAGCTATTTTTCGTTGGACAATGACCGTGACCGGCCACTTATTTTGAGCCTTGTTACAGGCCTTTAGATTAGGCTAATTTGGGGACATTTTGGGGGACCGAGGTGATGGGTTTGCTTGAGGGGGGGTACAGGGTTTTCCCCGGGAAGAATTATTTTTTAAAGTAAACCTAAAATGGGGGCTGTCTGGTTGTTCTGAAGCATATGAAAGGTGAAAGAAGTGAACCAATGGCCCCCATATCATTTCCTGGCAACTTGGGCTTATATCAGCATTCAGAAAAATATGTTACATGTACCCTTATATTTTCAAGTTTTGTAGGTCACAATTTATTGAATATTGGGAATAATGGATCATTTGACATCAACAAAGCCATTTTATAGATGTATGGTGCTTGAAAGTTCACCAAGCAGTTCACCAACACACTGATCATGGGTATTTCCAATTAAAATTTAATTTAATCTAACTACATGTACATGTATATGTGAACCTGAAAAAAAGTTAGAAAGTTGATTTGTTGTGGTCAAATGAAGCAATATACACACACAAACAGGTAATAAAAAGGGTGATTTTGCGGTGACATTTTGTCAAATGTGCCCTCTAAATTTGGGGACATTTCTATAATTTGGGGACATCGGTAAACGCTGTGAGTTGTGGGGAATATTAAGGCCTGCTTGTTAATATCAGTCACAATTCACCACTGATTAGTCTTCTATCGGAGGGAACATCAAAAGTTACCGACGGTACATTCTGTGAATGTTAATGTGTGGGTATTTACGATACTGGAAATAAGGAAATCCCTGTCATGGGTAAACCTCGCATAAAATAACATCGCTTTTTGGATTTTAAATGCGGGTTTTGTTGAATCTGGTAGAAATTGTGTGTTATCCGTAATTGCGGAATTACTGTGGCAATTCGGGAGTCTCACGCACAATCCGTGAAACTTAACAGCTCTGGATACGATACGATATGAATCACGATACTTGACCAACGATACGATACATATCACAATAAACTAAATTAGTGTTTGCAAATGAATACCGCTTGAATTATCAGAAACAACAAGTTTATAACTGGAGGTAGATCATTTTAAACTAAAATGGAGTTTAATTGTTGGCTAGATGAGTCAAATTATGGCCCGACGAATCGGCAATTTCAACATCGAATCGAATCTCGAATTGAATCAGTAGAAGGTACATGTACAAGCAGAAATGTGGGCAAATGTGCGATGATTTTATAACGTCAGTGAGATAACGAAGGAGGTTAATTAAACTTAATTTATATGACATGATATGAACAATATTTAATCACAGTTTATTATATGAGAATGGCACGACATCATTTCATATTTTGTGCTACTTCCACTGTGCGTGAAGTTCGTGAAAAGTAAGCAGCTTGGCACTTTGGAGTTTTGATGATAAAGGACTTGTATATAACAATTCAAAATATCCCGAATCACCCGACCACTTTCAAATTGAATCGAATCGGAACTTAAGATTCAAAATTGAATCTCGATACTTTGTCGGGTCCTAAGTCAAATATACATAGTATACATGTAAACTTGAGAGATATTTGCAATTAAAACATGCAGTAACTAGTGCTTATCATAATGTCCTCCAAGAACAGTCATTCTGATGATGACCGGAACTTATAAGCGTCAACTGACAAATGTGTCAACTGTCAACAAGTTTGTTTTAATTCAGAATATAAAATCATATACAGTACTGAAAATATCTCTTTGAAACATTGAAGAATATGACAGTTTGCAACAAGCCAGGGCCTTCCTCACAATTGGGAGGCATCCTTATGGATATTCACTAGGATGTCTGATAGATATAGTAGGACTACCATATAATTTAATAGAGCTGTAAATCGGAACTAGCTGCATATTAACATTAGTACTAACATTAACTTAAGACAAAGACACTAACCAAGACACTTACTTTAATAATGGTATTTCAATATATTTAACCAACATAATTATGTGGAGAACAGTTACTTAAAAACTTGGCTTAATGGCCAGAAAGTTTTTCTCAAATTTGTAACCGACTGATACTTAAACATGATGTATATATACGTAGTTCAAGGGGGTTGGCCACCAGGCAATGAGAAATGATAAGAGCTGGGCATTGAATGGGTTAATTAGAGTGAGCTGAGCCAAGGGAAAAGAAATTCCGTCTCATGATCGTCTGATATTTTTTAGAGGAAGCAATTTTCAGAAGGTGACAATATTTTTTGCAAACTTTAGCCAAATTGCTGTGGGTGTTGCATTAGTCTTATTTGCAAACAACATGGAATGAATATTTCATGTCTAATAGTAAAAACGAGGACCAGGTAACAAATATTGTATATTTGAAATCAACTGTTTTGAACCAGCCCCAAACATAGTTAACAATTTGTTTATGGGTAGTCCACCTGTGTTTGTTTATGGTTAGTCCACCTGTGTTTGTTTATGGGTAGTCCACCTGTGTTCAGTATTGACTCATTCCAAAGTATGCTCACTCAGTGTTTTGAGTGCATTCTTCATTTAAAGGTAAACAATCTAATTAAATGGTCCCTGTGTCATCTGATTCAAACATCAAAAAACATTTCTTCAAAAGACGCTTTATTTTATATCAGAATTGATTAATTTTCCAAAATATAATGCTAACCACCATCAACTCTAGTATAAATGTTTCTAAAAAGTGTTATATCAACATTTTGTTCAACGTAATTTGGTATCAAAGGTATATCGGTCGGCTCATCGAATATTTGCTAGGCCGCCAAATATTTCAGTTGGTGAACAATAACAGATTTTAAAAATCTGTATGTGATAAAGTTCTCTGAGCGTTGATGGGTGGGTTCCTCGACTTGAATCAAATATATTTTATCCCCGAAGCCAAAGAAATAGTACTTTAGGAGCGTTATTTCGGATTATGTATCTTTCAGTTTAAGGTCTAAAAAAGACATGACCGACCCTATTTCAAACCCCCTAGTCTATGCATTTTATTGAGATTTGTCATATTAAATGGAAGGTTTTATTGAACAATTGAAAACAAAAAACTGCCATTTTTTAAAAGATAGGTAGGACCAGTGGTGTACTTTATCTTTTTGTATTATAGAATAGTCTCACAAGGAATGACCCTTTGGGAACCTTTTTAGCTATATTGTTTATGACCCAAAAAAAAACGAGTGCTGAAAATTTCTCCCCATGTACTTTTGTTCCTTCCTCAGAATAATTACAGTAATGCCCTAAATAATCGACCCCTTAACCACAGCAGAATTATGGGTAACTTTTCAGGATTTATTCGGAAATATGGCTTGTTGCCATTCATCGGAAAGCTCTCATGGAGAGCTTTCTGATGAATGGCAACAAGCCATATTTCCGACTAAATCCTGAAAAGTTACCCATAATTCAGCTGTGGTTAAGGGGTTGATTACTTTGGGCATTACTGTACTCTTTAGTGATGCTAAGTATCATGCCTCATTACAACTGATAAGAATAGCCAACAAGGCTTCATGCAAAGGGATATAGAATATTACAATCTAAGACGACTTAATTGCCTTAGATTAGGGTTTTGACATTTAAAGGGTTAGCACCTTTGGGACCGTATTCACTATTGTTACAAAAAAAACAAAACATTTTGCCTAGCTACTCAACCATAATTGTGTTAGCCCATTAGTGGCAACAAACTGTCATTTTTGTTTTGGCCTAACAAGAAAGTATGAAGTTTTCAGGATCCTTTGTTCTGATCATAATATAAAGTTATTATACAATGTTGTGTACAGTATGTGTTTTTCTTGTGCGAGTCCAGGTTGTGGTGAAAAGTCATATTGGACTCGACACTGCGTGTCTCGTCCAATATGACTTTTCACCACAACCTGGACGAGTTCAAGAAAAACTCATACTGTACATAACATTGTACAATGACATTTTTACTATCCATCTGTATGTCTATCCAAATTTTGGGAATAAAATTTTTGTGTTTATTTTTGGTATTTGTCGCCAATTAATTCTCTATAAAATCCTGTATTTTGATCATCAGAAAGCATGATTTGGAACAGTAAACACGGAAATGAAAAACAAAACTAAATGCTAGGACTCGTAGCCATTATGAATGTACAGAATACAAGTGGACAAGATTTTATCAAGTTGGACACTGATTTGCATATCAATACTAGCATATATATTGGTATGCAGAACTTTGCGAGGGTCAAGCTGGGTACCTAAAACAATGATTACCAAATGCAGGTTTACAGTGCCCCCTTCATCATTAGTTTGGTAACAATGTGTCTTAAAAGATGTAAATGAAAGGCAAGGCTACCCACCATAGAAAATCACACTATGATGGGTTCATGAAAATACAAATACTAGTACCCTGAAATACACTAAAAAAAAATGTTTATCTTACAGCTAATACAAATGAGAGTATGTGTGAAAATGGCCAAAGTTCACACAATAAACAAGCTCACAAGGAATATTAAGCTGCTCAAAGCTAAAAGGTTAGTAAAATAAGTTAAAAGGAGGCTGAATAAGTGAATTACGCTTAATCCGGTCTTTACTACTATAATGCCCAAAGTAAGTGACCACTTAACCACAGCAGAATTATGGGTAATTTTTCAGGATTTAGTCGGAAATATGGCTTGTTGCCATTCATCGGAAAGCTCTCGCCGAGAGCTTTCCGATTAATGGCAACAAGCCATATTTCCAACTAAATCCTGAAAAATTACCCATAATTCTGCTGTGGTTAAGTGGTCACTTACTTTGGGCATTACTGCAACTACTCATTGATGAGGTAGTTCCCTTAGGAAATGTTCATACAACATGTACATGTAGGTCGTTTGTCGTACTTATTATATATCTCAAAATTCCCCCACCAAATTGCACCAATGAATAGGAATTCTTCTGTACTTGTATTATCTTTTCCTACCTCTGTTGTCTGCTCATTTTTGTGCACCCCTCCAAATGAATAGTATACCATTCCAACGTTTAATTTTATACCTGAGTGGGACAATCCATTTAGTAAAAAATAAAGGGTTAAACATAGCAATTGCTTGATTTTGTCATGCTCTGGGGTTCATTCAATAAATGCATTTTGTCATGCTGTGGGGTTCATTCAATAAATGCATTTTGTCATGCTTTGGGGTTTATTCAATAATGCATTTTGTACTGAGTTGTTATCCTTTCTTGACTCTGAAATTTTTTACCATTCTAATTTTCTATTTTGAATGATTTTTACCGAAGTTTGTTTCTGTTATGTTCCAAAAAGCCAACCAATTAAGAAAACTTTTTTTTGGGGGGATGTGTGATCAGCGGCATTTATTTTTGTATGTAACTTATTCTTATCGCCTTTAAAACTAAGGTAAGTCAAGGATTATCAGTCATGCTAGAAGAAAATGTGTCCTGGTTTTTCCTCGACAGCAGACACAATGTTTTTATAAATGAATGTATTTCATGAATGTTTCAATTTTCATTTTCGTCTGACAAAGGTTTGCTCAAAGCCTCTAATTTTTTATTCAATGATTATAAATGCTATTTTTTGTTATCAAATACACGTACAATACTCATATGATCATATCTTCAAAATTTTAGGGGAACAGAAGAACAGAAAGAGAAGAATGCTTCTAAGGCGGAAAGAATGATAGATGAAGTGGAGATAATTAGAGTGAGTCAAGAACTGATAAACTCCCAAGTCAAGTGTTTTAGTGACTTTTCAAACACTTCTATCATACAAAGTATGCAGTCATATAATTCATGAAAGGCTTTGAAAAATACCTACTATAGGCACAGTGCCCATCTCATTAGCTCAACTTTACTTTGTAAAGTTTGAGCTATTGACGTGGATTGCCATCAACAATTTCCTTTGGCTCACCTTAACCCTTTACCCAACAAAACGGCCAAAAACGGCCAAATAAGGCTTCAACAGCCTAAAATATCTTTTGTCTGTCTCAATAACACCATACAAATATGGATATCATTGGAACCGGTTCATTGACCACATTGTGATGGTTACAGTTATGCCCTGTGCCAATGAATTCTCTTATATATGTGAGTCGACCATAGGTCGCCTCGCATATATAAGAGAATGCATTGGCCTAAAAAAAATCTTTTTTTTAACACTTTTTACCATTTTTTCTTACATTCTTTAACAATTTTGTAATTTTTTATACATTCTTTGACAATTTTATCATTTTTAATATGTTAAGCCAATGCATTCTCTTATATATGCGAGGCGACCTATGGTCAACTCGCATATATAAGAGAATGCATTGGCACAGGGCCGTTCTGTTGGGTAAAGGGTTAAAGGCTGCCATACCACTCCCCACGTTCTTTTACACTATTAGTGTGGTCGTGGTACGCAAAACAGGGGGTTGACCCAGAAGAAATTGGTAAAGAAGCGATATCGGTGTCATTCAACGCGGGACAATCTCTGCTACAACATATCCAAAATCCGCTTTGGGCAAAATCCAGGATCCAAGATGGCGTCCAACATGGCCGCCTTTAGTCCAACATGACCGCCTTTAGTCAAAAGAGATTCTGACTGAGATTAATTCGACATAATGAGAACAAATGTTGCCATATTTATACAAAGGTAAACAATTTTGCGAAGGTAAAGTATTATGCCACATATCTATAGAAAAAATGGAACCACTCGCCCATCTGCACCCTCAAACATTTGATTTTACAGAACGCGGTATAAAATTCCACAAAAATCGCCATTTGATTCCAGTCATATATCAACAAGAAATGGACAGAACTGTACAATGTAAGTTGGGCATACCATTATCTATAAATACACCAATTCAATTAAACCCAAATTGGCGCTTTGTCTTAAAATGGCTGCCAAAATGGCGGTCAAAATATGGAAAATGGCAGATATTTAGAATGGTCGTCAGAGGGTTATACCCAGAAGGAATTGGTAAAGAAGCGGTTTTGTTGTCATTCGACGCGGGAGAATCTCGTGTATAACATATCCAAAATCCGCTAAAATCCGCTTTGGGGAAAATACATAATTCAAGATGGCGTCCAACATGGTCGCCAATAATAATGAAAATGGCAAATATGTAGTTATTCACGAAAACCCATTTGACAAAACGCCAATTCGGCACCAATACACATCATTGATTGAAATCAATGTTTTTTGTGGGTATGAGTAGCCAATCACGATTCAAAATGCTAAGATGGCTACCAAAATGGCCACCGAAAATTGTCGAAATTTAAGTTCTGCTCAGAGGAAAGCCGAAACAACACTTCGGTTGTGAGCTAACTCAGCTAACAACGACAGACCTATTAAACATGTTGCCAATAATCTACTACCACAATCAGTTCAGCCCGTAATGTTCCAACTAAGCAGTATATACTGCAGGATCCAACACGATGTCCACTTATTACGAGGGACTATATGGAAATTAATTAAAAAGAAATTAAATTGCTACGAATCTGGATTATTTGAAAACACAGTGTCAATATTTCTACTTATAACGACTATTCGGAACATCAAATATATGGGCATCGGTGGTCTAGTCCGGAAGCATCAGGCTATAATGGGTTTTCCAGTGATGGCGAAAGTGAAAAGGACAGGCGGGAGAAGCGAATAATCTGGGGTTTATTTAATTGGTGGGCAAGTTGGTTATCGGAGCTGGGGAGTTTCAAAGTAAAATTATTTTCTTCAATATCAAGAGGAAAAATGAAAATTCGCACGTACATTGTATACCCTTCACACTCCATGTGACAATTCCGTGTCATGCGATTGTGGGTATATACATGTGGATAGAAATATTCTAGTAAATATATAGACGCACCGATATCTTCTACACATTTAGTGAATTTCATCAATGATATGTAGACACAATGTGCGCCACGGCTGGATCTGACCCGTATGCGTAAAGGTATCAACCATTTAGCTTGATGAACTGGTATTTCAAGGTTGTCATTGGATAGAAATGCCACATGAACATGGTGATTAACAACATGTTTTTCTAAGAAATTTGAACAATGAACATGTTATTTTCCGGATGCTAGACAATCAAACTGCCATATAAGGCATCCATCCATGCTCATCAGAGCACGAAATATGTGCAAATTAATTACACGAAAACTATTTCATGCGGACGACGTACTCTAGACCTACATCCAACGTCATTTCCTATTAACTTTTATTGTTTGTACGGACGGTTTCGAGGTTTGAAAATCCCGCTTGTCCAAGAAAACCTCCACATACTTACGGAGTCGATGTGTAAACAATGTATGGGGATAGTTTATTCATACATATATGTATTTGGCACACGTATTTTCTAGAACATAAGAGATCACCATTTACCGGAGAGTTGATATCTGGGAAGAGATCAGAGTAAAACTACTTTTCTTACATGTCGAAATGGGGAATCCATGGACTACATTTAGTTCCAGTTTGAAACTTGAAAATGATGGCCGAGCCCGAATAGTTAATATTTCGTCGCATCAGTGCTATAATGTAACCCACATTTTTAACTTTCCAGAAAATGAAGGTTGAAGTTTTTAGACAACATTTCTCCTAATGTTGACAAAGAATGACGTGTTGTTGTATTTATCCCGATGAAAACTGACATTAGCTGTTCATTGAACCACATTGTTTTCTGTTTACTCCCTCGTTTTCTTTTAAAAAGCAATAGCTTGTTTGGAGATATGACATTTTGCGCATGCCAGCGACGATTCGTTTCCGTGCTATAATGAAGTTGTGCTAATAAATGCAGATTAAGCTAAATATGGTGGCAATCGCATGTGTCTATGAACTAAAAAGTGCATATTCTACACTATGAAAATTCACCCATGTGCATCATCATACATACAGAAATGTGTGGAACAATCACAAAATTTAAATCACCAAATGATCACGTGACTAACATGGAGATATTACCATATAGCACACATTTTAGAATTCACAAACACAAAACAGATGTCACGTGGACAACCTGAATCGTCCGATTGGCTGCTGTTGGACATACGACCTCATAGCACGAATAATTGTAAAGATCGCTGGAGATACGACATTTGCTTCACTGGTTTGTGCGAATATTTGTCATCCAAATGCAAAGACAGTTTGGCCCATCGGATTGGATTTTTTCTCACGATTCGAATGGTATCAAATACTCATTTCCCGCCATAATGGAGTTACGACATTATAGCACTGATGCGTCGAGATTTTATCAACCCGCGGGAAGCCACCAAAAGATTGAAAATAAATAGTTTTGAGCCACATACATGTATATTAGCCAACTATCAACTGCATCCACCACTCACAACTTCCATTATATGATAAGCTGGGCAGAGTCTACCATTTTCGTTTTGGAAGCCATATTAGATAAAATTTATTGTTTCTTTTGGTCTATTTGAGATGGAATGTTCACAAATAAAAGAAACTATCAATTATTTTGTAGACAAGATCTGCTCATCCCTAAATATCAAATGTGACCAGAACCCCAAAGTCGATTTTGGTTAAATTTCATACCGCATTCGTTATAACTTATAAGTGAAGGACCGGAGTAAACTATGATCTAATCGATTATACATGTCATTGCTGTAATGATCAGTTGACACGATCATTGAAAGAATATACCCATTGTTTCCCAGTTCAGACAGCAACAAGTGATAAACAGAAGTGATAGAAAATAGTATTTTTCACATCGGGTGGCCATTTTGGAAGCCATTTTTTGTACTGATTTTTAAGTTTTTACATAGAGCTAGCATAATGGCATCATAAAGAGGTATACATTCATATTTATTTAGTCAATTTTATTCATCAACCACTACTTATAATGGATTGAATGACACTGTGATCAATATCCGCCATTTTCCATATTTTGACCGCCATTTTGGCAGCCATTTTGAGACAAAGCGCCAATTATGGTTTCATTGAATTGGAGTATTCATAGATATTGGTATGCCCAACTTACATTGTACAGTTCTGTCCATTTCTTGTTGATATATGACTGTAATCACAATGGCGAGTTTTGTGGAATTTTATACCCCGTTCTGTAAAATCGAATTTTTGAGGGTGTAGATGAGTCTGGGACCCCATTTATGGTATCTTTCATTGCTCCAATGCTGAATTAACATGAATGAGCCTAATCAAAGTCGCCAGTCTGAACCATTATCAAACAACAGGAATTGATCTTTAAGATATTAGGCAAAAACTTCAAATGTTCGAGTTTAGGCCGCCATTTTGGCGGCCATCTGGGACGAGGGGTTCCATTTTTGCCATAAACAGGTGGCACAAAAATGTATACATTTGTATACATATGACAACATTTGTTCTCACTATTATCGAATTAATCTCAGTCAGAGTATCTTTTGACTAACGGCAGCCATGTTGGACGCCATCTTGGATCCTGAATTTTGCCCAAAGCGGATTTTGGATATGTTATACACGAGATTCTCCCGCGTCGAATGACAACAAAATCGCTTCTTTACCAATTTCTTCTGGGTCTAACCCGACGATGACCACACTATATAGTTGGCAACTCTGAGAACATGTTGATGATATTTATTCATACAAATAATTACAAGTTAACATCATCGCAGGTAGTCACGGAGAATCACATCCTAATATCTTCTCTCCCTATACGTTCAAAGCAAGAGTGCATTCAGAAAACAAGAGTTCGAGAGCCTGGGCTCTGTCCAGTATATATGCACTGGGGGAAACGCCCTGGCCTCCAGATGTCGTGATTTGATTGGAACACGTGTACGCCGCTCCCATCAAAACAGGTGGCCAAATAAACTTGTTTTGATGAAAGCAGTGAACTCTAGAGTCAATGACCTATATCATTCACCTCAGAGTTGTTGATCCCATCATCAGGCCAGGGCAATGACCCCTATTATAGGGTTAACCATACTGACGCCATGTACAGTCGAAAGTGTTACACTGCATCCCTCATCCAATCATCTCCATATGGATTTTTGGGGTGACCTCTAGGTGGGAGCCATCAATTGTTTTCCGAAAAGTTTCAAAATCCATCTGCACAACCTGCAGCCTACATTTATTGGAGAAATGTTTCGAAAATTTACCAGCATGTTTAGGTTCCCCCTCTAGATGGGAGCTGTCAAATTTTAGTGATATTCTTGAATTTTACAACATGGTAATTACAATGAAAATGAATTTATAACTCCAGTCATAAATTCATTTTCATTATAATTACCATGTTGTTTGCATCGTTCATAGGGGCCTCAGTGGCTCGATCCGCTAGGGGTACAACTCCAAGCTGTTTCGCCCTCCAGCGCTGGAGATAAGGGTTCAAATCCACATGTTTCCATCATGGACTTTGTAACTGGAAATGGTTATATGGTGGAGTTGCCAGTTACTCGCTGATGGCCGGTGGTTTGCCACACATGGTCGACAAGTTTATCAGCCATTGTAATCACTGTTAGATTAGCCGTAAGTGTGCGGATTTCCTCCACCACTAAAACTGGCAATGTCATGATATGGCCTTAGTTTCTGAAGCAACAGTAAACCCCAATCAATCAAGCATCGTTCATAGAGCACATGAGTGTTTTTGAACTTATCCATGGCTCAAATTCATTCATTTGTTGCATATATTCTGTTGTGTATAAAAGATGGTCCCACGAATTGCCGGATTTAGGGTACAGTCCCCATTTAAGGCTGCACCAGCGCAGCCCCCATCATGAAAGGGTTAACAAGATCTGACTAATGTTTTGCAGAAACTTCATCCAGATAAGATCTCCAAGTTCTCTATTGGGAACAGAACATCATATGCAGACATGTGTCTCAAGGTAAGATTCACGATTTGATATAGTGTGTCCAGGGATGGATCCAGGGATTTTTTGGGGACACCTGTTTTGAGACCACGATATGCCGAAGGCATATCCATCGGGCCGCAGGCCCGAGATGGGGGTAGGTATGGAAGGGGGTCGCCCCCTTCGGTAGGTGGGGGTCTGGGAAAATTTTGAATAATTGGATGCATCGAGAGCATATCTGGAGTAATCTGAGTGAGTATTTCAAACTGTATTAACAAGTTAATTTTAACAGTTTTTTAAAGTAGAATTTTAATATCTGACAATATATTTATGCATGGGATGATGGTGAGACTATAAAAGGTGTATGCCCTGTAAATCTTGGTTCTATGCATTTGTAACTGTTTATGGCAACACTAAGTCTTGAGTAGCCTTTCAATTAATTTTGACTATTTTGCCCTCAAATGTCAAGTAAGATACACATGTGAAGAAATAAAAAAAAACAGAAACATTTATTCAAAAACATTGAATATGTAGAACAAGATCTAGTAAAACCAGAATACACTCAAACATTCTCGTTGGTTATTTATGTATTGTTCTATGAATTAATGAGAAATAAAATACTGTTAACATCTTTAGTATCTTTACAGTTACTCTACTGACAATATTATATTCTTAAGTCACTAAGTTCATAGTTGACTAGTTATATACTACTATTATTTGGATCCCAAGAGTAGTCACCTGAACCAAAAAATCACTATCTCAACTGAAAAATCACAAGTCAATCCTTCTATTGCCCATGTCTGCAAAGTTGTCAACTATTTTGTCCCATTCCTCGTGTGTGATATGATCACAGTCATTAGGCCCCACAAGGACTACCCTCATCAGTCTGTCTAGACTACTTGGTGACAGTCGACTTCTAAGTTTATTATGTAACAGAGAAAGTACGGAAAATCCACGCTCCACACTCGCGGTGCTCGGTGGAATCAGAAGTGACAGTTTAAATAGTCTCATAATGTTTGGATATTGGTCAGAGTCGTTGAACATGGCTGAATACACGTCGCTCGAATTGATCGGATGGTCGCTCTTATACACATCAACATCTCTTGGTTTCAATTTTCCAGCTTTTACCATATCTGCAACAGATTTGTTGCGTTTCGTCTCCAGGTTTCGGATGAAACTTTCAAAATCATCATAAAAGTTCTTAACTTTATCTGGGTGTTCAGATGGGTCCCAGGCTGGAATTAATGGAGCTGAAGTATTAACAACATCTGAGAATACCACTTTGCTTTCTTGTGTTTGTCCATAATGTTCGAAAAGTGTTTCCAACGAAGCCTGGCGATCCGCAACCGACAATTTCTCACTTATGTTGAACGCATCGAAAGAATAAAGTACTTTGTTCTTTACATCAAGTGCCTTATCCAACTCACTCAGCACACTCAGAACAAACGGTTCCCGGACCTTGGTATTGAATTCTCTGATGGTGGCTTCAACATCGTCGTCAATGGACAGCAGAGTGCACGTCCTGAGTCTTCGACTCATTGTTGTTCTCTCCTGAGATAACTTGAGAAAATTAGCAGCGTTCTGTTGAAATAAAGGACCTGCCACTTTCTCCATTGATGAAATTGCTTCCCTCAGTTGGTCTAACTTTGCCGGAATCGAACTGTACAATAAATTGCTCTTCTGTAGAAACTTTGAGAATTTGTTAAATGGTGTCAGGATGTCACCCAGCATCAACATGAACAAAATTATGTCCGGCTTTAGAAGTTGGGATCGAATCCCTATGATCTCTGGATCAGAAGTTTCTTTAATTTCTGTGTCTAGGGTATTGATTAGCGAAAAATATCTGCTGATAAGTCTCTTAGTAGCTTCCCCATGAGATAGCCAGCGCGTTGTTGCAACTTTTAGAAGTTTGAGTGGTTTTTCACCTTCTAATTCCTGAGAATTTTCAAACATAATTTTCCTGATGTTTGAATTCTTCATATGGTTATGAACAGAGTTGAGAAGAGAATCAATTGATTTCAGCACCTCATATTGTTTAATTAGGTGAACAAATCTCAATGCCAGCCGATGGTTACGGCAATTGACATAAATTGCGTGAGGCGAGAGATGACGAAGCCTCGTTTGTAATCCGCTGATCTCTCCACTCATGGCATTAGTTCCGTCTAGCCCGCTAAACACTAGTAATGATATGTCCAAGTGTTTTGATTTTAAAAAAGATGCAATAGTATCGCACAAAGACTCGGCACCTTTACTCTGCACTTCGGTCAGATGAACAAGGCCGATGAACTCCTCACGTATTGAATGCCGATCGGAGTCCACAAACCGGATAAACATTGACAGTTCTGGTCGACTTGCAACGTCGGTAGTTTCATCGGCGAGCAAAGAGAACTCACCCGAGGAAATGATTTCGTCCAGGAGTTTGTTTTCAATGAAGTCGCTAATAACGGTCAGGTAATCATCAACCGAGGTTTGGATAAATATGTTGCCCGGCTACTAGCTTCCACGAGATGGTAGGAAATATCAGTGTCTCCAATCTTCCCAAGAAACTCAATAACCTCTTGGAAGTTTCTAGTGATAGCCCACTTCTTCTTTGCTAGGAAATATGTGGTCTTTAAAAATTTAAGGATGACGCGCCTGTTCCTATCCCTGACCGACTCCTCCTGGCCTAAAGATGCTTCCACTAATTGTCTGTGGACGGTCCCTCTCACCAATAACTCATGTATACTAGCTCTCTTGGCAACTGCTCTTGTGTGACCTACAGATTTTGAATGGCCCATAAAAATCCTATTCGGGTGTTCATTTGTATCAATTCCAGCATCTCTCCATGCACCGACACTTGCATCACCATATTCGGAACATATTTTACACAACCAACGCTGTTTTGATGCAGAGTAATACAGAAAATTGAATTTTTCCTCCCATTTGGACAGGGCAGCTAGTTTCCTGCCATCACTGGCATCAGACCCCACAGCAACTATTGTCTCGCTGTCACTAGTGTCAGTGCTAACAGTAACAGTAGTAACACTATTCACTGCACGTGGTAGGCCTACTAGGGCAGATGGAAGTTCACCAGAGACTACATCATGTTGTACAGGAGCCTCAAGAGGGTTGACGGGACTGTTTGTCACTCTATGATCATTATCTCTATTGGTTTCTGAATTACTGGTACTGGGCATTTCCGAGTCACTGTGCTCTTCTGAACTACGTGGCCGTTTGGCACTTGTTGCAAAAAAGTTTGTAATGGACTGGCTTGGTTTATCGGGTGGTTCATTTTCTGGCCGTTTGGAGGAATATGTGGCAGCTTTTTTGTTGTGACTCGTCCCTGTTGTACGTGGTCGACCCATATTCTGCTCGTATATGTTACATTTGCTGATACATTTACAAATCAATATTCTAAATGTTTGATATTTCCGCCATTTCAACTTTGAAGGGTAAATGTTTTGCAACTTCCGTTATATCTTCTTACATATTCCCGTATCAACAATTCGCCGAACCTCAGAAAACGTAGTGTGTAATTGGCTTGCTAAAACGTAACTGTTACGTTTGCGAGGTTACTTTCTTTCGATTTTTTAAATCGGCATATTGTCGTGATATTTAACATAGCAACTGCCTTTGTTCACACCAGTTCCCGGGAGCACAAATTCCAAATTGCTAATTTTCCCCAGCTGGACTGGATTAAGATTACACGTTTTTTAGTGTTCCCGTGCCGGTCTTCAATCGAACGCACCCCGGATATCGCGTAACTCGCGTTTGAATAAACGAAGTTTAAATGAATATTGGCAACACATTTTTATTAAAACAACATACAAATGAAAATTCTACTTGTTTATTTGGGGTGGGAGGGGGTACATCCTTCCCGCGAAGCCGTTGCACCGTGAATCCTACGAGTTCGTGTTGTGCTTCTTCGTTGAACTGTCGGGAGTGTTTAAAAAACATTTTTTTTTTGGGCGTCGCGAGTTTGGGCGCCCAAACCGGTTACCGGTATCAAAAGGTCCCTGGATCCATCCCTGAGTGTGTCTGTCATTTGCAGAATGAGGTCCCCAGAGGGTGAATTTAGTGATGCTATCCTGCACGTCGGGTTAGCATCAACAAATTCACCCTCTTGGAACCTCATTCTGCTTAGACCTCAACTGAAATGGGGAAACCTAGGAACAGATTGAAGGTTCCCCATTTGACGTTGGTGATGTTCACCCATTAGTCACCTTAATTATGCATTTTATCTTCTGCAAATTAGGCCAAAAAAAAAAGTGTTTTGGTTCTCGGGCAATTTTTTTTCTTCAAATCAATGAGGGAGGGATGGTTTTATTTTTATTTTTTATTTTTTTCTGCACATAGTAAGCATGGACAAAGATACCTTCCTCTGTCTAGTAATAACCAGAAAGGTAGAGGGAACTGTTATGCATATAAACTCATTTAGTTTTATATAAAAATGACATTGTACTACCAGTGTATGACTGGGATTACCTAACAATATATAATGCCCCTGACATTAACTACTGTTATTGTTGTCTAAAAACTGATACCTCCCCATTCTAATATGTGATGCTGAATTTAGTCCTGTGCCTTTCAATTGTATAAAGTTACAATTAGTGTAAGTTGTTCACAATGACTAATTGTAAGAAGAGCATGAGGAATAGCTAATCATGTTCTTAATTGTAGTCGTCTACTTCATGTTGTAAGCCTGCAAGTCACTTTTTAACACATTACATGTTTGAGCTCAATGCACACTAATATTCAACACATATCTGCTATGGACCTGAGAACCAAAACCTTTTTTTTGTGTGGCCTTAGGGGATATAGAAAACAATGTTATTTTGAGTCTGTAGATACTTCCCAGAAGATGGGGGCCGAAGCAGAATGAGGTCTCCAGAGGGTGAATTTGATGATGCTAGCCTGCTGTGCGGGGTAGCATCACTAAATTCACCCTCTGGCGACCTCATTCTGCAATTGACACACTATCTCAAGGCTTGGTAAGATTATTAATTATACCCCACTTTTCGAAATGCCGTCCGTCCATCTGGGCGTATATCTGAGAAATGGGTTATTGTATCTGAATGAAATTTGGTATGGATGTGTGCCATCCCGAGAAATCTAAAAATGTATGCCATCCCGAGAAATCTAAAAATGTGTGCCGTTCCGAGAAATCTAAAAATGTGTGCCGTCCCGAGAAATCTAAAAATGTGTGCCGTCCCGAGAAATCTAAAAATGTGTGCCGTCCCTGAAATCTAAAAATGTGTGGCATCCCGAGAAATCTAAAAATGTGTGCCGTCCCTGAAATCTAAAAATGTGTGGCATCCCGAGAAATCTAAAAATGTGTGGCATCCCGAGAAATCTAAAAATGTGTGGCATCCCGAGAAATCTAAAAATGTGTGCCGTCCCTGAAATCTTAAAATGTGTGCCGTCCCGAGAAATCTTGAATGTTGAGACTCTTTCATCCCATAGTTAACCCTTTCATGACGGGAGCTTTGTTAGTGCAGCATTAAAGAACATGTGCCAGTGCATTCTCTTATATATACGATTCTCCCATAGAGAGCCTCACATATATAAGAGAATGCACTGGCTTATACGGTCAAGATAAATATTGAATATGGTCAGGCCAATGTATTCTAACTTATATGTGATGCTCCCAAGCCTTGAAATAGTGTGTCTGTCATTTGCAGAATGAGGTTCCCAGAGGGTGAATTTAGTGATGCTACCCCGCATAGCGGGATAGCATCACCAAATTCACCCTCTGGGAACCTCATTCTGCTGAGGTATAATCAGAATGAGGTCCCCAGAGGGTGAATTTGGTGATGCTAAATTCACCATCTGGGGACCTCATTCTGCAAATGACAGACACACTATTTCAAGGCTTGGACTCACATATATAATAGAATGCATTGGCAGAATTTCAGGAAGCTCCAGTCATGGAAGGGTTAACTCAAGTCCTGCTTGTATATGTGTCAAGGCTCAAAATAATTATTTTTTTCACTGACTGTCAAAATGACAGGCACCATGGATGGTGTTGGTCATTTAAAAATGGTGCCTGTCGAATTTTCAATTGTACTGTATGAGATGGTTTTTAAATTTCCAATCGACTTATTATTCGTCAATGATGTGCACATTTTTAGTGAGCATCCATTGCCACCAAGGAAAAATCCATGTTCAAAAACTTTACGTCGATTAATAAATACACATGCAATTCGACATAATTATATTGACTATGAATTGATCTGAAATTAAATTTTTAGTGAGCATCCATTGCCACCAAGGAAAAATCCATGTTCAAAAACTTTACGTCGATTAATAAATACACATGCAATTCGACATAATTATATTGACTATGAATTGATCTGAAATTAAATTTTTTACTTTCAATGTCCTATTTGGCCAGAAGTGGCCAGATACAGATTGTTTAAAATATTGCATTGGACAAAATGTCCGACAGATACAGAAGTGCACTGGACATAGCTATTTTTCGTCAGACAATGACCTTGACCAGCCACTTATTTTGAGCCTTGATATGTGTTATCATTATGCTGGTTTTCTCTACAGAACTCTGACGTGTCAGCTAGGGCGATGGCCAGATTATGTCAGAATCAACGGCTGGAAAAGACAGTGACGGAATTCAGAAACAAACATCCAGATTGGGAGTCATTGGCTGCGTTCCTGCTCACGAAAGATTCTGGTCGGAGATTTAAAAAGAAAAAAGAGACGAAAAAGGACACTGCTTTAGCAAACGTACAAGCCAGTCGGACCTTCATCCAGTCCTATCTGGAAACTAAAGTATCTACAGACAAAAGTGATTACAAGGCAGCGATGGGGTCACTCCATGAAAAAAGACTAAATAGGAAGGCTAAAAAAGACACGGCTAATAACGCAGGTAGTTCAACAGTTTCAAAACAGCAGGAAGTTCATGTGAAAGAATCAGATTCAAAATCACAGTCGTATTTGGATGTTAATGAAAGTGATATTACATCATCAGAGAGTGATTTTGAAACTGCGGAAAACATTGTGAGGGATGAGGACTCATGTAGTGATTCTGATGAGTCGGACTCCGATCTGCAGTCGAATTTGCCTGATAATTCATGTGAAAAAATTAAAGGTAAAACTACTCAAAATATAATGAAAGCCACGAAAACTAGCTCTGTTCCAAAGAAAGAGAAGTCAGATAAAAATAAATTACAAGTTAATTCTACAGAAAACAAATCTGAAAGCATTAAAAAGTCGACAACATTAAGAGTTTCAAATTCCGAAAAAAAGAAGCTTCTGGCGAGTACTACAGAAGACAAAACTCCAAATAAAAACAGAGGGGA
This sequence comes from Siphonodentalium dalli, assembly GCA_032622095.1. NCBI lineage: Eukaryota > Metazoa > Mollusca > Scaphopoda > Gadilida > Siphonodentaliidae > Siphonodentalium > Siphonodentalium dalli. The sequence continues at coordinate 262,060,598 of CP136063.1, forward strand.
GATTGTTGTGTGCCAAATTAACCTTGACGACCTTCCTGAGGGTGATAGCATGATCAGACCAGAAAATACCATAGACATCTTCTCCGATGTGACGTCATCCATGAAAAAGGTGAATAAAAATTCATTTTTTATGGGTGGAGAAAGTGACAGTGGGGATGCTAGTGAAGAACTTGAAGAGAAGGAAACATTTGGAGGTCATCACGATGACGAAGGACATAGATCACGGAATAAGTTTGAAACAAAATTTGTGGGAAGTCTTTCGTCGAAGAGTAATTCCGGAGTTGTAAGGAATAAGGATTCTGTGAGAAATACACGAAATGATTCTGTCAAGGGTAACAAATCCAAGGACCCTTCCTTCACTAAATACGACAAGAAGAGGAGTAAATCGTACTCTCCAGAGAAACACAAAAAGTAAGTCCTTGTTGATTGATTCAGGTCTCAAAATATGGTACTGGACATTTGCAGAATGAGGTCCCCAGAGAGTGAATTTATAGATGCTACCCCGCATCACTAAATTTACCCTCTGGGGACCTCATTCTGCTTAGGCCTCATCTTCGTAGAAAGTATTTTAGTATAGTTTCTCTACATTCCCAAATTGGCAGATGACACAATGCATAATTGAGGTGTCCAATGGGTGCACAACACCATCTTCATCATCTTGGAACTTAAACCTATGTCTAGGTCTCCCATAGCAGATGAGGCCATGCAGGATGAGGTCCCCAGAGGATGAATTTGGAGATGCTCGCACACTTAACCCTTTACCCAACAAACCGGCCAAATAAAGCTTCACCAGCCTAAAATATCTTTGGTCTGTCTCAATAGAACCATACAAATATGGATATCATTGGAACCGGCTCCTTGACCACATTGTGATAGTTACAGTTATGCCCTGTGCCAATGCATTCTCTTATATATGCGAGTCGACCATAGGTCGCCTCGCATATATAAGAGAATGCATTGGCCTAAAAAAAATCTTTTTTGAACACTTTTTACCATTTTTTCTTACATTCTTTAACAATTTTATAATTTTTAATGTGTTAAGCCAATGCATTCTCTTATATATGCGAGGCGACCTATGGTCGACTCGCATATATAAGAGAATGCATTGGCACAGGGCCCTTATGTTGGGTAAAGGGTTAAGTCACATGATTTGATATAATCTACTGATCCAATCAGTAAACTGTTACTTTACTTCTTTATTAACAAATTTAATAAACTGTCACTATGGGATACATCAAAATCTTATTTCACTCCTTTTCGTATACTACATGTACTCAATATGGAATGTTTTGTAGTCATGTTCTAACTTCCGTCTTAGTCTATCATAATTGTCTGTTAGCAAAGTAAAACAATTTAAATATTCAATAGTTCTGAAGTGTTACAATAATTATGAATATGTGTATTTTTTACCAAAAAAAAAAAAATAAGTTATATTTATATATAATACTATTATTTCAATTTGGCAAATAATGGTGTTCAATACAGGTGAAATCAACAATATACCATTGGTAAAATACCCAGCATTAAGGCCTATAAGATACTTTGTGTTCATCTTAATATATAGTGGTATATATTTGAAGCGTTATATTACTGTAAATGTCTCACCAAAATTGAGCTCTCGATTTTTATATCCTTTGTAAGGAAAATTTATGACATCTAGATGAAAGCTGCAAATTTTATTTAACTAATATTTTGATCAACCTCTTTTTTTTTTAAGACTTGGTCCTTCGGTATACTTAACAGTGATCACATATGGAGCAATCACTTTTAAATATTCAAAATAAAATCAATATTTCAACCTGATTTTAATTGTATTCTATATATCTCAGTCAATTTATTTCCATGCTGCACTATTAGACAAATTTAGTGTGATGTGTTGTATTTTGTGATTTGATAAGACATGAAACAAAATTTCTGCGAATTTACACTGAGAAATTAAAATAATACTCTGGGAAATTTCTTGTGAAATTCTGCAACTAATACATCAAATAAAATTCCAAACTAATGTTTGGCGATGGTTCAAAATTGTTTCACTAAAAGTTTGACTGAAAATGGAAATATATTCAACTCGTGATCCAAAAAACATGTTATACATTAAATATCAGAAGAATCTCAACCTGTTTCAGGAATTCAATTTCCATGTTGAAATTTTGACCAAGTCAAGTCCCCCTTCACCCCAAAGTCCCCCACTCTACCCTGTGGGGTCACTGTCATGTCTAGAGTCAGAAGCAGTTGTGTGATGGATCTAAACCTTGCTAGTATCTTAATTTTGAAATCTTGATTCTCTGATTACTTGATTCTGCTGTTTATTGCAAGTCATGTTATATTCCAGGATGAAGTTCCAGTCAACGAAAGGAGGAGAAACACCCAATGAATATGATGGCAGAGCCCACCAGCAGAAAACTGATGATGCGAGAAATAAAAATAGTGAGTAAACACAGGCGACATCATAGCAGAATGCAGACAACACCCTCACGGTGGGGAATCACGTGATTTTAAGGTTGATGAGTACCACGCATACACAATGGCCATGCATAGTGCAAACGCACAAAATCATAATATACGAGGAACTGACACAAAACATAGCATTTTGACTTTTACGAGATATGCTAGTTTATTTTTGAAACAAGTTGATACCCTATTTGTTCGGAAATACTCAGTGGTTTTCTATAACATTCTGTCCAAAGTTGCCAGTCGGAGGTGCGTGGAATTTACCAGTCCATACATCTTGGAGAATCCTGCGACTGACAACTTTGGTCAGAATGTTAGAGCAAACAATTGTGAATTTTGACACAAATGAGGTATCAGCTTGTTTGAAAAATAGTATAGCATCTACTCGTAGCTGACAAAATAACAAGTAATATGTGATATCTTAGCATATTACATTTTTCTTCGTTTCTGCTCACGTTTGATATCGCATCGGCCATTTTGAATGCGTGATACTCATCAACTCGAAATCACGTGATTCCCACCATGACCCTGGGAAATAATTAAACTCCCTAAATTATGAATTTTTTTTATTAAAAATAACAAAATCCCTTGTACTGTTACCATGGAATTATCTTAATTTTGACAAGCGACTCAAACCAGAAGAAACCAAGTGAAAGTGTGCTCAAATCAAAGTTGTAGAAACTTAAAAAACTGAAGTCTCCACGTAAATACGATTCTAGTCATAGATAGCTCAACAGTATTTCTGTTTCGGGCAGTAACCCTGCATCTCTCGAATAAAGGTAAAAAAAAATGGTAACACTGGCGCATTTAACCCCAACCCATTTTGCATGTGTAAGTTGACATTTTCTAAGATGATCTGCAACAGCTTCTGTCATTCTGCGCTTCATGATAATATTAAAATTAGTTCATGTCTGAATTGTTGAGACCCATCCTGAAATAATTTAATGGGACATATAAGATTGAGATTGTTGAAATATTGTTACAAAGTAACTTGTCGATGCCAAGCACCGTCCATCCAAATCTTTCAGAGATAATATATTTCCCGGCACTTTGAGATACTGGTTGACATAAAATTGAGAAATAGGTCTCTTTTTAATTCAATTGACAAAGTAAAGTTTGATCTATTGCCATGGGTTGGCGTCTGTCGTACGCACATCTTGGATTTCTAATTTGAATCCGTCGGGACCTGAATTTGTCGGAAAAATGGGAGCTATCAAATTTTAAAGATTTTTCGATGAAAAACATGGCCACTGGCAGCCATCTTGGATTTGACTCTTTGTATGATTAAATCCTTTGGTACTCCCTACAGACCACATTCCTCATCCGATCATCACCAATCTTCATATGGATCTTCTTGGTGACCAAAAGATGGGCTCCATAACATTTTTGAGATATTTCATTGAAAAACATGGCAGCAGGTGGCCATCTTGAATTTTAGCCTTTTCATGTCCAAATCCTTTGGCACACCATAAATTATTAGGCATATCCAGGGGGGGTCTGCAAAAAAATTCTGTATATAGGTCCGGGGTGGGTGGGTGGTCCAAAGGCGGAAAAAATGGTGCTTGTAAATTTTTTCCAAAATGGTTTTTTTTCAAACAATTTACAAGTACTGACCATGTAATGTTGTTTGTAAGCATGTTAGTACCATGCTTGTTGTTATAGGGCTATATAGGCAGCTAAAGTGACTCTTTAGCCTCAGATTTAGCAACATTCTGGATTTCACAGTATCCCGGACCACTTCACAGTGGACCACCGTATTAACGTTCAGGAAACTTATGATCAACGGAAGAAATATTTAGTAACAAAATTAATATATTACTCAGTTGTATTATCTGAATAAAAGTAATAAAACAAAAAAACTCTATCACAAATTGGATACTACATGGTGAATACTCAATGGTGACTACTAGTAGATATCATTAACCTGATTGTTGCATAACATGAAATTGAAAAGGGTATCTCATAAATTTCTAATGTCTGAAATACTGTCTTGTTCTGGCATGTAATCAAATTCATTCCTTCTGGTTATTTCTCATCTTGAATGATTGCAAGTAATGTTAATTTGCAACAATTACCCAAATAAAACTGAATTGGTTATGATGAATGACATTACTGTTTACTGCTCAGACAATCCCAAATGAAGGTGACGCTATTCTCATTGAATTTCCGAACTTCATCTGAGAGCTTTACTGCTCAACAAGACGAAACTAAAATACTAATTGTATACTGTTATCACTTACAAATAGATGAACTGAAATAATGTGATGCATTCAGATGCATTGAGAAATGACATTCAATTCTTCATTCTGGTCTATCACCATACCAAACCACATCAAAATTTGACAGCCGACACTTAACTTATATTGCGAAAACTTTGTATGGACTGAATTTCATTAAGTCGAACAGGGCCCATAACTCTGGTAGACATTGGTGGTCACAACCCGCGATATTATGCATATTCGTCCCCCATTTCTGGTCCGTCACCATGCCATAGGGCATCAAATATGACAACTGACTCTTGAGTTAAAATTCAAAATGTTTGTACGGACAGGCGGCTTGAGACGTCAACTATATACCCGCCGACTAATATCGGGCAGTATAATAACCATATATCTATGTGTATACATAAACAAAAAACAATTCCCCTCCCACCCCATCCCATTTGATAAGACTAAAGAGTTCTTTGATCATGCACCTATAATTATGGAACCCCTGACCTGTTTACCACTATTTACACTGGCCAGTGTTCTCTGTCAGACACAACACACTCGATATATTAAGGCTATACTGGGGTCTAGGGCAATTTGTGACTATGTGTACCTACACAATGCTTAATTAATATTGTTGTTAGATACTGAAAACACCAGGAAACACATGGAAATACAGTATATTTTTCGTTTTTCTGATCTGTGTTTACCAATTAGTAAGGCAGTTAACACAGTTATTGAAGAACGGCTAAAAAAACCTCTGAAATTTTTATAAAAACATGAGAAACGGTGGGTGGGTCCCCAAAATTTTGGAGGAAAAAAATATTTTTTTTGCAAAAATGGGGTGGTGGGTCCCTCGAGGTCGGAAAAAAACTTTTTGGGCCATATATGTGCAATTTTTTTCCAGACCCCCCCCCCCCCCTCATAAAATTGTCACCTAACTTCAGATCGATATTCAGGCTGATCTCTAGATGGAAGCTTTCAATTATTTCCGAAATTCATTAAAACAAACATGGCCACCAGCAGCCTGCATTTATTCGAGAATTGTTTTGAAAATTTACAGGTATGTTTCGGATCAACTTTTGATGGGAGCTAATGAGTTTGAACGATTTGAATTTTAAAACATGGCAGCCGGCAACCATCTTGGATTTTACTCTGCACATGACTAAATCCTTTGGCACACCCAACAGACCTCATCCCTCATTCAATCATCACCAAACTTCATATGGATCTTCTGGGTGAACTCTAGATTGGAACCATAAAATTTAATCTTATAATCTTATCTGATTTACATCTGTTGAACAAGCCTTAGCTTAATGTGCCTGTCAATTGCAGAATGAGGTCCCTAGAGGGTGAAGTTAGTGACGCTAAATTCACCCTCTGGGGACCTCAATCTGCTTAGGCCTCATCTTCTCTGAAAATTTGCTTTATTATAAAATTTCTATAGAAATATTTTTTTAGTTTAGTTTCTCTATATGCCCAATTGGCAGACGACGCATTGCATAATTGAGGTTCCCAATGGATGTACATCACAATATTAACCATTTGGGAACTTCTATCTGAGTCTATGTCTCCCATAGCAGATGAGGTAGGGTGAATTTGGTGATGCTAGCCCACTGTGCGGGATAGCTTCTCTAAATTCACCCTCTGGGGAACTCATTCTGCAAATGACAGGCACAATAAACTCTGGCTTGCTGTGGAACTGTGATAAAGGACTTGATTTTTAGGAAGACAGGACTTTGCCAAAATGACGTAACAAATTATTCCCAGATATGTAACTCATTCCGGTGTAGTAAATGTGTGTGGGAATCATAATATTTAGTAGTATTTATAAAAACAACAACGAATAATTAGTAATGAATATTGTTGACTGATAAAACTGATAAAAATATACTGTCTCCTAAATTGCGATGAGTATAATGAATATGTTTGTTCCAGGCATCAAAGTTTATTTCCATATATACCTCCGATACTAGCATAAAGCTGTTGTTAAAAGATTTTTATTTTTGACAGAATGTGTCCCTTTAAATTAGTATAGTTATATAACCATAAAATTCAGAGGTGCACCTAAATTTGTATTTTTGCTCTGGGTAACCCTAATTTGTCTCATTAGTTGACAGATGGGTTTTGTCCACTTACTCATTGTATGATTAATACATATTAACTCTTTATATATATGAATTTATATATACCGGTACAAGAGTATACTTAACAAGTAAAGCATATACATGTAAATAAAATATAATATATACAACCACTATCGTGGCAAGGTTATTTTGTTCACGTAGTCTTCGAAGGTACCGTTGTTGGTTATACATTATTTTATGGCTCACCAACTTTCCATGATGTAATTCCACATATATAATGAAGGTGGTCATAAATGTATGGATGTTATAAGAAAGTAGAGGATGTCTGCTAGGCATGTTAAAGAGGAGGGTAATTTTAATGGTACCTAGGTCCCAATTTCTTGCAGACAAATTGTTCTCCGTTCTCATTACATCAGTTTTTGGAGTGGAAGCTGGATCCTGGAGCGGTTTAATGAAATTTTGAAAAGAGTTTTAGAACGTACCCCCTAAAAAGTTGATTTAATTTATGCCAAAATTAGAATTTAGAATTTTTGGAAAAATACTCCCAATGAGTTAACAAAGATGCCAACTGTTTTGATAGAACCATCATCAGTTGCAGAATGCTGACTCTGTGCCACACTAAGCGTATGACACATTACGTTTCGGCTCATTTGTTAACCTGGGCAGTTTGGTACTCAAAACCATGGGATAAAGTGCAAGTAAGAAAATAATATTATGGCTGAGCAACCTTGATGTCAGTGATTATGTAAATTTGTTTAATGTGAATGTCCAAAATTATAATTTTATCATTACAGGACCGGGTGCTTCTGTTGGAACATCAGGCAACATTCACCCTTCTTGGGAGGCTAGCAAGAGGAAGAAGGAGATGGAGAAAAACATACCACAATATCAAGGAAAGAAGATTAAATTTGATGATTGACCTTATATTGAAATAAATATAAAAAAATATTATATTATTTTGTCATCACCCATTCGTGGCAACAAATTATATTAGAAAATAAATGAGATATACTAATGGTCATTTATCCCCATGTCTGTTTTTAGTTTGCCTGTCATTTGCAGAATGAGGTCCACAGAGGGTGAATTTAGTGACGTTATCATACAGTGGGCTAGCATCACTAAATTCACCCTCTGGGGATCTCATTCTACCTAGGCCTTGTCTTCCCTGAAAAGATTCTTTATTATAAAATTTCTGTAGAAACTTCTTCACCTAGCTTCTATTTCTTTTTAGTTAGTGTCTATGTCTCCCATAGCAGATGAGGCCATGCAGAATGAGGTCCCCAGAGGGTGAATTTAGTGATGTTAGCCCGCTGTGCTGATAGAATCACTAAATTCACCCTCTGGGGACCTCATTCTGCAAATGACAAATACTATAATCAGGCATGTTTATCCCATGTATGGTATGTTGAATGTTCACACATGTCCTATTTAACCCTTTACCCAACAGAACGGCCCTGTGCCAATGCATTCTCTTATATATGCGAGTCGACCATAGGTCGCCTCGCATATATAAGAGAATGCATTGGCTTAACACATTAAAAATTATAAAATTGTTAAAGAATGTAAGAAAAAATGGTAAAAAGTGTTAAAAAAAGATTTTTTTTAGGCCAATGCATTCTCTTATATATGCGAGGCGACCTATGGTCGACTCGCATATATAAGAGAATGCATTGGCACAGGGCATAACTGTAACTATCACAATGTGGTCAAGGAGCCGGTTCCAATGATGTCCATATTTGTATGGTTCTATTGAGACAGACCGAAGATATTTTAGGCTGTTGAAGCTTTATTTGGCCGGTTTTGGCCGGTTTGTTGGGTAAAGGGTTAACTAGACTTGAGGCATGCCATTAGATATATTGTTGACTTATTTAGTACCCAAACACCATCTCCACTGAAAGAATATAGCAATCAACTCAGATTGTTGAAAATTATAACCACATTCACTGTGCTATTTGTAGAATTAGATGTAAATATTTAATTGGGACAAATTATTGGGTGATAAATAAGGCAATGATACCGTCGACAATGGTCACTAAATGTAAATCGTTTATAACAAATGATACCATCAACAATGGTCACTAAATGTAAATCATTTATAACAAATGATACCATCAACAATGGTCACTGAATGTAAATCATTTATAACAAATGATACCATCGACAATGGTCACTAAATGTAAATCACTTATAACAAATGATACCATCGACAATGGTCACTAAATGTAAATCGTTTATAACAAATGATACGATCGACAATGGTCACTAAATATAAATCACTTATAACAAATGATATCGTCGACAATGGTCACTAAATGTAAATCGTTTATAACAAATGATACGATCGACAATGGTCACTAAATATAAATCACTTATAACAAATGATACGATCGACAATGGTCACTAAATGTAAATCGTTTATAACAAATGATACCATTGACAATGGTCACTGAATGTAAATCGTTTATAACAAATGATACCATCGACAATGGTCACTAAATGTAAATCATTTATAACAAATGATACCATCGACAATGGTCACTAAATGTAAATCGTTTATAACAAATGATACCGTCGACAATGGTCACTGAATGTAAATCGTTTATAACAATTGAAACCGTCGACAATGGTCACTAAATGTAAATCGCTTATAACAAATGATACGATCGACAATGGTCACTAAATGTAAATCGTTTATAACAAATGATACCATTGACAATGGTCACTAAATGTAAATCGTTTATAACAAATGATACCATTGACAATGGTCACTAAATGTAAATCGCTTATAACAAATGATACCGTCGACAATGGTCACTAAATGTAAATTGATTATAACAAATGATACCGTCGACAGTGGTCACTGAATGTAAATCGTTTATAACAAATGATATCGTCGACAATGGTCACTGAATGTAAATCATTTATAACAAATGATACCGTCGACAATGGTCACTGAATGTAAATCGTTTATAACAATTGAAACCGTCGACAATGGTCACTGAATGTAAATCATTTATAACAAATGATACCGTCGACAATGGTCACTGAATGTAAATCGTTTATAACAATTGAAACCGTCGACAATGGTCACTAAATGTAAATCGTTTATAACAAATGAAACCGTCGACAATGGTCACTGAATGTAAATCATTTATAACAAATGATACCGTCGACAATGGTCACTGAATGTAAATCGTTTATAACAATTGAAACCGTCGACAATGGTCACTGAATGTAAATCGTTTATAACAATTGAAACCGTCGACAATGGCCACTAAATGTAAATCGTTTATAATAAATTATGCTGTTTTCTGCCTATTTGGACTGATTTGGTTTTCAATGTAAATGTAAATGTAAATCGTTTATAACAAATGATACCATTGACAATGGTCACTAAATGTAAATCGTTTATAACAAATGATACCATTGACAATGGTCACTAAATGTAAATCGTTTATAACAAATGATACCATTGACAATGGTCACTAAATGTAAATCGCTTATAACAAATGATACCGTCGACAATGGTCACTAAATGTAAATTGATTATAACAAATGATACCGTCGACAGTGGTCACTGAATGTAAATCGTTTATAACAAATGATATCGTCGACAATGGTCACTGAATGTAAATCATTTATAACAAATGATACCGTCGACAATGGTCACTGAATGTAAATCGTTTATAACAATTGAAACCGTCGACAATGGTCACTGAATGTAAATCATTTATAACAAATGATACCGTCGACAATGGTCACTGAATGTAAATCGTTTATAACAATTGAAACCGTCGACAATGGTCACTAAATGTAAATCGTTTATAACAAATGAAACCGTCGACAATGGTCACTGAATGTAAATCATTTATAACAAATGATACCGTCGACAATGGTCACTGAATGTAAATCGTTTATAACAATTGAAACCGTCGACAATGGTCACTGAATGTAAATCGTTTATAACAATTGAAACCGTCGACAATGGCCACTAAATGTAAATCGTTTATAATAAATTATGCTGTTTTCTGCCTATTTGGACTGATTTGGTTTTCAATTGTTTGGAAAATAACTGACATGGGCAAGAGTAAATGCTATCCGTTCTGGATGCCCCAACAGAGTGTTGTCCATCCCTTTTAAAGAACAAACAAAAATTTAAAACTGACTGATTATTAAAGATCCATAATCAGAATTAACGCTCCTAAGTTACTATTTCTTTTGGCTTTGGGTTCGGGGGTAAACAACATTTGATTCGAGTCAAGGAACCCCACCCATCAAAGCTCAAGAGTGATCAGATAACAATTTTTTTAATCTGTTATTTTTCACCACCTGGAATATTTGGTCGCCTAACAAATATTTGACAAGCCGATAGACATACCCTTGATACCAAATTGCGTTGAACAAAATGCTCATATATAACATGTTTTGGAAAATATTATACTAGAGTTGACAGTGGTTAGCATTATTTATTGGTAATAATCGATTCTGTTAAACTAAAGCAGCTTTTGAAGACCATTGAATCAGATTTTCAAATAGTCCTATTTAACTGGAGGCCGCTTTTGGATACCATCAATGAGGACCTGCCCAGTTCAAATTTTCTTAACAATATTACATATTAAGATAATATATAAACCTTCTTGCTAACCTTGCTAAACTAATATTTGCATTGTCCATGATGGCATGGCTGACAATACCAAACATACCCATTTTGGCAAATTATTAAACACTTTCTATACTCAATACTCATTGATGAGTAGTTCTCTTTAGGAAATGTTTGGATAATAGATGACGTTGGAGTTATTATCTGAACATTTCGCACCACTGACTATGAATCGTTCTGCTCTTATTTTATCTGGTTTTCGGTCCGTTCTCGTTATTATTTCTGCATCTATTACACTGGTCCTTAACCCTTTGAGTGCCAGGGGCCGATATCATCGGCCCTAAACCTACAAAATAAGTCTGTTAAAGAATACAAGAATAAATTGTTAGGCCAATGCATTCTCTTATATATACGAGGCGACCTATGGTCGACTCGCATATATAAGAGAATGCATTGGCACAGGGCATATGGGTTGATACAAAAATCGACCTGGCACTCAAAGGGTTAATATTTTAATAAATCTATTTGTTGACAATAACCTAGAGTTAATTCTAATCTGTAAATATAGGTGAGAATGGTCCTCCAGGGAGGCTCTCAATTGTTGTAATATCCTTATCTATCTATTCTATCTATATATTTTGAGAACTCCGTGTATTCGAGAGATAGCCCACACCCTCCGGACCTCAATGATATGATCGTGAATGAGTATTGATATACCCCACTAAACTTTGACAAACACCGGTAATGGTGTGTAGATCATTTACATATCTCTCCTATATATTTTGATACAATCTATCTAATTTACATATCTCTCTTATATATTTATGTTTGTGTGTGTGTTGTACTTCATACAAATCTACGATTCTCGACCGATCGGGACGAAACTTGGTACGTGTGTGTAGTTTGACCAGGCGGTGGTCGTTGTCGTATTGGCGAGCCTGTGCGACGCCCGTGCAGCGCATGCGCAGACGAGATCTCGGAAACGGGTGGAGCTATCGACTTGAAATTTGCTATGTGAATGTATCTTGCGCCGGGTACAAATTTTATCGGGTCGCCGAGCCCGTGCGACGCCCGTGCAGCGCATGCGCAGACGAGATCTCGGAAACGGGTGGAGCTATCGACTTGAAATTTGCTATGTGAATGTATCTTGCGCCGGGTACAAATTTTATCGGGTCGCCGAGCCCGTGCGACGCCCGTGCAGCGCATGCGCAGACGAGATCTCGGAAACGGGTGGAGCTATCGACTTGAAATTTGCTATGTGAATGTATCTTGCGCCGGGTACAAATTTTATCGGGTCGCCGAGCCCGTGCGACGCCCGTGCAGCGCATGCGCAGACGAGATCTCGGAAACGGGTGGAGCTATCGACTTGAAATTTGCTATGTGAATGTATCTTGCGCCGGGTACAAATTTTATCGGGTCGCCGAGCCCGTGCGACGCCAGCTTCGCGCATGCGCAGACCAGATCTCGGAAACGGGTGGAGCTACCGGGTACAATTTTTTCTTATTGAAACGCGTGGAGCTAAAAATTAAAAAAAAATATAAAAAAATGTCATGTTTCGGACAAGCCGCCGGTGGCGGGCTAACCTGCTAGTATAATATATATTATGAAGACCTCTGTCTGTATGTCTGTCTGTCTGTCTGTATGTCATTAATACAAATCTACGATTCTCGACCGATCGGGACGAAACTTGGTACGTGTGTGTAGTTTGACCAGGCGGTGGACGTTGTCGTATTGGCGAGCCCGTGCGGCGCCCACTTCGCGCATGCGCAGACGAGATCTTGGAAACAGGTGGAGCTATCGACTTGAAATTTGGTATGTGGATGTATCTTGCCCCGGATACAAATTTTATCGGGTCGCCGAGCCCGTGCGACGCCAGTTTCGCACATGCGCAGACCAGATCTCGGAAACGGGTGGAGCTATCGACTTGAAATTTGGTATGTGAATGTATCTTGCCCCGGATACGAATTTTATCGGGTCGCCGAGCCCGTGCGACGCCAGCTTCGCACATGCGCAGACGAGATCTCGGAAACGGGTGGAGCTATCGACTTGAAATTTGGTATGTGAATGTATCTTGCCCCGGTTACGAATTTTATCGGGTCTCCGAGCCACGTGCGACGCCAGCTTCGCGCATGCGCAGACCAGATCTCGGAAACGGGTAGAGCTATCGACTTGAAATTTGGTTTTTGAATAGCCCGGACAACGTTGGGCTCATCGGCTAGTATAATATATAAGCTTTGTGTCAGGTGTCGCAGAGAAAGGCAGGTGGTTAAATGTCGTCCAGTCTATTTATGGCTCGGCAAGTTCAATTGAGTTGCTACGTGTTGAGGTTTTTGAATAATATTTGCCCAAGGACAAAATTTGTCTACAAATGGTATTCAAAGTGATGAAGTCAGTGGATACTTAAAAGAATTGTAAAGACTTTTGAGGTGAGTGAAATTTGCCATTTGGATGTATCCGCCCATTGACAAAAAATATACCATGTCTTCTCCATGTACTAATAGTGATGATCATTCTTTGTCATGCAACTTTATGTTTGGATCATTCCATAAAACACATGTAACATAAATTCCCGTTTGACTGGTTCTTGTCAGTGAAATAGCTTCATTCTGAACAATAGTTTTTTTTTACCCTGTGCCAATGCATTCTCTTATATATGCGAGTCGACCATAGGTCGCCTCGCATATATAAGAGAATGCATTGGCCTAACAATTTTTTATCATTTTTTTTAAATAAATGTTTCTTACAATTTTTAGGACATAAAATAAAAAACATCCATTACCCTGCAGGGAGCCCCACACATATATAAAAGCATATAGAAGAGTGTCGTCTGCTCATGTTTGTCTGGGGCTCTGTATGGGTGAAATTATAAAATTGTTAAAGAATACAAGAACAAATTATTAAAATTGTAAAAATTGTTAGGCCAATGCATTCTCTTATATATGCGAGGCGACCTATGGTCGACTCGCATATATAAGAGAATGCATTGGCACAGGGTAAAAAAATCCCGACTTACGACTGTATTTGATATGGCGGGTCACATTTTAGGACAAATTTTTGCAATCATTGGGATTGTAGGATTTATTTTGGATGAACGCCCCCCCCCCCCCCTCCCACCCAACCCCCACCTCAACTGAAAAATAGTTGGAATGGTTAGCATTACCTGGGAAACGCAACATTCAGGCTTTGCAGGTCTCTCGGGTCTCTCAATCATTAGCACATAATTAAGGGACAGGGCACCCCCCTCAAATATAGGTTTAAATTATTTAGTTTGATTTTCCAACCAGTATTTGGATCTGCACATTGCAGTCCGACCATCACACCTAACTTTGGCTGGAAACTACCTTTCAGGCCAACAGTAAAATTTTGGACTGAAATGGATATCAGTTGGAAAAATTTACAAACCTGAGGTGTAAATTTGAAATAGTTGGAAAGCTTGAGTTTACAGTTTGAAACTCCCAACCCAAGGGGAGGGGTGAAAAATAAAATTTCACGACCTTGGGAGTTTGGTCTGGTTCAATGGGAGGGGGGGGGGGTGCAATTCAAAACTTCAAGATGGAGTAGACCCTCTAACCCCGTCCTTGAGCACAGTGCATGGTCTCACTGACCAAACCAGATAACACAAATGTTGAAATTTCAGAAAGAAATGCGATAGGATTCATATATTCTGATATTGCCAGAATCAAAGAATTTTTTGCTGAAATAATTTTTTTTACTGATTACCAACCCTTGGCATATCTGCCATGACCTTTAAACTATCATCCTGTTTTGTGGCTGTGATAAATGTTTTCAAAAATGGTCAACTGCCATTTGGGTAATGCGTATTACGTTTTATATCCCAATAAAACACACCATAACAAATCGACGTCACATCTTGTTTACCTATATGTCTAAAAGCAGTGGACAGAATAACTGGGTGTGTTTTTTAAGTGTGCGGCCATAGACTAATTGATCGATAATTCACAGGTAGGGCTAACATACAGTGCTGCATGGTATAATATACCAACTGCAGACAGATTTCAGACTACAAAATTAGCTGAGTTTTTCGAAATTTATAAGGAAAAAAGCTTTCAATGTAGAATTCAATGTAGGTTAAGACAGTGTGTCTGATGACAACAGTGTTACACCCTTCAATAAAACATTCAAACTACATTCATTTGGTTGGTGAATGCAGGCGCTTGGAACTTTATCAGAGACCATTCAGTCATTTGTGCCCACTCCATGTGATATATCCGCCTCACTCATTACATGCATTAGATTGGATCTTTTATGGGTTTTAGAGTTATTTATCTTTTGTTGTTACTTGCTGGAATCTATTTTACAAAAGGCATTAGTATGGGTTGCAACATTGATGTTAAAAGCACTCCCACCCCCAATCTCCCACCAACGAATAAAGCACCCCACCCCCAATCTCCCACCAACGAATAAAGCACCCCACCCCCAATCTCCGACCGACGAATATCCAGAAGATTCACCCATATCCATTTGATTCAGATAGTTTCATTATTCTATCAGTCAGCTACCCGTGGGTCTCCGAAGTTAACCATTCTATTATTCATCTGCTGGGGTTTTCTAATATTCATCTGCCTGGGTTATCTATTATTCATCTGCTGGGGTTTTCAGGAAAAATAAACAGATGGAAGATAATAAAAGTTTTATTAGAGGGAAATGTTCAGATAATAAGTTCGTTAAACGACTTATTATCTGAACATTTCATAAGGGATAACTACTTGTCAATGAGTATTTAATATATAGAAAAGGTTAAAGTCCTTATATGGTCAAATGTACGATAGCTTGTATGGCAGAGGTTTCTGTACACATAATCTGATTATTTTAAAGGTACTCAATCCGATTCGATGGTCCCCATATCATCAGATTCCAACAGCAAACAATTTTTTTTTAAATGCTGCTTCAGTTATCAGAATCGATTAATTGCCCAAAAATAATGCTAACCACAGTCAACTATAGTATAAAATTGCCCAAAACCTTTTATTTATCAACATTTTGGTCAACAAAATTTTGCCGGTTTGTCAAATATCGGACAGAAAAAAGCCACTTGATTTTAGAGTTATCCATCTTCATCTGCTGTTTGGTCAGAGAAATTCCTCTCGTCGACTGTTTACTGGGCCACCTAAAATTAAAATAATAGATTTCAAACATCGATATCTGATCACTCTGAGCTTTGATGGGTGGGTTCCTCAACTCGAATCAAATATATTATTTACCCCCGAAGCAAAGGCAATAGTAATTTGTGAGCGTTAATTCGGATTGAGTACCTTTAACAGAGATAGTTGACTCGTGCCTTGAAAAGGAGTTCTATAGACATTTTGTTGAGGTTGGAATTGATTATGCCATGATTCTACTCTGGCTACGCCCGTAGAGGTTATATTCCACCCGTTCAAACCCTGGGCCGGAAACTTGTTGATCGACGGGGGACTTTTATAACATTGAACAAACAATGGTGGGAATATATATCTGTGTTAATATTTGTTCCTAATACCGGTACTACTCTATTTCACAGTGGGGAATGGTCACAGCTCGAGATTGTATGCATGATTGTTGTGCATAACTTGTGAGCCGATATCGCAATAAGCATTGAATTAAAGTGATGTGAAACAATATAGTAGGGTGGTCAAATACAAATGAAGAATAATCTTGCTCAAAGTAGTTATTTTTTTTTTTTACAAATATATCATATCCAAATTGACAAAACACTCTGTCATTATATATTAATTGAATGCAGTGGCTCTCGGTTACAAAATCGTTTTCGTTACTTTATCGCCGATAGTTTTGTCCCAAATCTAAGTAAATATTGCCATTTACGCGTATATATAGTTCAGAATTGTTTTCTATGGAGTTGGACGGTCGTTTTGTTAAAGATATTCGGCTATGTTAGTAGAATGCTACATTCCTCCAATTGGCATAGCGCCTGATTAGTAACATATCAGTTTCACACGCCTGAACAAGTCCATACTATGTCTTTAATTACCTGGGAAATATTCCAATATTATAAGTGACGCAAAGTAACATCGGTTAGAAGTCACCAAAAAACATGAAATATTCCATGATAAAAAGTGACGCAAAGTAACATCAGCTAATCGAAGTCACCTATATATCATGAAATATTCCATGATTATAAGTGACGCAAAGTAACATCGGCTGATCGAAGTCACTTATATATCATGCAATTTCGAACTGGGACATTCATCTACTGTATAATACATTATTAAGCAACAGCTATTAAAGGCCCACTTAATTTTCGAATCACCCGATTACATTATATACAACATATGTCATGTTAATATACATCTACCACTTGAATAGCTATATGACATCGGTAGCAAAAGGTTAATGTGACGTCACTTCATTGCACCGGAAGCCCAATTACACCTGGTGAACTAGCAGAAATAATATGCACGCGAAGATATAGTGCGCTATTCTGTTCTCTGTTTGTGACATTATATCGTTTGTTTATTAGATAAATACGAATTACATATTCTATTTATCGTATAACAATGTCCAAAACTATATATTTCAAGATTATAATTGCGAGTATTTCGGCATCGCGTTGATTGACGCGCACGAATTTGACCTGCATTTAGTTAGAGATACGGCTCGGCCCCGTCTGCCATTCAGCCAATCAGAACACACTTTTTGTCAACAAACCAATCAAATTATCGGAAGGTGAACTAGTAGTTCATATGAAATTGATTTATGACATACTTTCCAAAGTAAATAATGATTGAGTCATATGATAAATATATTTTTGGTTCCTCTTCCAACGGTATATAATATGGAATATGTTGTGTATAATGTTATCTGGGCATTCGAAAATTAGAAGAAATATATTACCTGCAATGTTTTTAATGTTACAACCTTCCCTGTCAAAACATCAACACGTTCCCATGATTTTAACGGGTGTGTATGATCTCTAAGGGCGTAGTCAGAGTAGAGGTTCATGGACTATTCTATGACTATAGAACTATATATACTACTAGCAGGGGTACCTCGTGTTGCTCGGGTGAAGAATGCGTAATTTAGTGTGACAATTCAAGTTATTTTAAATAAGTAGCAGTCATCTGGGATAAACAGCACCTATTGCATGACTGTTCAGATACACTTTCATCTATCTTTTAAGTTGATAATAAACGCCCTTTATTGCTAATTATTAGTGCCTCTTTGATTCATTTGAGATCAACAACAACTATCCCGTGACATTCTCAGATTCATTTTACTTTTGTGCACCAATTT
The DNA here is from genome assembly GCA_032622095.1 of Siphonodentalium dalli. Classification (NCBI taxonomy): domain Eukaryota; kingdom Metazoa; phylum Mollusca; class Scaphopoda; order Gadilida; family Siphonodentaliidae; genus Siphonodentalium; species Siphonodentalium dalli. The sequence goes on from CP136063.1 coordinate 262,079,191, forward strand.
CCCACATAGCGTCTGAGCTAATAATAAACGCTCTTTTTTTATCATATAATTTTTAGCTTTAAGTCATGTGATGTCAAAGACGACTATCCCATGACAATCCCCTGGTCAGGTGACCCATCTATACCAATGTTTCTACATATCTTCTAAGCTGATAACACACGCTCTTTTTATTTTTCATATATTCCCCTTCAAGTTGTGTGAGGTTAACGGCATCTATCTCATGACACTATACGGGTCAATTTATCCCTGTGTTTCAATATTCACCGACCATATTGCAGCCATTTTTGTGTATATAGTTAAGTATTTAGTTAAATTAATTAGTAGTGCCCTTTAAGATGTCTGAGGCCAACGGGACCTATCTAATAAGAATCACAGGGTCAAATTACCCATTTGTTCTGCTCCGATGGTCAAACCTTTTGGTCGCATATAGCCAAACTATTTATACAATAATTATTAGTGCCATTTTAAGACATCTGAGGTGTCCAATAACGCTCTCCAGATCAAATTACCCTTACGTGCATATTTTCAGCACCGATATGGACCAGCCGTTTGGTCGCATATAAGCGGACAAACAAACGAACAAATTTGAGTTTTATTAGTATAGATATCTCAGTAAAAGGGGCACCATCACCTTATAGCAAACACATAAGCCAAGTTCAGCTCCGATATATATATGCATTATATATTATGGTGTTGTTATATAGAGATTCATGCATTTAGGGGGAACGTCAGCTAGGCCACAAATCTTGTAATATGAGCGTTCCTTTATAGCATACATTTGTGATTTTATAGTATTATATACGAATTAATTTCTACCAGTGTATATTTCTTATGATTTTTTTTTGATTTTTTTCTGGTCTGTTCGTTTACCGAACCACGTCGTACGGGGTCTAATCCGTAATCTGAATCCAGATTTTCTCACGAAATAACGACTCTGCGTCGTTATCTCGTGCGAATCCGGATTCAGAATCCAAAGCCGATTACGGGGGCGGGGCTAATTCCCGATTCTAGGTCAGATTTTGAAATCCACGTGGTCTCCGAAACTATGTTTAATGTTCTCCCAGCGTCAAACATGGCTCATGTATTTGACACAAGTATCATTTGTATCTTATATTTATAAAGTTCACGTTTGTTGTGAAAGTCATGCTTTTCTTCTATGCGTATATACACGGCACATAATTTGCTGCCAATCCGACTTAATCGCATCTTTTTTTCAAGTTAAAGTGTGTTTATTGATGAGGGCAAGCATTTAATTTTAACAGCTCTAGGCCTCCTGAATCAAATTCCGAAGATGTTGTGAAGAACACACGAAACTTGTCAGTTGCACATGGGCGTGACGACAGGGGTTGGTTGGGTGTCTCGACCCCCCCCCCCCGAACTTTGGTACAATTTGTGCTTAGCTGTGCAGTAATTCATACGTGAGGAAAAACCAGGATTCTTTTGACTAACTGTTCCAAATAATGATACGTACAAGCCAGCAAACACAACAAACAAACCCGATTTTAAATAAATACATATACAAACTTATGACTAACTCGGGAGAGGGGGTGACCGGTGATCTGTATATATGTTCAACTTGTTTTGGTAGTCATGTTGCTTTGCCATTACTAAGTATTTATTTTTTCAGTGTAATAACATATGGGAGAGGGGGTACCCTTCAGTGAGTAAGCACTTGTCCTTCAATCCATTGTATGTATACACAAATGTATGTGTTATATATCATGTGTTATCTAAATTTGACAAATATTTGAAATAAATATGTTTAAACTAAACTTTGGTACATTTCCAGCAGTTGGAAATTTCATGCATGACACAACATTAGTTGGATATTAATTTGACACCATATATAGGTTGGAATTGTTCTCATTGTTTGATTTTTTTCAACTAGTAAATGTTGGTAATTTTCCAATCTTAGTGTGTGTCAGGTTGGCTATTTCCTAGGGGTGCAAATGGAATTCTGCAAACCTGTTAGATTGATGTTTGGTTCAATGGGGGGGGGGGGTGCAGTTGGCCGGAAATTTGAGGAAACTTCTAGCCACGTCTCTAGAACTTGTACGTGTGGGTACTTAATCAATAAATTGACTGACATTTCCACTATATAGTCCTGAGATCCTAGAATAAGCTTTACATTTTTGTTTGTGCGATTGGGAGATGCAGTTCACCTGCGATCACAAGACCACAACATTAGCTTCATGAGCAAAGCTTTATTTTCCAACTATTGTACAGCACGTTGGCCAAAAAATGCCTGTGTTTGTTGTCTATACAGAGACTATTGTGCAAAACGACTGCATTTAACGAAACAAAACATTTTAAACATGAAATTGCTATAAGACTCGGGGGGGGGGGGGGGGTCGTACAAAAGTTTTATCATACAGGACCGGGGTGGGTGGGTCCGAAGAGAAAAAAAATTCTATTCACATTTTTGCCCTTGTTTTAAGTTGTTTTCAAATATATTCATTAATAATTGTGTTCTAAGGCAGGTTATGGCCTTTACAGACACTTAGGAACAGGGTAGGTATAAGATATAAGTAATACAGGGGAGATCTTCCAAAAACATACCTATACCGGGCGGGGTGGGTGCATCTCAGAGGCCTGAACAAAATTGTTTGTGCAAATTTTTTTCAACCCACATTATGGACATTGTTTTAAGTTGTTTTCACTAATAAATGTGTTCTAAACATAGATTATGACCTTAACCAACACTTAAGAACATATGTAGGTATAAGATAAAGCACTCTCTGGTCGGCCACTCTGGTGCCAAATAAAAGTGATGACTGAATAGGAGTGCTGGTTTGCATTTCACCTCAAATTAATATTGAATAGTGCCTGATAGTGCTTGCATTTTCACTCTGGCATGTCTACTGACCAAATAATACTAGTGCTGCAGAATGCTGGCTAACAAAATACCTCAAATTAAAAAATAAACATGCCAGCCTGTTTATTTGGCTCCAAAGAGTGATACTTATATACTACATAACTGCCATTGCAGGTATGGCTATAAGGTGTTCTGATATGATGGTTGGTGACACCTTTTTTTTGGAACAACAGTGAAGAAGTCATTAATTAGTAACTGGACTATTTATGTAAAAATTAAACACAATGTTGGCTTATTGGCACTATAAATATTACCACACAATATCTGTGCATACTGCGGCATACTGTAGAATAAAACACTTTTTATTTCAAAATGTATTTGTCAATGTCGAAAACAACATCATAACCGTTGATAGTTTTTCAATTGTTTGAACACTTGGAATCTGCCAGAAACGGACCAATTTAAAACTTACCTTTGATTCTGTTTGATTTGGTCTTGAATAGATTTAAAATGATTTGTTTCTTATTTTAGGGGGTGGGTCCAAAAAGGGTGGGTGGGTAGCAAAGGGGCTGTATTTTTTTTTGGGCCCTGTATGTGTAAATTTTCTCACGACCCCCCCCCCCATAAGACTAGATATATAGTACATACGTGTATCTGATAATCCATCGATATCATACAAAAATATATAATCCTACTATTTCTTGAATAAGAAGAAACATTATAATAACGAACACAGCAGAAGATATATTCATGCAGGTTCACATGAATTCGGTCAATGGTGACGTATCCGCCGAATTCGAAATCGACATGCGTTCGGGCGGTATTGTATGGATGGAATTATGAAATGGACATATGAAAGTGACAATAAAACCGACAATGATTTGCTTCGCCATCAACCGAAGTGCTCCCACAGCGTTACTATCAATAGCGTTATTATTTGGCTAATTTCAGTAATATTCTCCCTTTTTACATTCGATAAAACAAATTTGTCTTCGCATTTAAAATTCTTTGATATAGATCGTTTATATTCTGCAATAATTTGTACACAAGAGACGGATTCTTATGTTTTATTGTGTTTTTAAACTCCGAGGTGGCGAAATCTCGGTTTGTTTACATTACGAACATTAGCACGAGATCTGTTCGTTTACTGATTCTTATGTTTTATTGTGTTTTTAAACTCCGAGGTGGCGAAATCTCGGTTTGTTTACATTACGGTTGGCGATTATCGCAATACGATAGGGGAACACTTTTACGTTCGTACTCATATTTCACCAATTTTTGTACCTGGCTTGCCTGTCCTGAGTTTCAAGGCAAAATGGCCAATTTGATTCTATTAGTCGTTATATACATATATATCACCCCATTTATTATTAATTTTCATAAAAATAAAATAAAAGAAGCTGAAGATGACATGTTTAAAATGTTTGAAGCATGAATTTGGCGATAAATAGTTTTCAGAGTACGTTATACTTGCTATAGTTACGTTACGCACACAGTGTTCCCCTATCGTATTGCGATAATCGCCAACCTTACATTACGAACATTAGCACGAGGTCTGTTCGTTTACTGATTCTGCCAATTGCTGGTCTGTTCGTTTACCGAACCAAGTCGTACGGGGTCTAATCTGTAATCTGAATCCATATTCTGAATCCGGATTCTCACGAGATAACGACTCAGGTGACTCGCACCTTGTTCGCAATAACAACATGCCTTGAGTTACATGCTCGAATACGTGTTGCTAAACCTGTTTGTATTCTTGTGAAAGCGAAATTGATATGTCGCAGCTATTGCTAATGCTCAAATCACAAGCCTATAAAACCGTATAATGTGTCCTGTTAGATTGCTATTCATATGTATCTGAATCTAGTCAATATGCCGCTGGTGAATCACACATATATGGGCAGCCAACTTAACATAAACTCAAATATTTGAAGATATCTCTAAATATTTGCACTAGTGCAGATATCTTCAAATCCAGATTTGAAGATATCTCTAAATCCAGATTTGATGGTATCTCTTAATATTTGCTCTAGTGCAGATATCTTCAAATATTTACAGATTTATTTAGATATATCTTCAATTCATTTGAACATATCTCCAACTCGATTTACAGATATCAAATACAAACTATATTCAAACAAAATTTAAGTAAATATTTGAAGTATCTTCAAATGATTTGCCGATGTATCTTCAAATATATGAAGATATCTCTAAATATTATAAGATATGTCTATAAATATTTGAAGATATCTACAAATATTTGAAGATATCTACAAATATTTGAAGATATCTACAAATATTTGAAGATATCTACAATTGTTTTGAAGATATCTTCAATTCATTTAATTTGCAGATATCTCCAAATGATTTGAAGATATGTAAAGATCATTAAATCGCACATATCCGTAAAAGACATATCTTCAATTCAATTCTTTTTGCAGAGATCTATAATTGATTTGAAGATATCTATAAATATTTGAAGATATTACTAAATATTTGAAAATATCTACAAATATTAGCAGATATTTCTAAATATTTGAGGATATGTTAAAATATTTCCACATATCTTCAAATATTTGAAGATATCTGCAAATATTTGTAGATATCTTCAAATATTTGGTCGAAACTCAATTTAAAAAACAGAATCAAGGCATACAAAAACAATGTTAAAGCGTTATTGTATTGTAGTTGTGACTATAGGTCTGGAACACTGAATATCTCTTTTAAATTCGCCAAGATTCTGACTAGTTCTTCGAATTGCCACCATGCTGATATCATCGTGGGAAGCTATCATCGGACCAACGGTGTTGAAAACGCTATATTCGTGGGAAGATTGAATGGAAGGCTAACAGTGAATAATTTTATTACCATAGCTCTATGCAACCCCACCGTCAGTAATGACTATATGTTTGCATGTCGCCCGGCCCGGTCCGATGGGAACTGAAATACTTCATACGAATGTAATCAATCTTAACGCGTTTATATCATTTTAATGTTTTTACTTAATTGAATTCAACAGATAATTTGCTAGATGTTGAGTGTAATTTCTCGATCGGTCGTGCCTTTATTCTCCCCACTGATTCGTGTGTGCCGTTCCCGTCTCATTAACTTTATTTTCTCATGCTAACAAAGATCGCTTAGGTTTTAGGCAAATCAGCTTGATTGGGCCAATTCCCTAGCTGTTGTGGTATTTTATCCAGAAGTTAATGTCAAACAAATATTAATTCAGGGCACTTTATTGTGTATTGCATCTCGCATTTATCAGGAGGCTTCGGATTAATGGCTCGTCCGACTGGCTTCGAATTAATTATGGATAAGACCGTACAGTAACGTTAGGCAATAAAGGTTTTATTCAATGATATTTGCGCCGCATGGTCGGCGCTAGCCTCACTGGGACATCGAGACTGCCACTGGTCTCCGGCCCAATTTACGTTACAATAGAGCATGGTCTGAGTCTCACTATTGATCGTACCATTGATATCTACTCTGGCTACGTCCGTAGATATCATATCATATTCCACCGGTTCAAGACCTTTTGAGGTTCTGTTGGTGAAATTTATAACATGGATAAAACAAAGCCACGGATAATATATTTCTTATTTAAAACACATTCCTTAATAATGTATTTAATATTACGCGAAGATCTATCTCGAGATTAAATTATTTAGGCGACTTTTGTGAGAAGATTTCGCTTTCCATCGATTGCGATACAAAATCCCAAAACATCACAAAAGTCGCCTCAATCATGTAATATCGAGCTCAGACCTTCACCTACTGTGAAATACATTATTATCAACATGCATTGACTAAGAAATCTATTACCTATATATGTAATTTTTTTCGATGTTATAAAGTTCCCAGAGATAACTTCAAAACGTTCCCATGTTTTAACTGGTGGAATATGACCGATGCGGGCGTAGCCAGAGTAGAGATTTATGGCACGATCTATCACTATACCAACAGTCAGTCTGAAGTTGTCTTGTTGGATATTTGCTGTATACAGCTGTGTGTTCTTAAGTTATCTTTTTCGCGGCGTTTGATTAAAGGTACGTTTGGCCTTGGTGGTGGGTATCCTGTGAAAATATTTCCACCCGTCAAAAACCGCCACAAACAGAAAGAACAACAAAATGTAGACAGACTTTGTCCGTATACAAATAAGAAATATCGCATAAACAGTATGTTATTGTCATATATTTGACCATTGTTATGTAAACAAAAGCATAAAAAGTTACTTTTCTGGTGTTTGTTTATATTATGATGGTAAACATAAAGAGCGTTCTTTGTTGGTGAATTCCTGATATGGAACGAATAAAGAGCGTTTATGCCATTTTTGTGTGATTAGCCAGCAGCATTGTGCTGTCTTCTGTAACACAATCAGGCTCTTGCTTAGGTAAAATATAGTAAATCTTTATGATAACATGCTGTTTACGCGATGGTCATGGTATATATGAACGAAACTGTTTGCGTTTTAATGTTTTTCTGTTTACGGTGATTGGAACAAATATGAATATTTTCGACAACTAAGGCCTCACGTGCCTTTAAGCTGAACGAATCGATTAAAAATCATTGTGCATATAATATATTCAAAAACAAATATATTTTAAAATATGTTAATAATTGCATAGCCGTACGGGCCATGAGGGTGTGAGGGCTGCAGCCCCCCCCCAAACGTTTTGAATACTCCAAATTCGGGCAATTTTGGGGGCAAATTAGAGATCATTTCAGTAAAATTTGGGCAATTTTTTTGGGGCAAATTAAATAGTATTCAGGGGGAAATTGCGATGCAAACACAAGCGGAGCCATTAATTATTAAAATATTTTAAATATCTATATTCTTGAATGTTTCAAACCGATACTGGCTTTATCAAAAATCTCTCGGATCAGACACAACACCGAACAAATGACGGTACATTTCTTAACAGCACCATTTTGGCCCACCAGCATCATAGCAATTTGGTAGGAACCTCTTAACAAGGGGTGTTAGTAAGGCTGAAGGGGTCACTCTCAAGTCGCCAAAAAAAGTACTGAAGGGTACACAGGATTTGAAATGTCATTCTAAATGACGTTTAGTTTTTGTATCTGCCATGATTTCTCTTAGAGAATAATTGTTTACGTTCCAATGAACATTAAAATGAACTGAAAAAAAAACTGCTAATGTATGGCAAGCCGTTTTCACATTTTCGATTGATTTAGACTTAAGTCCAATTATTTGGACTTAAGTCCAAATAATTGGACTTAAGTCCAAATAGCGAATTGGACTTAAGTCCAAATACCACATAATTGTGAATTCGGTGAGGAATTGGACTTAAGTCCAATTGATTTGGACTTAAGTCCAAATACCGATATTTTCATCTATTTGGACTTAAGTCCAATTCCTCGCCGAATTCACAATTATGTGGTATTTGGACTTAAGTACAATTCATTTGGACTTAAGTCCAATTCATCTGTATAAGAAACACCCCCATCAGATATTAAGCAGGTCTGGTTTTGCTCATAGGGCGGAGTTGTGGGAAAATGGCCGTTTACATTTGGGTCTAATTCTTGTTGATCTTGTTAATTGTTACCTTTCTCAACATATAATGAATCAGCTCGAAGTGGACCAGATCAAATATAAGACACTTAGTAAATGCAATAAACGAAACTGCGTGTAGCCTACACTACATGCTGTCAAATAACAATTGAATCAAGTCGTGAATTAATTTTACTTCATTCATGCATGCAGTTAGCATTTATTAAGATGCCAATTTGGATTCGAAACATTTTCAATCTCGGCATGCCGAAAACAAGCCACGTGGCAAAGGGGACGTACGGAGTTAGTCTTGGAGTCAGGAATGCCCTGGTTAGTACGAAGTTTGACTGTCAATCAAAACTTGCAGGAATATACCATTACAAAGAAGGGGACTATCGTTTCAAACCAGATGAATTGGACTTAAGTCCAAATGAATTGGACTTAAGTCCAAATCAATTCACTAATTTGACTTAAGTCCAATTATTTGGACTTAAGTCCAAATAATTGGACTTAAGTCCAATTGATTTGGACTTAAGTCCAAATCAATTCGCTAATTGGACTTAAGTCCAATTCATTTGGACTTAAGTCCAATTCATTTGGACTTAAGTCCAATTATTTGGACTTAAGTCCAAATAATTGGACTTAAGTCTAAATCAATCAAAAATGTGAAAACGGCTTGCCATACTAATGGGCACCAGACTTTCAGAAACACAGTTTAAGTAACGGTGTTAGTGGCGATCAAAAACCCTGTGTACCCTTCAGCACATTTTCAAATCCTGTGTACCCTTCAGCACTTTTTTGGTGAGAGTGACCCCTTAAGCGTTGGTAAGGGCCACCCCTTATCGCAACAGTTCAGCATTTAATGATTGAACATTGCACACGTTTGCCCCTTTAATTTGTCACATGTTCACTACACTAACAATATATATAAAATGGGGGAATTACATTTTAAAATCTATGACACACTTTGGAGATTAGACCGCCACCATCGATAGCAGACTCTAGGTACATCACTCCGAGCGAGAAGGCGTAACTTAATTAATTTTTTCCTAAGTTGGACTATAAAGTTCAAATATCTTTAGCGCTGCAATCTGGTGCTTTTGTTGTAAAGATTTTAAATCTCAGGTGCGCAGTTTGGTCACGTGTCGTACCCACCCCGAACTGAGTGCTACCTGTGAAGCCATATGCCACGATTTCCTCTGCAGAAAGATTACAGTGGACAACTTTTATTATGCGAGCTGCTGACTTTTTTTTTTTGCTTGTTTGTTTTTTGGTTTTTTGTTTGGTTTTTGTTTGTTTGTGTGTTTATAATATTGTTAAAGAATAGTAACGATATTTCAACACCTAATGCGCATAAGATTGTCCACTTATAAACGGACAATCCGTACCTAAAATGATCGTTAATTAATGGACAATCCGACCACGCGTGGCACGCGATCTTGGGATTGTCCACTAAATCACGACATATATAGATAATCCTGCATGTTAGCTTCATATTAAATCTGAAGGGTAATAACTCTATAAAGAATGTACCTTTACTAAATAACGGAGATTTGTATGAGAAATTTGCAACACCACAACAGATCAACTCTTGTGAAATATAAGTCAAATTCTTCCCTTGGGTGGGTGGGTGCATGTGCTTGGGGAGGTTTGGGGTACGCTCTTTAAAAACATTTCTTCGAATATTTCCGTTATTTCGTCAAAAACGACTCGTTGTGAATAAAATTTATCAAACTCGTTTCATAAAATTTTATATCACAACATAACTCGTTGGATATCCTCTAATCATATATGCCATCCACATGTTGTTGATTTCAAACGATTTTCAAATGTTTGAACTAGATTCCACAATTAAGCATTTCAATCTTCAATGTATATAAAGCCGAGGTTTATAATTGTGTCAGCTGAGACAATTCACTCAATTATCAAAGGGGTTATTAGAGGCCAAGTATATCACACAAGAATGAGACTGGGGTGCAGCCATCTGAACAAAGATCTTGTTGAAAATTACGTAAGAGATTCCCCATTTTGCTCTTGTGGGGAATTTGTAGTTGAATCCGCGTACCACTTTCTTTTGCAATGTCCCCAATATAGTCAAATTAGAGCTGATATGATAGCCGCTCTGCCATTTTCGCCAGCAGATGTGAACATTGATGTCCTATTATATGGGTCTAATGAGATGTCCGATGAAACAAATTCTATAATATTGGAAGCTGTACAACTGTTTATTATCCAAAGTCGACGTTTCGATAATGTGTGAGCTCCGTGCGCAGGGGGTCGTGTATGTGAACATGAGGTGCATAACTTGTATGTATAAATATGTAAGTCGCGTTTCTGCACATTGTGTTCGGGCATATCCGCCTGTCTGCCCACGGAGTGCATGCTCAACGGTGCTGACCTTGGCATATTAATGGACTTACTATACTGATTGTACTTACATGTACCGAATCCGGTCAGAGAGTTTCGATGAGACACCCAGACACCACTGTCCCCTTCAGTGTGTTTATAATCGGCTGTCAATTGCCTTGTCGGTGGCCTGGTATGTATATAATTTACACGTAACGTGGGTTCCATTCCATACTTCCTTGTCGGTGGCCTGGTATGTATATAATTTACACGTAACGTGGGTTCTATTCCACACTTCCTTGGCTGAGTTGTTGAAGTAACGTAAGAAGGTGTCACATATACGTGGCTATTATATAGAGGGTCTCCGTTTGGGGATGAAAAATATGGAATTTCCAACTGCACCTCGAGCACCCCTTGGCCCACCAGACTTAAAATGTCAATTCGATGAATATATATATGCTACCCGCATCCTTTGGTTGCAATTCTCCAACCTGTACGCCGTCCTTCCCAGCTGATGGAAATGTCCAACCTATACCCCCTATGGTTGGAAATTTTCCAAATGATGGCCACTTCAGTAAAATAAACAATCACCGACAGTACAGGAAAGTAGTGAAATATTAAATTTTTTGTCTAAAAAAATTCACACTGAATACTTGTTGGGACAATCAAACTGTCAGAACAATTTCAACATATCTTTGACTGAGTGCTATATATAGTATCCATTTTGGCGGGAAACTGCCCTATTTGTTTCGTTCGAGTCGGTGCGTGATGTACTGTCCGAAAATCATCAGGTATCGTGTCTAACATATAGCGAATAAGAGGCTATATAAATCTTTTCAATCTCCAATACCCACATTTTGGTCACTGCTCTATTGTTCTATCTATATACTGCATGTGGACCAATGAATTGATTTATTGTGTACCATGCGCGTACTCAAGCATACTTCAATGTTGTATCTCCAACCTTCAATAATTAACAATGGAAACCGAAATTGGCGGATGCTAGGGAAGTGGGAAGATTTTTGGGAGAGTGATTCACGGTGACCCATTCAACACCGAAATATTGAGAGGCGATCATAAGCGAGCGGTATATCGGTGGCAATGTTATAAAAACAAAATCTGAACACCACATCAATTGAAAGCAGGAATTTAATGTGAAAAAGACAATTACCACAGTGTTTACATATTTTTAAAAGTATGCTAACTCAATTGACATCACGAAGTGACATCGGTATATTCCGGCGAAATAGATATAAACATAAACAAAACCACGTCGTCGTAAATTGAATTAATTCTATCACGTATACCGGGTAATTTGTAAATTAAAAATTGCATATTATATCGGGAGAAGTTCCGTGTAAGGAATGTTTAACTAATAATTAATATAGGACCACTTACAATAACAATAAACACATAATAGTGATGCAATATATTAGCAGGACACGATGTTTGAATAAGGGTGAACTTGATTCTGATTGTTGTAATCGATTGACGACACAGAAGCCGAACTAAGCCGAGTACATCACGGGACACTTCGGCTTTCAGTTAAAACGTAAACAAAACGATGTTAGTCCTAATAAACCGGAATATTTTTTATTAATTTAACATGAAAGTTAGATTATTATTCACCATTATGATCATAAGATGTCACTCTTTCCGATATATATAGCATCAGGTTTTGATTTTTTAGGTAAAATCGAGTAAAATCAACTACAATTCCCGACACCAAACCTGGGCGTAACTCATGTCGAATAAAACCTGTAGGGACGATTTCACAATATCTTAGCTGGTTTTAGTACAAGCAGACTTGGACTATATATAGTACATACGTTTGGCGCACCCTTAGGGTGGATACACACATGCATGTAATGTCTGTATGTAAAATACATTTTACATGGTCACACCAATCATTGATAGCATTAATCGCCTGCACGCGATCGTTCCATTTCAACAGGCGAGACCGGTGAGTAGTTATAAGCCAAAATCAGACTAACTGTTATCAAGAGATTTCAGGCCAGTCATAAACATGTCTTTTTTCATGGATGCCGAAATGAATAAATCCTGTCTGATAAATGTTGCTGTTTTTCACGAGTTTTAGTTCATTTCGAAAAATGGATTTGAGTTTGTTTGTCATTTCTTGGAAACAGGGTCATCCAAAATAAAAATAAATGTGTATACCTTTGAAGCTATTTTAGGACGATTGTGATACATGAGTGTTTAATGCCCCACACACTGACTCCCAATTTGATCTCGTCCAGCAGAACCCGAACGGCTTTCTGGCTCCACATTTTGGAAGTGCTATATTAATACACATGGCAATCAACTAACTCATACATGGTGGATTCCATGTTATAAAGTGATTTAGCCTAATCGGACAACGCCGAATCGAGTCAGGATGAGGATATTTGTTCCTCGACTATGCATGGCCTCAGTTCAAATTTTAACAATCCGATATGTGCTCTCATGCCTTGAATACAGGCATTGGAACATTAAGACAGACAATACCAGTTTGTTGAGATTGCTCGGATAATTTGAGGGCGAGCTCATGTGATAACTTTCAATTGGGATTTCTTTGCATATATCCATTACAGCGCCAAAAACATTAATGCAGGTACAACGTTGAAAGAAAAAAGAGTCACCCCCCCCCCATTTTAACCCAGAATTTACAGAGCAGTATATACTTCTCATGCCAAAGGATGAACAAGTTCCTAACTGTCACCATTTTAGCCTGTACAGGCTTGAGTTATCACATTTTGGACTATAATCCATGATTGGGGGGGGGCTGATTCTCGAAAGTTTCGAATAACTAAGGGATTTAATTGAATGTATCGGCAGGGATTATCTGGGCAAGAATGTACAACATAATGTTTTACTTAAATATTCCATAGTTGTAAATTGTGTGTATATAACACAAGAGAGGAAAGGTGACGTAGTTGTGGACTCGTAGCTGGACAACCCTTTTCCCGAATGAAGACACACATGCAGCAACACCACCTTCTGTAAACCTTCAAATTTAAAGCTGTAATAATATGTTCATAATTATATGAATAGCATCAATTGCTGCATATGAGATTAATCACTCGTAGCAAACAGGCACGGCAGATATGACTGTCAACTACAATATTTACAAATCAGGAGTGGCTGCGTGGCTTCAGGGGGGTAGGCCTCATGTTGCTACATGCCCCCCCCCCCCCACTCCGGTCGATGAAATATGTAATGATCAGTCCGGTAGCTTCCGGTATAATATAGCCCCTGCATTGTGGAAATCCTGCGACCATCACTGGTATAGTATACAACCAAGAGAAGACTGACAATGATTTAAACAGAACGTCCAACATTTGGGTTATCGCGCGAACAATTATTTTAAGCGGCCTGACGACTTCGTCCAGTCAACGACACTCTACACGTTCAGAGCGTTACTCACTGTGGTCAAACCTAGCCGCAATGATTGGTTTATCAGCAGACACATATTACATGGTCTGTATGATCCATGTAAAACGCCAAATACACGATATTTACAGAGATTACATGCATGTGTGTATCCACCCTTACATACCGATTTATAACGTTCGTATATATAACAAGAAAACCATAGTCAGAAATGGTAACGCCACCAAGATCATATTATTAGCCATAAATATAAATTATAATACAATTATTCTATAAACTAGCTTTCAAATTTTATCTGGGAAATTTGCATACTTCTATATTTCAAGTTTTCCCGTTTCTCGTGTTATACATTACTTTCTTCAAACTGTCTTCTTTATTACACAAGCTGATGGGCCCGACTTCGTCCGGGATGTTTCCCATCTGATTTCCGGCGAAAGGCGCGATTTGACCTTCAATTGACTATTTCGAAAGTCAAGGTCAGGTCAGGGTCATAATTTGACCCGTCCAAAACACCCCAACCCGGAGAAAAGTACCACTAGGTATCAAATTTCGTCGAAATCCGTCCGTTTTACCCCACTTGACCTTTAATTAACAATTTTGAAGGTCAAGGTAAGGTCGGAGTCATGATTTGACCCGTCCAAAACACTCCCCCGACAAAAGTACCCATAGGTATAAAATTTCGTCGAAATCCATCCGTTTTACCCGATTTGACCTTTGATTGACCACATTGAAGGTCAAGATCACGCCGATGTCACGATTTGACCCGTTCAAAACACTCCCCGGACAAAAGTATCCCTAGGTATCAAATTTCGCCGAAATTTGTCCGTTTTACCCAAATTGACCTTGCATTGACAGTTTTAAAGGTCAAGGTCAGGTCGGGCTCACGATTTGACCCGTCCAAAACACTTCCCGGACACAAATACCCATAAGTATCAAATTACGTTGAAATCTATGGAAAGCCGAAGAGGACATGTTAGTTGCTAATTGCTAGATATACGACGCACGACTTGTCGCGGTATTTTAAAGGTGTTTCAAACTAGGAGATAGAAGGATTCTGCGTTTCAAATGGTGATGAATTATAGTAATTTATTCAAATTTTATGGCATAAATTGTTATTAAAACCGTATATACTATAACAAAAATGAATGACTCGAAAATTAAGTGGGCCTATAAAAACAAGGTCACAATTGCAGTTAGGCTCATCTCATACTCGTTTAATTAGCGATATTCTGCTGCGCAGTTTGTTATAGTTCCCAGTATTCATTGAGCGCTATAGCCCCACTGTTATAATTCGCCTTTAGCAGGCGTACTCTTGCCTCAGATTATTGAGATATTAGGTCACACGTAATGCCATTAAATCGCATGCAAAAATAGCAATTGTGTGGGCTGCTTGGCGTGAATATTTAATGAGAAATAAAGTCATACGTAATGACAGTAAACTCAAGAAAACCCGCGAAAACAAAACAAAATCACATTTAATGTTTTAAGTTATTTCCTTCATAAAAAGAATCTTCGTGATAATGAACCCTCCCAATACTTTAGAATATAGAATTAAAATAACAAAAACCTTCGGAATACAGAACCTTCGGAATAACGAACCTTCTGATTGGTGAACCTTCGGAATAGCGAACATTCAGAGAAATTTCGGAATAGTGGACATTCTGGATAGTGAACCTTCGGAATAGAGACATGCCCCCAATATTCATATTATATGCCCAGAGTTCAAAGGTATGGGCCCATAAAATCCTAAATTTGGCCCTTAAAATATTGAACTCCAAATTGGAGCCCACACAGAACATCACTTAAGTCAACTGTACCTGTGTCATGTCCCAATGCGGGAGGGTCCACAATATACCACAACATTCATATTATATGCCAAGAATTCAAAAGTATGGGCCCACGTAATGACATTAAATCTCAAGAAAACCCGCGAAAACAAAACAAAATCACATTTAATGTTCTAAGTTAAGTTATTCCCTCCTGTATCTGTATCGGTATGCGCGCAGGATCAGTTCGGATGTGAGCGCACACTCCGTAAAAAGAATCTTTGTGATAATGAACCCTCTCAAATTAGTCTCAATACTTTAGAATATAGAATTAACCTAAAAATAACAAAAACCTTCGGAATAGAGAACCTTCGGAATAGCGGACCTTCGGGATAGCGAACCTTCATAATAGAAACATGCCCCCACAAGTACACCGGTGACGTAAACACATGTGCTAATCTTTGTTGTACTATCGTGACTCTATCGGTAACCATAATAATACAGTCGCCCAGTGGATTATCGATCGACCACAGAATATGAAAATCTGCGTACCAAGCAACACCACGGTGTGGCGTAATAACCGTTTAACATGCGCGGTCATACATGTCGCCGAATAACACAATGTCATATCGAAATGGATGTTTCATAACTGCATGATGCGTATCAATGAATCCACTTAACAAAATTGAATGGTTATCTTTCAGAAATATTTAATGATGTATGTGCAAAGTTTCTGTGTATGTAGTCTACACGCACTCAAATGTGAACAACTATTAGAAGATAAAGGGGATTTTTAACCATCATAACATTTCGGCTTATATTCAGAAAGAGAAGATCCAATAACCTGCATTAACATGACCAGTACGCAGTATAAGGAAGGGTATTCAAATCCCGATATCGCAAAATATTATTCATCACATCGACCAAGCTATCCGAACATCGTTTATGAAAAGATCGTGAAATTCTGTAAAACATGCAATCCATGCTGCGATTTCGAATTGGCACTCGACGTATGTTGCGGAGCAGGACAAAGCACTGAACCACTGAAATCTATATATCACACCGTGGTAGGACTCGACCAGAGTGAAGCTCAAATTGAGGAAGCCAGGAAAAATGTTGGCGGGGTTCAGTTCATAATTGGACCAGCTGAAGATTTAAGCTCATTCGATAACAATAGTATCGATTTGATCACACTTGGGACTAGTTTCCATGCGCTATATCCTTGCGAAACCTTCTTCGGAGAAGTTCGACGAGTTTTGAAGCCAGCTGGAGTCATTGCTGTATATCAGTACACGCGGCTAAACCTCGATATCAAAGAAGCTGACGAGTTTTTCCAAAGAACGGTCAAGAAAGAAATTGCGAAGATGACTCCCAATTTTCATCACTATATTAATAAGTACAAGGATGTAGAAACTCCATTTGGCGGAGATTGGATAGAGAATAAACCAATCGTAATTGAAAAGGAGAAATCCTTGTTTGATTTCATTTGCTTCCTCAAATCCTTTCCACTAGCCAGCAACAGCAGAGAGTCTCAGGCAAACATAATTCGAGATTTCGAGAAGAAGTTTACGAGTATATACAGCGGAAGTGGGAGAGAATCCATAATCTGCACGTTCACATTTGACTTGTTAATGGCGAGCAAAGATCAAAAGTGAGGTGTCTATAACTCGATTACCGTATACGGTGTGAATTGGAGAGGAGACATCCATTTTGGGCGCAAATATGGACAATTAAGACGGTGCTGAGGTATCCAATGGTTCCAACATCACATGAATATCAGTTTTTCGTGGTTTAACAGTTGAATGGATTGTGTTCACTTATTTGTATGTTAGCCTTTTCTATACTAAAGCATCGCTACGAGGAGTTATCACATAGGAAATAATCAGATAATAATTCAACAAATAAACTTATTATCTAAATATATCACTCAATATATAGGACTCCGTCTGTACTTTATCTGTCGTCTGCTTATATTACCTGTACATCACCGCGAATCAATAATAGACCATTCTGATGTACACTTTTTAAATTACTGGGAGAATCCATTTAGTATAGAAAGGGTTAAGTAAACTAGACATCTTCTCTCAACCATAAAGGTACGTATTGTTGTATTTCAAAGGGAGAAAATAATTATTTCTAAAAAATATTTCTAAAAACTAAATCAAATCAATCAGTATAGTAATGTTGAATCATTATGAAGATAACAAAAAAGATCTAATACTATCACTGGATGGTTTATTAGTTGAAATAGATTCATGTCGGTAGCGAACATATATCTTCTTTTTAAAACAATGAAGGAATTTTCCGAAATTACTTTCATAGTATCTTTTACCGCAAAAATAAACCAATACTTCCACCATATATAGTGTTCTAGCTTTCCGATGAATCCACGCTTTTCAAGATGTAGCAGCAATTCTAGATAATTAACTCTTTCTATACTAGGTACTCATTGCAGAGTAGTTCCCTTAGCAAAGGTTAAGAAAATAAGATCAACAAATTTATTACCTAAACATTCCCAGCCAATGAATATGAATTCTTCTGCATTGGTATTATCATTTCGTCTGGCTGTCGACTGGTCATACATCCTTAAAGATATATTATGGACTTGTTCGAGTGCGTGAAACTGATAAGTTAGTTCTCAGGCGTTATGCCAACCTGAGGAATGTATCATTCTACTAACATCGCCGAAATTTTCAAAGCAATGGACCATACCACTCTATAGAAAACATCGTCTGAACTACGCTCAATTGTAAATATTTACATCTCGATTCGGGACGTAACTATCGACGATAAACACACACAAATGATTCCTCCATCGAGAGTCATTGCATTTAATTAATATATCAGAATGACGGTGTGTGTTGTCAAGTTGGATTAATATTCGTAAAAATAACTACTTTGAGCAAGATTATTCTTCATTTCTATTTGAACACCCTACCGGAGTGTTTCACATCACTTTAAAATTCCTCCCTGTTCCTCCAACAATTCCAATGTATACTATTATAACCTAGTGGGATAATCCATATAGTATAGAAAGGTTTAAATTTTTGAAAATTTGTCCATGATCATCAATGTTGAGATTAGCTAACTCTGCGCGACACCTTTACCATTTCGTGACTGGAGCTTCCTGATTTTTTTGTTGTTGCGAAAACCCTGTGCCAATGCATTCTCTTATATAATTTACCTTGATCTTGTAATACTAGTGCATGCTCGTATACTGGCACATGGCATTTAATGCTGCACCAGCGCTGCTCCCATCATTAAAGGATTAACCCTTTACCCACCAAACCGGCCAAAAACGCCCATGTAAAGCTTCAACAGCCTAAAATATCTTCGGTCTGTCTCAATAACACCATACAAATATGGATATCATTGAAACCGGTTCATTGACCACATTGTGATGGTTACAGTTATGCCCTGTGCCAATGCATTCTCTTATATATGCGAGTCGACCATAGGTCGCCTCGCATATATAAGAGAATGTATTGGCCTAAAAAAAAAAAATTTAACACTTTTTACCATTTTTTCTTATAATATGTTCTACATTCTTTGACAATTTGATCATTTTTAATATGTGTTAAGCCAATGCATTCTCTTATATATGCGAGGCGACCTGTGGTCGACTCGCATATATAAGAGAATGCATTGGCACAGGGCCGTTCTGTTGGGTAAAGGGTTAAAAGCGCGGCGCGATCTCTCTTCAAATCATCGAGAAGCACGTGTCCTCTCTTACAGGAGTGCCAAAAAAAAAAGAGAATTATTTCATTTTTCAAATAAAACTAAATTGCCTCGAATTTAGGGAATGTAAACAACAGCTGCTTTTGCTTATGCACATGTTTTGAAACGTCGTTCGTAACTAGGTGTTAAGTTTTTGCATCTGTCGCAATTTCTGCTGGAATAATTGTTTGCGTTCCAATGAAAATTGAAATGAACTGAAAATTATTGCTGATGGGCACCAGCCTTTCAGTATACAGTTGATGTATCTAATTCAGCGCCGATAGCAAAAACCTTTATACTTCAGCAAATTTTCAAAACCTGTGTACTTTTTTTTTTAGGTGAGAGCGACCCTTCAGTTTTACTTATGACAGTGACTGCGGAATTACGACACGCTTATGTTGCTGTTATAACCAAAAGTAGCGTCATATATACACTGGAGTTTTTATCTCAAGCACAGTCCAACATTTTTGCACATTTTCGTGCTTGTGCATATGGATATTGATATATATATATATTTACATATAATCAGATACGTGTAAGGATAAAATGTAACCGTGCCACATATATTTGTCCAATTTACTATATGTCTGCATATGTCGATGGTATTATTGTTTTAACCCTTTCTAGTTCTCCGGACACACGTATCACAGTAGCGATGGCACAGTAGGTGTGACAATTTATTATGGCGGAGTTTGGTGACAATTGGTTGTCACAATTATGTGCCATAGCAAGCCATGTTGCCCGCTGAGTTTCCGCACAATGAGTTGACTGGACCAATTAACCCATTGCATTTCACCAAGGTTGATCTCTGCTCATTACGTTTTGCTACATTGTATTCTCTACGATATATCTAATTGCACGATCGATCGTTCCGAATTGTGTTTGACCGTGGCCAAGACAGTGGCAATCCCTCATTCATTCACATATCATGCACGTAACATTTTATTGATATGATCTCACTGCATGTTTATCTATACTTTTATCACATAATTTGGCCATAAAAGCAGTTTCATAATTATCGGTAATAGACACGTTTAATATCAGCGCGTGCGATGACGTCGCGGCGTTCTTCAAATAACTTGCGATCGCTGTAGTTTATAATTGTTGTTTTCGATGAATATTTCGCGTTGCTTCGGGTTTATTTGATCATCTGATAAAAGGTATCTCACACTCGTCCTATTTTATACGTAATTTATCAACCTCGTCCTCTAAATTCTATTTGAGCCTCGGTAAACCTCGGCTCAAATCGAATTTAGTGAACTCGGTTGATAAATTCCGTATAAAATAGAAACTCATGTGAGATCCTCTATATATTAATTTCATGCGTATTAAGACATTTCCCCAGTTGCGTTTTTAATTTTGTGACGTTTAGTTCTACGCATAATTCCGCTAACATTATCATGTGGGCCGATGAAGCTGTATCGGAACTGTTGGGGGGGGGGGGTGCAGCTGATAGCTGGAATAAACAAAGCGAACAATATACACAAGGACCAAAACAAGAAAAAGGCTGATCATAACGAACTTTGGAAGACTCATTGTGCGAATAAGCCGTGTGCGACATGGCTACCTATGACATATTAATTGTGACGACAAATTGTCACTAAACTCCACCATAATAAATTTTCACACCTACTCTGCCATAGCTACTGTGGTACGTGTGTCCGCAGCCATTGTAAATACTACAACAGCGTAGAACCCATGTCGTAAGATACTCATTGACGAGTAGTTCTCTTAGGAAACGTTCAGATAATAAGTTCAACAAACGAAAGTCGTATGTTGAACTTATTTTCTGAACATTTCCCACCAATTAACAGTAATCCTTCATCGTATCACAATTAACTTAAAGAGTGATCGACTGTGCGTTGCATCGTGATTTGTTTTTCCCAGTTCAACCGCCAGTCAATATCACCAGTGGTCAGTTTTATGAGTGGAGTGGAGGCAGCCCAGATGGTTAATTCACTCCACCGCGCATAGAAACAAGAAAACCATAGTCAGAAATGGTAACGCCCTCGAGATCATATTATTAGGCAAATATAAAATATACTGGTTTCATGAATGTACCACCTCAGAATTCCGTTAAAACAACTAATCCTTCAAATCATTACAACTGCGGCTTATCGCTGAAGATTTCTCATTCACCACACCAGAAAGCCTCTAAATGCGGACCAACACTCTACTAATCAAATTAAATACAACCCCGATACTTCGCAATACGAATTTTAGTCTACATTCCAACTAAGGCACACCTCATCAGCAATGTTAGCTGTTATATTATGCATTGTGTTCCCGCAATAAAATCGTCAAGAGTGGTCCATCCATTATTCACACCTATATATAGAAAACAATTAAGATACATACTGCAACAATGAGACTTCCGCGAAGATTCATCCGCAAATACATACATCCTGCAAAAAGTCTAACCGGTACGCAATATAGCGAGTACGTTATTAATCAAAGTTACCCCATAGCTCCTATTATTCGTTAAAAATAACACAAGTAACGAATATATAAACAGAAAACAGTTCATAAAAATACCTGCAAATACAATACATTTATTATATATATATACAATACATTTATTATATATCTATACAATACATTTATTATATATCTATACAATACATTTATTATATATGTTACATTTGATCAGTATCTATACTAATAAAACACAATTTTGTTATAATATACCCAAATGGTTGAAATCTATTCGGCGAAAATTGAAACACGGTGATAAATTGACATGCAGAGAGTCATGGAATAGATGTCGTTCACATCAGATGAATTAAAGGGCCAAATGTGAACAATACAGAGCGTTCCTTGACAGCTTAGAAGATATGTAGGGAAATTGATACAAATGTGACACCTGATCAGGGGAATGTCATGGGATAGGCGCCTTGATTTAAAATGACTTAAAGGGGGGAATACTAAATTATATGATAAATAAAGAGCGTTTATTATCAGAAGATATGTGGCGAAAATTGGTGTACAAAAGTAAAATGACGCGGGGAAATTTCATTTTGTTAAAAAGGCATAAATCTCCAGGTTTTGTTTGTTCATGTGATATACAACATCTTCAATTCGTCATGTTGGGATATACGATTTTATTAACCTAGTTTCATAAATTTGATTCACAACTCGTCTACGACTCGCTGTGAATCAAATATTTATCAATGGTGCTGCCCCCCCCCCCCCCCCATACCGGGCCCATGCGGTTCCAATTGGTCGGCTTAAACCACTAGATTCTTTGTAGCATGGAGTTCACCATATATATAAGTTTTGCGACAAAACTTTTTTCCTCACTTGTCGTGCCCCCTCCACTCCCCACCACTGACTCGAACAGAGCCACACTAGTTTCCTTAAACCACACCATTTGATTTCTCGTATCATGAAGATGAATGTATATAAGTTTTGTGGAAATCGGCGACAAATTATATTTTTTTTATCCAGTTTGGTGGTGTTCTCCCACCCCTTCCCCGACTCGAAAGCCATGCACCACTTTGGCATTTTAAACCACTCCCAAAGACATACATATATGGTGGAAATCGGCGACAAAATATTTTTTTTTACTTTTGGTGGCCCTCCCCTCCTCATCAATGTCTCGAATATAGCCACTTTGGTTTCTTCAAACCACACCATTAGATTACTCGTATCATGGCGATGACAATACGAGACCTGAGAATGTGACATTATCAGCTAGATAGAGGTCCTTGCCACGAATCCGGGCTTCCCATGGTTGCAAACAGACGACTGGTTCAGTTCCGGAACGCAAATCCGGTTTATTCTCGATCTATAATCTCACACTCTCCTCTCTGTCTGTCTGTCTGTTACTCTCTCCCCACCCCCTCTCCCTCTCATTCGTTCATTAACCCCCGATCGTTCAGAGTGCAGCTATACGAACAGATCGCCTTGGTTCAGTTCCGGGAAGCGAATCCGGGTTATTCTCGATTGATAATCTTAGAGTCGGCTATTCTAATGTCAAGGTACTTATTGTTGAACATAGCATATTGGGGTGAGCTAGTTTCTCTCTCTCTCTCTCTCTCTCTCTCTCTCTCTCTCTCTCTCTCTCTCTCTCTCTCTCTCTCTCTCTCTCTCTCTCTCTCGCTCTCCCCATCTCTCTCTCTCGCGCTCTCTCTCTCTCTCTCTCTCTCCCGGCTCCTCTGTCTCACTCAAACTGTCTGTCTCCCCTCTCCCCATCTCTCTCTCTCTCTCTCTCTCTCTCTCTCTCTCTCTCTCTCTCTCTCTCTCTCTCTCTCTCTCTCTCTCTCTCTCTCTCTCTCTCTCTCTCTCTCTCGTTCTTTCATAAGTCCCGGTACATTCAAATCGACTTGGTTCAAATCCGGGAATGGAATCCGGCTTATGCTCGATTGATAATCTGGGACTCGGGGTCTCTGTCACTCCCTCTCTCCCATACTCTCTCTCTCTCTCTCTCTCTCTCTCTCTCTCATTATGTCTGTCTGTCTCCCTAGCTCCAATCGACTTGGTTCAAATCCGGGAATCGAATCCGGCTTATTCTCGATTGATAATCTGGGACTCGTGTATCTTTCCCACTCTATCTCTCTCTCACTCGCTCCCTCCCTATGTCTGTCTCGCTCACCCCCCCCCCTCTCTCTCTCTCTCTCTTTCAACATCCATACATAATCTCTTCTATTTTTGCATATTTGTATCTTCTGTATATTATGTTATGTTGGATTTGGAAATAAAAATATGTTTACACTAACATCCCCTGATCGTTCAGAGCGCGGATGCACCTACCAATCGCATTGGTTCAGTTCCGGGAAGATCCATGTTATTCTCGATTAACTATATATTTGAAACTCGGGTCATCTAAGGACACTGATTAGCGTGTATTAATTAGTTGGTCTGGTAATTAAGAGCTATGAGATAAAGGAATTAAGGTGTATGTCCCTTATATAAACAACAGATATCAATAAACAATGACTATCTCTCTTTTTGTGTAGTTCTCACTATCTGTTTCTTATTGCCTCCATCGCATTTGCTCGCCATCCCGATGCCTTGTATTTCAAAGCGGTTTTCTCTAAATAACTGTCATTTTATCGGGTAGTTAGTTGGAATATTAGTCAGATATACATAGCAATCGACTTGGTTCAAATCCTGGAAGCGAATCCGGGTTATTACCGCAAGTTATGGGTTAACAGTGCTGTTTCCGCTCAAGCAATCGACATGTGGATTGGAACTTTAGTACATACAGGTCTATTCTGTACGATAGTGCTTGCCCAACTCGTTCGGACCCCTGGGGGAGGTGCGGTCGGCTTTTAGTAGGACCTGGCAGACATTCAAATAAGAAGTCGCCGTCGCAGCTGGTGTGCAGCCATTATATATAGATCTTACTATGTTGCATTTCGGCCGTCGTCAGATCCCTAAATGCTATAATGTCCTAATATGTGGCAGGAAACCCTGACCAATGGTATTTGAACTATAGCACCCCGACCAATGGTAGTTGAACTATATCACCCTGGCCAAGTGGTCATTCTAACGTGCTATGATGCTGGTGGGTCCTGTTGAATTGCTTCGATACTGTTAGGGCAAATTGATGCTGTTAAGATAAAGTACCGTTGTTTTTTCTAAAGTTGTCATTTTCGTGCTGTTTGGCTAATCTGAGCGATTTTAGAAAAAAGCCAGTGTATCATGTATGCATGAAGATTCAAGAACATGTATATTTTTGAAAAAAAAATGAATAATGGCTGCGCTGGTGACTGCAAAACGACGTGAATAACCATCTTGATTTTAGTTGATTTTCCACAATTAATACAACCAGTATAAAACATCTTTCACAATATATATGTTTTGAATGTTTTATACACAACATGGCTATTCTCTGGATATATGTTCAGATTATCCGAACACCGCTAAAATGCCAACTACAAAGTACATTGTCTTAACAACGTCAGTTTGCCCTAACAGCGTAATAGCACATTAGCAGGACCACTTGACCAGGGGTGTATATAGTAATGTTGATAAACTGTGTATGCGTTATTCCTCTTTGATATCGGCACCTTGTATGCAGTAAATATCAATTACGTGGCGACTGAGAGGGTTGGGTGGGATCGCACGTTACAAAAGTTAGAAATGATCATATCAGATATGTCACATGAAATCTCTATTATATCATTAAAAAAGCCATTAGATATTTTCTTATCTCTCACTTGTGAATAATAAGCGCGGGCTTCCCACCAACTTGGCAGCGCGCCAACAAATGACTTTTCATAGAATCAGGCGGAATTCGTAAAGCCGTACATGGCAACAACACCAGACAATGCAAAATTATTGCATTGTACAGAAAAGTTAAATTATTGTCCAACTTCGTTGCCCTAACCAAAATAAACACAAAAACAAAGAGGCAAATTGGGGGACTATATTTTCCGTCGGCAGCTCGAGCGCGCAATAATGTCGTATACGGTTTTGAAATGTGTGCATTTTAAAGCTTCTATTAAGGATTTTTAATAGACAAAAAGGCATAAACGATATACAAGATCTTCAACTCGTTATGTTGGGATATAAGATTTTATGAATCTTATATCCCAACATAACTCGTTGGATATCCTCTACATATACACCATCCACATGTTGTTGATTCCAAACGATATACATATATATGATCCATAGTGGAGAAGCCTTTTCTAAAGCAATGTTTGGGTGTCTCACACCAACTCACTCATACCGGATACGGGGGGGGGGGTAAACTATATGGTCATAACCCATTTGATAATTGAGTGAATTGTCCCAGTTGACTCAATTATAAACATAGACTGTACATACATTGAAAATTGAAATGTTTCATTGTGGAATCAACTTCAAACATTTGAAAATCGTTTGGAATCAACAACATGTGGATGGTGTATATGTAGAGGATATCCAACGAGTTATGTTGGGATATAAGATTCATAAAATCTTATATCCCAACATAACGAGTTGAAGATCTTGTATATCGTTTATGCCTTTTTGTAACGCCTATTTGAATGTCTATCGATAAATTTAGTTCTTTCGCCTTATGCAGTATAGTCCAAACATGGCCCGATTCTCTATTGCTATATTGTCTACTGCAAATAGACGGTGTCAAACGCCTGTTTGAAATCAACAAATATATATATATATATATATATATATATATATATATATATATATATATATATATATATATATATATATAAACATTGCACTTCATAATCAGTATCTACAGGGAAGCCAATGTAAAGCTGTTTTGCACATTTGTTGATTTCAAACAGGCGTTTGACACCGTTTGGAGGAACGGTTTGTGGCAAACAATGATTACCCCAGGCATTAATGGAAAGTGCTTTTTATTAAAAACATGTATAGTGAAGAGAAAGGTCTAAGGTTAAATTTGGCTAATGTCTCTCAAATAGTTATCAAAGCTATTCTGGTGTGTTGCAAGGGGAAAATTTATCTTCTTTCTTATTCGCACTCTACCTAAACTACCTTGAAAGTTTTTTATTGTCCAATAGAGTTCCAACTTTGAAATTAATTGAGACACATTGACAGAAGTTGGAATCAAGTTATTAGTACTATTGTACGCAGACGACACAGTAATTTTCGCTGAGACAGCCAAGGACATGCGTATAGCCCTGAAAGAATTATCCGAATACTGTGAGCTTTGGGAGCTCACCGTCAATGTTGACAAAACAAAATTAATGGTATTTGGCTGTAAAAGAATTCCAAAATCACGAATATTTTTCAATGGCGAAAGCTTACAAATTGTCCCCCAATTCACATATCTGGGTATTACTTCCAATAGGAATGGTTCTTTCTCAAAAGCCTTGATGCACAATATAGCAATAGAGAATCGGGCCATGTTTGGACTATACTGCATAAGGCGAAATAACTAAATTTATCGATAGACATTCAAATAGACCTTTTTTCAAAGACTGTAAAACCAATATTATTATATGGATGTAAAGTCTAGGGTTATCAGCACGTCGCAGATTTAGAAAAGATCCAATTAAAATTTCTAAAATATATTTTAGGATTACCAAGTACGATGGTATCCGGAAAAACAGGGGTGTATCGTTTAATTATTGACATAAAATGTAGAATGTTAACATACTGGGATAATGTGGCGATGTCAGACAAACAAAAAATTAACAAACTGCTGTATAATTATTGACTCCAAAAGTCTGAGAGTGGAACATACACTCATCCCTGGATTGTTTACATCCAGGCGTTACTAAGAGAATTGGAACTGCCCGATAAGTCGGTTAAAAATATCTCACGACAAACTCTGGAAAATAAATTTCAAAACCAGTGGAGAAATGTGATTAAACTCCATGGATAAGTGTCGAACTTATCGGATCATAAAATATAAATTCGCACAAGAAAATTATTTATCCAATCTCCACCAAAAACAAGCAGTTATTTTAGCTAAATTCAGATGTTCAAACCATCACCTCCCAGTAGAAACTGGATCATGGTACAAGATTGATTACCAAATGAGAAAATGCACGTGTGATAGGAGCAAAATAAGGAACGAATATCACTACATTATGGACTGTAACAAATTTAACTCACTCCGAAGACGATTTTTTACCCTTACACTTGACAGAACAAAATAATTTACATAATTTCAGAAATATAATGAATCCAAAAAGCAATGTATGTTTCTATAAGCTATGCGGATTCATCAAATATCTTCGAAACTATTTTGGATCACCGCTGACCCCATCAACCCCACCATCCCATTCGCACATTGTGTGAGTATAGAATACGATGTTATGAGACTCTTTTTTTTGTTGTTGTCCACTTTGATTATTACACCAATGACATATCATATACTGTGTATTATAAACCTGTCTCTTGCGTCACATACTGTGATTTGAGTGAATAAAACATTAAACATGTCCCTTTCAGTATGTTTATAATCGGCCTGTCAATTGCCTTGTCGGTGGCCTGGTATGTATATAATTTACACGTAACGTGGGTTCTATTAAACTCCACACTTCCTTGGCTGAGTTGTTGAAGTAACTTAAGAAGATATCACATATACGTGGTTATTCTATAGATGGTCTTCGTTTGGGGATGACAAATATGGAATTTTCAACTGCACCTCGAGCACCCCTTGGCCGAACCAGACTTAAAATTTCGATTCGGGAAAATTCTATCTGCTACCCGCATCCTTTGGTTATAATTCTCCAACCGGTATGTCGTCCTTCCCAGCTGGTGGAGCTGTCCAAACTTTAACCCCTATGGTTGGAAATTTTCCAAATGATGGCCACTTCAGTAAAATAAACAATGACCGACAGTACAGGAAAGTAATGAAATATTAAATTTTTGGTCTAAAAAAATTTCACACTGTGTACTTGTTGGGACAATCAAACTGTCAGAACAATGTCAACATATCATTGGCTGAGTGCTATATATAGTATCCATTTTGGCGGGAAACTGCCCTATTTGAATCGTTCGAGTCAGTGCGTGATTTACTGTCCGAAAATCATCAGGTATCGTGTCTAACATATAGCGAATGAGACTTTTTATGAGAGGCTATAGAAATCTCCAATACCCACCTTTTGGTCAGGGCTATATTGTTCTATCTCTACTGTGGATAAATGAATTGATTTATTGTGTACCATGCGCGTACTCAAGCATACTTCAATGCTGTATCTCCAACCTTCAATAATTAACAATGGAAACCGAAATTGGCGGACTGCTAGGGGAAGTGGGAATATTTTTGGGAGAGTGATTCACGGTGACCCATTCAACACCGAAATATTGAGAGGCGATAATAAGCGAGCACTACATCGGTGGCAATGTTATAAAAAAAAATTGTTCTGAACACCACATCAATGGTCAATTGAAAGCAGCAATTTAATGTGAAAAAAGACAATTACCACAGTGTTTACATATTTTTTAAAGTATGCTAACTCAATTGACCTCGGTATATTCCGGCGAAATAAATGAAAACATAAACAAAACCACGTCGTCGTAAATTGAATTAATTCTATCACGTATACCGGGTAATTTGTAAATTAAAAATTGCATATATATCGCGAGACAAGTTTAACTAATAAGTAATATAGGACCACTTACAATAACAATAAACATATAATAGTGATGCAATATATAGTAACAGGACACGATGTTTGAATAAGGGTGCACTTGATTCTGATTATTGTAATCGATTGACGACACAGAAGCCGAACTTAGCCGAGTACATCACGGGACACTTCGGCTTTCAGTTAAAACGCAAACAAACCGATGTTAGTCCTAATAAACCGGAATATTTTTTATTAATTTAACATGAAAGTTAGATTATTATTCACTACTATGATCATAAGATGTCACTCTTTCCGATATATATAGCATCAGGTTTTGATTTTTTAGGTAAAATCGAGTAAAATCAACTACAATTCCCGACTCCAACCCTGGGCGTAACTCATGTCGTATAAAACCTGTAGGGACGATTTCACAATATCTTAGCTGGTTTTAGTACAAGCAGACTTGGACTATATATAGTACATACGTTTGGCGCACCCTTACATACCGATGTATAACGTTCGTATATAATAACCGTTTAACATGATAACGAAATGGATGTTTCATAACTGCATGATGCGTCACAATGAATACACTTTACAATATTGAATGGTTATCTTTCAGAAATATTTAATGATGTACGTGCAAAGTTTCTGTGTACACGCACTCAAATGTGAACAACTATTAGAAGATAAAGGGGATTTTTAACCATCATAACATTTCGGCTTATATTCAGAAAGAGAAGATCCAATAACCTGCATTAACATGACCAGTACGCAGTATAAGGAAGGGTATTCAAATCCCGATATCGCAAAATATTATTCATCACATCGACCAAGCTATCCGAACATCGTTTATGAAAAGATCGTGAAATTCTGTAAAACATGCAATCCAGGCTGCGATTTCGAATTGGCACTCGACGTTTGTTGCGGAGCAGGACAAAGCACTGAACCACTGAAATCTATATATCACACCGTGGTAGGACTCGACCAGAGTGAAGCTCAAATTGAGGAAGCCAGGAAAAAAGTTGGCGGCGTTCAGTTCATAATTGGACCAGCTGAAGATTTAAGCTCATTCGATAACAATAGTATCGATTTGATCACACTTGGGACTAGTTTCCATGCGCTATATCCTTTCGAAACCTTCTTCGGAGAAGTTCGACGTGTTTTGAAGCCAGCTGGAGTCATTGCTGTATATCAGTACACGCAGCTAAACCTCGATATCAAAGAAGCTGACGAGTTTCTCCAAAGAACGGTCATGAAAGAATTGTTGAAGATGAGTCCCAATTCTCATCACTTTTATAATAAATACAAGGATGTAGAAACTCCATTTGGCGGAGATTGGATAGAGAATGAACCAATCGTAATTGAAAAGGAGCAATCGCTGTTCGATTTATTTTGCTACCTCAAATCATTTCCACTAGCCAGCAACAGCAGAGAGTCTGGAACAAACATAATTCGAGATTTCGAGAAGAAGTTTACGAGTATATACAGCGGAAGTGGGAGAGAATCCATAATCTGCACGATCACATTTGACTTGTTAATGTCGAGCAAAGATCTAAAGTGAGGTGTATGGAACTCGCTTACCGTATACGGTGTGAATTGGAGAGGAAATACGTTTTGGGCTCAAATAGGGACACTTAAGATGGTGTTGAGGTATCCAATGGTTCCAACATCACAGGAATATCAGTTTTTCGTGGTTGAACAGTTGAATGGATTGTGTCCACTTATTTGTATGTTAACCCTTTCTATACTAAAGCATCGCTACGAGTAGTTATCACATAGGAAATAATCAGATAATAATTCAACAAATAAACTTATTATCTAAATATATCACTCAATATATAGGACTTCGTCTGTACTTTATCTGTCGTCTGCTTATATTACCTGTACATCACCGCGAATCAATAATAGACCATTCTGATGTACACTTTTTAAATTACTGGGAGAATCCATTTAGTATAGAAAGGGTTAAGAAAACTAGACATCTTCTCTCAACCACAAAGGTACGTATTGTTGTATTTCAAAGGGAGAAAATAAATTATTTAAAAAAAATATTTATAAAAACTAAATCAAATCAATCAGTATAGTAATGTTGAATTATTATGAAATTAACAAAAATGATCTAATACTATCACTGGATGGTTTATTAGTTGAAATAGATTCATGTCGGTAGCGAACATATATCTTCGTCTACGCTAGACTAGATACAACTAAAACATATATAGCAGATATATAGCGTGCGTCTTTATTGGTATTTAGATCTGTACAGTCATACACAAACCGGAAGCCGTTGAACGATTCAGAGTTTATCGACTAAACCAAATTAATAAATTAAGCAAAAAGACATGCTTCCATGTGCATACACATTTATGTTATAAACAATATAAACTCTGATACAGTGTTACATATAACATACACAAAAATAACCCAGCGGCTCCCGGCTAACAAAATTCTACACTTAACAACCTGCGTTAAACCAGAGATAAAACCCTTTGGGAAAACGCTCTAGAAGCATTGAATGTCAAGTGCTATATATATACATCTTAATTTTCGAAAATGTTATATGACGTTTTGACTTGTCATCTTAAATACATTCAATCGTATATTAGTTATTATACAATGTTGTGTACAGTATGTGTTTTTCTTGTACGAGTCCAGGTTGTGGTGAAAAGTCATATTGGACGAGACACGCCAGTGTCGAATCCAATATGACTTTTCACCACAAGCTGGACGAGTACAAGAAAAACTCATACTGTACACAACATTGTATAATGACATTTTTATTATCCATCTGTATGTTTATCCAAATTTTGGAAATAAAACTTTTGTGGTTATTTTTGGTATTTGTCGGCACTTAATTCTCTATAAAAGCCTGTACCCATATTCATCATCAGAAAGTATGATTTGGAAAAGTAAACAAGTGGGAAAAAAACTCAATGTGGAAGTGAAACGTCTGCTAAAATCCATCAATGTTGCGCGCGCATCACAATTTCACCGATTCATTTCGCAATAGAGTTAATTCGTGACGTCACGGAGTCCAATATGAAAAGTCATATTGTACAGTCGGGAGCCCAATATGACTTTCGGGAGTCCAATATGACTTTTTCCAGGACTATCACGTGGCGGCTTTTGCCCAATCGGAAATGGTGTGAGTTAAGGGATGGATAATAATAATTGTTATGCCCAGTTTTCACAAAAACCTTGCTTGGAAATTTGGCGAAATACACATGTACAGTCTAGAAGACGCTGCTAAAGTGACTCAGTTTACTGATCTCATTAACTCTACTACGTCACAATAGGCTGTCATTGTGACACCCTTTAATTTGAATTATTCTAGCTTATAATACAACAGCGTGCTAACGCCAGTTGAGTTGTAATCAGCGTATACCGCTCTAGACAACAGTTTTGTTACTATTCTACGAAACGTCCAAACCATATATTTTGAAAACAATGAAGGAATTTTCCGAAATTACTTTCATAGTATCTTTTACCGCAAAAATAAACCAATACTTCCACCATATATAGTGTTCTAGCTTTCCGATGAATCCACGCTTTTCAAGATGTAGCATCAATTCTGGATAATTAACTCTTTCCATACTAGGTACTCATTTCCGAGTAGTTCCCTTAGCAAAGGTTAAGAAAATAAGATCAACAAATTTATTACCTAAACATTCCCAACCAATGAATATGAATTCTTCTGCATTGGTATTATCATTTCGTCTGGCTGTCGACTGGTCATACATCCTTAAAGATATATTTTTATGGACTTGTTCGAGTGCGTGAAACTGATAAGTTAGTTCTCAGGCGTTAGGCCAACCTGAGGAATGTAGCATATTTTCAAAGCAATGGACCATACCACTCTATAGAAAACATCGTCTGAATTACGCTCAATTGTAAATATTTACATCTCGATTCGGGACGTAACTATCGACGATAAACACACACAAATGATTCCTCCATCGAGAGTCATTGCATTTAATTAATATATCAGAATGACGGTGTGTGTTGTCAAGTTGGATTAATAGTCGTAAAAATAACTACTTTGAGCAAGATTATTCTTCATTTCTATTTGAACACCCTACCGGAGTGTTTCACATCACTTTAAAATTCCTCCCTGTTCCTCCAACAATTCCAATGTATACTATTATAACCTAGTGGGATAATCCATATAGTATAGAAAGATTATTTTTTTTGAAAATTTGTCCATGATCATCAATGTTGAGATTAGCTAACTCTGCGCGACACCTTTACCATTTCGTGACTGGAGCTTCCTGATTTTTTTGTTGTTGCGAAAACCCTGTGCCAATGCATTCTCTTATGTAATTTACCTTGATCTTGTAAAAGTGCATGCTCGTATACTGGCACATGGCATTTAATGCTGCACCAGCGCTGCTCCCATCATTAAAGGATTAACCCTTTACCCAACAAACCGGCCAAAAACGCCCATGTAAAGCTTCAACAGCCTAAAATATCTTGGGTCTGTCTCAATAACACCATACAAATATGGATATCATTGGAACCGGTTCATTGACCACATTGTGATGGTTACAGTTATGCCCTGTGCCAATGCATTCTCTTATATATGCGAGTCGACCATAGGTCGCCTCGCATATATAAGAGAATGCATTGGCCTAAAAAAAAACTTTTTTTAACACTTTTTACCATTTTTTCTTATAATATGTTCTACATTCTTTGACAATTTGATCATTTTTAATATGTGTTAAGCCAATGCATTCTCTTATATATGCGAGGCGACCTGTGGTCGACTCGCATATATAAGAGAATGCATTGGCACAGGGCCGTTCTGTTGGGTAAAGGGTTAAAAGCGCGGCGCGATCTCTCTTCAAATCATCGAGAAGCACGTGTCCTCTCTTACAGGAGTGCCAAAAAAAAAAGAGAATTATTTCATTTTTCAAATAAAACTAAATTGCCTCGAATTTAGGGAATGCAAACAACAGCTGCTTTTGCTTATGCACATGTTTTGAAACGTCGGTTGTTAAGTTTTTGCATCTGTCGCAATTTCTGCTGGAATAATTGTTTGCGTTCCAATGAAAATTGAAATGAACTGAAAATTAATTGATGATGGGCACCAGCCTTTCAGTATACAGTTGATGTATCTAATTCAGCGCCGATAGCAAAAACCTTTATACTTCAGCACATTTTCAAAACCTGTGTACTTTTTTAGGTGAGAGCGACCCTTCAGTTTTACTTATGACAGTGACTGCGGAATTACGACACGCTTATGTTGCTGTTATAACCAAAAGTAGCGTCATATATACACTGGAGTTTTTATCTCAAGCACAGTCCAATATTTTTGCACATTTTCGTGCTTGTGCATATGGATATTGATATATATATATATTTACATATAATCAGATACGTGTAAGGATAAAATGTAACCGTGCCACATATATTTGTCCAATTTACTATATGTCTGCATCTGTCGATGGTATGATTGTTTTAACCCTTACTAGTTCTCCGGACACACGTATCACAGTAGCGATGGCACAGTAGGTGTGACAATTTATTATGGCGGAGTTTGGTGACAATTGGTCGTCACAATTATGTGCCATAGCAAGCCATGTTGCCCGCTGAGTTTCCGCACAATGAGTTGACTGGACCAATTAACCCATTGCATTTCACCAAGGTTGATCTCTGCTCATTACGTTTTGCTACATTGTATTCTCTACGATATATCTAATTGCACGATCGATCGTTCAGAATTGTGTTTGACCGTGGCCAAGTGGCAATCCCTCATTCATTCACATATCATGCACGTAACATTTTATTGATATGATCTCACTGCATGTTTATCTACTTTTATCACATAATTTGGACATAAAAGCAGTTTCATAATTATCGGTAATAGACACGTTTAATATCAGCGCGTGCGATGACGTCACGGCGTTCTTCAAAAAACTTGCGATGGCTGTAGTTTATAATTGTTGTTTTCGATGAATATTTCGCGTTGCTTCGGGTTTATTTGATCATGTGATAAAAGGTATCTCACACTCGTCCTATTTTATACGTAATTTATCAACCTCGTCCTCTAAATTCTATTTGAGCCTCGGTAAACCTCGGCTCAAATCGAATTTAGTGAACTCGGTTGATAAATTCCGTATAAAATAGAAACTCATGTGAGATCCTCTATATATTAATTTCATGCGTATTAAGACAGTTCCCCAGTTACGTTTTTAATTTTGTGACGTTTAGTTCTACGCATAATTCCGCTAACATTACCATGTGGGCCGATGAAGCTGTGTGGGAACTGTTGGGGGGGGGGGGGATGCAGCTGATAGCTGGAATAAACAAAGCGAACAATATACACAAGGACCAAAACAAGAATAAGGCTGATCATAACGAACTTTGGAAGACTCATTGTGCGAATAAGCCGTGTGCGACATGGCTACCTATGACATATTAATTGTGACGATAAATTGTCACCAAACTCCACCATAATAAATTTTCACACCTACTCTGCCATAGCTACTGTGGTACGTGTGTCCGCAGCCATTGTAAATACTACAACAGCGTAGAACCCATGTCGTAAGATACTCATTGACGAGTAGTTCTCTTAGGAAATGTTCAGATAATAAGTTCAACAAACGAAAGTCGTATGTTGAACTTATTTTCTGAACATTTCCCACCAATTAACAGTAATCCTTCATCGTATCACAATTAACTTAAAGAGTGATCGACTGTGCGTTGCATCGTGATTTGTTTTTCCCAGTTCAACCGCCAGTCAATATCACCAGTGGTCAGTTTTATGAGTGGAGTGGAGGCAGCCCAGATGGTTAATTCACTCCACCGCGCATAGAAACAAGAAAACCATAGTCAGACATGGTAACGCCCTCGAGATCATATTATTAGGCAAATATAAAATATACTGGTTTCATGAATGTACCACCTCAGAATTCCGTTAAAACAACTAATCCTTCAAATCATTACAACTGCGGCTTATCGCTGAAGATTTCTCATTCACCACACCAGAAAGCCTCTAAGTGCGGACCAACACTCTACTAATCAAATTAAATACAACCCCGATACTTCGCAATACGAATTTTAGTCTACATTCCAACTAAGGCACCCTTCATTGAATCAGCAATGTTAGCTGTTATATTATGCATTGTGTTCCCGCAATAAAATCGTCAAGAGTGGTCCATCCATTATTCACACCTATATATAGAAAACAATTAAGATACATACTGCAACAATGAGACTTCCGCGAAGATTCATCGGCAAATACATACATCCTGCAAAAAGTCTAACCGGTACGCAATATAGCGAGTACGTTATTAATCAAAGTTACCCCATAGCTCCTATTATTCGTTAAAAATAACACAAGTAACGAATATATAAACAGAAAACAGTTCATAAAAATACCTGCAAATACAATACATTTATTATATATCTATACAATACATTTATTATATATCTATACAATACATTTATTATATATCTATACAATACATTTATTATATATGTTACATTTGATCAGTATCTATACTAATAAAACACAATTTTGTTATAATATACCCAAATGGTTGAAATCTATTCGGCGAAAATTGAAACACGGGGATAAATTGACATGCAGAGAGTCATGGAATAGATGTCGTTCACATCAGATGAATTAAAGGGCCAAATGTGAACAATACAGAGCGATCCTTGTCAGCTTAGAAGATATGTAGGGAAATTGATACAAATGTGACACCTGATCAGGGGAATGTCATGGGATAGGCGCCTTTGATTTAAAATGACTTAAAGGGGGGAATAATAAATTATATGATAAATAAAGAGCGTTTATTATCAGAAGATATGTGGCGAAAATTGGTGTACAAAAGTAAAATGACGCGGGGAAATTTCATTTTGTTAAAAAGGCATAAATAACCAGGTTTTGTTTGTTCATGTGATATACAACATCTTCAATTCGTTATGTTGGGATATACGATTTTATTAACCTAGTTTCATAAATTTGATTCACAACTCGTCTACGACTCGTTGTGAATCAAATTTATGAAACTCGTTTCATAAAATCTTATGTCTCAACATAACTCGATTCTCTATATACAGGGGAGATCACTCTATATATCCCAACATAACTCGTTAGAGATTCTCTACATCTACTAAGTTTCGAAGAAATGTCCGACAAATTTATTTATCAATGGTGCTGCCCCCCCCCCCCCCCATGCCGGGCCCATGCGGTTCCAATGGTCGGCTTAAACCACTAGATTCTTTGTAGCATGGAGTTCACGATATATATAAGTTTTACGACTTTTCGTGCCCCTCCCCTCCCCACCACTGACTCGAATAGAGCCACATTAGTTTCCTTAAACCACACCATTTGATTCCTCGTATCATGAAGATGAATGTATATAAGTTTTGTGGAAATCGGCGGCAAATTATATTTTTTTTATCCAGTTTGGTGGTGCACTCCCACCCCTTCCCCGACTCGAAAGCCACGCACCACTTTGGCATCTTTAAACCACCCCAAAGACATACATATATGGTGGAAATCGGCGACAAAATATATTTTTTACCTTTGGTGGCTCTGCCCTGCCCTCCTCATCAATGTCTCGAATATAGCCGCTTTGGTTTCTTTAAGCCACACCATTAGATTACTCGTATCATGACAATGACAATACGCACCTGAGTTCCATATTGTTCTAATCGTATACATTAAGCCCATACACATATACGTTTGATGGAAATCGGTGACAAGAACTATTTGTTTAGTATTTTGGCGCCCCTCCTCTCTTCCAACCCTGACTCAAGCGTCACCAATTTGGCGTCTTTAACACATTGTTAAACCACACAATTAGATTCATTGTATCATGAAAATTATTATCTATAAATTTGATTTAAATTGGCGACAAAACTATTTTTTATCAATCTAGATGCCCCTTTCCTTGATCCCGGTGGCACCACCTTGACATTTTTTAAATCACACGATAAGACTCTGCATGTCATGGACATGATTACATATAAATCTGGTGGAAATCAGCAACAAAAAAATTCATCAATTTTGTTGCGCCTTTTCTGATCCGGAAACACGACAGCGCCACTTTAGAAATGTACAATTTTCATCACTATCTTCCTCATTAAATTTACTCTTTATCCATTGGATCGCTCTATGTGGTCCCCTGTTAATATCTATAGCGGACAGACAGGCAGACATTCGCAAATGTAGATTAGGAAAATGTATGTAAAATTATTTCGGACTAGTACCAAAAGGTATAGCTCCATGAATTCCGTTCCCAGTTCCCAGTTCCCTATTCTCCAAAAATTACACTTTTCGTTACTAAATCGGCTGCGAAGCCAGAGTCATGGTGGCCACCCGGGAACCCGCGACCATGCACCCCCTTCCAAATTTTCTAAAATTGGGCTGAAGTCGTGCAAGGGGTGTCAAAATTGGACTTTTTGTTACTAAATCGGCCGCCGTATCCTGAGTCATGGTGGCCACCCGGGAATTCTTGTATTTTCGTGCGGTGCCACCCCGCGGGCAACTATATCAAAGTCACGCGACCATGCACCCCCTTCCAAATTTTCTAAAATTGGACTGAAGTCGTGCATGGGTGTCAAAATTGGACTTTTCGTTACTAAATCGGCTGCCGTATCCTGAGTCATGGCGGCCACCCGGGAATTCTTGTATTTTCGTGCGGTGCCACCCCACGGGCAACTATATCAAAGTCACGCGACCATGCACCCCCTTCCAAATTTTCTAAAATTGGGCTGAAGTCGTGCAAGGGGTGTCAAAATTGGACTTTTTGTTACTAAATCGGCCGCCGTATCCTGAGTCATGGTGGCCACCCGGGAATTCTTGTATTTTCGTGCGGTGCCACCCCGCGGGCAACTATATCAAAGTCACGCGACCATGCACCCCCTTCCAAATTTTCTAAAATTGGGCTGAAGTCGTGCATGGGGTGTCAAAATTGGACTTTTCGTTACTAAATCGGCTGCCGTATCCTGAGTCATGGTGGCCACCTGGGAATTCTTGTATTTTCGTGCGGTGCCACCCCGCGGGCAACTATTGGAAAGTCACGCGACCATGCACCCCCTTCCAAATTTTCTAAAATTGGGCTGAAGTCGTGCATGGGGTGTCAAAATTGGACTTTTCGTTACTAAATCGGCTGCCGTATCCTGAGTCATGGTGGCCACCTGGGAATTCTTGTATTTTCGTGCGGTGCCACCCCGCGGGCAACTATATCAAAGTCACGCGACCATGCACCCCCTTCCAAATTTTCTAAAATTGGGCTGAAGTCGTGCATGGGGTGTCAAAATAGCAATTTCCGTTACTAAATCGGCTTCCGTATCCTGAGTCATGGTGGCCACCCGGGAATTCTTGTATTTTCGTGCGGTGCCACCCCGCGGGCAACTATAGCAAAGTCACGCGACCATGCACCCCCTTCCAAATTTTCTAAAATTGGGCTGAAGTCGTGCATGGGGTGTCAAAATAGCAATTTCCGTTACTAAATCGGCTGCCGTATCCTGAGTCATGGTGGTCACCCGGGAATTCTTGTATTTTCGTGCGGTGCCACCCCGCGGGCAACTATAGGAATGTCACGCGACCATGCACCCCCTTCCAAATTTTCTAAAATTGGGCTGAAGTCGTGCATGGGATGTCAAAATTGGACTTTTCGTTACTAAATCGGCTGCCGTATCCTTAGTCATGGTTGCCACCTGGGAATTATTGTATTTTCGTGCGGTGCCACCCCGCGGGCAACTATAACAAAGTCACGCGACCATGCACCCCCTTCCAAATTTTCTCAAATTGGGCTGAAGTCGTGCATGGGGTGTCAAAATTGGACTTTTCGTTACTAAATCGGCTGCCGTATCCTGAGTTATGGTGGCCACCTGGGAATTCTTGTATTTTCGTGCGGTGCCACCCCGCGGGCAACTATATCAAAGTCACGCGACCATTCCAAATTTTCTAAAATTGGGCTGAAGTCGTGCAAGGGGTGTCAAAATTGGACTTTTTGTTACTAAATCGGCCGCCGTATCCTGAGTCATGGTGGCCACCCGGGAATTCTTGTATTTTCGTGCGGTGCCACCCCGCGGGCAACTATATCAAAGTCACGCGACCATGCACCCCCTTCCAAATTTTCTAAAATTGGGCTGAAGTCGTGCATGGGGTGTCAAAATTGGACTTTTCGTTACTAAATCGGCTGCCGTATCCTGAGTCATGGTGGCCACCTGGGAATTCTTGTATTTTCGTGCGGTGCCACCCCGCGGGCAACTATAGGAAAGTCACGCGACCATGCACCCCCTTCCAAATTTTCTAAAATTGTGCTGAAGTCGTGCATGGGATGTCAAAATTGGACTTTTCGTTACTAAATCGGCTGCCGTATCCTGAGTCATGGTGGCCACCTGGGAATTCTTGTATTTTCGTGCGGTGCCACCCCGCCGGCAACTATAGGAAAGTCACGCGACCATGCACCCCCTTCCAAATTTTCTAAAATTGGGCTGAAGTCGTGCATGGGATGTCAAAATTGGACTTTTCGTTACTAAATCGGCTGCCGTATCCTTAGTCATGGTTGCCACCTGGGAATTATTGTATTTTCGTGCGGTGCCACCCCGCGGGCAAATATATCAAGGTCACGCGACCATGCACCCCCTTCCAAATTTTCTAAAATTGGGCTGAAGTCGTGCATGGGGTGTCAAAATAGCAATTTCCGTTACTAAATCGGCTGCCGTATCCTGAGTCATGGTGGCCACCTGGGAATTCTTGTATTTTCGTGCGGTGCCACCCCGCGGGCAACTATAGGAAAGTCACGCGACCATGCAGCCCCTTCCAAATTTTCTAAATTTGGGCTGAAGTCGTGCATGGGGTGTCAAAATTGGACTTTTCGTTACTAAATCGGCTGCCGTATCCTGAGTCATGGTGGCCACCTGGGAATTCTTGTATTTTCGTGCGGTGCCACCCCGCGGGCAACTATATCAAAGTCACGCGACCATGCACCCCCTTCCAAATTTTCTAAAATTGGGCTGAAGTCGTGCATGGGGTGTCAAAATTGGACTTTTCGTTACTAAATCGGCTGCCGTATCCTGAGTCATGGTGGCCACCCGGCAATCCTTGTATTTTCGTGCGGTGCCACCCCGCGGGCAACTATAGCAAAGTCACGCGACCATGCACCCCCTTCCAAATTTTCTAAAATTGGGCTGAAGTCGTGCATGGGGTGTCAAAATAGCACTTTTCGTTACTAAATCGACTGCCGTATCCTGAGTCATGGTGGCCACCCGGGAATTCTTGTATTTTCGTGCGGTGCCACCCCGCGGGCAACTATAGCAAAGTCACGCGACCATGCACCCCCTTCCAAATTTTCTAAAATTGGGCTGAAGTCCTGCATGGGATGTCAAAATTGGACTTTTCGTTACTAAATCGGCTGCCGTATCCTGAGTCATGGTTGCCACCTAGGAATTATTGTATTTTCGTGCGGTGCCACCCCGCGGGCAATTATATCAAAGTCACGCGACGATGCACCCCCTTCCAAATTTTCTAAAATTGGGCTGAAGTCGTGCATGGGGTGTCAAAATAGCAATTTCCGTTACTAAATCGGCTGCCGTATCCTGAGTCATGGTGGTCACCCGGGAATTCTTGTATTTTCGTGCGGTGCCACCCCGCGGGCAACTATATCAAAGTCACGCGACCATGCACCCCATTCCAAATTTTCTAAAATTGGGCTGAAGTCGTGCATGGGGTGTCAAAATTGGACTTTTCGTTACTAAATCGGCTGCCGTATCCTGAGTCATGGTGGCCACCCGGGAATTCTTGTATTTTCGTGCGGTGCCACCCCGCGGGCAACTATATCAAAGTCACGCGACCATGCACCCCCTTCCAAATTTTCTAAAATTGGGCTGAAGTCGTGCAAGGGGTGTCAAAATTGGACTTTTTGTCACTAAATCGGCCGCCGTATCCTGAGTCATGGTGGCCACCCGGTAATTCTTGTATTTTCGTGCGGTGCCACCCCGCGGGCAACTATATCAAAGTCACGCGACCATGCACCCCCTTCCAAATTTTCTAAAATTGGGCTGAAGTCGTGCATGGGGTGTCAAAATTGGACTTTTCGTTACTAAATCGGCTGCCGTATCCTGAGTCATGGTGGCCACCTGGGAATTCTTGTATTTTCGTGCGGTGCCACCCCGCGGGCAACTATAGGAAAGTCACGCGACCATGCACCCCCTTCCAAATTTTCTAAAATTGGGCTGAAGTCGTGCAAGGGGTGTCAAAATTGGACTTTTTGTTACTAAATCGGCCGCCGTATCCTGAGTCATGGTGGCCACCCGGTAATTCTTGTATTTTCGTGCGGTGCCACCCCGCGGGCAACTATATCAAAGTCACGCGACCATGCACCCCCTTCCAAATTTTCGACTTCAGCCCAATTTTAGAAAATTTGGAAGGGGGTGCATGGTCGCGTGACTTTGATATAGTTGCCCGCGGGGTGGCACCGCACGAAAATACAAGAATTCCCAGGTGGCCACCATGACTCAGGATACGGCAGCCGATTTAGTAACGAAAATTGCTATTTTGACACCCCATGCACGACTTCAGCCCAATTTTAGAAAATTTGGAAGGGGCTGCATGGTCGCGTGACTTTCCTATAGTTGCCCGCGGGGTGGCACCGCACGAA
The DNA here is from genome assembly GCA_032622095.1 of Siphonodentalium dalli. NCBI lineage: Eukaryota > Metazoa > Mollusca > Scaphopoda > Gadilida > Siphonodentaliidae > Siphonodentalium > Siphonodentalium dalli. The sequence goes on from CP136063.1 coordinate 262,122,363, forward strand.
AATACAAGGATTTCCGGGTTTCCACCATGACTCAGGATACGGCAGCCGATTTAGTAACGAAAATTGCTATTTTGACACCCCATGCACGACTTCAGCCCAATTTTAGAAAATTTGGAAGGGGCTGCATGGTCGCGTGACTTTCCTATAGTTGCCCGCGGGGTGGCACCGCACGAAAATACAAGGATTCCCGGGTTGCCACCATGACTCAGGATACGGCAGCCGATTTAGTAACGAAAAGTGCTATTTTGACACCCCATGCACGACTTCAGCCCAATTTTAGAAAATTTGGAAGCGGCTGCATGGTCGCGTGACTTTCCTATAGTTGCCCGCGGGGTGGCACCGCACGAAAATACAAGGATTCCCGGGTTGCCACCATGACTCAGGATACGGCAGCCGATTTAGTAACGAAAATTGCTATTTTGACACCCCATGCACGACTTCAGCCCAATTTTAGAAAATTTGGAAGGGGCTGCATGGTCGCGTGACTTTCCTATAGTTGCCCACGGGAGGGCACCGCACGAAAATACAAGGATTCCCTGGTTGCCACCATGACTCAGGATACGGCAGCCGATTTAGTAACGAAAAGTGCTATTTTGACACCCCATGCACGACTTCAGCCCAATTTTAGAAAATTTGGAAGGGTCTGCATGGTCGCGTGACTTTCCTATAGTTGCCCGCGGGGTGGCACCGCACGAAAATACAAGGATTCCCTGGTTGCCACCATGACTCAGGATACGGCAGCCGATTTAGTAACGAAAAGTGCTATTTTGACACCCCATGCACGAGTTCAGCCCAATTTTAGAAAATTTGGAAGCGGCTGCATGGTCGCGTGACTTTCCTATAGTTGCCCGCGGGGTGGCACCGCACGAAAAAACAAGGATTCCCGGGTTGCCACCATGACTCAGGATACGGCAGCCGATTTAGTAACGAAAAGTGCTATTTTGACACCCCATGCACGACTTCAGCCCAATGTTAGAAAATGTGGAAGGGTCTGCATGGTCGCGTGACTTTCCTATAGTTGCCGGCGGGGTGGCACCGCACGAAAATACAAGGATTCCCTGGTTGCCACCATGACTCAGGATACGGCAGCCGATTTAGTAACGAAAAGTGCTATTTTGACACCCCATGCACGACTTCAGCCCAATTTTAGAAAATTTGGAAGGGGCTGCATGGTCGCGTGACTTTCCTATAGTTGCCCGCGGGGTGGCACCGCACGAAAATACAAGGATTCCCGGGTTGCCACCATGACTCATGATACGGCAGCCGATTTAGTAACGAAAAGTGCCATTTTGACACCCCATGCACGACTTCAGCCCAATTTTAGAAAATTTGGAAGGGGCTGCATGGTCGCGTGACTTTCCTATAGTTGCCCGCGGGGTGGCACCGCACGAAAATACAAGGATTCCCGGGTTGCCACCATGACTCAGGATACGGCAGCCGATTTAGTAACGAAAAGTGCTATTTTGACACCCCATGCACGACTTCAGCCCAATTTTAGAAAATTTGGAAGGGGCTGCATGGTCGCGTGACTTTCCTATAGTTGCCCGCGGGGTGGCACCGCACGAAAATACAAGGATTTCCGGGTTGCCACCATGACTCAGGATACGGCAGCCGATTTAGTAACGAAAAGTGCTATTTTGACACCCCATGCACGACTTCACCCCAATTTTAGAAAATTTGGAAGGGTCTGCATGGTCGCGTGACTTTCCTATAGTTGCCCGCGGGGTGGCACCGCACGAAAATACAAGGATTCCCTGGTTTCCACCATGACTCAGGATACGGCAGCCGATTTTGTAACGAAAAGTGCTATTTTGACACCCCATGCACGACTTCAGCCCAATTTTAGAAAATTTGGAAGGGGCTGCATGGTCGCGTGACTTTCCTATAGTTGCCCGCGGGGTGGCACCGCACGAAAATACAAGGATTCCCGGGTTGCCACCATGACTCAGGATACGGCAGCCGATTTAGTAACGAAAATTGCTATTTTGACACCCCATGCACGACTTCAGCCCAATTTTAGAAAATCTGGAAGGGGCTGCATGGTCGCGTGACTTTCCTATAGTTGCCCCCGGGGTGGCACCGCACGAAAATACAAGGTTTCCCGGGTTGCCACCATGACTCAGGATACGGCAGCCGATTTAGTAACGAAAATTGCTATTTTGACACCCCATGCACGACTTCAGCCCAATTTTAGAAAATTTGGAAGGGGCTGCATGGTCGCGTGACTTTCCTATAGTTGCCCGCGGGGTGGCACCGCACGAAAATACAAGGATTCCCGGGTTGCCACCATGACTCAGGATACGGCAGCCGATTTAGTAACGAAAATTGCTATTTTGACACCCCATGCACGACTTCAGCCCAATTTTAGAAAAATTGGAAGGGGCTGCATGGTCGCGTGACTTTCCTATAGTTGCCCGCGGGGTGGCACCGCACGAAAATACAAGGATTCCCGGGTTGCCACCATGACTCAGGATACGGCAGCCGATTTAGTAACGAAAATTGCTATTTTGACACCCCATGCACGACTTCAGCCCAATTTTAGAAAATTTGGAAGGGGCTGCATGGTCGCGTGACTTTCCTATAGTTGCCCGCGGGGTGGCACCGCACGAAAATACAAAGATTCCCGGGTTTCCACCATGACTCAGGATACGGCAGCCGATTTAGTAACGAGAAGTGTAATTTTAGGAGAATAGGGAACTGGGAACTGGGAACTGGGAACGGAATTCATGGAGCTAAAAGGTATGAATACTCACTGCCCAAATCAGCCGTGTGTAAGTTAATGTTATTGGGTATAGCTGCCAAGTTTCAACAATGCATTGCCAGTTACATCCGTTGTGTGACATTTTAGCACAATGGATATTATGCTTGCAAGAGCAGCTAGAATGTCAACAACACGAGTGAAATGATATAGGGAAGGTTTGATTTCACCATAATTATATAGACTCAACAAATGAGCGATATTGGGTTTCGTCGCTCGAGGGTTGAGATAACTGTTATAAATTATTTTGCATTTTATATTGCACATAAGAAAGAAATGTATATACTTGTTTTTTCCCCACACATACATTGAAGGCCGTATGTATAGTCAAGGGGAACGTGGGCGTTCATAATAACACGGGAAGCTATATAAACAAATCAGTAGTTGAGCATTATGTGAAGTCAGGAGATTTTAGTCTACACGTCTTGGTGTATACTTGTTTAATAATGACGTCTAACTTTATGAAACATGTCTGTTTGGTCTTACTCTGTGTGACATTTACCTTCGGAGCGGAGAAGTGCCATAATGAAACAATGCCAGTTGACGTACCATTCGATTGGGAAGTGTTCATGTCCAAACTAAATGACGGAATGGCTGCTGAACAGAGGACGGACCTATCGGACGAGGACCTTATTGAGACACGTCTTCTTAAATACATTCTGAAAGATTACAACCCTCTAGCAAGTCCGCCGAAATCGGAGGAAGAGTCCAGGATTTCTGTGATCGCACAACACCTATTATCGGTGGATCCGTACTCTCAAGTGATCACTATTAATGCTCAATTATCCTTTTATTTCAAGGACCGCAGACTTAGATGGGACGTATCTGAATACCCTGGTGTTTCTTTCATCATGGTTGACATTGATAATATATGGCTCCCGCCATTTATTCAAGTCGGCGCTGGGAAAGTTTCGAGACTTGGATTCGATAACATGAAAACAACAGTTACAAAAAACGGTGTTGTAATTTGGCATGTCGACGACGTGTACTCATTTCCGTGTAACCTGAAGGTCTCAACATTCCCATTTGATCGACATACGTGTAATCTGACTTTCCGTAGTACGGCAGTACCAACAGTGAACTTCACATGTGTGGACGCTACGAATGCACAGTTGAATAAATTTGCCTTGGCAAATCCGGAGTGGGAGATAACTCATTCAGAATGCATCTTGCCAGCGTATGGCATGACACTGATCGTGAAATTTGACCTTGAACGAAAACCGTGGTTTCATGTCGTTAATCTGTTTGCTCCGATTGTATGTTTGGCTGTAATGAACAGTTTCACTTTCTTGCTTCCCGTGGAGGCGGGTGACAGGATTGGGCTTTGCGCTACCATTTTTCTTGCTTTCACCGTTTTCGTCAGCTTCATTGCTATAACTGTTCCAACAAGTTCCGATGATGTGCCTTATATATCATACGTCCTCATCATCCAGACAATCGTTGGCATTCTCACATTGTTTGCCAATGTTCTCATGGTAAAGTTTCATTACACGGCACCCGAGATCTTCGACAAAATAATGATACCGCGTGATGGTAAACGAAACGTTCGCACAAGCCACGTTAATACCTCGGATGTTACAGGAAAACTATTGGATTCCCAAGGAAGAGACCCGGAGCATAAAGGCGACTCAGACGTTGATCAACCGAATGGACCTGTATCGACAATACGCATCCGTAGTTCGAGGATGGTTGACATGATATGTTTCATTATAACGTTGACGCTATCAGTGGTAACATTCATCGTATACATAGCCGTTGTGCTACCTTGACAACGAAGTAAGAAAGTGCTCAGACTGTCGATGTTTCTAAAGTTGCTCACTCATTTTGATCAACATGTTATGTTTAACACTTACGTAACACTATAATTTTACAACATGCAAGAGTTGGTATATTAACATCATTATCCACATATTTCCACTTCAACAATGGTACAGACATTTGTTCAATATGGCGATATATTTATCCCGTCATGTGCTACCCCTTTCATATCCCAATAACACATAGACCTCCGAATACGACGTCACAAATTATTGACCTAATCTATCTTATCACTAAAAGCGGTCAGAAGAATAATTGGGTTTTTTTGTTCATAGTTCAGCCGAATTGCATCTGCAGTCAGTTAGTTATATCGAACACGTCATCGTTTCTAAATTCTTGGAAATGTAATATTAAAGCTGACTTAACCCTTTACCCAACAGAAGGGCCCTGTGCCAATGCATTCTCTTATATATGCGAGTCGACCATAGGTCGCCTCGCATATATAAGAGAATGCATTGGCTTAACACATTAAAAATTATAAAATTGTTAAAGTGTTAAGCCAATACATTCTCTTATATATGCGAGTCGACCATAGGTCGCCTCGCATATATAAGAGAATGCATTGGCTTAACACATTAAAAATTGTTAAAGAATGTAAGAAAAAATGGTAAAAAGTGTTAAAAAAATATTTTTTTTAGGCCAATGCATTCTCTTATATATGCGAGGCGACATATGGTCGACTCGCATATATAAGAGAATGCATTGGCACAGGGCATAACTGTAACTATCACAATGTGGTCAAGGAGCCGGTTCCAATGATATCCATATATTTGTATGGTTCTATTGAGACAGACCGAAGATATTTTAGGCTGTTGAAGCTTTATTTGGCCGGTTTTTGGCCGTTTTGTTGGGTAAAGGGTTAAATCAATTTTTTAAAATCAAACTATATACGTCGATCATCGGCGCAGTATTGCCGACTTTCGGCGTATATACTGTTTTATACTATAAAATCAAAACAGGGGTGGGTGTGTTATTGTGGATACGGCGCTGCGGTCGCTATGATCACATAGCACAAGGGGATATGCTATTCTTCTTTAAGGTCAAGCCTGATCCAATTTCCATTTGGAAACTCTGGGTTACATGTCGAGACGAACCAGCCTTTTTCGCCAACTGTGTTATCATGGCACGCACTCTGAACAGAACGACATATGATAATGCTTCTGTATGTTATCATTGCAAACTAAATTATTCGAATCAATTGTTTCATATGTATAGTAAATGCTCGTCTGAATTCGCTTTGATAACGCGGAACACATTCTGGTACTCCATAATTGATCGATTTGGAATACATGCGTTCAACTTCTTGGAAGTAATGTCAGAAGAAACCCTCTTAGCCTATTTCTTCGGTGGATGCATCAGCGCAGAAATTCACCTCATCTGCGACGAGAAGCAGCTATTCGGACAATGCGTCCGCTTCATTTGCGAATTATGCGCGGTCTGAGCAATACATGGATGTCTTAACATCTTGTCTTGCAGAAATTATTTCAGCAATAAATTTATAATTATTATTATGTGAACTATTCTTCGGTCTTTGATATGGTGACTCTAAAGTCATCCGACCTCCTGGTGTCTCATTTGGTATTTGAGGAATTAAGTCATGTTAAATTATATTGTGTATATAATTATGTCAACAGTTTATTTGTGTATGTATATATTGTATCATATTGTCTCCATGTTTGGAGGAATAAACATCTCTCTCTCTCTCTCTCTCTCTCTCTCTCTCTCGTTATGATCACATTTCACTCAATTTCCCCCCAATGACCACAGCCTCGTAACCCACAATAACACACACACCCACCATATTCATTTATTAATTAACATGACAATTGTGTGTTTGTTATATATTTAGTAGAATACGAAAGACTGTATACATCTTTAGGTACGTCGACTTGGATGGTATGACTTACATCTACTTAAGATATATGTCGTATAATATCTGGAAATGTCCAGGTCTATTTTTTCGTCACGGTGGTCTGCTTGGAACCCCCGGTCTGTCCGGTCTCTGTTAAGTCTACACTACCAAAACAGTTATAATAAAACAAATCTATAGTCTTTCTTATTCTACGATTTACAAAAGGTTTCTGCGCGGGAATTGCCCTTCTTATTTACTCAGAAAATTGTGTATTTTGTTTCTTGAACAATATTACATAACTATATATAACTAGCTAGAAACAGGCTACCTTCGGGGAAAAACTTATTCAGTGTCGGAGAAGCCTGTGGTCCCTGTGTGCACTTCGCTCATATTTATACCTAAATATTCACATAGGTTCATACTCGACTTATCTGATACTGAAATAAACCAAGCCCATAGTGGACTTATACCCGTTATCTGTGGATGGCGCGGGCCACAGTGAAACCCCATATATAAAGAGCGTACATCTGGGTTTAAAGAAACCAAAGCGGCCATATGCGAGACATTGATGAGGCGGGCAAGGCAGGGCCACCAAAGGTAAAAAATATATTTGGCGCCGATTTCCACCATATATGTATGTCTTTGGGAGTGGTTTAAAATGCCAAAGTGGTGCTAATATTCACATCTATTTGATTTTGAAATAGGCCCATAGACAGCTTATTTTAATATGTGTTTATCTATTTAACCCTTTACCCAACAGAACGACCCTGTGCCAATGCATTCTCTTAAATATGCGAGTCGACCATAGGTCGCCTCGCATATATAAGAGAATGCATTGGCTTAACACATTAAAAATTATAAAATTGTTAAAGAATGTAAGAAAAAATGGTAAAAAGTGTTAAAAAAATATTTTTTTTAGGCCAATGCATTCTCTTATATATGCGAGGCGACATATGGTCGACTCGCATATATAAGAGAATGCATTGGCACAGGGCATAACTGTAACTGTCACAATGTGGTCAAGGAGCCGGTTCCAATGATATCCATATTTGTATGGTTCTATTGAGACAGACCGAAGATATTTTAGGCTGTTGAAGCTTTATTTGGCCGGTTTTGGCCGTTTTGTTGGGTAAAGGGTTAAATCAATTTTTAAAAATCAAACTATATACGTCGATCATCGGCGCAGTTATGCCGACTTTCGGCGTATATACTGTTTTATACTATAAAATCAAAACAGGGGTTTGAAGACTGATCAATTGTTATCGGGGGGGGGGGGTGTAAAAACACGACCTGCCCTACCTTTTACGTTAAGGCATATATAGGGATATTATAGAATCATTTATGTAGTTTATCTTTTAATATTCTTTTAGAACCACATCTCAGAGTGTAATATTCTTTAAAAGTTTTGAGCCACATAAAAAGTGACTAAAGGAAATGAGACCAAGATTCCCCTGCCTTCACATACACCTGCCCTATACCTAAAAATATGCATTTTCTGATTATGCATATGTATATTTTGAGGTAGAGCATGAATGGTAAGATTAACCCTTTACCCAACAAAGCGGCCAAAAACGCCCAAAATAAAGCTTCAACGGCCTAAAATATCTCCCGTCTGTCTCAATAACACCATACAAATATGGATATCATTGGAACCGGCTCATTGACCACATTGTGATGGTTACGGTTATGCCCTGAGCCAATGCATTCTCTTATATATGCGAGTCGACCATAGGTCGCCTCGCATATATAAGAAAATGCATTGGCCTAAAAATAAATCTTTTTTTACCATTTTTTCTTATATTCTTTAACAATTTTTATAATATTTTTCTACATTCTTTGACAATTTTAACATTTTTAATATGTGTTAAGCCAATGCATTCTCTTATATATACGAGGCGACCTATGGTCGACTCGCATATATAAGAGAATGCATTGGCACAGGGCCGTTCTGTTGGGTAAAGGGTTAACTAAATAAATGATTCTATATTATTCCCATATAGCCCTTAATGTAAAAGGTAGGGCATGTCTGCCTCCCAAATCCATAAAAAGATAAGGTTTTATACCCCCCCCCCCCCTTGATAAGAATTGATCAGTCTCCAAACCCCTGTTTTGATTTTATTCTTTGTATATCCTCATATTGAAAAAAACGTTTGTCCACAATTGAACAAGGGAAATACCATTATCAGTTCATTAATGACCACAAATGCATATGTTTAGGTTGGACAGGAGTGCATGGGTTAATGCAGAGAAAACTTGGTCCCCTTGCCTTTACTACGTATATACGCTGATGGTCGACGTAACTACGCTACGTAGCTACGTCGATGATCGGCGTATATACGCATCTAGGCGTGGAATTTGTTTTTGTATGTGGCGGCTCCATGCTTCCGTAGATGAGAGCCAATCTAAAAAAAATAATAAAAAAATAATTTAAATACTTTTTTTTAAATCAAACTGTTTAAAAGATCAAAATTTGCACGAATCATATACACGAGTCTGTTTCAGCTTGTTAACACAATACAAGGGCAAATGCTGATGTGTTAACTTCGGAAGTCGATCTCGGGCAACAGACAATATTTATATGGATAAAATCTGTGGGCGGTACTACCGCTGTGTGTGTGGCTCCACTGTTCGAACATTGAGACGAACGATCTTTATCTTACCGTGACACGATCATAGTCACAAGGTTCGCACTGTATATATTACCATATACTGCGAATAGAGTCAGAAGGAACGCTCTTAATAGTTTACAATACTGCGAATACAGTCACAATGAACGATCGTTAAAGTTTACCATACTGCGAACAGATTCACAAGGAAACGATCTATACCGCTTGTTGAACTGATTATCTGAACATTTCCGACGTAAACAGTTCGTCAATGCGTATTAAGTCAAGAAGTGGTTCAGGTATAGAACTGGTTCAGGTATTTATCGACCTATTTTGATCCCGGAACCTGACCGGAATGTAACCAAACCGAGCAAAATTTCAAGCTTCAAATCTCTTGAATAAAGCATACCACGCTGTAATAATACATTTTGCCCACGAACATTATATTAAATCGTCGACACTGATCCATCTTTGCTAAACGCGGTGGTGTTAAGGACTTTATGTTGCAAATTAATATTCCTAAGATCGATCGAATTTCTCAGTCGAAAAGGGAATATGTATACAAACTGTAAACATAACCGTGTGATTAAAATGGAACCGACCAGACCAGATGCATACAATAGTAACATTTCTAATGCAATAAGCTAATAAAGCTATCCTTGGTCCCTTTTTGATTGAGGCAGTTCATTTAAACAAAATTAGATAATCAAGTGTCTCTGCATATGTACTAAACAAGACCAAGAGGTCGGATTCCTTATCTCCAGTTTACACCTGGTTTACGTAAACCTCAAGGTTTAAACCGCCGTTTGATAGATAAATAGGTGGTATAAACCCGAGACCGCATGTGTAAGTGACGCATTATAAGTTACAGGGCGAGTTGTTGCCGTATACGGTGTCATATGAGGCGAAGTGAGATTAATCTCGCTGCGCCTCATATGTCACCGTAGCCGGCAACAACGAGTCCTGTAACGATTTTATCATGACACCCACATATCATGTTTTCCGTGTGAGAATTTGAATTACTTATACGAAGTTCATTACCTGCCAGTAAGTAAATTTGTTGTCTATGTCTATTAACTTATGTAACGTCACAGTGACGCGTCATGGGCGTTGAACGTCAACGCATTGAGTCAATGGCCAATCACCAGAAGCAGGACAACAAACTTGAGTTTGATAGTCAATTTATGAGTGTTTAGAATTTCTCAAATATATCACATGCAGGTTTTGGTATATGGTACTATGTCTTTAAATTAACAGAACTTGATTTCCGACAGATATCCCCTTTCTTGGCGCCAAAATACACCGAAAATATACCAGAGGCGGCAGAGTTCCATGAAAAATAAATGGCGGACATCGACCCCATATGGGAACCCTGAGGGGGGATATGGATTCCATGTGGGACGGGCTACAAAGATGACGACCAGATGTCTCCTGATATGCCTCTACTAACGGAGCGTCCTCATTGGTCGATCCAACCAGGTGACATGATAATATAAGTTACGGGACGCTTAGTGATCGGATATGGTGTCATGTGAGGCGAAGTGATATCAATATTAGGCGAGGCCGTAGACCGAGCCTAATATTTATCTCGCTGAGCCTCACATGACACCATATCCGACCACTAAGCGTCACGTAACGTATTTATTATGTCAGTGGACAAAATCTAACATATCCATTTAATTAATCGTCGCTGTAGTTTATTTTAATTTGGTAAGTTAAATGTGTCGTCTATGGTCATTAACTTATGTAACGTCACAGTGACGCACCATGGGCGTTGAACGTCAACGCATTGAGTCAATGGTCAATCACCAGAAGTAGGACAACTTGTTGAGTGTGTAGTTAATTTATGAGTCTTTAGAATTCCTCAAATATATCGCATGCATGTATTGGTACATGGTACTATGTCTTTAAATTCGCAGAAAATGATTTCCTACAGTTATCACATTTCTTGGCGCCAAAATACACCAAAATTATCCCCGAGGCGAAAGAGTTTTCTGAAAAACAAGATGGTGGATAAGCACCTAATATTGATTGCATATGGGGTCACTAACCTAATATGGGTTCATATACCGTCACTATTTATCGACGCTGATAGGCTATGCACAAGAGCAGACATAATAAAGACAATTACGGCATCAAAGAGACATCTCACAACACAGACTATCATGGCAGTTGCCTATATCATAGTGTAACGCGGTATAGTACTTTGCCACTGGTTGGATGAAGATAAAGATTCAGATTCGTTTTGAAATCAAAACAGAAAAGGCTTCAACAAATATGAACATCCATTACACAGATATACGAACTGATGAATTCTCCTGTTCAATTGATTTTCTTTTTATATAAGATTGGTTGCTCGAAAGTCATCATCCATCATTTGTTCTCTAAAATTCTATGGTCCTATTTTACTCCAAAATTAAGTCAATCGAACAAATACCTTCTTTTTTTTATCAATTCTTAAAACCACCCAACGGCGCCGATCTGATGAACCACATCGATTCTGGTGCCTTCCTCTGACACTGAATCTGACGGCGCCACTCTCGAAACTTTAAAGTGATGTGAAACACTCCGGTGGGTTGATCGAATAGTAATGGTGAATAATCTTTCTCAAAATTAGTTTTAGAAATATTATATCCAAATTGACAACACACATCGTCATTCTTATATATTAATTGAATGTAGTGACTCTCGATGGCGAAATAATTCCCGTTAGTTTATCAGTATCAGTATCATTTATTTCGAAACAAGTCATCCGACTTTTTGTTCCGATTTGAAACATGGATATAAATTATAAAGTAATCATAAAATCAATATGTTAAAATAACTCATCATACTCATATTTCTGGCTATAGAAATATGAATCAAACAGTTCTTTGAATTGCGTCAGGTTGACGGATGAAACAATCATCTCTGGTAAATTGTTCCATGGTATAACAACTCTCTGTGTGAAATAATATTATACAATTATCGCATTGTTTCGAGGTTGACATGAGGAATTGTCAACCCGAGGAAGTAAATATTCACCAAGGCCGAAGGCCGAGGTGAATATTGACTTCCAAGGGCTGACAATTCCTCGTGTCAACCAAGAAACAATGCGATAACTGTTTTATTATATGAAACGCGCTTTGATTGGACAAGACGTTGTGACGTTGAACGTCGCTGGGAAAACCTGATCTATTTTCAGGTCTGATAATAAGTTATGTTAACCCCTGAAGTATCTGACGTCACTCAGAACTGTTATTAACCTGTTGTTTCATTAATGAGGTGAACATCGTTAGATATCTCAAGTTTTTCGTTACGTTTTAACATAGGAATTGGGGAAAGAAACTTATGTTCATATAATAATTGCCTATGTCTTTAGTTTTACGAGGCAATTGTAATTTCAGCGAGTGACCCCTTGTGGTTGTAGATAATGATCTTTGAAAATACAAGTCCGGATTTACGTTGTAAGACTGTTTTAAAAGTTCTCTATCATATCTCCACGGAATCTGCGAAACTTCACTGACATCAAATTGAGACGTATTAATCTTTGTTTATAATCCAGTTCTTTAAGTTGTGGGACCATTTTTGTAGCACGACGTTGTACACACTCTAGTGACATACACTGGTATTTATGGTGTGGGTGCCAAACAGTATTACAGTACTCCAATACAGGTCTTACCATGGATATGTATAACTGTCTGAACGTGTCCAATTCCAAACTGACGAATGTTCTTTTTATTATGCCGAGGATTCGGTATGCCTTAATACATACAGCGTTAATGTGGATGTCAAATTTAATTTTTTTCGTTTAGAGTTATTGTTCTTAGGTACAAAATTGGCGAGCGTGTGGCCCCATCACTGCCGCCGCGCCAATTTTTTTTACCTAAGAACAATAACTCTAAACGAAAAATAAAGGTACGAACGCGGCACGAAGCCGGAGGTCAACTCAGTACACAATCGATTTCATCATGTCACCAGGTTACACATATCTATACAATAGAGTGTGCATATTGAAATCACTCATAATTGCATTGACATTTGTATCCAGTACAAACAACACGAAGAGACATTATGAACGACAGTCTGAACTAGTGAACTAGTCCACCACTTTCCCTTGTTTCTGTTCTATATAAATATAGGTGCATAGAAGAACGCTCGATTTCACTGATTATATAGGAAAATGAAGTATGAGTGTGAAGAGTGCTTAAGTGCCTATGCTTGCCAAGATAGTTTGAAGCGTCATATCAAAGTTAAACACACGCCTTCAGAACAACAACAACAATAACAACAGCAGCAGCAACAGCAACAACAACAACAGCCACAACAACAACATCAACAACAACGACAACAACAACACCAACAACAACAGCATCACCAGCCGCCACAACAACAACAGCATCATGAGCCGCCGCCGCAAACGCCGCCGCAAACGCCGCCGCCGCTACTAGGACTGACCCGCAGTGTATAAGGGTATACGTCTTGGATGGTAATTTGGCGCCTATAAAAATTACTAATTCAGAGTACACTTTGAACTTTAGCCGGAATGGGGACTCCGTACTATTATGACTTTTATCTTAATAAATATGTACCCTACGATGACTCGAAAGACCTACCCAAGACTGAAGCGAAACCTGGAAAACTTATAAGGAAACCCGGTGCTAAGAAGATAAAAGTTAAAGAGATAAAAGGAGGAAGAGCGAAGAAGACAAACATTGGAAAATTAAAAAGGAAACTCCAAACTAAAATGAGTAATTTACCTAAATTTTCGAAGGCTATTGAAAGGCCGTTGGATAAAGTGGACAAATATATGAATAATGGTTTTGAAGATCGTGATGCAGTGAAAATGTCAATATTAAAGTACAGACCATTGCTAGAAAAGTTCATGGACGAACCAAATGACACATCTGACGAAAGTGATGACAATTCGGACGAAAGTGACAGTGAATAGTTAATATAATAAATTGTAGTATGTACCACATGTCATGTTATTTTTCTCTTTTTCCCTTGCTCACTTGCTCTTTTCGGTGCCGCTCGCCGCCGTACCCCCAGAACTTTCCGATGAATGGCAACAGCCATATTTCCGACTAAATCCTAAATTTTGTTTAATTTTTGAAGTTTTTGGAAAATCTGATTTTGTTTAAGTTTTTTGAAGTTTTCAATGCGAGTGTCACTTTAACATTATCCCACAGTGTGCGCCATGTGTTACTTTAACATTCATCCATAGTGAGTGCCTTGTGTCACTTTAACAATCATCCCCCCAGTGAGAGCCTCGTGTCCCTTTAACATTCAAGACTGAAGCTACCCCCACCGAGATCATCATGTGATATACATGTAGATAATATACCATTCATATGGAGAAGTCTGGATAAAACCAGCGGGTCATGTCCGGACATGCCCAATCGGCATGCAAATAGACCATGATGCAATGCGTGGGTGGAGAATATAGGTCAAACTGTCTAGACTAACCCCAACTGGGTACTGCAGAGAATATAGGTCATGTACTTCGGAGAGAGTTATCGTTCCTGATCTGACCCCAACTGGGGTCCTTATCATCATCAATACATGTACATGTATACATACACAGCAAATCATTATGATAAATATTATAATACATCGATGTCGGGTTTAATGGATGTTTACTCACCATAATCAGATAATATATTTAACAATATATGGTCTATGGTGTGTATCAATGAATTTATATTTACTTATATACATGTGTGTACTCGAGCACCTACAAATGTGAACGCGCACACATGTGCGTAAGTCTCAGGAGTTTCTGAAAAGAGGAATGTTTACACTTGGGAGTCAGGAATATAAATTTAAGAACTGAATTTGTGTGCAATCATACTATAAAACGTATACAAGTAGTACAAGAATAGATCATAAATAACAAATAAATAACACGAAATTACAAAGGAGCCACATCAAAATATGTAAAAGTACCTTTTAAAATCAGATTTTGCAGTGATAAGGTATTTATAATATTTGATGATAAAACTGATGTCTGGTGGGTGAGACAGAATGTCATCCTTCATCCAACAGACAGCCTTCATCCAGCCTTGATCTTGTCTTTGAGAGTAAAATGCTTCTCATCAATCATGTGGTCAAATTCTGAAAGCTCAAAGATGTATCTCTCTTTCTGAGAGTCGAAACATTTGAATGACTTTGGCTATCTTTGTTTCGAAGCAACAGGCGATTTTTCTTTTGCAACAACAGGGTCAAGTTGCATATATTGTTTTGGAGGAAATGTCTCAACGACAGAAGCTGAATCCATAGCCTGTCTACAGGTTCTGGAACATGAATAATATCAGTCTCAACTTGTGTTGCTAAATGTGATGGTTACAGTTAGCCCTGTGCCAATGCATTCTCTTATATATGCGAGTCGACCATAGGTCGCCTCGCATATATAAGAGAATGCATTGGCCTAAAAAAATCCTCTTTTTTTACCACTTTTTACCATTTTTTCTTACATTCTTTAACAATTTTATAATTTTTTCTTACATTTTTTAACAATTTTTATAATATTTTTATACATTCTTTGACAATTTTATCATTTTTAATATGTGTTAAGCCAATGCATTCTCTTATATATGCGAGGCGACCTATGGTCGACTCGCATATATAAGAGAATGCATTGGCACAGGGCCGTTCTGTTGGGTAAAGGGTTAACAGAGTTTGGTTTGACTTTGTGTCTAAGTGCTGGCATCAACACACTTTTTTGTAGACACGATTGTTGAGTATGTGACTTGTGGAATGGACCAACTAATTTCTTAGCATCTATATATATGCAGGACAGATGCTTCTCAGCTTTACATAGTTGAATCTTGAATTCATAGTCCCAAATGGGACATGAGCGACCCATTGCAGCATGTAAACTTTGGCAGTTTGATTTTTTTTAAAGATTCGTACAATCCTTATGCTCATGACCAGAAATAGAACATCGTGCACATATGGTTTCTTTACTTTTACAATCTTTCTGGCCATGGCCATACCCCTGACATTTCAACACCGCAATGGGTTTGGAACAATTGTGCTTAACCCTTTACCCAACAAACCGGCCAAAACCGGCCAACAGCCTAAAATATCTTCGGTCTGTCTCAATAGAACCATACAAATATGGATATCATTGGAACCGGCTCATTGACCACATTGTGATAGTTACAGTTATGCCCTGTGCCAATGCATTCTCTTATATATGCGAGTCGACCATAGGTCGCCTCGCATATATAAGAGAATGCATTGGCCTAAAAAAAAAAAATTTACCATTTGTTTTTACATTCTTTAACAATTTTATAATTTTTAATGTGTTAAGCCAATGCATTCTCTTATATATGCGAGGCGACCTATGGTCGACTCGCATATATAAGAGAATGCATTGGCACAGGGCCCTTCTGTTGGGTAAAGGGTTAAATCCGGCTTCATATACCCAACCTTCAATGTCGGCGGATGTTCGCACCGGTTAAAGGTTAGAAGATAACTATTCAGAAGAACGGTTAGTCCATCAACAGTGTTTGTAAATATACGGACTTCTATAAGTAACTCCCTTTGGTGCCAACTCCGCCAATATTTCTGATTCTGAAGAATCAACTATATCGCGGGTGTCGCAACACAGCTCTGCTACTATTCAATTTCTTGTGAGGAGTCACCAACACTGGTGTCTGTGCAATAGTTGTTAAAGGCACGTGAGGCCTTAGTTGTCGAAAATATTCATATTTGTTCCAATCACCGTAAACAGAAAAACATTAAAACGCAAACAGTTTCGTTCATATATACCATGACCATCGCGTAAACAGCATGTTATCATAAAGATTTACTATATTTTACCTAAGCAAGAGCCTGATTGTGTTACAGAAGACAGCACAATGCTGCTGGCTAATCACACAAAAATGGCATAAACGCTCTTTATTCGTTCCATATCAGGAATTCACCAACAAAGAACGCTCTTTATGTTTACCATCATAATATAAACAAACACCAGAAAAGTAACTTTTTATGCTTTTGTTTACATAACAATGGTCAAATATATGACAATAACATACTGTTTATGCGATATTTCTTATTTGTATACGGACAAAGTCTGTCTACATTTTGTTGTTCTTTCTGTTTGTGGCGGTTTTTGACGGGTGGAAATATTTTCACAGGATACCCACCACCAAGGCCAACCGTACCTTTAACCCTTTACCCAACAAACCGGCCAAAAACGCCCATATAAAGCTTCAACAGCCTAAAATATCTTCGATCTGTCTCAATAACACCATACAAATATGGATATCATTGGAACCGGTTCATTGACCACATTGTGATGGTTACAGTTTTACCCTGTGCCAATGCATTCTCTTATATATGCGAGCCGACCATAGGAGGAGCGGATAGCTCAGTTGGTTTGTGGGCCGACCTCTGAGCTACACCTTCGACACGGTCGAGGGTTCAAATCCGACAAAATATCGGTCGGACTTTGTGTCGCCATCTGCATTCCCAGTACCACGGGCATCACAAATCAATCATCGATGCCACGATCAGTGATCTGAGAAAGATTCCAGAAGCCAAAGAGTCTCAGACAAAATTTGAAAAAATGCGTTCTGGACTAACTTCGTACCTCTGCTCCTCTCGTAATGTCATGACCAGGGATGACACTACACTTGGCACACCGTCGGATCGGGAGCCGACGCTAATGGCTGTCCCGTGTGCAACAATGTGCGCACGTTAAAGATCCCTACCGTGGCGAAGAAGTCACGGGTTCGGCAAAAAAAACTTCCTGGAAAAAATTATGGATCTACTCGATCCCGTCCTGTAAAAGCCAGCCTTGGTCACTAGGACGTAACAACTACAGATACAGACAGATTGTATTTCCACATCAGAAAGAGGGCATGCATTGTATACCCACATCAGAAAGAGGGCATGCATTATATTTCGACATCAAAACGATGGCATGCATTGTATTTCCACATCAGAAAGAGGGCATGCATTGTATAGCCACATCAGTAAGTGGACATGCATTGTATTTCCACATCAGAAAGAGGGCATGTATTGTATTTCCACATCAGAAAGAGTGCATGCATTGTATTTCCACATCAGAAAGAGGGCATGCATTGTATACCCACATCAGAAAGAGGGCATGCATTATATTTCGACATCAAAGAACGCCCCTAGTTATAGGGCGTTAACCCTTTCTATACTAAATACTCATTGACGAGTAGTTCCCTTAGGAAATGCTAAAGTGATGTGAAACACTCCGATCAAATAGAAATGGAAAATTATCTTGCTCAAAGTAGTTATTTTTCCGAATATTAATCCAAATTGACATAACACACCGCCATGTTTAAACATTAATTAAATGCAATAACTCTCGATGGCGATATAATTTGCTAGTTTATTTCCGATTGTTGCGTCCCGAATCGAGATGTAAACATTTACAATTAAGGGTAGTTCAGACGGTGATATAAATGTAATGGTATGGTCGATTTCTTTGAGATTTTTGGTGATGCTGGTAGACTGATACATTCCCAGTTGGCATAGCGCCTGGGTTCTAACTTGTCAGTTTATCGCTCCCGAATAAGTCCATAATATGTCTTTAAGATAATAAATTCCCATTAATGAATATGTATATAATTCTGCACTCGTACTATCAGTTCGCGTGCATCTCATACGTCTGCTTATTGTTCGTGAACATCACTCCAGATTATAATAAACCATTCTAACATGTACTTTTATAAATGGGTGGGAGAATCTATTCAGTACAGAAAGGGTTAATTGACAAGACTCCGTTCGTACTGTTTTGAATATATATATACTGAAAATCAGAGCGTCAAATCACATGCTTCATATTAAAGATACGGGCGGCGTTGGCGGTGGGTATACTATTAAAATATTCACCTCCGTCAAAAACCGCCATAAACAAAAATAATAGTTAAATTTTGACACACGTTGTTCTTATACCAATCAGAAATATGGCATAAACAGTATGTTATTGTCAATTGTTCTCCATTTGTTATGTAAACAAAAGCAAAAAACATTACGTTTCCTTGCTTTTGTTTAGATTCGGATATGGTAAACATAAAGAGCGTTATTTGTTACTGTTTTCCTTATATGGAAATAATAAAGAGCGTTTATATCATTTTTGTGTGATTAACCAATATAATTGCGCTGTGTTATGTGAACAGAAGCACAACGTCTGTAACACGAGCAGGCTCTTGTTTACGTACACCATCGTACGTCTTGACTAGTTACGCGCTGATTATGTTTGGCATATGAGCGGAAATGTATATATTTTGGTGATCCTTCTGTTGATGGCGATTTGAACAAATATGAATATTTCTGCAACAAACCCCGCCCGTGCCTTTAAAGCATCACGACGGAAGAGGAATACAGTTTAACAAATTATAATCTTAGCCCGGCGCGTCATACGATGGGCGATGAATATCACTTTATAATTCCGTGTACTATTATAAAATAAACTCGAGAAAGATATACTCCGCCTTACTATTGTCCTTTCCCTACCCAAATAATTTTTTCAGCATGTTGTTCTGAAACCGCACATTATCTGCTTATAATGGAACTTGATTTAGGTAGATAATCTGCTTAGAATCGCCTCATGTTGAGTCGATAATGTGCTGGAAATGCGTTTTAGTCACATTGTAGACTCACAATGAGTTGATTCTAAGCAGATTAGGAACAGAAAATGGCACAAATACGCCGACTTCTCATGTATACGCGCTTTAACATGAGTTTTCACTATGGCCCGCGCCATAAAACGAAATAACGGCTTATTTCACAATCCAATAATCATATTATGTATCTATTTCACATTATAGGTCGATTATATGCGTATTTGCGCGATGATATGTTGCACACTTTTGGCTATTGAAAATGTTACAGCACACAGAAAGACAAAGTGCATTTATTAGTGTGAATATCCCATCAATTACATTTTGGGCGCACAAATATATTTCTCTTTTGACACCATTCATGTTATTCGTATTCTGTTTTCCTCCACATAAAACAACCCGCGATGGTTTAAGTCTTCGCTTTAGGGCATCTTAAATATAATATGGCTTAGTAGGCTAACACACTCAACAAGTCATCCACATTGTTTATATTTATACCCTGACTAATCTACCCGTCATGACTTCTGTCGTCGCCGAGACATCTTCAGTTTTATCATTTTTATAATTATTACGCCCTATGGGTGTTTACTGCAGATTCAGATGTTTATTACGCCCTTCGTCGTATTTGACATAACAGGCGATTCAATTTCAAACAGTGTACATAATACATAATATAATTGTGAGGTGACATAATATACATACACAATACACACAATATAGGTTGGAGTTATTAGTGTACTACATGTACTTGGTATATTGATTGAGGGTATAGCTATCAGATGTGGTGTTTAAAGTAAGTGGGTCGGGGTGTTGTGGGAGTCAACTGTCTATTAACACGACTATTTTACATATATATTTATATATCGTGGTGCTTTAATCATAGCCTCAGGAGTGCAAAACAATTTCTAGGGCTTTCTTTATAAATAGTGAAAGGTTTCTGATCGTGTGATTATTGCGGGAAGTAAAGAGCTGCTGTAGTTTAAGAACATTTGGTCTTCTGAAGTAATACGGCTTGATAAATTTAATTCTGAGGTCATTTAGAAATTCACATTTCAGGACAAGGTGGAATTCATCTCCGAGTTCTGACTTGCAAAGGGTGCATACTCTTTCTGAGTAGTCGGTATTATACCAGGAGCCCTGCTCAACTGGTAGTCGATGGTTTCGTGTGCGGAATCGCACAAGTGTGTATATGATGTTTTGGTCTTCGTGCAGCAGGTATCGTTCCCGACTAATGTCATTTCGGCCGGTTACTTCATGTGACTTTTTCATCTGACGTGTGTGTCGGATAATTGATCTGGAGGATTTATGTAAATGTTAGCCCAAACTACATTTCCAAGTAACGATGGTTTTGTTGTTTATTTTGAGGAATAATACCGCGTCAGATGAATTCAGCCCAAATATGTTAACAGTTGTCGTGTCAAACATTCGGCAGTAGGTTAGCGTTATTTAGTATTTGTGGATGTCCTTTAACATGGGGAAAATAGACTAACTGCGCTTGAACGAGCATGTGAATTTGTCGTTTTTAATGTACAGCAACTTGATAATCAATAACAGAGGCATTCTCTGTCAAATAAGGTCGCTCTATTTACGGTATTAATTGCGGAACTTTCTAAAGTAAACTACGCGTAAACGGATACATACGGTAAATTCTAGAATGTGCCGGAATCGGCCTAATCGCCCCAGGGCCAACTCGCCCAGTCGACGTGTGTCAATTCGGTACCTACTATAACATGTACCCGAGTCCGATACGGAATAAAAGATGTATACGGGTGTTATATAGCGTTTGGTCCGTTGTTTCTCAATGAATATTATTGAAATTTGGTGTATATGTCCGGGCTGGGACATGGAATACAACAACGTTTGAATTGTTTTTAAATTTACAAATTTGTTGATTTTATTCAATTTGTTTTCGTTCTGAAAACACACTATAAAGTGTATATAATATAATAACGAACACGAGACATACATAATTTATAAACTGTTAACAAAAGATATCAAATTCAATACATGACAAAGATGACTCAGTGGAGTTTATAAAGTGAACATAAAAACATTGAGGTAAGAATCTTTTTAAGGAATGCAACTTTATTTAATGATAATAAACACATAAATTAAAATAACAAACATGAGACATACATGATTTATAAACTGTTAACAAAAGATATCAAACTCAATACATGACAAAGATGACTCAGTGAAGTTTATAAAGTGAACATAAAGATATTAAGGTAAGAATCTTTTTAAGCATTACTAAACCGTTTAGCACAGACCACAGTCCACTTCACTCATCCGATCATCACCAAACTTCATATTTATCTTGATATTGATCTATCAGATGAGAGCTATCAAATATTTTTTTAATTTCATAGGAAAAAATGGTCGCCAGCAGCCATATTGCATTTACGTTATATTTTATCGCGTCATGTCGATATCTAGTATTACTTAGAAATTTCACCTTTCCAGATTCATAATTTCTCCATTGACTGTAACAGATGAAATTATTCCCCTCTTCGGATAGAGTGTCACTGAAACTTTATTTTGTCAGACTGTCTGTATAATCACTGATTATATATGGCAATAATCTGTAATAAGATGTAGCACTATTTTATTTTATATTTACATGCAGTGCTGTTTTTATACATCAATTCTAATCCCCCTAGATCATCATGTGATCGATCATACATCGCGCGAGGACCTGGTTGAATTAAGGGGGTGTTATGGATCACTTCTGTCCTCAAGCTAGATTATACTTATGACATTTAATGGCATGTTTCTAACGTGGAGGGTTAGATATGCTTGAGAAACCACCACTCTTTAATTCACACCAAGTTCTCAGCTGTCATGTTCGGATATTAGAACCCATAGCCATGATATATGGTTTATTTTGTGTATACTAGTAATATAGTTATTTTCAGTACCTTTATATACCAGTACTGTGTATAACAATGCATATAAATTAATCCATGTATACATGTATATTGATTCAACGGATTCAGTGGTTTTGTCCATCAGTCTATCAAATTTGCGGGGAAAACATGGCCACAAGCAGTACACCCTGCTAAATTTCAAATTTGAATCAATTGGCGCACCCTGCAGCCAGCTTTTATTGGAGAACTTTTTCTTATGTGGATATTTTGGGTCACCGCTAGATGTGAGCCATATTTTGTTCTCAAACTGTCCTTGTGAAGACATCACTGCCAGCGGTGATCTTCAATTTTACTATTTTTATGGCTAAATAATTTGGTTGATCCTACAGACGAGACCCCTTGTCCGATCGTCATCAGATTCCACAATTATCTTCTGGATAACCAGGGTGAGAGTAATCTAATTTTCCCGAATTTCGTTAAAAAACATTACCACAGGCAGCAATTTGGTATCTTACTCTTTGATCCTCTTTTGCATGACTGAATTGTTTAGCAACTGTACAGACATATCCCTCATCTGGTTTTTATATACATGTATATCTCTTCATGCGGATAGCCAGTATTACGTAGGTACTTCAACTTTCTGCATTCCTGTCATCATTTGAAATATAAAAATTTACCTGATACATGCACCCTTCAAAATTTGTTTCGTCGTATCTATTTTAATGACCCGTATGGTAATATTGATACAGATATATTTGTCAAACATTTCTTTGTACAATATACAGGTATTTAGTTTGTAACTAAATCTAGAAATATATAATAGTAGCTCGTGGACCCCACTTCGTCCGGGATGTTCCCCTCTGATTTTCGGAGAAATGCGCGATTTAACCTTGAATTGACTATTTTAAAGGTGAAGGTCATGTCGGGGTCACGATTTGACCCGTCCAAAACATTCCCCGGACAAAAGTCACGACAAAAGTACCCGTCGAAATCCGCCCGGCTTTATACCCGATTTGACCTTGAATTGACAATTTTGAATGTCAAGATCAGGTCAGGGTCATGATTTGACCCACCCGAAACACTCCTGGGACAAAAGTAACAGTAGGTATCAAATTTCGTTGAAATACTTCCGTTTTACCAGATTTGACCTTGAATTGATCTTTTTGAATGTCAAAGTCAGGTCGGGATCAAGATTTGACCCGTCCAAAATACTCCCTGGAAATAATTTCCCCTAGGTATCAAATTTCGTCAAATCTGTCCGGCAGTTTTCCCGGCCATAGCTAACAGACAAACAGACAGACAAATGTCCAAAATATATATTAAACTAGCTGATGTACTCGACTTCGTTCGGGCTAGTTAGGGATTTTTTTTGTGATCGCCTCCATCTGGACAGTACCCAGTATATACAGCGTCTGGCCAAACTATTGTTCAATTGGTCCAGAAACATGCCTATATCAGCACGTTCGAGAACATGGTCCCACGTGAAATTGGACCCGTCCATATTGCTCCCGGGATCGAAGTAGTCCTACACACAAATTTTTAGTCGGATCGGTCAAGGTCCAGAAACATGCCTATGAGCGAGGTCAAGTTGATACGTTAAATACCAAATTCGAGCAGTGTTAGAGTCTATAACACATACACACATGCATTCACGCATACACACATACATACATACATACAGACAGGTGTTTCAAAATGTATAATCGATAGCTACAACAATTCTATGGTAGATAGTTCACGGCCGACCTGATGCATGCATCTTAGTTTTCTTGTTTTTAATTATCCTGTAAAAAGGAAATTTATTTGAACTCATCTGGCCGCGCTAATGGGGATATCTGGCAGGACAACAAAGTTCGGGTTTCACGCGATGAGAGTTATTTTAGGAAATTGTAGTAAGGCTTATCTGGCCGTGTCGAGGATGTATCTTTGCGGATGTCTCGTTGTTGCAGTATGTAACTTTTATGAGCGTGCTAATTGCTTTCGATGTTTAGCTATGAACAATGGCTGGGCTACTCTCGAAGGTTTTATTGCGGGAACACAATGCATAATATAACAGCTAACATTGTTGATGACGTATGGCTCAGTTGGAATGTATAATAAAGATCGTATTGCGAAGTATCGGGCGTGTATTTAATCCGATTAGTAGATTTTGGTCTTTGGTCCGCATTTGGAGCCTTTCTGGTGTGGTGAATGATAAAGCTGCAGTAATAAGCCGTCGTTTTTGTAATAATTTGAAGGATTAGTTGTTTTAACGGAATATGAGGTAGCGCATTCATGAAACCAATATATTTTAAATATAATTTATATATATGCCTAATATAATATGATCTTGAGGGCCTTACCATTTTTGACTATGATTTACTTGTGTATTATGTTCCATATACATTTCTGCGTCTCTATTTTCCCCCGATGTACATGTACTAAACCACCGCGATGATTTCGGTCGTCTGTGTAACCTTTGTTTAGTTATTCATTTAATGGACATTTATTAGTTTATTTATCAGAATCTGTATGACTAAGGACTCCTCAACGTAGATCGGACCTCAAGGCAAGCACGCAGGGGTGACTCACATTGAATGTCTATCAACTTGAAGGACAGAGAAAGTAAGAAGTGATTTATTCCACTGATACCGCCATGACCGTGCCACATACCTTTAAATATATAATATTTCTATTACATTCACACAATAATTATTTATGTAAAATTTATAATAATTTAAAATTAATATAATACGATCTACATTATGTATAACTAGATATATTTGAAAAAATTTCATAGTATATTTAGTGTCATCTTTACTGATGTCCATTTGTTTAGACGTTAATTAATTATGTTTGTTCTGACACCACATAATAAACTATCTATCAAATTCCTTCCAACAAAATGATGTACCAACTACAACCCAAAACTATATCACATATTACCAACTAACAGAAGCGCCGAACCATCCACCATCTTACCATCTTACATTCGCATCTTGACAGAACAGCACAGCGGCCAATGACAAACAGGATCTACCAATAGTGTTTATACCAATATTCCAATTCATGTAGCTTTGTTCACGGACCCGTTTCGTCGGGAGAAATCTATTAAAATAGACAGATCATTAGGTATCCTAAATCACCAAGGATCAAACAAGCACGGAGTATTATGGGTAATCATTCGGACAACTGCAATTCTAAGTAAATACATATAACAACAAAATTACCGACAATGTCATTGTTTACCGACCACTAACGATGTTTGCTATAGCAACATATTTCCGAAGCTGTTCTTTTTATCGAGTCGAGTTGGATTTCTAGTCATGTGGACACGCGGTTCTATAAACGAGCCTTAAAGCCGCTATATAAACTATGGATGATAGAATAGATAGCCACTGGACAAGTCGTCATGTTGTCTAGTAAAGCGACTCCCAATATTCAGTGTTCATATAATACCCTAGTAAAAATACTAGCTGATCAATTGTGGTAATACATTAAACTGTGTAGCCAAAACTTGTAAAGCATGTGATTAAATTACATATATTACTAGTGCTATTAATGGTCGTTCATCATCATTTTTGCAATGAGTATATAATGGACATAAGAAGAGTTGGACCAAATGATAAAACGAAATAATGTCACAAAAATATTTTTACGTAAGATTTGTGTTTTTTTTCCAGATGAATTGCCTGAGAAAAAGTCCGTTCTGCTGTGTTGCACCTGTGGCAAGTAGTTCGGATCGAAGTCAGGCCTCAGCGTTCATACCAGTCAGGCATCGGCGTTCATACCAGTCAGACCTCATCGTTCATACCAGTCAGGCCTCGGCGTTCATACCAGTCAGGCCTCAGCGTTCATACCAGTGGCCACAAGAAAGAGGCTCCATATCAGTGCAGTGGAAAATGTTTTATTGCAAACATACATCGACTGCGGTAAACTTTAAATAATTAAAGATTGAACTTTTTTTCGGAAACTATCTAGTATGTTACAGAATTATACTATATGCAGTTTGGTAATAGCATAAAAGCCCCGTAATGGCTCCGTTGTTTTATGTTCTATAGCAAATAACACAGTATTAACAATACTTTTATAATGTAAAAAATTACATTTGACCCAAGATGGCGGTGTTTCCATGGTTATCAGGTAAATTTGGATAAGTGCTCTGTATAAGATACAAATAAATGTCCGCCTGACCATGCGGCCACATAGTGCACTCTATAGTTTGCGCGGTTGATTTTTCATAATTTATATTGATTATAAATCAGTCTTATATTTTGACAAGTGTAATATCTTAGTTGTGTTTTAGGTGTGGCAAACGCTGGAAAGGGTTGTACATTTGCGACAATGCCAGAAAAGATTCGCGAGTGCTACGGATGTTAGAAGACATGAACAACTTCAACACAGTGATCCCAAGTACAAATGCATTCATTGCGGTGCCGAGTTTCGAACCAAAGTGCGTCTGATGGGGAAGCTATAAGATGGATCATGCCATACTACTGTGCCAACGACCTTCGCCTTGATTATTAGGTGGTGTCAATCGCCTGTTTTATCGGTTACCACATCCGGTTTGCTAATTATTTCGAAGCGGTCGGTTTTAAAATAACTTTCAACTTCAATAGCTATAAGACGGATCATGCCATACTACTGTGCCAACGACATTCGCCTTGATTATTGGGTGGTGCCAATCACCCGTTTTAGCGGTTACCACATCCGGTTTGCTAATATTTCGAAGCGGCCGGTTTAAAAATAACTCTCAACTTCAAGTACAGTTATAAAACAATTTGCAAGTATAATATTGTATTTAGGGCATATATGGACATCCATAACGTGGACCGGAGATATCTGCATGAGTGTGGGAAAGTTTATAGATACGAAAGTAACCTACATGTAGATCGGCAATTATTAAAACTGTATTTTATAATGCAATGAGGGATAAATGTGTCAACCTTCTGACTGATGGTGACCTAATCACAGATACACAAACGAATGTAAATACTCCGCTATGCAATAGGTTGTGACTCCAACCTCTCACAGATATTCATGTATCTCCATCTGGGATGAATTGCTTCAATAATGGCCAAATATGTTTGATAGGCCATGTTGCCAAAATTGTTTGATAACTAGAACTATAACATTCTGATCCGTTCATCAAAATAATCAGCAAATTCTATGTCAAAAAAGGCATCAAGCTTAACCAATATTCGAGCTTCAGCAATATTTTTATTTTAACATTATGTGTATCTATTGGAGAATAGATTTTAGTTCTAGTCACTGAGCAAATCAATATCTTCAGTTGGAGTCAGCTGACCAGAATGATTGTTGGACCTTGGTACGTTTTCACCTGGAGCCATGCACACATGTAACAATTTGCGTACGACCGAACAAATAAAAACCAGGCGAAACTACGCTTTTTGTGTCGATATATGACTATCAAAACCTACGCTTTTTGTGTCGATATATGACTATCAAAACCTGGGCCCATACATGTATATTCGATTATTTTCGGGTATATCAAACGTAGATATATTTGATGGTGTCGAATAGGGTGGTATACATAGCCATATGGGCTTTGTGGCTGCAGCCGCCGCCGCCACCCCCCCCCCCCAACGTTTTGAAAGCTAAAAATTCAGATATTTTTCAGTCAATAGATGTTTTCAGTTAAAGTCGGGAAAATTGAATGGTATTTCAGAAGAAATTTGTGGTAAATTACAGTATTTTTCACATTTCTGCACAAATTATACACAATTAAGGTTAATTTGAATCTATTTGTTATATTACTCTGTATATACAAGGTATATTCTATACAAAAACTGTGTTACACCCAAGAATATATCATGTAAAAATCGGGCAAAAGTCTCAGCCCCCGTAAAAAATTCGGGCACACGTACGGACATGGATGTCAGGGCATTGGCCAGCACATGAATTGTCAATGATGTCAAACTCTCTTCGCGCAACACTTAATATATCCGGCCCTCATTCACGTCCAATTAAGCTGGATGGGCGATCGACCGTGGAGTACACCTTCATCGAACCGTCCGTCATACTTCTTAGGCTCAGGTGTTTTAATGAAATAAAAATGTCATTTAAATGAAGAAATGAGAAGAAAATGTTCATTAAATATTTGCTTAGAGCATTCGATCGGATCCTGAGTGCGGCTTGCTTATTAGACCAACAGCCGCCAATGGTTTCTCGACGTGTGCACAAACGAAGGTATTGTTGCATCCGACAAAGCCGTCCGCTGACACTATTCAATCCTTGTGTTGACATTCCGCGTTTTCCATTCAACCCGTTTCTGTAATGATGATATAATTTACAGGGATGAAAGAATCAAGCACTTGTTCTTGATTTGCGATATGTTAAGACCCTGATTTGCGCGAAATTTTCCAAACAATACGCAACACTCATAACGTATTGAAATAATTATCTGGATTCGTAAAAACCTAAGAGAAACGAGAATTGTTTTATGTCAAGAAAAAACCACGGCTCTTCGGTACCTAATGCACGAGGCTATACAGGGCGTCAATAAGGTTTCGTTGAATGGCGCGCGTCGGGTATGCCTCGATGGGTTTTAAATGGCAAACGCGCAAGTGCTCTTCTATGTGTTGGCGGCGCTCTTGAACAAAAAGGCGACGGATTTTCAACAATGAAGCTAACAGGTATCGGCGAATTCTGTGCTTTAACGATCAGATCCGTCTACACCTGAGTAATTAATGAAAAAAATACATCTGTAATTTATAAATATAAACAACTCGTTGAAAAATGTCAATATCCGACATGCGTTTGTCACGTGACATATAGTATCGTCTGAACCCATCAATACCTGACATACGTTTAGTGCGTGACATATAGTATCGCCTCAACCAATCTCTCAGGGCCACGGAAAAATTTGCTTTACTGAAGTTTCGATTTTCGATTGAATTTTAATTAGGATCCGTATATATATTTGTTAAGATGAGATTAAGATACAATTATCGTAGAGAAGATTTGTTTGTTAAGAATCGCTATAATTGGTATCTACAAACACTCTGACTCATTATGTCAATAAATACAAGTGTGTGAGTTGATTATTTTTGACGTTGGTACAATGGACGATCTGACAGTGATGTCGCTTGATTGGCCTCGTCTGGTAAAGAAGATAATCGATCGAATGAGCTTCAAGACGATACCAATTGATTACCCAATCTTCTCCGATTTGAGGGAATCACAGTTTCCTGTATTTTTTCAATTTACATACAGTACTGGTAAATTAAAAATGTCTTTAAGGAGCACACGACGGTCTGTTTTAAAGAAAACGTGCATAATGATCAAATAGATTCAAACTTCCGTAGCTACATGTTCTCCATGTTAAATCGGGTAGCTCCCACCTCACAGTGCGGCACGCGGTCTGTAAAGTATAACACATTATCTATTCTTAGTTGTCTGATAGCAAAAATTAACTTGAATATGATTAATTACGTTAAAGTTATGTGAAACACTTCGGTAGGGCGATCAAATAGAAAAGGATTATAATCTTGCTCAAAGTAGTTATTTTTTACAAATATTAAATCCAAACTGACACCAAACACACCGTCATTATTATATATTAATTAAATTCAGTGACTCTCGATGGCAAAATTGTTTCCGTTGCTTTATCGCCGATAGTTACGTCCCGAATCGAGATGTAAATATTTATAATTGAGCGTAGTTCAGATGATGTTTTATATGGAGTTGTATGGTCGAATTGCTTGAGATTTTGGCGAAGTTAGCAGAATGTTACATTTCTCCAGTTGTTATAGCACCGGAATACTAACTTATCAGGTTCACGCACCCGAACAAGTCCATAATATGTCTTTAACCATCGTCCATCCGCATTTGACACGGGGTATACTGATTTGTGTATTCCGTTGTCTCCATACCATGTACATTGGCTTGGAGGATAAAGTATATATAAAGTATATAAAATGGGGAACACAATTATGTCTGGTATAGGGTTATGTGATCCCCGGTATATCTGAATGTGAGATTAAATTCACATTAGATCCCCGCGGCTGTTTGACGGTTTAAAGTTATGTGAAACACTCCGGTAGGGTGATAAAATGGTGTCAGACCGGTTTTCTGAAGACCTATTACTACGAAGGCCCACAACTCCGAAGACCCGATTCTCCGACGGCCCACAACTCCGAAGACCCGATTTTCCGACGGCCCACAACTCCGAAGACCCGATTCTCCGACGGCCCATAACTCCGAAGATCCGATTCTCCGAAAGCCCATAACTCCGAAGGGCCGATTCTCCGAAGACCTATAACTCCGAAGACCTATAACTCCGAAGGGCCGATTCTCCGACGGCCCATAACTCCGAAGGTCCGATTCTCCGAAGGTCCGATTCTCCGAAGATTTTGTTTTATCGGGGTATTATCGTTTACTAAATAGTGTACAGTCCAGTGGCGAAGCCAAGGGGTCCCAAAATTCCCACTGCACCCATTAAACCTCTACTTGCTATTTCAGACAATATGGGCCCCTACCAAAACATGTCCAATGTCATGTAAACGCCCGGAAATCGTTCATGGGGCATCAAAATATTCAAACTTTTCCTTCTGCCCCCACCTAAATGGGAATCCTGGCCCGCCACTGACTATACACCAGATACTATAACGTTACGTTGGCCCATGAGATGCCAGAGTAAAATGTACAGGGGTGAACGGGGAAGAACTTGTCGCCCCCATGTGCATGTTAGGCTACTCTGACATTCTTGCAGCGTTTCGTTATAATATACCCGGTGCACACCAGTGGCGGAGCCAGGGTTCCCATTTAGGGGTGCACATTAATTAGCATATGTGGGGGATATGTGGGGGATATATCATGCATATGATATGCCGAAAGCATATCACGAAGGCCTGATTTGGGGAGCGCATACATGGGAGGGGTCGCCCCCAATCGTTGGTCCGGGGCTCCCCTGGGCAGGAACACTGTGAATATTTGAATGCCTAGGAGGGATTTCCTGACGTTTACATGACATTTGACATGTTTTTTGGGGGCGGTCTTCCCTAGGGCCCCATTGACCCCGCCACTGGACTGTACACTATTTAATAAGCGATAAAACATGATCTTCGGAGAATCGGACCTTCGGAGAATCGGCCCTTCGGGGTTATAGACCTTCGGAGTTATGGGCGTTCGGAGTTATAGGCCTTCGGAGTTATGGGCTTTCGGAGTTATGGGTCTTTGGAGTTATGGGATTTCGGAGAATCGGGACTTCGGACTTATGGGGTTTCGGAGAATCGGGGCGTCGGAGAATCTGACCTTCGGAGAATCTGACCTTCGGAGTTATGGGTCTTCGGAAAAACGCTACGTAGCCGATCAAATAGAAATGGAGGATAATCTTGCTTATAGTTATTTTTTACAAATATTAATCCAAACACACGTCATTATTATATATTAATTAAATTCAGTGACTCCATGTCGAAACCGTTTTCGTTATTTTAGCGCCGATTGTTGCGTCCCGAATCGAGACGTAAATATTTACAAATGAGCGTAGTTCAGATGATGTTTTCTGTGGAGTGGTACGTCGATTTGCTTGATATTTTCGGCGATGTTAGTAAATGCTACATTCCTCCAGTTGGCACAGTACATGAATGCCAATTTAACAGTTTAACGCACCCCAACAAGTCCATGATATGTCTTTAAATGTGTCGATAAATAAGTTAAAATGAACGTTATGTCACACATACTCACTCGAGTCATACAATGGAGAACAATAAGGATTTCTTCAACGTGGAACAATAATTAAAGAGCGTCACTGTTAGATTGTTCCTGATATGGTAAGAATAAAGAGCGTCTATCTTACTTCTACTAAAACATTGTTATTATCAATGTGTCAAGTTTGTTCAGAGTAAAAAAAAAAGCCTGCAGCAACTGCATTTCGCGCATTTATTCCTACTTCCAAAATTACGTATAGACATATTTTTGAGGTTCATTTAAGAGGGAGGTTAAAGTGGTAACAGTTGGATGGGAATTCGGTGTTAATTTTCAGGGAAAGTTTTTCTAAAACGCAGGTGACTATATCATCTTATTGGAAATGTTGAATTCTTATCTAGTGACAACACAGAGCAGAATTTTGATTTTTCGACCCAGTTTGGATAGTATTAGGAAGTAGGTCAACAGTACATGATTGTTTACAAATATTTCCATCAAAATTCAAATGTCACAAAATAAAATCAAAAATCCAGTTCGCGTTAATTGTCACTAAACATATTTTCACACATTACAAGAAAAAGACACGCTTTGCAAGTATTGAGTAATCTTTTCCCGAAAATTGACATTGAATTCTCCATTCAAATCATCAAATGTTACCACATTACCTCCCTCTTAAAAGCGGCCATATCAGTTAAGAGACATTAATTTAAAACGAAAATAAAAAAAGAAAACAAGAGTGGAGTTGCTGACGTCAGTAATAATGTACATATTGTAAATTTGTTTTCTCCATACCTTTATTTATACGAAGTGGCTAAAGAACGGTATACCGCTCTTTAGTACTGAGGGCTAAAGAACGGTATACCGCTCTTTAGTGATGAGGGCTACAGAGCGGTACGGGTTATAACGTTATGTGTTGGCGCAATGCGTAAAATATCTTGGCAACGCACGTGCCGCTCATCCAACCTGGACCGCTCTTTAGCACCGAGGGCTAAAGAGCAGTATACCGTTCTTTAGCACCAAAGCTAAAGAGTGGTATACCGTTCATTGGCGTATCAGGCCCATATAGCTAAAGCGCGGTATACCGCTCTTTAGCGTTTGTCACTAAAGAGCAGTATACCGTTCTTTAGCACCAAACGCTAAAGAGCGGTATACCGTTAATTAGCGTATCAGGCCCATATAGCTAAACCGGGGTATACCGCTCGTTAGCGTTTGGTACTAAAGAGCGGTATACCGTTCTTTAGCCACCGCCTTATTTATAAGGTGATGAGAATAAAGAATTGAATTGAAGGGTGTGGTGTGATAACATAATGACGGTATCATTCCCCCTTTTGGTACGCCGCCGGATGTTTTTGTAACCATACGCCGATTTACTGTATCGTGATCTGTGCATCCCGACTCCAGCGCCATTTTACAATATATTGTTTATTTATATCTTCAAAATTTATGTTTCCGGAGTTTGCAAGTGCGTAGAAAACCCAATGTGGTGAACAATAAGAAGAAGAAAAACAAATAAATAAATAAGACGTTGAACTCCTGTAAGTCATGTCACTATAACATGATATCTGTTATTTACACTGATAAGGAAATATTCCCTTGGGGGGGGGGGGGGAGGGGGGGTCAGCAAAAAACAATAGCGTACACATGGGGGGATAAATGCTGATTAATTTATATATAAAAAATAAATCTCAGTGATAGACTATTTGATGTAGCTATAAAGTAACCGTGCAGCGGATATGATATTTGTCAGCGTATAATACCTGCATGTCTTAGATGACTTTGCCAATTTGCATATACAATTTTTATTCAAATTGAATGGTACACCTTTGATGATTCGAGCGATATATAGTAACAAATATTTTCAAAAAAAAACCATGGTGCCCGCCAATCTGATTGTTCTATCTTGTGGGGTTTTTATATATATCTAATTTTAAAGTGGAATAGAATATGTATATTTTGTGCATGTTTGTGCATGTATTTGGCCATCCCTATTTTGATAGCCAATGAGTGCATATGTAGACAAGAGTGTTCTACCCTGTTCTATTCTGCTATAGACAACTTATTGATCATACATGGGTTTGGATCACTAATGGCATTGAAAAAATGCATCGATCTACATCAATTTGATCATTACCGAGTGGGGCATATCTAGTTATCTCAGGATAAATGATACAATTTAAGTTTTATATATTTTGAAAATATATTTTGTTGCTATATATTTATCAAGCTAATTATATTATTCCTTACCAAACATACTGGAAAAGACTTAAGACCTCAGTTCAATCTAAAGCAAATTAAAGCGCCTCAGTAGGATAGGATATTTTATTTCCAATACACATTCATATTACATAATAATGATGAAAATTATGGATAATTCTGTCGTATATTGTGGGGGATGGCATAATCTGGCAAGACTGTCTTCCTGCCATCCCCTCAGTATAGCAACATACGTGTTTATATATTCACCCTCCAAGCAAGGGGGTGTTATTTTGGCTACTGAACGATAGAACAGTCTCAGTGTTTGTAAACAAATTGCAAGCACCGGAAAATGTGTTTTTCTGGGCCCCAGACCACCCACCTTGCGGCTCTGTGTGCGGACTTGTTGGTCCGACCCCCCCCTGTTCAGTGGATTTATAAATTAACTTATTAACTGCTCACAAGATAGAGAGATACATGTATTCACTCATGAGGTCATAGTATGACATTGGAGCATTCACATACATATAATGTTTACAAACAATAATAAAATGTACGCATGCGAGGAAAGTATACAATACTCAATATATAGTGTCGGGGGGGGGGGGTGATGTGAGTGAGGATCTTGTCGTTATGACTAAGTAAATTTGTTGTTCTTTGTGATCGATGTCAGGTCTTATACTTTAGAGGGGTTCGCAGTATAGTTGCTGTGGTTGTGAATTGGGGGTATGCCTATATGTGACTCGCCATATCAAATCCAGTCGTAAGTCAGGATTGTTTTTACCCTGTGCCAATGCATTATCTTATATATGCGAGTCGACCATAGGTCGCCTCGCATATATAAGAGAATGCATTGGCCTAACAATTTTAATAATTTTTTCTTGTATTCTTTAACAATGTATTCTTTATAATTTCACCCATACAGAGCCCCAGACAAACATGAGCAGACGACACTCTTCTATATGCTTCTATATATGAGTGGGGCTCCCTGCAGGGTAATGGATGTTTTTTTTATTTTATGTCCTAAAAATTGTAAGAAACATTTATTTAAAAAAAAATGATAAAAATTGTTATGCCAATGCATTCTCTTATATATGCGAGGCGACCTGTGGTCGGCTCGCATATATAAGAGAATGCATTGGCACAGGGTAAAAAAAATCCCGACTTACGACTGGATTTGATATGGCGGGTCACATATAACGTCAATCGTGAGTGTCGGGATGTTCCTTGTCTGACAAGGGCATATCTAATGAAGGCAGCGATTTACCAAGATCTTGTTATTCCTTGAGTTGAAAAACATTTATTATTGGTCATTCATTAATTATATTAAAAACCAATATTATGCATATGAATCAGCTAAAGAATGTAGTGGGTGTATATTACATTGCCACTTTAAAATATCCAACTCACTCGCAATGATTAATTGTGCAAAACATATTAGTATATAAGTCTTCAAAAACATCACCGCTAAGAAGAACGTGGAGAAAACGATAAACACAGGATCTCTAATGAGTCGCAATTCTATACGAAATTTATTAACCGAGTGCACTAAATTCGATTTGAGTCTCAATCGAATTTAGTGAATGAGCTTAATAAATTTCGTATAGAATTTCGACGAATTTGATATCCATTTTACCACATAATCACATTTTAGCAAGGAAACTATCTCGAACCGGCTGGCGTTATAACAAAAATAATATTGATTTCCTTATCAAAACCAAAGATGAAGTAAAGACACCTTCACGAAAAAAATGGAGTTTCATTTTAATTGTGTCGTTTCATGTTGACAAAATTGCTCAACCACCCTTATCCCTTATCACCCATGTTTATCTCAGTCAACACTAAATAACCCAACAATCGCATATCATAATTATATTCTAATTAACATTATAATAGTTTCGGTATTGATATCGACGTCATTGCTCTAAGCTCCAATGTCGCTGCGCGTGCCGAATATTAGTTATTGATAGTTCGCGAATAGCGAAATATCGCGTATTGATACCATTGTTATGTAAACAAAACTACTACAGTGATTTGTCAACAAACATCGCTAATTGTGCAATAAGTTCAAATATTTTAGTATGAATAACGATTTTCAGAATAATTTTTCAATGCTTTGACCTTTTCAAATGTTTACCGTCAAGTTTTGATTAAACGTTGGTATATTATTGGACTAATTGGACGTGTGACCGTTCGTGTGACCGTCACACATAATGTGTACCGTAATTGTACAATCAACTCCTCCCACAGTTCCGTAATGTAGAGAATTGAAAGATTAGGATATTGTTAGCAATATATTACTGATGTGCAACATGCCACGAAGCGCGAGAAATGTTTACAAGACTTCGTATTAGTAATCACAATTTGGAAATAGAAAAAGGTAGACATAGACAACCGAAAACTCCAATTAAAAACAGATTGTGTACAATGTGCGATCAGGCATGTGTTAAAACTGAATATCATTTTGTCATCGAGTGTAGTGCATACTCTGATCTCAGGGCAAGACTATTTGAAATATTCAAGAAAATAATGGTGAATTTTTAAAAATGAGCGATAGTGAACAATTTCAAACGATTATGAGAAATGATGAAGTAAAGATTATAAATACCGTATGCAACATGATCCGGTTGTACTTTTTCAGAAGGGGGTCTTTGAAAGTTTAGTATATTATAGTGATAAACATGAGAAGTTATTGGTGGTAGTTGAATGACGATGCATTGCATCAAACAGTTGCCAAAAAGGGAAAATGGCAACCTAGTGACCAACTGCTAGACAGAATACGCGATCGGACGAATGCAAACTCACAATAAGACAAAAATATATAATACCAAAATCAATACAAATATATATAAATATATATAACTACAATATTATGTGCGACATA
This sequence comes from Siphonodentalium dalli, assembly GCA_032622095.1. Lineage (NCBI taxonomy): Eukaryota > Metazoa > Mollusca > Scaphopoda > Gadilida > Siphonodentaliidae > Siphonodentalium > Siphonodentalium dalli. The sequence goes on from CP136063.1 coordinate 262,159,578, forward strand.
CTATGTCTTATGAATACATGTTCTTTCAATACACTGTTATAAATTATGTTTCTATATTATGTATGTATACACTTGACCATATTTGGTGTAAAAGTATATTAAATTGAATTGAATTGAATATATTGAACACAATTTATTTTCGTTTGTATTTACATGTTTTAAGTTTTAATTCATTTTGTAACTTGCAACTGCCTATATATCTGGTGTATTGCAATAAATATTCTATTTTACTCTGTGTATAGACGACAGAAAATATTGTTTTTCAACGAGTTACTTTTGTTACTTAGAACAAAATGTTGACCGTTTTGATTTTTGGTGATTTCATTGTATTAGCAAACTGTCATCGTGTGGATTTTTTGTTTGCCAATAAATCATTATAATTGGGTAATCAACTCCTCCCACAGTTTCAAATGTACACAATTGAAACTTTAGGATATTGTTAGCCATATTGCTGATGTACAACATGTATTTATGCACAACGGAAAAATCATTTTTCACTGAGGTATCCCCCTATCTTGACTCAGAGAACATTTATACCATTCTAATTTTTATTTAAATATTTTTTTTTTTAATGATTTTTACCAAAGGTCGATTTTTTTGGTTCCAAAAAAAAGCCAACATCATAAGAAAACATCTTTTTTCGGGGGACGTGTGATGGACGACCTTTCATTTCACGACAAATTCACAAACTTGTGGATATAGTGGTTGTACAGAATCACATGGCTACGCACAGTTGCATTTTAATATTGCCAACATGCACAATGTATACCTGCTCGTATAATCACATTATCTGTGAACACAATTCTGTGCAGCACGTTGTCTCCCATTGCTTGACATCCAACGCGACACCATATGGACCGATTGTGTATGCCACGTGGCAAGAGGGCGTTCGCGTGCATAAAATGACAGAATCCGCTTGGTTGAGGCGATATACAGCACTCTCGGGCATACCCGCGAGGCGACCTACACGTGGTAATTGAAACTATCAACATGTTCATCACAGATAAAGCAATCGCTTAATGGTCTAGAGAAGTAAATGTTCTGAACTGATTCATATCTCGTGATTTAGTCCCTATTGATAATGCATTGGTTTTGTGGTGTTGACAAATTCAACAATTTCTTTATTCCGATAAGGCTCATGGCGGACAGATGTAACATAACTTACCGGTAATCTTCTTGGGGTTTTAGCATCTAGCCAAGCGTTTATCGCCCGGGGTGATTAAAATGGTCGCGTGCTGATCTCCACAGGCGTAGTATGACAGACAAATTATTTTTCAAATAATCAGTTATACAGAGACGGTGTGTTCTACAGCAATGAAAATCCGTCACAATAATCACATATACAACTAACTGGTGCGTAGCAATCCACTATGCCAATAACTACACATTTTAGAACACAAATAGTCCTCTCGTATTGTTCGATATTAACCCTTCCTATAATAAATACTCATTGACGAGTAGTTATAGTTTATGAGATAATAAGTTCAACAAACGACCATGTGGTCGTTCGTTTGTTGAACTTATTATCTACATTTCTATACAATAAATAGGACTCCTTCTGAACTTCACAAAAACAATTCCATTCTTAGAAATGATTGGATTAAAGAGGGTAGACCCCGTGGTGATGATCACAGCTCTTTTCGGCTGTATAAGGACCCAAAGAGACACTTTCGGTGCTTATATCGGCCCATCTCATCTGACTCTATGAGAGAACAATTGAACGAAATTGATCGTTGCGCAGAGATAGACAAGAAAACCATAGTCAGAAATGGTAACGCCACCAAGATCGTATTATTAGCCATAAATCATAATATAAAATATATTGGTTACATGAATGGACCGCCTCAGAATTCCGTTAAGATAAGTAATTCTTCAAATTATTACAATGAACTACGGCTTATAAATTACTGCAGGTTTCTCATTCGCCACACCAGAATGCTTCTAAATGCGGATCAAAGCTAAGAGTGCGTGGCACAGCCATTGTTCATAGACATTTTACAGATAGCGAGAATGATGCATGCTGGGAACGAAAGCATCCACAGCAAAGCCATGTGCTTACGGAGGCATGCGTTTATTATAGGGGATTTATGGTGGGCCTATAAAACTAATTATAACTTTGTTATCTGTCATAGTTTATGCGTGAAATTTTAAACATATATACCTGGACATCTACCCCTTCCAGAATGTTGAAAAACATTTTCAGTTGCTCATCGTATTTTTATAGACGAAATAGTCCGAAATTCCAGAAAATTGCGCTAACTGCTCAATGTTTTAATGTGTTACAAAACGTCTGATAAAAATAGTTCTATCGGGAATATTCACACCATTTTTTTTCAGAGAACATAGTGTAAATATAGTCCTATCGGGATATCGTAAAGGAGATTAATTAAACCCCTCAGACTGCCGAAACTGACGACATTAAATTCGCTTTTTCGTGTCCCGCGGAAATGAAACTTGTCTGTCCATTGATGACGTTATTTATTTGACATAGTATTTTTTTTCTTCTGTTGTATTTGAACACTTGTTGCACGCGCAGGCTGCACGATCATAATAACTTCAACCGATAAGCGCCGACTGATACCCGCGCAACAGTTTGTCTCAAATAAATTGTTATCAAAACGCAGGTTTATGGCCGCGGACATAAGCCGATTAAGTGTAATGTAATTTATCCATGAACTTGACTGAAAAATTGTTATTCTATCACCATTAGCCACGAAAATGGGACCTCTAAACAGGCAAGTTTGATTTTCGGCGGACACGAACAAGCGAATTTATTGTCGGCAGTTTCGGCAGTCTGAGGGTTAATTAATCCCGAATTAAACGGAACTACTTTACGATAGTCCGATAGGACTATGTTTACTCTATGCATGTTCTCTGAAAAAATAGTGTGAATATTCCCGATAGAACTCTTTTTATCAGACGTTGTGTAACACCTTAAAACATTGAGCAGTTATAGCGCAAACCGAAATGTGTTGTCTTGCAAGATATCCCACCGCTTTAGCTAAATTTACCTTCCTACAATATCCATAAAGAGGATCATATATTATATACCCACGGTTTTAATTATAGAATATAAAATATATTGGTTTCGCGAATGACCAACTCAGAATTCCGTTAAAATAACAATAACAACCAGCACCTATAACGAACCGTTTTACTGGACTTGGCCTACTGGTCGCGTAGTTCCGACTTTTAAATAAACGGAATTTCCAACTCTATAAATAAAAGCCCCACAATGCATTCGCCCTGTCCACCACGCAATATCAAAATCTCAGCAGCTAGATACACCACAGGTGGCGTAATAAATGCTCTTTATTATTTCCATATCAGGAATACAGTAACAAACAAGACAGCAGTAAAATAAATGGGGACAAAAAGTTAGTGTAATCATGTATGAAATTTCCAACTGTTAAAATTCTTTATAACAGTTGTGACTCCCACCCCCTCAAAATACCTCCATCATTCGATCCCCGTCCCCATCATAATGGGGACAATAATTACTAGTTGGGATACCAGGCAATGGTAACCATGTATTTTAACCTTTATGCTGTAGTGTAATAATGTATGAAATTTCCAACTACATGTGCATTAACTTTTTTTTACAAAAGTTGTGAATCATACACACTCAAAATCTAACTTCCACCCCCACCCCACTACACTGTCCCTTCCACTTAAAAACATTCTGGAGATCAAGTTGGCCACAGGTGTTCAGTTATTATACCCCACGTGTCTTGGACTGTTGCCAAATTCACAGTGCTCCATTAGAGGGCATGCTTGGACTGTTGCCAAATTCACAATGTTAACTGCAGAGAGGTTGTATGTTATTGGAGACGTTCTAATATGACAATAGGCTGGCCTAATTAACGAACCATGCACAGCTAAATACACACAAGCAACTTTTAATCTTCAAATAGATACAATTGTCGGCCTCCAAAATTCAATATACTTTCTTATATACAAACAAACATTGAACTCATACCATTGTTTCACTTAACCAAAATAGCGAATTTCCCCAAAAGAACGCATATAGACTGCGCATGCGCAATTATATTAAAATACCCACAATACACTTCACGAGGCTCACAATGGGTTATAATATTTGTTTTCCAAATTTGTTTTATCTTCAACTAAAAACAAATAGTCTATCGAAATAACTTTCAAATTAATATTACACGTTTCTATAAATAAGCAAATTAGTATATATAAACAAAGCGTATTTCATTAATATTTGACTACAAAAAATACTCGGAACACAACTGTAAATAAACTAACTTGAGACTCTCAGTCACTCACACCGTCACAGTCTCAGTCTCACTATCGAGCTGACACTCAGAACAGCATCCGAAGCCGGAAATTTGGAAATTCGCCATTTTTCTTCAAACAATTTTATTCTTTACAAAATACAAATTATCGGGTTAACATAAAACCATTCAAAAATTGAAACAAACTTAAATAATAAATAAATTAAACCATAAACTCTTACCATAATTACAGAAAATAAAAGATGGCCGTTACTACAAAAAAAACAGACATGCGCACTCCAATTAAAATTACCCATAATTCAGTTCACTACACCAGGGGCTCCCAACAGGTTATACAATATTTTCAGGCTATCAGATTATTTATATTTTCGACTTTAAGTTTACAATTTGAGCCTGTCCTCACTCTATCGATACGATTTATCATAAACATATTATACACCAGTGGCGTTAACTTTACAACTTCGGCATCTACGTGATTATATCGGTACGATTCAGTAAGGTACAAACAATCTCCATAAAATACCCACAATTCAGTTCACTACATGCAGGGGCTCCCAATAGGTTATTCCCATTTATTATGGGCTCCCAATAGGTTATACAATATTTTCAGGCTATCAGATTATTTATATTTTCAACAACATATTATTACACCGGTGACTTTAAGTTTACAATTTGAGCCTGTCCTGACTCTATCGATAGGATTTATCATATTTTCATAAACGTATTATACACCGCTGGCGTTAACTTTACAATTTCGGCATCTACGTGATTATATCGGTACGATTGAGTAAGGTACAAACAATCTCCAAGAATACATTCGCCCTGTACTCCATGCGATATAAAAAAAACAAATGCTAGAAACACCACACTAGGTGGCGTAATAATGATCATTTCTTTAGATTACTAAACGCAAAAAGAGCAAATAACGGCACATTGGGTGCCGCATACTTCGAGCACGATGGGTCGATTATCCGTGATACTGACGACATATTAAGTGCCTGGTCTTCCTATTACAAAACATTATACTCACCAGTGAATGACACCCAATCTTCGATGACAATCACTACTCGGTCGTTACCGACACAGTTAAAAGATTGAAACATGATATAATTTCACAGAGTCCAGATGTTCACATTACATACCCGGTCAGTATAAGTGAACTGTTGTCTCTTATTCCCACTTTGAACAAGAATAAGTCACAGGGTTATGACGGTTTAGTTTATGAACACATTATATATGGCGGTGAAAATATTTTGAAATGTATTGCTTATTGATTCTCATGTATGTTAAAATTCATTCATGTTCCAGATGGTGCAAAAAGGGAATAATGATCTCACTTTTAAGGGAGGAAACAAGTCAGCACATAGTTTCAACAATTATAGGGCTATCACCATATTGCCTGTAATGTATAAATTGTTTGAGAAACTTTTAAAATCCCGGTTAGAAACCAATGACCCACATCTCACAAATATTCACCCACTTCAAAACGGGTTTCAAAAAAATTCAAACTGTGTAGCGACTTCTTTCCTCCTGAAAGAATGTATATCGTCCACAGCTGAAAGAGGCAGCAAACTATTTGCTTGCTTCCTTGATGGACAAAATGCCTTTGATACTGTATGGATCGATGGCCTCTTGTACAAACTCCACCAAAACTGGTTCCTTGTGGCGCATAATGTGTTGTTTATTAACAAATATTCAATGTTGCCTGAGGTATAAAGGTAAATATTCTGAGTACTTCTTACTGAAACAAGGAGCCAGATAGGGAAGTATTCTTAATTTCTCTCACCTCTGATGTACATGCTATACGTTGACACACTCATTTCTGATTTAGCCAACTCAAACTACGGTTTAATGGTTTATTCAGTTCGTTGCGATGCACCCACACTAGTGTAGTGACTTAGCGTTTTTGTTGGAACGGACTGGCCAAAAGTGCCATTTTTGTATATTATGTCAAGTTATGTGGGCTCTTTCAGAAAGTGAACTAGAAACAGGTTTCTGATCAATATTAACCCTTGTTTCCAGTATAAATCCAAGATGGCCGCCAAATTCAATCATTATTTCACCATGACGTTCCAACTGGTATAAAATTTAAGGCGCATGCCTAATAAAGGCGTCATTCCACACGGCATTGTCATATTTTGAAGATAGTAGCTTCCCAGTCTAGCCAAATTTGAAATTTATCACTTTTTGGACCAAAAACATGAAATTTTGTGACAAAATCATTCCTGTTTCAATTAATTCGGAATAATAAACGGACAATTTCTCAAAACTGTTTCAGTGTATATCAAAGGTTAAGATCTTAAAAATTTCGGAAATGTATACTGCAAAAGAAACATACAACATTTAGGACAAATTCGTAACCATATTTTAGACATTTTGGATGATGTTACCCCTCACCCCAAAAATCATGAAATTTTGTTTTTGTGATTAACATCCGATAGAACATGGATGAGAATCTATAATGGACACTATTTGATCACATTTCTAAATACTGTAATGGCAATTACATACATAATGACCAAAATTGAAATTTACAACTTTTTCGACAAAACATACCAATTTTGTAAGAAAATCCTCGTCATTTCAAATATTTTTGTCCAATAAATGGTCATTTACTCATAGGATATTTGCGATAGTTCACAATGTTTGGTCGTACATGTTTTGGACATATATACTGAAAACAATGAATACGTTTTATGTGGTTAATACGCAACAACGTTTCCGAAAATTTGGTTTATGTTACCCCTCACCCCAAAAAATTTTTTGTAAGGATTCAATAAATCTTATAAAGCGAGTTTGTCGATCGCAATTCATCATATATTATAATGTAACAACATCATTGTCAGTATACTGTTGCAATTTACAATTGTATGCCTAATAACAATTATATTTGATCATTTCAAATATGTTTAACCAATAGAAGGGAAATTTCTCAAACATTTCCCAAGATAATATACAATATGTGGTCTTAAAAGTTTTGAAAATGTATGTCGAATGCAACACATATAAAGGTGTATACATGTAATATCTTGGGGTAACAGAATAAAAATAAAAACATCTATTATACCATCAATGGATATATTTGACCCATTATCATTGACTTAATGTAATCTAGAATACAAGTGGGGTGTATATATAGATATGTATTTCAAGTCACAACTTTAAATTGTCCATCAATAATACACATAACATAACGATGGCCTATCTTTGTTTATACTCTGTTCTTAAAGTCATGTCTGTTATGCTATACATGTATAACTATAATGTTCACAGTCTGATAATACCAGCCGATAGATGGCAACTCATAGATTGTCATGTTTTAATCACCGGTGCCTGTGTTTCTACGTTGAACACATATTTTAGGCACTCTTAATATCACAATTACATCTACATAACTATGTGCATGGTAAATCAGCTTTTGCATATTTGCATCTGTTACAAGTTTGGGATTTGCAACAACACTTAATGAGTTCTGAACACACAGCTCCAGCTTGTCATGACAAGCGTACCACAATCCTGTCTGGTAGACAGCTCGTTGCATATGCTGTACCTTCTATTAAGCCACAAGTTTTGGCGACGATTTCTCTCCGTGCCTCGTTAATCAGCAACTTTTGACATTTATTATACGTAATGATAATGAAACGTTTGAGTTCTTTGAAAATATCTGAGTATGAATCTAATTGAATAAAGGGTTGATTCGCCAATAGAAGAAATGTATCTGTGATCACGGGATAATATTTCCATGCCATCCAGAAACTTTTTTTGCCCTTTCCATGGAAGAAGGAAGTGGTATCGAAACCAGATATCGAATGAAAAATGGGTAGAGATAAACACTTGTCGTCGCCAAGAGCGTAAAATGTGCTGTTGACATGGTAAAATGTTTCTGTTTTGCCTGTTCCTAGAGAAACCCATATATCAGCACCACTGTTGGCATCGGTAAACTTTGAAAACTGACTGAGGAGAATTACCAGGTCATCTGTGTCAACAGTCCGAACATGGATTGTCGTCCGAGCCCACAAGAAAGCGCATGAATAATGTGCGGCACAATTCTAATATCAGCTTCCTCCTGACAACAGTTTCTAAAGATGGACACGGAAGAATTGGACATTTTGAGAGTTGACTAAACTTCTGTCCTGTATATCACTTTATCATCACATATAACATGTTCTGATGCTTTACTTGTCATTAATTCAAATAGTTCAAACTTATTGTCAGAATCACGGAGGAAGTTATTCGGAATCTTAGTTTGGGCACCAACTTTTCATCAAAGACCTGTACCACGATTCACACGAGTGCATGCCTTTTGTGCTGCCTTCAAAATACCTGTCACACAAAACATATATGACATTAACACTTCTTAGTTTGTAGAGTAGAAACTTCATTAGTGACTGTGCGTAATCATCAAAAGTAGATCATATCGCAGGTACAATCATGCATATCCACAAGAACGCCTCCATCGAATATCTTCCACTGAAAAGTTTTAGGCGGGTGCGATATATCTCCAGTTGCTTCCAGGATACATCCCAGCAAATCAGGTTTTGTCCCCTTCTTGAATTTACCTCCCGTTGATAAGGCATGGGGAAATAGCTGACTCTCATGAGAGAAAAACATTGTCTGGGTCCCCATCACGCAATTGGTTCGGGAAACAACTAGCCATCCCGTTATTGTTGATGGGCTCTCTGTTAAACCTATCAACCCTCCAGTTACTTTCAATTTGATGTTCTCCTGTTCGTGCACTTGATCGATTGGAATAGCGGAGAAGCGATTTCGGGTTTTTTGAACTGCCCAAATGTTGTTCGAAACACTACTACAAGAAATAAAATATTGGAAGTAGGTGCAATATATTCTATGGAGGCGCTCTTGTGCATATAATTGTACCTGCGATAAGATATATCTAGTTTAACGATGCTTACGCAGTTACTTATGAAGTTTCTACTCTACAAACTAAGAAGTGTTAATGTCATATATGTTGTGTGGGACATGTATCTTGAAGGCAGCTCAAAAGGCAGATGGTACACTTGTCATGACATAACAATTCCAATACCCGACCCACGTCATTGGGGATGGACAGTTGGAGCTCATGGATGTAAACCATTGTGGACTACATTACCAGAAGCTGCAGCTGTGTGTTCAGATCTCATCAAAATATTTGTTCAACACGGTCACCGGTGATTATAACATGACAATCTATAAGTTGATATCTATCGGCTGGTATGATAAGACTGTGAACATTATAGTTATACATGTATAACATAACAAACATGAATTTAAGAACAGAGTATAAACACAGATAGACCATCTTTATGTTATGTGTATTATTGATGGACAAATTAAAGTTGTGATCTGGAATACATTTGTAGAATACATAAGTCAATGATATTGGGTCAACACCTTCAAATATATCTATTGATGGTATAATTGATTTTCAGAATTTTATTCTATTTCACTAAGACATGACATGTATACACCTTTAAATGTGTTGTATTCGACAGTCATTTTCGAAACTTTAAAGGCTGCATATGGTATATTATCTTGGGGAAATGTTTGAGAAATTTCCCTTATATTGGTTGAATATATTTGAAATGATGGGTACCATCAAATACATGTATAATTGTTATTAGGCATACAATTGTAAATTGCAACAGTATACTGACAATGAGGTTGTTACGTTTTCATATATGATGAACTGGGTTCGACAATCTCACTTTATAAGATTTAACCAAAGATTTATTGAATCCTTACAACAAAGTCACATTTTCGTGATTTTTGGGGTGAGGGGTAACATAAACCAAATTTTCTGAAACGTTGTTACATATTAACCACATACAATGTATTCATTGTCCAAAACATATGACCAAACATTGTGAACTATCGCAAATATCCTATGAGTAAATGACCATTTATTGGACAATAATATTTGAAATGACGAGGATTTTCTTACAAAATTGCGTATGTTACTATGTATGTAATTACCATTACAGTATTTAGAAATATGATTAAATAGTGTCCTTTATAGATTCTCATCCATGTTCTATCGGATGTTTATCACCAAAACAAAATTCATGATTTTTGGGGTGAGGGGTAACATGATCGAAAATATGGTTACGAATTTGTCCTAGATGTTGTATGTTTCGTTTGCAGTATACATTTCCGAAAATTTTAAGATCTTAACCTTTGATCTGCACTGAAAACGTTTTGAGAAATTGTCTGTTTATTATTCCGAAATAATTGAAACGAGAATAATTTTATGACAAAATTTCATGTTTTTGGTCCAAAAAGTGATAAATTTCAAATTTGGTCAGCCTGGGTTGCTACCATCTTCAAAATATGAAAATGTCGTGTGGAATGACGCCTTTATTATGCATGTGCCTTAAATTTTATACCAGTTGGAACGTCATGGTGAAATAATGATTGAATTTGGCGGCCATCTTGGATTTATACTGGAAACAAGGGTTAATATTGATCAGAATCCTGTTTCTATTTTTCTATTTCACTTTCTGAGAGAGTCCACATAACTTGACATAATATAAAAAATGGCACTTTTGGCCAGTCCGTTCCAATATGACAAACTGTTGTCACTACACTACACAGGCTGATGACATGGTCTTACTCACATTGTCTAAACGTGGACTACAGAACCTTCTTAATATATGTTCTGAGTACAGCAGGAAATGGCGATTTCTCTACAACCCAAGCAAAACTGTCACAATAGTGTTTAATGAATCAAAAGCTGAATTTGCGCGGTGCATTCAAAACAGGAAGTTGTATCTTCTAGGTCAAGAAATTTCAGACAAAACCGTGTTAAAAAAAGAATTGTTTTAGGCCAATGCATTCTCTTATATATGCGAGGCGACCTATGGTCGACTCACTTATATAAGAGAATGCATTGGAACTTCAGGGTGACTTCTAGATGGGAGACATCGATTTCCCCATAACTGTAACCATCACAATGTGGTCAATGAACCGGTGCCAATGATATCCATATTTGTATGGTGTTATTGAGACAGACCGAAGATATTTTAGGCTGTTGAAGCTTTATTTGGGCGTTTTTGGCCGGTTTGGTGGGTAAAGGGTTAAAGAGCGTACATCTGGTAAGTCGTCAGTCAGTTTATTCGTGTTATTCGTGAAAATCCATATGCAGTTTGGTGACGATCGTATGGAGACTGTGGTATGTAGGGTGGTATGCCAAATGACTTAGTCATGCAATGAGTAAAATCCAAAATGGCTGCCGGCGGCCATGTTTTTCAACGAAATTTGGAAAACAAATTGATAGCTCCCATATAGAGGTGCCCGAAACACGCCTGTAAAGTTTCAATTTATTTTTCAGGGTGTGCCAATTGATTCAAATTTCAAATTCAAGATGGCCGCTGGCGGCCAAATGTTTCAACGAATTTTGGGGGGAATCGATGGCTCCCATCAGGATATCACAATGAAGATCCATTTGTAGTTTGGTGTTGATCGGTCAATGTATGTGGTATGTATGGCTTGCCAAAGGATTTTGTCATGCAAAGAGTCAAATACATGATGGCTGCCGATGGCCATGGTTTTCATTGAAAATCGTTCAAATTCGATAGCTACCATCTAGAAGTGATGGTAAACATGCCTGTAAATTTTCGAAACAATTATCCAATACGTGCGGGCTACAGGCTGTGCCGATGGATTCACATTTGAACTCCAAGATGGCTGCAGCTATCAGCCATGTGTTTAACGAATTTCTGGGGAAATCGATGTCTCCCATCTAGAAGTCACCCTGAAGTTCCAAATGAAGTTTGGTGTTGGTTAGATGAGGAATGTGGACTGTAGGGTGTGCAAAATAAAATTGTTGACACACGGACGAGACGTCAACCCATGGCAATAGCTCAAACTTGACCTTGTCAAGTTGAGACCCAGCGAATCACCTAATTATCGATCATGCTCTGTACTCTGTATGTCAGAATTTTATTTAATGCATCTAAATTCACTTGAGTGAACATTTGAGAGATAGCACTATTCTAATATATCGTCAATGTGGATTCACTTCTCAGGACAGCACCGAGTGCACACTATTTCAGTTGACATACATAACTATATAGACGCAGAAGTTATCAATAATGATATTAACAAGAGAATCGAGTATAAAATGCCTGGTGATATTTAAAGGTATTGCTGTTTTTTAAAAGTCACACGCGTCCGTTTAAAAAACTTCACATACTGCTTTCTCTTTGTTTAACCCTTTGAGTGCCAGGTCGATTTTTGTATCAACCCATATACCCTGTGCCAATGCATTATCTTATATATGCGAGTCGACCATAATTTTTTTTTTTTTTTTACAATTTTTTACAATTTTAATAATTTATCCTTATATTCTTTAACAGACTTATTTTGTAGGTTTAGGGCCGATGAGATCGCCCCTGGCACTCAAAGGGTTAATCATAAAAATGTTGTACCATAAACATTTCAGAGTGATGACAGCTCTAGATGTCATTCCATGGTCTACATGTGCAATATTTATGCGACATGAATATTTTTTAAACCTGCACAAACGAAACAATAGCAAATTTACCGAAAAATATAAGAAACAAAACACGATTTCAGCGCTACATCCTATAGGTATATATATAGGTCTTGAGTTACATCATACCAAATTATATATACATAATTCTGGTATGTTTTTTATTATGTTTAAGTAGTTTTTGTAAGATTTGTGATGTATATTTAATGTTGGTAAGATTTTTATTATCTTCACGTAATTTTGGAAGATTTGTATTATGTATACATAATTTTGGTAAGATTTTTATTATGTTTACGTTATTTTGCGATTCAAACGAGCCACTTCCGTTTAACCAGTAATGGGTCCTCGGAATCATAATACCAGTTCAAGTTCTTTATTTAAGTTTTTCAGTTCTAGTAATTTGTTCGGCCCAGTTCCGATGGTTAACATTGCTAGACAGGTACATTTATATGCATGACTTGGAATCATGTTTAAGTCATGAAAAAGTTCATGCATGGTCAATATAATACTAATATGATGAAATAAAGATCGTTTTTTTTTTCACGCCTGGGCGGAAATTGAAAACATAACAATCATCGATAACTTATGTGTGTTTTTTTAGAATACGTTGAGAATGTATAACCGTAATTCGTGCATTTATCGATATGTATTGTCTGTACTACGATATTCAATGTTCAAATTAAGCTCGCCCGTTTAAACTAACAATCGGACTAAGTCGCAAATGAGATGTTGCTGCAGGGAGTCAGCTGAAAACCACTGCCGCTCGACGATAAACAAAATGTATATATGTGGTAGTTTGTTATGTGACGGTTGTTATTAGCAGATGTTACATTATATCATTACATATTCTTCATTTGTAGTCAATATTTCATATTGCGTACAATTTTATCACGATATGCATAATAATCAACCGCGAAACGCATCGGACTCACAATCATGACATTTAACAACGTATTACAGTTAGACATTCAAATACCACACCGGACTATATTAATGTACCGAGGAATATACAGTCTAATGGAAACGCAATACCAGTTTTAATTTGAATGCGAAACTGTCGGACACGAAGATGTGGTGATGAATAATTAATTTCTCCAGAACATCCTATTTACTGATACAGTCAGTTTCGTCTGATGCTTAATAATCGTCAAATAACCAACACCGTATGACAAATCCCCGGCGAATTCCCTCGGATTCAATCATATTAATTGACTTGTTTCCATAACGGTTTCTTTTAACTCAAACCTTAATGCCAGCCAAACAATTGTGTGAAATCGTCAAGTATTCAATTTGGAAGAATTAATTTGCAGATTTGTCACAGATCAACTTGTTATCAGGGACATGTAATTTGTTAATTCTCTGCACCATCGTTAAGCTACCGTGTGATACGTCGTTAGCTTAAATATACGACGTTCCGCCATCCATATTCCGGTAACCTCCAGAGAAATAGCATCGCCACGTTATATTCAGTCAGTGCTATACGTGCCCTGAGAGTAGATTCGTCCTATGACTTGTATTTAGTTTGGTCTTGATTGACTGATACGGACTCTTATTCGGGACATGGTGAAAAAAAAAATAAAGACAGTATTTCGACTTTAAATTTCGAAATATCAACTTCATAAAATCAAAATTTCGACTTCTAAACTCTAAATTCGACTTTAAATCTCGAAATTTCGACTTCATAAAGTCAAAATTTCGATTTTTGAACTCGAAATTTAGAAAATTTAGAAAATTTCGACTTTTATACTCGAAATGTCGACTGTATAAACTCGAAATTTCGGCTTTATAAATTTCCAGTTTATTTTTGACTTAATTTTGTTTCACCATGTCCCGAATAAGCTTCCGTAAATTCCTTGCGAATCTGATACGGACGCATATTTTCGACATGGTGAAAAATAAATAATAAAGACAATACTTCGACTTTAAATCTCGAAATTTCGATTTCATAAAGTCAAAATTTCGAAATTTTCGAATTTTAAACACTCGAAATGCCGACTTTATAAACTCGAAATTTCGACTTTTTAAATTTCCAGTTTATAAAGTCGAAATTACGGGTTTTAATTACAAATTTTGACTTAATTTTGTTTCACCATGTCCCGAATAAGCTTCCGTAGATTCCTCCCGAATCTCACTTGTAAATCATTTAAACGCAAAGGCTCACTTGAATCTCAAATATTATGTATAAGTAATTTGGTAGTATGGGAAATTATATATTATAGATCGCAAAATGCATGAAATATTGGCATGCAGACTTCAACTATTCTTAATTAAGTTTCCGATATCATAGCAATTTTCCAGCAGTTCAGTGGAGTTCATATTTTCAGCCACGTATACCTTTTTGCATTTGGCTATTTTTGAGACCAATGCACCTTTTACCAATTTTTTCCCCGACCATGTTTAACACCCAATCCTCCCCTAATTTAATTAAATTTATATATGTGTGGTTAGTCACATGTTGAGGACAAAGTTTCGTTCTCATTTAATAGTATTTATGATTTTATTTCTGACATTTGTATGTTAAATAGTGTAAACCTATTTTATTCCAATCCTAATAACATATATGAACATTTAACAAAAGTTTTTACTGTAATAAATAGAATAGTGTAGATGGATTGATTGGAAAGAGGATTAAACAACAAACCCAAGGGCTTTTGTTAAATTAAGACTAGTTGTATGTTAGATATAAATTGACATGTTTTTGGTTTCTGTGATATTTTCATGTTTTCTGTGTTTACATCTGAGTTGTATGCCAAAGATGTGATATTCATCCCTACAAGATTTGTTCATTTTCTTTATTATAAAGCATATTGTGCTAGAACAGGTTATATTTTGACAATTCTTTATATTAGAATTGCCGTACCGTTTTATTCAGTTGAACTAATCAACTACAACCCCTGTAAGGCAAGATACATTTTCCTTAACTGTTCCATGTCTTCAATTGCAAGTGGGTATACATAGATGTGATATAAATACAAAGGGTATAACATAATAAATATGAATTGAAGACTCCTGTCCGGAAACGCTTCTAGCAATTAATATTGATTTTATTTCGAATATTTTATTATGAAATGTTTAAATGGGACACTTTACTGTTCTATTTTTATAACAGACCATTTAGGCGATACTATTTAGCGATAACGATCATTAGGCTGTTCCCATAGCTACGTCCCGAACGTCAAATATCCCAGATTTATTGTTTGTATATTTTTATTCCATAGTTATAAGCGATAATGAGTCTAATTAAAAACGTTTATTTGTGACAAAATTACACAATCAAATATCTGGTCTCTGTTAACAGTAACCACTATTGTTCGTTAGCTAACCACATGTTTTAGACGATAAAATATTCTAAATAATCAATAATAATCGATAGAAGCAATTCAGGACAGGAGTTTTCGATTCATATCTTAATACTGTATACCCCAGTAACTATATATCACATGTTTACAAAGAGACAGACCATCTTTAAGTTCAGAGTGATTTATGATTGATTGAGGTTTAACGTAGTTTAAGCCGCTATGCCATATCGTATGAAGAACAGAAACAGGTAGTCAAAAACTATTGTTGCAAAGTAATTGAGCATATATATTAAACAGTGGTTGAGACTAAAACAATGAGTTATGTATAACTAATAACGCACAAGAGTCAGCAATATATCTTCAATAACAGACTATATAATCTAAAACACATGCAATTAGCATAAAAATACAGGCGGAATTAAATAATCAACAGCCAATATAATTCAATTTACCTAGGATTGACGTCGATATTGGTAAATTAGTTTCTCAACATGTCCTCGCGGAAATATGCACATAATCGACCTATCATTTGATATAGGTACATAATGTGATTATTTGATTGTGAAATAAGCAGATAAAGAGGATCTCACATGAGTTTCTATTTTATACGGAATTTATCAACCGAGTACACTAAATTCTATTTGAGCCGAGGTTTATCAAATAGAATTTAGTGGACGAGGTTGATAACTTACGTATAAAATAGAACGAGTTTGAGATACCTTTTATCACATGATCAAATAAACGCGAAGAAACGCGAAGTATTCATTGAAAACAACAATCACAAACTTCAGCAATCGCAAGTCATTTAAATAATGGCATGACGTCATGGTATGCGCTAATATTACACGTGTGTCTTACCAATACTTATGAAGCTGGTTTTGTGGGTTAATTATGTGATAAAATGGACTCTTACCTGTTAT
Organism: Siphonodentalium dalli; assembly: GCA_032622095.1. NCBI lineage: Eukaryota > Metazoa > Mollusca > Scaphopoda > Gadilida > Siphonodentaliidae > Siphonodentalium > Siphonodentalium dalli. The sequence continues at coordinate 262,176,550 of CP136063.1, forward strand.
TTCGAGTTATGGCGCGGGCCACAGTGACAACACATGTTAAACAGCATACACTTGAACATGCAGTCATGAGTTGCTTATTTGTGTCATTGCCCACATAATCTGCTTAGAATCGCCATATTATGTGTCGATAATGTGACTAAAATGTTCTCATTTTCAGCACATTATCGACTCAAAATGAGGCGATTCTAAGCATATTATATCTACATAAAACAAGTTCTATTATAAGCAGATTAATGTTCTGGGTTTCGAGAGAACAGGCTGAGTTTCTAATATAACGTGAGCCTTTATCGATGATTCAAGTTAACGGCCGGGTGGGTGACAACGAATGTCGTATCTCACTCAACTGGAATCTTCAACCTGCAAATAATGTTTTGTGTCTGTCAAACTCAATCGATTTTCTTCGAGAATGTTGTTGAACTTTTCTAACTAAAATATCAGCCGGTTTCTGAGTTAAACTGTTGAGAGATTTTGGCGATTGTTTTGGAGCAACTATCTCAACTAAAGTCAATGCATTTGTCATGTCTTCATTTGTAAAAACATTTGCGATTTGTCATGTCTTCATTTGTAAAAACATTTGCGAAGAAATCGTGAATAACATGTTATCTTCTCGTTCGTTGTTACTTGTTCTCCGGTTGTGGGGGCATCTGAGATCACCGATCCCATGTCTCAATTTAGGTTTTCTTTTTTGGTAATGTTTCTCACCAATGAAGCACATGCATGGCATTGGAAGTAAAATTGTTCTATATGAATAACATTATTTCTAACCGGAAAAGGGTAACAGATAAATATAAACACCGACGATTCCAGCTGGAGAAATGTTACAAGCGGTGTTTCACAAGGAAATTGCTCCGTTTCACTCTATTTATGATATTTATCAATGAATTTCCATCAAATTTTGAATGCTTATGGAAAATATTCGCCGACGACACGTAAAGAATCGCCATTACTCTAGTAGGAACTACACTTGTAGCATTATGTCTATCATGTTTGTGGGCGTACAGGGAAATGGCAGTTGTACTCATACAATCAATGTTCTACATTTCGGACACATTAACCCCCATAAAAAGTTCCATATAACAGCCCCGTCTGCATGTGCCCGGGGTAGAATAGGCCTACCGCCCCACCGCAAGAGGTAAAAATCCCCCAACGTGGCACCCTGTTTGCCGTGGGGTGCATCCCGTGAGGTGTGGTGTAGGAGCCTGGAGGTACTAGGGCGGTCGTATCACGTGATGCATTGACCTGCGGATACGGCTTTATAGCTCATGGTCCTCTTTGGTCCTACATCTCTTCAAGACGGGTGGTTGAGTTGACCTGGCTGAATCAATCGGCTAGTCACGCCTCTGTACAGTGTTTCAGATTCAATTTTTGGCATATGTTGTATTTCTCTTCTGATGTTTGAAGTATTGTTTTCTGTTTTTCCACGTATATGATGTTTGTGTTTTCTCCTGTCTCATTTGGGGAGCAAAAGAGTTGGCAACCCATAAAAAGGTGACGATATGAATACTGTAATATTTAATTAATTGCATTGGTTCATTAAAGAAACAAAACGTTTCGATCTCGACGTCTGAGATGTGTAGTGCTAACAGAAGAAAGCGGATTAACTATAATTATTGATATATCGCCCTTGATGTTAAATATATATATCGAACACAGTACAGCTGTCGACACCATGTACATGCAATACATTTATCTCTCTCCCTTCCTTCGCCCCCTCTCTCTCTCTCTATCTCTAACGCACTTGATAGTTACTCTCTAGTTTCTCTCTCACTCTCCCTCCACACATCTCCCTAAATATATCCACCTCTACCGTTTGCTTAATTTCATTTTTTTGTCGCTCTTCCTTCTCTCATACATAACATATGAAACAATCCATCAATACTACTGTTAGTTGTCATTACTTGTACATATATATATATATACTGTTATAACATATCTCCTTGCTCTTGTCAACTTTTGATTTGTTTATATTCAGTGTGTTGACAATTGGGCGAGGATGGTATTGTAAATGACAGGCTGACAGCATTGTCATCCCATCCATTTTGCCCTTGTATATGTTTATATTATGCATTGAGCAAATAAAATATGTTTAAACCAGCCTTTTCTGATTATGCCGTCCCCAATAACTTATCGTTTGTAGAAATTAATTATATTAAAACATTTATATTGAGTTATGAATAATAGTCATAGTCTCAGCGCATGTTTAATATAACTACTTCAGATACTTATATTAGGAATATAAGTACTCCACCAATATACAGGAAGTGTAGAAAAGCCCAAATTTACTTAAATTAAATACTGAGACTTGTTTTCTTCTTTTATTTTAGTTTGAATTGTTACGACTTTTATGCATCATATCGCGATATCTTTTTAATTTAATCAATTCTGAACTCACGGGTGTGTGCAGGTCATAGAGCTTGCGTGTCGAATCAAATCATGTCATTCATACGTTGACGTCGCTTCTCTTGAAAACGTGAAATGATCACTGCTGAGAGAAGCCTGAAAATAATCAACCGAGAAATATCGATAAATTACGCATGAGCGTGCAACAAAGGGGTGTGCGCAATAATCATGAGGGAGAAAATAATTAAAGTTACATCAGCCATTTTACTCAGGTTATATCGCCGCGTGAGGTGGAAGTGTGGCTCTACAGTCGCTCGCGTTGTACCCTCATCGCTCTGCCTGGCATTGTTAAGGCGACCGTCGGCGTCCATTCCAAACCGCTCCGTTGATGTCAGGATTTTCGGGGTCAGGTGAAAACGCTTTGATTCCCGTTGAGCGCAGGGAACCAGACTGATGTTTCGTGTAGTTTAATTTTGACTTGAAACATATTTTATTTGCATAATATACAAAAGGGATTGGGCACTCGTTTTTACAACTTATGAAGCCCCTCACACTATACAATATAATAACATACATATAATCGAGATGACTGTTAAACGTATTTACATGGTGTTAAGTTTTGAGATATATAATATGTATTGCATTCCAGAGGTTGTGGCAATTTGTATTTAAAACAATGTGTATGTTCGTAGGTAAAATATAAACGTAGCAGCCATGTGTATTTAATTACCCCAAAACAAATACCAAACATTTTACCGCCAAAGCAAGTGATTCGGATAAGATGCTCGGTCCGATTTGACACCAAATTATTAAAGTCATATTATGGACTTGTTCGGATACGTGAAACTGATAAGTTAGTATTCAGGCGCTATGCCAACCGGAGGAATTTAACATTGTACGACTATAGCCGCAAATATTAAGAAAATCGACCGTACCACTCCATAGAAAGCATCTTGCGAAATACGCTTCATTGTAAATATTTACTTCTCGAATCGGGACGCAACTATCGTCGATAAACTAACGATAACGATTTCGCCATCGAGAGCCACTGCATTGCATTAGTATATAAGAACGGCCGGGTGTGTTATCAATTGAGATATAATATATAGAAAAAATATCTACTTTGAGGAATATATATTGATCACTATTTCTATTGTATCACCCTACCGGAGTGTTTCACATCACTTTAAATATTCAAAAAGCCAATTTTCAGCTTACCACGCAAAAGAACATTGAACAATAATTGCAGTAATCAACATTCGTCCACTAAAGCATCCATCAGTTTCACGTCGAGAATTACCACAAAAGTTCATGAATTGAGAACGCTCTTTAGTACCTACCGCTTTTGGATGACGGAAGTAGGGCCGAACGAGAAACGATCATTGGAATTTTGCTAGGTTAATAAAAATTAAAAACGTGGGAAAACTCTTTTTTAAGTTCATATCTGGCCAAAAATAAAATTCGCCCTCCCGCCCCATTTTTTCTAAAAAAACAAACAAAAAAGTTTGATGTTAATCTAGCAATTTATTTATATTGACCTTATATATATCATCGCACGGAATTGATTTAGTTTTTTCAGACTTGACATCCAATTTCTTATACATCCATTCATTATTTGACATGAAATATGTTCAAATCAAACGACTAGCCTAAAATCTGGATAAATTCTATCGCTCACGAAATCTCAACACTCCGTATTCCTTGGCAGCTGCCTAGTTGGAAAGACAAGCTGTGACAGCGCCAACTGCATCCAGTGGAGTTTTCTTCGGACGTTTCATTTCTATGCTTTGATGTTCATACTTCATACTTTATTTACGTTAAGAGGGATATCTTTTGTTTTGTAAGACTAATGCGAGTATGACATGTTTGACCCCCCCCCCCCATCATAAATGGAAGCTGTGAAACATATCGCGCAAATACGCACATATAATCGACCTTTAATGTGTAATAGGTACATAATGTGATTAATTTATTCTGAAATAAGCAGATAATGGAGTCATATACGTTATTTCGTTTTATGGCGCGGGCCACAGCGAAAACACATGTTAAAGAGCCTACTCCTGAACAGTCCGAAGTCAGCTTACTTGTATCATTCTCCGCACATAATCTGCATATAATCGCTCATTGTGAGTCGATAATGCAACTAAAACGCTCTCATTTTCAGTACATTATCGACTCAAAATTAGGCGATTCTAAGCATATTATCTACCTAAAACAAGTTATATTGTAAGCAGATAACTTTCGCATTTCGGGAGAACAGGCTGAGCTGTGAGATAAAGAGATTCCCGATACACTGAGCGAGAGTAGAGAAATCACGTCATCGACTAAATGTTGTTTGCGATAATTATGTGAGAATAAACGTATAACTTGTATAACTGAGCTTGAAATGTTATTTCATTAATTCATTAACCCTTAATCCAGTAACCCTTAATAAATGGTGGGAGCGATAATTATGTCAGAATAAACTTGTATATGTAGGCTGAGCTTTAAATGGTTGGTGATTGTATTGTTAGTTAACCATTGGTAAATGGTGGGTGCGATAATTATGTCAGAATAAACTTGTATACGTTGGCTGAGCTTGAAATGGTTGTTGATGGACGTTCGTTAACCCTTTCGTTACTGATTCTCCCATCAGTTATAAACCCCCGTGTGCTAATATATCTGCACTGAACGAGATACAGAACCCCGTCCGGAGAAGAATAGGCATACCGCCCCACTGCGAGGGGTAAGATATCCCCTAACGTGGTACCCTGTTTGTCTTGGGGTGCATCCCGTGAGTCGTGGTGTTGAAGTCCTGGTGTTACTAGGGCGGCCGTACCAGTGATGCATCGGTCTGCGGGCTCGGCTTAGCTTATGGTCCGCTTTGGTCCTACATCTATTCACGACCGTTGGTTGAGTTGACACAGCTCAGCCATCGGGTAATCACGCATCTCCCGTGTGTTCCAGATTAAAATTTGTGTTATCGGTTGCATTGCTCGTCTGATGTTTGAAGTATTGGACGTATGTTTCTGTTCTCTCCTGTCTGTTCGGTTTTCATCCTGGTAATTGTTGAATCCTGTATTGTTCACGCCTGTCTCATTATTGGATGTTCCAAGATTTCAGGCTGGTACTTTGTTGCAGATAACAGTTATTACACAAACAACAGTCGCGGTTGCTCCTCACAAAGCATTGAATAGTAGCAGAGCAGTTTTGAGATCACGTGATATATACGACTCTTATGGAATCGATATATACACGACTCTTATAGAACCCGCGATATATACGACTCTTATAGAACCCGCGATATACACGACTCTTATAGAACCCGCGATATACACGACTCTTATAGAACCCGCGATATATACGACTCTTATGGAATCGATATATACACGACTCTTATAGAACCCGCGATATATACGACTCTTATAGAACCCGCGATATACACGACTCTTATAGAACCCGCGATATATACGACTCTTATGGAATCGATATATACACGACTCTTATAGAACCCGCGATATATACGACTCTTATAGAACCCGCGATATACACGACTCTTATAGAACCCGCGATATATACGACTCTTATAGAACCCGCGATATACACGACTCTTATAGAACCCGCGATATATACGACTCTTATGGAACCCGCGATATATACGACTCTTATGGAATCGATATATACACGACTCTTATAGAACCCGCGATATATACGACTCTTATGGAATCGATATATACACGACTCTTATAGAACCCGCGATATATACGACTCTTATAGAACCCGCGATATACACGACTCTTATAGAACCCGCGATATATACGACTCTTATAGAACCCGCGATATACACGACTCTTATAGAACCCGCGATATACACGACTCTTATAGAACCCGCGATATATACGACTCTTATGGAATCGATATATACACGACTCTTATAGAACCCGCGATATATACGACTCTTATAGAACCCGCGATATACACGACTCTTATAGAACCCGCGATATATACGACTCTTATGGAATCGATATATACACGACTCTTATAGAACCCGCGATATATACGACTCTTATAGAACCCGCGATATACACGACTCTTATAGAACCCGCGATATATACGACTCTTATGGAACACGCGATATACACGACTCTTATAGAACCCGCGATATATACGACTCTTATGGAACACGCGATATACACGACTCTTATAGAACCCGCGATATATACGACTCTTATGGAATCGATATATACACGACTCTTATAGAACCCGCGATATACACGACTCTTATGGAACCCGCGATATACACGACTCTTATGGAACCCGCGATATACACGACTCTTATGGAACCCGCGATATACACGACTCTTATGGAACCCGCGATATACACGACTCTTATGGAACCCGCGATATACATGACTCTTATGGAACCCGCGATATACACGACTCTTATGGAACCCGCGATATACACGACTCTTATGGAACCCGCGATATACACGACTCTTATGGAACCCGCGATATACATGACTCTTATGGAACCCGCGATATACACGACTCTTATGGAATCGCAGATATTGGCTGAGTTGGCACTACATGGAGTTACTGATGTTCGTCGTAGATTTTTTAACCCTTTACCAAACAAACCGGCCAAAACCGGCCAAATAAAGCTGCAACAGCCTAAATTATCTTGGGTCTGTCTCAATAAAACCATACAAATATGGATATCATTGGAACCGGCTCATTGACCACATTGTGATGTTTACAGTTATGCCCTGTGCCAATGCATTCTCTTATATATGCGAGTCGACCATAGGTCGCCTCGCATATATAAGAGAATGCATTGGCCTAAAAAAAATCTTTTTTTACCATTTTTTCTTACATTCTTTAACAATTTTATAATTTGTAATGTGTTAAGCCAATGCATTCTCTTATATATGCGAGGCGACCTATGGTCGACTCGCATATATAAGAGAATGCATTGGCACAGGGCCCTTCTGTTGGGTAAAGGGTTAAGACAGTTGATGGACTAAAAGTTCCTTTGCACAGTTATCTGTTTACTACCAATCGGTGCGAAGATTGGATATATGAAGATATATTTGTCTCCATCTTGTAATGTTTTAAATGTCAAGAGTATGGTCATGGCCAGGGATATTGTAAAAGTAAAGATTGATTGATTGATTGATTGGGGTTTAACGTCGTTATAGCAATAAAGCCATATCACGACGAGAAGAAACAGATTATCAAATCAAGTGAAGCATCTGTGAATAGCAATGACAGTGAATTAGACTAAAACGAAACAAAATATATACTAATAAAAACACCCAAATCAGAGCGGGAGTGCTCGATTGGGGTCAGAACCATTTAGAAACTGACCGTTGTGCTAACATATATAAAACAGAATATCAAAATACATAGCAATACTGTTTTAAAAACAGCAAACAAAATCTACATGAAATGTTTTCATCAAATATAAATAATGTATTAAGACTTTCGTATATTAAAATATTTGAAGTAGTTGAGTAAGTTGCTATACTCGCTCCTGTGAAGATTGATCAGATATTTATTATATCTGATGAATCTGGCATGAGACTTAATTAATTCGTCAAGTTGACAATCGGGTGGCTGGATCGTCCGTATGTGATTCCTCACCCAAAACCAAGCCTCTTGCCAAATTGCAACGGTGTACTCATCCAAAGATGACCCCTTCTCTTGAAGCATCGCATCAAACTTTGAATGCTCAAAGTTCAACCTCTGCTTCTGGGAGGCAAAGACTTGACAGACCTTGGAGATTTTTGTTTTGGAACAACTGGATCAACATCCTTAGTTGGTTTCGAAGCAAATGTAAAAACTGTAGTAGCTGTATCCATTGCTCGTGCGACAGGTTCGGGAACAGGAGGAATATAAGTCTCTTGAACTTGTGTTGCTAATGATATACTGATGAGTTTTGTTTCATTTTCTGTCTGAGTGCTGGCATTAACATACTTTTTCTTAGAAACGGCAGCCGAGTATGTTACTTGAGGAATTGTTAGTCTGGCACCTACTAATTTCTTAGCATCCATGTACGATAAATGTTTCTCAGCCTTACATCTCTTTGTATCTTGAATTCATAGTCGCATGTGGGACATGAACGATCCATTGCGGCATGTGAACCTTGACAGTTTGAATTTTTTTTTAGGATTTGTACAATCCTTATAATCATGACCAGAAACAGATCAGCGTGCACAAATGGTTTCTTTACTTTTACAATGTTCATAGTCCTGGCCATAGCCCTGGCATTTAAAACATAGTAATGGATTTGGAACATATGTACTGATATCTATCTTCGTATACCCAACCTTCAATGTCGGTCGGTGTTCACACCGATTGAAGGTCAGAAGATAACTAGTCCGAGGAACTCGAATACCATCAATAGATTTTGTAACTCCCTGTGGTGCCAACTCCGCCAATATCTCTGATTCCGAAGAATCAGCTATATCGCGGGATCGCAACACAGCTCTGCTACTATTTAATGTATTGTGATGAGTAACCAATACTGGTGGTTGTGCAATAGTTGTTAACTCTAGCAGAGCATCAGATTGAACTTTCTTTGGGCATTCAATCAAGAGATTATTGGCCCAGTCCTGATTGGTTTGACATATTTCAATTGACCAGCAATGCTTTGTAGCGTTTTGTCGATACCAAAGATAGAAGGTCGTTTCACATTTGGGTCAAAGCCAAGAACCAAGTACTGAGGGAATACCACAGCATCATTGGAACTTGGCGAGTCATCATTTTTACGAGCAAGATGTTGTTGTTTTGTTTGAGTTGCCATCAGTGTTCGCGCTGTCGGTAGCCAAATTAGCCAATGGCTAATCTTTTTCGAATTTGGCTAATAAAAATTTCATTTGGCTAAACTTTTGGCTAAACTTTTTTTGAGCCCAAATGGAGACTGAAAGCATGGAGGCAGAAAGCTAATTAATAAAAGCGCTCAATAGATCGACATTCAAGACGAAGTTAGGTGACGAAAGTATTTAATTATTTTCGTACTTATGAAATATCGTACAAAGGGAAACCCGATCGACACTCTATCAACCAAGCGATCACAAAGTGATATGCAATCATCTTTAGTTTTCACAAGACGGACATTCAAAGACGCATGGACATTAAACCGACCGTGGTTGAATTATGACAATGTGAAGAAAGCAATGTTTTGTAAAGTGCATTGACGCCGGTATATAAGCAATTTGTTCGTAACAGGCTGTTTTAATCTGGAGAAAGATTACGTCACTCTGCACAAAGCAGCAAAAGGTCATTATTAAGTTTTACATTTAATCCCCTAATCCCCCATTCAGCCCATTGTCTGTCCGGTCACTCACGGCGCGCCTGCACAATGCATGTTTATGATGACATTGTATTTATGACGGTCGAGGTTAATGAGCACCAAGTGTAAGACAATAGCTTAATCAGCCAAATGTGAATCACGACAGATATTTTGTGGCTATTTGTCGTCAATACCGATACAGTCAAATTAATATGCATGCTTTTATGACAGATTGTAATTTGACAATGGCGTAACAATATTAAGTTATTAGTTTCCAGATGTCACTTAGATATTTTCGCAAGGATAAATATTTAATGATTTAAAAAAAGATATTGATATAAAACCAAAAAATAATGACATTAAGAAGGACAATCCCGGGTTACCCCCCCCCCCCCCCAAATCACTCTCACATAAAGATTAATAAATTTTTAATAAATGATATATATAAAAATACTTCTAGTTCCTCAAAATTAATTAAATTATTGTGTATTTTACCTGTGTCTGTTAGATTTTACGTTTTAGTCATTAATTGTGAACCGACCAGAAAACGATGATTTAATTTGGCCTAAGTTTTTTTTTATTTGGCCAAAAAACATTTGGCTAAAGTTTTTTTCATTTGGCTAATAAAATTTTCATTTGGCTAAACTTTTGGCTAAACTTTTTTTCGGTCCAGCGCGAACACTGGTTGCCATACAAAAAGCTAACTATAGACAACTAGCCCAGCAGCCCCGTGGACTACCCTTCAAATTCTGATCGGGCCAGAGACTGCTTCATAGCTGAAGCGGTGACCCGTTTAGCCACTGCATATAGCAGCATCCCGGTAACTCTCCACAGTGAGACAGGCGTGAACAATACAGGATCCAACGTTCAACAATCATCAGACGAACACAAAGAGACAAGAGAGAACAGAAACACCATACATGAAAAACTGAAAACAATAACTCAAACATCAGACGAGCAATACAACATATAACGAAAATGGAGTCTGAAACAATGTGGAGAGGCGTGACTAGCCGGTTGATTGAGCCGGGTCAACTCAGCCACCCGTCTTGAAGAGATGTAGGACCAAAGAGGACCATGAACTAAGTTGTATCCGCAGGTCGATGCCTCACTGATACAACCGCCCTAATACCTCCAGGACTCCTACACCACACCTCACGGGATGCAACTCACGACAAACAGGGTGCCACATTAGCGGGTTTTTACCCCTCGCAGTGGGCGGTAGGCCTATTCTACCCCGGGCCCACACGGGAGTAAAAGTAAAGAAATCATAAGTGCACGTTGTTCTATTTATGTTATGATCATAAGGATTGTGCTAACCAAAAACGTTTTCAAACTGTCAAGGTTCGCCAACTCACAAGTTTACATAATTCCACAGATGCACCCCATTACATACCTGGATGGTATCATATTATAAATGGATCAGTATTGTAGCCACTAACCAGGGGAGGAACAGAGTGGGGTTCGGCCCAGTTTTAGAAATGTTCCAGAGTTGAACCTGAAAATTGTAAAATCGTAACATATAGTGGTCTAACGCCAGGCAAATGCACACCCAGAATTGTTTTTCTGAAATTAAGTACCAGCTTTTGATTGGCCACTGGGGAGGGCCCAGGAGAAAATGAAAAAAAGTTGAAATCTGAATATGAACATTGCACAATACTAGCACGTAGATTGGCATCAATCTTTCAAATTGTTGGAAATTGCCAAATGACACCTCCTAAAGTTTGGACCATTAATAAATTGTTGGAAAATCAATATACGAGAACAATTTCTAACTGGTGTTGGTGTGAACTTTCCAACTAATGTGTCAGGTATGTAATTTCCAACTGTTTTGACTGAAGTTAGGGTGACGTCATTGCTTGACACAACACGCCAAGGGGTCTGTATTGCATTCACCGAAGACGAGAATGCGTTGATATTCGATTGTGTTGAGAAATCAGACAGAAAAATCAGAGGCCAATAACAAGACATTGGCTCTGATAACCACAAACAAATTGCACGAAAGACATCCCAAACGGGATGTGGTCGGTTATAGAATATACATGTATATTATGCCGCCGAAAATCATCTTCATGTCCAATAACAATTTGTTTAGTTTTATAATTTCACCCATGTAGAGCCCCAGACAAACATGAGCAGACGACACTCTTCTATATGCTTCTATATGTGTGTGGGGCTCCCTGCAGGGTAATGGATGTTTTTTATTTTATGTCCTAAAAATTGTAAGAAACATTTATTTAAAAAAAATGATAAAAAATTGTTAGGCCAATGCATTCTCTTATATATGCGAGGCGACCTATGGTCGACTCGCATATATAAGAGAATGCATTGGCACAGGGTAAAAACATATTTGGGGAAATATACGATCAATGATCACAGGGTATATGCTATTTCCTCGCAATTACCAATCTAACATCAGCCTTTTTTGTGTACGGTTATATTTCCACATATGGCCATGATTATATAGAAACGGGCTACGAGCTTGTGGCCGATCTTTTACTAAATACGTCGGAGAGCTATTTAGATAATTATCATTGATTAGATATTATTTCTATTAAAAAATCATCAAGCTTTCCCTCCGACATCAAAAAATCATCAAGCTTTCCCTCCGACATCAAAAAATCATCAAGCTTTCCCTCCGACATCAAAAAATCATCAAGCTTTCCCTCCGACATCAAAAAATCATCAAGCTTCCCCTCCGACATCAATCATCAAGCTTTCCCTCCGACATCAATCATCAAGCTTTCCCTCCGACATAAAAAATTCATCAAGCTTTCCCTCCGGCATCAAAAAATCATCAAGCTTCCCCCCCGACATCAATCATCAAGCTTTCCCTCCGACATCAAAAAATCATCAAGCTTTCCCTCCGACATAAAAAAATCATCAAGCTTTCCCTCCGACATCAAGCTTTCCCTCCGACATCAAAAAATCATCAAGCTTTCCCTCCGACATCAAAAAATCATCAAGCTTTCCCTCCGACATAAAAAAAATCATCAAGCTTTCCCTCCGACATCAAAAAATCATCAAGCTTTCCCTCCGACATCAATCATCAAGCTTTCCCTCCGACATCAAAAAATCATCAAGCTTTCCCTCCGACATCAAGCTTTCCCTCCGACATCAAGCTTTCCCTCCGACATAAAAAAATCATCAAGCTTTCCCTCCGACATAAAAAAAATCATCAAGCTTTCCCTCCGACATCAAAAAATCATCAAGCTTTCCCTCCAACATCAATCATCAAGCTTTCCCTCCGACATCAATCATCAAGCTTCCCCTCCGACATCAATCATCAATCTTCCCCTCCGACATCAAAAAATCATCAAGCTTTCCCTCCGACATCAAAAAATCATCAAGCTTTCCCTCCGACATCAAAAAATCATCAAGCTTCCCCTCCGACATCAATCATCAAGCTTTCCCTCCGACATCAATCATCAAGCTTTCCCTCCGACATAAAAAAAATCATCAAGCTTTCCCTCCGACATCAAAAAATCATCAAGCTTCCCCTCCGACATCAATCATCAAGCTTTCCCTCCGACATCAAAAAATCATCAAGCTTTCCCTCCGACATCAAAAAATCATCAAGCTTCCCCTCCGACATCAATCATCAAGCTTTCCCTCCGACATCAAAAAATCATCAAGCTTTCCCTCCGACATCAATCATCAAGCTTTCCCTCCGACATCAAAAAATCATCAAGCTTTCCCTCCGACATCAAAAAATCATCAAGCTTCCCCTCCGACATCAATCATCAAGCTTTCCCTCCGACATCAAGCTTTCCCTCCGACATAAACAAATCATCAAGCTTCCCCTCCGACATCAAAAAATCATCAAGCTTTCCCTCCGACATCAATCATCAAGCTTTCCCTCCGACATCAAAAAATCATCAAGCTTTCCCTCCGACATAAAAAAATCATCAAGCTTCCCCTCCGACATCAATCATCAAGCTTTCCCTCCGACATCAATCATCAAGCTTTCCCTCCGACATCAAAAAATCATCAAGCTTTCCCTCCGACATCAAAAAATCATCAAGCTTCCCCTCCGACATCAAAAAATCATCAAGCTTCCCCTCCGACATCAATCATCAAGCTTTCCCTCCGACATCAAGCTTTCCCTCCGACATCAAAAAATCATCAAGCTTTCCCTCCGACATCAAAAAATCATCAAGCTTTCCCTCCGACATCAAAAAATCATCAAGCTTTCCCTCCGACATCAAAAAATCATCAAGCTTCCCCTCCGACATCAATCATCAAGCTTTCCCTCCGACATCAAGCTTTCCCTCCGACATCAAAAAATCATCAAGCTTCCCCTCCGACATCAAAAAATCATCAAGCTTTCCCTCCGACATCAATCATCAAGCTTTCCCTCCGACATCAAAAAATCATCAAGCTTTCCTTCCGACATCAAAAAATCATCAAGCTTCCCCTCCGACATCAATCATCAAGCTTTCCCTCCGACATCAAAAAATCATCAAGCTTCCCCTCCGACATCAAAAAATCATCAAGCTTTCCCTCCGACATCAAAAAATCATCAAGCTTTCCCTCCGACATCAAAAAATCATCAAGCTTTCCCTCCAACATCAAGCTTTCCCTCCGACATCAAGCTTTCCCCTCCGATATCAAAAAATCATCACGCTTTCTCTCCGACATCAAAAAATCATCAAGCTTTCCCTCCGACATCAAAAAATCATCAAGCTTTCCCTCCGACATCAATCATCAAGCTTTCCCTCCGACATCAAAAAATCATCAAGCTTTCCCTCCGACATCAATCATCAAGCTTTCCCTCCGACATCAAAATATCATCAAGCTTTCCCTACGACATCAAATAATCATCAAGCTTTCCTCCGACATCAAAAAATCATCAAGCTTTCCCTCCAACATCAAGCTTTCCCTCCGACATCAAGCTTTCCCCTCCGATATCAAAAAATCATCAAGCTTTCTCTCCGACATCAAAAAATCATCAAGCTTTCCCTCCGACATCAAAAAATCATCAAGCTTTCCCTCCGACATCAATCATCAAGCTTTCACTCCGACATCAAAAAATCATCAAGCTTCCCCTCCGACATAAAAAAATCATCAAGCTTTCCCTCCGACATCAAAATATCATCAAGCTTTCCCTCCGACATCAAATAATCATCAAGCTTTCCTCCGACATCAAAAAATCATCAAGCTTTCCCTCCAACATCAAGCTTTCCCTCCGACATCAAGCTTTCCCCTCCGATATCAAAAAATCATCAAGCTTTCTCTCCGACATCAAAAAATCATCAAGCTTTCTCTCCGACATCAAAAAATCATCAAGCTTTCCCTCCGACATCAAAAAATCATCAAGCTTTCCCTCCGCCATCAATCATCAAGCTTTCCCTCCGACATCAAAAAATCATCAAGCTTTCCCTCCGACATCATAAAATCATCAAGCTTTCCCTCCGACGTCAATCATCAAGCTTTCCCTCCGACATCAAAAAATCATCAAGCTTTCCCTCCGACATCAATCATCAAGCTTTCCCTCCGACATCAATCATCAAGCTTTCCCTCCGACATCAAAAAATCATCAAGCTTTCCCTCCGACATCAAAAAATCATCAAGCTTCCCCTCCGACATCAATCATCAAGCTTTCCCTCCGACATCAATCATCAAGCTTTCCCTCCGACATAAAAAAATCATCAAGCTTTCCCTCCGACATCAAAAAATCATCAAGCTTCCCCTCCGACATCAAAAAATCATCAAGCTTCCCCTCCGACATCAATCATCAAGCTTTCCCTCCGACATCAAGCTTTCCCTCCGACATCAAAAAATCATCAAGCTTTCCCTCCGACATCAAAAAATCATCAAGCTTTCCCTCCGACATCAAAAAATCATCAAGCTTTCCCTCCGACATCAAAAAATCATCAAGCTTCCCCTCCGACAACAATCATCAAGCTTTCCCTCCGACATCAAGCTTTCCCTCCGACATCAAAAAATCATCAAGCTTCCCCTCCGACATCAAAAAATCACCAAGCTTTCCCTCCGACATCAAGCTTTCCCTCCGACATCAAAAAGTCATCAAGCTTCCCCTCCGACATCAAAAAATCATCAAGCTTTCCCTCCGACATCAAGCTTTCCCTCCGACATCAAAAAATCATCAAGCTTCCCCTCCGACATCAAAAAATCATCAAGCTTTCCCTCCGACATCAATCATCAAGCTTTCCCTCCGACATCAAAAAATCATCAAGCTTTCCCTCCGACATCAAAAAATCATCAAGCTTCCCCTCCGACATCAATCATCAAGCTTTCCCTCCGACATCAAAAAATCATCAAGCTTCCCCTCCGACATCAAAAAATCATCAAGCTTTCCCTCCGACATCAAAATATCATCAAGCTTTCCCTCCGACATCAAAAAATCATCAAGCTTTCACTCCAACATCAAGCTTTCCCTCCGACATCAAGCTTTCCCCTCCGATATCAAAAAATCATCAAGCTTTCTCTCCGACATCAAAAAATCATCAAGCTTTCCCTCCGACATCAAAAAATCATCAAGATTTCCCTCCGACATCAATCATCAAGCTTTCCCTCCGACATCAAAAAATCATCAAGCTTTCCCTCCGACATCAATCATCAAGCTTTCCCTCCGACATCAAAATATCATCAAGCTTTCCCTCCGACATCAAATAATCATCAAGCTTTCCTCCGACATCAAAAAATCATCAAGCTTTCCCTCCAACATCAAGCTTTCCCTCCGACATCAAGCTTTCCCCTCCGATATCAAAAAATCATCAAGCTTTCTCTCCGACATCAAAAAATCATCAAGCTTTCCCTCCGACATCAAAAAATCATCAAGCTTTCCCTCCGACATCAATCATCAAGCTTTCCCTCCGACATCAAAAAATCATCAAGCTTCCCCTCCGACATCAAAAAATCATCAAGCTTTCCCTCCGACATCAAAATATCATCAAGCTTTCCCTCCGACATCAAATAATCATCAAGCTTTCCTCCGACATCAAAAAATCATCAAGCTTTCCCTCCAACATCAAGCTTTCCCTCCGACATCAAGCTTTCCCTCCGACATCAAACAATCATCAAGCTTCCCCTCCGATATCAAAAAATCATCAAGCTTTCTCTCCAACATCAAGCTTTCCCTCCGACATCAAAAAATCATCAAGCTTCCCCTCCGATATCAAAAAATCATCAAGCTTTCCCTCCAACATCAAGCTTTCCCTCCGACATCAAAAAATCATCAAGCTTCCCCTCCGATATCAAAAAATCATCAAGCTTTCTCTCCGACATCAAAAAATCATCAAGCTTTCTCTCCGACATCAAAAAATCATCAAGCTTTCTCTCCGACATCAAAAAATCATCAAGCTTCCCCTCCGACATCAAAAAATCATCAAGCTTTCTCTCCGACATCAAAAAATCATCAAGCTTTCTCTCCGACATCAAAAAATCATCAAGCTTCCCCTCCGACATCAAAAAATCATCAAGCTTTCCCTCCGACATCAAAAAATCATCAAGCTTTCCCTCCGACGTCAATCATCAAGCTTTCCCTCCGACATCAAAAAATCATCAAGCTTTCCCTCCGACATCAATCATCAAGCTTTCCCTCCGACATCAAAAAATCATCAAGCTTTCCCTCCGACATCATAAAATCATCAAGCTTTCCCTCCGACATCATAAAATCATCAAGCTTTCCCTCCGACGTCAATCATCAAGCTTTCCCTCCGACATCAAAATATCATCAAGCTTTCCCTCCGACATCAAATAATCATCAAGCTTTCCCTCCGACATCAATCATCAAGATTTCCCTCCGACATCAAAAAATCATCAAGCTTTCCCTCCGACATCATAAAATCATCAAGCTTTCCCTCCGACGTCAATCATCAAGCTTTCCCTCCGACATCAAAAAATCATCAAGCTTTCCCTCCGACATCAAAAAATCATCAAGCTTTCCCTCCGACATCAAAAAATCATCAAGCTTTCCCTCCGACATCAAAAAATCATCAAGCTTTCCCTCCGACATAAAAAAATCATCAAGCTTTCCCTCCGACATCAAAAAATCATCAAGCTTTCCCTCCGACATAAAAAAATCATCAAGCTTCCCCTCCGACATCAAAAAATCATCAAGCTTTCCCTCCGACATCAAAAAATCATCAAGCTTTCCCTCCGACATCAAAAAATCATCAAGCTTCCCCTCCGACATCAATCATCAAGCTTTCCCTCCGACATCAATCATCAAGCTTTCCCTCCGACATCAAAAAATCATCAAGCTTCCCCTCCGACATCAAAAAATCATTAAGCTTTCCCTCCGACATCAAAAAATCATCAAGCTTCCCCTCCGACATCAAAAAATCATCAAGCTTTCCCTCCGACATCAAAAAATCATCAAGCTTTCCCTCCGACATCAAAAAATCATCAAGCTTTCCCTCCGACATCAAATAATCATCAAGCTTTCCCTCCGACATCAAGCTTTCCCTCCGACATCAAGCTTTCCCTCCGACATCAAAAAATCATCAAGCTTTCCCTCCGACATAAAAAAATCATCAAGCTTTCCCTCCGACATCAAAAAATCATCAAGCTTTCCCTCCGACATCAAATAATCATCAAGCTTTCCTCCGACATCAAAAAATCATCAAGCTTTCCCTCCGACATCAAGCTTTCCCTCCGACATCAAGCTTTCCCATCCGATATCAAAAAATCATCAAGCTTTCTCTCCGACATCAAAAAATCATCAAGCTTTCCCTCCGACATCAAAAAATCATCAAGCTTTCCCTCCGACATCAAAAAATCATCAAGCTTTCCCTCCGACATAAAAAAATCATCAAGCTTTCCCTCCGACATCAAAAAATCATCAAGCTTTCCCTCCGACATCAAATAATCATCAAGCTTTCCTCCGACATCAAAAAATCATCAAGCTTTCCCTCCGACATCAAGCTTTCCCTCCGACATCAAGCTTTCCCATCCGATATCAAAAAATCATCAAGCTTTCTCTCCGACATCAAAAAATCATCAAGCTTTCCCTCCGACATAAAAAAATCATCAAGCTTTCCCTCCGACATCAAAAAATCATCAAGCTTTCCCTCCGACATCAAGCTTTCCCTCCGACATCAAGCTTTCCCCTCCGACATCAAAAAATCATCAAGCTTTCTCTCCGACATCAAAAAATCATCAAGCTTTCCCTCTGACATCAAAAAATCATCAAGCTTTCCCTCCGACATAAAAAATCATCAAGCTTTCTCTCCGACATCAAAAAATCATCAAGCTTTCCCTCCGACATCAAAAAACCATCAAGCTTTCTCTCCGACATCACAAAATCATCAAGCTTTCCCTCCGACATCAAGCTTTCCCTCCGACATCAAGCTTTCCCCTCCGACATCAAAAATTCATCAAGCTTTCTCTCCGACATAAAAAAATCATCAAGCTTTCCCTCCGACATCAAAACATCATCAAGCTTTCCCTCCGACATCAATCATCAAGCTTTCCCTCCGACATCAAGCTTTCCCTCCGACATCAAAAAATCATCAAGCTTTCCCTCCGACATCAATCATCAAGCTTTCCCTCCGACATCAATCATCAAGCTTTCCCTCCGACATCAATCATCAAGCTTTCCCTCCGACATCAAAAAATCATCAAGCTTTCCCTCCGACATCAAAAAATCATCAAGCTTTCCCTCCGACATCAATCATCAAGCTTTCCCTCCGACATCAAGCTTTCCCTCCGACATCAAAAAATCATCAAGCTTTCCCTCCGACATCAAAAAATCATCAAGCTTCCCCTCCGACATCAATCATCAAGCTTTCCCTCCGACATCAAGCTTTCCCTCCGACATCAAAAAATCATCAAGCTTCCCCTCCGACATCAAAAAATCATCAAGCTTTCCCTCCGACAGCAATCATCAAGCTTTCCCTCCGACATCAAAAAATCATCAAGCTTTCCCTCCGACATCAAAAAATCATCAAGCTTCCACTCCGACATCAAAAAATCATCAAGCTTTCCCTCCGACATCAAAAAATCATCAAGCTTCCCCTCCGACATCAAAAAATCATCAAGCTTTCCCTCCGACATCAAAAAATCATCAAGCTTTCCCTCCGACAGCAATCATCAAGCTTTCCCTCCGACATCAAAAAATCATCAAGCTTTCCCTCCGACATCAAAAAATCATCAAGCTTCCCCTCCGACATCAAAAAATCATCAAGCTTTCCCTCCGACATCAAAAAATCATCAAGCTTCCCCTCCGACATCAAAAAATCATCAAGCTTTCCCTCCGACATCAAAAAATCATCAAGCTTTCCCTCCGACATCAAAAAATCATCAAGCTTTCCCTCCAACATCAAGCTTTCCCTCCGACATCAAGCTTTCCCCTCCGATATCAAAAAATCATCAAGCTTTCTCTCCGACATCAAAAAATCATCAAGCTTTCCCTCCGACATCAAAAAATCATCAAGCTTTCCCTCCGACATCAATCATCAAGCTTTCCCTCCGACATCAAAAAATCATCAAGCTTTCCCTCCGACATCAATCATCAAGCTTTCCCTCCGACATCAAAATATCATCAAGCTTTCCCTCCGACATCAAATAATCATCAAGCTTTCCTCCGACATCAAAAAATCATCAAGCTTTCCCTCCAACATCAAGCTTTCCATCCGACATCAAGCTTTCCCCTCCGATATCAAAAAATCATCAAGCTTTCTCTCCGACATCAAAAAATCATCAAGCTTTCCCTCCGACATCAAAAAATCATCAAGCTTTCCCTCCGACATCAAAATATCATCAAGCTTTCCCTCCGACATCAAATAATCATCAAGGTTTCCTCCGAGATCAAAAAATCATCAAGCTTTCCCTCCAACATCAAGCTTTCCCCTCCGATATCAAAAAATCATCAAGCTTTCTCTCCGACATCAAAAAATCATCAAGCTTTCTCTCCGACATCAAAAAATCATCAAGCTTTCCCTACGACATCAAAAAATCATAAAGCTTTCCCTCCGACGTCAATCATCAAGCTTTCCCTCCGACATCAAAAAATCATCAAGCTTTCCCTCCGACATCAATCATCAAGCTTTCCCTCCGACATCAAAAAATCATCAAGCTTTCCCTCCGACATCAATCATGAAGCTTTCCCTCCGACATAAAAAAATCATCAAGCTTTCCCACCGACATCATAAAATCATCAAGCTTTCCCTCCGACGTCAATCATCAAGCTTTCCCTCCGACATCAAAAAATCATCAAGCTTTCCCTCCGACATCAATCATCAAGCTTTCCCTCCGACATCAAAAAATCATCAAGCTTTCCCTCCGACATCATAAAATCATCAAGCTTTCCCTCCGACATCAAAAAATCATCAAGCTTTCCCTCCGACATCAATCATCAAGCTTTCCCTCCGACATCAAAAAATCATCAAGCTTTCCCTACGACATCATAAAATCATCAAGCTTTCCCTCCGACGTCAATCATCAAGCTTTCCCTCCGACATCAAAAAATCATCAAGCTTTCCCTCCGACATCAAAAAATCATCAAGCTTTCCCTCCGACATCAAAAAATCATCAAGCTTTCCCTCCGACATCAAAAAATCATCAAGCTTTCCCTCCGACATCAAAAAATCATCAAGCTTTCCCTCCGACATCAAAAAATCATCAAGCTTTCCCTCCGACATCAAAAAATCATCAAGCTTCCCCTCCGACATCAAAAAATCATCAAGCTTCCCCTCCGACATCAATCATCAAGCTTTCCCTCCGACATCAAAAAATCATCAAGCTTTCCCTCCGACATCAAATAATCATCAAGCTTTCCCTCCGACATCAAGCTTTCCCTCCGACATCAAGCTTTCCCTCCGACATCAAAAAATCATCAAGCTTTCCCTCCGACATCAAAAAATCATCAAGCTTTCCCTCCGACATCAAGCTTTCCCTCCGACATCAAGCTTTCCCCTCCGACATCAAAAATTCATCAAGCTTTCCCTCCGACATCAAAACATCATCAAGCTTTCCCTCCGACATCAATCATCAAGCTTTCCCTCCGACATCAAGCTTTCCCTCCGACATCAAAAAATCATCAAGCTTTCCCTCCGACATCAATCATCAAGCTTTCCCTCCGACATCAATCATCAAGCTTTCCCTCCGACATCAATCATCAAGCTTTCCCTCCGACATCAAAAAATCATCAAGCTTTCCCTCCGACATCAAAAAATCATCAAGCTTTCCCTCCGACATCAATCATCAAGCTTTCCCTCCGACATCAAGCTTTCCCTCCGACATCAAAAAATCATCATGCTTTCCCTCCGACATCAAAAAATCATCAATCTTCCCCTCCGACATCAATCATCAAGCTTTCCCTCCGACATCAAGCTTTCCCTCCGACATCAAAAAATCATCAAGCTTCCCCTCCGACATCAAAAAATCATCAAGCTTTCCCTCCGACATCAATCATCAAGCTTTCCCTCCGACATCAAAAAATCATCAAGCTTTCCCTCCGACATCAAAAAATCATCAAGCTTCCCCTCCGACATCAATCATCAAGCTTTCCCTCCGACATCAAAAAATCATCAAGCTTCCCCTCCGACATCAAAAAATCATCAAGCTTTCCCTCCGACATCAAAAAATCATCAAGCTTTCCCTCCGACATCAAAAAATCATCAAGCTTTCCCTCCAACATCAAGCTTTCCCTCCGACCTCAAGCTTTCCCCTCCGATATCAAAAAATCATCAAGCTTTCTCTCCGACATCAAAAAATCATCAAGCTTTCCCTCCGACATCAAAAAATCATCAAGCTTTCCCTCCGACATCAATCATCAAGCTTTCCCTCCGACATCAAAAAATCATCAAGCTTTCCCTCCGACAGCAATCATCAAGCTTTCCCTCCGACATCAAAAAATCATCAAGCTTTCCCTCCGACATCAAAAAATCATCAAGCTTCCCCTCCGACATCAATCATCAAGCTTTCCCTCCGACATCAAAAAATCATCAAGCTTCCCCTCCGACATCAAAAAATCATCAAGCTTTCCCTCCGACATCAAAAAATCATCAAGCTTTCCCTCCGACATCAAAAAATCATCAAGCTTTCCCTCCAACATCAAGCTTTCCCTCCGACATCAAGCTTTCCCCTCCGATATCAAAAAATCATCAAGCTTTCTCTCCGACATCAAAAAATCATCAAGCTTTCCCTCCGACATCAAAAAATCATCAAGCTTCCCCTCCGACATCAAAAAATCAACAAGCTTTCCCTCCGACATCAATCATCAAGCTTTCCCTCCGACATCAAAAAATCATCAAGCTTTCCCTCCGACATCAAAAAATCATCAAGCTTCCCCTCCGACATCAATCATCAAGCTTTCCCTCCGACATCAAAAAATCATCAAGCTTCCCCTCCGACATCAAAAAATCATCAAGCTTTCCCTCCGACATCAAAAAATCATCAAGCTTTCCCTCCGACATCAAAAAATCATCAAGCTTTCCCTCCAACATCAAGCTTTCCCTCCGACATCAAGCTTTCCCCTCCGATATCAAAAAATCATCAAGCTTTCTCTCCGACATCAAAAAATCATCAAGCTTTCCCTCCGACATCAATCATCAAGCTTTCCCTCCGACATCAAGCTTTCCCTCCGACATCAAAAAATCATCAAGCTTTCCCTCCGACATCAAAAAATCATCAAGCTTCCCCTCCGACATCAATCATCAAGCTTTCCCTCCGACATCAAGCTTTCCCTCCGACATCAAAAAATCATCAAGCTTCCCCTCCGACATCAAAAAATCATCAAGCTTTCCCTCCGACATCAATCATCAAGCTTTCCCTCCGACATCAAAAAATCATCAAGCTTTCCCTCCGACATCAAAAAATCATCAAGCTTCCCCTCCGACATCAATCATCAAGCTTTCCCTCCGACATCAAAAAATCATCAAGCTTCCCCTCCGACATCAAAAAATCATCAAGCTTTCCCTCCGACATCAAAAAATCATCAAGCTTTCCCTCCGACATCAAAAAATCATCAAGCTTTCCCTCCAACATCAAGCTTTCCCTCCGACATCAAGCTTTCCCTCCGACATCAAAAAATCATCAAGCTTTCTCTCCGACATCAAAAAATCATCAAGCTTTCCCTCCGACATCAAAAAATCATCAAGCTTTCCCTCCGACATCAATCATCAAGCTTTCCCTCCGACATCAAAAAATCATCAAGCTTTCCCTCCGACAGCAATCATCAAGCTTTCCCTCCGACATCAAAAAATCATCAAGCTTTCCCTCCGACATCAAAAAATCATCAAGCTTCCCCTCCGACATCAAAAAATCATCAAGCTTTCCCTCCGACATCAAAAAATCATCAAGCTTTCCCTCCGACATCAAAAAATCATCAAGCTTTCCCTCCAACATCAAGCTTTCCCTCCGACATCAAGCTTTCCCCTCCGATATCAAAAAATCATCAAGCTTTCTCTCCGACATCAAAAAATCATCAAGCTTTCCCTTCGACATCAAAAAATCATCAAGCTTCCCCTCCGACATAAAAAAATCAACAAGCTTTCCCTCCGACATCAATCATCAAGCTTTCCCTCCGACATCAAAAAATCATCAAGCTTTACCTCCGACATAAAAAAATCATCAAGCTTCCCCTCCGACATCAATCATCAAGCTTTCCCTCCGACATCAAAAAATCATCAAGCTTCCCCTCCGACATCAAAAAATCATCAAGCTTTCCCTCCGACATCAAAAAATCATCAAGCTTTCCCTCCGACATCAAAAAATCATCAAGCTTTCCCTCCAACATCAAGCTTTCCCTCCGACATCAAGCTTTCCCCTCCGATATCAAAAAATCATCAAGCTTTCTCTCCGACATCAAAAAATCATCAAGCTTTCCCTCCGACATCAAAAAATCATCAAGCTTTCCCTCCGACATCAATCATCAAGCTTTCCCTCCGACATCAAAAAATCATCAAGCTTTCCCTCCGACAGCAATCATCAAGCTTTCCCTCCGACATCAATCATCAAGCTTTCCCTCCGACATAAAAAAATCATCAAGCTTTCCCTCCGACAGCAATCATCAAGCTTTCCCTCCGACATCAATCATCAAGCTTTCCCTCCGACATCAAAATATCATCAAGCTTTCCCTCCGACATCAAATAATCATCAAGCTTTCCTCCGACATCAAAAAATCATCAAGCTTTCCCTCCAACATCAAGCTTTCCATCCGACATCAAGCTTTCCCCTCCGATATCAAAAAATCATCAAGCTTTCTCTCCGACATCAAAAAATCATCAAGCTTTCCCTCCGACATCAAAAAATCATCAAGCTTTCCCTCCGACATCAAAAAATCATCAAGCTTCCCCTCCGACATCAAAAAATCATCAAGCTTTCCCTCCGACATCAAAATATCATCAAGCTTTCCCTCCGACATCAAATAATCATCAAGGTTTCCTCCGACATCAAAAAATCATCAAGCTTTCCCTCCAACATCAAGCTTTCCCCTCCGATATCAAAAAATCATCAAGCTTTCTCTCCGACATCAAAAAATCATCAAGCTTTCTCTCCGACATCAAAAAATCATCAAGCTTTCCCTCCGACATCAAAAAATCATCAAGCTTTCCCTCCGACATCAATCATCAAGCTTTCCCTCCGACATCAAAAAATCATCAAGCTTTCCCTCCGACATCATAAAATCATCAAGCTTTCCCTCCGACGTCAATCATCAAGCTTTCCCTCCGACATCAAAAAATCATCAAGCTTTCCCTCCGACATCAATCATCAAGCTTTCCCTCCGACATCAAAAAATCATCAAGCTTTCCCTCCGACATCATAAAATCATCAAGCTTTCCCTCCGACATCAAAAAATCATCAAGCTTTCCCTCCGACATCAATCATCAAGCTTTCCCTCCGACATCAAAAAATCATCAAGCTTTCCCTCCGACATCATAAAATCATCAAGCTTTGCCTCCGACGTCAATCATCAAGCTTTCCCTCCGACATCAAAAAATCATCAAGCTTTCCCTCCGACATCAAAAAATCATCAAGCTTTCCCTCCGACATCAAAAAATCATCAAGCTTTCCCTCCGACATCAAAAAATCATCAAGCTTTCCCTCCGACATCAAAAAATCATCAAGCTTTCCCTCCGACATCAAAAAATCATCAAGCTTCCCCTCCGACATCAATCATCAAGCTTTCCCTCCGACATCAATCATCAAGCTTTCCCTCCGACATAAAAAAATCATCAAGCTTCCCCTCCGACATCAAAAAATCATCAAGCTTTCCCTCCGACATCAAAAAATCATCAAGCTTCCCCTCCGACATCAAAAAATCATCAAGCTTTCCCTCCGACATCAAAAAATCATCAAGCTTTCCCTCCGACATCAAAAAATCATCAAGCTTTCCCTCCGACATCAAATAATCATCAAGCTTTCCCTCCGACATCAAGCTTTCCCTCCGACATCAAGCTTTCCCTCCGACATCAAAAAATCATCAAGCTTTCCCTCCGACATCAAAAAATCATCAAGCTTTCCCTCCGACATCAAAAAATCATCAAGCTTTCCCTCCGACATCAAATAATCATCAAGCTTTCCTCCGACATCAAAAAATCATCAAGCTTTCCCTCCGACATCAAGCTTTCCCTCCGACATCAAGCTTTCCCATCCGATATCAAAAAATCATCAAGCTTTCTCTCCGACATCAAAAAATCATCAAGCTTTCCCTCCGACATCAAAAAATCATCAAGCTTTCCCTCCGACATCAATCATCAAGCTTTCCCTCCGACATCAAAAAATCATCAAGCTTTCCCTCCGACATCAAAAAATCATCAAGCTTTCCCTCCGACATCAATCATCAAGCTTTCCCTCCGACATCAAGCTTTCCCCTCCGACATCAAAAAATCATCAAGCTTTCTCTCCGACATCAAAAAATCATCAAGCTTTCCCTCCGACATCAAAAAATCATCAAGCTTTCCCTCCGACATCAATCATCAAGCTTTCCCTCCGACATCAAGCTTTCCCCTCCGACATCAAAAAATCATCAAGCTTTCTCTCCGACATCAAAAAATCATCAAGCTTTCCCTCCGACATCAAAAAATCATCAAGCTTTCCCTCCGACATCAAAAATCATCAAGCTTTCTCTCCGACATCAAAAAATCATCAAGCTTTCCCTCCGACATCAAGCTTTCCCTCCGACATCAAAAAATCATCAAGCTTTCCCTCCGACATCAAAAAATCATCAAGCTTTCCCTCCGACATAAAAAAATCATCAAGCTTTCCCTCCGACATCAAAAAATCATCAAGCTTTCCCTCCGACATCAAAACATCATCAAGCTTTCCCTCCGACATCAATTCGGAACGACTATTTCCATTGCCTTGAAAATGGAAATTTAGGAGTATTTAAAGAAACCGGAATATGCCAATATTGTTTTTTAAAATTATAAAGACGCTCTTCAGAAATACTCATCGAATGAAAATGAACACTTGATGCCAACCCCAGAGACTCCATCAACCAATTTAATTACCACCTTGTCTAGGGGACACTAACAAAAATGATAAGTGGAGAAACAATAGCTTATTCTAAACTAACGAAACCCTGAAGCCAAAAAGAGTGGAAAAAATATACTGAAGTAAACTGGAAGAGATAGATAATTTACAAAGTGCACTTTAATCAACCTGAAGCCAAAGGGTAAGGGGAATAATTCTCAGAAATTATGCCAAATTTAGAGTAGAGGATCAAAAGAGCACAAAACATTTTTTGCAACATAAAAAACGATATTATACAGAAAAAACAGCATGTTCTCATGAAAGAAAATAAGCACAATACGGGTTTATTTTATAATAAGCACAATACGGGTTTATTTTATAATAAGCACAATACGGGTTTATTTTATAATTGCGCGAAATAAGCTCATATTGTATTATTTAAAAACTCAAATACGCTCTATATGGGCCTAAACGCTGGTTATAAGAACCGCCCAATGTGGGCCTAAACGCTGGTTATAAGAACCGCCCAATGTGGGCCTAAACGCTGGTTATAAGAACCGCCCAATGTGGGCCTAAACGCTGGTTATAAGAACCGCCCAATGTGGGACTATTTCAGTGTAAAATATGCCGGTAGTATGCTGGAAAATAGCTCGAATAAACCAACTCACGATTTACCAAAACCTATTCCAAAGATTATACGATCTGATGGCTTAGAAACAGAGAGAGGATTTTATCGATTTCTGCAAAAGATTTGTATAAATCTATAGAGCCGAAAATAAGGAATAAATAACATTACCGCATGAATTGTGGGACCAATTTACCCGTTATGAATAACCAAGATCAAAATGAGTCTTATTCTTTAGAGGGACCGTTAAAAAATTTAATTTGGTGAGAAATGTGAAAAATGAACGTTCACCGGGAAGTGATGACTTCACTGAACAGTTTCTATACATACATTATTTTGGAAAAACATAGAGGACAATTTGTGACTAATTATCTCAAGTATGGTTTCAGCCAACTTGAACTCTCTATAAACACAGGGATGTGGTATAACAACAATTGGAGGCCTATCTCTCTTCTTATGTAGACATCAAAATTGCATCTGCAGTGATAGGTAACAGACAAAACAAGTACATTCATCAACTTGGTTTATGTGTGAACGGCAAGTTAGATAATCTACTTGGCTGACATTAGATTTGATAGATAGATGCGAAAGAATCGATATTTCAGGGATATTAACAATAATTATGGATTTTGAAAAGGCATTTGATCCTTTAGAATGGGCTTACATAGAGAAGTGCTTAGATTTTTTTCAAATTTGGAACTTCAATTAAAAGATGGGTGAAAAACATTCTGCACAAATATCTATAGCTTTCTCATCAATAATGGCAATCTGTCAAATAAAAACAAATTCGGAGGAGTAAGGCAAGGCAACCCATTGTGGCTTATCTTTTTATTCTCGCCGTAGAAATCCAAAGCGCAAATCTCAATTGAACCCAGAATATCAGAATACTTACTCTCAACATAATTATGTATGGATTACCTCAAACACTTCTTCATGGATGGTAAAAAAAATCATCAAGCTTTCCCTCCGACATCAAAAAATCATCAAGCTTTCCCTCCGACATCAAAAAATCATCAAGCTTTCCCTCCAACATCAAGCTTTCCCTCCGACATCAAGCTTTCCCCTCCGATATCAAAAAATCATCAAGCTTTCTCTCCGACATCAAAAAATCATCAAGCTTTCCCTCCGACATCAAAAAATCATCAAGCTTCCCCTCCGACATCAAAAAATCAACAAGCTTTCCCTCCGACATCAATCATCAAGCTTTCCCTCCGACATCAAAAAATCATCAAGCTTTCCCTCCGACATCAAAAAATCATCAAGCTTCCCCTCCGACATCAATCATCAAGCTTTCCCTCCGACATCAAAAAATCATCAAGCTTCCCCTCCGACATCAAAAAATCATCAAGCTTTCCCTCCGACATCAAAAAATCATCAAGCTTTCCCTCCGACATCAAAAAATCATCAAGCTTTCCCTCCAACATCAAGCTTTCCCTCCGACATCAAGCTTTCCCCTCCGATATCAAAAAATCATCAAGCTTTCTCTCCGACATCAAAAAATCATCAAGCTTTCCCTCCGACATCAATCATCAAGCTTTCCCTCCGACATCAAGCTTTCCCTCCGACATCAAAAAATCATCAAGCTTTCCCTCCGACATCAAAAAATCATCAAGCTTCCCCTCCGACATCAATCATCAAGCTTTCCCTCCGACATCAAGCTTTCCCTCCGACATCAAAAAATCATCAAGCTTCCCCTCCGACATCAAAAAATCATCAAGCTTTCCCTCCGACATCAATCATCAAGCTTTCCCTCCGACATCAAAAAATCATCAAGCTTTCCCTCCGACATCAAAAAATCATCAAGCTTCCCCTCCGACATCAATCATCAAGCTTTCCCTCCGACATCAAAAAATCATCAAGCTTCCCCTCCGACATCAAAAAATCATCAAGCTTTCCCTCCGACATCAAAAAATCATCAAGCTTTCCCTCCGACATCAAAAAATCATCAAGCTTTCCCTCCAACATCAAGCTTTCCCTCCGACATCAAGCTTTCCCTCCGACATCAAAAAATCATCAAGCTTTCTCTCCGACATCAAAAAATCATCAAGCTTTCCCTCCGACATCAAAAAATCATCAAGCTTTCCCTCCGACATCAATCATCAAGCTTTCCCTCCGACATCAAAAAATCATCAAGCTTTCCCTCCGACAGCAATCATCAAGCTTTCCCTCCGACATCAAAAAATCATCAAGCTTTCCCTCCGACATCAAAAAATCATCAAGCTTCCCCTCCGACATCAAAAAATCATCAAGCTTTCCCTCCGACATCAAAAAATCATCAAGCTTTCCCTCCGACATCAAAAAATCATCAAGCTTTCCCTCCAACATCAAGCTTTCCCTCCGACATCAAGCTTTCCCCTCCGATATCAAAAAATCATCAAGCTTTCTCTCCGACATCAAAAAATCATCAAGCTTTCCCTTCGACATCAAAAAATCATCAAGCTTCCCCTCCGACATAAAAAAATCAACAAGCTTTCCCTCCGACATCAATCATCAAGCTTTCCCTCCGACATCAAAAAATCATCAAGC
Source organism: Siphonodentalium dalli (assembly GCA_032622095.1). Taxonomy (NCBI): domain Eukaryota; kingdom Metazoa; phylum Mollusca; class Scaphopoda; order Gadilida; family Siphonodentaliidae; genus Siphonodentalium; species Siphonodentalium dalli. The sequence continues at coordinate 262,206,699 of CP136063.1, forward strand.
TTTACCTCCGACATAAAAAAATCATCAAGCTTCCCCTCCGACATCAATCATCAAGCTTTCCCTCCGACATCAAAAAATCATCAAGCTTCCCCTCCGACATCAAAAAATCATCAAGCTTTCCCTCCGACATCAAAAAATCATCAAGCTTTCCCTCCGACATCAAAAAATCATCAAGCTTTCCCTCCAACATCAAGCTTTCCCTCCGACATCAAGCTTTCCCCTCCGATATCAAAAAATCATCAAGCTTTCTCTCCGACATCAAAAAATCATCAAGCTTTCCCTCCGACATCAAAAAATCATCAAGCTTTCCCTCCGACATCAATCATCAAGCTTTCCCTCCGACATCAAAAAATCATCAAGCTTTCCCTCCGACAGCAATCATCAAGCTTTCCCTCCGACATCAATCATCAAGCTTTCCCTCCGACATAAAAAAATCATCAAGCTTTCCCTCCGACAGCAATCATCAAGCTTTCCCTCCGACATCAATCATCAAGCTTTCCCTCCGACATCAAAATATCATCAAGCTTTCCCTCCGACATCAAATAATCATCAAGCTTTCCTCCGACATCAAAAAATCATCAAGCTTTCCCTCCAACATCAAGCTTTCCATCCGACATCAAGCTTTCCCCTCCGATATCAAAAAATCATCAAGCTTTCTCTCCGACATCAAAAAATCATCAAGCTTTCCCTCCGACATCAAAAAATCATCAAGCTTTCCCTCCGACATCAAAAAATCATCAAGCTTCCCCTCCGACATCAAAAAATCATCAAGCTTTCCCTCCGACATCAAAATATCATCAAGCTTTCCCTCCGACATCAAATAATCATCAAGGTTTCCTCCGACATCAAAAAATCATCAAGCTTTCCCTCCAACATCAAGCTTTCCCCTCCGATATCAAAAAATCATCAAGCTTTCTCTCCGACATCAAAAAATCATCAAGCTTTCTCTCCGACATCAAAAAATCATCAAGCTTTCCCTCCGACATCAAAAAATCATCAAGCTTTCCCTCCGACATCAATCATCAAGCTTTCCCTCCGACATCAAAAAATCATCAAGCTTTCCCTCCGACATCATAAAATCATCAAGCTTTCCCTCCGACGTCAATCATCAAGCTTTCCCTCCGACATCAAAAAATCATCAAGCTTTCCCTCCGACATCAATCATCAAGCTTTCCCTCCGACATCAAAAAATCATCAAGCTTTCCCTCCGACATCATAAAATCATCAAGCTTTCCCTCCGACATCAAAAAATCATCAAGCTTTCCCTCCGACATCAATCATCAAGCTTTCCCTCCGACATCAAAAAATCATCAAGCTTTCCCTCCGACATCATAAAATCATCAAGCTTTGCCTCCGACGTCAATCATCAAGCTTTCCCTCCGACATCAAAAAATCATCAAGCTTTCCCTCCGACATCAAAAAATCATCAAGCTTTCCCTCCGACATCAAAAAATCATCAAGCTTTCCCTCCGACATCAAAAAATCATCAAGCTTTCCCTCCGACATCAAAAAATCATCAAGCTTTCCCTCCGACATCAAAAAATCATCAAGCTTCCCCTCCGACATCAATCATCAAGCTTTCCCTCCGACATCAATCATCAAGCTTTCCCTCCGACATAAAAAAATCATCAAGCTTCCCCTCCGACATCAAAAAATCATCAAGCTTTCCCTCCGACATCAAAAAATCATCAAGCTTCCCCTCCGACATCAAAAAATCATCAAGCTTTCCCTCCGACATCAAAAAATCATCAAGCTTTCCCTCCGACATCAAAAAATCATCAAGCTTTCCCTCCGACATCAAATAATCATCAAGCTTTCCCTCCGACATCAAGCTTTCCCTCCGACATCAAGCTTTCCCTCCGACATCAAAAAATCATCAAGCTTTCCCTCCGACATCAAAAAATCATCAAGCTTTCCCTCCGACATCAAAAAATCATCAAGCTTTCCCTCCGACATCAAATAATCATCAAGCTTTCCTCCGACATCAAAAAATCATCAAGCTTTCCCTCCGACATCAAGCTTTCCCTCCGACATCAAGCTTTCCCATCCGATATCAAAAAATCATCAAGCTTTCTCTCCGACATCAAAAAATCATCAAGCTTTCCCTCCGACATCAAAAAATCATCAAGCTTTCCCTCCGACATCAATCATCAAGCTTTCCCTCCGACATCAAAAAATCATCAAGCTTTCCCTCCGACATCAAAAAATCATCAAGCTTTCCCTCCGACATCAATCATCAAGCTTTCCCTCCGACATCAAGCTTTCCCCTCCGACATCAAAAAATCATCAAGCTTTCTCTCCGACATCAAAAAATCATCAAGCTTTCCCTCCGACATCAAAAAATCATCAAGCTTTCCCTCCGACATCAATCATCAAGCTTTCCCTCCGACATCAAGCTTTCCCCTCCGACATCAAAAAATCATCAAGCTTTCTCTCCGACATCAAAAAATCATCAAGCTTTCCCTCCGACATCAAAAAATCATCAAGCTTTCCCTCCGACATCAAAAATCATCAAGCTTTCTCTCCGACATCAAAAAATCATCAAGCTTTCCCTCCGACATCAAGCTTTCCCTCCGACATCAAAAAATCATCAAGCTTTCCCTCCGACATCAAAAAATCATCAAGCTTTCCCTCCGACATAAAAAAATCATCAAGCTTTCCCTCCGACATCAAAAAATCATCAAGCTTTCCCTCCGACATCAAAACATCATCAAGCTTTCCCTCCGACATCAATTCGGAACGACTATTTCCATTGCCTTGAAAATGGAAATTTAGGAGTATTTAAAGAAACCGGAATATGCCAATATTGTTTTTTAAAATTATAAAGACGCTCTTCAGAAATACTCATCGAATGAAAATGAACACTTGATGCCAACCCCAGAGACTCCATCAACCAATTTAATTACCACCTTGTCTAGGGGACACTAACAAAAATGATAAGTGGAGAAACAATAGCTTATTCTAAACTAACGAAACCCTGAAGCCAAAAAGAGTGGAAAAAATATACTGAAGTAAACTGGAAGAGATAGATAATTTACAAAGTGCACTTTAATCAACCTGAAGCCAAAGGGTAAGGGGAATAATTCTCAGAAATTATGCCAAATTTAGAGTAGAGGATCAAAAGAGCACAAAACATTTTTTGCAACATAAAAAACGATATTATACAGAAAAAACAGCATGTTCTCATGAAAGAAAATAAGCACAATACGGGTTTATTTTATAATAAGCACAATACGGGTTTATTTTATAATAAGCACAATACGGGTTTATTTTATAATTGCGCGAAATAAGCTCATATTGTATTATTTAAAAACTCAAATACGCTCTATATGGGCCTAAACGCTGGTTATAAGAACCGCCCAATGTGGGCCTAAACGCTGGTTATAAGAACCGCCCAATGTGGGCCTAAACGCTGGTTATAAGAACCGCCCAATGTGGGCCTAAACGCTGGTTATAAGAACCGCCCAATGTGGGACTATTTCAGTGTAAAATATGCCGGTAGTATGCTGGAAAATAGCTCGAATAAACCAACTCACGATTTACCAAAACCTATTCCAAAGATTATACGATCTGATGGCTTAGAAACAGAGAGAGGATTTTATCGATTTCTGCAAAAGATTTGTATAAATCTATAGAGCCGAAAATAAGGAATAAATAACATTACCGCATGAATTGTGGGACCAATTTACCCGTTATGAATAACCAAGATCAAAATGAGTCTTATTCTTTAGAGGGACCGTTAAAAAATTTAATTTGGTGAGAAATGTGAAAAATGAACGTTCACCGGGAAGTGATGACTTCACTGAACAGTTTCTATACATACATTATTTTGGAAAAACATAGAGGACAATTTGTGACTAATTATCTCAAGTATGGTTTCAGCCAACTTGAACTCTCTATAAACACAGGGATGTGGTATAACAACAATTGGAGGCCTATCTCTCTTCTTATGTAGACATCAAAATTGCATCTGCAGTGATAGGTAACAGACAAAACAAGTACATTCATCAACTTGGTTTATGTGTGAACGGCAAGTTAGATAATCTACTTGGCTGACATTAGATTTGATAGATAGATGCGAAAGAATCGATATTTCAGGGATATTAACAATAATTATGGATTTTGAAAAGGCATTTGATCCTTTAGAATGGGCTTACATAGAGAAGTGCTTAGATTTTTTTCAAATTTGGAACTTTAATTAAAAGATGGGTGAAAAACATTCTGCACAAATATCTATAGCTTTCTCATCAATAATGGCAATCTGTCAAATAAAAACAAATTCGGAGGAGTAAGGCAAGGCAACCCATTGTGGCTTATCTTTTTATTCTCGCCGTAGAAATCCAAAGCGCAAATCTCAATTGAACCCAGAATATCAGAATACTTACTCTCAACATAATTATGTATGGATTACCTCAAACACTTCTTCATGGATGGTAAAAAAAATCATCAAGCTTTCCCTCCGACATCAAAAAATCATCAAGCTTTCCCTCCGACATCAAAAAATCATCAAGCTTTCCCTCCAACATCAAGCTTTCCCTCCGACATCAAGCTTTCCCCTCCGATATCAAAAAATCATCAAGCTTTCTCTCCGACATCAAAAAATCATCAAGCTTTCCCTCCGACATCAATCATCAAGCTTTCCCTCCGACATAAAAAAATCATCAAGCTTTCCCTCCGACAGCAATCATCAAGCTTTCCCTCCGACATCAAAAAATCATCAAGCTTTCCCTCCGACATCAAAAAATCATCAAGCTTCCCCTCCGACATCAATCATCAAGCTTTCCCTCCGACATCAAAAAATCATCAAGCTTCCCCTCCGACATCAAAAAATCATCAAGCTTTCCCTCCGACATCAAAAAATCATCAAGCTTTCCCTCCGACATCAAAAAATCATCAAGCTTTCCCTCCAACATCAAGCTTTCCCTCCGACATCAAGCTTTCCCCTCCGATATCAGAAAATCATCAAGCTTTCTCTCCGACATCAAAAAATCATCAAGCTTTCCCTCCGACATCAAAAAATCATCAAGCTTCCCCTCCGACATAAAAAAATCAACAAGCTTTCCCTCCGACATCAATCATCAAGCTTTCCCTCCGACATCAAAAAATCATCAAGCTTTCCCTCCGACATCAAAAAATCATCAAGCTTCCCCTCCGACATCAATCATCAAGCTTTCCTCCGACATCAAAAAATCATCAAGCTTCCCCTCCGACATCAAAAAATCATCAAGCTTTCCCTCCGACATCAAAAAATCATCAAGCTTTCCCTCCGACATCAAAAAATCATCAAGCTTTCCCTCCAACATCAAGCTTTCCCTCCGACATCAAGCTTTCCCCTCCGATATCAAAAAATCATCAAGCTTTCTCTCCGACATCAAAAAATCATCAAGCTTTCCCTCCGACATCAAAAAATCATCAAGCTTTCCCTCCGACATCAATCATCAAGCTTTCCCTCCGACATCAAAAAATCATCAAGATTTCCCTCCGACAGCAATCATCAAGCTTTCCCTCCGACATCAATCATCAAGCTTTCCCTCCGACATCAAAAAATCATCAAGCTTTCCCTCCGACAGCAATCATCAAGCTTTCCCTCCGACATCAATCATCAAGCTTGATGACGTCCCGTTGACCACATAAATGACGTACGTCGTGCTGCTGATATGTATTTACCCAAGGTCGGCTTGATTCCTTCCTGCGTCAAAAATCATCAAGCTTTCCCTCCGACATCAAAAAATCATCAAGCTTTCCCTCCGACATCAAAAAATCATCAAGCTTTCCCTCCGACATCAAGCTTTCCCTCCGACATCAAAAAGTCATCAAGCTTTCCCTCCGACATCAAAAAATCATCAAGCTTTCCCTCCGACATCAAAAAATCATCAAGCTTTCCCTCCGACATCAAAATATCATCAAGCTTTCCCTCCGACATCAAATAATCATCAAGCTTTCCTCCGACATCAAAAAATCATCAAGCTTTCCCTCCAACATCAAGCTTTCCATCCGACATCAAGCTTTCCCCTCCGATATCAAAAAATCATCAAGCTTTCTCTCCGACATCAAAAAATCATCAAGCTTTCCCTCCGACATCAAAAAATCATCAAGCTTTCCCTCCGACATCAAAAAATCATCAAGCTTCCCCTCCGACATCAAAAAATCATCAAGCTTTCCCTCCGACATCAAAATATCATCAAGCTTTCCCTCCGACATCAAATAATCATCAAGGTTTCCTCCGACATCAAAAAATCATCAAGCTTTCCCTCCAACATCAAGCTTTCCCCTCCGATATCAAAAAATCATCAAGCTTTCTCTCCGACATCAAAAAATCATCAAGCTTTCTCTCCGACATCAAAAAATCATCAAGCTTTCCCTCCGACATCAAAAAATCATCAAGCTTTCCCTCCGACATCAATCATCAAGCTTTCCCTCCGACATCAAAAAATCATCAAGCTTTCCCTCCGACATCATAAAATCATCAAGCTTTCCCTCCGACGTCAATCATCAAGCTTTCCCTCCGACATCAAAAAATCATCAAGCTTTCCCTCCGACATCAATCATCAAGCTTTCTCTCCGACATCAAAAAATCATCAAGCTTTCCCTCCGACATCAAAAAATCATCAAGCTTTCCCTCCGACATCAATCATCAAGCTTTCCCTCCGACATCAAAAAATCATCAAGCTTTCCCTCCGACAGCAATCATCAAGCTTTCCCTCCGACATCAAAAAATCATCAAGCTTTCCCTCCGACATCAAAAAATCATCAAGCTTCCCCTCCGACATCAATCATCAAGCTTTCCCTCCGACATCAAAAAATCATCAAGCTTCCCCTCCGACATCAAAAAATCATCAAGCTTTCCCTCCGACATCAAAAAATCATCAAGCTTTCCCTCCGACATCAAAAAATCATCAAGCTTTCCCTCCAACATCAAGCTTTCCCTCCGACATCAAGCTTTCCCCTCCGATATCAAAAAATCATCAAGCTTTCTCTCCGACATCAAAAAATCATCAAGCTTTCCCTCCGACATCAAAAAATCATCAAGCTTCCCCTCCGACATCAAAAAATCAACAAGCTTTCCCTCCGACATCAATCATCAAGCTTTCCCTCCGACATCAAAAAATCATCAAGCTTTCCCTCCGACATCAAAAAATCATCAAGCTTCCCCTCCGACATCAATCATCAAGCTTTCCCTCCGACATCAAAAAATCATCAAGCTTCCCCTCCGACATCAAAAAATCATCAAGCTTTCCCTCCGACATCAAAAAATCATCAAGCTTTCCCTCCGACATCAAAAAATCATCAAGCTTTCCCTCCAACATCAAGCTTTCCCTCCGACATCAAGCTTTCCCCTCCGATATCAAAAAATCATCAAGCTTTCTCTCCGACATCAAAAAATCATCAAGCTTTCCCTCCGACATCAATCATCAAGCTTTCCCTCCGACATCAAGCTTTCCCTCCGACATCAAAAAATCATCAAGCTTTCCCTCCGACATCAAAAAATCATCAAGCTTCCCCTCCGACATCAATCATCAAGCTTTCCCTCCGACATCAAGCTTTCCCTCCGACATCAAAAAATCATCAAGCTTCCCCTCCGACATCAAAAAATCATCAAGCTTTCCCTCCGACATCAATCATCAAGCTTTCCCTCCGACATCAAAAAATCATCAAGCTTTCCCTCCGACATCAAAAAATCATCAAGCTTCCCCTCCGACATCAATCATCAAGCTTTCCCTCCGACATCAAAAAATCATCAAGCTTCCCCTCCGACATCAAAAAATCATCAAGCTTTCCCTCCGACATCAAAAAATCATCAAGCTTTCCCTCCGACATCAAAAAATCATCAAGCTTTCCCTCCAACATCAAGCTTTCCCTCCGACATCAAGCTTTCCCTCCGACATCAAAAAATCATCAAGCTTTCTCTCCGACATCAAAAAATCATCAAGCTTTCCCTCCGACATCAAAAAATCATCAAGCTTTCCCTCCGACATCAATCATCAAGCTTTCCCTCCGACATCAAAAAATCATCAAGCTTTCCCTCCGACAGCAATCATCAAGCTTTCCCTCCGACATCAAAAAATCATCAAGCTTTCCCTCCGACATCAAAAAATCATCAAGCTTCCCCTCCGACATCAAAAAATCATCAAGCTTTCCCTCCGACTTCAAAAAATCATCAAGCTTTCCCTCCGACATCAAAAAATCATCAAGCTTTCCCTCCAACATCAAGCTTTCCCTCCGACATCAAGCTTTCCCCTCCGATATCAAAAAATCATCAAGCTTTCTCTCCGACATCAAAAAATCATCAAGCTTTCCCTTCGACATCAAAAAATCATCAAGCTTCCCCTCCGACATAAAAAAATCAACAAGCTTTCCCTCCGACATCAATCATCAAGCTTTCCCTCCGACATCAAAAAATCATCAAGCTTTACCTCCGACATCAAAAAATCATCAAGCTTCCCCTCCGACATCAATCATCAAGCTTTCCCTCCGACATCAAAAAATCATCAAGCTTCCCCTCCGACATCAAAAAATCATCAAGCTTTCCCTCCGACATCAAAAAATCATCAAGCTTTCCCTCCGACATCAAAAAATCATCAAGCTTTCCCTCCAACATCAAGCTTTCCCTCCGACATCAAGCTTTCCCCTCCGATATCAAAAAATCATCAAGCTTTCTCTCCGACATCAAAAAATCATCAAGCTTTCCCTCCGACATCAAAAAATCATCAAGCTTTCCCTCCGACATCAATCATCAAGCTTTCCCTCCGACATCAAAAAATCATCAAGCTTTCCCTCCGACAGCAATCATCAAGCTTTCCCTCCGACATCAATCATCAAGCTTTCCCTCCGACATCAAAAAATCATCAAGCTTTCCCTCCGACAGCAATCATCAAGCTTTCCCTCCGACATCAATCATCAAGCTTTCCCTCCGACATCAAAATATCATCAAGCTTTCCCTCCGACATCAAATAATCATCAAGCTTTCCTCCGACATCAAAAAATCATCAAGCTTTCCCTCCAACATCAAGCTTTCCATCCGACATCAAGCTTTCCCCTCCGATATCAAAAAATCATCAAGCTTTCTCTCCGACATCAAAAAATCATCAAGCTTTCCCTCCGACATCAAAAAATCATCAAGCTTTCCCTCCGACATCAAAAAATCATCAAGCTTCCCCTCCGACATCAAAAAATCATCAAGCTTTCCCTCCGACATCAAAATATCATCAAGCTTTCCCTCCGACATCAAATAATCATCAAGGTTTCCTCCGACATCAAAAAATCATCAAGCTTTCCCTCCAACATCAAGCTTTCCCCTCCGATATCAAAAAATCATCAAGCTTTCTCTCCGACATCAAAAAATCATCAAGCTTTCTCTCCGACATCAAAAAATCATCAAGCTTTCCCTCCGACATCAAAAAATCATCAAGCTTTCCCTCCGACATCAATCATCAAGCTTTCCCTCCGACATCAAAAAATCATCAAGCTTTCCCTCCGACATCATAAAATCATCAAGCTTTCCCTCCGACGTCAATCATCAAGCTTTCCCTCCGACATCAAAAAATCATCAAGCTTTCCCTCCGACATCAATCATCAAGCTTTCCCTCCGACATCAAAAAATCATCAAGCTTTCCCTCCGACATCATAAAATCATCAAGCTTTCCCTCCGACATCAAAAAATCATCAAGCTTTCCCTCCGACATCAATCATCAAGCTTTCCCTCCGACATCAAAAAATCATCAAGCTTTCCCTCCGACATCATAAAATCATCAAGCTTTGCCTCCGACGTCAATCATCAAGCTTTCCCTCCGACATCAAAAAATCATCAAGCTTTCCCTCCGACATCAAAAAATCATCAAGCTTTCCCTCCGACATCAAAAAATCATCAAGCTTTCCCTCCGACATCAAAAAATCATCAAGCTTTCCCTCCGACATCAAAAAATCATCAAGCTTCCCCTCCGACATCAATCATCAAGCTTTCCCTCCGACATCAATCATCAAGCTTTCCCTCCGACATAAAAAAATCATCAAGCTTCCCCTCCGACATCAAAAAATCATCAAGCTTTCCCTCCGACATCAAAAAATCATCAAGCTTCCCCTCCGACATCAAAAAATCATCAAGCTTTCCCTCCGACATCAAAAAATCATCAAGCTTTCCCTCCGACATCAAAAAATCATCAAGCTTTCCCTCCGACATCAAATAATCATCAAGCTTTCCCTCCGACATCAAGCTTTCCCTCCGACATCAAGCTTTCCCTCCGACATCAAAAAATCATCAAGCTTTCCCTCCGACATCAAAAAATCATCAAGCTTTCCCTCCGACATCAAAAAATCATCAAGCTTTCCCTCCGACATCAAATAATCATCAAGCTTTCCTCCGACATCAAAAAATCATCAAGCTTTCCCTCCGACATCAAGCTTTCCCTCCGACATCAAGCTTTCCCATCCGATATCAAAAAATCATCAAGCTTTCTCTCCGACATCAAAAAATCATCAAGCTTTCTCTCCGACATCAAAAAATCATCAAGCTTTCCCTCCGACATCAGCTTTCCCTCCGACATCAAAAATTCATCAAGCTTTCCCTCCGACATCAAAAAATCATCAAGCTTTCCCTCCGACATCAAAAAATCATCAAGCTTTCCCTCCGACATCAAAAAATCATCAAGCTTTCCCTCCGACATCAAAAAATCATCAAGCTTTCCCTCCGACATCAAAAAATCATCAAGCTTTCCCTCCGACATCAAGCTTTCCCTCCGACATCAAAAAGTCATCAAGCTTTCCCTCCGACATCAAAAAATCATCAAGCTTTCCCTCCGACATCAAAAAATCATCAAGCTTTCCCTCCGACATCAAAAAATCATCAAGCTTTCCCTCCGACATCAAAAAATCATCAAGCTTTCCCTTCGACATCAAAAAATCATCAAGCTTTCCCTCCGACATCAAAAAATCATCAAGCTTTCCCTCCGACATCAAAAAATCATCAAGCTTTCCCTTCGACATCAAAAAATCATCAAGCTTTCCCTCCGACATCAAAAAATCATCAAGCTTTCCCTCCGACATCAAAAAATCATCAAGCTTTCCCTCCGACATAAAAAAATCATCAAGCTTTCCCTCCGACATCAAAAAATCATCAAGCTTTCCCTCCGACATCAAAACATCATCAAGCTTTCCCTCCGACATCAATTCGGAACGACTATTTCCATTGCCTTGAAAATGTAAATTTAGGAGTATTTAAAGAAACCGGAATATGCCAATATTGTTTTTTTTAAATTATAAAGACGCTCTTCAGAAATACTCATCGAATGAAAATGAACACTTGATGCCAACCCCAGAGACTCCATCAACCAATTTAATTACCACCTTGTCTAGGGGACACTAACAAAAATGATAAGTGGAGAAACAATAGCTTATTCTAAACTAACGAAACCCTGAAGCCAAAAAGAGTGGAAAAAATATACTGAAGTAAACTGGAAGAGATAGATAATTTACAAAGTGCACTTTAATCAACCTGAAGCCAAAGGGTAAGGGGAATAATTCTCAGAAATTATGCCAAATTTAGAGTAGAGGATCAAAAGAGCACAAAACATTTTTTGCAACATAAAAAACGATATTATACAGAAAAAACAGCATGTTCTCATGAAAGAAAATAAGCACAATACGGGTTTATTTTATAATAAGCACAATACGGGTTTATTTTATAATAAGCACAATACGGGTTTATTTTATAATTGCGCGAAATAAGCTCATATTGTATTATTTAAAAACTCAAATACGCTCTATATGGGCCTAAACGCTGGTTATAAGAACCGCCCAATGTGGGCCTAAACGCTGGTTATAAGAACCGCCCAATGTGGGCCTAAACGCTGGTTATAAGAACCGCCCAATGTGGGCCTAAACGCTGGTTATAAGAACCGCCCAATGTGGGACTATTTCAGTGTAAAATATGCCGGTAGTATGCTGGAAAATAGCTCGAATAAACCAACTCACGATTTACCAAAACCTATTCCAAAGATTATACGATCTGATGGCTTAGAAACAGAGAGAGGATTTTATCGATTTCTGCAAAAGATTTGTATAAATCTATAGAGCCGAAAATAAGGAATAAATAACATTACCGCATGAATTGTGGGACCAATTTACCCGTTATGAATAACCAAGATCAAAATGAGTCTTATTCTTTAGAGGAACCGTTAAAAAATTTAATTTGGTGAGAAATGTGAAAAATGAACGTTCACCGGGAAGTGATGACTTCACTGAACAGTTTCTATACATACATTATTTTGGAAAAACATAGAGGACAATTTGTGACTAATTATCTCAAGTATGGTTTCAGCCAACTTGAACTCTCTATAAACACAGGGATGTGGTATAACAACAATTGGAGGCCTATCTCTCTTCTTATGTAGACATCAAAATTGCATCTGCAGTGATAGGTAACAGACAAAACAAGTACATTCATCAACTTGGTTTATGTGTGAACGGCAAGTTAGATAATCTACTTGGCTGACATTAGATTTGATAGATAGATGCGAAAGAATCGATATTTCAGGGATATTAACAATAATTATGGATTTTGAAAAGGCATTTGATCCTTTAGAATGGGCTTACATAGAGAAGTGCTTAGATTTTTTTCAAATTTGGAACTTCAATTAAAAGATGGGTGAAAAACATTCTGCACAAATATCTATAGCTTTGTCATCAATAATGGCAATCTGTCAAATAAAAACAAATTCGGAGGAGTAAGGCAAGGCAACCCATTGTGGCTTATCTTTTTATTCTCGCCGTAGAAATCCAAAGCGCAAATCTCAATTGAACCCAGAATATCAGAATACTTACTCTCAACATAATTATGTATGGATTACCTCAAACACTTTTTCATGGATGGTAAACACATCACCTAATGTTACTCTCAACACATTTGACAAATTTAGTGTCATATCTGGCTTAAAAGTTAACTTTAACAAACAGAAGCGGTCTGGATTGGGGCCAAAGATGGAGTGATGATGAAAAGATCGCCGGGCAAAGAATATAGTGGAATCACAAAAATACATTTACAATTCGTGTAATTGAGATACACATGTGCTGTCAACATTATATACAAAACTATAGCAATAAAAAAAATGAAATAATTACTAAATGATTGGTCTCTTAAAAATCTCAGTCTCTATGGCAAGACTGATATGCCATCCTGTTTTCCCAAAAATCCGCACAATATCTGCTTATTAATGGAACATGATTTAGGTAGTTTATCTGCTTAGAATTGATTCATTTTGAGTCGATAATGTGCTGACAATGAGGACATTTTAGTCACATTATCGACTAATAATGGGCCGATTCTAAGCAGATTATGGGCGGACAATGACACAAATAAGGCATCTCACGTCTGTTCAGGTATACGCTTTTTAACATGTGTTTTCATTGTGGCCCGCGTCATAAAACGAAATAACTGATATGATACCATTATCTGCTTATATCAGAATAAAATAATCCAGCCTGTTCTCCTAAAAACCGCACATTATCTGCTTATAATAGAACTTGTTTTAGGTATATAATATGCTTGGAATCGCCTCATTTTTAGTCGATGTGCCGAAAATAGAGCGTTTTAGTCACATACCGACTCATAATTCTAAGCATATTATGTGCGGACAATGACATAAATAAGCAACTCACGACTTTTTCACGTGTACACTCTTTAACATGTGTTATCACTGTGACCCGCGCAATTAAACGAAATAACGGATATGACTCCATTATCTGATTATTTCAGAATAAAATAATCACATTATGTACCTATTTCGCATAATAGGTCGACTGTGTGCGCACTTGCGCGAGGATAGGTTGACACAGTATGTACCTATTTCGCATCATAGGTCGATTATGTGCGTATTTACGTGAGGATATGGTCGATACGCAAAATCAAACATTATTCTTGAAATGTCTGGTCAGGTTAACAAGACAAAATTAGAGAAATGTCATTATTAATGAATTATAAACAGGTGGCTGCAATTCCCTTATTTTAATCGTTTAACAAAGCATTGATGCAGGAAATTAAAAGGTATCTAATCTTAAGGTTTTCACTCCACTTTCGTTCGAGGGAAAGTGGTTTGACTGTTTGACGGAATGGTTATTGGTTACAGTATGATTATGAATAAAGAAAATTGTTTGTGTGAATAATAACAAACAAATAAAACGAAATGTTGAACCGATATTGAAAGTAATTAGTTAGAAATAAATATATACGTATTGATGAATTAGAACAACTTTGAGGTGAAATAACTTGGAAATTAGACAAAGAATGGCGAAAGTTTATTGGTAAAACATTGGGAAAAAATTGAGATATGTACTTGAAGCATGGTCTTGATTACAGACTGCAACTATTGACCCCACAACAACTGATATTAAATTAATAATATTAGATTAAAAAGATAATAAAAATGTATATGTACGTATAACTGTGCGTATATATATATGTATAATGTGTGTGTGTGTTTATATATATATATATATATATATATATATATATATATATATATATATATATGTATAATGTGTGTGTGTATATATATATATATATATATATATATATATATATATATATATGTGTGTGTGATGTGTGTGTGTGTGTGTGTGTGTGTGTGTGTGCATTTATTATACTGGAAGATTATCCCTTAACCTCATCCATTATTATACTGCTCGACACCAAGAATTAAAATTAATGATCATTCAATCAGCTTCGTCGAGTAGTTACCCTTATTACACAAGTTTGAAGCCAACACAATGCCCATATATATATACCTGGTCCGTACACGGCTTATCATATAGCCATCTAATATTTATTACACTCATTAAACAGGGGGTGGCAGGAAGACAGTCTATATTGGACTAAGCCGTCCTCTCCCAATATACCACAATTTGTGATTTGTTTATCTTTTTCTTTCTATGTTATGTGTGTATATGTGTATATTGTGTATATATGTGTATATTGGAAATAAATTATCCTAACCTATCCTAATTATCACCAAACGCTAGGCGATATCCAGCTTGAACCGCTCTTTTACGACAAAACTAATAGAATAAACCGAAAAAATGGTCTACCACAAGATCTGGGTAGAAAATGGCATTTACGTTCTTAATTATTATTTCATTGATGATGACTTGCGAACTCCCTTCAACGATTTGAGCCTTGCCAAATGCTTCGAAAGACTGTCTACCGACATCAATCCACCTAAACAGTGTGACTTCTAACAACATAATTAAAATGAAAATCAATGTGAAAGCCTGTAGAGTTTTATTGCCTTTTCACCCCGAATATCTCCGAAAAAATGGTAAGGACCGCCTTGGGGAAAACACTTTCTGCTAAACATTGAAACGAAATGTACAATAACTCGGCTATATATAGAATAACTAATGGCATTGGGCTTTTATATTTCCAATTAAAAATTAATCATGAAATCTTATACACAAATTCAAAGCTTTTTAAACTGCTGTCAAGAACAAAATGAAATACTGCTTCATTTGAAACTATATATACTGTTTTCATCGGCGTTGCTATATGGACCTATATGGACACATATATGACAGTCACTGGGAGATCATGCATGTCCTTAAATAAGAGAAGGCGAGCATTCCTCGTGTCGTATACCCCATTAGAGTAATTAGTTCCCGGAAACGTATTTAATGCATTGTGCAGAGTCACCAGTGTACTAATCGCTTTAATTTACTTGCTGATTGCATTTGTTGATTGTATCTCAATTTTATTTACTAGGACCAGATGATTAACTAATCGGCGATGCCTGAGAAAAAAATCCCAGTAGAATTCAACCACACGTTACAAAGCCAATCGCCGCCCGTTGGTTCCCAATAAACGGAATGACATGGAAGATGCTGCGTTGGCAAGTCATTTTGACCAAGACTCCTCCTATTTAATGATTTTATGTGACAATATACTCGCGGGGGATGAATTTTGTATCGACGGAATACGGGAATAACAATGGAAACGGGCTATCGCGGGCGGGGATACTACACAATGGTTTCCGATAGACGGGGTCCATATGGCCCAATCATATCTGACATGAAAATTAGGCTTGTTGTCCTTTATTAAAACGCCCTTGGGTGTCTTCCCATTAGTAACAAAGTTTCCAGCTTCAGTAGATCCACGCGCTTTCAAGCACCGCATGGAAACAGTGTGAATTATTCGTGTACGAGTGATACACATATTCTAGGATCGAGACGTGTTGGCTTTTTGTATCTGATTCATACAGTCGTAAGTTTATTTATCCTTGTTCATAATCATACCGTAACCCATAACCATAGCACAACCCATAATAATACCTTAACCCATAACCATATCGCAACCAATAGTCAAATCACGTTCCATCGGACTGGAGTGAAACTATTAAATTAGATACTTTGAATTTCAATATAATAAAATCTATAAGGATAAGTATAATTTTCTGAAAACGCATGTGATCTGACAAAGTGATGCTGATTGGAAACTGTGGTTAATTTAACATTTGTTCGAAATGTAGCATATGTATGCAGGAAAAAAGTTCCAATTCAGCGTATTCGAAATAATGGAACGCTTGTGTTTAAATTTCGCTTATTCGCCCCGTAACTTACCGACCTTTAATGTCGCGATACGTTGCATGATAAACGAATCTTGTTATTTAAAATATGCCAAGTGCCATAATTTTAATGACAAACGTTTCAAACTGTTAAAGACGCCCGGTCAACACATCATGCATATTAATGATTCACGGTCCAATTTTACACCAAATTATTCACAGTTGCCCGAGTAAATTTTCCGCTTAGCAGGCAAAATAAAATTAACATGATATATCATCACCATCATTCGTTTCACACAGGCATCGCGAAAATCCACACAATCGTCCATAAGTAATACGTCGAAAACGAAACAAAATGTCAATCATTGAGAACGCTCTTTATTATCTACCGCGTTTGAATAAATGACTGGTCATAAATTCATTTTCATTATAATTACCATCTTGATTGCATCATTCATAGCGCAAATGAGTGTATTTTTCACTATTCCATGGCTCGAAGTTATTCCATTGTTGCATATAATCTGTTGAGTATAAAAGGAGATGGTCCCATATATGGCCCGATTCAGTGTAGACTACCCCTTTAAAACTTCCACTTGAAAGTCGATATATGGCCATCAAGAAATCCTATTAATGGGTCCGATCCGATTATGTTCTGGTGTAGAACACGTACATGTGATGGTTTTATGGTGTTAAACCTGACAGGTCATCTTTAAGTTTTATATTTCCTGTTAGCGATTCACATTCATCGGCGCTTTTATTTACAAGTTTCAGCTTATATGCCATATATTCGCCCCACTACCCTGAACTTGATTATCTTGTATCATACCAAAATAAAAAAAAAAAAATTTAATAAACAGTTGAATGCGTGAAGGTGAACCCTGTATATAACTGTGGACAAGGTTAAATATTTTAAGATAGGCTTAGCCGACAAGGCATTTTATTTCACTTATCATTTTAGAGGCAAAGTACATAAATGAAAACAGCCGGAAATATTATCAAATACTTTGGTTTACATGCGAAAATAAACAGATGATTTCAGCAACGATTTGTGGGAACAGTTTGTAAATCGTAAAATGTGTGACGATACATGCAATTGTTCGACTGTAAGTAAATTTCCCCACAATTCGTCTACGTATTAACATCAATCAATATGTTTATTCAGAATCACAAATGCGACATAAGAATCATAAATAAATGTGGTATACAAATTTCAAAATGGTGCGATATGGTGTGAACAATCAGGCATATGCAAGGTTGAATTTGAAATATTAACCGCTGATATCATGTTCAATATTCAGTTTAGTTCAAAGGGGGTGTCAGAGAGGGGGCGGTGATCTCACATGTTCCTCGCCATGTCTTATGTATTCACAAAGTTTATGTAAAACAATATTATCAGACGACTGAAGATCAATACTTGGGCATGTTTTATTTCGTTTTGTTTACATATAGTCCAGGAATCTATCAGAATGAATGGCTGTTAAGAGTGCAGTTGTCGTGCTAATTCTACTACACGACATAGTGTATGTGTTGACATTAACATTATTCTCCTTGATTCCATGGAAATATAGCTCATTTGTAAATAATTCAGGTATTAAATCGCGGAATTGTGCTTGACCATAAACCAATGTTAATCTGTTCAACTGTGAAATTCAGATGCAATATAGAAGACAACTAAAGAACAGTTTTTTTCAAAAGGCGATCGAATACATTTAGAGCTTGTGTTCCATTAGACTCACCACCATCATCATCATCATCAATTAATTCAGGGGACTAAGTCGCAAAAATAAATTAACATAAAGTATTTAGATTGAACGACTGTGAAAGTTATTGTATGGATTTGTCCGGACTGGATATAATGTGTATGCAGTTAGTCAAATTCGTATCTTTCGCACCAGAAAACAGCATCGATTTGTTCCTTGAACTCGTCTAGTGTGTTTGGTTCAACAAAATGATTTGGAAGATTGCTCCACGACGACACAATCCTTTGTTTAAAGAAGAACTTAAGCACATCTTTATTTGTTTGTTTTTTCTGTATCTTTAGTTTTTGTCCTCGTGTTCTTTGGTATGAAGCTTTTTCGACCAAACAAAAATGGCATTGTCGATATTATAGTATCCGTGCATCAGTTTAAATACCTCTATGAGATCTCCCCTTTTCCGATGATATTTGAGCAACATAAGACAGGAATTGCAGTCTTCCTTATAAGGTAATGTCCAAAATTTTAATTTTATTTGTTGAGAACGCCGATTCTATAAATAGTTTCTCCTTATCTTTCCAGATCGAAAAATGGAGGTAGAACAACCCAGGCCGCTGGAAACCTTCATTCCTAAAAGTCAAACTCCAAAAGAATCGGCACCCATAAAGCACTCTGGCCAGACCCACAAGACAAACCACGTTAGCAACGTTGTACTTTATGGAGTTCCAATTGTTTCACTGTATATAGACAATAAAGAACGTTTATGTCTGGCGCAAATATCGAACACCCTGTTAAAGGACTACAGTTATAATGAAATACACAACAGACGAGTTGCGTTGGGGATCACATGCGTACAGTGCACACCCGTACAGCTGGAGATACTCAGGCGGGCCGGGGCAATGCCAGTGTCCTCTCGCCGATGTGGAATGATATCTCGAAGGGAAGCCGAGCGATTGGTCAAATCATTTCTCGAGGAGCATCACCCGCCAAAACTGCCTGAGGACTTTTCATTTGAGGTATATCACGCGTGCGGTTGGGGGTGCAGGGGCAGCTTTGAGCCGACAAGATACAACAGTTCCCGCGCCAAATGCATAAAATGCACTTTCTGCAACGTTTATTTCTCGCCAAATAAATTCATATTCCATTTTCACAGAGCTCCTGATGGTAAATATAGCCATCCCGATGCGGCAAACTTTAATGCCTGGAGAAGACATTTGAAATTGATAAATCCTGAGAGAAATAAGATTGCGCATGCGTGGGAAGATGTCAAGGCCATGTTCAACGGTGGCAGCCGCAAACGATTAATGGCCGCAACCACAGAGGATATCCGCCATTCGTCGAGTAAGAAACAACAGGTCCGTTACGGATCTGATCCAGCCAAGTCGCAGGGCGTTGACGGTTACAACAGATATATGGCCCCGATGCCATTTGCAACAAAACATTATCCACTTCAACAGCCATTCAGAACACAGCCAATGCACGGCGATTTTCATGCCGCTAAACAAGAACACGCCGAGCAAAATAACAATATGGTTCAAAACTTTTATAGGCCTTGGACATTCAACAACAGATTGGGGATGTCGCCATATTCCATGTGGCCTGCTTTACCAATGGCTGATCCATTTAATGTGGCAACTGACTTAACGAGGTTTTTCAGAAATAAGCAGATGTCAAGTTGGCCTCAATGGATGTTCAACTCGGGTCAGAAGATTGACCAGATTACAGACGTTGGCGACGCCAATCAGATTCCAAACAGGGGAAATAGGGAAGAGGAAACGTTTAACGACTTTCGCAGTTCCGCTTTCCGGCCTGTGGGAAAAGCGTCGATCGTTCTTTCAGAAAAACAACGTAATCAAACACATCAAGAGCACATGGGAGATGATGAGCATGCACAGAGCCATTTGGACAATGATCAAGTTGACGTTGACGTCATTTCGACTGATGTTCGTAGTGACTCTGACTGTTGTGATGATTCCAGTGATAAAAATAGCGGTTACGGAGTTGGTTGCACGCCACCCGATGTTGAGAGTTGGCACGGTTCTGATAGGGGATCAGATGACAACACAGAGAACAGATCCGAAAATGACTGTGCAGTAACCACTGTGAGTACATTTTCGTACTTTGTTATATATTGTCTTTTGTATTTGTATGTTTCCAGGTTCCGGGTGAAATGCAACATGTCATAGCTCTGTTCGTGTCGAGTTACTTTGGGAGCCAATTAACTATATATCATATGCCATGGTGTTATATAATGGGAAGAAATTCGAAGAAACGATCATATCAATGTAACTGTGTTTAGGATAATTAAAGAAGCCCCATCAAAGTTGACACTATATATACATGTATATATATAACTTTTATGGAGGCATAGACTCAGTATATGAGTGCTCATTGCTTTGAATCAAATGCGCTGGCTTCAGTTAGCGTGAACAAATTCTTATTTCTTATCGAAATCCTTATCATACCAAGCTTGAAAATTCACGATTTTCGAACATGTCGTGGTTAGAACCCGCGGCACACATGCTTACTATTTTACTTGTTTAATGTCCTAAAACAAACGCGATCGAACCTATGTGTCCATTAATGGGAAAATGTTTGATCATCTATCGACTTTCAAAAGGGCGATTTTATGAGGGGCCAAAAGATTCAAAAGATCGCATTTGATAAAGACCGTTTGGGGTTCATACTTAATATTTGTGAGAGATTGCAATTCTCACAGATCATCATACGCCAAATTGCGATTTAACATTTTCTGTAATCACTAGACGTTCATTAAATTTATACTGACCCACAACAGGCTCAATAATAAAAATTCAAGAATGGAAAAAAGAAACAAGTCAGTCCTGACAATACACTTATTAGACAAACATATAATCAGTTTCAGCTCGTTTTAAGCAAATAAAAAGTGAATTGAAATAAGGAACACGACGAAATACCGATAAGAATTATAGAGCTTTTTGTGGATTTCGTGATTCGTGTGCCATGAGTGGTGTTGGTTGTAATTTATTTATATTTTTTATTTGTACGGTGAACAAAACAATTTATTTCTGAAAATTGGGATCAAACTTTATTAACCCTTCCATGACTGGAGCTTCCAGAAATTTGGCAAAAATTCTGTGCCAATGTATTCTCTTATATATCCGAGTATAAGAGAATACATTGGCCTAACAATATTTACCTTGACCTTGTAAGCCAGCGCATTCTCTTATACGTGTAGATGCTAGGCATGGCACATGATTTGTATTGCTGCAACAGCGCTGGGTTAACAATCAGATTGGAGCTGGTGTCTTAAAAGAACACACTGATCGGATAATTCTGTATCATTGCTTATCGTGAGTGTCATGATGAGAATATACTAGATATGCCAATCTAGGATATGAAAGTTTTAGATAGGTCATTTCATTTGTTTAACTAATATAATGGTTATTAATACACATGTTTAAAATAGTCTCTTTGATCAAATGGGCGCATGACTGTTTCCACGTTCACCGCAACTTTATCTAATTCGATAATAATTCCATATATGCAATTCCATATATGCAATGTTGAGACAGTAAATAAATCCGACGAGACAATTTTCCAGACATTTATACCAAAATATTTCTATTTCAATTTTCTCAATATTACAAATTGTCATCTTCGTTGCGTACAGGACATATAGTATCTGTGATTATTTAGAAATGACCAAAATATATGTTTTATACATTTTAGTGGTGAAAACCTTTTTCACATTTTAGGACTCTTTAGGAAACAAGAACTATAAGTAATTTCAATTTCACAAAAGAAGCAAACCACCAAATTAGCGACATTATTTACGTCCAGTATTGGCTTACCGTGTAGTTACATGATAATACCCAATATATATAACTAATCGTAAAACACAAATATTTCAGTCCAATCAAATTGTATATGCTATTTAAAATAGCAAGTTTTGGCAAAACGTGCATGCAGCCCCCATAAGCAAACTTGTTTCGAAAGAATTGCATATTCCGACAAAAAACAACAACAAAAGCGTGTTCTTACCTGCGTGTCTTTTCAGACCACTGCAGGTCGACAATTAAAGTTTTATGGTCATTTAACTCTTTATATACAAAAACATCACTGATGTTTATTTGTCGTCTGAATTTATCACCTTAACATCCCTCCAAATGAATAACAGATCATTGCAATGTACACGTTTTAGCTGACAATGAGAATCTATATAGTACATGTATAGTTAAACAAATCGTAATAACTTTTTTTGAAGAAAAAAAAATAGTTCTTTCATATGGGAAACAAACTGTTCAAGCTTCAAACGTGATTGAACAATTGCTTACCTTTGTCGCGTTTTGTCGCTAAATTTAGCTCGAAAAAATACATAAAACCTCATATTCGGAATATACATGTACATTATATGCATTGAGAATTCAAACATGTGCCGATTGTAGAACTATACAATACATTCATTCTTTTTCACAACTCGGAACAATAAATAGATACAATTGTGTGAACTGGTTAACATTATTGCATGAGTTTGTTGTGGCACGATGGTAAAACGAGAACCAGAGATTGAAATATATCAAACCATACTACTACAGTCGACCTAACGTAATAAAACTTCATGAACTATTTAACTCTAATATTTATAGCTATTTATTTACTTTCATTTCAGAAAAAGACACAGGAACAAAATTCTGGTAAGTCATTTGATAACATTTCTTCGTTTAGTGTTCAACAAAGTTTCATTGTAATTTTCACTTTCGTCTCCCTTTGCCTGTCACAACTGTTTAATCTTAATTATATTTTTTCGTTGACTACGACTGTTGACTGTTTTCAATTCCCCAATACCTTCTTGTTCGTTTTAATTTCCCTTCGTATACCGAGAATATGAAGCGCATGTGTCGAAACATCACGAAGATGTTCGGTAATGAAATTACTCCTTGTCGCACTCTCATGCAAATCCGACAAGTTTCGTCTGCCGCCACGCGATCGCCATGGCAAATTCTTTTACCATAAACGTCATCATATCGCCGTTCCGCGATCATTTCAATTGAGAGTCACGTGTCTTACCACCCTTTCATTATAAACACGACAAGCGTTTAATTAGAGGTTAAACGTTTTAAGTTATGTAAATCGAGACCGCGAAAGGCCCACACGTGATTACATATTCCGAATCCGGAAGAAAACGTTGTGCTAATCAATTGCTATTCATCGCACTGATCATAATTTGATTCCTGTTGAAAAGTAATCGATCACATACCTGATCTAGACAGGTGTTCTCGCCTCCGTTTCTATGTGACTCAATTGTTCCAACACATTGTCACGATCCAATATCATATAATGAATTTTTATCCGAGCTTTGTTAAATTGTTGATGCTATGGTGGTATTTACCTATGATATTTCTCATGTTCCAACGCCAAAGCTAGTGTCTTCAAAACCTCTAGTTACAACAACAGATTTTGTATTATTTTGAATATATTAAATGGACATGGCTCGTTCGCTTCCAAATTTTATCCGCGTAATTTGGCAGGAGGTATAAGATATGTTGATTAATACATGAAATATTGATATACCGGCTTCATTTGCTCTGACAAATACTTGCCGTCGTCATGTACAGCAATTTCTCAGCTTTTTTCAATTTTTCGCAAGAAGTGAACAAATGCTCTTTATTTCTACCATATCAGGACTAGACTAACATGAACGCTCTTTTCTTTTCTGTTCCATACCGATCACATGGCTGTTGTTTGTTTGGGATCCAAACACCGTGTTCAAAGTCGTATTTTGTACGCATGACTTCAATGCGTCTTTCTGTGACATATAACGTCCGCCGAAAGGTACTTCAACTACATATCGACCTATTTCGATACCGGAAAAAAATAAACATTTAATATTATTAGGTGCATTTTGGATCGCAAACCACCATGTGGCTTTAATAATACTTACATTTCGATCGTCATACAAGTAACACATGCATGCATGGTCCCAACTGAAACTATATATATAGTCGCGGATATGCCCCCTACATCTAATTCCCGCAGTTTTCCGAGATGTTAGATGAGAATTCCAATCTCAGAAACTGTTCTATAACACCATGGCACATAATTGTCGCAAATAAAAACAACATCTTGTGTTTTAATGTATGGACCCTCATGTTTTACCATGTCACTGGTGTGTTGGTATATAACAGATAAAAGTGAACAATTTTGCATATATGAGCTCAAAGAAGACAACTGTATATATTAATAGGAAAACCGGAATCTTCTGCATTGCGAAATTTGGGGATATTTGCAAATTGTTTCCAGTTTGAATTTCCTTGCATACTGCATGATAATCCCGCCATATGTTCACAGATACACACACAAACTGAAATAAAACTCGTTTCTCAAATAACCGCAACGCAGCCAACGAGGTGTATATGACTTAAATACATACTGCATGTTGACTTGGTGCATAGAATAAAACCAATCAGTCAGTATCCAAACACTATCCACTTTGGAAGATATTGTATCAATGAACTTTGATTGTAGAAAATTCCAACCACATCAGCACTACCAGTTCAGAGAACAGAAAGGTTGAACTACGCACAAATGTA
The DNA here is from genome assembly GCA_032622095.1 of Siphonodentalium dalli. NCBI lineage: Eukaryota > Metazoa > Mollusca > Scaphopoda > Gadilida > Siphonodentaliidae > Siphonodentalium > Siphonodentalium dalli. The sequence goes on from CP136063.1 coordinate 262,231,509, forward strand.
ATTTTGTACTACTTTATTTGGTGCGCATTATTGGTCATAAATATTACAGAAATTATTGCGTCAATAATATAGTCACTGCGTGTAATTTGTTTAAACAATGACAGTGTTTTCTGATTATTTGGATACCAAATTTATGAAAATACACTGTAACTTAATTTGGCATGTTTATTTGTTATTCTTTTCGGAACACCACAGCGGAGTGTTTCACGTCACTTTATTCTAGTTCTTACCTGGGCTTAGCTCGTACTGACGGTTTCTAAACGCATACCAACCCAATAACAATGTTCATTCTTCAATCAACAGAAGAGCTGGTTGAACAGTTGAAAAATGAGATAACAGAACGAAAGAAGATAGAGAAAGAAATCCAGGACCTTAAAGGTGAATACTATATGCATTCTCATCAAATGCCAAGATGCAGGATAGAGGTTACGTTCATGTGCTGACAAATTTGCAACTCGGCAACAATTAAGTTTACGAATCAGTCACCTCACCCATTTGAATAATGCATCTTTAACCTACTATTTTTGAAAAAGTCATCAACAATGGGTGTACCCTTTCGTAATACAAGGCTTCCGAACTACGCAAAATTTAAACAAACAGTCCACCAATTGTCCCGATATTGTCCCAAATCGCCGATAAAGAAACGAGAAAGATTTCACTAACGAGAGTCACTATATATGTGACCCGCCATATCAAATCCAGTCGTAAGTCGGGATTTTTTTTACCCTGTGCCAATGCATTCTCTTATATATGCGAGTCGACCATAGGTCGCCTCGCATATATAAGAGAATGCATTGGCCTAACAATTTTTTATCATGTTTTTTAAATAAATGTTTCTTAAAACATCCATTACCCTGCATGGAGCCCCACACATATATAGAAGCATATAGAAGAGTGTCGTCTGCTCATGTTTGTCTGGGGCTCTGTATGGGTGAAATTATAAAATTGTTAAAGAATACAAGAACAAATTATTAAAATTGTAAAAAATTGTTAGGCCAATGCATTCTCTTATATATGCGAGGCGACCTATGGTCGACTCGCATATATAAGAGAATGCATTGGCACAGGGTAAAAAAATCCCGACTTCCGGCTGGATTTGATATGGCGGGTCACATATATTTGATTTATATGATAGAATGCCGTTTTGTGCTGGCAATTTTGATACAAACATCATTAAAGATGCATAATCCGAATGAACGCTCCCAAATTACTATTTCTTTGGCTTCGGAGGTAAAAAATATTGAATTGGAGTCGAGAAACCCACACATTAAAGCTCAGAGTGATCAGATATCGATTTTTAAAATTTGTTATTAATTTCTCGAAATGTGTACTTATTTGTGGCCCAGAAAAAAAGTCGTCAAACCGACGGTCCCGGACAAACTTGTGGACGAAGATGGATAACTCTGAAATCAAGTGATAATACGGTCAAATTTCGTGATACTCAAGTGATAATACGGCCATATTTGATAGAACAATATTTTATACCATAGTTGACAGCGGTCAGCATTAGTTTATTGTAATTAATCGATTCTGATAACTAAATAGTATTTTGAAAACAAATTGTTGTTGTTGTTGGTATTGTTGTAACTTGATGGTATGGGGACCGTCTGATCGGATTGAGTACCTTTAAAATACCTGCTTTGAGCAAGTGTATTCGCTTTATGCCCCATAGGAGTGTTTCACGTCACTTAAAATATATGCCTAGTGAGATCTTTCTAATTACATATAACCGACAGTTGCCCGAAATATTTAACATTCAAATATCTGGCAAGAGTCAATCGTCCAATAACTCGTGGCATTTCAAGGTTGCAACGCTCCAATAAGCGGGATAAATCAACCAATGACACATATTCTGTGATTCCAATATTTATCATTCAATGTGTGCAATAGAACATAAAGAATTTCATTCAAATAAATGATTAACTGTTGCATGTGATATGATACTGTCATGGAATTAGAGTGTTTTCATGTTTACTACGAATAGTAATAATAGTAATAGTTATTTTTTGCCTTTTATATCCCACTCTAACAATATATATATATTGTTCTTTGCCTAAAATTTCCTGTATATAGGTAGTATATACAATAACGATGTTGATAGATTCGCGCATATCTCGGCCATGAGCTGTTGGGGTCCAATGAAATTTGGTATGATTTAACCCTTTACCCAACAAAACGGCCAAAAACGATCAAATAAAGCTTCAACAGCCTAAAATATCTTCGGTCTGTCTCAATAACACCATACAAATATGGATATCATTGGAACCGGTTCATTGACCACATTGTGATGGTTACAGTTATGCCCTGTGCCAATGCATTCTCTTATATATGCGAGTCGACCACAGGTCGCCTCGCATATATAAGAGAATGCATTGGCCTAAAAAAATCTTTTTTTTAACACTTTTTTCTTACATTCTTTAACAATTTTATAATTTTTCTTACATTTTTTAACAATTTTTATAATATTTTTCTTACATTTTTTAACAATTTTTATAATATTTTTCTACATTCTTTGACAATTTAAGTAAATTTTATCATTTTTAATATGAGTTAAGCCAATGCATTCTCTTATATATGCGAGGCGACCTATGATCGACTCGCATATATAAGAGAATGCATTGGCACAGGGCCGTTCTGTTGGGTAAAGGGTTAATTACTTAGTTTATTTATTTTTTTCAACTTTCCTATAATATTGTGGACTACCCTTACATATATGATTGGTAACGTCATTTCGGAAGCCAAACAATTGTTTAGTCGGATGTTATACAGCTTGTGTTCATTATTAATAAAAAAAACGGGGTTTATTCCAGACATCCTGAAAGACCAGAAACACAAAAATAACCAAGGTCTTGGGGAGGTGTCCGGAAGAGTTGGTGATCTGAAAGGTACTACTTTAATAGTTAACGTATCGGGAAAATGATGAACAGGGAACATATTCACATGTGTTTGTATGATGCTGTTGGAATGATAAGCTGAAAGGAAATTTCTCCAATTAAAATCTTGAAAACCTCACTTAGATTATCTCCAACGTTTTGTCCATCAATCTTGAACTGAGTGAAAATGTTATATATTTATTCGAAATTCGTCCTAATTCCATGTTTTTGTAAATGATTTCTTGACCACGGAGAGATGAGCATGTTATAAGTTGAGTTATAATTTATAATAATTTATGCTCAGACCCCATGTTCTTTCAACGAGTTGTCGCAGTTATATTTGTATAGTAGCTCGTAACTTACAGTTTAGAGATACTCAATCCGATTCGATGGTCCCCGTATTATCAATTTACAACAAACAACATTTCATTAAAAGACGCTTTAGTTATCAGAATCGATTAATTACCCAACAATAATGGTAACCACTGTCAACTTTAGTATAAAAGTTTCCAAACCGTGTTATATCCACATTGTGCTAAACGCAATTTGGTATCGAGATTATGTCGGTCGGCTCTTCGAATATTTGTTAGGCCGCCAAATAATTCCAGCTGGTGAAAAATAACAGATTTCAAAAATCGTTATCTGATAACTCTGAGCTTTGATGGGTGGATTCCTCGTTTAGAATCAAATATTTTGTACCCCCGAAGCCAAAGAAATGTAGTAATTTAGGAGTGTTTATTCGGATTATGTATTATTAAATGCACATAACTAATGAAAGCTATTGTTGTTATTTATAGGTCCACAATGCGGACGGGAATTCCATAATTCTACGTCACACATGCCGTGTCCAGAATGCCTAGTTCTTGGAAGCTACAACGGAAAATGACATTGAATTGTGTTGTTGTCTTCACAAATGCAGTACCGGTTGTCAACAGAGAACGTGACGTCATATGTCGGTCGTCTCCGGCCAAATGACTATAATGATTCTGATTGGCCAGTAATCAGTGTCTTTATTTTCTTACAAACAAAACACCGATAAGAACGGATGAACGATGGCGATTGATGTTCCGTTCACGTTCCGTTCTCGGTGATTGGAGGATTGTCTGTCTCATTGTTAAATTTTTCTCAGTTTATGTTTAGAAATAAGATTAGCTTTATTTAAAATATATTATTATAATAGACTTCTCACTTGTAAATATTAAAATTGACAGAACTCGCAATCACATGCATGTTTGTGTGCACAGTTGCTCTTTATTATAAAACGCTGCCTTAGTGCTCATACACTGGAAGATGATTGTGTTTATGATTGAGGCGTTGAGAATGAATAGACCCCATATTAGGGTACGTTCATACACTGGAAAGTTTGCACGGTATGGTTTGCAGGCATTTTGTCGTAGAAAACGATATGGTGCCATAATATGAACGGAAACAAGCACATAAAGTGCATCTGTGCGACTGCTATATAACTACGTGCGAAGTAATAACTCTGTAGTTCCACTAGTAACGATGCTACCGGAATTTGCCTGTAAATATCATGCAATTATCTCGCAAGAATAAATCATACAGGTATTTGAAGGCAAATTCCAATAGCACTGTTACAAGTGGAATTAGATAAATGTTACTTCTCATGTCTTTCACTCCTGTAAAGATGCATGTTATGTGCACGGTTCAGTTCATATTCTGGCACCATGTGGTTTTCTATGACGAAATTCCCACAAAAACATACCGTGCAAACTTGCCAGCGTATGAACGTAGCCTTAGCATGGTCAATTTAATAGAACATTGCCGAGTACCTGACTGTCATGGAAACCCTGTATAGATTTATATTATGATTTCCTATCCCTGTAAGCTGTGCCCAGTAAAACCCACAATACATGCCATTTTACTGAATGTGTTGTATGGGTCAGTGACATGTGTGTGGTGGTTACATAGGATTTACTGCTTTCATGTAAGAGTTCAATTTTCAACAACAACAACAAAAACGGGAAATGGATTCCTCCATAACTTTTACTCTGAAGGTTATGGCTACGTTCAAACATGGCAAATTTAGCTGGCATTTATTTTTCGGCAATTCGGCAGATATGCATGTGAGGTTCTAGAATATGAACGAAATACCCATTGATAGAATGCGTTTTACACACATGTTACCTCATAAATCATAATCAGTGAGGTATATGTAATTACATAAGTGATTGCATAAACTGACATTTGCCAGTTTGTCAGTAGCCTTCGGATATCTTATTTGACCATTTATAATAAGAATAATCGATGAGTAGTTATCCCTCAGGAAATATTCAGATAATAATTTCAACAAATATTTGTTGAACTTAGTATCTGTCCATTTCCCTCCAAACACAGGACTCCTTCTGCACTTTTAAAAATATATATCGTCTGTTTAATTTTTCTGAACACCCACCGAGATGAATAATAGCCCATTTCAATAAAGTACTTTTATAACTGAGTGGGATAATCCATTTAGTATAGAAAGGGTTTAAAGAGACTGGGATATAGCTATAATATATAGGATCTCTCATTCTCAATATGCGACAACACTGGGATTTCACAGTGCATCATCTGATCCAATGAATTCATTCAGTATAGACAGGGTTAAAGGAATCAATCATGTAATCACATGTGGCATTTCATAGCTCGAGTCACACAATGAGATGCAACACTCGAAGGAAGATCGGTATAATTCCAAAATGTATCACTCAAAATGTGCAGTATTTAGCAATCTAGAATGAGTTTCCTGAACATTGGTCAGGCAAATTTGACAGTTATGAGAACGTATCCTAAAGGTACGTTCATGTACTGGCAATAGAGCATTACAAATGATTCGGTTGTTAATATTGCTGTCCCTTCTTTGGACTATGGATTATTCTGATAATATTGCACGGTATGGTTTGCAGGCATTTTGTCGTAGAAAACGATATGGTGCCAGAATATGAACGGAAACAAGCATATAAAATGCATCTGTACCACAGCTAACTACATGCGAAGTAAAATCTCTGTAATTCCACATGTAGCGATGCTGCTATTATCTCGCAAGAATAAATCGTAAAGATATTTGAAGGCAAATTCCAGTAGCACCGTTACAAGTGGTACTAAAGAAATTTTACTTCTCATGACTTTTGCTTTGGTAAAGATGTATATGTTATATGCAAGTATCCGTTCATATTCTGGCACCATCTGAATTTCTATGACGAAATGCCTGCAAACAATAACTTGAAAAATTTATCAAGGAAATATGGGTTGATACAAAAATCGGACTTGGCACTGAAAGGGTTAACTTAGGTGATGATGATGATTTAGGATTCATTATTCGGGTACGTTCATTCGCTGGCAAGTTTGCACGGTATGTTTTTGCGGGCATTTCGTCATAGAAAATCACATGGTGCAGAATATGAACAGAAACGTGCACATAACATGCATCTTTACCAAAGCGAAAGACACGAGAATTGTTATTGCTGTTCCATATTTACAAATACGTATGGAACGTTCCATACGCATCTCGTTGACGTAAGATATGACGTTCGCCTCAACCATGAAACCGGAACTATAAAATAGAAGCATTCTCACTCATGACAAAACACGCCCTCTATGTGCCGATATAAACCTTCTAAGCCTGTATTTTTAATGCACGGATTATAGGACGCGATGTGTGTAATAAACACAGAACGACACGATGTGCATGTAAATGGGTTTGTCGATACGGCACTCGTGCCGTATCGACAAACTCATTTAAACATCGTGTCGTTCTGTGTATGTATTTGCATGTCGCCGTTCTGTGTATGTATTTGCATGTCGCCGTTCATATTTTGGGGCCATATGTGATTCTATGAGATAATGCCTGCAACGAATGCCGTACAAACTTGCCAATGTATTTTTTATAGAAAAAAAAACTCATATGGTGTGACACCATTGGTGTCAGAGTATGAACGACAACACGCGCACAAAAAGTATCTTTACCAAAGCTAACGACACGAGAAGTAGAATTCTGTAGAGTTCCACATACAACCGTTCTACTATATAATACCTGTACGATTTATTCTTGCGAGATAATTGCATGTTATTTACAGGCAAATTTCGGTGACATCGCTATATACAGGTGGAACTCCATTGTTTTGTTTACTTATGTTTTACTAGCTGCGCTACAGATGCATGTTATCAATATATTTTCTGTCGTTTTCTGACACATCGTAATATTCTGTATCGATATGTATGTAAATAATGACAGGTAAATGCGCGAGTCTGTAAGGGTACGTTCATACACTGGCAAGTTTGCACGTGTGGTTTGCAGGCATTTCGTCGTAGAAAACTATATGATGCTAGAATATGAACGGAAACAAGCATATAAAATGCATCTGTACCACAGCTAACTGCGTGAGAAGTAAAATCTCTGTACTTCCACCTGTAGCGATGCTACCGAAATTTGCCTGTAAATTACCTGCAATTATCTCGCAAGAATCAATAATATAGGTAAGAATCAATAATACAGGTATTTAAGAATCAATAATACAGGTATTTAAGAATCAATAATACAGGTATTTAAGAATCAATAATACAGGTATTTAAGAATCAATAATACAGGTATTGGTATTTAAGAATCAATAATACAGGTATTTAAGAATCAATAATACAGGTATTTAAGAATCAATAATACAGGTATTTAAGAATCAATAATACAGGTATTTAAGAATCAATAATACAGGTATTTAAGAATCAATAATACAGGTATTTAAGAATCAATAATACAGGTATTTAAGAATCAATAATACAGGTATTTAAGAATCAATAATACAGGTATTTAAGAATCAATAATACAGGTATTTAAGAATCAATAATACAGGTATTTAAGAATCAATAATACAGGTATCTGAAGGTAAATGTCAGTAGTACCGTTACAAGTGGAGCTACCGAAATGTTACTTCTCATGTTGTTAGCTTTGGTTAAGATGCATGTTATTTGCATGTTTCCGTTCATATTCTGGCACCATGTGGTTTTCTATGCCTGCAAAACATACCGTGCAAATTTGCCAGTGTATGTACGTACCCTAAACGAAGCATCAACGTGGAGGTATCTACATCATTACTATCTTATATTTAACCCTCCCTCTCTCTGTCATGTGATGAGTTCCCTGTTGTCATTTTATGAGAGTTTGCCGCTCCCCAACTGACTGAACTAGGTTCAAAAATCTAGATGCCACTGACCACCGTTCAAATAACAATGTATCGGCGCCTTGTGGAATCGAACAAGTTTCAGTTTATTTTTGTAAGTCATATTTCACATACATGTATAAGCAGGCAGTTTTACGGAAAATATATTGATCAACAATAGAAATTTCCTCTTCACAATTGATATCTTTTCACAATGCTATGTATCATGTTTCGCATGACATCTAGTCATGTCAATAGTGCTATATATATATTAAATTCCAATGTGATCACATACAACCCATGTTTCCTTTTGTTATTTCCGTGTCATAGTCATATTCAAATGGAATGTGAAATTAACTCGCCATAATGACACGGCGATATTAATAATGCGGGCGGAGGAGGTTTACTAGAGGGTATGTCAAGAAAAAACCAAGAGCAAAAAATAATCTGAAAATAAAACAGCATGTCACTTTAACACAGGCATTTTTAATGACAAGTCTTTATATATATTTTTTTAATTCTTTGCCTTTGTTTTTCTTATTAAGTCCCTCTGCAATTCTCTCCAACGTTCTCCGAGGGAAGGATTTAAGTTCTCACTCCAAGCATTTTTCATGGTAAACTTTGGTAAGAATGTATAAATAACTATATGGAGTGTTTCGGCACAAATCGGACTATAATTAGCAATACGACCGTCACCAATACCTTACTGTGTATATAATTTTTCAAAATCTGCTATTTTTTATTTTAACTTGATACCGGTGATTCCTGGCCGCGAGTTATACCAAGTTGTCCTGCTGAATTGCTATGATGCGGGTAGGGCAAACTGATGCCGTTACCAAAAAGTACCGTTATTTTTTCTAAAGTTGTCATTTTCGCGGTGTTTGACTAATCCATGCGATTTTATGAAAACACAGTGTGTGTATGAAACATCCAATAACAGTACCCCTTTAACTGGCAAAAACTAAACGATCTCAAATTACCGAAAAATATTATTAACAAGAAAACTAATGTCGGAAATGGTAACGCGCTCAAGATAATATATTATATACCCATGATTGGTTATTATAGAACATAAAATATATTGGTTTTGCGAATGAGCAACTCAGAATTCCGTTAAAATAACAATAACAACCAGCGCATAATTAACGAACCGGCGGCCGACTCGGCCGTCTCCGACCACAACCCCCAGTGGGCTGCAGAACGAAAAATGTCTATAAAAGTTTAAATATAAGACTTACAAATAAAAAATTTCATTTCTTTTATTTCTAATTCACATAGCTTATCACAACCCAAAAATCAACATTTTTGACATAGTGTTAACGACAATAAACGAAATTGAAATTCCCAACTACACCTTTTACCGGACTCGGCCTCCGGTTCGCAGTTCGACTTTTAATCCTCCAAAAAAATTCCCATTCTATAAATAAAACCCCCATGTGCCCAGGCGAAACAAGAATCTATACATTAGTTATACACGCGGAGCGCGAAATAAAACAAGAATTTTCAGAGCTATATCGACGAGTTTGTTCCAAAATATTCTGCGTATATATAGGTATGTTTTAACCCTTTACCCAACAGAACGGCCCTGTGCCAATGCATTCTCTTATATATGCGAGTCGACCATAGGTCGCCTCGCATATATAAGAGAATGCATTGGCTTAACATATTAAAAATTATAAAATTGTCAAAGAATGTAGGAAAATATTTTATGGTCGACTCGCATATATAAGAGAATGCATTGGCACAGGGCATAACTGTAACCATCACAATGTGGTCGATGAGCCGGTTCCAATGATATCCATATTTGTATGGTTTTATTGAGACAGACCCAAGATATTTTAGGCTGTTGAAGCTTTATTTCGCCGGTTTTGGCCGTTTTGTTAGGTATGTTTTAATGTACAACGTACGCATAGATAATTTTGGGGTTCCAACGATGTTATCAAAATGACAGATTTATTGTTATAACTGTTATTATAATAGACTGTTCCGCCATACACGCCTCGGTTTGTATTTTGTTGTTCAGATGCCCAAGTGGCTTATATAACCTATACAACTAGATCACGTCTTCTAGATATTCATAAATGAAGCAGAATAAAGTATTAACCCTTTACCCAACAAAACGGCCAAAACGCCCAAATAAAGCTTCAACAGCCTAAAATATCTTCGGTCTGTCTCAATAAAACCATACAAATATGGATATCATTGAAATCGGCTCATTGACCACATTGTGATAGTTACAGTTATGCCCTGTGCCAATGCATTCTCTTATATATGCGAGTCGACCATAGGTCGCCTCGCATATATAAGAGAATTCATTGGCCTAAAACAATTTTAACAATTTTATAATTTTTAATGTGTTAAGCCAATGCATTCTCTTATATATGCGAGGCGACCTATGGTCGACTCGCATATATAAGAGAATGCATTGGCACAGGGCCGTTCTGTTGGGTAAAGTATTAAAATGTGTGGCCATATATATGGACTCTGGCAGTCTGTGGTTCTTGTGGGGGAAACTGTTGTTAATTTATATTTCTAATCTAATTTATATCCCGATAGTGGACACTCGAATATCGATGGATTTCTTTGTTCGTCCACAATAACAGATAATTCTGCGGGTCATTCCAGATCATCAATTGGGGCCAAAGGTGACGATCAAATGTTTGGCCACAACAATGTGCCATATGCACTTAATGTAATTATACTGGATAACGCCGCGGTGGCGATCTTCGACACAATACATCCCATTGTCGCGTAAAATCCAAAAGGCGATTAATAGTGTTAAAAGTAAAACCCCGGCTATTTTCGCATACCCTATACCCTTATGACCATATCAAAAGGTCCTTAATCTCGCAGATAAATGTCTCCACGAGATCGGGCTGAGGGAAACTCCCGTGACGGGTTACTAATCCTTTAGAACATGGGTTTTTCTTTTGATAAAAAAATTTATATGGTGATAAGATAATGATATTTCATCTTCTGCATCAGCAGACCATATGCTCAAAATATAATGCGATCCTTAGCATGATAGTGGAGTTAGAAATACGTTAGAGAGTGTCATATCTGACAAATGCAAAATATCTCATTAATCTCTTGCCCGGTTATACATCTGCAGTATAATATGGGACTCAAAGTGAACATTCGGTGCACTGAGATGTGTTATAATCATATAATCACACACCCTCTACATTCACTCAAATAGCGCCCGTAAGAATTAGTACAAATCGCCATATAGTTTACACGAAAGTTTCACTCTCAATTATTTATTCACTCAAATCATCAAATATGACGCAATAGAGCGTGGTGGAATACAGTGCATATAATTTCTGTGCAAATTACAAACGTGGTGCGCGTTGAAAATTACACATATTATAATAATACAGTTGATTGAGAAACAGCCCATGGTTGTGCAAATGTCGGATTTTAATGTATTATGTATATAGTATGCCTCAGGAGTTTTTGAATAAAATCAGGACCCGTCTAATGAAAAGAGATAGGTTTTTCAAGGTTTTACGTCGTTTACAGTTAAAAAGTTCGCTTAATTTGATGGTATTTGGTCTACAATAATAATATTTGTGGATGTATGTGACTCGCAGGTCTTTTAAACACGGGCATTGCAATATTACGTGGAATTCGTCCCCTATATTTGTACCGCATAGAGTAGTCTATCGGAATAATCTGAGTTAATCCATGCACCAGATTCGATTGGTAAGTGGTGGTTGCGGGTACGAAATTTCAGAAGTATTTGGACGGTGTCGTTTTTCACAAAAGAGGGGAATTTTTCTTTGCTGCTTGTTTTATAATTCTGTAATAGGCACACTTATGTCAATTACATAATGTACCTCTCCATTCTTGAATGATTAGGTCTTCCAGCCTACACTAAATCTGTCGAGACTAGATAATGTGTGATTGATCCATATACCCCTCATTCCCAGTTCATTTAACAGTTTATGTACATTTGCAATCCATGGGTTGTTAACGTTAGATGAGTTGTAATAAGTGAGTAATATATAATACAGTATAAATGGTAGCCTATTGCAGTTCATTTGTATCAGTTTTCCCCAGTACGTTAAATTTCTTAATTTGATTTTCATAGTGATGGGGAATATTCCGATGTTCAGTAACCAATAAATGCAGCCACCACTTCATAAAAAGCGATGAACCACCTACGTCACTTCAATCCCCAGATCACATTATATACAACATATTCCATAGTATATACTATATATGGTCTGTACTACTTGTCTAATTTTCTCAATGAAAGGGGAATATGATGCATTCTGTGTATATAAGGGGGAGTCTTGGTGTGAATATGAGAATCGCTATCACTTGGTGGACACTTCTTGGCCGCAGCTGTCCGTAATCTGGTGGAAGTATCTATATATTTGCAAATGTCATTCAAATCCGACCATAAATGACTGAGACAAACAGCTCCAAATTCGGACGAACGCGTGCGGACGTTTCACACTAAGTACTATAACGCGTTGTGTGTAAATGCCCCCCCCCCCATCCATGGTGGTTCCTTGTCTGTTTATTTTATCAGCCCTGTTCTTATCCTGTTGTGTGTATAACTACTAATGCTAAATACTTTATTTCTCACATAAATATACTATACAAGGCATGTGTTCCATATTTCGAAACAATTTTTACGTCGTCTTCAGTCATCTTGGGGGAAACCCTGTCGTCTTAGAAATGGGACCTGACTGGTAATTCTATCAATTGTGTTGACAGCACTGGCCCTACTTTAAATATTAGTCTTCATCACTAACATCCAAAAAATATAAGACGGCGAAAAAAAAGTCCGAGAAAATAATCTAATCCAAAAAATTGGCGCGCTGGTTTTAAACTGATATATTTTTTATTTATATTTTACTCATTTTAGTGAACGTTCAGGCGACCACGATTCAATCGTAAGTGGGAGGGTTTCTGGCGTATGAAGTAACCGTTAGTTAGACTGTGCATGCTCACGTCAATATCGCAAGTAAAAAATAATATCAAGCAGTTTGATTTTGGATTAAAAGTCGTGGCGTATCCTTGGATACCTCCACTTGCGACGTAATTGTAGTCGTGTGTACGTACAAATCGTGGCTGAAAAGGTCGCAGGGTAGTCAATACCATTCTTACGAACAACCTACAATATCATCATGTACGACGACATCGCAATCGTGTGAACAACCTACAATATCATCATGTACGACGACATCGCAATCGTGTGAACAAACTATCCACGATTTTGTCGGGCCCGATTCCTCCACTTACGATTGAATCATGGTCGTCTGAACGTCCTCTCAACGACACGCCCGTGTTACATCCTCCTCGTGATATGGGAATCCATCCCCCGTCTCATACACCTGATCCATATATCTCGGCGAACGTATCAGTTTGTGGTATATGTGCTGGAATTATAGCCAGGCAAATTTTAAATCCCCCCACATCCAAAATAATAGGCCCAATGATGAAAATTGCAAATATATTGTCAAAAACGCTCTTTAACAGACACCGTTAATGAGAAACAAAAATAAGAACGCTCTTTATCTGGGTGATACGTTGATGGGCGGCAGGTAAATCATGCCATGAATCTCTACTCTTAGCTTTTTTCGCACGTAGAGATCATATTCCACCAGTACAAAAACTTGGAACTTTTTTCAGTTTTGACAGGGAACCTTATAAAGTCGAAACAATAACACAGGGATTATATTTCTTAGTTATTATCTGTTCCTTAATAATGTACGTCACTGTAGGTGAAGGGTCCAACTCGAAAATTCACGATTTAAGTGACTTCGTGAGCGATTTTGCTTTGCGTCGCTTACAATTGTGGAATTTCTCATGGGTAATTAATTCAATGTTTATTGCGATATCGGCTCAAAAAAAGTAAAAGAAAAACATGCAATTTCGAGTTGGGACCTTCACCAACAGTGAAGTACATTATCCAGGAACAGATTATAACTAAGAAATATATTCCCCGAGTTATGTTTTCGACTTTATAAGGTTCCCTGTCAAAACTTTAAAAAGTTCCCAGGTTTTGTTCTGGTGGAATATGATCTCTACGGGCGTTAGCCTGAGTAGAGATTCATGGCATGATCTAGGCGGTAGGTTGACCATAGCTGATTAGTTACTTCACCTTCATGGATCTTATCATTCAATATTGAGTCCCTTTGTGGTATTTCGTGTAAGCAAGTCATTTATAGGTGTATTTTGAGGATAAAGTGTATGAGAATTGAAGGATTATGTCGATTTGTGTGCCGCCTTTTGGAGGAAGGTCAAATGGCCAATTTTGAATAGGGATTTCCATTAAAATCTCCAGAGCAAGAGTTATATATGAATCAGTTGTCTGGGAACTCTAGCAGGCATATGTATTATCCAGCCATACCACTTGGTGAGTGGACTAGGTTAATTGTGAATTTAAAAAAAATACTTAAAAAAAATCAATTTAAAATTCAAAAATTCTAGGCACCAACATTTTAATGGAACCAGTTCCAAGCCGACCATTGTAAATTTGGCTATGGAGATTTGCATGGATTTCCATTCAAAATTTGCAACTTGACTTCCTTCCGAAGGGTCAAGGGACACAAATAATTTTCCAGGAATTCACTCTGACATGCAATTTTCATCATATTTTGCAAATATCGATGTGGTACTGGATGGATATATTGACCATATTAACCTTTTCGATACTAAATGGATTCTCCTACTCATTTATAAAATTATATATTGGAAAGGTCTATTTCTCATTTGGAAAGGTGTTCAGGAAAAAGTAGTTTATGTTTCATTTGGAGGGGTGTTCAGGAAAAAGTAGTAGACGACAAACATTGAAAAGATAATACAAGTGCAGAATTATTCATATTAATTGGTGGGAAATATTAAGATAATGCAAGTGCAGAATTATTCATATTAATTGGTGGGAAATATTAAGATAATGCAAATGCAGAATTATTTATATTAATTGGTGGGAAATATTAAGATGATACAAGAGCAGAATGATTCATATTAATTTGTGGGAAATATTAAGATAATGCAAGTGCAGAATGATTTATATTAATTGGTGGGAAATATTAAGATAATACAAGAGCAGAATGATTCATATTAATTCGTGGGAAATATTAAGATAATGCAAGAGCAGAATGATTCATATTAATTCGTGGGAAATATTAAGATAATACAAGAGCAGAATGATTCATATTAATTGGTGGGAGATATTAAGATAATGCAAGAGCAGAATGATTCATATTAATTGGTGGGAGATATTAAGATAATGCAAGAGCAGAATGATTCATATTAATTGGTGGGAAATATTAAGATAATGCAAGAGCAGAATGATTCATATTAATTGGTGAGAGATATTAAGATAATATGCACGTGCAGAATGATTCATATTAATTGGTGGGAAATATTAAGATAATGCAAGAGCAGAATGATTCATATTAATTGGTGGGAAATATTAAGATAATGCAAGTGCAGAATTATTCATATTAATTGGTGGGAAATATTAAGATAATGCAAGTGCAGAATTATTCATAATAATTGGTGGGAAATATTAAGATAATGCAAGTGCAGAATTATTCATATTCATTGGTGGGAAATATTAAGATAATACAAGTGCAGAATTATTCATATTAATTGGTGGGAATATTAAGATAATACAAGAGCAGAATTATTCATATTAATTGGTGGGAAATATTAGGATAACAAGTTCAACAAACAACCTACATATATGGTCCTTTGTATAACCTATTATCTGAACACTTCCTATGGCAACTACTCATCAATGAGTATTTAGTATAGAAAATGTTAAATTGTTCCCATCACCAAATGTTCACCAAATTATGTGGAAATATAGAATTGCTTGTGGTCCAAATATTTACCCAATTGTTTGGTAAACGTTGATGTCCCCTGACACTTAATTACGCAGGACTCTGTTTCATACAAATCCAAGGCAATATATACATGGCGTGTCACGTGTCACTATACTTATGTATAGTTTGTTTATGATGCAAATTTGGATTTCGGTGATGAGTATCCTTCCACTAAGTTTCCTCTTCTGTTTTACACAACAAATTCTCGACATGTGATATCTCGTATCCGCTGAGATTTCACGAGATAATTACACCTAATGTGAAAATGTCTTCAATCGACAACACGTAATGTGTATATTTCTATTGAAATACGATTTTCTGATGAAGTGTAAACTAACTCGCGAATAATGAAACTGACTTAATTTGACATCGTCTGTTTTGTGCAGAAGCCACCTGACTGTTCTTAAAAGTCAATTAGTTGATATGCACAACTACCGCTCTCCGTGATACTTTTGACTTAAATGGAAGACTTTAATAATGTGTCGAATTCGCTATTTACCAATTCACTCTTAATGAGCAATTTCAATAATTGAATCAAATGAATTTTCAATTTGTTGTGAAGTGGAATAAATAATCCTAATCGCCATATAATATGCTAAATATAGTCTTGAAGGCCAGTGTCTATATTAAATAAGAATTTATGCTTTGTAATGTTCGCTAAAAGTGACACGTGCCGTGGGTCCAACTTCAAAGTAGACCAATAATATTACATGAAATACGTTTATATGGACTTTATAAACCACATAAATATTAATTGAAATAATTCGTGTATGAATTGTCGCTTCAAAATGTATAAAATCTAATTTTTTTTCTCTGATCACTGTGGGTGAAGATCGGTATTAATAAATGTTGGAAAGTTCGGACCGATACAAGAGCACGTACACATCAAAGATATACGACACAGAAACCGGATGTGACTCATCTCAACCAAGAAATATGTCTACGTTATTTGGTCACATATCCTCGCGGAAATACGCACATAATCGACCTATTATGTTAAATAGGTACAGAGTGTGATTATTTTATTCTGATACATGTATAATCAAATAATGGACTCTTACCCGTTATTTTGCCACACTGAAAACACATGTTAAAGAGCGTACAGCTGATGTGACTTGGCTTATTTGTGTCATTGTGCGCACTTAATCTGCAGAATCGCCTATTATGAGTCGATAATGTGACTAAAATCTTCTCATTTTCAGCACATTATCGACTCAAAATAAGGTGATCCTGAGCAGAGTATCTATATTATAAGCAGATAATGTGCAGATTTTCGGGAGAACAGGTTGATTTGATAGTAGGGACAAGATAAAGGTTGATTAAGAAACAATGCATTCTTTATATGCTTTGAAAACAAACTTCCATAAATCAGCAATTTTATAGCTGTTTTATTTTTTCGCAAAGATGGCATGCTAACTCTTTACTATAGTTTCCACATATTGGGGATAGTCCAACACGAAACGCTCTTTATTGTGCTATGTTGAAGAACAGATGGACCATTTCTCTGAATTGGGTGACGAGTCATCTTATTGCTCTCTCCGCCCTACCTCTCCCTCTCCCTCCCTTTCTCTCTCCAAATCTCTCTCATTTCCCCATATTTCTCCACATCCCTCTCTTCTATCTCTCCCCCACATCTCTCTCCCATCTCTCTCGCTCCCTCTGCACCTTACTGACAGAGCAAAGTGGGGCCTAATCTCAAACATCCTGCATTACTGCAATCTATAGCACACATCAGATATGAGATACCACATTCATGAGCCCACAATCGTGTGACGCTGTATGGTAGTAAATAATATTGAAATTGATTGTAGTTTATCGCGGCGGAAATCAGAAAGGGAAAGGTGACAGAGACATGTCGAGCGATTTCTCGGCATTTCCGCAATTTTACATTAATTTCCAACAAATTTACAAGATATTTCCTGTTAAGCTTTCAATTAAATAGCGTCGGTTATCACTAGCTCCACTTCATCTCCGAATTAAGCCATGATCCGACGGAGTTGATTCGCCTGGTCGTCCTGCAATGCTACGTAATTAATGCAATGTAATCGAATGTTTTAATTTCCATCACCGTTCTGTCCCCGGAGAATCCGTGATGACAGCGGAGTAATCCGAATCGTCATGCGCTACATCCGCCTTGTATCATCCGCTGAACAAAATAGACCTTTGTCAAATCCAATCAGTAAATATATCAGACCACAATTATTGGCGCATTTAATACAGATATCCGCCAATTCAGATCAGATGATCGTAGAGATCACATTGTATCTTTCGTGTCTTCATTATGGATGGGTGCATTACTTTGAAAAGTAATGCTTTACCATTACTTGCCATTTTTAGCATTCCATTTACCATTACTTTTTAAATTAGAAGTAAAGTATTACAATTACCATCACATTCAAAAGTAATGAATTACCTTTACTTCCACACACATTAAAGATGCATAATCCGAATTACCGCTCCCAAATTACTATTTCTTTGGCTTCGGGGGTAAAAAATATTTGATTCGAGTCGAGGAACCCACCAATCAAAGCTCTGAGTGATCATATATCGATTTTGAAATTTGTTATTTCTTGATATGTGCACTTATTTGTGGCCCAGATAAAAGTCGTCAAACCGACGGTCTCGGACAAAAGTGCGGATGAAAAAGACATGTTGTTGTTGTTGTTGTTGTTGTTGTTGTTGTTGTAACTTGATATGGGTACCGTCTGATCGGATTGAGTACCTTTAAGGGATTAGGGGATTATGATTAACATACTGTTTGAGTAGACAATATAAATCTATCTGATTCACGAATGAGTTAATTAGCAGCCTTCCTGATATATGAAGTAATAACTTTACAGACATATACTTCTGTAATTTAATACAAAACATACACATTACATATACCACATGAACTGGAACACTGCAACATATCCATGGAAATAGGTTCATATGGGACTTAAATATTCACATAGGTTCATATTGGCCAATATTAAGCTTATACCCGCTATTTCCACAGGTCCGCAGAAAAAAATTGACCACACCCCCCAATAGTACTTAATCCTATGGTTATTTCGTTGAATGGCGCGGGGCCTCAGTGCAAACACATTATAAAGAACGTGAATCTGGTATGTCGTGTCGATGAAAAGAGTAGAGTAAGTAGTGCCAATATGAGCTTATTTCATATTGAAATAAGAACTTTACAAGCTTAGTTTGAACCCATCGTTTTACCTCCGTACAGAGCATATATTTTCTCAAATACGCTCTATATGGTCTTAAAATGCGACATTCAAAATAAGCTGATATGTGCTTATTTTCAAGAAAATATGATGGCTTATTAAATGCTCCAAATTCGGGAGTTTAATTTTCTTGGAGCAAGATTAGAGAAAGATAGATATAAAAGCAATCACTGAGGATTCGGAATTACTGTTATTAATGTTGGGCAAAACCTCATTTGTCAAAAACCCATAGGATCATTGTATTTAAACTTCCAATTATAAGATAACGATCATTTTGTCTGACACTTGGTGCAAGATACTGAGGACATATTTGATAATGTAACTAAAAACATAATGCAAAAGTTATTGAATTACATGACATTTTGTGAAGTAATGCATTACATTGAATTACGTGTTATTACATGCAAAGGGACATATTACAAATTATTTTTCATTACGTGAGAAATGCTTATGATGCATTACAATTAGGAGATAAACATACCCTGTTGAGTTGTACATTCTGGGATTCGAGCATGAAAACAGTTTGTGAACGAGGCCGGCTTGCCGGCGAGTTCACAAACTGTTTTCATGCTCGAATCCCAGAATGTACAACGAAACAGGGTACGTTTATCTCCATTGTAATTCTATCTAGCAAGAAATTTGCAAAAAAACTGTATAAAAAGTATCATTTAGTCATTTTCATGACACGAATCGAGACTTTCATTTCGCCGTTGTCACCGTGCACAAATCATTGGGTGTGTCCATTGCGTTACTCGGAACACTGCTCCGTAACCATTTCCTGTGGGGCGGGTTGGCTCGTTCCGCTACTCCGTTCTGCGCCGATCAAATTGTACCGTACCACATTCAGATTTGATGCAAGCTGAAGCGGCCGATGAACGGTATCTATAGACAACAACGCGCGGGTGTGCTCGTTTCGCTACTCGTTCTGCGCCGATTACATTTGACCGTGCTACATTCAGATTTGATGCACGCTGAAGCGGCCGATGTCGGTGAATCGAAAACGAAAGTTAGCCGTCTCGGCCAATCAGAATGCTTGATTTTAGTGACAAATACTCAATTGAATTACAATTACACATTTCCACATACCTGGTCACCATATCCCGAATAGACGTAGAGACATACAGGGAGATGGTGACAGGGAGGGATCTGGTTGGATTGTACCCCACCTAATAATAACAACACATTTTAGAGCGACTTGGCGGTTGGAGCCAAAACAGATACCCCTAGCAATATTCGCTCGCATTGTATTGTGTCCCGGATATCAAAATAGGTCGAAACATGCTATACGAACATTATATGTCACAGAAGTAAGGCCGTATTCGGGTATTTAAGTCATAAAATCCTACCCTATAGAGACAAAAATCGACGTCAGGCGATGGTGTTCGGTTGTCTCGGTACATGTTCGTATAAACAGAATGGTATTGCCCAAGAAAGGACCAAAGTGAAACGAAAATTCACCATTCACCATGGTATGACATATAGAGATATCAACAGCTAATACGAAATAACGTAATATACATATGGTGTTGATACTGACATGTTTTCAAACGTTTATATATCAGGAATATGGACATAGGGAATATTCACGATATCTCAGTTGTTACAATGGGGAATGGTTTGTGTTGGGAGTGGTGAACTCGTCGAGTTGACGTTCATCTTATGTATATACAGTAACGCCCTAATTAATCGACTCCTTAACCACAGCAGAATTATGGGTAACTTTTCAGGATTTAGTCAGAGAGCTTTCAGATGAATAGCAACTGGCCTATTTACTGTTATAATACTACATGGGTTCTTATGAACGACACACCAATTCACGACTAAATCGGGTGCATAACTTTTGGCGCACCTGGTGGAAGGGTATCTTTTTGCTCTCCGGTTTTAGTATTTCCTCATTTGTGACCCGCCATATCAAATCCAGTCGTAAGTCGGGATTTTTTTACCCTGTGCCAATGCATTCTCTTATATATGCGAGTCGACCATAGGTCGCCTCGCATATATAAGAGAATGCATTGGCCTAACAATTTTTTATCATTTGTTTTAAATAAATGTTTCTTACAATTTTTAGGACATAAAATAAAAAACATCCATTACCCTGCAGGGAGCCCCACACATATATATAGAAGCATATAGAAGAGTGTCGTCTGCTCATGTTTGTATGGGGCTCTGTAATGGTGAAATTATAAAATTGTTAAAGAATACAAGAACAAATTATTAAAATTGTAAAAAATTGTTAGGCCAATGCATTCTCTTATATATGCGAGGCGACCTATGGTCGACTCGCATATATAAGAGAATGCATTGGCACAGGGTAAAAAAAATCCCGACTTACGACTGGATTTGATATGGCGGGTCACATTTCATAGTCAACATTATGGTACAGCCTTGTAAGTTGTATCACACTACGGTTGTTCGCTGTTGAGTATAAATACATGCACACGTAACATGGGAAAGAGATTAGTACAGTTTCTCATGTGAAATCCGACAGCGATATCGAGGCGGTGACAAGTTTACATGAAAATGTTCAACATAATCATTTGTGTATTTAAAACGCCATAAAGCCCCATTAAAATCGAAGTTCGCGTGCTGTTCAATTCATGGCACCTGCAACCCACCAGCCTCATCAAGTGAAGTCCCTATACCGAGTCGAATACACCCCTGCCGTGACATCGCTTTTATGAGATCACACAGCGACGGTTTTAGTAGAGCGTTTACGCCCGAATGACTTACCATAAAGTCATCGCGATGTCAAGCGTTTTACTTTGTTTATTGAGTGTATATTTAATATGGGAAAATACGAATTTGTTCGCTTTTCTTCACGGGATCATGGTAATTGGGACTATTTAAATTTTAATATAGTGTAGAATGCATATCATTTGCTGAAACATCAGAAACAAACAAACGCAGTTCATAATCTGAGTGACGTATGCATAACATGGTCGTCAAAGGCGGCAAAATCAAAAAGTAACACGATATTCGTGGATCGTAAACTTAAGGACTTAAAGCTTTACTGATCAATGAAGAATAATTGTCCACGGTTATCGCTTTAATATAGAATGGAATCATACTTGCGATTTATTTACATACATTTGATATCTCCAGCTTTTCCTTGTCGATATTCGGTTGACTTCACAGAAGCAGTTGGATTTGCATTGAATGCGCCGTGGAAAAGGGTAACGTCATTTCCCGCCCACAAAAACTTATGGTCACTGTCGCGGAAAGGATCGGGTTACTATGTTTTTAACCAAGAACCAGTCTATACTCTACTAGATATCTTGGGGGCGCCAATAAACAGATAGAAGAGTCACATAACAAATGATAGAATTTAGATCGCAAAGTTCATTCCAAGCTGCCAGACAGAGTTCAGTCCCCTCGCTACGCTGGCTGACCGCTGCCATCCTGTATATTTTCGTAATTAAATCTGCGACTATATTAGTCTCAGATTAAATCTACCATTTGTTTTTTTTTTAAATTACAATTCATTCTGGCTTGATCTAGCCATTTTTCAAATTAATATGGACAGTTCGGTTTCTTAGAATAATGCCGAATTAATTGTAAACGACAAAAGTCTTAAATAAAAATATGAGTGATTTCCTCACAGGTGCACATGGTGGCAGTGTTAAGTCCATCGTAGAAGGGACTTCACTCTGCCTTGCAGTTTGTGTTAATTCAATAATGTGTCGTTACACTATCGAGACGACTCATGGGTCATTGGCAGTAATTTTATACACCCGTTTTGGAGGGAAAAAAACGGGATGTATTATGTTATTGGTCGGTCTGTCCGTCCGTTCGATTTTTTCGTTCCAGATGATAATTTTAATAATTCTGAACTGAATGGAATGAAATATTGTATGTGGGTTAACCCTTTACCCAACAAAACGGCCAAAAACGCCCAAATAAAGCTTCAACAGCCTAAAATATCTTCGGTCTGTCTCGATAACACCATACAAATATGGATATCATTGGCACCGGTTCATTGACCACATTGTGATGGTTACAGTTATGCCCTGTGCCAATGCATTCTCTTATATATGCGAGTCGACCATAGGTCGCCTCGCATATATAAGAGATTGCATTGGCCTAAAAAAAAAAAAAATTACCACTTTTTCTTACATTCTTTAACAATTTTATAATTTTTTAACAATTTTTATAATATTTCTCTACATTCTTTAACAATTTTAAGCCAATGCATTCTCTTATATATGCGAGGCGACCTATGGTCGACTCGCATATATAAGAGAATGCATTGGCACAGGGCCGTTCTGTTGGGTAAAGGGTTAACTAGCACAAAATACAGGTTAACCTCGAATGCGGGTTCCGCCCGCCAATTTACACTATAGTTGTTACGGCTCTTTTTGTTGGAAAATGCACTAAATGTTCGTTTCTGAATGATAACATTAGTAAGTCTGAACTTAATGGAATGACATTCGGTATATATATGTGAGTTTAGTAAATACAGGTCAAGTTCGAATTTGGGTTCCGCCTGCCAATTGTCACCAGAGTTATGGCCCTTTGTTAAAATTACAATGGTTGTACTTTGCAACGCCACCCTATAGCGATGATTTTGTTATATATAGCCACTATGTTGACATAAATGAGTATTTGATCATGTTTTTGTAGCAGGATCTATAAATAGGCTTATTTTGTTAGTGCTTTGTCTATAAGTTTCCAAAACATACCTCCATCTTTTGCTATAAATCAGAAAGTATCATGCACGTGAGTCTGTTTGAAATAAACTAATCGGACAACCTATACTTTTTTGTGGTTCATTCCGTTTCACGTTGCTTCATTTAATATACGAGCCGGTGTGTTTCCAATTGAGGTTCAAATATAGACAAAACATGACTTAAATCAGCTCAAATAAGTTATAAAAGATTACATTGGAATGGTATATTACTCATTTGGAGGGGTGTTCAGAACAAATTAGCAGACGACAGTCAAACGAAAATGCCAGGGCTGTTTAAAGACATATTATGTACTTGTTCGGGTGCGTGAAACTGATAAGTTAGTATTCAGGCACTATGAGGAATGCAACATTCTACTAACACCGCCGAAAATCTGAAGCAAATCGACCATACCACGCCATAGAAAACATCGTCTGAACTACGCTCAATTGTAAATATTTACTACTCGATTCGGAACGCATCTATCAGCAATAAACTAACGAAAACGATTTCACCATCGAGAGTCACTGCATTTAATTAATACATACGAATGACGGTGTGTGTTGTAAATTTAGATATAATGTTTGTGAAAATAACTACTTTGAACAAGATTATTCTTCATTTCTATTTGACCACCCTATACCGGAGTGTTTCACATAACTTTAACTTATTATCTAAACATTTCATATGGGATAACTTCTCGTCAATGCGTATTTAGTATATAGAAACGGTTAAAATGTGTGCACGATCAAATTTGACAAAATTTCCTGAACCAATTATTTTACTAATCAAAATGAAAAATACTTGAAATTAACATCATTTGGTTATGGCATAGGCCTCGCTAAAAATCCACACAGTCGTCAGGGGGGCCGTGAAAATATTTACACATACAGGGCCCAAAAAAAAATTTACAGCCCCTTTGCTACCCCCCCCCCCCCCCCCACCCTTTTTGTGCAAAAAAAAAATTCCGCCTTATTTTTTTGGACCCACCCCCTAAAATAAGAAGAAAAAAATCATTTTAAATCTATTCAAGACCAAATCAAACAGAATCAAAGGTAAGTTTTAAATTGGTCCGTTTCTGGCAGATTCCAAGTGTTCAAACAATTGAAAAACTATCAACGGTTATGATGTTGTTTTCGACATTGAAAAATACATTTTGAAATAAAAAGTGTTTTATTCTACAGTATGCACAGATATTGTGATGTAATATTTATATAAATTTACATAAATAGTCCAGTTACTAATTAATGACGTCTTCACGGTTGTTCCCAAAATAGGTGCCACCAACCATCATATCAGAACACCTTATAGCCATACCTGCAATGACAGTTATATAGAATATAAGTATCACTCTTTGGAGCCAAATAAACAGGCTGGCATGTTCATTTTTTAATTTGAGGTATTTTGTTAGCCAGCACTCTGCAGCACTAGTATTATTTGGTCATTAGACATGCCAGAGTGAAAATGCCAGCACTATTCAATATTAATTTGAGGTGAAATGCAAACCAGCACTCCTATTCAGTCATCACTTTTATTTGGCACCAGAGAGTGCTTTATCTTATACCTACATATGTTCTTAAGTGTTGGTTAAGGTCATAATCTATGTTAGAACACATTTATTAGTGAAAACAACTTAAAACAATGTCCATAATGTGGGTTGAACAAAATTTGCACAAACATTTTTGTTCATGCCTCTGAGATGCACCCACCCCGCCCGGTATAGGTATGTTTTTGGAAGATCTCCCGTGTATTACTTATATCTTATACCTACCCTGTTCCTAAGTGTATGTAAAGGCCATAACCTGCCTTAGAACACAATTATTAATGAATATATTTGAAAACAACTTAAAACAAGGGCAAAAATGTGAATAGAGAAAAATTTGCACAAACTCATTTTTTAGGGCCTCTTCGGGCCCACCCACCCCGGCCCTGTATGATAAAACTTTTGTGCGCCCCCCCCCCCCCCTGCAGTCGTCCACAGAAAGCGATGACAAAATCTCATAATTGAGAACGCTCTCTACTTTCTACTGGTTTTGGACGCGGGAAGCTTAAACGTTCTATAAACAGCCTGTTCTCCCAAAAAAAAATGCATATTATCTGCTTATAATAGAACTTGTTATATAGGTAGGTAGTCTGCCTAGAATAGATAGCTCATTTTGAGTCGATAATGTGCTGAAAAGGAGGCGTTTTAGTCACATTATCGACTCATGATTAGGCGATTCTAATAGATAATGTGCAGACAATGATACAAATAAGCCAACTCACGCCTTTCCATGTGAACGCTCTTTAACACGTGTCTTCACTATGACCCGCGCCATAAAACGAAATAACGACTATGACACCATTTTCTGCTTATTTCAGAATAAAATGGTCACAGTGTGTACCTATTTCACATCATAGGTCGATTATGTGCGTATTTACTCGAGAATATGTTGATATAAGAGATGGTCATTGGAGTTTATGCTAGGCTGACCTGGCCATCGAGACCTCATATTGATGGGATCGATGGTCAGATCATATTATGTTCTGGTATAGGACACTTATACATGTGGTGATCTTATAGTTTCAAATCGGACAGCTATGGCATATTTAACCTGATGTCATTTAGATAAATCATGGATAACATATAATGCTTGTAGCCACACGCCAATGACAAACTCAGCTATAGTAACATTTTCAGATCGGCATCTCAGTGTCGTTCTGTTCGAACCAATTGAAGAGCATAAGGACGAGTATCTGCCTCTGGCGTAATCCGCGAATCGACCCTGTTAATAATGAGATCAAGTGGAGACTCTTCATGCGTAGTGAACCTTCCAAAACATAGCCACGGAGAATGGCACATTTAAGTACCCCCGGTGGCAATGTATGCCTACTTCCAAAATCAGCTCCATAAATGATCGTCCTCGGTAATTAAATCAAATCAAATTTAAGCAACAATTAATATCAGGCCCAAAGCTAAATAGTCATAGACATTCTAATGATAAGATGTCACCGAATGGCTGAGCCATATATAGACGACAATAGTCTGGTTCGTCAGCTGAGTGCATGATTCATCGCAATATAATTAAGACTTTTTACAGACTATACATTAAATATCTCTCAAGAACATGCCAAGCAGCTCTATACTGTGCGTACATGCACCCGTAGATCAGAATACGCCACCAGGAAGTTTATAGCAATGAAGGGAATATAGTTCTTAGTTAACCCTTTTAGTGCCAGGGGCCGATCTCATCGGCCCTAATTTACGGTCTGTAAAATCGGCCCTAAAAAAAAAATAAAAAAAAAATTTCGATTTTTTTTTTTTTTGTTGAATTATTTTTGGGTATGCTTAAGCATGCTATTGCGAATTTAAAAACAAGCTGGTTAAAACCTTAGGGGATGTTATAACTCAAAACTATCACCAAGTATTCATAGTAATAATTTTGATGCCCATGAAAAATGTAAGATTCCCTGGTACTAAACCTACAAAATAAGTCTGTTAAAGAATATAAGAAAAAATGATTAAAATTGTAAAAAAAATATTAACAAATGATGAAAAATTGTTAGGCCAATGCATTCTCTTATATATGCGAGGCGACCTATGGTCGACTCGCATATATAAGAGAATGCATCGGCACAGGGTATATGGGTTGATACAAAAATCCGACCTGGCACTGAAAGGGTTAATACATGTTCACTGATAATGTATATCACAGTTTGTGCATGGTGGTTCCAGCTCGAGATTACATGATTTAGGTCAACTTTGTGAGTCGATTTCGCAATAAACAATTGCTATTATCCGATGGAAATTCCATGATTGTATAAGCGACCCGAAACAAAATATGCACACAAAGCCTCCTAAATCATGCAAGCTCGAACTGGGACCCTCGTCTATACTGTGTAATACATTATTAAGGAGCAGATCCTAAAAAAACAGAATGGAACCCAACGTCAAAAGGTCACATAGATATTTCAAGATCTATGAATATCACAGAGCGTTCTTGTGTTTATACTCGTATTATTCTAGTTGTTCCTCAAATACAGAAATGCCCTAAATAATCACTGAGAGCTTTCCGACGAATGACAACAAGCCATATTTCCGACTAAATCCTGAAAAGTTACCCATAATTCTGCTGTGGTTATGGAGGCGATTATTTTGGGCATTACTGTATTTATTGTGACTACTGAAATCACAGGACTACGATCTGCGAGAAGGTGGTCCTGGACTGACCATTGCAGATTTCCCCGGTGGGATGCGGCTACAACCCCCCTGTTCGTGCTATCCATATTTGGTAATAGAGTATCTGCCATATCAACCGCTACCGTTATTTGTAACTTCATCGAGCGTTGTTTGTAACGTTTCACATCTTCAAAAGGAATATTCAGCGACTAACGTCAGATTGATAAATTAAACTCTGCAGTTACGTCCACCAATTAATCATTCCGATTAGCATCTCTACATAAACTAAGCTGTCTGTTCATCTGTAACCAAGTAGAATATTGAGTATCAAAAAGTTAATTTTGTGAAAGGGGACACCTGCTAGAATTATTTATGTAACATTGAGAAAGTTGATTGTTGATAGCAATTAAATGTTGCCAAGATTGATAGGTCTCATATAGTAGTCCGTATGATTCGTGTGAATTTATGACATATTTGTAGTTGGGTATCTGGGGCTAAATCTAGATCATGACATGAAATAATATATATCATACCCCCCCCCCCCCCTTGTTCAAACCATGGGATTTGTTTGATGTTCTGACAGGGGAGTTTATAACATTGAAAACCACTCAGGTCGACCATTCCACGAGAACATCTAAAATGACACGACGATAAGCATAAAAGCATGTTATGTTAGGAACGCCTCTTTAATAGTTGAGGTTAAATTGCGAACGCTCTTTATTATAGGTAATCGTTTTTATTTTGGAGGTCCGACTGACATGCAAAACCTGATAAAAGTTCCTGTTTCGAAAGTTGAAATCGGACTATTAAAAGCTGTCATTAATCAATGGAAGCATACGATCCAACAACAGAGTACAATTATCATACAAAAATTTGAGTATTCTACATGTTTAGGCAGTTACGTGGCTAGAGGGCGGGTGCTAACCTTGTTAATTCTGACATCACCCCCCCCCCCCCCCCCCCCCCACGCCTTGAACCAGATCAAAAG
Organism: Siphonodentalium dalli; assembly: GCA_032622095.1. Taxonomy (NCBI): domain Eukaryota; kingdom Metazoa; phylum Mollusca; class Scaphopoda; order Gadilida; family Siphonodentaliidae; genus Siphonodentalium; species Siphonodentalium dalli. The sequence continues at coordinate 262,260,417 of CP136063.1, forward strand.
TTCCTAATCTGCGATCTGCGATATTCCATGATTGTGTATCCCGCCCTTGGGATGAAACTTTACATCCGGTGGCAACCATTCCAACTGTTGGACATTTCCACCCTAACACCCCCTGACCTTGGAAATTTTCCGAATGAAGACAAATTTTACTCCAATCAACCGAAAGTAGTAAAATGTGCAACTTTAAATTTTGTTCTCAAAACAACGGATTACACACTATATATATATATATATATATATATATATACTGATCAGGGGCAGATCCATGAATTTGGGAAAGGGGGGCGCCATGAATATAGTCATATATGATGCATAGAGCACGAGAGGGGATTTCCCCCTCCCTCCCTCTCTCTCTCTCTCTCTCTCTCTCTCTCTTTCCCCTCTCTCCCTCTCTCTCTCTCTCTCTCTCTCTCGTAGGTGGGGGTCCGGGGAATTTTTGGGGATACTACACTCAAAACGACGCGTTTTCCTGTGTCCTGTGCCCATTGAAAATCAATCGGATACTGATATTAAAATAACTAGAAAAGGAATAATATTGAGTTACATATATAAATTTGATATGTTCCGATCTGGGTATGCACACATAAAACACAAATCTCAGTTTATGTAGCTTTTATGGAGCTAGTGACAATTAAATTTACGCGGATCAATGGATGTGTCGATGTTAGCTAGTTCAATTTGTGCAAGGACATGTCTGAACTTCGTCGTCAACTCTCTTCAGTTCGCACAGCATGGGGGGGGGGGTTGTGTTTGAACATCGCACATCATGGGGGGATTGTGTTTGAACAATAAACTTATATTTTCGGAACGTGAGTGCAAATGATAGCGAATGATCGGGGCGGCATGGGGATTCCCCCCCCCCCCAACATACCTATGGAATGGGACCGGGCCACCGGATCGGACATATATGGTTTGGGCCGGTGCATTGGATAAACATTTTCAATTAAATCCTGGCTTCTATAGATACGTTTGGGCTGACAAAACGCTTTCCTCCATTGTTCATATTCTCGTTTTTACTCACAATAGCCACCGAAATACTAAGTCATCAATACAAGGTGGTCCGATTTTCCGATGTGCTCGTCTTGTTTTGTAAATGTTTGGGTCACAATAAATATGTTCAATCAACTGAGTATGACGATAACGACGATCGTTACTCTTTTTTCAACTAAACCATGACAGTTTATGTGTCGTAACCTCACTGTCTTTTATGCCACATTTGTTCCAACATGTGATCGAAGTTATAGCAGATTCTATATACCCATACAATTTGAAAATTTATTTCTATACTGAAAAGATACATGTTTAACGGTACACCATAGTATGAGGTAGACCTATATATAATTTCTTTACGATGATATAATGTCGTCAGTGCAGTTCGATGGTTTGAGGTTCGATAGTCCGAGGCAACCCTCCGTATACTATATATCGAATTCTCGGACTATATATATTATATAGGCTTATCCCAAAGTGTAGCCGTCTCGTTTCTTTTGCTACATGTATATATAGATGGAATAGACATTTGACCCCATACAGTTAGAATTGCTATATCTATGGTTATAGAAAAACTTCAGGCGCCTAAAACATGGCGCCGGACCAGATATTTTCCGACGCCCAGAAAAAAATTGTCGACAGAATTATTTTACTCTGCATGGCGCGAAAATAGTCCGCGTGGGGCGCACCCACGTCGGGGATGTTGGATTCACCCTTGCATTGATATACGTCCATCCACAGTTAAAATAGTTGTACGTTTGAATCAGATTAATGTAAAACTTGTAAACTGTTATATATATATGCATGTATGTTAGCAATATTAAGTGCAGAAAATTCGTGCGCTCGGAGTCAAATGGCGCCTGGACACGTCCCAAAAAATCCTTGCTCTGGCGAAAATAGGGGGCGCGCGCCGATGGCGCCTGATGGTAGATCCTCCCTTGCTGGTTGGAAAATCAAACACTCTATATGTCAGAACCATTTCAACTTTTCAAAACAAATTTGGTGTCGGGCATGAAATTTCCTACTGTTGAAAATGTGTGCTAACGTTAGAGGGGGTCGACACCCCACGCCCCCGGTCACCACCCCCTATATTGAAGCAATCTATCACAGGCTATGAACACGATGTGGCAATCGAAGCGCACACGTCACCATTTCCTTTGCAGGTGGTCCATACATGTAATAAATACTCAAAACTCAAAGGAATTATCATATAAACACTCATCCGCGATTGACCAAACGTGTGGGCGCAATAAATGACTGGACTTTTTTTTGCGTAAATAATGCCCCCAATTCAATAACTGGTCGAGAAATATATATCAAACATCAAATATTGTCAGCTATTTAAAAACCTGGTCAATCATCTAAGGATTGTCTTGTTGTTGGTGAAGCAGATTCTCACATTATATGACATCTATAGTTGTTCTACAATAAAGGCAATGAGTCGTGAAAATAATGAAAACATATTAAAAGTGAATCCCGCGTTTGAAGTTTATTCAAAGATGAGAGCGTTTCATCACATTGTTTGATATCTTCCGTTAAGTACCTAGCTGTCTGCACTGATTTACCTTCTATGGAGGCAAGTAGCCACGACACCTGTCATGCAAATTCCCGGAATTATTCCAAAGAAATCACTGTATATACACGTGCTGGTGAAAATTGGCTGCAAGCTATCGGGGAAACAATTCCATGATACAAGATTGAAATATTTGTTGTTTTGTTTTTGAACCCACCACCCTGGGAACGTACTTTTTTCCCTGTCCGATCTCGGACATCCACCCATTCAGCGCAAGTTTTGTTCCAAGAGCAATTGGGAATCCACCCCCAAAATTGTATGAAAAACTGTAAAAATAGCAGGATAACGCAGACACCCCCAGGTTACCCGCATCATCAGTATATTATATAGATATGCACAAAGATGTGTATGCACAACAAGGCATTCTCTAATGTTGTGACTGCATGGTATCGACAAGATGACCAAAACATTAACCCATGCAATATCTGTTTTATTTACATAATTTTCCATCTGCAGTCTGTTCCAATAACCAATATTAAAAGTATAGAATATCAAAAGTTGTTATCCTTACAAACATGAGTGCTTATATTGTTTTGTAATATTGAGCAAGTTGTGTTCAATTAATCAGATTTGTATTATATGAGTAGGTCCCATAAATTCCATACCTATTTACCATCGGTTGAACGTCTTACAACAATGTAGGGGATCTGTATCACTTTCAATATGGATACCATTTAACCCTTTCAGTGCCAAGTCCGATTTTTGTATCAACTCATATACCCTGTGCCAAATTGCCAATGCATTCTCTTATATATGCGAGTCGACCATAGGTCGCCTCGCATATATAAGAGAATGCATCGGCCTAACAATTTTTCATCATTTGTTATTATTTTTTACAATTTTTTACAATTTTAATATTATTTTCTTATATTCTTTAACAGACTTATTTTGTAGGTTTAGTGCCAGGGAATCTTACGTTTTTCATGGACATCAAACTTATTACTATGAATACTTGGTGATAGTTTTGAGTTATGACATGCCCCTAAGGTTTTATCCAGTTTGTTTTTAAATTCGCCATAGCATGCTTAAGCATGCTCTTTTTTTAGGGCCGATTTTACAGACCATAAATTAGGGCCGATCTCCACTGAAAGGGTTAAAGTACTATAGAAGAATTATGTGAGTGACATTGACATCACAAAGAAAAATGAAGGTCAAAAATCAAAACCTGAGAGAACAGATGGATTTGCATTTTTCATTGCTTTTTTTTTCGTCAGAAGCCGGACCCACCCCATGTATATATAAAAGAGTAGGATATGTCTGTCTGTTCTGATTTTTCTCTCAGAATCCTGGACCGATGTCAACGAAATTTGGTTTGTTAACTCTGGGTGCCCTGGCGGATTTTATAACGGCGTTAGTTTTTGTCATAATTTTTATTTAAAAACCAATTAATTGTTGTTTTTTTTCAATTGTTTTGTTAAATTGAGCAAGGATTTTTATCTAGAAAAAAAAAATTAAAGTAAGGTTTTTTTAAAGGTCAAATGATTAAAGGCACGTGAGGCCTTAGTTGTCGAAAATATTCATATTTGTTCCAATCACCGTAAACAGAAAAACATTAAAACGCACACAGTTTCGTTCATATATACCATGACCATCGAGTAAACAGCATGTTATCATAAAAATTTACTATATTTTACCTTAGCAAGAGCCTGATTGTGTTACAGAAGACAGCACAATGCTGCTGGCTAATCACACACAAATGGCATAAACGCTCTTTATTCGTTCCATATCAGGAATTCACCCACAAAGAACGCTCTTTATGTTTACCATCATAATATAAACAAACACCAGAAAAGTTACTTTTGATGCTTTTGTTTACATAACAATGATAACAAATATGACAATAACATAATGTAAATGTTAAACCCGATGGGATAAGTAGCGATATTTCTTATTTGTATACGGACAAAGTCTGTCTATATTTTGTTGTTCTTTCTGTTTGTGACGGTTTTTGACGGGTGGAAATATTTTCACAGGATACCCACCGCCAAGGCCAACCGTACCTTTAAGCGATCAAAATGTCGCGAAGCGCGCAAATGGTACGCCGCTAAATAAAGGCTCTGTTTAGGATAAAAATGCTCCCTAACGCACAAAGGTTCCGCAGGAAATTGAGGCGGAGTTGAAGATGTTTTCCCTTGCTTAATGATCAGGTGAGAAAAGGACTTCAGATGCGATGTCTCTTGTGACGTGTTCATGTTGCACGCTATATGCCCCTATTGTTATCAAATTATATTAGCTGAAATCGTTGTTCACCTTAATCCTATTTCCATTGATGCAGATCATGCCAGCGACATATGGTCCAAGAAATGATACAGCAACCACACACAAAGAAACCCACATCAAGGGTTCGATGTGCACAAAATTAATTAGGGAATAGTAGTCGCATTTAGATGCAATTAGGGCCGTGATTTACCGTTCTTTCCGACCTTATGAAGGTATCTTATAAATACTGATTTCCACGTGGCTGTGAATTAGCTGGTGATTCAGCTTTCCTCGCTGTCTGATTAAGGTGTTCTTATTCGTGTTAATTTCTAGAAGTCTGTAAATTACACCTGCGTTGGTCTGTAATCATGTCTCAGGTATAGTTAAATTAATAGTTAATTAATTTGATAGGAACCATTTCAAGTAGTCTGCTGTTCTTCGTGACCAATTAGGGTGGTCCAGAGACGAACGTGAGACATATTTATACACTGTCCAAGACCGATTCATCAGTATTATTAGCACAACAAGTGACACATTAAGCTTCGTTCTCGATAATTGATCCGTCATTCTTTGTCACCTTATATTGAACATTCCATTTTCTGTAGTTGATTTGTCCATACCTCGCGCTAGTTCAAGTTACAGCCTGGTTACTCATCCCCTTTATATGTTCTATGCTAGAGATGTTCTGCTTGTTGCTTTTGACTACCTAACTCGTATTTAAATTCGGGCAGTACTATTTTTCGCGCATCCGACGAAGCGTGAATTTAAAACTGAGCTAAAAATAGTACGACTCACTCATAAGATTAGCGAACAAGCGTGACAATTAATTAATCGAAAAACAGCATACTATATATAAACTGTACTGCATGTGTAAGTGACATTTTTAAGTCAGCAAACTATATATCGATGACCTTGATGTCACTTAGTTCGAATTCATATATATTTGTTCCAGATATATAGCTAGATATCGCCCGCAACAGATATCAATCGTTTTTCTAAGTTTTTCAGAAATTCGTTGAATAGAAAGCATCATTTGAGCCAGACATGCGTACGGAGATTGATACTCTTCCCATTTATGTAAATATTTAGCAGTGACATTGTGTAATTTGTGAGGAATCTGCGACTTTCTACGAATAATATGTTACGTTCTTCGGGGTGATAATTTCCGATTCACCGCTCGACGTTCCTGGCCAATTATACGCTTAGTTCTCAAAAGTAGTGTTTACGTGTTGCAATATTCATGAAGGGGTCAGGCTATGCTTTCGAATGATTTATGTATTGTTTCATTGCGCAAAACGCAAGAAAATTGGGCTTTTATATCTGTTCCTCATTCCTGTTACTCGGACAAATTTACGTTTTGCTAATTTCCAATTCACCGCTAGACCTTCCTTACCAATTATACGCTTAGTTCTCGAAACTAGTGTTTAAATGTTGCAATATTCATGAAGAAGATAGGATATGTATGCTTTCTAATTATGTATATTATGTATTGTTTCATTGCGTAACACGCGAGAAAATTAAGTTTATATCTTTGTTCCTCGTTCCAGTTACTCGGAAAAATTTACGTTTTGCTAATTTCCGATTCACAGCTTGACGTTCCTTGCCAATTATTCGCTTAGTTTTCAAAAGTAGTGTTTAAATTTTGCAATATTCATGAAGGGGAGAGTCTATGCTTTCGAATGTGGTATAATAAGTATTGTTTCATTGCGTACAAAGGCGAGACAATTGAGCTTATATATCTGTTGCTCCATAGTTATTCTGTTACTCGGAAGTTGTTCCTGTTCCTCGTTCCATTCCTGTTACTCCAAACAGTCAATCTCCATAACTATTGAAAAACTATAATTATTATTTGACAAGCGCATTATATAGCGCAAGTGTATAGTAGATCTCGAATTCTGCGTATATTCACAACTAAATAATTACATTGTATCCTCTGAGTGTGTTGTATTTTTATATCGTGGAGGTCATTTAATCTATCTTCGTATTAGAACGGTAAATACATGCTATCGGATAAATGATTTTGATAAATTGTATACGCTTATATTATTGTAAGTTTTGAATTCAAGCATCTGGCTTCGCGAATTTAAAACTGAGCGAAAAATAATACTGCGCGAATTTAAATACGAGTAAGGTATGCATGATCATTGACCATTCGTATTTATAACCATGAATAAGTCAGCCGATTGCCACACGTTCTTAATTAAACGTTATCTTCTACAGAGTTATCCCGTCTGTGACCGCACCAGTATTATACTCCCAAACTGTTGTTTGAGATCGCTGTACTGATATGTTCCCTAATTGCAACTATGTGTTTTCGTTCTCTATTTCACTTATTCAGTGTCATTTACATCATACAAGCTACACGCAGCATGCTATAAGACGAATCTCTCTACTCTCGATGCGAGATGAATACAGAATAGTAGTTAGAGGATCTTTGTTGGCAGGAGGGATTCCATGCAACTTTGAATTTCCAAGTGCATCTTGCATTGAAGACCACCTCCACAACTGTTGAGACTTCATTTGCATACACACCCCTTTTGAGTTGGTATATTTCATCTGATACCTCAAACTTCCAATACATGCATACACTATACTTATAATTTTTAAAGTAATTTTAGTTACGACATTATCTGTTTAATAGTGTCCCTCTTTATTATGCTCTACAGCACATCAAATTACTCAAATAAATGGATCTTAAATGGACCCAATGCCTTCAAAGTGGATTCATGCGAAATAACATAATAGTAAAACAATTATCAGCAACAAATACATAAAACATATTTTTTCTTCTTCGTATTTTCATTTGTTAATAACTCTCCAAAATTGATATTTTGGATGTCAAAACCATTGTTATGTAAACAGTGGAATAACCGATAAAAGTACAATTAGTCCAATAAGATACCAAAGATTATTAAAAATATGACGGTAAACATTGGAAAATGTCCAAAGTATTGAAATATATATCAAACATCTCATTCAGCTGACAACAATATTTGAAGTTACTACACGATTATCGATGTTTGAAGTTACTACACGATTATATTAAAGTTATATATGTGTCTCCATGTTCTTCTTGTTGGTGTTGTTTTTACAGACTGTTATAGTTTTTTCACATTTGCCCATTGCTATTGCCTTGGGTCCCCTTGAACAACGTTATAATAAAAATAAAACATCACTCACATTGGCCGCGTGTAAAAACGCCTAAATACGCGTATATGTATATATGTGGCATTTACATCAGGGCCTAAATACGCGTATACGTGTGGCATTTACATCAGGGCCTAAATACGCGTATATGTGTGGCATTAACATCAGGGTCTACGTCTTAAATACGCGTATATGTGTGGCATTTACATCAGGGCCTATATACGTCTTAAATACGCGTTTATGTGTGGCATTTACATCAGGGCCTACGTCTTAGATACGCGTATATGTGTGGAATTTACATCAGGGCCTACGTCTTAGATACGCGTATATGTGTGGAATTTACATCAGGGCCTACGTCTTAGATACGCGTTTATGTGTGGAATTTACATCAGGGCCTACGTCTTAGATACGCGTATATGTGTGGAATTTACATCAGGGCCTACGTCTTAAGATTCTGAAAATGATGGCGGCAATATATCACACCTAGCATTTTCAACAATAATATTTTGTCTGTATTTCCAAAGATATCAGCAAGCTATGAAACTAATGAACTATCCCAATAACTCATATCTGATATTGCAAACACCGGCTATCGATAAGATATGTTTAAGTAGATATTTGTCGTTCAACTTTCGCAACTTCGAAAACGTGTGATTAAGTCACTTTAACTCCTATATCTTCACAACAGTCCTATTTATATTGGTATGGGATTCATAGTAAGCCAGTAAAAATTGATATATTGCCCATCGCTACAGTCTACTGTGGTACGTGTGTCCGCAGCCAATCTCTTCGATGTGAGACATCTGGTCGCCATTTTCAAGCAAATTGTGACGTAGTTTCGAATTCCCGGCCCTGAAAATGGTGTGGGGCTTCAACTTCTATAACCCAAAGTATTCTCGTCTATGTGGGTCTTCTCACCTCCACGTTTTTCTCAGCATTTATACTATACTACCATCCAAATTAAAAGTAAAACAAGTTTAGTAAAAATTAGTCCGGAACGTAAAAAACAACTTTAACTATAGCTCCATATCCCTAACAATTTGGTGGAGGGGGTGAACATTGCCGATGTGCTCTTTTGTGGCATTGGGGAAATCTTATTCCGACGAAAACATTGGGGGAAAATTCTAAATAATGGCGCTTCAAAATAATGAACTTCCGTATATACATGTATAAGGTGAACCCTATTCTGAATAGAAAAATGCAATAACTTGTGTGTGTCTCTCACAGGCAATCGATAATAAGAATCGCCATGATTCGGAAGTTTAATAACAAATCGTTTCTCTTGTCTCGGAATTTATTGGTCGATAGCACCGTTTATATCTTAATTATTGTTATTTGATAAGGATGGTTTAATCTTCTAAATGGAATACACCGAAACGCTCGACAAAGCTTGCTTTACTTAACACTATTAATTTGCCCAGCGGGCTTCTCATTTTGCCCGCCCATCCTCCCCAGAGGACAACATGTCGCTGTAAATCATGTGCTAAAAACGGCGACACGGTTGAACCAATGCGCACAAGGTTGTATAATCGTCATAAAATTGAGTTGTTACCGATACATGTGCTATAGTTTCATCACAATAGACGTATCGCCAATAATGAATAAAATATTTAGATATGATCTTCTGAGTTGACATTTCTGTTTCGATTCTTCTGCACAAGGGAGAGGTTTGAGTCATCCGTTCCATTCGCGATTACATTCCCATATAATTGGGATTGAATAATTTGCGTAATAGCCGATGTAAGCCGTATCACTGTATGTTAAAGGGGTACTGTACACTAAATCTGGCCACTT